>CM077116.1:79869308-81209308 GCA_039619475.1 Icerya purchasi
ATCACGTAAGGATCTGGTTACACTTTCTTTTCCTTTCACGGTTCTTGAGCCAATGTTCATGTCGATGAAAGGAATTATAAAAATGAAAGACAAAAAACAAACCTGGTCTACATATAGTTCTGATGTTCTGTACTGTTTTTTAATTAATTAATTAATTATGCCAGTTACACGTCATATTTAACATGCTATCTTTCTCGTGCTGTTACTTTGAAAATCGAAGGTTTCCGAAACATAGTTTGCAAAAAAAAATGTAAGCGATGGCTGTTTCCCGTCTTCGAGACTCGGTCTCTGAAAAAAGAAAAAATAATCTAAAGATTACCACGAGGTTATTGAATACTTTTTTCAGACGAAAATAGAGAAACGAAGGAGAAGGAAAATAATTTAATTTCGTCAAAATGGAAACTTTGAAAGCGGAAACTGGGAGATGCAGGTAAACAAATTTGCCGAGTACAAATTGAAAAAAATTATTCTGCTTTCTATGCTTCAACCTTTTTTGTTTCAGTTGACATCAGCGCTGCAATTTTTTTTTTCTTCGACGAGACATTTTTTCATTTCGACATCATTTATTTTTTTCCATTTCCGAACGTTTTAAAAATAACGGGGACGTCGCTTCGATATATACTCGCGGCGTAATAATGAAAACAGCATAAATTGCCGGTAATTTCGCAGATTTCTGATTTTTTCCCTAGCCTCAAGAATAATTTCTATTATTTTTCCATGTAATTTGCCGGTTCTTCTTCTTAAGTCCTGAATTCCGTTATTCCGCAATCGCGTTATTTCTAAAAGCTGCACAATACATTCAAATAACCGAACGAAAAGGGATACCGAAATCGTAGTAGTAAAAGTTTCAATCTCAATTCAGATTGACACAATGTTCAGCACTCTTGCAGACTGGACGCTGTTGGTTGCGTCCACTTCCTTTTCTGACAAATCCGAATGTTGACCGAAAACATATTTACGAACGTATTTGTTTGATCGGAGCATGGTGCAGAATTTAAATTCATTTTCTATCGATGTTGACACTTTTCCGTTTCGCCGTTTGAAAAATAGCCGGGTATTATAAAGTTATTCACACTATGTTATCAATCCTTTGCGTCATCTTAATTATTTAATTTATATAAAAAAGAACCAGTAACGGACACAAATATATTAAATAATATTAAATTATTACACCACCGTCATGTTTCGGAGCAATCACTCCTCATATTCATGGTGTAAACTGAACAATTTCGCATAAGATACCAAGAGCATGTATCTGTAATAAATAACGGAATATTGAAAACTCTTCAGTTACCGAACATATGATTATTAACAAGCATAGTGTACAACCAATAATATTAGCACAGATTTAAAAGTATTAGAAATTATTAATAACTATAAACAATTATATACTGCCGAATTGCTTAGGTTTTTTTTAAAGAAAAGTGTACGAACAAAAATATCTCTGATATCACAAACCCACTTTTTAACATTTAAATATATTTCGAGTCATTTTTCATCTAGTCGATTGTATTTAAAAAAGTCTTAATAATTTTAACATTTTAATATTTTATACTTTATTTTTAAACGTTTACAAAAATGTTTACAAATACATATTTTATATTTTTATACTTTACATTTTATAATCGCACTTGTTAAATCGACTACTTTATGTACATGCATATCGACTTTTCGCATTTATACTATATTATTTACATTGTCTTAGTAGTAGTTAATTTTGTTCATTCTACACCATGAATATGAGAAGTGATTGCTCCGAAACATGTCGCTGCTATATGATATTTTAATATTATTTAATATATTTGCGTTCGTGTTCTTTTTTTATACAAAATTAAATAATCCGGTGATCAGCCGGATCAGAGAAGAAATTTATTCGTAATTTCTATAAAACCGATGAGATGATTTTTACATTGAACATGGCTTAGCGAAAAATTCGCGGCTCTTGGCAGACTCGTTAAGTATCGCTTTTCCGTATCATGATCTAGCTCAAACAATGCTAGAAAACGGCGCCGATGCCGGATAGTTTGTCTGAAGGGTAGGTGTAGACGGTTTAAATTTTTCAACTTGCGCAATACAGGTCGAAAAATAGCAGAGCTAATCTGTTATGCTATGTTCACGTTTTAAATAACACTTTTTAGTCGCTGTTTTAGGCAGTTAATTTAAAAATCTCTAATGTTAAAGTGTAAAAGTTTTTGACTCTCATGAAATCAATAGCTCTATCAAATCCTTATCAATCATTGAATGTTCATCTTATAAAACCTCCGCTAATACACAAAACTTTAATAATTACAGAGCTTTCTAAAAACACTTTAGTTGGGAAAAAAACAAAAACAATTTAAAACATATAATATATTACTGATGACGTCATTTTAGCGCCCCACGAGTAATAAGAAAAAAGTGTTACGAAATAACGTTGTGCAAAACCATTATATATATCGCATATAAAATTGAAACTGCAATGAGAATTGCGCTAACAGCGAATTAACGTTTTCTTGCATTAAAGAATGACGTCGTTATTTGAAATGTACTCTTCCATAAGAAATATAGAACTATCGACTGGGAGTTCAGAGAATGTGTCACTGTTGCGAGGTACATTGAGTTTATTTATATATTACTTTTTTCTATGTTATTAGAAAAGTTCACCGATTTGATTTAATTACATCGTCGAGATCTTTTAAATCGCATCTAATGAATCTAGTCTTCCTTCTAATCCTTGGTTCTTTGAGTTTCCTTAACTTTCCCGTTCTGTTGCGCCACTTCTATGATTCGCTTGCGTTTGGTCATTCTGCTCTCCCTTCCTCTCGTTTTCGCTATTCCCTTGTCTCCTCTCCAAACTGTCTTCTCCGCCCCATAACGAAGCGGTGATTTGTGACGCCGGTCACATCTTTTTTGAATGTTCATTCCTTTCTGTCGAACGTTGTATTCTATATTCTTGTTTACTGAAACTCAAACTCCCTGCTCTCCTTATTGTGCATCTTTTATATTTTGTCCTTTCCCTCGCCATCCATAATTTCATCCATTGGTTCCTTTTTACTGTCTATATCTGACCGTATCAAAATCTAACTGACGGCTCTTTTCTTTCTTGTTGGTTCTGAGTGTAGGTCCTTAGCTGGCATGCCCAAGAAAAAAAAAAAAAAAAGTCTTAATATTAACAATACACATTCAATTCTATGCTTCTTCTTTTTTTTTTTTTTTTTGTAAATAAATTGGAGATCTCACAAGGCACAAGTATGTCTGTTGCGTGAATGCTCGACATTCTTATTATCGTTTATTCAAATCAAACACATTACAAACTCTATTCATGCTTTTCATATAAATCAAAAAAGAATGAAAATCTAAATTAATATCTGTCTAAATAAATGTATATAAAAACATGCCCATACATACACTCATTCTAAATACAAATCTATACACAAATACATGAAGATAGCTTATATATATATTGAAATTCGCATACGCGACCTTCTTTGAGAGGTACGATCCGGAAAGTAACGAAAAAAGGGAAGAAAATAAAGAGAAAAAAGAAAGAAAAAAGGAAAGGGGAAAAAAATCATTCATTCAGCTATTTCCCTACTTCCTTTTTTCGTCGAAAATATGATTGGGGATAGTACTTATTAATTTAATTAGAATTTAATCGTCTGTGTTATAAATTTGTAGATTTTCTCCTATTGAATAAATATAATACGTATTATAATAATTACAACGTAATTCTTCGGCTACACCCATTAGAAAAAATGTCCTAATTTTATGTAACGTTTGGTATATTTTAAAGGATTTTTGTGATTATGCTATTATATTCATATGGACCGATTTAGAATTACGTTGTAAATTTTGATCATTTTATACAAAGTATAGAAGTTCAAGAAACAGAAATGTAAGCAAAAGGGGTCAAGGGGCCTAACCCCTTGCGAGGCCAAAATGGCCGAGTTTATGTATATATATATATATATATATATATATGTATATATATATTACATTGTTTTCGTGTTATTCGAGTTTTTTTCCTGGATGGTGTAACTTTATACTATTGCTTTTAAATTCTAGTAATCTATACATCTTGGGAGACATTTCATTGTCGTCCTTCCACCAGGTTGATGTAGTGTCACTCCGCTTCCAATGTGGTAGTGTAAGTTTCAAACACCTTTTCTGAATTTTGCCTCTTTTATCGATTTCCGCTTTGTTAGCCTCGCATAATATATATTTGAATTCCATAGAGAATTCTAGACATTATTATTGCATTATAGTACATACATAATATTCCATGTGGGGGGTAGTACCTGCTTTAATTTATATCTTATTTAAGTATATTCCTGTTAATCGGAAAATTTCCCTGATCGAGTAAACATTCGAACTGAATAAGGAATTACATTTTTTTTAATATTCTCAGATTTTGCAACGACAAAAAATAATTGTATTTAATTAGTTTGGATTTAGCAATAAAAAATACAACTACTATCGCCTACGATTTTGAATAGTATTTAAGAAGAAATTATCGGGCACTGCTCAGGCGTGCTAACGCTCAGGAATGTCGTTTGAATTAAAACGCACTTCCCCTGCCTCGTACGTAGCCAGCAATCGCTGCATATTTCCCAGCCGAAAGAGAGCTGGAACCCTTTTTTTCCCATACGCATGAAGATACACTTTTCTGTTGCAGACATTTATTCTAGGGCCTACTTTATCTATTAGCTAACCGCAGACGCGGCATGTCCTATAATGTACATCTGTGTCAACGTGACGTTACGCGTGCGCCCACGTCTTCCCGATGTATTAATGTATAAATATCAAAACGTCGGTAGAAATAGTCTCGCCATGTTCTTATTCTAATTATTATTCCGCAGTAAAACGACATACGCTTATTTTATTGTAAAAATTGGAAGTTAGATTATGTGTGAGCTAGTCAAATTAAGATTATCTACTCACGAACAGATCAAAATATTTTTGTAATTCTACTTTAAAGTGTCAAACAACAGCATCAAAATATTTTCGTCTATTATCCCGATAATATGTACGTATCGGAAAATATTCTATTCCGATAGCGTATTTCCGAATCTCTTCTTCCCTGTCGTAGCTTCATTCTGGCCGGTAAGACTGAGCGGCGTCTTTTCCCTGTTCTCCGCATTCCTTAAGCAGTGGGTACTGTCTCTCACCAGCTCCATTTGTTCCGCCTTGTAAATTGTGTCTTTTCTAGTCTATGACTGCGTGTATTATAATACAGTAAAAAGAAAAAAGTGGACGCTCTTTACGGTAGTACTGGGTCACTGCTCGATTTTCATTTTAAAAATAGACTCGTTTATCGACGTGCGTCTCTGCGACACATTTCGAAAGCATCTCACTTGTAGCCGAACTCTTTCCGACGTAAAGTCTACATATAAGAATGTTGAGAAAACTAGGCTCCTCCTCATTATTCGCACCTTTGTAGCTTTTGTCATAATTTCATTTAGCTTTGCTGCTGCTCACTTAGCTGGGGGGCTGAAAGCCTCACCAGTCCAATATGATTTATTTAAATTGCGATAAAATTTACCGCCTGCGTTTTGTGCTCCCTTCCTCGTTTTTCCGTTATTCTCTCGTGCCTTCTCCTTATTGTCCATTGCACCCTTCCGGCAACCAATTTATTTGCGATCCCGATCATATAATGTTTACTTGTTCGTAATTATCAACTGAGCAAGCTTCTTTTTATTCTTCCCTTTTATCAAAAACGGTATCCCCACTCCATACTGTGCTTCATTCATCCTCTCCCTGCCTTCTCCTTCTGTTATCCTAGCTCTTGATTCTTGTCTGTCGGCTGCCTTTGATCGTGTAAGGATCTGAGTCTCTCTTATCCCTCTGTTCCATTGTTCTTGGGCCATTGACGAACCGATAAGTAAGAAAAAAAGAAAAAAAAACGCGATAAAAATTAAGAACCGCATTAAAAGTATTCCTAACGGTTCCAATGTTTGGCCTATAAAAAACGAGACAAGTTGTGGTGTTGTTATACACGTTTAATATGAATTTTTTTACATGTTGACGAACCCATAAGTAAGAAAAAAAGAAGAAAAAAACGCGATAAAAATCAAAAACCGCGTTAAAATGTCGTTTAAGAATAATCATGATTTCCCCTTTTAGGAGTGTATTTTTTTGCTGTATATAAGATGTCCTTATCAAGCAAAATTTCTACTTTTGATTAGGAGGAATTTTTATCGGTATTCCCTTTCAGAAAACTATTTTATTTTTCGATTTTTAATTTTTTGAACCGACTTTGCTTTTAATTCAGCTTACAGAAAAAAAAAAAAAAAGATAGGATTAGCGGGATTTTTTTTGCGCATGTACGACACTTCGAATTTACCTAATAGCACGGTTCGGTGAACTTGTAATTGACTGTATTTCAAATAAAGGCGGTAAATAAACGTTTCAAATGAAACGATAAAAGAAATTTTTTTTTTGATACGCCCGTGTTTCGGAGGAAGCGTGATGACAACGAAGCAGGCTAGGAAAAAATTCAGTTTCATTCAGTCTGACACATATGGCCGATTCTGAGATTTTCCGTCTATAGAGTCGGATCTAGTATTGCGCACTTAGATTTAATCGTCCGCCATTGCCGGGGTCAACTGTTTAAAGTTGACCGGTAGAAAGCTGTTTTTATATCTAGTAAATACAATGCGACCGGTAACAAGTCAAAAAAAAACAACAAGTCAAAAAAAACAAACAAAAAAAACAAAAAAACGTTTACTTTTGCGTAATTATAATTCATCTATGTTTGCTTGTGTTTTAAACTTGTTTTTCAGCGTGCTTGACCGAGTTCACAATACGAGATTTCTCGTTGCATTGTGTTGAGTTGTCCACTAGCAAAATGTGTCCATCGACAGAATCTCTCAGCCGGAACATGTAAATACCAAGTCGGTACGCAACGAAGAAAATCGACGTAAAACTGTATGAAACTACATCTGGATTTGAGCAGTATGAGATATTTTCCTGTGCGAGAACCGGTTAATGTTTTATCTGAGTGCAGTACGTATCGCAAATCAGCCACTATCTATCTATAAATAATTACGAACGTTTTAGATTACCGCGAGCTGCACAATAAAACATTTCCGAAAAAGCGTTAAAATTCAGATTTAAATGACGAGCACGAAAGCTCATCCCGAATTATCTCAGATCGATCGGTGCGCGGTATTTAAGGTTGATCGAATTTGCATTAATTATAAACAAGTTCATGATGCTTCATGCGTTCAAGATTATTGCGTATGTTAAGATAAAGATAACCGTAATATTTACATTTACATAATATAAAATTCGAAACAAAGAAATCTGATTTTTCACAGCGCAATCGGCGTGGGTAGGACACGTTATTTTTCGCGCTTTTTTGAACTTTTCGCCAACTTCGAAAGTTTCGTTAAGGAAAAAAAAAAAATACGGATTATTTCGTTCCCGACAAATCGCGATTTTTCCAACGACATAAAAGAAGGTATTTTTTTCAAAACTTTCGAGTATTCGGTGCCCCGAAGGCCTAAATATAAAGTTGTAAGCTCGGCTATAGTTTTCCTATAAAGCGGTACTTTGCGCCTATATTTGAGATTCGTTTTTTGGTATTTCCTCAACTATTTCGACTCAGTCTATTGCTTATATGACAACATCCTCCCTTTTTTTTCCCCTGTTTTTGGCCCTATATAATTTTTTAACCGTAATTTTTCGATTTTATGAAAGAGCTTCTGTGTTTTAATATTTTGAATTTCACTTTTAAAGGGTTATATCGAATTTTTTAAAGGTGATTTTTGAGGTCGTTTTAAATTCCATATCATATTTATCATATCATATTGTTGACGGTTTTTTGCGCGTCCCGCGTAATCGGTTATCTCGAAGTTATTGCTTTAAAGAGAATTATAATTGTAATTTACGATTCAATTTGGTAATTAATAAGTCAAACCGTGTTCGTGAGTTATTGCATATTTTAATTGAATATTTTTGTAATTTCTGAACCATCTTACTAGGATTATTTCGTACATTACGTGTGTACGGAATCTTAAAAATCGACGACACAGATTCTGCAAAACCATGATCAAACGGTGGTACTAACATACCGAAGGAAGAGAAAGAAAACGAAAAGTCGGAAGATAAAAGAACGCCAAACTCTCGTAATCATCCGCGTTTGAACTAAATCGGAAATGTCAGCCGGATTCCAAAAATACAGAACCGGAAAATACTACGGTATTCGAGTGTTGCGCGGAAGAAAATTATCGGGGCGTTAGAAACGAAATGACGCGGTAAAGAATATATTAAGGTTTTCCTCTCGGAAATCGTGTAGAAGTATAAATACGGCAAAAAAAAGGTAGGAACTCGCAACCGTTCTCAAGTATTTGTGCCATCAGTGCAGGTGCAGGTGTATGACGGTTTTTTGTTCTATAACGGGAGAATGGGAAATTTTTACCGACAGAATAGAAGGAAAGAGAGAACAAAAATGGAGCAACAGTAGGAAAAAAGTATTCTCTTTCGGTTACGAAGTTTTCGCATGAGCTAGGCTGTCCCATAGCCGCGTTGGCTTAAAACTGTTCGCAATTTCAGTTCCGTTCTAAAGTTATCATCCGTATCATCTGCATAGGTGATAGAACACGTGACTTCAATGTGTAAAGATGTGAAATAATTTAATTCAATGCCATAAAATAATTCGCCATCGCTAATGGTAACTCTACAAGCCCCAGTTCCTTGAAAATGAAATAAGCAAGCCGGAATGCTATCTAATCAATATAAACAATCGTAAAAACCCGCCCCGCCCATTTATAAAATTACCAACTTTCCTCAAAAAACCTAAATAAAATATCAGCAGCGCAATGTTATAGAAAAATTAACAAATAAATACACGTATAAATCCTCACCCAGAAACGCCGGTAAGCGAGGGTGAGTATACCTTTTCTCCTCCATCACTCCCGTCATTTAAAATTACTACTAAAAATTTAGATAAGCGCAATTTAAATCAAACCAATAATATAAAAAGTAATACAAATAAAATAAAATACAAAGTTCATATAGCTACTCTGAATGTAAGGTCACTTAAAAGTCCAGAAAGCTTAATTGAATTAGAAGAGGCATTTCAGAAATCTAATATTAAAATTTTAGGATTGTCCGAAGTAAAAAGACCTGGAGAGAAAATTATACGCACACAAAAGGGGAACCTATTTTATCATTATAGAGGTAATAACTCTGGACAAAAAGGAGTCGGTTTTATTATTAAAAATGAATATATAAGTAATGTAGTAGAGACAAAGGGGATTAACGACAGAATAGCAATCTTAAAAACTAAAAATGAATAAAGTTATACTAACATGTATTCAAATTTATGCTCCGACTACAGCTGCAGAAGATTGGGAAATAGAAAATTTCTACGAAAATTTAAGAAACATTTTAAATTCCCAATTTAAAATAAAAAACAACAACTTAATAATTATGGGAGACTGGAATAGCCAGATAGGGCAAAGAGAGAAAAGTGAAAAACAAACAATGGGTTTATACGGTTATGGGAAACGCAACGAAAGGGGTTGGATACTCATAAGATTCTGTCAAGAATTCAATTTAAAAATAGTAAATAGTCTGTTTAAAAAAAGAATAGGAAATAGATGGTCATGGATATCTCCAAATCAACAGTATAAATCACTAATAAACTATAGTACCTAGCATGAATCAGTCAATTATAAATTTCGAAATAAAAGGTTTGAACAAATTCAGCTTCTATACAGATCATAGACTACTAATTATAACAATTGCAATCGATAAAGAAAAATACTATTAGAGAGTCATAAAAAATTTGAATACAGAATTAGACTATGAAAAGTACGAAAACATAATTAGTGAAGAGTTGGGAAAGATAAACTTAAATAGAGATCAAGAGATTGACGAACTATATAACGCCATATCTCAAACAATAACGTCAACATTCACAAACACACATCCAAGAAAAGAAGTGGAAATATCCCGCAGATAAGCGAAGTAGACGACATTTACCAATTACGTAAAAGAAGAATGGAAATTTTAAAAATCGCCAACAGGTCTCCAAAAGAAAAGATTGAATTAAATTTAGTGTCAAGAGCTATAAGATTAATAACATTTTAGAAGGAAGTAAAAATATAAAACTGCTAAAAAAGAAACTCAGTATAGGTACACAATGGGCAACTCATTTTATGAACTTGAAAGGGAAGAAAATATGCGACAGAAAAGAAATAAATAACTTCATAACTGAATATTATAAAAATTTGTATAATGACATAGATAACGATCACGGTATAAGCAATTCTGTTGAAACTAGTTCTACAGTAGAACCAGAATTTCTGAATGAAGAAGTAGAGGAGATAGTAAAAAGATTGAGACGCAACAAAAGCCCAGGCAGTGACAAAATAATGAACGAACACATAAAATTGGGTGGGTTTACAATTAATAAAAATCTTAACGATCCTATTTAATAGAATTTTAAAAACAGGCATTATTCCCTGTAAATGGAAGTACTCTGATATAATATTGTTGTTTAAAAAGGGGGATCGACACAAAATTCAAAACTATCGTCCAATATCTTTGACTATTTCAAAAATGTTTTCAAAGTTGTTAGAAAATAGAATACAGCCTATTATAAGAGTCGAACAACCTGTAGAACAAGCTGGTTTCAGAAGGTCGTTCGCTACAATAGATCACCTACATGTTATGAACCAAGTCATTGAGAAATGTATAGAATATCAAATCGAAATATATATGTCTCTAATTGACTATAATAAAGCTTTCGACTCTTTAAAACATCAGTACTTATTTGCATCACTTAAAAGTCAAGGAGTTCCAGAAAATTACATAATATTAATAAAAAATATGTATAAAGACCTTAGATCCAGAATATTAACAGATGTAGAGGGTCGGTACTTTGATATTAAGAAAGGGGTTAGACAGGGAGACCCATTATCACCGGTTTTGTTTAATTGTGCTTTGGAAGATATTTTTAGGAATTTGCACTGGGATAACAAAGGTTTAAACATAAATGGAAAAAGAATTTCCAATTTAAGATTTGCGGATGACGTGGTTCTCTTGTCAAATTCCTTGGAAGAACTAAAAATTATGATAACAGAATTAGACAATGTGGGGAAAAAAGCTGGGCTTTCCATAAATATCGGAAAAACGAAAATATTTACAGAAAACCGAAACGCTAAAATAGTACAAGTTAACGGAATGGTTATAGAAATAGTAAATCAAGTAACGTACCCCTAGGGGTCAGCAATTATCTTTTGAAAATCGTACTGAAACGGAGGTAAATACTAGAATAACGAAAGCTTGGAACAAGTATTGGGCACTAAAATATATTTTTAAAGGCCCTTTTAACAATTACCACAAGAGTATAATTTTCAACGCGACTATTATACCTAGTTTAACATTCGGCAGTCAAACCTGGTGTCTGACTTAAAAAATTATTAATAAAATAAAGGTAACATAAAATACAATTGAACGGTCTATTTTAAATATTAAGAAAAAAGATAAAGTACCACTCAAACTGATAAAACAAAAATTAAAAAATAATATAGATGCAATCAAATATGTTAGAAGACAAAAATGGGCTTGGGCTGGTCATGTAGCAAGAATGAAGGATGACAGATGGACGTATAGAACCACTTTCTGGTTTCTTGCACATTATAAAAGAAGAAGGGGGCATCAGTTGACAAGGTGGAGGGACGATTTTAGTAATTTTTTATTGAACAAAAATTTTCAAAGAGTAGCCATAGATAGAATTGAATGGGAGAGATTACAGGAAACCCTTGCTCATCATGGGCCGAGGAAATTTAATACTTAGTTTTTTCTATATCAAATTTATACTATTCATGTTTGTTATATAGTTTAAGAATTTCCTCAATAAAGGTTTATTATTATTATTATTATTATTATTACACGCTATAAAAAGAAGAAAAAAAGCACTTTCTACAAATTACTGATATTTAATTTTTACGTAGGAGAGCCGTTTCTCGGAGCTAAAATCGATATTCCACGATCATGAATTAGCTTCAAAACGCATCAGAGTAATCTTTTTTTTTGTTTTTGTTTTCTTTTATTATTAAAAAATAAGTTACGGGTCCCACCAGGAACACTGCCCGTCTGTTGGTGCCCAACACGCATATGATCGTTTATTCAAAAAATAAATTACAATATTTCATTACAATTAATTTTCATAATTATAAAAAGTCAGAAAGAAACAAAAAGGAACTATTTATCATCATACAACCAATTCCATTCCACATGTTCGACAAATACGAATGGTCGATTCTCACAGCCAGTTCCTAATTTATCTAACTTAATTTCACTCATTAATGTAATTAACCAACCATCGCTTACTTAATACTTTCCAAGTTCCTATCTCTTTTTGCATTATATCTTCTCGGATTCGTTCTAGCAGCGTAATTAAAACTATTTCATCCGTATTATCAATCTGACTATTTATGCCTTCCGGTCGAATAAAATATACCTCCCTTGTCCTGCTTCTTGTCATTGTAGCTATTAATATATATTTGTGGTCTTATATTCAAGCAATCGGTGATAAAAGTAGCATATCCTTGGAGACACTTCGTTTCTCTCTCTCCAACAGCTAATATTACTCTTGATTTTTATCAGGGATTATTAAGCTTTGCTGACTACTAATCTTTTTGATTATCGTTCTTTTTGCTTCCCCCCAAATTAATATCCCATACATGATTCTAGACAATACTATAGCGTTATAATATACACTTAAACTACCATATGGTATTGAAAGAGCCAATTGATAAAGTGCCGGTAGCATTTGCCTGATTTTATTAGGTAAATTTATAACATGCTTGTCCCAAGATACTGTCGCTAAATATTTAACCTCTTCCGTCGTTTACAGTTGCGTAAACAATATATATATATATATATTAAACTCGGCCATTTTGGCCTCGTAAGGGGCTGTGCCCCTTGACCCCTCTTGCTTTCATTTCTGTCTCTTTCTCTTCTATACTTTACATAAAATGATCAAAATTTACAACATAATTCTTACTGGCATCAGCACACACAAAAAACAACATAACCACAAAAATTCTGTTCTAACATTTAACTTCCGTTATATAAAATTAAGACATTTTTCCGTTACATTTTTCCTTACATATTTCATTACATAAAATTGTCACATTTTTTAAATAACAATAACAAAAATCCTACAAAATATAACAAACATTACATAAAATTGGGACATTTTTCTGGGACATTTTTTTGGGACATTTAGCGTTACATAAAATTGGGACATTTTTTCGAATGGGGGGTAGCCTAAGAATTACGTTGTAATTAATATATATATATATATATATCGATTAATAAACACCCCGCAAAGTAATAAAGATAAAAAATCAGAACTTAACACAATAAAGAATATTGCAATAAATAATAACTTCAAAATAGAGTTAATAAATAAATTATATAAGAAATATATTTATAATAGTAAAAAACGTAAACAGAATAATAATAACACTAAGCCTTGGACTACATTCACACACACACTAACCCGGCAACTAATAGTACTTACGACAAAAATAAATTTTGAATATACTTAACAATGTGTTCAATTAATACAAATACAGTGAACTAATAGTAGTAATATCAATCCACTCCGTAAAACAATTAAAATATCCTACAAAACAAATAATAACTTATTTAACCAATTAATTAATACTAATAAATTCATAAATACTGATAAATATAATAAATCTGGGATATATAAAATTAAATGTAATACATGTAGCAAAATATATATAGGACATTCCGTATTCGTTATAATGAACATATCGCTGCAATTAAACACGGACATTTAAATAAATCATCTGCAGCAGAACATATTACTATTAGTAAACACAGATTAAAACTAAATATACAAGACGATTTGGAAATAATAAAAAATATTAATAATATTAGTTTACTCAACAGCGCCGAAACATATTATATTAATAAATTTAAGGATAACTTAATTAATAATAATTTAATTTGAAATAATAACCCACTTTTTAAAATTTAACAATTAATATAACTTATCGATATATCGAACAAATCAACTTATTCTACAAATGAAACATATGATATCGTTTATTTAATAATAATTTTATTTACTACTATCGCCATGAATATGGAGTACACACTCCAAAACATGTCGGCTAATTATATTATATATTAATAAAAAAATTTCGGTAATACGTGTATAATTATTATAGTTAATAAAGTGTTAAAAATAGAAAATGGATGATACACTCATTATAATATAACAAATCCAAACAATTATTGTTATGCATTATAATAGATGGTTTATATGTTCTATATCTACTACTGGACGTTCTTATATGTAAGGCCTTCGATTTTTTTTTTATGTTAATAGTTAGATATTTATCATGTACCCACTTACACATACGATTCACATCCTCTTGCAAAAGTTTTTCAGCCTCATGGATGTCGCAGCGCTCTATAACGAGTGCGCTATATCATCCGCATAAGCAAAGGCTGTCGAGTTTTTAACGAATTTATGAAGGGAGTTGGTATAAATCAAAAACAACAACGGAGCCAAAATAGTTCCTTGTCCCACTCCTGTTGATGCAATTCCCTCTCTACTTAATTCTTCATCGATTTTTACTACGCTCTTTTTATTCTGTACAAATAACTTTCAAACCATTTATTTTGCCTACCTATGATTATTCCCATTCCTTTCATATCTCGCAACAATATTTGATGGTTTACCGCATCGAATGCTTTACTAATGTTTATAAAAATTATAATAAATCGTTTACGGTTTGCCAACCCCTTATTTATCCTGTTTGTTAGTACTCTTAACATGGAGATTGTTGATTTTCCTTCTCTAAAACCAAATTGATTATTATGCAGAAACTCGTTTCTCTCCAAATAATTTCTTAGATGAAACGCAAGGTATTGTTCGAAAATTTTTGCTAGAACCGGGATTATAGTAATCGGTCTACGTCATAGGCACTCGCTAAGCCGTTTTTATATAATAACACCAGTTTTTAGTCTATCAGGAATCCTAACTTTTTTAATCGAACAGTTAATTATTTTTGTAAGTAGTGAGGTAAATATAGCTACATTATTTTTAATGTCCGAAGCTCTAATACCGAATCTATAATCTGTTAATTATTTGTTCTCCTTGTTTGTTTGTAACTATTGGAATGTAAAATGACGTGAGTGTCATCTCTAAATTAACGCTATTCAATAATTGTGTATTACACACACCTGAGCACAATGATTTTTTGATTGGCAAAAGTGATCGATAAATTTATTCGCCGCATGTCTTGCATTTGCAAAACTTTTCAAGACGACCTCATCAATTGAAGATTTGTTTTTATTATATACTATATTATTGATTATCTGCCATACTTTTTTGGTATTGTTATTAGCATGCTGCATTTGTTTATTGTAATATTCTAATTTCACTTTCCTGATTTCAGTTTTAGTCATATTTCTGTATGTTTTATTCAGCTTTTTACACCTGGCCTTTGTTGTATTATTTTTACAGTGCTTATAGTAAATGTCCCTAATTTTCGTAAACTTTAAAATTTTCATATTCATCCAGTCATTTTTAAATGAAAAATTATTCTCCTTTGTGATTAAATTTAGACTGTATTTGCGAGCAGATAGTTTCGGTCGAGTCAATCTTTTCGAGACTATGCCAGTCATAACTTTTAAGTTCATGGTTTAGCCACATTTCGTTTTCCCGGTTTTTTGTTTGTTCTTTCATGGTTTGATAAGAGCACCTATTAATGCGAAATACGCAACCAATAATATAATGATCGGATATTAAGTCCTGCATAAAATTTTTCCCTTGAGCTCCTAATAAAAATACTATCTGTACACGGTTGAGTTAAATTACCATCCCTAAATTCCTCTCGCGTTACGCCATCAATCAATCTTATACACCCACACCACGGGCATAATATTTTTTAAAAATTCCGATTTAGTATTAAATTTTAATAGATTTATATTAAAGTCTTCACATATAATAAATTCTTGTTTTTTCTCAATCTGTTTAATAAATAAATCCAGCTCATATAAGAATTCATTAACATTATGGCGCTTGGTGATCGGTAAAATGCATACTATTTATTACTATGTCAACAACTAAGCACTCGAACACGTTATTATTATATTCAGCATAGATGTTGGATTTAAAACTACTATTGACAAATATGGTAACTCCTCCATTTAATTTATCAGTTTTTTTATTACTATACCTGGTGAACCCATTGTATAAATTTATTTCGTTTTCTCTCACATTTGTTTCCGTGATAATAATCACACTGACAGGTGATTTATAAATGTATGCCAAAAATCCCAAAAATTCATCCCAGTTACTTCTTGGGCTCCTAATGTTTAGATGCAATACATGAAATATCTCTTTATTAATTTTTGTACACCCTTTGTCTATGTCAAATAATCCCATACATTCCATCTCCCATTCACCAATTGTTGTGTAATTAGCACAGTTGATTTTCTTACAAAATTGAATCGGAGACGACATTATCTTTGGGCGTTAATCATTGACGCAATAATAGAGAATTGACCATATTCCACACACGTTGATTTATCGAGACTTACGACGCGGTTATTGCTTTTTAATTTAAATTTCCGCTAGTTTATATCTACCTCTATGCACACTACTATACATTTCCACATATACCACCCTAACTCACTCACACACGCGCACCCAGCTAATCAAATACATACACATATTCAAGCCGCTGTTACATATAACGAAACCGACAAGCTTGACATACTTATCTGCACATATACACCATTCTTCACGCATATACACCGATTTTCAATTAACCATATAGCGAACTGTGTAAAGATAAAGTAATAAAATAAATGAACGTACTATGCTGACTGTGCAACAAAAGAAATGATAAGATTTATCAAATATCAGCCACTCTAACACCACCAGCAAAAAATCCTTATAAATACAAATACATCTCCAGCTCAATGTTTGCACATAACAGCAGTGCACGCTCGCAGCTATCTCACACACCGATCTCATTCCGCTTCATACCACCGCACCTCAAGCCGTTACTCTGTATCGCAAATTTAATACTAAAAATTAACTTTATAGATAGTGTATTTTGCGCTTATTGGTTAATTAATAAAAATAATGTGCGGTTTCAATTTCAACATTTTACAAATTAATTAAAAATAAATATAGCGCAAATCCGGTATCTACGAAATCATCAGTATGACATGTAGGCCAATCGTTGCGGACTTTCACTACGAGATATTATATACGATTATTTAAAAATGAATCTTTCGTCGTCGTATTATTAAGGTACTATAAGCGTGTGTGACCCCGTTCGAAAGTAAACAGTTTTAGTCGACTGAACAGCGCTAAAGCATTTTATATTAAAATAAATTTAAAGATCTCACAATTATCGTAATAAATAATATCAATTTTCTTTTTAAATTTACTGACCGCTTTTAACACGACAGGAGTCCGATGGAGGTTAAGGTTTAAGGAATGTAACTTTCCTTTAAGAAGTGCAGAGTTGATCGTCACAGGTGAGTTTGATACATCCAAGTTAACATTTTGAGTAGCCTATAGAGTTTATTTATTACGAAAAATTAAATAAAACACTCGCTAATAATCACGTGGAAGGCAATGGCGAAAACATGCACGCCATCATATGCGCGCTAGTTAATACACAGCAGACATACACGGGACTGCATTCGCCTATCGATAAATCAGTCACAATATCAGCTGCAAGTCTAGTCTTACCTGTGTACGCTTTCGTACTGCATATAAACAATTGCCATGAGCGCTACCCGTAGGTAGTCACGATGAGAGCCTGTTAAACTTGAGGAAGAGGTATTGAACGGAGACGCAAATATATCTGACTTAAACGTCGAGGTCAAAAAAAGTTTAATAAACACCGTTTAAGATACAGCTGTGAGATAACCTCCAGTCGCGGACGATTTACCGAACAATGGTTAGATCGTCTCATCTCTAATTAATGACACCATGAATCTCAATGGACTCTTTGACTTCGTGCAAAGCAAAAGGTGTAGAAAGTCCTGATGACACTGCTGCTTAATAAACGGCAATAAATCGACGCTTGTGGTGGACCATGGGCTACGGCAGAGCAGAGTAAACCCCCGAGTCAACCCTTTCATTCTCCACAACTTCCGAATGGGACTGGGTATCCACAAGAAGGAAATAGTGTAGGCAGCTAATGCGCAAGAAGGGATTTTAAATTGGTATCCTGATATTCGCGTTAGCTGTTATGGCTGCCAGTGAATCTGTTACTTGCAAGCATATTCCGGTGGGGGGGGGGGGGATTCTGCAGAATTCCGCGTCTAGAGCAATAGTCAAACACGTGGCAATTATTTGTTTAATTAATTCCAGATGCACGCGCCGTTGCTGAAGGGTGGTCTTCTTTTGTTCTCTAATATGCACATATATATATATATATATATATACATATCATGTGACTCGTAATAATGGGCAATTGAAAGGTGTTATTCATATTAAAATAGTTCATTTTCTATATGTTATTAAGTACGAATAAATAAGCACGAAAAAAATAAAGAAAAAACAGAAAAATTTCGCAAAAATTAAAAACTACGAAAAATAGATACCCGTATAAATAAATAGATAAATACAAATTTTAACATGAACACCGATGTGTGAAATAACATTCATAACCGATTAGGTTATGCCGAAGTTTACTATGTACGTATTAATAAATCTAAGAATAATTTAATTAATCAATGTATATATTATTTCTAAAAGGTGTTTTTTTGTGGCAGTGCCAAATCTTCTTTAGTTCTTTATCAAAATTAATGAATCAAACGTCATTTTAAAGCTTATGTTCCTCACTATTGACGAAAAATACTCATATTTTTTAAAATTAATGTTTTCATAAAAAAAATAAATTAATCGAATTTAATGTTAACCCTAACATTCTATCAACTAAATAATTCTTATAAATTATTACTAGCTGCGTAATAATAAACAGCAAATAGTATAATAATATAGTCTTTATTACAATACATTACAGCGCAAGTATTATCCATCAACTAAATAATATAGTGGTAAATAAATATATAAATTAAATCAACTTTTATTCGTAAATCAATGCAATGAATTAAATCAGGTAATTACTTTTGCATCATCCATAAATATTAAATAGGCATTAATTTCTATCTTCTGTATTTCAGGTCATTGTTATAAATTCTTATAATTTTTTTTTTTTTTTTTGGCG
Source organism: Icerya purchasi (assembly GCA_039619475.1). Classification (NCBI taxonomy): domain Eukaryota; kingdom Metazoa; phylum Arthropoda; class Insecta; order Hemiptera; family Monophlebidae; genus Icerya; species Icerya purchasi. Next base: position 79,888,547 of record CM077116.1, read on the forward strand.
TCGAAAATTCAACCCATCGACAAAATTATTATTATTAACTTACGTATAATGCCTAAGGACACAACCAGCAGACCAAGAGGAAGTCCTCGAACCAGAGGGTGTACCACACCATTAAAACCTATCACAGATCGCAGAAAAGAAATTCCACAAGTGATGAACAAAGACAACTTCAACTTTAGAAAAAAAGAGAAGATTAGCGCAATCGCAGGCAAGACAGATTCGGGCAACAGTTACTACAAGATAACAACTTTGTGTCATCCTCTTACCTACTTAACCTCCATCAACATATTAGTACGAATAGACAATTGTATAATCTTCCAAAAGCATATTGTTCTGCCCGTCTTTTTCCTAAAGGTAATGAAGTGCAAACACAGTGTCGGTGATTTGGACAAAAAATGCGCGCATTGTGCTGCAAAATTATTCGCAGAGGAGTTTATTAACAATTCATCAAACATATGTTGCCACAAAGGAAAGATTAAGTTAGAGCCCATTAAAGTTTGCTTAAAAGACGAACAAGGTTTACAAGGGAATCATTTATAGTAACCCTGCGATAATTATAAAAAAAAATCCATGAATATGTTCAATATCACATAAAAAGTGTTTGGCACAAAAATGATTCAAGGAATGCAATTAATTTTGTTCAAGTCATTGAGGGAAAGAAATTATCTATTAACTGGCCAAGAGAGATACACATGCAAAGCGAACAATAGAAGAAAATCGAAAAACAAATATATTGTCCATTCTTTCTGCGATTGCTTTTTGTGGTACACGTGACATTGATCTTTGTGAAAAATCGTTACAAACTGTTAATTTTATAGATTATTTAATTCATTTCAGAGCCGACTGTAATGACATATTATTAAGGGATCATTTAAACAATTTTACCCAGAATGCTAAATATACATCGGCAAAAATTCAAAATATTTTAAATATTTGTAGAAATATTTTCCAAAAAAAAAAAAAAAAAAAAAAAAAAAACTGAAATCAAAGAATCGGTTTATCGGTCGATTATAGCTGATGAAACAGCTGATATCTCAGATATGGAACAACTTTCTCCGGGTGCTTGATATTTTTGCTGTAAATTACAAATGTTAAAATAAGAATTTTTAGGCTTTGTTCAGCCACGTGATCAGAGTACAAAAAAAATTGTTCATTCGATTGTAACGAATTGTGCAGAATTTGGTTGGGATATGATTCCACTTATTGGACAAGGAAAATTCATCCAAAAAGTTTTAAATCAAAGAATCAGTTTATTACCGATATGAAAGTAATAAATGAAATATATGGAATTGAAAATCCCCTTTATGAAGCAGGAAATTGGTATGATTTTTGGACGATTACTCCAACAATATCCATTGCAAATATTGAGCAATTGACATTAACTATGATTTATTTGAATATGCATTATTTTTTATCCTTCCATTAAAATAATCATATAAATTGCAATAATAATTCCTGTTACAACATATACTATTTGAACGATATTTTTTTACACTACAAAGAGGATAAGAACAGATCAACTACAACTGAAGACCGATTTTGAACGGTCCCGATTTAATGAGTAAACAATGGCAAAGAAAAGATAAACAGTTTCTGAGCGAAGTTATATAGACGTGTGTGTTCAAAGCGTCTACAATTTCATTTTAAATAAATTTTAGCATTCATAAATAATAATTTTTATTCTGTATCTTCACATCCTCTTAAATTACACATTATAGTATTAATTAACATTCAGTTATTATAAATTTATGCTTTTATCGTCAATAAGTTCAAAAATTCAGTATATATAAATACTTCTATATATAGTTAGCTAAATAAATTAATATTTATGTTTATATCCTAATAAGTGCATAACCTTTAGAGATATTGCTATTAAATACACCAAATTAGAGGACACAAAATTTACATATATGTTTCAGTGCAACTTATAAAAAAGTTGCCCCCCCACCATTGGAAAAATTTCTGGGTACGCCTATGAATACACATATTTAACGCATGTGCTTTAATATATACCGCTGCAATGCTTGTACGTAAGTGATTCCAAACTTAGCGTACTTAAATATTATAGCGACAAAATAGAATATGTTTCACGTTTGAACTTTCCATTTCATTTTAATTGTGCTATGAACCATTCCGAAACAAATTGCTTAAGCTTCTTTTAATGTATATATGTTTCCGCCAACGGTTAATATTTTATAATATATACAATATTTCTTTTATACTAATTCTAAAAAAAAAAAACATTGGCAATTAATTTATGTAGCTAAAAAACATTAATTTTCGTGACAGAATTCACAAATTATTTAGTTAATTTATACAAATTTAATAAAACCGAAATTAGCTTTAAACTGATTAATATCATTATTATTATTATTATTTTAAAGTTTAAATATACCTACTGGTGAAATGTTTACATTAAATATAGTGAACCCATCGCACATAAACACATTCGCAACTAGAGTAGTATCTCTTTTTGTGTTCGTAAATGTAGAAAATTCATGAAATTTAACAATCGATAAAAAATTTCCTCCAAAACAAACGGCTTCTGCGGACGAGGGGGATTTTATTTTAACTGGACACAAAAAAAATAATAATGAAAAAAAAAGACTTTTTTTTGGTCAGCACGTTGCGGTACCTCCTGGAAATAAACTTCACCGTATGGTGTACACTCAACAATTATCACTAGTACGGAAGTCGCGTAGTAAAGACAGCGTTTTAGAAAAAAGTAAATTTTGCATATCAGTGTATTCAAATTTTCGGATGTCGAATAGAATGAAACTTTTATAAGAATTGTGTCTGCAGAATTATATATATTATCGGCGATTGTTGACTAGAGAAAATATGTAGCGTGAAATTGACAATGAACAAAGGGCTCACGTGCAACTTTAATGATACATTTTAGAACGATCCGAAGTACGACACTGTCACGATGCCAACCATTATCTGTTATCTCTAATGTTCACAGACGAACTAACTTGACGATTATATTGCAACCGGATCAAGCGAACCAACGTTAATTCTCGCAAAATTACCCGAATTATTCGATGGCCAGTTTCGTGCAATGTCACCACAGAATTCCTCATTTACGACACTACTGCTGTTCGAGTATATCGGGGTTTAGTACGCACGCTGCGGCACACAGAACAGAGATACAATTATCTGCGTACAAGTTCTATGCTCAGATCGTGCCTCGAACTTCGGGAGTAAATGTATCATCGATCGCGAATACTTTTATCCGAGACAAAGCACGTACGCGATACATCCGATAAGTCAGTGTACAATTATTTCCCGGTTACATATAGGTCTATAGTAGCCGCTGCCGATGGCTTTGTGCAAATTAATTTATGTTTAAATCGTCAATTTCCTCGTTTTTTTAACTGAATATTCCACTAAAGATTTATTTCCTCTATTCAGTTTTTCTTTCTTTCGGACACATTTTTTAGTGAAATATACACTGCATTAAAAAACATTACTAATATACATAGTTACTAAATTGCGTATAGGAAAAAATACGTAAAAGAACAGATTGAAATGTTCTATTATCATAAAGAATTATTTATAATGTAACGTTTTTTCGTAATTAATACTTGCAGTTATGCAGTAGTTCAGTATGCTGTCCACGTTGTAAAGCTACTCGGCGTGACTTTGTCTTCTCCGTTTTTTAAAAATATTTATCACAGTCAACCAGCTTCATTTATTGTAATTACATTTGTCATTGCAACCGTGTGTGTTTTATTGCTGCACCTTCCTCTCAACTTCACCTTTTCTATAGAAATTAATGGTAATCTCGCTTTCTGAGAAAAACAGTCTATTCACGTTCAGTTGAATATTCTCCTTCTCATTGCAACCTGTTCGTGATTTAACAAAAATTTTCCCTCAACTGAAGGGCACGCACAGCCGTAATTTTAAAAACGTATGAAATCAGCCAGTGCCCGATTGGTCACACGGTGGTAATCTCCTATAAACTCGTCCATAATTACATATTTCAGTTCCTCAGCCACATTCCCGTTTTGTTTTTTTTCCTGCAGAAGTTTATAAAAATTAATTTATTAGCCGGGCGGCAGGTCACGGTGGAGTTGGGCGCAAGGATTTAAAATTTCAATAGAAACGTTTTCTCAGTTACCACCGGTATTTTTGTAAACCCGAGCGCATCCGATCACCAGTGCACGCGAATACGCATCTTGCTTAAACTTTTTAACTGACTTCAAAAAAAAGAGGAGGTTCTCAATTCGACTGTATTTTTATTTTTATTTTTATTTTATTTTATTTTATTTTTTGTTTTTTTTTATGTGTGTTACCAAATAACTTTTTTCTAGGTGAACCGATTTTGATGATTCTTCTTTCATTTGAAAGCCGGTGCTTCTCATGTGGTCCCATTTAAATTTGATCAAGATCTGACCAGTAGTTTTTGAGTTATCCTTAATAATGGTTGAGGTATATTATTATGTGTAGCCTTCATTGTCGGATTTCGTAGCCTCATTATTTCGGTCAACAATCTGTCGTAGTAATTCATTTTTAACCAGAAAAAAATTCAAGTATAACGCTGAAAATTGTAAAATAAAATGTTTTTTTAAAAAAAAAAATAAATACCGACTTCGAGGTAATAAAAAATGCACTGAAAAGTAAAAAATAATTACTCCGAATTAGAAAATATATATCAGAGTGATGATATATCCTTAAGGGTGATATTCGTAATTCTTATACAACACTGATACCTTAATTGGAGTCGGCATCAAATTTATATTACAATATCTAGGAACATTTTTTTTTAATATAAACTTGATGCCGACTCTAATTAAGGTATCAGTGTTGTATAAGAATTACGATATCACCTTTAAGGGTATATCATCACTCTGATATATATTTTCTAATCCGGAGTAATTATTTTTTACTTTTTAGTGCATTTTTTATTACCTCGAAGTCGGTACTTATTTGTTGTAATAAAACATTTTATTAAAGAAACCACGCAAACGAATGTTAACAAGTAGGGTCGAAATATACGGATCGTACGTTCTTCACATGCTCTGCTGCGGCCGAAAGTAAAACTATCGAATATAAGGAGTGAAATTAACCTGTTATTAGGCGCGTGTCGTGCCTGACCAAACCTCAATAGCCGGTGTCCGAGAGTTCACACGACTGAGATGACCAGGCAAATTTTTCCTGCTGCATGCAGCATCGCATATCGTACAAAAAAACCGAATCGCATGCACTGCTATTGTTTATCGGCCGTGATAATACAACGGCTAATCAACGATAATAGTTTACAATGCGCACGAGCGAATAATTCTGCTGACGTTGGTCAATATTACGCACTCACTTTTACTCTGCACTACCTTTCACGATGGCGTGGTTTAAAATTTTGCCAAAATTATACCAACAAATTACCTTTCCTCGCGTTCCTTTCACACAAGCGTACGACTTACTATTACAGTTTTCATATCGATAATTTAGAAATTATTCATTTAATATTCGTATTATATCAAATTTTAAACAGAACGGCATAAAACCCGCTGCATATCGAACCCAGCGCACGTACAGTACACGCCCACGCATGGGTCGCCTACGCGGGTTGCGTGGGTTGGTTTAAACTTCTTAATTGTTGAACATTTTGATTTATTCGTCTTATTTCACATGCTTTATATACGAAAACGGGACCGTTGGCTACATGTCTTATGAAATAAAACGCCCGGCTGTACGTGTACTGCGCTTGAGCTGGATTTAATATATATATATATATACGGTAGAGTTAAGAGCTCGCAGTACTCGTACTGGCAATGAGTAATTTATTCGAGTTTACATAATTGAAGTGCGAGCTAATTCGTACCAATTATTCGAAATTGCCGGTAAAGTTCTCTTTCCTAGTATCTTTTCAAAAATAACAGTTTATTCCCCTTTTTTTGAAAAACTTTCACAATTTCTTGGAAGTATTTACTTAAAATACTACTCAGAATCATTTTCCATTCCTCTTTTTTTCTTTTCAGGAAATAATTTACATTGACAGAAATTATCTTTTTTCCCCAGATTAATAGGCTAACCGGTTTATCACTCCTCAATGGACATTTCCCCTTTATAAAATTGCAACTATCATTGTTCTTAAAAATAATATATTTTTTTTCCCCCGGTTCGGAGAATTGCTTAATTTCTTTAGAATGCGATAATCGGACCATTTTGGTCCTTGAAGATACTTTAAAAATTTAAAGGTCTATCGCCAATAATTATACTTCTATTTTCAGTATAGTATTTTCCAGAAGGCATTTAGCCGACTATTGTTTCATCACTACGTTCGGATATTCATCAAAGCGATCTTCTTTATAATCAAATAATTATAACACATTATCGACAGTATAGCACAAACATTTTTTAGTAAGTACTTCAAAGCAGCACTTCAAGTCTAAAGAATGTAATAATTTTCTCTTTTTCCATTAGTACTTATTAAGCTCATGGCGGTTGCGCTTTTAGCAGTTCTTTCTGCGCTTACTGCACAGCATCCAACAAAACACTCCGATAGTTATTCACGATATGTATGTTTTTTTAATATATTTTCTTGTAATGTCGTTTTAAAAATACGCTTACATAACTGATCTAACTATGGATAAAAGAAAGCTTGTGACAGTACATTGATGGCTGTAAAAAGCGTAGCCGCCTGATAATGCTAACAGCGTCATATCCAGTCCAACAATGGAATGACAGATATAATCTTTCTAGTAAGAAAAATAAAGTTGTGGTACAATTTTTATGAAAATAATCGACGACGACTTCCAATTTTTTATTCTATCAGAAAAAAAAAAAAAAAAACTTGTAATTATCATCCTAAAATTGAAAAATGATTTTTTGAAAAAGTAAACAAATAAAAGTATTCACCTGCAATATGGAAACTTACCTAAAAGTCAGGTGCGAGTAGATGTGAAGATTTTAGTACAGTAAACCTTATCCCTCATGCTTGATAATGTTGCAAATAATTTAAAAAGACTAGGGGACACATAAGAACAATCAATTTTGATTCCGGGGGGCTACAAGAGATGCGATATGAAGAGCGGTTGATGGGCCTAAATCGCAGTGCCTGTGTATACGCCTTGTTGATTACCATAAAGCATTCGACAGAGTACACTGGGAGAGCTCTTTCGATTATTCAAATAAATGGGAGCTCCGCAACGTATATTACATTTGATTTATAACAATAGCTAAAGTTAGAATCAATAATGAACCGTCGAAGCCAATATAAGCAAGGGAGTAGAACAGGCATGTTTACTGCCGACCGTATCTATTTAATATATACATACATACATATACAAATATAATGTATGTATATATACGAGTATATATATATAAATATGCTTAGAATTAATAGACGCTAAAGCATTAGATAACGCAAACTATGGTATAGGTATTAAAGGTGTAAGATTAAAAGTAATAAAATTTGCAGATCACCAAGTCATAATTACTAGATAAATAACATAATTAGGATGAGAAAGGAGTTTTATATGCAAATAAAAAAAAAAAAAAAAAAAAAAAAAAAACGATAACGATTAGTGAGGACCCATGCCCTTTCATGTAGAGATTTATGGCCATGAAATGGAAAACAATTCGAATACCTAGGGCAAATAACAACAAAATACCTATACTGCGATCAAGAAATTTGCGCCCATATTGGATTAGCGAAATATGCATTTCGAGAGATGCGAAACATACTAAGGAAAAATTTATTGCCCTCGATTCTAAGGGAGCGATTAGACGAAATAAACCAATTTTTAAATAATAATAACTTTGAAAAAATAGCAGTTAATAGATCAGAATGGGAACGGTTAAGGGATACCTTTGCTCTTCATGGGTCGAGGAAATTTTATTTATAAATAACTAATTTTATGTAATATCTTAATTATGCATAATTTTCTCAATAAAGGTATTTTGATTTTGATTTGAATGGTGTCTTATAGTGCTATACGATGCAGAAACTTAGACCCTAAAAAAAGACGAAACGCAGATAAAATACAGACATTCGAAATGCGTTGCTGAAGAAAGATGGAAAGAATAGGCTGGACGGATAAATTAAAAGATCAGAATATTCAATATTTAATATATTTTACAGTATTATAATAATATAAAAATTAAAAATATTTAATTTTAACTTAGTATTCTTAATTAAATGATTTTTTTTTATTATCAATTTTGTTACTATCATTTTTACCTATTTGTACGGTTCAAGTTTAATTATTAATAATCATTTTACCACTTTTTTTATATATCTTAAAGTAACAATATAATCGATGTCATTCGTAATCGACTTTTTCAAAAAATCGATATATTTTTTATTGTATTTTCATTTTAAAATTTAACGTTAGTAATATATACTGTGATCATAAAGCTATTAGCTTCGAAGCGAGTTATAATTTTAAATACATTATTATTTTATAAAAATATACATATATATGAATGATTCATTTAATAAATAATTGAAATAATGTGTTCATCAAATTTTAATAGTAGATCAGAAAGTATTGAATCGAATCGATGAGGAGAGAATAGACCGAATACGGAAAAGATGCTTAACTCGGATTGGTCATGTCTTCAAGACATAGCAGATCACTGCGACACGTGTTTTCTAAGACGCGAGGAAAACGGGGACACGGGAGATCTAGGAATGATAACGGCATTATTAAAAGATGCTGAGCTTGGCAGCTATAAGGAGCCAAATAAGAAGAGCTGCGGAGGAGCGGAACAGTACTGGAAGAGGATGATCGTGACAAAAGTACAATCTTAGAACTACGAAAGAAATTTGACTTCAAATATTATTGTTAAAATATAACAACTTCCGCGAGATAACTAAAAGCCGATGATTAATCAGACCGTGCAAACTGCGCTAGCCTAGGTTAACTATTATTTTAAGTTATCTCTGTACCAGAATACAAAAATATATATGATTGCTCCTAAATTTATAAATTTCGAAGTGAATTAAATAGCGTTTAATGCGAAATGCGTGTAACGATTTACAAATGTATACGTATAGAGTGCTTTATTACAGAATAAGGTTACCATTTGGCGAGTGTACTTTGTAATTTGAATATCGGAGAAGGAATAATAAAAATAATTTTCGCTACGTACACTTGTGTACATCAGTTACTACCTGTTGTACAGGCCTATACGGTTGAAACTGATCGTAAATGTTCGTTTTGTAAGTTTTATTTTTAATAATTTTTACTTGTCGCCACTGCTGATGGCCACGATCTTCGTATAAATTTAAAATTGAGAATTATTTACGGTAGAGGGTACACGGATTTCTAACCAAAAAATAATTCACCGAGAGTTTGGCGGAAATACAAAATAGTGAAAAATATGATATAAATAAAATTCAAGTTCAACACAAAACAGTAGTAAAAGAGTACATGTCTAGAAGATGGGAGGAAAGTCAAGGAGAATCGGCTAGTGCGTTCATTAAAAAATGACACATCATAAGATCTGACAGCGGCTCGAGACTTTGTATTTACGGTAACCAAAAAAAAAAAAAAAAAATTAATTGGGATGTTACGGAAATCGGTAAAAACTAGCGAATATCAACGCAGCCATGTGATTTCCGCGTGAAATTTGTAGTAATATTTGGCAGTATTTCTTTTTTTTTTTGAAAACTGCGTAAAAAAGTATCTACCAGAATAAGTAAATTGAAAAATTTCAATTAATATATCTGAGCCAAAGTGAAATTAATACTGCAGTAATTTTAATAGCGCTAAAAAAAGTTTCAGATTTATTTCAGCATCGTACTTTGCATCAATAATTTTCTGTTACAGTAAAAAATTGCAACGATCAAAGCTCGGTAAATCTGCAAATCGAATTCTCTGAGGACCCACCATCGCACTATCTAAGCCATTTTGGAAGCTCAAGTGTTAATGTAATTGTAAAACAATATCTCGTAGTGAAATCTCTTGCTTTTCAAACCACCAGGACGTATTTGTTATTTATCGGTGTCGGTAGAAGAATCATTTTTAGCCAGTTTACTAACCGCGGGATTGTTTTACTTCTCAGTCGTCGGATTTCGTAATTCGCTCTAGTTTGTAAATTGCAAGTATGATGTGAATCCGAATGATAACCAACGAACATTTGATAAAGCATCTCGGCTGACACGTGGAGCAAAACAAAATCGGCTGCCTCTAAGTAAGTGATAAAATGAATGTTTTCTCGACAGATTGTTGTCAAACATCAGAATGCCGCTAACAAACTGTTCAGAATGAGAAGGTTTTTTTTTTTTTTTTATTTTTGGTAAAGTTTTGTACTTGAACCGGATTTATGTACCAAACTAGTAACAGGTCAGGTGTTAATATGCAACGGGGTCACACGTACGAATTGTTATTCTTTTGTGGTCTACAGAACCAGTTATTATTTCGCAGCGTTTTTTTTTTTTTTAAGATCCCCCCTTTGGGCACGTCAGCTAAGGACCTACACCCAGAAACAACAAAAAAGAAAAGAGCCGTCAGTTAAAATTTAATTCGGTCAGATATGGACAATATAAAGGAACCAACGGATGAGATAATGGATGGTGAAGAGAAGGACAGAATATAAGATGCACAATAAGGAACGGGGAGCTTGAGTTTCAGCAAACAAGAATATAGGATCGCAGCGTTTTGTAAAATTACAACATTGGCCGAAAAAACTAAGTGCCAGATGAGATAGGTGCAGTATAAAAAGAGATATAACGTCAAGTTTATTTGAACGAAAAATAACGGAAGCACACAGAATGTTTAATACGTTGAAAGTACAAGTATCGGGAGGATCCCTTAGGGCTTCATGCGGGGAAAAGACAAATTCCCCGTGAAAAGAAAAAATCAAAGGGACTTTATTGGCTAATGTGACCGACCCCTGGATCATTAATTTGGAAATGCGTGTACTCAGAATTATTCGGCTTACCGAATCTAGTCGGAAATCCATTAAACTCTAATAATTCCACAACATAATCAACGATCACGGATCTAATATGTAAAGAGTTTAGTTCAGCGACATCTGTGCAGCGAATCTAAAAAAACGTGACCTAAATTAATCAGCGAAAAATTTGCCTATATCTTTTATTCAAAGACGGAGCAGAACGCTATCAAAGAATGTGTCTATTAATTATTCCATTCGGGCTTGTTTTGTTTTTTAACAACTATGACTTACTTTTGCGCGATATCCATGATAAGAGAGTCTTTTACATTAAAAATTGAGAATAAAAAACAATAATGGTTGGGTTTTTTTTTGGTTTCCTACTTTAGCAGTTCATTTTTCTTCAGCTTTTTTCTTCCCTATATTATTTCTTTGAAAATTCATCGGTTTTTTTAAAATTTTTCGCGGCATGTCCTTCATTTTCGAAGTACTTAAATGTTAATAAAGTTGGTTAATAATTACACCTAGTTATACTACAGAGCTATTTCTAGAATTTTTATTTTCCACGTACGCAAAATTGAACACATTTAGAACTAAAATGCGACGGAGCTTCTTTTTTTCTTTTTTCAAATGTAAAGAAACTCGATGTGAGAATCGATTACTGTAACAGAAGTACGGCAACTGTTTGTCAAATACAGCCGTGTTGGGATAAGTATTATAAGCGCAGCAGCTGTGTATGATGTATTGCATACGTCACAAATGGTAGTGAAGAAATTAATTGACAAAAAATTCGCACAATTTTAACCGTAATTATGTAAATCTTCAGAAATATACTAAAAACGATACGTAGTCATTTGCGAAACTAAGAAGTGAAATAATGAACCGGTGAATTCGTCATGGAAAACTTCATTCGCAAAATCGAACAGACGATAATGTGTAGTCAGGTTGTACTACGGAAATTTAATTAAGTCTCCGATTACTTAAAAGTGTACATATTCCTTCGTAATATTTTCAAAAGGATCAAAAATTTCCCATATTCAAAAGGATCAAAAATTATATTACGCAAGAACTACACTAATATGTGAACTAAAATGTTTCGATTGTACAGTCAAGTTATAAAACTTGTAGCTGAATTCTTTTGGATTTTTTTACTGATATTTATCTAATGTTATTACATTTTTTTTCCATTATTGATACATTCAATTCGCTTGTACCGCGGCGTATAATTTACGTTATTATTATTACTATTATTAAGATTATCAAAAAATTGCATCGTTGTGCGTAATATACATGTATAAAAAGTTAATTTCAGTTTATATAAACAGTCTTTAAAGTTGTTTTAAAAAGTGATTAATAAGAAAATTGTAAATATTTTTTGTCCCGTTGTAAACATTTGAGAAATAATTTTTTACGCGTTTTTAAATACGTTATGCGTTAATACATATCAATAGCCGTTTATATTAATATATCGATTTTTTGGATACCTTTACACTCGTACTAGAAAAGTGAACAAGTATTTTTTTAAGTTGTAGAGGAGAACTAAAAATATAAAAATATTTCAGAATCTGATGCTACTTGGATTCTTTTTCCTTTTTCGTTTTGTTTTTTTTTTTTTTTTTTTTTAATACCTTCTATCCTACAACTAGCTATGCTAGAGTTGTTTCTAGGCTAAGTGTATCTGTTGTAGGACAAGAGCGGTTCGTTTTTGTGTCTAGTCCATGAGGGAGCAACTTGCATAAAAATTTTCATTTATTAACGTAAAATCACAACCTTCTTATTATACATTTACTCGACTGCGCATCAGCGTGTTGACTTTTTTTATTTTGTCTACGTATTGTGTAGTTTTTTCTTTTTTTTAGGATACACATTCTCTACGATTTTTTAACTTTTGCCTTAAAAGAACTTTAATTGCGCGCGTAACTTTATTTTCGAACGCACGTAATGCTATTTGCATAATTTGCTACAATAAACGAATTAAAAAATAACCAATTAATAGAGAAAAAAAGAAAATATTATGTTATATGCAGTGGCAGATCCACGGGGAGGGAAATAGGAGACATCCCCCTCCACCAAAGAACCAAAGTCTTTATGAAAAAATTTGTTATAACAGAAAAACTTAATTTATGCTATAAAAGATTTGTATGAATTTTACACCTATGGATTTTAATAATTAATATTTAATGCTATTTTCTAGTAAATCTATTAATGTTCCTTTTTTATTCTATTTTAAGCACAACTGTCGCCGATCTTTTACCATTTTTATTTATTTTTTATTTTTTATTTCGTAATTTTAATTAAAAATATTTCAATGCGAAATATATATATTTAAACTTACTCATGAAAGAATTCGGATCGGATTACTAACAAAAATAAAAAAGAAGTAAAGTGTCTAATAAAAATACGATCTTTCATACTATTTCTAAACTACCATATTTAAGGTATAATTTTATAATTTCGTTTTATTTTTCACCTCTAAATATAAGACATAAGTTAAATTAAAAATTATAATAATTACATATTTTTAAAGCATTTTTATGAATTTCTATAAAGGTCGCTATTTGATTTTCTTTATGAAACAAGGGGTATTTCTCAAATCTACTGCCTCCCGTAGAAGATTTTAGGTAATTATATAATCTCCCTCCCAAATATCCTTCTGAATCCGCCCCTGTTAAATGTGATATCAGCTTATTCTTAAAAGATTATGAAAACTGATCGCTAAGAATAAAATATTGAAAGAAAAAAAAAAGAGAAGAAGAAGCTAAAATAGAAACGAAAATTATTCAAAGCGAAAAGGCAAAATGTAATCAATTTGCGAAATTACGGGAGAAACGTAAAAGAACAATCGAGTGACGTTAAGACCGACATCGAATAGTGTTTCGCACTTGGTTTTTCTGCTGCTTTTTTTCGCTACCGTCTTCTTCTCGCAACAGACTTAACTTGTACGCGCCTATATCTTCTTCAAATATTTTTCCATCCATTCTTTTACAGGGGCTCATTCTTTCCTGTTTTCTTATTTTCGGTCTTCGTGTCACGTTTGTTTATTTTTTTCATCAGCAATTGTTCCTATTTTAGCTATTTCATCAATTATTGACTATTTGCAAATCTCCGGTCGTTCCATTTTTGATTTTTCTTCTTCAATTACGTCGAGCTAATATTTTTCGTAAATAAAGAATAGGGGGAATCGGAAACAATACAAAATTTTTAACATAAAGATACAAAAACTGTTGTTAAACATGTTTTTAATAAACGTCGAAAACTTCTGACCACTTACGTAATTTATCTATAGACAAAAAATCATTTCAGCGATCAGGAACATTAAATTAAACTAAATAAAAACCAAAAATAAAAAAATATTACAAAAAGATTTGAAATTTGGTCTGTAAGGATAGAGGGAAATTATGGAACAGTGGAAAGAATTGAAAATACGCTCGAATTAAATTTTTGAATACTTATGCTCGGGTAAAATAAAAAAATATTACGTACAAACGGTAAAAAATGACCTGACGATATATAGAGCATTAAAGTTATCTTCGATCTTTGATTATACATTTTCGATTAATTTTGATAATATATAATAGAATAATGATAAATGTAGAACGTGTACAGGAAAGCATGATGTATTTTAACATCAAATGACATTATGATTGATCTGTGCATGGGAATGGGTTGCGGTTAGGACTTTGAAGAATTCAATTATAGAATTGGAGAAAAAAATAAAAGATTTGTGAAAGATCGTGAAAATTTTTGGAGCATTGCAAAAAATAAAAATATATTTAGATTAAATCTACAATATCGAAGCTCTGAAAAATATTATATACTAAGTGCAATACAAGGTAAAGAGGTTTAAGGTTGGTTTCGGGGTTCTGATAGAAAAAAATAACAAATGAATAAAATAAATGAAAGTGGAATAACGGACGGTTACAGTGACGAAGGTGTAGAAACATGTGTGCAGAACGGATGTTGTGAATTCACGACAACAGATTTGCATAAAAATAAAAATTTATGAGCGGAAAAATGATTGGAAGCTTAAAACATCTGTAATACTTAGGTTTGAAAAAAAAAAGACTATGAATGATATAGAAAATAACGCTATCAGATGTGAATGCGTGTATGAGTATTTGAGAATAAAAAATAAAATTATGAACTATTGTTAATTTAGGTCGGGAGGGTGAAAGAAGAGAAGAAGAAATTTTTAGATCCGTGTAAAGTGAAAAATATTGAGACTCGGTTGAGTTTCGAAAATAGATAATAGGATGTGTACATATAACATGCGCAGATATAGTGTTGTGTAATCGTGACGATGTATATATGTGTGGGAACGATTTGTGCGCTTTTCAGGCGGTTGTGACGATTGAGGAATATGAGGAAAAATATAAAAAGTATATACGATCAGTAAATTGCTTGCAAAAGTTAGAGAAGACTTAAAGGTTACATTTACTCATTGATTATAAATTTCGATTCATTTTGATAATGTATAATGGAGAACGTGCGTAAGAAGTGCTGGGATGCTTTTGCGACAGTCGAGGGTTTGATGGAGTCTTAAACAGAAAATAAAATATAACATGAAAAGATCTGGAAAAATATTTGGAGTTTGAAAAATAAAATATTCTTAAACTAATAGACTCGGAAAAAATTGATATGAATGATGAGGAAATCATCGTTAGCATATGCGTGCGCGGGAATGTGTGGTTAAGTTTCACCGTAGCTTCAGGTGGATGTAGTCATGAAAAATAATATGAAAGATTTGTAATTTGTGTAAGGTGGATAGGGGAGGGAGAAATTTTGAAACTGTGTTAAATAAAAAAAATGTACTCGAATTAATTTTGAATACTTATGTTTGAAAAAAAATTTGGAGGTGAAAAAGTATACTTAGGCTAAATCTATAATAGATAGACATGAAAAATTGCTATGAACGATATGAGAATTACCGTTAGAAGATGTGTGCGCAATCATACCGGTGAAAACAATGGATTTATTTTTAGAACTTGAAAAGAAAAGTAAAATAAAAAATTATAATCAGTCGGAAGAAATGATCGGAAGTGAAGAAAATATATTTAGGCTAAATCTATAATAGTTTGACATGAAAATCGTTATGAACGATAGGAGAATTATCGGTAGCAATTGAGTGTGAGGGAATATGTTGTGTGTAATCATATTGATGAAGACTTTGTCGGATTTATTTTTAGAACCGTAGAAAAAATATAAAAAAATTATGGACAGTCTGAAGAAATGATCTGAAGTGAAGAAAATATACTTTGGTTAATTCTATAATAGTTAGATTTGAAAAAAATTATTATGATCGACATTGAAACTAACTGCAGAAGGTGTGTGCACATTCATGGCAATGAAGGTATCGAGGGATTTATTTTTAGAATCGGAGAAAAAATAAAAATTTATCAACGGTTGGAAGAAATGATCGGAAGCATAAAAAATATACTTACGATAATTCCATAATATTTGGAGTTGAAAAAAGTTATTATGAACGATATAGAAACTAATAGCAGAAGATGTGTGCTAGATGTGATATCGCGGTGGGTATCGTAGTGGTGTAAACATGTGAGGGAATTGATTATGTGCATTGGCGGCGGACACAGAAAAAATAATTACTGCTCAAATATGAAATGATGGAGGCTGTGGGAGCGTCGATCGGGGGTTTGGTGGTCATAGTAAAAGTAAATAGAATGCAATATATTGGATATTAAAACAACGGCAGCGGTATGTGCAGGATTGGATGTTAAGCTACCATAGTGTGTAAGATGATCGGAGGATAAGAAAAAATAAATAATGTATATTATAATCGATCGGGAAAGAGGGTGGAAGGGGTAAAGGAGACTAAGGATAGTTTTGGAGTATAGAAATAATTGATTTGTTAATTTGTAAATGTTTTGGATAACCGGATAGGTTTAGACAGTAGAGCAGGGATTGGGTTATTATGTGAAAAAATAATAATTAAAAAAAATACTATAACGCGGTGATGATTACATGCAACGATATGAGCGGAGAATTTTTCGTCGCGGGTGCGTCTATACTTGTAAAAATACGAAAGATCCTTAAAAAAATTGAGCAGTGTATGAATAATAATATATACTTAGGCTTTGAAATATTTTTAAAAACGCTGTATCTGCGAGCGGGCAATGTGTGTGCGGGATCGGCGCGTGCGCTTTCGCGGAGGCTAACGCTATGTTAGATATATGCGCTGGATCGGGACGTGCGCTTTGGCATATGGCAGTAAGATCTGGGAATCGGGAAAATAAAAAATATACTTAGGCTAATTTTGAAATTTCTATACTTAGACTTTGAAATATTAAAAAATAATCTCGGTATCGGGAATGGCGGAGGTATGCGGGGGGGAACGGCGTGTGCACTTTTGCAGCGGACAATGTTATGTTAGATATATGCGAAGCAACGGCGCGTGTGCTTTAGCATTTGACTGTACGATCGGGGAATCCGGTAAATAAAAAAATATACGTAGACTTCGAAATATTAAAAAAAAAAACGCGGTATCGGGAACGGAGCGAGTGTGTGGATGTGATATCGCGGTGGAGATCGGAGTATGCGTGGGAACGGCGCGTGCGCTTTTGCAGCGGAGAACGTTATGTTAGATATATGCGAAGCAACGGCGCGTGTGCGGGATCGAAATATACGTGTGTGAGGGGCGAATGGAGGTGTTGGGATAGATTTTAGCTTTAAATTCAATACTATGGTTACATTTTGGAATTTTCATACTTAGGCTCGAAATTTTGAAAAATCGCGGTAATGGAAACGGAGCGCGTGCGCTTTTGCGGCGGCTAACGTTGTGGTGAATATATGCGTGTGTATACGTGTGTGAGGTGTTGGGTTAAATTCAACCATTAAATATCATACTTGGGTTGCATTTTGGAATTTTCATACTTACGCCCGGAATTTTGAAAAATCGCGGTAACGCAGCGGGCGGGAGAGGCGAGCGGGGTCTTAGGTTACTTTCAGACATTAATTAATTTACTTATGTTAATTAATAATCGGTTCGGTTTATCGGAAATGCAGGGGAACCGCACGGGGGGAATTTTGGGGGAATTGGGGGAAACTTGGGTGAAAAAAATTGGGTTAGTTTTTGCCTCCCTGATGAAATACTTGCGTTACTTTCTGCCCTCTGCACGCGTTTAGGGGTTGTGACGTCAGAGCTGCTAGAGTCGGTGTTTTTTAACTACTGTGCCCAGTCATAAAAATAAGGTAAATCCTATAAAGTCGGCGAATTTACCGTGTATTAAAACTGATAAGGGTACACGGTCATACAATTTGCCAGTACTGTGAAAATTATACACACTACTACGGTGAATTTGTTCATCATTTTTATGCAAGTTGGAGCCCGATTTACGTCGATTTGCACCGTAGACGTGGATAAAACGTTTGCTCGTATTGCTTACTCCAGCATCACCTGTAATCGAATTTATTATCGCCTAGAAGCCTTCTATCTCTAATTGTAGTTTTTTTGCGATGTTTTTTATTTAAATATATATTTGATATGAGTTAATTAAGGTATTGAACTAGGTATAATTACAGAAATAGCGAATAGAAATGGTATATAATAATAATATACTTATTCGCAGGTACGTCTAGCCTGTTAATTTTAACGACAAAATGCTTTTCGGGAATTTTTCGCGAACGAAAAATCTTGAAATAATCTACTTTCAATTATCAGATTACTTCATCCGGTTGTGTACGTCACCTTTATACCAATAAAAGGTGAATTCCGTTTGAACACCTTTTGTTTTAATTTACCAAGAACATAATAAGTTCAAATAATATGCCAATATTTACAGCCACTTGAATGTGAGCCGATTTCGGTTATATCTTGCTGAACTATAGAAAAAAATTGGTTGCAGATATTCCTTTTTTATGTAATATTGGTACATTTATTTTTCGAAACTTTCGCAAAATTTCAGAAGTATTTTAATTTAGTCTGAAAAGGATTTTTTCGCTCTATCTATACCTGACATAATATCGTAGGACAAAAAAAAAAATAATAATAAATAAATAAATAAATAAATGAATAAGCAAAAACTGTAAAATAAATAAATCACACCGTGGACAGGCTCAGAATTTTAATAAATTATGTACGCGATATGTTTCAATTATACTAAAGTTCTAACGCAAAATTTAATGTTAACTTGATGTCTTTTTTTTTTTAATCTAAATATCCACATATGTTCATTCTTATTATATATATTAATTACAACGTAATTCTTAGGCTACCCCCCCATTCGAAAAAATGTCTCAATTTTAAGTAACGCTAAATGTCCCAAAAAAATGTCCCAGAAAAATGTCCCAATTTTATGTAATGAAATATGTAACGAAAAATGTAACGAAAAAATGTCTTAATTTTATATAGCGGAAGTTAAATGTTAGAATAGGATTTTTGTGGTTATGTTGTTTTTTGTGTGTGTTGATGCCAGTAAGAATTACGTTGTAAATTTTGATCATTTTATACAAAGTATAGGAGAGAAAGAGACAGAAATGAAAGCAAGATGGGTCAAGGGGTACGGCCCTTGCGAGGCCAAAATGGCCGAGTTATATATATATATATGTATGTATGTATATGTTTATGTGTATGTACGTATATGTGTGTGTTTTATTGCTAGACCTTTATTCAAATATTTTAAAGAATAAACGTAAAAAGGTTTCTCGAATAATAACAAAAAGGTTAAGAGAAATTTTGAAAGCAAATGACATGACAGGTTTGTGTAATTTTTTCGGTTTTTACAAGAATAAAAGAAGTAGATACTATTCAATAACAAAAAATGTTGGATTACCTAGCGCAATGAAAAGTTCCCGTCTGGAAAATTCTTTTTCCCCGCGGAACACTATTTGAAGCATGTCTTTAGGTGTGCATTGATCCCTGTCCCAAACGTTAATTCTGGCTAAGGGCCTGACTATCGTGTCAAATATGCGGAGCGCTCAATTACTGAAAATTCTGCGACATTATTGAAATAAGCCGGTTGTTATTTTAATCGCTCGTGAAAAGATATTAATTTTGATCGTGTTTACTGATACGTAGCTTTCGCACATCTACGTGAATTATTTCTCTTCCGTTTTTTGTTTTGTAAAATATTTATAACTTTTACAAATTTCTATGTTGAATATTTTTGATAATATCAAAATTTAACCTTATTTAAGAAGTATTTTTTAAAAATTCTGCCCTCCGACGGACTGTCGATGTATGCACGCGCGGAATGCAAAAAGTTTAATAAATTACTTTTTACTACTTCTTTTTGAAATACGGGGGGCGATTAAGTTCAGCTTTATATGAGTCAACTTTAAATAACCATTAAGCTTACTATATAGAGCTGGCTTTTTTTTGGTTTTTGGTTTTTGATTTATTTTTTTTTGTTTTTTTTTTTTTTATAGGAAAGGACAGAGTTCCACTGAATATAATTTGACGCCGAGACTGACGTTTGAAATTAAAAATTTTACATATTTATAATTAACATGAATTATTCAAGAGGCTTCAGTAACTTTTCTAAAACATAAAAAAGTGCCAGTCTCCATAGATTTAGGTGAAATGTTTTAAATATTTTTTTTCAATAGTACCTTCTAGTCTAGCGGGGAAAAATTCGACTTAATGCGAATTTAAAGGAACTGGAAAGTTATTCGATTCGCGAGTTCAGCATTATAAATGCAGACGCTTTTTTCATCATTGTTCACTGGTAAAACGTGGTGGTGAAGGCCAATACGAAGGAATTTAAGCATAGAACAGTTAATTTTTAAAAATACCGCGGGATATATGTAGTAGAGTAGACATTGAAAAAAACCAAAAAGAATAAGATGCTAGTAGAGTTTAGTTGTTCAGTCAAAAAGTATAGTGGAAACAGATTTGTCGAAAGCTCGTTTAGTCTGTGGCAAAAAAAGAAAAAAAAAAAAAAAAAAAGAAGTTGGAAGATAAAATCAGCAGCAAATCCAGATTTTTTTCTCTGTACCTGTTTCGGGTTAACAATGTGAAATAGATGTTGCCCCCCTGCCACGTAACGTTTCAAAAACTAAAAAATAAATTTAATTTAAAAGAAATTTGATACACAAATTTAGATTAATAAATTCTCCCTAAATAATAATTACGTGAACATGGACTAGCTAGTGAGATTAATAGTCTATAGTAGACGGCTGAAGATGGTGCAGTTTGCATTTTTAGTCATAGTAACTTTTTAGTTGACCGACCGGGTTGCCAGGGCATTCGTAGCTTTGGTATAGCTGCACTCAGCGACAACTTTTGTAGGGTGTCTGTGAAATTTAAGAAACCAGCAACACGTAGATTTCTCGGTCAGTAGTCACCGATCTCCAGCTGTGTATTCTCACACAGGACGAGATGAGATTGTATTGTTCTGAGCACTCACTGGTCGTACTCGCTTTCTAGACTGCGCTATGTCTCATTACTGGCGCACACTTAAATTTTCCTCGCTCACTTAATGAAATATTTTCTGACCCATCCATGAAGATTCTGACCTTTCGTAGTCTTACAAAGATCTTCGAGCTTTCCTAATAAATTTATTTCTGTGTATAACTATAAAGTAAATAATAATTTAAAAAAATAAGTAAATAAATAAAAATTAACGTGTTTATGTGTAAAACTATATATATATATACATATCAGACGATATGTTTTATAATATAAATAAAACTGTAAAAAAAAAAAAAAAAAAAATTTAAAAGAAAAATATAACTATTTTACAGACAGCTCTACAATGGTGGTAAGAATAGTGAAAATTAAATAGCGTAGTTCGCAGAGCTGCTCTCAAATCGTTCTAACGGTAATTCGAATCTGCTAATAACAGCGATTGATTTATTATCGAATTTGGGATCCCTGCTAAAAGTGAAAATACAATTAATTCGTCTTTCAAATACGCCAGATTGAAAAACTAGTCATACGAATAAGAAATTCTTCGCCGATAGATGGCGCTGCATGTTCGGTTATTCTTAATCGGCCCTGAACCGTCTGTTTTTTATCGATGCAAATCATTTGTCCAACTTACATGTGTACATAAATTTGAAATGATCAATAATTTAAAAACATACGAGTAAATATGTTTTCTGCGGAAAATTTGGTTTTTCTATTATGTTTTTTCCCCATTCTATTATAAGATTAACAACGTTCCTGATTTTCTTCTAAAAAAATTAATTATCGAAGCTATCATTTCTTCTAAATTTTTTCCCCGATAAGCTGGATATCCACGTTTTTCTTTTAACGGGTACTAAACGTGTAAAAAATTTTTGTTTCCGTTTGTCGAGACTGCTGTGCAGTTGTACCCATGTTGCAGAATGATAATGTTAATTTTTGTTTAATTTCTTCGGGCATTGCGGACACTGTTCTGTAGTTGCGGCCATATTTTGGGATGGAATTTCCTTTCCGTGCTTTCCTCTCCTTATTTCTCAGTAATCTTTCATTACAAAATCTAATTATAGCGTAGCTTGCTGGCCAAAAAAGAAAAGGGAAAAATCAAAAAAAACATGGTCAGTGCGTTAGGTGAATTTAGTAAAAATTTAGTTTCGAATTTGAATAAGAATTTTAAGTATCCCTCCACAGTATCTAGGCTATCGATTAATTTATTAGTATCTATCTGATTATTCCTTCGTTTAACAAATTTTTTTGACCTGTTCTTTTGTATACGCTTTACACTGTTGGCCGAAACTTGACAATTAATTAGCAGGTGACATGCAGCGTACGTTTTTGTACAGCTAGATATCAATTGGCAAAAACGAATTACACAAATAAACATTTTATGGTACACTGAAGTACATGTCGAAATAAACATTTTCACTCACAATCAGACGCAATCCTAAACTTCGAACAATTATTGCTACAAAGTTACGAGTTTAAAATGACAAGGATGATAGCATTGGCAGTTATTTCGGTCGGCTTAGAAATAAATTTTAATGTCAAATCCATGTACATTGAAGTTAGTAGGTTGTGTGTAAGCCTATACTGCCCAGATTGAAAAGCAATAATGTATAGCACGCTGGTCGTTTTGGCGGATTGGAGAAGTATTCGCTTAAACGTTCGACTATGACAACCTCCGCCCGGATCCGGGTTGCGATCTTTCTCTAATGTAAAATAAGTACTATTAATGATTAGCAAAACAACACGAATGCAAGATCATCAGAAGCAACATCCAACTATTTCTGAACACTGACAAAGGTACCAAGGCCTTTTGAGTACTCTCAGCATACTCAAATAGCCCTTGATCTGATTTCTCTACTCGGTAAAAATTGACTTTCTATTTTAGCCGTGTTGACCTCGCTAGACCAAAATCGGCATCCTAGTAGACGGTGTCATTTGCAATGCGACTTAGTGGCTCCTCTTTTGCTTTTTTTGAAATATCACGAACTGACAGAATAGAATTTAAACAAGCGTTCTAACGAATAAATCAGTTATTGCAATCTAGAGTGTTTGACTTTGGCCACAGAGCTGCTGAGTTCGATCGCACGCGACGACAAGAAATTATTACATAATAATTAAACAATCGCTAATTATACGGAAGACAATGACAAACATACATAGCGTGCTAGTTGGTGTACGGTAGGCAGACATACTTGGGGGACGACTCTATTTTTGTATATCGACAGATCAAACATTTACTCTAATCAGTTCCGAGTGTGTAGCTGTAACAACGATCTGTACAACTGAAAAATGTATAAATAGGTAGTGACGATGCTCGACATCGAGCGGTACGACTTTGCAGGGGAAAATGTATTAAAGTATAATGCATTTCTTTGCCTGATATTGTTTCGAATCTCCACAAGTGGAATCTTTAATTTTGCTGCTTTAATCGGATACCTTATGATAGTTTAGACATCACAGAATTATGATAAAATCCGATATACGAGGTCCGCCTGGAATGTATATCCGGCCCCTTAACTTATAATTTCAATGCGAATTAACCGAGCGTTGTCAGCATGGGGTGTCATTGTGAAGCGGCAACCTTAGTTTATTGTCTGTCTCATTTGCAAACTCTTTTGACTAATTTCAGTACTGATTTCACGTTGTAGCGTGAATGTTCCGAACGCGTCGCATTATTTTGCAAATACCACTGAACGCATTAAATTTTGCTTCGAACTTGGCTGCGCGGCACCTGATACGAACGAAACCGAAATTTCCTTGCAAGTCAAAGAACTAAAACCGAATTTGGTAGAAAACTTTGATCGGAAACTAAATGTGTCCTTGGAAATTTTTTAAAAATGGCGACTGAAAAAGTTGTCCTTTATATTTCCCGATAGGTATCAGAGTGTTCGAGCGTGTTTTTAATTTCCCATAGTTTCCCGCTTTACGTGAAAATGTTTGCTAGTTATACTGCAAGATGGATCCGGCACTGGCGAGAGTTACAGTATCAACAAATAAATCTGGTTATAATACGATTTCATTTGAAGGTTTCGCCTTTTTCGTCCTTTTTCTTTATTGGTTTAAGCATCACTACTGAGGCAGTTTTCACGCGATGTTTCTTTCCGGACTGCATTACATTCAGTCGTCAAATAAATAATTTCGTAATTATTTTTAATTATTGTATTTTTTCTTTTTTTTTTTTTTGTACAACATGGTTTAGAAACTACATTTAAAAATGTAAAATAATTTAAGTAAATAGACTACAATAATGGTTACTTAGAACTTTACGGCATAGACTAACAGTTAATAGTACAATGTGTTTACAAACTAATATCATCAACGGAGGAATAATATTTACAATTATATATCACAGGTTTAACATAATATTTTTATTCAAATCTTAAATTTACCGTTTACAATTTAAAAAATATATTTAAAATATGAATTACATTGTATATTGTACATGTGATACACGGCAGATTTGAAGCAAAAAGTGAAATTATTTAAATAATGTCTTTTCTTCTTCTTTTTTTTTTGTCTGTAGACATATAACTCTAACAATAAGAAAAGAAATAAGCAACGTAAATCTATCTAGAAAAGGTGGTGTGGTATACACATATACACGTAACTTAACCGGAATACTACATAGTATAGAATGAGGATTCAGATGATGGTACATATATTTCAGCTAAACAAGTAATATATATATATATATGTAAGTACTTATTTATAAAAAAGAAAAAAAGAAAAAATCTTAAACATACGAGTTATGCAATCCGTATAAATCTTAAAATTATTAAAACGAAAATCAGACAAACGGTACGATTTTAAATATACGACGAATAGTTTAAAATAAATAAACTCGAAAAATTTTAAATGTGCAATGTAGAATGACGTAACGGATTTGTTTCGGTGGTGCAAAGACTGTATATTCGTGTTTAACACGAAAATTTTAAGGTGAGATTCTTTACCGACAATTTCCCTTTTTTTTCTTTCTTGGTTTTGTTTTTGGTTCTACCTCCTGGAGCTGGAATAAAATCAGACTAGACAAAAATTAACCAAACAACGATATATGTTTAAGGCTACTTAACCACCCGAAGGCAAGCATTATTATCCTTGTCAAACAGGTGCTATTAATAATTAGAACTGCGCGCTAGAATGTTATTAAAAAAAAAAACAAGCAGCGTTTACCTTTTTAACTTGTTACAATTACATTCGATTAAACGAGTTAGCCGTTTTAAATATTCGCAAAGGTATTAATATAAAAATAACAAAAAAAAAGAAACTCAAAAATCAAAGTTAAATTACCCATAAAAAGTTTTATTACATAAACACTGAAATTATTTATATACCAGTATTATTTTCCTAATGGCATATGCGCGCCTATGAATATCACATTAACATTTTTTTTTTTTTGCCATTATGGCTACCGGTTTCGATGAAAATGAGGAAACGACGGATATTGAAAAGAAAAAACGCGGGAAAAAGTATAATTTTTCTGGCTGGAAATTCGGAAGCAAAATCGGTCTAAAAGCCTTAAATACAACAGCTATCATCATATTGATGATGATCGTTAATTCAGAAAATATATTACCCCCAATTGTCTTTAAATACGAAGACTGCGTAGTCGAATTTTTGTATCTTATCGAAGAAATAATAAAAACATACATGGTGACGATAATAATAATAATAATAATAATAATAGTAATAGTAATAATAGTAATAAATAATCATAAACCACATGTAATAATAATATATACGAAACGGTATTAAAAAAATTAATCATTTTTATAAATTCGCGTGTTAAAATACTCCAGCGTTATTGTAAACAATAATGTGTGCGTATGTATTAGTTCTACGATAAATTCGTACAACTAATACAGATTCAAAATTTTTAAATAAATAAGCAGAGAACGGGCTATTGTTTAGACAATTACTTTTTTTAGTAAAATAGAAAAGCATTAAAATGGACTTGTAACTCTCGGTTTATGTGCAATGCGGTCACTAACGTATTATAACATGGCTTTCGAAATTGCTTAACGAGCAGTTAATCGGCGCATACTCTGGCAGGGATGGTATTTACATCATTCCGTACAACGCTAACAGTAAAATAAAGGACTATTTATTCGTCACTTATATTTGAAAAAATAATAATGAAGAAAGGAGAGGTAGAGGTGCACTTCAATTTTAGCGTAATAATGAATAAATGGCAGCTTTTACCTATTCTTGTGCCGCCTTTTTCGTACATTAAGTTTTCTCTGCTTTTTTGGAATTTAAGTTTTCAGCTTTTTTCGACGAAGAACCGAAACTGGAAATAATCGTTTAATAATAATAGTAAGTAAGTAAAAGCTTCTCCTCGGGCCTAAAACTGTTACAAAACACATCAGAATTTCCAAACCGGCGTTTTGCTTTACAAAATATTATGAATTTCCAACTCTGCATTCAAAATACGCACCAGTAACTTTGTAAACATTTAGCCCTGAATTGTTAATAGTTTTTGTCGCTTCTGTTCTCATTCAAGCAGTAGTAATTAATTTTTTAATGCTGCGAACACCAAGTGCTGGCAACATGTGCCGTTTCGAATTGAAGAACACTTTTGCGAAATTATTGTTTTAAGAAATAAGCCGGTTTTCCCTAAAGAATTTAAGAAGAAAGAAACGAACAAAACAGAAAAGAGGAAAACGAATTAAAATGAAATTACGTGAAAAGAATATTAAACAAAGGTAACTCTAATATAGAAGAGAAAAAAGAGGGAACATTTTAAAGGCGACATTTAAATACATTAGATCGCGTCTCTACGAAAGGCCGTTCACCTCATTCGCATGCTACACTTTCATACCGAAAGACGACGGCAACGGAGACGATTTCGTACCGGCCACAATGGCCGCTTGCGAAGAGCCGCTGTCGACGATCGTTTTCTTCGGCGGTAATAAGTTTGACGACGCGGCTATATTAACAAGAGGAACGGGCGAGTCTCGCGGAAAGGCCGGAGAGCAGCTAGCCCCCTCCGGTATACCGCGTTCAACGGCCAACTGACTGTAGGCGGCGCCGGACGAACCGCATAGTTTCATTCGAGTAGGCGAAGAAGTCATCGATGGTACCGGAGAAGGCTGGTGAGAACCGCCGCTAGGGTAGGCCGCTAGGTGCGCAGCTTTAGAAGTGGCGGTCGAACTGTTGCCGATGAAGGTCGCTGGCGGGCAATTTTTAATCGCACCGACGCCAGCGACCGCCGCCGCAGTCACGGGGCCGTTCAGCAGACTGACAACGGCATTTTGATAGTGACCGTTGCTGTTATAACCGTCAGCCTGATGGGTAAGGGCAGCAGTCTGAGTGCCCCTGGCTATGACTAACTGGTGATGGTGGTGGTGGTGATGGCGGTGCAGATGATGCGCGGATGTAGCGCTGTCGGTTGGAAGACTAGACGAATTGGTTCGGAATTGCGCGGCCGCCTTGTTGTCGACACCGCTGGTACCGCAATGAAATAGGTGAACCTGAACCGGACCGCTAACCGGACACGGTAACCGGAACGTTTGCTGTTGCCCGTGACCGACTCGGATGATCGACGTGGTGGTCGGGCTGACGCCGCGCTGCGGTTGTTCGTCCAACGCCGCGCTACCGCTGACGAACGGTATCCTGACCTGAGAGACCGGTAGCGGTGACACCTTCATCTGTAGATAGCTGTTAGCGGAAGACGCGCCCAGCGCCACTCTACTCGCGTACGGAGCCGCGCCGAATTGACTATGCGCCTGATCTTGCCCGGGCAATACGGGCGAGATCGGCTGTAGCCGACGACCAGGAGGCAATGTTTCCCATGTTAGCCGGGCCGCGCATTCGGGCGCGAAGTTGGCTTTGCCGACGAGCGACGACCGATCCTCTTCTCTGACGGTCGGCAGCAGATTCTTCGTTGCCGACGTTCTAGCGTCGGCGCATTCGGCGCTATAGTACGGCCACGTCATATGGCTACCGGCTTTGGCGGCGCACGCGAGCGGAGGCGGCTGCAGCTGCTGCTGAATCTGTTGCAAAATTTCGGTAGTCGAACCGAATCGCGGCTTGATGCCTTTAACGGACGGTCGACGGCTGAAGCCGTAGTCGTCGTGCTCGTCATCCTCCGACTCGGCAGCGGACGATGGAGTGACGCTGTAGCGCTTCCGGATGCGCTCGATCCGGCTAGCGTCCTGCTGCACGAACATGGCCAGCTCGTCTTGACTGTTGTCGACGTTGCCACTAGCGCCGTTCGGCGTTCCGGCCAGCACGTCCGGCGGTTCGGTCGCCTTTGCTTCGGTCGACGTTGCGCTCGGAATGCTACCGTTCGCTCGAAGCACTTCGTCGATGTCGCTCAGACTGTACTCGGTGCCGGCCGACGATACCGTACTGACGATCGAGTTCCGGTTGAACGGTAACTTCAGCAGGTCGCGGTTGGCCAAATCGTCGTTGTTTCCGGCGGCGACGCACGTTTTCAGCGGGGTCAGCGTGGACAGGAACTGCTTCCTAGCTTCGTTGGCTGTTGTTTTGTCTGCGGCACTCTGCTGCATCGGCTGGTAGTACGGATAGTGTTGCTCGGTGGTGGTGCTGACGGTTATTTCGGTCGTTTTGCGACTGAACAGGTCGGCGAATTTCCGGTACATACTGCCGCCGCTTGCGGACGACTTGGCCACCGGTTTCACCAGAACCGATCCTTTCACGATCGCGCCGTGATTACTGCCGGCGCTGCGATGGTTATCGCTAGTCGCATTAGCCGCCGAATGCTGCTGCAACTCTTGATGCCGACACTCCGGGACGCCGTGACTCGGTTCGTCGCGACCATCGTTCGTCTCCTCGCCAACTTCCTGATCGTCTACCATGGTTAACTGTTTTATTCGTTCCTCTAACGATATGTTGTTGCTGTCCAGGCCGGACGACGATCGGTCGGCTCTTCGCCGGCCGGACGATCTCATCAGGCTGCGACGCAGCGTGCCCCTCTCGATGGTCTTTTTCAGCAGGTCGCTTTGCAACGACAAGTCTTCTTCTTGGTCGTTTTCGGCGATCGAATTCGATCCCTTATACGGGTACACTTCTTTCCCTTTCAGCGAACTGAATACGGATCGGCGGTTGACTTCGTTAAAGGCGCGCAGCGATTCTTCCGTCACCAGGTACTTCCCTTCGCACTTTCCCAAACCGTCCTCGTCCCAACAGCTCGGCGGTGGTACAAACTTCGAGTCGGGAAATAGTTGTCGGACGGCCGAGTTCGGTTTTAGACTGTTGGTGGGCACTATGCGATTGCCCAAGCGGAACGTTAACGTATATTCCATGTTGGACGGCGGGGCGCATCGTTCCTCGACCGAACTATTATCCGTGGCGCAATTGCAAGCGTCGTTTAGTCGCGACTGCAGTTGCTGTTCGTTGCCGGAAAACTTGACGCATCTCTTATCGTTCGACAGCGGCGACAGCGTTAATTCTGGCTCCGCTTTCACACCGGCCAATTCCTCCCGATCCGCGCAATTTTTCCACAGTTTTCCGCCTTTTAAAATTCCGCCGTTGTTTGCATTCGAATCAGCGCTAGGCGTCGTCAGGTTTTCCGCTTCCAGCATTTGCCTGCGTTCGGTCACTTTCGTCATGGTTGCCGCGCCGACGATTTCTTCATTCGATTCAGACTCGGTGCTTACTGCTGACGGCTCGCTAACAACCGTTAACTGTTTACTGCTACTACCTGCGAAACCGTACAAAACATACGACAGAGATTAAACTTTACTGGTGACATCCCGGAAGTCATATAAACAAGCAAAGAAAAAGTTGATCGCCTATAAAATCAATACCAAACTCGGGTTTCCTTGTACAGAAGTAAAACATCCAGACCTAAAATAATTGAACAATATTAGCTTATACGGAAGATAAGGACTTTTACGAAAACAATGTCGGACAAAATGAGGCATAAAATGTTTATTTATACACATGTTTCCGCATTAATAAAGTAATATAAGCAATTCACTGACTAGACTAGAAAACAATTAATATATATATATATATATAAAAAATGAATACATCAACATGCTTCGAAGGCATTGCTCTATGATTACGGCGAATATATAGAACGAAAGTTAACATGTAAGCGACATAAAAATTTAAATAAAGTTGAAATGTGATTTGGATATTTCGACTTTTTCAACTTTATATTGTTTTGAATTTAAATTTTCCAAATTCTAGATTCGGGTTAATGGGAATTTTTCTTCTTCCCGCGATGTTCCCTTAGGGTCCCTAATCCGAGACTTGGAAAATACGCAGTTCCGGACTTACTGGGTGATCCGTAAAACGAATAAAAAAGAGTAAACATTAGGCTTTTCTTTGAATCTAAAAAAAAAAACCCAAAGAAACTCTTTTATAACCATCGCGCGGACACGGTACACCTCCTCCGGAGGCGTATTATCCAGACACGAGCCGAGTGTTATCAACGAACACAGATGACGAAATCAACGTACACGAAAATTATAATAGCAAACGCGTATATTTCGATCCGAATGCAAAGTGACTATCGTCTGATAGTAAAAAAAAAAAACACATAAACATTCGGAAAAACACAAAAACACAACCAAGGGTTGTAAAACGGCGGTTCGGTTAAAACTTACGTCGTTAATTAAAGACAGTATGGCGACTAGAAAGAAATTATACATAATAATAAACGGACAGACAACGGCTGATATTACCCCTGCGGACATACGAAAAAGCGACATACAACGTTGCTTTGACTAGCCTAACATGAACGGTAACTCAACGACTATCAACGACTATCAATTCAATCGGATCGGTAAGATGCGACAAGACACAATTAACGGTAAACTTAATTGATAAGGCTATTCTCATCACATACAGGCTATAATGCCTGATTTTCCTGTCGCGGCTCACGCTGTCGCGGCTCACGCTGTCGACAGTAATGCTACCCTGCTGGCGCAAACCGCACATACCACGACACTTACACAAGCCCTAACACTACACGTGCCGAAAATTCGATCGAAATCGTAAATTACCAAGTCGGCCGTGTAAACATTCGCCACCAACAACGAACAATGCGATGATGCCGAGAGATCGAAAATCAATGATTTGCACCCGAGAATAATATTTCTAGCTCGACATCATCGCTAAATAAATAGCGAATCCGTATCAATATAAATGTTTATGCTGTTTACAGGTTAAGTATATTCACCAGGATTAGAAATTTTCCGGAACATGTCGGTGTATTATTTAATATGTAATAACTGTTTCCTAGTCTAGTCAGTGAATTGTTTATATTATTTTAAAATGCGACATGTTCATAAAATATTTACCGAGAATTAATGTTATTTCGTTATTTTTGAAAAAGTCGAACAATTAAAAGTATTCCTTATTTACAACTGAAAGAAAATAAACATCTAGCGAAACAATTACACGTTTAAAATAATTATCCTTAGAGAAGTTTTTCCAGCCAACCGGTCACCAGCTAACAGAAAAGAACATAAAAGCATGCCAGGTAGGCGGTAAAAAACGTTTTATAAGATCGTTATTGTTAGGCTGTTTTTATCACGCCCTCTTTGTAACCTTAGTCAATCATGCGTCCGAAAACATTTTTAACGATGAATATTTTATACATTTTTGCTAAATGCGTAATTATATTTATTGTTCTAATTTTAATTTTCGCAAACAGGACGATGGACTTCTCTATATTTAGACGAGTTTTTTTTTTTTGAAATCAATAGTAAAAGAGAGATGGCAAACAAATTGTATAAGATTTCAGGGTGATTCAACTGTTTCAAACTCGACGCGTATAAAAGGATTTGCTTTTGTTTCTTCTATATACATGCAAATTTTTATTTCTATTTCAAATATCGCGCAAAAATTCAATTAAAATAATAAATTCGAACAAAGACAACTCTACCGTTTTCTGTCATTTTTCGGTAAATGTAAAAAATCTGTTCAAATAGATAATTGATGCAATCGTTTGTGAAAATAAGCATAATGAACTCATCGATGAATGAACAGATAGAAGTGTGATCAAACCGGTTCTGAAGCTGAAACGGTTAGAGTTTTGTTTAACTACGCGAACGGGAAAATTGTAAGAAATTGCGGCCAAGCTGTTGAACTTATTTTTGAAAATAGAAGAAAATTTAAAACGGATTTAGATTAATCGTGGGTCGAAGAAATAAGAAGAACATTGGTTCATATAATTGCGCTGCTACGTACCTGCTTCGATTTTAACGTTGAGATCACAACTTGTAGAATTATCGCCGGTTTTGTTATTTTTGTAGTTCGTTTCATCTTTCTTGTCAGTTTTCTCCGTACCTGAAATGACAACGAAACAAAATTAATTATAATTCGATAGTTAAATAATGGTACTTCTGTTTCCACGCATACGTGATCATATAACAATTACTTTAATGCAAGAGTCGTTTTCGGTCGATGACACGGCTACAAATTTCTTAAATGGTACACACGATGGAATAGTTTCGTAAAAATTAACATTCCTAGTTAAAAAGACTTGTAAATTACTAGCGTTTTTAGGGAAACACGCTCAAAACTTGGTCATACGTGGTGACCGTAACCTACGTGTAAGTGCGGTAGCCTAGTGGTTAAGCATTCTGAAATCAAATTGTTCCCCGGGTTTATCCAACCCGAAAAATTTAGGACAAGAGGGGTGGATCCTGAGGGAAAAGAAATTAACCCCCTTACTCATACCAGTGTCTTCAGACTTGGTATACTGTTAACCGTAACTTCACATGTATTTTGTATTGTATATATGTATAAAATCGATCCTTCCTCGTAGAATTACCTCTTCGACTTCTATTTATAATTCTTATAGAAGATTCGGTTTCAATTCTTCGCAAATTAAAAATGTTTTTTTTTATTTATTTATTTTTTTTTTTGCATGGTCCTCGGAAAAAATTTCAGGATCCATTAATTTAATTTACGGTTTGCGTAGAAATTTTTATTACAACTAATGATTTCTAAAACACGAAAAAATGTAACAAAATGTTTAAATAACGTTGTAGAATTTTTGGAACCGCGAAGAAGTTCTTAATGTTATAAGTATATTCATAGCCAAGAAGATAATATACTGCTGCGTTTTCAACTTGTCATTTTTCCTTGATTAATTTCCCTAGTATTCCTATTTTTACGGTACAAGATACTTTGCTTTTTTTCTATTTCTGAACTAAAGTAAACTATCTAGAGATTATATCGTGTCAATCCTCTAATTTCCGTACAATATTCGTAGATCCTTTTTGCCTTCTATCTCTGATCGCGTAACAATATAACTCTATTTTCCTTCCCTCTCCTAATTCTTTAGCTAATTCCACGTCGACCCCTCCCTATACAATATATCGCGTTTAAAATTGCATGAATGTGTACGTCTTGAATATGCGAAATCGTATAAAAACTTAAAATTCTGTATATACTGAACCTTACTTTTGTTTATAAAAATAATGTAATAGTGAAATTGTACTAATTTTTCCTGGATTCCCGAAAGTAAATAACTTATATACCCAAATAAAATATATTGTATATTGGACCTTGTAAATTTGTTGTGTTCAGGGTTTCCGTAACATATTACGTTTCTACTACGCCTACATGTAAATATACCCTGCTATTTTATGTTTGTTCAGTTTTACAGTGATTTTGAATATTTCATTATGTATTTCATTAATTTTAAAGACGTAACAATAATATTTAACATGTGCTATTTGAAAAATTGAATTACATTGTTATTAAATGTGTACAGTTTTTCAATGATATTTTAAATTTTATAAGTGTGTACTTTGCTTCGATGTATTTTCCGATTTTTCGGATGCTACTTCCGAAATATATATTAATAATTACATTTTGGCCATTACACGCTTGTTTTGAATTATCCTCATGAAACGGTCTTTGTAAAATATTAGTATTCACTTGTTTACATACATGCATACATACATACATATATATATATATATATATAGATATAGATATAGATATATAGATAGATAAAGCGAGTTTTTGCCTTTCACAGTTGTTGGAGGTCGTGAAATTAAGTTCCTCATATTGTACTTAAGGTTCTAATAGATATGAAGAGTGTATTGGGTACCAGTTCTTTCCCATAAGTCATCTTTATTTTTTCAGAGTCCTTTGGTATAACCAAAATTCGATCTCTAAATATATTAGATGAATACAATTTCGCGGTCAATCTGATGTTATTTTTTCACCTAACTGTCGGAAAATTCCCTTTAGCATTTTACGCCATTTTGTGCTCAAACGGTAATATTTAAATGTTATATCATTTTCTGTAAGAATCTAAGGAAATGTTTTTTAAACAAACAATCTCTATCTGTCTTTTGTAGGGTGTGTGTGTAAATATGGGTATGTGATTAAAGTAGTTTATGTATGTACATTCAGATGTACATACATAAATTACTTTAATCACACACATGTCGGCGGCTCGAGGGCTTTGTGACACGCAAATGCGCTTAAAGTTGTAATACTTTTTAATTCTAATTCAGGCGATTTGATACGTATTAATGTGTACTCAACATGATTCAATTTTTTGGTAAAATTTGTTTCTTTCGAATAATTTAAAAATAGCGGAAAAAAATGGTAGTGTAGTTTAAACGTATGACCGGAAGTTTCACTTATGGCAAAGAAACAGAATGATAGGTGCTCTCGCTTAAAAAAGAAGCCTTTAAAAAATCTACATAAATGAAATCGAAAAGTTATTTGGGTGACCGTTACCGATCACGATACTTTGCTAAATGTTTCACACGATACATCGGCTACTTCTGCATTAAACCGTTTTTCTATATTTAATAATTGTACTTATTACCGCTGGTTTTGAGTATGAAACGTTTGAAATATCGATAGAAAATTACGCTACTAGGCTGTTTTTGGAACTTGTATAATAACCAGTATTCTAATGGATTACGACACAACTGTACATTTGCGAGTAATTGAAGCGAAGCGATTGGAGCAGCATTTCATTACATTTTCCGGTGAAATTTTGTTTCTTTTTTTGTTTTTCGAACGTGATGTCGTGTTTATTATGTTATTTTTACATTTGTGTCCTTTTCAGATATTCCGCTATTCCCAATTTCGCTGACTTACATCTGTAGACGCGTATTTCTGACGCATATTTTAAATAGAACGTGTAAACCAGAATAATAGAAAAGATAAAAATAAATAAATAAAAAAACAAATAAAAAGCGAAAACAGAATAGAAGGTAAAGGCGGATAATTATTCGAAAAAATGTCGTGCTCACATCACGGGGCAAGTCGTGTACGATCCAGGTATTTAGCGCTGAACGTGCGAAAAATCTCTGCTACGGCATTCGTATCAACATTAATAAAAATGCGGGCCAGAATGAATTCGAATCACGTGTCAATCGCTTAGCATCCGACGAATGAAACAAGATGTACACACAATCGAATCAATGAGAAACATTTCAAGAATGAAGGTGCTCACATCGTCCTGAATATCGATTATCTTTCGAATAAACACACGAGGCGATCTTATCCAACAGCGTGGCTCTCTCATTCTCGGTACAGCTACAGGTACTGTTCAACTGAAAATTATTCCGCTGTCATTCGCACGGACGCGTTCGAAATATGAACTTCTCGAACTGAGCCGAGTGGAAAAGAACGTTAACACTGGCCAAACGACTAAAAGTACGGTAGTAACGATGACAGTAATAACAGTTACCATATTCTGCATTACTTACAGATATAGTGTACACCAGTGTCTTTCAAAGTGGGGGGTCGCGAACGAAACATAAGGGGGTCGCCGATTACAAATAAATTGAAAAAAAAACACGAATAATAAAATCGAATTATATATTAAAAATTAAAACAAAATCAAGCATGAAATGTTTTTAGTTACTTATCATTAATTAATTATTCGTGAGATGGGTGTGCCTGTTTTTCTTTTACTAATTTGTTAAAACGTGGTTGTATTTTTGATATGCTAACGAGATTAAGTCCTTTTCTAATTCCATTCTGTTTTTATATTTATTTTTTAAATGTACCATAGATGAGAACGTTAATTCACACATGTAGGGTATCGCAAATGGTACTATTAACCTCAGAGCTTCCCTAACAAGTTCTGGGTATTTTTCTTTTCGTCTCATACGGAATTCGTCAATCTTCTGTGAATTAAATTCCATTTTAAGCATCCCGTCGTCAGACGCAAGGTCTATGAGTTTTTCTTTCATCGTTGTAGTAAGTTTAGCTAGTTCTAACGTCTTTTCCATAAAAGGATTAAGGATCGATCTTTGTCCATCATCATCTTCAGATTTGGCTTTTGGAAAGTAATTTAGTAGTTGGTCTTTCAAATTTTACAATCCTACATTGATATTAAAAATTTCAACGTCAATTTTCACTGATTAATCACTTAAGATCTCTTCAATAATTTGCTCAACGCAAAGAAATGACTCAAACACATTTTTCTTCATGGAAGTTATCCGTAAACGAATTTTTTAAACGAACACATTGATTTTATCCTTTGCTGTTAGAATTATGTGAGCTATAATCGTGTTTATGAACTCACTAAACACACACAGAGACACAAGGGTGGATGTGGCGTGATGTTTTTCTCCCTTGTTGTGATGTTATTGACTTTGTTGTTATTGTAAACAACATTTCTGATCATTTATGAATCTGTTTCTGAAATTTTTATTAATACTATCACGTTTTTGAAACTGAAAACTATCTTCTCTGATGCAATTATTTTTCTGTTTGTAAATCTCCATTGGTTCTCTGATAAGTCGTTTGGAGGTCTTATTTTCTGCACTTAGAATATTTGCATTTTACTAATCGATTTATTTCTTGCAATTTTCTACATTTAAGATCCAGTTTGTTGTGGGTATGCCGGTGAACACATGAAAACTCACCCATTGTCAGTTGTTCAATTGCAGTGATATGAGTTCTTGACAAAAGATGCAGTACCATTTACAAATGGTGCAAGTTTTTTTGGCTAACCATTTGGACAGCTCGTAAGTAGGCGAGTCAGTACTGGCAAAGAAGGGAATACCTTCTATATTTGTTGACAGGCCATAAAAGTTCGGTATTTTTGGATCACTCTGTAGCAACGATTTCTTTGTTAAATCCGTTTCGGTTCATAATAACAAAAATAATAACCGGGTAACCGAAAGACAAAGTATAATAATTAATAATACAAGGTTCAAAATGAAAAAAACTTACTCAATTAACAACGTTGAATACATAACCAAGTTAATTCGGTAAGTTTCTCATTTTGAACGTTGTATTATTAATTATTATATTTTGTCTTTCGGTTACTCGGTTGTTATTAATGATTTATTTGTTTGAACATCCAGATCTGTTTTATTTAATAATACCTTGACTTTTTTATACTTTAAAGTTGGCTCAGTTTTTTGTGTTATCGACAAGACATATAACGGCCATCTATTGGTGACCAATAAGACACTTGACAAAGGTAAAACATATTCAGCTCCTATTTTAAAAAAATTCTTGTAAAATGTTTGTGATGTGGGGGCCGCGCGATTTATTTCGATCATAGGAGGGTCGTGGCATGAAAAAGTTTGAAAAACACTGGTGTACACGAACGATTGCCTAAAACGCGACTATTACGAAAAGGTAATATTTCAGTCTTCTCGGCCGGCTTAAATATTATCCATGCAGCTTTTTAGAGCCTAGTCAACGCCGAGATCGTGCTTACGTCCAATATTCTTCGCCCAATATTATTATTATTCCATTACTATTATGCGGTTGCTTTTTCGTTGTTTTTTTGTAAAAATCAACTGATATCGCAGTGACAGCAAAGTGTACGTAATAGAGAGCTATTGCGTGCCACTTTTCGACCTCAGCCGCATCCATTAGAAAATGTAATTGATGACGTTATCCCGTCCAGAAATTGTTATACAGCCGTTTTCTTTTGTCACCCATGCGATTTTTCAGAAAAATTCCTATTTGAAAATTTTGTATTTTTAACAGGTAAACCAAAAAAGATGCAACTATCAATAAAATCGACGGGGTTATTTAAGAAAATGGAACCGATTGCACTCAAAAGGAAAATGAAACTATTATTTGCGCAGTTTAAAATTGGAAAATAAATAATTTTCGAGTTATGCATACTCCGGTGGAATTATTTTCAGTGTGTTGAAAAGTCAAAAAACAAACTGAGACAGCGTAAGAATAAACTTGAAAAAGGACAAATTCAATGCACAGAAGTAAACTGCCCGTATGATTACAAAAAGTCGACTTGCGAAAATTCTTATAGCTACACGTTTAACCATTTGATTAGTTTTACAAATAATAATGGAGGTCGTCACTCATTGAATTCTTTTTGTCTTTTCCTTTCTAAAACAAATGGTGTCCAGCTGTGTGATCTGTCTAAGAAAATATAAATTTCGAAGTTACCAATTTTTCACGAGTAACTACAGTATTAATTGAATGTTTATAACTATTTCGGCTATCGGTGCGATATAATGTTCTCATCTTCAACTTACTTTTGCTTGATGTTATAAAAAATTGAATAATTCAGATTTTACACAGAAAATTATATTATATGAATGATTACATGTATATATATATATATATATATATATATATATATATATATATATATATGTATAGATAAAAAAT
Source organism: Icerya purchasi (assembly GCA_039619475.1). NCBI lineage: Eukaryota > Metazoa > Arthropoda > Insecta > Hemiptera > Monophlebidae > Icerya > Icerya purchasi. Next base: position 79,927,323 of record CM077116.1, read on the forward strand.
ATATTTATATAAATATAAATATATATATATATATAAAAATTCGATCCTTTGAATCTCGCCACGATGACACCCCTTGTACATTCAGAAAATAGTTTTCTACAATTCTTATGAAGGAGTTGATTCAATTGACCATGTCATTTTTTGCGAAATAATAATGTCTTTTTTTCATAGTAATCAAAAATTCGATCAGAAGTAATAAATTTAATTTGTGGCTAGCGAAGGAATTTCTACCACGGTTTCTATAACGCGTTACATGATTTCTAAATATAATGCAAAAAGATACCAGAATTTCTTATTACCCTCTTCTTTTTGCGCGGCGTAAAATTAAATCAAAGATTGTGATCTTCGCAAGATTTTTAGTTACAGGAATAACACATTAAGATGACAGAACGGACAATGGTACTATAATGTACCACAAGAAAAATGTCATAATCGGACTTATAGCAGTTTACTGAAGAGAGTAAAATTAATAGAGGCAAAAGTTACGATTTTGAACTGGTCAAATAAAATAGAATAAATAAATAAATAAAACCTAGATGTGCTGCGTTCTCAATCAAGTTGAAGAAAAAAAAAGGAATTAATAGCGCGACACCCATTGCCTCTTCTTACTATTATTATTAAACAAATCACGCGCGACTGAAATCTGAAGCGAATACTAAATTAGGCGAGGGTGGAGGCGGAAATGCAGAGATTAGAAAATACTTACAGCACACGAAGAAGCGGATAGAAGTTGTGATTAGTCGAGGGAAGGGCGTGCTATGGCCTCTGACCAACGTAAGTGAAGGGATTAAAAGAAGGTTTTTTTGGGGGCCAAAAAAAGAGGATACCGAAACGTCGCACGTCAGGCTTCAGTGAGAAATTCTAAATCTAGCGAATATTCTATAAAAGTGTGATATTTTAAATCGTAATGAATAGCTGTTGTTTTCTCCGATTTGATTATAGGGAATTCATGATACGATTTTTTGTCAGCGTAAAAAGGTGATATGAATTGAAGGTAAGAAGTGAGTGTAGCTTACGACGGCGATGGTACAGATTGATTTTCCACGATAACTGGATTTCTGCGGACGACTTTAAAAGCAATTTTCCGTAGCAAACCGATTATTTCTATTTCTTTTTTTACATTTTCCGTAAAGACAAAAAATAAAATTAAAAAGTGTATAAATGGAGAACAAAATTTCTGGCAATGAAATTTCTAGATCTAATTGACTTCGACAACAATAATCGTTTATAATTCAGCGGTATTTTATTAAATTCATCGAATAATAATAATAATAATAATAATAATAATAATAATACCGTCGTCGTAAAAAATAATAAAATTTTCTCGCATAGAAGATTTTCTGGTTTTTGTTCCGTTTTTTTTAGAAACTGCCTGCACTGATCATTTACACGGTTAATCTCGTCCACGTGCCATTCTGAGCAGACAAGTTTAAATCGCAGCCAGTGTTTTCTAACAGTGTCCGTTTCGCCATTAATTACGTCTGCCCGCTGCTGTTTATTCAGTTCAATATTTCAGACTGTTGTAATTAATAGTTCACGGGTGTAAATATTTGGATTTACGGAGAAACTGATCCAGTCGGCGCTCGGCGCGCAATCTAATTTTACGCCACAGAGAGTATTGCGTCTAATTCACAGCACGGGCGCGCGTATATTATTGCAACGCAAACCTCGCAATTAATAATATTCACTCGTCATCCGGTGAACTTGATCATTTCATTTGTTTACTTTGTTACTTCGATTCTGAACTAGCCCCTTATAAAAAGTAACCTATCCGTTTTTTCGTTATTCCTGGTAAATTCGCTACCCAGAAAGCGGATATTTTACGCGTGACTGAACAGCTGAGCGAACAAGAATTAAAAATTAATCTCTTCCAGCATATTTTATTATAAACTTCTACATATCGGATAGTTTTTTTTATACATATCATCTGCTACGACATTACACAAATACGCCATATCACATTGCCGTTAGTACTATTTAATTTTGAAAAACATTTATAAATACTACCGTTTAATTTTATATCTGAGGAATTGAATACGTTGGACCGTATGCGATAAAATAATTACGAACAGTAAGCACGATCTTTCATACTTAGGTAAATGTAAATACGAGAAGATGTGTCGGAATTATGTTAACGATGATATTCAGTAGATGGAAAATTAACGAAACCGGAACGTGTAAACGGTATAGAGCCGGATGATTAAACATATCTAATCTGCCTTAAGGGGTTTTCTATCGACGCTTCGGAGATCGCTTTTTTGCTAATTCATACCACAAGTTTCAGCTCTTAATCTCCAATATTTTCCGAGTTATTTTTAAAATTTTTTTTTTTTTTTTCAATACCAAAAATGAAAATTAATGAATGTGCGACTTTTTTCCGAAAATACTACGGAGTATAAAGGGCGTGAAAATAAAGTATTTTCACGATTCTGAAATATAAATCCAATTTTTTATAGAACGGATACAACTGTTTTTTTTTTTTTTTTAAACTGAGTATCCTTTCAGACATATAATCAGCAAATTTTAAACGTTTTTTTTATGTCATTTTAAACCCGGGATTTTTTAAATCGGCGTATTATTGTCAAAAAAAATTATAAACCATTTCTTTTGAAATATTTTTTATTTTATTAATAAAAAATGATAAAAGATGTTAGTAAAATTAATAAATATCAGTGTGGCGCGGATCCACGTAGGGTGATAGGGGACATCCCCCTTTCTAAAGAACCAAAACCTGATGAAAAAATTTGTTACAACAGAGAAACTTAATTTATACTATAAAAATGTTTTGTATAAATATTATACTACCAATGGATATTTAATTATAACTAACATTTAGTATTTTCTGGTAAAACTATTAATATTACGTTTTCATTCTATTTTAAACGCAACTATCATCGATCTAACGCTCTTTTTATTTATTTTTAATTTTTATTGTGCAATTTTAATTAAAAACAGTTCAATGAGAAATATGCTGTATATTTTTCTTTACTTGCTATTCGGGTCGGATCACCAACAAAAATAAGGAAAAAAAGTCTAATAAAAATACTATCTTTCTATTCTATCTAGTAATTTACTATTCAAATTATTTCTTAGCTAGAATTTTATAATTTCGTTTTATTTTTCACCCCTTAAAATAAAACAAATGTTAAATGAAAAATTGTAATAATTATAAGTATTTTTAAAACATTTTTAAATTTCTAAAGAGGTGGTCGTTATTTGATTTTCTTTATGAAACACAAGGGGTATTTCTCAAATCTTTACCGTAGAAGATATTACGTAATTATATAATTTCCTACCCCCTAAATGTCTCTTTGAATCCGCCCGCGTAAATATATATATATATATATGTATAGTACAAATTAAATCAAATTAGCGCAGACATAAACGGTAACAAACCGTAAAATATGTAAAGTCTCGGCAAGTTATAATTCGTGAATAATGTACAAAGAAGAAAAATTAAATATATACATGGCGCCTACAAAACTCCGAGGGGACGGTTTGCGTGCGAGGGAAAAACCTCTAAGAGGAAGAAAACAACTGGAATTATTGATTGCAAAGAAACATCGAACACTTTTATAAGCGTAACATTTTTTAAAATTTTCACATTCTATTAATTATATGAAAAAAAACATATGCGGAATATTATATTGTAAATAAAATAAAGAAAAATAAAGTCGACATAAAGGGGCGGCTCCTTTGAAAAAAACAGAAATATTCAAAAAAAGAAACGAGAATTCAGTTAAAATAGAAAAATTATTTTTTCGCATACGGATCAAAAATCGTTCAACAAACCAATGAGCACTGGAAAAATATTCGAAAATCGTTCATCACTTCGTCAGACCAAAAAAGCTATCAACTTCTTCTGCCGATGGCACGGTAGATCTATGCGTATGACAGAGTATGCCGAGTTGAACTGAACAAATATAACACGATCTCGATTTACAATATCGACAAATCTACGCAGATGCCATGAAAAAAGAACAAATAAGGCATGAAAACGAGCAAACGTCATAATATACTTCTTGAAGCATTTTCAGCACGGTATCAAGGAATAAGACAGTCGCCGCGCGGCTTCCTATTTCCAGCAAAACCTCTTTTTAGTGTACAAACGACAAATACTAAGGGGAAAAAATCGGCAATTCTGAAGGCAAGCAATCATCCGCCGTCTACACACATTGGTCATTAATTAAAACGAATTAGCAATGCCTAAAACATTAGCTCACCGATTGGCCAACATTTTCGCAACTAATACTAGTAACCGGGTCAATTAAAAATTCGACTCTAGACGTAACTGAAGTTATCTACTACCAATTCGCTGGAACTAAAAATTTATTCGAAATTGCTTAAGAAAACCCCACAAATGTCTCTCTAACAAACAGAGGATAAGTTATCGACAGACATCGTATATATACATATATACATATATACGTTATTTTTTATATTTTTAATACCACACATCTGTCAAAAGTGACGACACGGATCAGGAATACCAATAAAAACAAAACGAATCATGCATTAAATATTGTCCCCTCTCTTCACGCTAGATTGAAGACAACTGACAAAATATATTTTTAGTTTATATCTTAGCCGAAAATAAACGAAGTGTGCGAATGATAGGAGAAAGGGTTAAAAAGAATACAGCTTCCTCTTCGGAATAGTTAACTTATAAGTTATAAGTAAATAACATCGTCGAATTAGTTAAATTAACATAAAAAGAAGAAGAAAAAATTCAGAATAAAGTTGCTTAAATAATGTCGATTGAATGAAATCGTTCAGAAGGAATTTTTTAGCGAGGACCGTATGCCGTTATTTTTATAAAACGCTGTTTCCCCCCACGAACGTGTGCTCCATTAAATAATTACACAGCTGCGGTGTCACCTGTGCACGTTGCAAAGGTAAGAGCGATGACGTGACAAAAGCAGTTCCAATTTATCGCTTAACGAAGTAGTTTTTGTTAGCAGCGCCGATGGTTAAAAAAAAGAAAAAATAAAAAAAGCCATTTTAACAGCGAGTTTTTCTAATTTTTAGTTAAGGCGTAATTTACGAACGACCGTTTAACCATTTTGTTACTTGCTAGCGGAAAAACTCGGGCTGTTCTTTTTGACACTGTGATCGAAATCGGCCAGCTCTTACCGACAAAACAGGTTTTAAGAACAAAACGAGTATTATAAAAGCTGCTATTTAACGGTTACAAGTGGTGGGGCGTTTACGAATTATTAATTTAAAAGCGAACAGAAAGCAATATCAGAAAATCATTTAAAGGGAGAAAACTACTGATAAATAATTCAGCGAGCACTTTGCTAGTACAATACCGTCCTCGAAACGTCCGTAAACAATGTAATAACTGTCACACTAGTTAAATAGCACACTGAAATGCTGTTGTCAATTTTCTTGAAAGATTTTACAAATCTGCCATTGCAGGCGTGGCGTAACATACCGAAGAAAAATCTGCAATGCAATCTTAATTGATCAATTTTGCCCAAAATTATATACGCAGAATGTTTGAGCTCTAGTTAAAGGCAAAAAAAAAAGAAAAAAAAAAAAGAAAACAAAAGCTCCGATTCCGACCGTTTCTTTTTTTTCCGACGAAGGAATTTTGAATTAACAAGATATACAATATACTTTTTGCAAAAAAAAAAAAAAAAAAAAAGAAAAAACAAAGATGCACATGGCCGAACTAAATATAGCACAATAGAATTTGAGAATGTAAAGATGACGCGACATTGCCTTATGTCGCGTCATAAAAAGTATTGTCGAATAGTTGCAGACATGCGAGTGGCGCCGAATAGAATGCGCATGCACGTTTAAAAAGCGGCCAATAACTTATCGGCAGCATAAAAGAGAATGCAATGTTCGGAAGCGATAGTACGCGTCCAATATCCGTAACATTCGCAGTAGAGATTAATGAACTTCAGCATTAACTCCGGTTAAAAATGGTCTGTCGACGATAAATCCATTTATGTTTGATTTTGTAAATAAGCGAAAAATTACAAAAAAATCATATGAATTTTGATTTCGCGGCGTGCTGAAATTTCAGCAATAGGCTGAACCTGAAAACGAACCATTAATCTTTTCCGAAACACGTTTAGAATCACGGTATTTTAAATTATTCCGTCGGCATCGAAATATTATTTCTCAACTTCCAGCAGATTTCAGCCGTCATCGGAATTTTAATTAAAAGAACTCGAAAGAATCAAAATCAACGAAAACTACGTATGTATCTATTTATTTCAAAACGGCCATGATTAAAAAAAAAATCGAAAAAATATTTAATTTTTACGATGTGTCGTCTTTTTTTTAAAACACAAAGTCGTTTTTTAGGCTAAAGTGGGGTCGATTTAGATATCGGGGAAAAACAGGATGCTACCCCACGCGTTAACATTTAATTTACGATGCAAAGTGTTAAACTTTTTCGAAACATTTCCCGCCGATTTTACAAAAAGAAAACGTTTTCGCCGCCGTATGTTTACATCGAATCAACAGCGGAAAAAACGAAATAGTTCGCCTCATAATTCCTCGATGTATTTGAAAGTGACCGGCGAGCGAACTGTTTAACGGCGTCTGGCAACGTTAAAATTATTAATCAAGCTTTTCACCGGCAGGTAACTACGATATTCACATTTAACGTCTGCCCCGCGCTTACCTATTCCGAATTATTTCGCTTGTCCTTCTATTCCTCTATTTTCCTTCGCCTTTCCCCACTCCTTATAATGCCCATTATTGCAATTCCCTCTCGCAAAATAGTTCCATTGTTAGCCTCCGTCATCTCCTCAACACCTAATCTTTTACCTATATATAATATGCAATTCTCTACGTGTAGGGTAAGTTCCAAAAAAAACAAAAAAAAAAAAAATCTAAAAGCGAAATGTGGCGATGCATTTGAAGGGCGGAAAATCGCTAGGGAAGCTCAATCGAGTTCAGTGGCGAACCACGCGTGTGCATTTAGCGGAATCATCATCGATATTATTCCGAAGACGGTAGCACCTGAGCGCATTTCTCGTCTTCAGAAATTTCTACGAGCGGCTTTTCTACTTTTTCCATTAATATTTACCTTTACAATTTGTACAAATCTTGCTTCCGAATGTACTTTTTACACTTTGACGGTCTGTACGAGACTCTCTGTATCGTCCGGTTTATGTTGTTCGATGGGGAATGTGATCTCCGATTTAAATGTCCTCATCGAAAAGTGCGAGCCGTTTTAATCGTGCCGACTATTAATCATGAATGGACGCAAATAGTAAAGGATAAGGAACGAAGCAGGTATCCCCGTGGACGAACGTGATTTACATGATTCTGAATGCTATAAAACGTTTCATCCACTCCACTGTTGTAAAAGTTGTCGATAGTTCCGATTTAAAACTATACCTATATATAGTATTTATCACGCTTCTCAGCCAATTTAGCACCCCTCCCCCCCGCAGAAGAAAAAATAAATAAAAATACAAAACAACGATAAGATAAACATGTGTTGTGTAAGGGTATAATATTTGTAATTAAATTAGCATGACTCGTCGAATCGATTCCGTATTTAGAAAATCGATTATTGCTCGTGACTCATCGAATTGATTTCGTATTTATAAAATCGATTTTTACTCATTTTCTTAGCCTCGGAGGTCGATTTCTTTTTCGCACTTTGCGTGACGCTTTCAGCGACAAAATCGTTTTGATAATCGTTTCCAAACGTATGTATATAATAAAACCGCGGTACTACCGGTGTCGTCTTTTGAGGCATTACGAGAGTTTTCAACTTTTGTTGCGTGAAATTTTAAAAAGCTTCATTATTAAAAATAATTTACGACGGGGTTTTCGATCGCAAAATGGAAATTCCAAAAGTTCGTTTGTATCCTTTGGTTTTTAGTCGTCGCATCTTTGTGATTTTTTACTTAGGCGTCCGCGGTAAAAGTTAAACGCTCTCAATTATAATTTTTTTGTAATTTACCGTGATCTACTTTGTCCTATTTTATTTGGTACATAATGAGTGTAGTCGCATTAAGGTGCTTGGCTACTAAATTAGAGGACACGGGTTCGAGACTTGTCTCAATCCGGATCCGAATTGCACCCTAGTTTATACCTAATCTGAAATTGAATTTTGGTTATATCCCAGAGAAATGTAGGGAAGTGAAAGGAGCTGACCCCTCTACTCTCATTGGTGACTATGGGCTTGTACACTGTGTACCTTAATTTCACAATCCCCGACGCCCTGTCAAGGGTATAGGACTTGCTTTGCTTTAATCAGTGTAGGGCCCCTTCCGAAAAACTGATCGTATTTTCTTACGTTATACAGTATTGCGAAAAATCTCGTACGACCTATTCGCAGTCTACCGAGTTAGCGGTAGTGGTCGCTGTCATTCCGCGGAGATGCCTCATTGATAAAAGAGACATGCTTTTTTTCTTTTTTTTTGCAAAGCTTTCTGAACTCGCATCCGTTGAAAATGGCGACAGCGTGAACTAATCGGGGGTTGCATGTGAGGAATACCTGTGTGTTTTGCACCGTTTTTCATTTCGGATTTTTATTATTGTTTTTTTTTTTTGTTTTTGCGTTTTGCTTAAATTTTAATCCGTCCAGAATGCTCCTAACTTGTATGGGGACGAAAAAAAATGTTTTTACGCAAATCCGATGTTTCTCGCGAAAAGTAAATAGTCCCGCAGACGAATAAATTTGAAACTGAACAATAAGGTGGGGTTGCAACGTGCGGAGTTAAACGCTGTTCTCATTACACATCGCGCGGCTCTGTTCAGAACACGCAATCTGTAGGAAAAGCCGAACGTTTTTTATATTTTTTTCCAATCGATAGAGTGTTTTATGCCAGCGACCCGGTGATACTGCGAACCAGCAACCAACTAGCCTGGACCTCGAACTGTTCTGCGAGCGAATAACTTTTGTTTCCATTTCGATTTTATTATCCGTCTGACAAGTTCAATTAATTTTCCGAATCGGAACGACCGATGTTCCGGAAAAAAAAAAATTAAATAAAATAAAGTTAAGGAAATTTATTTTCGAGAAGAGATAATTAATAATACACCGATTCGTCGATCGGTTTTATTTTATTTTTTTCAAAGCGGAATATTAGGCCATTCGCTGAGAGTTTTAAAAAATTTATTCGCGCACGAGGGCATCAATCTTCAGCTAAGTCAAAGCCGATCTAGTCGTTGGCCAATATTCCGAAATAAATTTCGTTCCGCCCCCTTAAAAAACCAAAAAAAAAAAAAAGAGAAAAAAAAACAGAGTACATATATTCGAGAGACGCATGATGATCAGTTTTCTGTTTGTTTTTTTTTTTGTGGTTTTCTCCATCTTCTAAAACTAAGATGGTTCGGCGTTTCAAATGATTCGATAGGCGAAGTAAATTTCCGATTTTATTTCGAGATAATAATAACATTGCGGGGAATTTTAGATTATTAGATTGTATTCGGAGTGAAATACGAACCGTTTTGTAAATCCTGCGAAAACGAGTGGGCGCACTGGTAGTAATCGATGTTCTATATCGAGGTAGAAGGGAACCGGCTAGGGATTTCAGCGAGCAGAACGAAAAAACGGTAATCCGCGAATCGGGCAGGATTATATGGTGATGGAGAACCGTTTCGTTATTAATGACGAGCTCCAAAATTTCAGCCGAGACATGTAGCTGCTGAAAAAATTGTTAACGACGGTTTTCCTGTACGGCCTTCCTTCTCCCTACGGCACCTTTCAGTTCGGAGGGATTTACTCTCAGCGAGTTGCACAGCTATACTCTCGTAACAGTACGCGATGGAGAGAGCTCGTTTTTCTCTCTTTTTAATTTATTTCCCCCTTTTTGTCGTCACATACTTAAAAGCCGAAATGTATCTTTTAATAAACTTTTTCATCTGGAAAACCTCGAAATATCTTCGAAATCACGCTCGCGCCCCAACCTATCATGTTTTTCCTAACAATTTATATTTTAGACAGTTTATAGTTCATCTGAAAAACCATCTCACATTGGTAAAATTTCCAACCGGTTCCTTATTTACGCGTTTAAAAAAGACTTTCTATTATTAAAAAGAGATAATAATTACGGTTTACATTCGGCGAGGTCTCTAAAGTAGTCGTTAATTAAACGATTCGTTATTAAATTAGGAAATTCGCCGCCATAAAGATTAGGCCACATCTCGAAAATCTGATACAATTCAAAATCCGTTTCGATCGATCCATCTGCGGGCCAGCATAAACATGTCGTGGTTAAAAGGTATTATTTTCTAGAATGTGTCAATTACACTTAAATAAAAAAAAAAAACACAAAAATTTATATAATATTTACTACGTGACATTCTGCTCCAATTTTCTTGCAAAACACATCTATCAAACCATCTTATATACGTGAATTTCTACAAGGAGAGTTAGTAAAATCAGGGGCTTCGTCATCCGCACTTCAAAGGTATTCTTCCGCGCTGATAACTCATTAGTACAAACTAATTGTGTAATAATAATTAAAAATAGCAGAGTTATACACAATATTGCAAATAAATGAAAACCGAATGTTTGTTGAGCGAACGGCGGTGACACTGTCCTCTAAGTTTGGCGCCCCCACAAGTTCGCGAGCGTAGGTTTTTTACAGATACACCTTCATGATGAGCTGGCGTATGATGGAAATACTTACACACACATATGTTTATACGTGTATATGTAGTATGTTTAAATATATTGTAATATTTTTAGTCTATAATTATTGAAAAACAGCGAAATAAATTGTCCAACTATACGTCGAGTCGCCGCCATTTTTTTTTTATTTTTTTTTTGAAAAAAAGTTATTCAATTAAATAACCGCGGTTGCAATTATAAAACCAATTCTTTTTTCCTTTTTCTGAAAAATGTTTTTAATATTTTCTTTTCGGTATTTATTTTAATAAAGAGAAGCGGTGGAGGGTCGAATCCGTGAAATAGCGAAAAGTCATTAAGGACGAAACTGTATGCAGGGAAACTTACCGAATCATGTGTATTCGAAGTTTGACTGAAGCGACGTCAAGTTGGCAGATTCAATACCGTTATGTAGACGCGGGCGAACTCGGCGAACCGTAGCAGGATTCGATGGATTTAGACGGAAGCAAGAAAATCGCGCACGTATTTTGTCAGTTTATTTAACTAGCCGAATAATCGCGATAACTGAAAACGGAGCTGTGACTGAAACGGCTGCAAAGCCCAGTTGAAGTTCTAACGCGATCGCGTTTCCGATCTTCCGACGACACGACGACATCACACTGCTGCGTCAGAGTTGCTACTCAACGGTGACGCGGCGACCGGCACCAGCAACACTGTACCAGCTCGCCCGATCCACGTTGCCTAATGCGAATAATTAACAATTGTTACTTTTTTCGTAACAGTTCACACCGAGAAGCCTGCTCTACCCCCTCTTTCACGTGACCTTCTTACGCGATATCGCTGTTTATCTTAGAGCATTCTCCGGCGATTCTTAAATTACGCGATTCCGAAAATCATTTAGTTCATCACGTACAAAAGAAAATATAAACTTTTACCAAAACCTTTCGGGGAGTAAAATACACATATTTATACACACACACACACACACACACACACACACACACACACACACATATATATATATATATATACAGTCTTGACATCTTGTAGAGTAATTTATCAAATGAAACAAATGGAAAATATACACTTCTTTATGAAATAGTGATAATATATTTAATTTTAAATACCGACTCGTTTCGAAGCTGATAGCTTCATGATCATAGTACATAATAGTAAAGCAAGTCCCATACCCTTGACGGAGCGTCGGGGATTGTGAAATTAAGGTTCAAAGTGAACTAAGCCTAATGGATCTGATGAGAACGCTGGGACCAGTTCCTTTCTCATGGGATCCGCCTTTACCTTCCCAGATTTCTCTGATACCCAATTATTTCAGACTGGGAAAACCTGGGAGAGATTCGGATCCGAATCGAGACAAGTCTCGAACTTGTGTCCTCTGATTTAGTAGCTTCTTCTTCTTCTTCAGGGACCTTCTCCTCGAAGAAGGTTGACTATCATATGACGAAACTGTTCAAAATGAAAACAAAATAAAATTCGATATATTTTTTATTTTATTTCGTAATGTGAAGCTATCAGCTTCGAAACGCGTCGGTATTTAAATTGAATATATTATTATTATCTCATAAAAAAGTGTATATTTTCCATTCGGTCCATTGAATATTAAGACTTACATATTAATTACAACGTAATTCTTAGGGATTCGAAAAAATGTCCCAATTTTATGTAACGCTAAATGTCCCAATTTTATGTAACGCTAAATGTCCCAATTTTATGTAACGCTAAATGTCTCAATTTTATGTAACGCTTAATGTCCCAAAAAAATGTCCCAGAAAAATGTCCCAATTTTATGTAACGTTTGTTATATTTTGTAGGATTTTTGTTATTGTTATTTAAAAAATGTCACAATTTTATGTAATGAAATATGTAACGATAAATGTAACGAAAAAATGTCTTAATTTTATATAACGGAAGGTAAATGTTAGGATAGGATTTTTATGGTTATGTTATTTTTGTGTGTGTTGATGCCAGTAAGAATTACGTTATAAATTTTGATCATTTTATACAAAGTATAGAAGAGAAGGAGACAGAAATGAAAGCAAGAGGGGTCAAGGGGCACAGCCCCTTGCGAGGCCAAAATGGCCGAGTTATATATATATATTCAAAAATTGTGTGTTTTTTTAATTTAAAAAATCTGAAAAAAAAACACTTTGTCCCATTAAATTTACCTATCTTACGAAACTATTACCAAACATCTGACAAAAAGATTCCATGAAGGAAGAATTCAACGTTTGGTATACGCTTTATTGGAAGAAACCCTTTTTGGTTGCGAGGAACTAGATTGAGCATTTTTAGCAAGAAAATAATTAAATTCATCGTGGAGTTTAATCGAGCTAAGTTGAAACGTGCAAAGAAAAGCATTTAAAATTTTAAATATATTATTATTTCATAAAAAAGTGTGTAGTATAAAAAAATAAATGCTAAAATAACAAACTAATACGTAAGTAACAAAATTAATATAAGAATATCAAACTTGTTATCTTAGGAACGTTTTCGGGCATAACCCATCTTCAGCTAAAATATAATAAACGTTCCTAAGATAACAAGTTTGATATTCTTATATTAATTTTGTTACTTACGTATTAGTTTGTTATTTTAGCATTTATTTTTTTATACTATAGTTACTAACAAACAGGATGATAAAATATTCTTTAATAAAAAAAAAAAGTGTGTATTTTGCATTCGGTTCATTTGATAAGTAACAGAAAAATAATACGTTCAAAAAATTTCAAACATTGTAGGGTAATTGTATAGTTTAAACTAAAAAAAAAAAAAAAAAAAGTTAAACATTAATTGTGTAATAAATTTTAGTGTTAACGCATGAAAGAATTACCATCACTTGATTAAAATAACAGGTCGGACTTCAGCGGTAAATTTATTAGCAGTCTTCGATTAGTTCCTAAAACGTCAGTAACCGACATCTGCGTATATTATCCTTAGAATAGGTTCAAAGTTGCGAACAATAATTTACGTACTAGATGGGGGAGAAGAACGCATTTGTTTATTACAGTTCTGGAGATTTAAATATGGCGCCGAATAATATAACCGATTACTCACCGGGGTTGGTGAGCTGGTGAGTGTTAACCATTACCGAATTTCGAAATTATAACGTTCGCCGCTGAATCGTTATGGCTTCGCGCAACAAGTTTTGTTTAATCCGCGAAAATGCAACAAGTTTTGTCATCGTTTTCGAGACGCCGACCATTGTTACAACGGGCGAATAGTATCGCGAAGTGCGAGTGACACAACAATACAGAATTACTACACATAAATGCCGCGAACATTGATGTCTCCTCCGGTCCGTTTCCAGAATTCCGCAGAATTCCCATTATTAAACTGGAGACATTTTTAAAGTGCGCACGAATTCGCCGGAATACATTTATTCCTGCTAGAAATGACAAAAATACGTATTGACGATGAAATATGTCACGCCGTTATCGCTGGAAAATACGAACAGATACGGCGACTGTTTTGAGAAGAAAAGCGAACGTCGTAGAGAATTGTAAAATATCAATCTAGCCGGCTCTGATTATGATCTTAAGGATCGCACTAGTCTGCAAGGAGTCATTTCTCGGATAAATACTGATTGACTTTTAACGGTTTTGAAAAACTTTTTATCTGTCTATTAATAATACCAAAAAAACCCCCAAAAAATATCGAAACCATAAGTAACGTCCGGCATGGTGTACATAACTTTAAATTACATTTTTATTTCGTCAATGCCATCGTAATTACTATTATTATTATGATCGTTTTTTTTTTTTTTTTTTTTTAAATCAAGTCTTAAATACGAAATTATCAAAATCTCACAGAAATATTCGAATTTTAATTTCTTTAGCGACGAAAGTGTGCGATGAAGTGGTATTAAATTAAACCCGATGAAGCGAGAATAAGGGAAATAACCTTTTTCGAATTTATCGCACAGAAACTGTAAAAACGACCAAGACGGCGAAACCACCACCACGATCGAGTTAGAGATAAGTCGCTTCGTATTAACAACTCCGAGAATATGCCGAATCAAAGTTGCTTCAAATTTTCTTTTTTCTTTTCTTGAGATCAGCTTAGTAACACGTGGTTTAGCGGGAAAATTTCAAATTGACTAATTTCTCGTTAATGTTAGCATCACATTTCGAATCTTTTGCGATGTTAGTCGTGCGTAAAAAGGCAAGTGCCCGCGTGCTCTTACTATTATATTAAACTTCGGTGATATTAAAAAGAAAAAATTTGATCGATATTAAAATAATAATTTTTAAGAGTAGCCAGACATCCATCGTCCCCGATGTTATTTAAAACATTCCGGAAGGTTTAGTTTTTTTCTTCTGCGATATCGCATTAATGGTATTTCGGTGGAAGACATTTTTTTTTAAGTAACCTGATCCTACTGATCACGGACATGGAATCGTAAGGTCTAAAAAAATGTGTGAGTCTCTCGCATTTATTTTCGCGTATATTTTTCTGTATGGTGTTACTCGAATTCAGATATTGGACACACTCATATGGGACAATTGAGTTGCGAGGTAGCTGCCGAAACTCCGCGTGATCTAACCAAAAAAGGAAATTGAAAAATCGTTTAGATATTTCGGATTACGATAGGATTATTTTTCAACGCCGGACAACAAATTATAAAAGGAAAAAAGGAAAATCGGCCAGTTTTGTAGACTTTTAATTTTTTTCCTTCTGTTATTATTTCTAATCGCGCGATTTCCTTCGCATTTCCTTCCAGTTATAATTTCTTTTTTACGATGAATCCCGAAAACCGAGGCTTACGAACTGGATACTTTTTTGTTTCCCTCTTCCTCTTTCCGTACGGGGTAAACTTGGTAGCTTTTAGAATCAATCTCGTAGAATTGTTCAGCCACTCTTCGATCGTTGACAGAGGCCGCTTACTGAAAGGTAACAAAAGAAAAAAAACTCTAAATCTCCGACTCGCGTTACACAATTTCTCTCCGGAATAAGACCCGGTCGCCAGGTTTCTGCCGGTGTCGTGGGAGGAAACAAGCAGCAGATCTACGCGTCGAAAGGAAGAAAAGGAAATATTTATCGATTACGCGAGAGGACCAGTTGTCTCATAAAGGAGAATGTGCAGCAGATTACGCAGCGTTGATGCGAACTGTCTGGCGGTTACTGCGCAGTGACGACTTTTTAACAACAAATTCCGTCATTACGTTATTACATCATCGCGAATAACTTCAAAATAGTATTTCCCTTATTCGTCTTCATTATTTTTGTGTCGAATCTACGTAACAACGCCGCCCATCGGCGTTGTCATTACACTGCTATGCGGAGTCACATCGCGAAAGAAGATGCCAGATGGCAAGATGCGTATAATCGCGTGATTAAAGAAATATCTGGTCGCGTGTAAATTTTCACATCGGCAAAATCGTAACCTCGATGTTTATTTAGCCAGAAACAAACGGGAGCAGCCGGTTGCCCGTCCTAATAGGCTGAGAACTAGTGCGCTCTGATTCCTTAAATTGCCTTCGCGGCTGCCCCCTATCAGCAATCGCATCATTGTCGGGTCACATTAATCGCTGGCTCGTTCTACCGTGGTCGTTTATCGAACGGAAGGCGCGCGTTCGTTCCTTATCAGCGGTTTTCGTTGATTAGCACCTCTTCTTCGAACCGCTCAAATTATTGAATTTTTCCGCCTCTATTCACCTAAACGGTCGCGTTTCACCGCCACTTAATTTATCCCCGGTCATTCTCGGTGTAACGTAATAAACGCGGCTATTTGTAATAAGTAAAGAATTTTTGTAGGCCGTTTGAACTTTTCCAATTTTCCAAATGCAACGTAATCAATGGACAGCAACTGGGTTCATCAAAGCAATCTCCCGTTTCTGTTTGCGGTCGATAATATTTGAGATTTTCTTTTTAAATTTAAGTCGCGTCTTAATGATCTACCGAACGATCGTTTTTGCTCCGTCAGAATGGTCGGAAAATTCCCCCCTTCCTTTTTTCCTTTCTAATTTCATCGCCTATATTAAAATAGGATACATGCAAAGGTGTATTACATGTGAAAAATTTTACCGTAATGGCCCTCCTCTGTATGGGAATTCTACACTAATAGGCGGCGTTCTAAATTGCTAACTACGTCGCAGCTTTCCTCTAAGTTCGCGAACGTCGGTGAAGAGCTTTTCCGTCTCATTATGAGCTCTGCAACTGTTCGAAGAAAAAGAAAACAACCGAAAAAGACACTTCCCGAATACGGTCGAGTGGGGGGTTTTTTTCGATTAATTTTTCACTTTGACGGATTTACGCAGTCGAAACGATTTAGGGCAAAGAAACTGCCGTTGCGACACGTCAAAAAGTTCAAAAAAATTTCTCACCGCGAAATTATCCGGATATTATTCATCTCCGTTACTTTTGATATTTTAAACTTCATCCATTTTTGTGTTTTGATTACGGCTTCATTGACCAAAGCCCCACGGTTATACTATATTGATCTGTGATATCCGAAACTAGTCGGCTATTTTTATAATTTTTATAAAAGGTTATTTTATAATTTTAATTGTGAGAATGGATTTTGTGTTGTAATTTTCAATTTATCAATACTTTTGAGGTTATTTATTTCCGTTACCTTTTTTTTTTTTAGCTTATTTCGTATTCTCGGTGCCGCGAAGCAGATCCATTATAATAATAACTGCAGCTGAAACGTTTAATTTTAATTTCTGTACGCATGATTGACACAGACTGATCATTTAATTTAATAATGCCTGACCCTCAATAACTCTATTACCTATAACGTCTCGATCCGACGAGCTATTTTTCCTATTCGTCTTTCGATGATTTGTCCGCTTTTGCGTTCGCGTCCGAATTGATTTGGTGAAAGTAAAAGAAAGAGCGAACAAAAAATAGAACATCTAAAGGCGGCAGAAAGTATGGGGCTGCTCCTCCTAACAATTCCAGCGGAGTCGGCATGTATAGAAACTTTTAAAATAAACATTTTTTATTTTAGTTTTTTCTTCATCTTCCGTCGACTTCCGTCGACTTTCGTTAACTTTCGTTGACTTTCGACGAAATCCATGTCGGATTTATAAAAGTTCCGTTATCTGCGGAAACATAATAAAAGTAGTACAGGTTTGTTTGTAACACCGAGTAGTAGTCAACCAGAATTAAAAATTGATTATTTGGCGTTTATAAATTTTACATCAGTTCTCCGCTAAAATTTTCATAATCATCGCAAACCACGACGATCTCGCGCATTTACACCCTGTCAAGAAAGTATCGGGAATTGTCAATTTAAATCTCCCGGGTAATAGCTAGGCAGATAATTTTTTTTTTCCAGGTTGGTACAACTGTTTTGTATTATGATGCCTATTTTTAGCGCGATCTGTCAACCAGTGTGTTTACAGCAGCTGTTAAAATCAGTCGACCTTGAAGTGTTTTGTCGAAGTTTTACAATGAGTGAAAATATTGAACAACGTACTTGTGTTAAATTCTGTGTTTCGAACGAAATTTCTTGTGCCGATACACTGAAAATGTTACAGAAGGCTTTTGGTGAATCTGCTTTATCAAAAACGCGGGTTTACGAGTGGTACAGAGCGTTCAAGGATGGTCGGGAGACGGTCGAAGACATGCCTCGCTCTGGACGGCCTTCAACGAGTGTGACCGATGATAACGTCGATAAAATCAAGGAAATCGTTGCTGAAAATTGTCATGTGAGCTTGAGAGAGATGGCTCATGGATTGGGCATGTCACACGAGAGCGTACGTACGATTGTGCACGAAAAATTGGGTATGCAACGCGTTGCGGCTCGGCTTGTTCCGAAAGACCTGAATTTCTTTCAAAAAAAGTACCGAGAACAGGTAGCTGCAGACATGCTGGATCGAGCCAATTTAGATCCTACCTTCTTGGAAAAGATAATTACTGGTGACGAGACATGGGTGTACGAGTACGACACGCTTACGAACCAGCAATCGTCCGAATGGCGGCCAATTGGCGCGCCAAAGCCGAAAAAACCTCGCCAAAGCCGATCGAAAGTGAAGATCATGTTGATTGTTTTCTTCGATATTCGAGGCGTGGTACACTATGAATATGTGCCAGCCGGACAGACAGTCACCAAAGAGTTTTACTTAAGTGTTTTGAGACGTTTGAGAGAGGCTATCCGTCGTAAACGTAACGATTTGTGGGTCGACAATTCTTGGATTCTCCATCACGATAATGCGCCGTCTCACAAAGCCATAATTGTGAATGAGTTTTTGGCCAAACACTCGGTAAATATCATCGAACAACCGCCGTATTCACCAGATTTAGCACCCTGCGACTTCTTCCTATTCTCAAAACTCAAATTTCCGCTACGGGGAATGCGCTTCGAATCGATTGATGACATCAAGACGAATGCGACGCGAGAGCTAAAGGCCATCCCGGAAACCGCCTATCAGAAGTGCTTTGCCGAGTGGAAAAAGCGTTGGCATATGTGCATCGCTTCAAATGGATGTTATTTTGAAGGTGACAAAATAAATTTGGATGAAAATTAAAAATTGTTCGTTTTATTTAACAATTCCCGATACTTTCTTGACAGGGTGTATATCATTCTTACTCTCTTCATATTTAACAATCGCCACACGCCGGCACTTTCCTTTCTTATTCTTCGTTTCACGTAAATTCACCGGTATCGGCACATCCCCCTCCTGCATTTCAAATAGGCTCATTGCCGTACTTTTTAGTTAAATATCCTTTCACGACGTGGCTGCTCTTCTAAAGAACCCTCCGAATCGTATACAAGCTTACGGTGGACAATTATTACATATTCGATCGTCAATTACACAGCCGCCGGAAACAGATGAATCGTTTTTAGTGAGTGCTTAAAAACGATCTCTCTATTTCCTTTCGGCTACTTGAGCTCATTTTGTATATATTCTCAGTTTTTCAACTAATATAACGAAGATCCGGCTGCCGATATCAATTGCTGCGTTCGTCAGCCTTCAAAATAGGTACGAAATTAACATCCCGATAGAACTCCGTCCGATAATGACCGTCAGTCCCCTATACATTTCGTACGAATCTCTGTCGCGGAAGCGTAATCTTGACCGGGCGTCAATTTCGTCGACCTCTTAATTCCCCTAATGTCTGAACCTGTGTTGTCAAAACAAAAGTAAATAAAAACACAAAAAAAAACAACAAACCAATTAACGTAATATTTTAATAATTTCGATTTTCGTTAGCAAATTATTAATTTCCATTATAAGCTGCGGTCTAGGTTGCTGCACGAATTGGTTTTACACTCCCGGCTTTAATCCTTATTCGGGTCTCGATTCGAGCATTCATTATGGCGAAACATTCAGTCGGAGGTGCAATAAAAAACCGCTCGAACTTTTCACGAGGAAAGAATATACGTACGCGAGGAAAAAAGACCTCCTCCGCGTGTAATAGAGTTACCTATTACCTGTCGGAGAGCCTTTCTTGTTTTGTTTTTTTTTTTGCGTGACCGGCGTAATGGTCGACGGAACGCGTGGGAAATCGTCCGCTTCGGGACAACATTTTATTTCTCAACGTAATTACAGAAAACAATTAATATCTCCCGGCCGCATTAAGCAAACTTTCTGCGAATTACTATACGGCTAATGAGCGCTGTGCCACAGCCGCGAAACTATGAGAATATTCTCGCTCTATCGACCGCAGTTCGTGCATCATAATTTGTCTAGCCCTATTACTGATAGGTTAAGTATAAAATGCTCAATTAGAAGAAAAAACAAAAAAAAAAAAGGTGTAATAGAAACTCGGTCGGTTTTCCGGAAAATGTGATTTTATCGAGAGTGTTCGAATTGATACGTATTTCACTTTGGAAGGATTTAAAAAATCTTTCATCTGCCCGAGCCGTAAATACCGACATTGACAGTGTCCATTAGAATTAACCGGTCTTGTTCCTTACGGCGTATCGGTCTTACTTGCTGATTATTATTTACCTTGTGTTCGCCAAAGGCGCTATGCCGGATTTCGTGACATTAAGCTTTTCATCGCAACTTACGATCACCATCCGGTACGGAATTTTCCATTTCTTTACCCATATCTACACGCCTTCGTTCCCCTATGGCTTTCCTTGAAATACTTCCAACTTTCTTTGGAACGTTGTAAGCACGTATGCCCCTGCTATAGGTCACGCTATGCTCTTAGAATTTCTTTTCTTCCGTACTAGTGTCCCTTGTTCTACTAGAGAAATTACTCCAATCTGGTGGTCACTAGCGGCCGTCCTATCGTTTTTTCTTTCGCATCTACATATATTCCGAATGGCATTCTCTAATTTCCCTTAAATTTGTATTAATTCATCTAATACCTCCTATTCCATTGTACGTTTATCAGATGTTGTAATAAAGAATGTTCCTCTTGAACACAGCGTAGATGAAAAAAACGATGAATATCTGTACATACATATGTACTCTCAAAATTATAATTCTACACATTCACGGTGTTAATACCTCATTTCTTTTTAAGTTACAAAATTTCAAATCCGTTTTGTTGTTGCACACATATTTAATCATTCTCCCGTAAGAAAATTATTTGAAGATAATAGCCCAAAAGGTGGAAACATTTACAAAAGTACATAATTGAAATACTTTCAGGTTTTTACAAGAAAATCTTTAAAATTGAACTATCATATATATACATATAGGTATATATACATATATATATACATATATATACATATATATACATTATATATACATTATATATACATTATATATATACACATATATATACATATACATATACATATACATATATATGTTGATACGATATCAGTAGTTCTTCGATTCAGATGAGAATTATTTACCTGCTAACTGATTGCTATAGATAGATAAGAGTAGCAGCTAACAACGAAGAACCGTTGGACTGTAAGCGGTTAATTGTTTAGTTTACCGTCGCTGGATGCGTCTATTGTGCGCAACGTCGAAGTTGCTCGAATAGCGCATTTGAATAATATAGTCTTCTTGAACGTTAATCATCCGTTTTGGACAGCATATAAATTTTTATGTACCAGCGAATGCCTGATTTTGATCGTGTCTCTTGATTCGTTTTTTATAATTTTTCTGGTCCGAGTGATTTGTAGAAGAGAAAATTAAATTCTCGCAGCGCCACAATAATAATTACCGTTCGAACGTGATCTAAAAGTTACCGTTGTACGTGCGTCTATAGTCGAACGTCGTTTGTGATCGTATTTTTTTCCGTCTGCGGATTTATTAATTTCCGAGAAATAATAAAATTTCAGTTTAGCTGCGTAGTTTTTCATTTCGTTAACACAGCCAGGCTCAGTGACTTTGAAAGACGTCGTGTGACCAGTTCCGCGGCGGAAAAGTAAACCCTTCCCCTCTCCGCCGCGATCAAAAAAGAATTATATTTTTCTTTTATTTTCATTATTTCTTTTACAGAGCTCAATACGTGACCCGGACAGCTCTATACGTGATCGAGATTCAAATAAATTCGTATCAAGTTACGCTGGTAACCCGGGAAAAGTCGGAAATAGAAGTGAATCCGTGTCAAGTGGCACCGGTACAGCGTATATATGTACATCCGAAATAACATTGAGCCATTAGATCCGACGCCCGGACATATTATTTAATGTTCCAAACTCGAACTGGAGATGGAAATATAGATCCGCGATCAAAAGTTAAAATTGTCACATAATGAATAACAAATTTAATTTATAAATGTTTGATGCGGTCAAATTATTATACAAGAGTATTTATGTTGAAATATTGTTTATTTGTAAATTATAAATAGTTCGAGTAACAAATTATAACTTTAAGTAACTGGAAGAGAATTACGTATTTATTTTATTTTATATCGCGGTATGTAGAGAGAACTTCTCGTAATAAACGTTTCACGTACTTTTTACGTTTCTTAAAAACCCCTTTTACGACTTTCTTTATTGATTACACGTAATTCTCTTCGAGCCACCTCATTTTGTAAATATTACACGGTCGTCATACGTTAATTTATAATTCTTCTTCTCGGCATTCCGTAGGCGTTGGAAAATATTAGCGAAATGGTAGAAGACTACTCGAGTGTTAATCGTTTTCCGAAAAAACTCCAGCTATCGACGGGTTTTCCTGGAAAAATTTCACGCCCATCTCCGTCATTTTTTCGATTTCCACAACTACATCCTACCCTACAACCACGCCCCCCCCCCCCCACTACTTGGCCGCCTTGTCGTCACCTCTAATTTTTTACCTTCTTCGCTTTCCCGATTTTTCTAATATCGCGTCCGTTCCAACAGTTGCATTATCTATCGGTGTTCTCCCGGTCTTTTAAAATTTTCAACGCCCTCTTCCGCCGTCTACAACAATCGGGGAAGATCGATATATTATATGCTAACATTGTGAAGGACAGCATTTACATCCAACGCAGCCTGTCTCACGAATATTTTCGACCTCTGGCGTGAACGAGTAAATAGCTGACCGAAATGATTCAAACGCAGCTAGGTTACGCCGATTTTTCGTCTTACATATTGCTCTGTATTTCGAGAGGAAATACGGCATAAACTGTCCCGACGACACGAACACACCGGACGTTTGATGTGGTATCGATGGCAAACCATAACTAATGCAGTACTCTAGCGCTTCAGGAAGGTTGCAAAAGAGAGGCTACAGGTATTCACGCGTCAAATAATGCTTCTGTTGTCACTGAGCCGGTCCGCGAACAACAACGCCGCCTGTCGCGACACCCGGTACGTTTCAGCGCCTCCTACGACAGCTACGAGACAATCTCCGAAATGAGTAAATGAAGTAATTAAAAAAAAAAACGTTGTTACAATTGCGTAACAGTTACGGCTGTTGTTATTGGGAAACACAAAAAAATTTAAAAACAAAAGAAACTAAAAAAATGATATCATTACTATCTAGCATAATTAAACTTCTAGGGATGTAAGAATTAAGTTAAACCCCTCTCCGTATCCTTTTTCTTTTACTCTATCGTTAATGCGTTTCATTTGCAATTGCAACTAAGAATATTGAAATGGTTAAATTATTTTTTTTATATTTTTGTATTCGGCTTTAAAATTGAACGAGATCGGATTAACATTAAATAAGTTTAAATTGATATGCTCGTTCGGTTTATGGATCTCGTTTATTTCGTTTAAATTATAAACATTTGCAACTTAGAACGGTACTAGAGACAAACTTTCGTATGTAGTTTCTCACGCATTTGGATACTGAACAGAACAAAAATGACATTTCGTATGAGTGTAAAAGTGTTCCACGATACCACACATCAATTAGGTTGTTAAATAAATGCCCCTTACTTGCAAACGAAACACATTAAATCATCGTTAGATCGATCGAATAGTTGTTTGCAGCTAATATGCCACGGTATGTTATAGTATTGCTTTTAATGAAATAATATTAAATTGAAATTGTAAGACCCGATGCAGGATGGCAATTTTTGTTTCTACGAAAAAAATACACACCTGTCTCGGTGTTCCGAACTTTTTTCTCAGACATGTAGAATCCCACGTGTATCCGCACAAATACAAAACCGTATTCCGACCGTTTCGAATAATCAAAAATACTACGAGGGGTAGTCAAAAAGTAACACTTCCGGTCCTTTTTTTCTCAATGGGTTAACACTGTAGCGTATTCAGATTTTGACAGAATATAATGCAGGATTAGATAATAAGGCTATAAAAATTTCATAAAGATAACGCGACAAGTATTGTAATGTGATGTTCAAGCCCGCGTAAGTACCATTGTGCCACCAAATTTGTTAACACGTTGAACTGCAACCTGCACTTCTTTTGCTATTGTGTGCCGTTTACCGCCAATTTCGCCTTTTAAACCGGAGAAAAGATAAAAATCCGATGGCACTAAATTGCGAGAATATGTAGGCTGTCCAAATTCACAGTGACGAGAATGAAGATGTTTGACAATTATGTTTTTTTTTTTTTTTTTTTTGAATGACCCTTCGAAGGGTTGAACACGTGCGAAATTACAATGAACTGGTTTTCTCGTAAACGACCTTGAAATCCGCCGATCGAAAATCTCCGATCTCTACTGAGCAATGCACGAACGCTGTTCGCGTTACTGGCAACATCAGCTGTTCTATCGGACCGCAATAAATCATGCAGTTCTCTCTGCCCCCAGCGAGTTGTTTCATCTGTCTTCTAATCATTTCAACACCCATCGGCATAAACACGTGTAATTTTTTGACAGATTTCGGCGGCAGTTTTGCCTTTTGCGTATAAAAAACACGTGGCGTGACGTCGTAGAGGCACTTTCATCTTTATTACACTGTCATTCGCGTTATATGTACATTATCTTTACGAAATTTTTATAAAGACAGCCTTCCGTGTATTTTATTCTGTGCAAAAAACCAGAACAGTACGCTACAGTGCTCCCCCACTGAGATAAAGAGTACCGGAACTTACTTTTTGACTGACCCCCTCGTATTTGTACAAAAAGAAGCATAATAATTACATAAAAATTTATAAGCATATTTTATGATTTGTTTTAGAAAGTATTCGTGAGCTATTTCTATAACCTACGGAACAATATTTTCACTGACCGGTGCAATTTAAATATTAACCGTGTCTTATATTTATTTTATAAAACTTCAAACGATGTCGAATACGAATTAAGGGGTGACTGGATTTTCTATCCTCACTACCATGAGTAGGAACTTACTGGTATCTTAGGAGTACTGCCGCACGCGAGGCTCTCAGGAGTTCTAAGGATATATAATATGCCGGACTACCCGCACAACCAGAGACTGCTTCTAGCGGGGATGTAAGTATTATTAGAGAGTGTTCGAAAATAGCGTGGTCTCAAAAAAAGTTTTTTTTAATAATTTCATGTATAACTTTTTTTTTTTTGTTTTTTAATTTTCTTCCGAAGCGTGAAGTCTAATAGAAACAATTTCCTAGAAGACCAGAAAGTGACTGCAACTCTAGAACGATACGACCTGCTGTATTTTAATTAGCGTTGAAGTAGCGTATAACTCTATATTTCTCAGCAAAACAAACTTCGCTTTTAGCGCGTGCTATTTAAATGTATTACTTCCAAATTAATTCAAATTAACCATGACGTTGAACATGGAGCCGTGTTAGGACAAAAAAAGGTACATTTTCTCCGCTCAGCGCGAAATTACCGATATGTTTCCCGGCTTGGCAATAATAATTACCCACTGCTGCGCTAGTCGTAAATAAACGCATTCGCGAAACTTCCGTGTGAACAAAAATTAAAAAAGAACGAGGGGGAAATTTAAAAAAAAAAAAAACAAAAAAAAACCAGGAAACAACGTCGACATAAATGGAATCGCCGGCTTTGGTTGTTGTCGGTGGCCCATGTACTAATACTTAATTGCGAAATTTTCCGACTTCAAAAGTTATCTGTCTCTCTAGCGGGCACTTGAGAGTCGGTCTGTCAGTAGTGGCGCAAACGTGTAACTGATTAAAGTCTGACGATAGATGGGAAAAAATCATTTGATTTTTTTTTTTTTTCGATTTAAATCATTCGATTAATCGAGTCAACAAAAGAGGGTCGCGAAAGATGTATTCTTTTGTAAAAATCGGCTGTTGGAAATAGCGCGAAGACGATTTTTTGTCGGCTCTTCGCGGTGTTTTAAATTTATTCGCTGAAAATAAACGAAAATAGAATGAAAGAAAAGCGGGAAAAGAATATAAAATCATCATCATTCGTAATCAGGGTCGGGCCCCGCACGCGTCGCGCCGCCCTGAAGGAATTTCAATTAAAATTTGCATTTTGTTGTCGCGTAGGTACAGATTTGCATTAAAAGATGAATTTTCCGGTTACCAGCTCTACATGTTCTGGTGACGCCGAGATTAATCAATTAAGTCACCCTCCTGCTACTGCCGCCGTCGCGCGCTAGGTGGATAAAAATGGAACAGACCCTCTCTCTCGCGACACTTCCCTTCCCAGCTACGGGCTAGAAGTAAATTTTAATTAGCAAATTCCCCGACCCATTCTCGCCGTCAATAATTATATCGCTTCGCTTGATGTTTAATTTCTAGTTTGTTTTTTCCCCCTTTCCGGACAGTATTTTTCCGCACTCTCGCTTATATATTCTCTTCTTTTCAAAATACGAAATCATCGTCGTAACAATATCGGCCTGCTAGCCCGAGATATTCTTGACGACGTGTTCGGATCGGTTGCGCATAATGAAGACTCGGCAGTGTTGAAGTAGTACTTCCCATTGCGAAACTGTCGAGCGGAGGGGCGGAGGGATCTTCTCCGGGGTTGCCTGCAGAAAATTCATTAAATACGTACTACTTGAGGTAAGAAAAAATTGCGAAACTTCTCCAGAGCACCCGCGCGGAAAATCGATGTATGCTGCTTCAAGTGCGTACGAGAAAAGTTTTAGTAGGCTGACGAGTAAAAATAACGCGACATAATGAAAGTTGTACAGCAGTTTGAAATAGTTATAAATAATCGAGAAAAAATGTATACTATTCCCTGAAAAAGGATAATTTCGGAAATAAACAGGTATTTTTTTATAGTTTATCGTTAATATCGAATAAAACGATCAGAAAACGAAATTACTGTATCCACAAAATGAACGATCGTGAATTTAAGTAAAATACATTTGATTTCCCACCCGCGCATACATAATTAAACAAGTTGACTCCACCGATAACTTCGCGATTATGTATTTGACATAAAATTCTGCGCACAGACATTCTGCAGTTGTATCGCTTCTTTGACTTGGTCGATGAAACGAGTGGAGTGTCTTCTGTGCACCTTTTGAGACTTGTACTTTTTCTTGAACCATTTTCGTTTCTCGATACCAACTAATGGCACGACCGAAAAATTTAACGCACTACCGTTGTATTATTGTTACTGATCTCCGTTGAAATTTAACATTCAATTCTTCTAGAATGAGACCATTCGTGGAAAAAACCAACTTTTTTCCTTCCGGACAAAATTTTCTCGAAATTTAATGGTCTCAACTCGTGAATCGCGAGTAAATCGCACCGTTTAGTCAAGAGCAATCGTGCGAAAGTTCTGCCCACCATATGCATATGTGCATGCGTAGACATGCGTAACGTTCAACTGATAATCGCGGATTCTTCACACTCGAAAATACACATACTTCAATTTCGCACTTGCGATAACTTAATATTATTGCTGCAATGACTAGAAGTATGTATTACATATATATATATATGTTATATATATATGTTTGTTAAATAAACTAAAAAAACATACAAAATAAAACAAATATATTTTTAAAAAATTAACGTTTTTTTTTTTAATGCTTTTTAATAGAAATTGTTCCAGAACAATATAGACAGTAGAAATTAATTCTAATAGAAGAACTAATTAACCGAGTCCGATTATATATATATATGTATATTAATTACAACGTAATTCTTTTAGCCCCCATTAGAAAAAACTTCCCAATTTCATGTAACGAAAAATGTCCCTAAAAATGTCCCTAAAAATGTCCCTAAAAAATGTCCCTAAAAAATGTCCCTAAAAAATGTCCCAATTTTATGTAACGTGAGTTATATCATATAGGATTTTTGTGATTATGTTATTATATTCATATGAACCGATTTAGAATTACGTTGTAAATTTTGATGATTTTATACAAAGTATAGAAGAGACTGAAATGTAATATTTATACGTATTTAGAAAATCTGTCGTTCAAAATTCAGACATTACCAAGGAGCAAACCTTCCAGACCTTGTTTCAAACCATAACATTATGAGACACACAAATTGGTACGTTATTCTGCTGAAAAATTAAATTTTTTCCCGCTATTTTCCAAACACATGATTATTTTCGGTTTTAAAGTCACTGAGTGATTGCCATCAAGAGGTGCCACCGCCGCCGCCGGGTAGATGTGACGGAAGAAGCGAATATGATCGACATGAGGAAGAATTTATATTGTGAGATCTCAGTTTCACTTGATCGTCAGGAAGAACAACTAGGCTGTGAACTTGAGTTAAAATATCGTTAAATTTTCGAATTACGCTCGCAATGATACACTTGTAAATTGTGCTGATCCGAAAAAAACGTGAAATTTTCGACGACATTCTATCAGTTAAAACGGATTTCGCGAGGTCGACTACGCTCTATTTCATTTCTGAATTGTCCTATTTGCAAACATTTTCATCTGGGAGAGCTTTAGCGCGTTCCGATCGGTTCAGAAATCTTCCTATTTTTACTCTATTTACAATAGCTGGACTATCCCGTCTATTTTCAAGTGAATTCTTTGCCTGATAATTCGCATAAACTAAGTTATCAGAGTGACCTCTGCTCTCAATAAGCTATGCGTTCGTATATAAATAAAACGATTTTAAAAAATTTTCGTTATACGATTATTTTCGATAACTGCAATTTCGACGCTGAAAAAAACACCTTTACCGCACTGGCCTTTGTGGTACAATGATGTCGAGAAACGTAAAAACGTTTAAGCGGAAATAACATTTGGAAAAATTCAGTGAAAAACGTGAGAAAATGCCAAGTCCCCTAAAAAGTATTTTGTTAGCAGCGACGGAAACGGTAATGAATGAAAGTTGCAAACTGCATAAAAATCTTGACAGGCGTAAAAAAAAAATACGCCTAATCGATAGCTAAAATTAACAAAAAATGATTTATTTCTTGATATTTTTCGTACTTACATGATCCATATTACATCGGCGTACAATGGTGCACATAGAATAAATTTCGGGACTATTTTCAATTATAAGGAAGGGTTAATAGAATCGGCTGCTCCGCGGAGAGGGCTTATTTTCCGAATACACGAATAGAGGGAATAATGTTTTGTCGTTAATTATAACAGGTCCGAAGGAGGCTTAATAATTTTATACGAAATTTCGCGTCCGAGCACGTAATGAATTCAGAGGTTTCGTAAGGAACCATTTCAGCTTAATACAGGTAGTAGTTCTTCTCTTTTTCGCATTAATTTATCGGTCGTTTGTTTGTTAATTCCGAACTGACCGCTTTATACACGGAACCGAGAATTAATGTTTTTGTATTCGTTTGTCTTTGGTTTTTTTTTTTTTTTTTTTTTTTTTTTTTTTGTTCGCATTCAACTCAATTACATCCCGCGTGAGGTTACTGATATAACCGGTACTGTTTCAAAATCCCGCATGAAACTTACAACCGCAGTACGCGATTTTTATCAAGCGGGAATAGTTCTGCCACCAGTGTATATGCGTGTACACATACACACATGCGTACGTGTAACGTGGCTTAGAACCCTCTTTTGAAGTTATGCAAATCGTATTAGAGAAAACATCCACTTGGAAAACTAATTAGGCTCCATCCGGCGATCAACAAATTCACTCTTCGGCACTACTACTAATATCATCCTTATTAAACATCATTTTGTAGACCTAATTGAATATCGCGAATGAAGGGCAATTTTACGCTTCGGTCGAAATATGTATATCCTCATTTGAAAAATATAATGTAACGAAAAACCCGACATTTTAAAGAGAAAAACGTATCAACTAAAAACAATCTGTTTTTCAGTTTTTTATAATTGCCGAATTATCACGAACATACAAACAAAATGAATTAAAACCCTAATGGACATTATCACAGAGGGGAGATGCGAAACATTCCTCAAATAGAACAGAATAATTCGTTACATTCTGAATAATAATTGCTACGAGATTATTCAGTTTCTTCTTATTCGGTGGTTTTCTTCGAAAAAATAAAAAAAAAAAAAACAAAAAAAAGGAAAAACTTATAAATACACGTATAAGAAGAAAAAAAGGTTCGGGTTTTTAGCCAGCTTTAGTAATTTTTCATTGGTTAACTTTCCCAAATTTATCTTGCAGAAAAGTCTTAATGGAACAACATCGTTTCTGTTTTGAATAATTCGGAAGAATCACTTCGTAAAATTGAATATTTACCGAATTATACGGGTTTTTGTATCTGCTAAAGAGACCTTTTTGCACGGACGGCGGGATATCGTTCTTCAGAGTCCCCTTCTACAATTTCGTCCAATTAATCCATTTTAATGAATCTCACTTTTTCAGAGGAAACCTTTTTACACTCCACGTTGCATTGCAAAA
This sequence comes from Icerya purchasi, assembly GCA_039619475.1. Lineage (NCBI taxonomy): Eukaryota > Metazoa > Arthropoda > Insecta > Hemiptera > Monophlebidae > Icerya > Icerya purchasi. The sequence continues at coordinate 79,957,874 of CM077116.1, forward strand.
AAGCCGCGTCAGAGAATTCGCACTAGCGGGACACTGGTGTAATTAATTTAATCGTACGCGCCCAGTGCCATTAAAAAGAAATAATGCCGAGACTCTTCCCGGCAGCCGTACGTGTGTAATCGATTCACTTATAAAAAGATGTTGTTCCTTCTAGTACGCCTCTTCGTGTAGGTTGATTGAGCAAAGAAAATTCAACTTAGACGTAGGAGTATAATTTATTTGCTCGCTGGGAGAAATTTCGAAATATAATTTTCGCCCCAAAAACCCGATCAACTAAACGCCGGCATCAGTAGAGTATCTCGTGTATCGGAGGCCGAAGCAGAAATAAAAACGACTCTACGTTCTTCGGTCCAAGTCTATCGATTCTCCAGAGAACCAAAAATAGAACAGAGAAAGAATGCGCAATTCTTTATTTTTCTTTTCTTCTTTCTTTTCTTTTCTCGGTGTCCGTCACGGTTCTCCTTATTTCACCGGCTAAGAAAAAGAGGGAAAAAAAGTTTAAAAACTTTCGTCGACTAGAACGAGTACCATTAGTGGCGAAGGAGGCGAGAGAGAAGTCGTGGTTATTAAGATAGCAGAATAATGTCACGAAAAAGAAGAATACACGAAGAAGTAAGGTCGAAGAAAATGTAGGAAAACCCGTTCAAAAGCGGGAGAAATTCAATTGGAAAATTCGGTCAGGAGAACGACGATCCCCGGGTGTCAGAAGCAGAAATAAGGTGCAGGAAGTAGTTTTAAAAAATTCGAAAAAATCGCATGTGGTAAATACGGTGGTACACTAATCCGAAAAAAAAGAAATGTTACATACGTATTTTTCGTCAGGCTGCCATGAAAATAACATTAAAACGGTAGAGAGATGCTTTTTAAAATGTGTCTTACCTTCCCTTCCTATTTAACGATTTAATCAGAATTTGAAGATTGCATTTTTGTTTCTTCGTTTCGGTTAGTTCTCGTGAAAAAAGACCAGCTTCCGTATCGATGTGGCAACATCGACGGACGATGCAAATTCGACAATGGAAACTTGATTTAAAAGTAAAAAATTGCAGCCAACGTTACCTTCATTAATAACTCTCTTTCCATTTGCAAACTTTAGTCGGCCTACTTTTTTTTTAACTCTGCCGTTACTGCTTTAAAATTTAAAACCGTTTAAAAAATAATTTGCAAAAAACACATTATTCATAACTAAAAAAGAGCAGATTTAGGACATTGTTTTTGTTGCGGTGATACAAAGTCCTGTTCAGTGTAAAATATTTTTCTTCCAGTAACTTTAAGTAGTGTAATTATCAATATTTCATAATAAATTCTATACAGGATTACAATTAAATCCTGCATAATTACGTCTCGCGTGGGATATAGTAATATAGGGGATTGTGATTAAATCTTATAAAGAATCACCGATTAAATCCTACGTTATACGATTAAAACCACCCGGTGGTGTATAGGATGATTATATCTGGTTATTTTATTTTTATCGTAAGCATTGCCGCCGTATTGTATTTTACTAACACAAGCGTATGTTGCGTTCTGAGAGCCCTTTTCATGCTTGTCGAATGCAAAAATTAAAGAATAAAATGAATCTCACAACGTCTGCACGCCACTCCGATCGTTATTGTTTGATATGTTCGACACGTACATTCAAGTCAAAAAGATGGACAACAACGTTTAGCTTTGAACGGAGAGTGTGCCTAAATACATAGATCGTTATAATAAAGCCGACAGTCGTCCTGTTTAAACCAGCTTAATGTTGTTTTTTTTCCTTTTTTTTTATATACTTTTCTTATCTATAAATAGAAAGAAGAGGAAATTCTCAGAAAGAAATGTACAAATACTTCATTTCAGGCACGTTAGGTCTTTTTATTTTTCATTTAAAGATAATATATGCCGGTTCGCAATTTCAAGGTACGAAGGATATCTGCGCGTACGAAATTTTTCGTTACAAATTACTCTAAGCATTTTTTCTCAGTCAACATTCGGACGTGCGAATTTTTTTTTTTACTAATTTTTATTTTCGAAAAGTCACGAAAAGATGACTATTTTAGAGAACTGTCGTTGAGCAGTAGGGTTTTACCTTTTCAATTCTCCGTGTGAATTACATTGAAAAGTACAAGAGATTATCACTCGCATGCCCGGTTAATGTCAATGACTGTTGAACCCAGATAGATCAATGAATAAAATAAACAGATCAGCACCGCGCATGGTTATTATAACGACACGATAACTCGAAAATATGCTTGTTTTTGAAAAATTTAGACAGAAAAATAATTTAAAAATATGCCACTTGTTCGTTGAAAATGAAAAAAAATTTAAATTACATGTATATATTAAACGTACTTAGAAGATATTGAAATGCGGAGAAATTTAAACAGCCGAACGACGCTCTTCGGGATAAACTTTTAGACACCAACATTCCAGCGATACGACGATTGAAAATCTGTAACTACTAAAATTGTTTTACCATTGCGATTCTTCTCTTCGTAATTTATTAAATTGAAAATAAACGATCGCGCTAATTTTCTGTAAATTTACCATTCATACGTACACGCTGTAATTTGTAACGAAAAATTTCGTACGCGCAGATATCCTTCATACCTTGAAATTGCGAACCGGCATATATTATCTTTAAATGAAAAATAAAAAGACCTAACGTGCCTGAAATGAAGTATTTGTACATTTCTTTCTGAGAATTTCCTCTTCTTTCTATTTATAGATAAGAAAAGTATAAAAAAAAAAAAGGAAAAAAAAGGAAAAAAAACAACATTAAGCTGGTTTAAACAGGACGACTGTCGGCTTTATTATAACGATCTATTTAGGCACACTCTCCGTTCAAAGCTAAACGTTGTTGTCTATCTTTTTGACTTGAATGTACGTGTCGAACATATCAAACAATAACGATCGGAGTGGCGTGCAGACGTTGTGAGATTCATTTTATTCTTTAATTTTTGCATTCGACGAGCATGAAAAGGGCTCTCAGAACGCAACATACGCTATTCTAAGCGGAAGCGGAGTGGGTAATAAAAGGTAGTAGGTTTTTCATTTAATAGTATCGTTTGAAATGAACGAATAAACGAAGAATGATTTATTGCGGGAATCTTGAAAAATATATAAATTATTCATTAAAATAAGATGATATATTCCCACCTTGTACTATAGAACGGATAGCGAGAAGAAAATAAAAATTCCTTAACTAACAAACCGAGGAATCATCTGCCGTAAATTTGATCACTTGGGTGAAAATTGAGGTGTAGAGGTCAAATAGAAACCTAATGAAATCTGTTTAAATTATAAGAAATAAGGAAGCACTAAAACTGAAAATGTTTGTTTCTTTCTGTTTTGCAAACTGGTTTAAGTTTAATTTCCGGGTTTATTTGCAAACGTTCATTATTTTGAGAGAAAACCTTTTTCATAATGCGCACTTATTGTGTAACCTAGTCTTTCAGGAGACCGATTTTTCCATCACCGAAAATCCGAATGTTGTAGTGCACTGAGAATACTATAATTTAGCAGAGTTACCAAAGTTAGCGAGCCCAATAAGTTGTGGAGTAAAAGTGAAACATTAGTATAAAGCGAGTAAATGGAAAACTCGCAGTTCTCCGGCACAAAAGATAAACTTAAATTCATCTATCCCGACCGATTCTTTAGCACACGTAACCACTCACCGATACCGAAACCACCATACGTTCCCGAACATTGAAAGCTAACTTAAATTCGATGGTATTACACAAAAATGAATTCGCCCGGTTTTCATTTCTAATTCGCATGCACAAACTCACACACGTAAACGCCGACACCGACCAGTCTGGTTCTGCACTGTCTGTTTCCGCGTACTCTGCAGAATCACGCCTTCGACAGTTCCACAGCTGCGACAGCGTGATTCAGTTGTAGAATCAGTTTTAACTATAATTCAAAAGGCGCTGTTCCCTCGATACAATCGTGGCCGAGAACTCCACCCGGATTTTCGGTAACTCATCAAAACCGGATCAAGTCGGTAATTATTTTAATCTGATTTTTCATTATTTTTAACATTCAATCCTTCCATATCCGCGTCAACAAACGAGTTTCAAAAATGCAATGAATCATAGGCTTGAATTAACATACGTATTTGCGAACAGATGTTTTCGACAATGTTCAGTAAATTTTACTCACAATAAACCGATATTTGAAAAAGGCTTCATCCTCCGCTATTTCAGCAGATAAAATCCTACTTTAGATTCTTGACGAAAACTAGCGACAGCCTTATGAAATATACAGATTTTTATTTCTCTCTTCTCTTTTATCGTCTTTTTAATTTTTTGATTTTTAGCACATAATAATATCGCTTCTTTCAATATCATTTATAGACACAATTAAAAATAACGATTGTTTCCATTTTTTAATTTTAATAGAAAATTAGAGATTATTACGACGTGCGGTTACCGTTTTGTTCACTTCCTTATTATGGCACCGGAAAAATGTTTACCAAAGCACAAAGGCGTCGCCAGCCGATGAGTCAGATCAAGATGATAGAAAGAGAATATTAGTTATAGGAAAAATAAAATTTATAAGTTGCAAAGTCTTAATATTTTATTAAACAAGAATAAAATCTTAATTAAAACATAATTTTCGTGGGTTTTTGAAAAATTGTTCTACTACTTTATTATAAAAGTCTTCCAAATTGTCCATGAGTACGCGCTTATCAAAATACTCATCATGGCCAGTTGATCGAAAAGTTTCAAGGCTTCAGGGGGGGAAGCTGCCCCCCCCGCTGGCGACACCCATGCCAAAGCATTTACCGATATTAAATGAGCGTTAGATGAAATGAGTTCAATTTTTTTTTAGAGGGTTTCATCAACACGGACATTGAAAGCAGAAAATTAAATCTTTATACGATCAAAAATAGCCGAATAAATCAATCTCTCGTGCATTACAGAAGAAGAAGAAAAAATGGAGAGCACCGTAGGGAGTGGGAACGTTGCTTGATAAAATGGAGGGGTGGAAAAAAGTACATTAACCAATTAAAGCTAAAACAATGAGAAGAGAAAAAATCGCGATTCAAAATATATGTATATTAAGTAAGTCCGAACAAGTCTTTGATAAATCATCGTGTCATCCTGATGAATCCTAGCATGATAAAATATTTACAGAAACGTTAATAAGTAATCATTTATATTAGAAATAAACCTGTAAATGCTGTGACGTCAAAGCGATGTGCCGTAATCGTTAAGTGTTACTGTTTTGCGGAATACACAAATACAACATCGGATAAATGCATAATGAACCAGATGTAACTATAATAAAAAAAATAATAATTAACAAAAAGCAAACCAAATATTTTTTTGTTGAAACGAAGTAATTTTTCTAATCCTACCGGTTTTGTCTGTTTATTTATTTGACTTCCTATCGAATGATATTAAGAATGGCGCTGGAAATGTTACAAAATACCAATCAAATTTTCCCGGTTACAATTTGCGAACTATTATATATTTTAAGAAGCTCAAAATCCAATTTTCTCAAAAGAAAAAAACTAACTGGATTTAACTGTTTCAAAAAAAAATGTTGTCGCACAAAAAATGAACGATTGCCATAGGCAACAAAATAAGTAAAAAGTAGTCTAGATGATGAGAACGTTCACTTCGTAGACAGCCTTCGATCTAACTTTATAGGCAACTACTCGTGCACGACTGTCAAGAATACATTTGCTTTCGTAGTTACCGAAAAAGATTACTTTCCGCTGTAAGCAATGAACAAACACAGCGCGTGAAATTCATTTTCAAAATGAATACTAGACAAAAAATGAAAACTATCTTCTTCTTCTTCTTCTTCTTCAAAAAAAAAAAAAGAAAAAAATATTCAAGGAAACATGACAACAACGTGAGCGATATGATGGAACTTTTAGAATGCCTTAATTTTACTAACAGTTATCTCCGCCTAAAACTTCCCCAAAAATACTTAGTTGACGAGAACAACTTTTATCATTTTCTAGACTGCTTTGTTCTGTTTAGTTTGTTTTATTTATTTGTTCTTTCGTTCGTTTTTACACTTGACAGTCGCTTATTTTTACTTGTAAAAACTATGTTTTAAATGCACGTCCAATTTTAGTTATTTTTAATTAGCATTTTTTCCCTCTATAGTTTTTCGGAAATTAGATTTCGATAATTAAATGGACCGATTTTAAGAAAAGAAACTTTTTAAAATATATAAATATCAGGCGCATATTATTCTGAAAAATTTTCAGCGTTTTAATTAATTAATAATGTTGGTATTTTGAATGTATAGACGATGAGAAATGGAAACATAATTCGGTAAGAATTTTTTTTTCGGGAAAATCGGTAAAAATGGGAAACTAATTTCATCAGTTAATGGGAAACTGAAAAATTCTGTAGATAAACAGTTCGCTAAAAATAAGAATAAGTTTTAGCGGGCATGAACAATTATTTAATCTCTTTAGAAAATGTAAATTTTTCAAAAAAAAATTACCTTCTTTACAAAAAAAAAAAAAAAAACAATTAACGACGAAGTACAAAAAAAAAATTGGTTGCTATTTAATTATCTTCTGTAGAGTTAAAAAACAAACTATTTTTACACAAAATGGTCCTCGTGAATCCATTCAGAAGGAACGCATGTGAAGTAAAATATGGAATAATTTAACCGTGTATTTGAAATAAAATATAAACATTTCAAAATATGGTTTTGCGCAACACGTTGGTTTGCTTGCGATAATAAAATACACACGCAAGCTTACGTGTTCTGTTTAAAAATTCGTCAAAACTTTTTACCATATATCTCCAGATAACAAACGCACCCATGTTAATCTGATTTAAATATTAGATTATTACCCTCCGTACAAACATTAATTGGACGGGATCATAATAGGTATCTTCTCCCCCCCCCCCCCCCCCCCCCGAGTTATTAATCTTTTATCTCGATTGTTTTTATATTCCGATTAGAGTTTAAAATAAAAATAAAAACATTTTTACGAAAAGTCCTTCGAGTCTGCTTCAAATAAAAATTAATTCAAATATTCGATCACATAAAATTCCGTTTAAACCTAGCGAGTAGCTGCGAATTTATTCAAAAAATATGTGAAAAACAAAAAAGAAAAAATTACGAAGGAAGTCAAAGCCGAAGCGATTATTGTAAAAATTCAATTATTTACTTGTATACGTGTAAAATAATCGCGATTTCCATGCGTAATAGTCCTTACAATTCGTGCTAAATTTAGAGGCCCGAAGTGCTATTAGAATCTGAATATTTGATTCGTTTAATTCTTGAAAAATTCGACTTTTGAAGAGGGAAAAAACGGAAAATAAAAATTTGTTTACTAAATCTCAGCGATAAAAACTGTATCGAAATTTGAAAATCGATGCGACTAATATTTTCGAAAGGAAAATGAAAAGTGTGCCTCTTATTTGATAAATTTAACGTTTTAAAACTAATCGGGTTTTATTTTTCGCTCTAACTTTCGATACCATTATGTTTAGTTTTTTTTTTTTTTTTTGGAACGCCAACCAAGGACACTGATCCATCATTCAGGAATTACGAATAAAAGTATTAAATTTTGATATATAAATAAACAAAGGAAATAAACTCCTCTAAGATTGGAGCAACATCTGGTGAAGGAAAGGAAAGTATGTAGGAAGCACAAAAAGCAGTAGGCAGTTCAAGATGTAAGAGCTTATAATAAAGTAGTACTTGTTCTAAAAATGTCATTAGGCACTATTTAAATTATGATGTATCGAATGTTTCTTAGTCTTTTTTATTTATTTTATTTTACTGAAATCGTAATATAAGAAAGTTAAACTTTTTTCCCGAAGAAAATAATACGAAAGAAATAATACGAAGAAAATAATACGAAAAAAAAAGAAATCTCATATTTATGGTATACTTGTGCTAAGAGATTAAATAAGAAACGAAGAAAATGAACGGAGGCTATCTTTTGGCGCGGGCTCGCAAGTTTTAAGGGTGCAGCATAAGTTTGAACATTTTTTTTATTCCGTTTGTTTCTTTTATCGCACATTAATTTATTATGCATAAAAAATTAGTATATCTTTATACGATATTTTTTAGAAAAAAAATATGGTATGAACAATCGATTGATGACTAGAGAAATAGCAAACACAATATAACTCTACTGTAAACATTTGTTAATACAGAGACGGTTCCAAAGAGACATTGGGGAGGGGATTATATAATTGCGTAATATCGTATGACGGTGGTAGACAGTAAATTTGAGAAATACCTTGTTTTATAAAGAAAATCAAACAGCGACACCTTTAGAAATTTAAAAATGTTTTAAAAATACGTAACTATTATAGTTTTTATTTTTAGGTGAAAAATAAAAAATTATAAAATTACCGCTAAAACGGTAGTTTACAATTTGAATAGTAAATTACTACGAAAAATAGAGCGATAGTATTTTTTATTAGACTTTAATTTTTTTTAGTTTTATTAGTAATCCGATCCGAATTGTTTGTCTGTGAGTAAGTTTAAATATTGAATATATTTCTTGCCGAACTATTTTTAATTAAAATTACAAAATAAAAACTAAAAGTACATAAAAAAGTCAAAATATTGGCGGAAGTTGCATTTAAAGCAGAATAAAAACGTAACATTAATACTTTTACTAGAAAACGGTATTAAGTATTAATTATTAAATTCATAGGTATATATCATATTTTCTATAGTACAAATTAAGTTTCTCTGTTATAAACATTTTTTTCAACGTGGATTAAACGATGGTTAATATGTTACTGAAATTATACTAGTTAGTGACATGCTTAAATGTTGCTTGACGAATTTGCAATCATTCTCGTTTAGTTTTTTAGCATCCATCATGGGCGTCGCCAGCGGGGGGTAGGGGCGGGGGGGGGCAGGGAGGGACAGCTGCCCCTCTGGAGCCTTGAAACTTTTTAATCAACTGGCATTGATGAGTGTTCATAGGCGCGTAATCATGGACAATTTGGAAAACTTATGTTTTAATTAAGATTTTATTTTTGTTTAATAAAATACTAAATCTTTACATAACTCATATCCTCTTTCTATCATCTTCCCCCACCCCCCACCCCCCGGCGGCTGGCAACTTATCTTGCCCCTCCCTGGCTCATCGACTGGCGAAGCCCTTGGCATCCATATTGTTATCTTCCATAATAATCACATTGGTATTTCTGTACCCACTATCGGTACTGATTATTTATCTCTGAATATTTAGCAAGGTTGATAATTACTAAAAAATATCTGAGAATTATTTAGAATCGTTTTTTCTCTAATGAATTTTTTGCTTTCGAGTAAACTTTTATTAATTTTTTATTTGGTGCAGTGCTTTACGAGAATTTTTTTCGCAATTACTGATAGGAACAACGATTTTTATATTTCTACAAACCCTTGTAGGTATCACTACGATAACAAGTCGTCGAATTTTATTTTATAATTGATATTAAAACAGCGGAAATATATATATATATATATATATATATATATATATATATATACACACAAACACACACACATATTAATGACGTCATTCTTAGCCCGACCCTCATTAATTTTTCTGTCATGAAAATTTGTCACAAAATGTGACGTTAAATAAAGATTTATTTTGTTTTGTCGCGCATCCGGAAAGAATGACGTCAAATTTCTCGTTCTATACGAAGTACAGAAGTGATAGAGCTGGCGGTCCGGTGGTGTCCCTAGGCGGCGTCAAGAGGCGGAGCCCCTAGCGAGGCACGAAGGGCCTAGTTTATATATATATATATATATTTACTATTCTCCCTCGATTACGAGTATGAGATTATCTTCTAATTCGTAGGAGAATTAGAAGATAGATAGCATCGCAACTGAAAAGCACGTAAGCCGGAACGCGTAATCTAGCTTTCTTGTCACTGGCGAACAACGTAAGAAAAGTTATCAGTGACGAGACGAACTAACATGATTGGTCGTCCTACTCACGATTGTTCGCCGGCTGAATATTCATGCGATGCTAGCGCACATGGACGGCTACACTCGGAACTGACTATAGTCGCTTGTTATCGCGCTATAAATGCAGTTCCCCCTAGGTGTGTCTATACTGCTGTAGGTATAATAAACTAGCGCGCGCATATTCTGTCACCGCTCGGAATCGAACCCGAGACCTCCGAAACGGAAGCCAACTAGCCACTAGGACAACGCGACGACTATACATAAATCATATTTTTACTGACTATCTTTATTTGTCAGCTATTTTGCATGAAGTACGCGATGAACTTGATCGACTTTTTTAGTTGTAATAAAATTTTGATTTTTTTTCTAATAGTATGAATATTTGAAAAGTAACATCATTTTTTAAAAAAGACTTGTAAAAATGGTCTTATCGAAAAGTGTCCCGACGCCCCAAAGATAGGTAACGTATTCTAAGAAAAAAAAAAAAAAAAAAACACGAAAACGCACAACTCATTTAAATATTTAGTAAGCTCGGAATAATAAGATTTTCCTTTCAGTTTCTTCATGTATTTATTCGTTAACATTCACTGCAAACCAAGTAATCCGTTAAAATTTGCAGTGTAATGAATTATCAAACTATCAAATGATACAATATAAATCAAGTTCTACATTTAGGGGGACAACTTCGCGGCGCTCGAATATTGATCAGGTGAAAAGACTAATGAGAAATGCGTGCGTAGACGTGCAAAATAAAGATTAATGCTGCTAATAAAGAACTATCGGAAAATTAAAAGTGACGAAAGGAACTACGCAATAAAGATTTATCGAAAGGTAGGCGAAAGAACAAAACGGACCGGCATTTAATTAAAAAAAGGAAAATTTGCCATAGGACCATTTCGAGAGAGACGTTGTCTTTTTGTTCTAGCAACCTTTTGTCCTGGTCTTATTTTGTGTCTCAAACGCTTATCTTCTCTTTCGTTAATCCGGTCATTTCAGTTGATTCCACCATTACCATTTCTTTTTTAGTCCGAATCGGATTATTTATTTTTGGAATTACTGAACGAGAAGATTTTTTTAAATTATCTCACTTGGAACAACAGAACCGCACACTGAAAAAAAATCTTAAAATAAGAAATCAAAGGCGAACAAAATGTCACACCGATAAGTAAAAACATTTGGCGGAATTTTTTTTACTAACCGGTTATTTTACACAAATCAGATCTGGTAAATTAGCAATTATCCAGTTTCAGATTATTATACGCATAAACACTTTGTGTTCTTCAGCATAAAGAATATCTAAAAAAATGAAATACACGTGTATACCACCATCCTACGTTTATCGCATCGAGTTGGACATTATTATTAAAGAGAAAAAAAAAATACTCATTAGAGTACACACACTGCCCAATGATGAAGTATTCACCGTTAAATATGTCCTTCGCGGTTAAGCGATTATTCGATATAAAATATCATCAGAGATGGATATACACTTTGATCGTAAGAGTTGAAATAAAAATGGTGATATTGTAGGCGGAATTGATAGAGAACTTTTTTTATTTTTCTTTCGCGACCTTGTAACGCAAGTGTCGTTGTCGCAGTGGTGCGTGGGTATACGTCTGAAATCGAATATTGATTATTGCAGAGGATAAATCATCTGAGTAAAATATTATCTCAAAAGGAGCAAGAAACAGACCAATATTCGTAGTTTTTCTTTAGTCCGACATTTTGGGTGCATTATTAAGAAAGCTTAGTTCTACAATCGGTATCTTACATCAAGGAATTCGCTTTAACTATTTTCTTTTTTTGTATGTTTCAAGCAAACTTGTGTGCATGTGTAAGATCGAAATTGCAATTAAATGGAAGTTATCGGGATACAAAAATGAACAAAACTGGAAACAGGTGTCTTCGAATAAATTGGTGAATGACTGAATTTCTCTAGTATCACAGATAATAAGCCGCAAAAAACTTGATGACCATGATTGCGAAGATTAAGCACACACGAAAGAATGTCAAGAATGTGTCGCGGACAGAAAGATGGCATATTTTTTCTTTCACGTTTACTTTGGGGGAATTTTTTTAAAATTTGACCGTCATTTACGGATTTCTTGACCCGAAAAAGAAAATCAGGCGACTAAACAAAGTGGACACATTAATTGGACTAGACCGCTATACGCCTTTGAGGGTAGCGTAGATACGGGCTCGAAAAATCAAAGCAGTCACCAACACTACCCTCTCACAATAATAAGAAGCTTCAGTTAATTACCCGTATCTAAAAAAGGTACTATTTCTTTCTTTTCATTAACGAAACGCGATTCTCATTAATTAACGACGGAAAAAATAAAATATTCGAATTGTTATAGCGTTCATCCCCCCCCCCACCCCACCCTGTGTGATTTATTAATTTGAAAAAATTCGGCGGGAATTTTAAATAAAAGTAGAATTATAGACACATTCTCACATCATACATTTTCAAATCATTAATGTATGATAATGACGGGGGTAGTCTATGTTATTGTGGCGCCCAGCCATCGAAAAATACTGCGTCGTGTAACGGATTGATCACTGCGTAGGTATTATCAAATGAAAATACACTGAACTTTGCTTAATCGAGTCGGATTGATCCCTATCGGAAAATATATGATATTAATTTCCGGTATGGACTGGTATACTCTGTGGGCACATTTCGGCTGATATAAACATTTTCATATCGCAAATCATCTGGGGACGCGTGTTGGTAGAGGAAATAATAAATCTGTTCATAACCGTTCGCTTCGATAATTAAACATCTCGTATAATTCGGAAACAAATCTGCATGTTTATTACGTGTCACTGTAATGTTGGCTTCTAACAATCATGATGCATTTGTAATGTTTTTGCTCTGTTTTAGAAAAACAACACTCGATGGTTTATAATACCGCGTATTTTCGTTGTATTTTTAGATTTTTGTCGTTATACCAGGAGAAACTGAATCTCAGTGTTTTACTCTTCGGAATACTTTCATATAAAAATGAGATAGTATTTTGGTTTTTTGCAATCTCAAAGAGAATTATCAAAAGAAGGACGCCGATAAATTATTCCGTCATTCCTGTTTAACAAGTTCGTGGAAAAAATGTCGCCACCTACTGTGCCCTTAGTTTAAGCAATTCGTTCGGGTAAAATATTTCGCTCCGCATATTGAATTTCTAGAAATTTCGCTCGCGCTAGGTTATGGCCAACGCGCTCAAAAAAAAAAGAAATTAGAAAAGCCTTTAGAGAGGAAAAATTTGGAATTTCCGATTGTTCCAGAAGTGATGCTTGTTGTTTGTGCAAGAATTTAAGAAAATTTCCAAATATATATATATATGTATTTTTTTTTTTTTTGTCTCGCTCTTTGCTCTGACCCAACACCTGCATGTATTATGTTAAAACTTTAGATTCTGAGACTACAATGGAAAGAGGAAAGAATTGAAGTAAGGGAATTATTTCTAGAGATGTCGGGTAAAGAAAACGCTGTAAGGAGTCGGAAAACCTAGAGGCAAGATTTTCGAATACAAAAGAGTACGTTCGCTAACGTTGAACTTTTCGTCGCTTTCAAAAGGAGAATCAGTGATATGGAGGGGACAGTAAGAGCGGGGAGGAGAGTATGATTACTTCTTAATCCAATTAAGGAGATAATAGAAGAATGACGATTGGAAGGGAATGGAAACCAAGAAGGCAGACGACTGGGGGTGCCGACTATATGAGAAGATAGTACGAATTAGAAAATAAGGAATGTTAGCTATCCGACCAAAGTTTGGAGTGATTGATTGAGGAAAGGAGGATTAAGTCTGAAGCTGTAAAATAGCTTGAAAAAAGATTAATTATGTATATCATATTGTATCGTCGTTCGATTAATTATTAATTTTATGTAAAGGCAATCTGAAAAAAATATTAATTATTCAAGGAAATCGGTAAGCTCGAAGGAAAAATTATTTTCGATAAAAAGCATTAATAACAATGGAAACCATTGTGTATGTTTTATTTCCTTTTTAGAAAACATTAAATATATAACCATTACAATTTATCACTCACATCCGTAAAAAATGACAAGATTTGGCTGATGGACAAAATTATATGTCAAACCTGGTCAAAACGCAATTAAACGGTCACTTCGTCCGATACTTGTCATCACGCTTATCATCATATAGCCCTAACGAGGAGGTAACGATATAGTACATCTGTCGATTTGGATAATATGCTATGAGATGTAAAAAATTAAAACGCGGACGCGCTGAAATCCACTTTCGCCATCGCCTATATTCATTGTATACCGGGTGCGTTCACAAAGTTTCAAGACTGATTTTTTCCTGAGTAATCGAGGACGCGCAGACACCGATTCTACGGACAGGGTAAAGTAGTGTAGGGTGTCACTAACAGACCGCAAAAGTGGCAGTTGTGTCTGAGACGCTGGAGTGATCATTAGTAGATTGAGTGTGTGTCAGTGACTCCCGTCAAAACTCCGAGAGTCGAAAATGCAACGTTATTTTTTGGAGCGTTATTCCACAAAGTTCTGTGCAAAACTGAATAAAACCGCTACAGAGACTTTTGATTCAAGAGGCCTATAAAGAAGAAGCCATGTCACGTGCAATGGCTTTCATGTGGCACAAGAGGTTCAAAGATGGCCGCGAAGATGTTGAAGACAATGACCGCGCTGGGAGCCTTTTAACGAGCCGAACTTGTGAACATTTGGTGAAAGTGCGTGAACTTTTAAACACTGACCGTCGTTTTAAGATTACTCGCCAATGAACTGCGATTAGGTTAGACTACGGTGTTGAAGATAGTGAAGAAGATTTGATGATGCGAAAAGTGTATGCCAAACTTGTTCCAAAGTTCTGACTGATGAACTGAAGGCACGTCGCCAGGCTGTTTGCGAAGAAATGCTGGAACGTTTGCAAGTCGATCCGAAATTTTTAGATAAAGTGGTTAGTGGTGATGAGATAAGGATGTACCAACACGATCCTGAAACGAAACTGCAAAGTGCGGAGTGGTACACCGCCTCATCTCCAAAGCCTAAGAAAGCTCGCATGTGCAAGTCACGCGTGAAAAGCATGGTCATTGTGTTCTTTGATGCCAAAGGAGTGATCCACAAAGAGTTTGTTCCTGCCGGACAGACTATCATAGGTCAGTTTTACGCTGGACTGCTCCGCCCAGAGGTTAAAGATGATTGGGTGTTCTTTACCACGACAATGTGCCTTCTCACACATCGCTCGCCCCTGGTGAAGTTTTAGCTAAGTTTAATGTGGCAACCCTGCCGCAGCCACCTTACAGCTCTGGCCTAGCTCCCAGCGACTTCTTTTTGTTCCCCTGAATCGACCTCTGAAAGAGAAACGATTCGACACGATTTTAGAGATGCAGGCAGCGTCCACAAAGTCCTTTGACAGCCTTCCGCGCGAACAGTTCCAGGGAGCTTATGAACAATGGAAAAGACGCTGACAGCGGTGTGTTGATGCTCAAGGGTCATATTTCGAAGAATTTTAGTAACTTGTACAAAAATGTTTAATAAATATTTTGTTCTGAGATCAGTCTTGAAACCGTCTGAACGCACCATGTATAACGGGAATGTGGACTTCTACATATACACATACATACATATATATATATATATATATATATATATAAACTCGGCCATTTTGGCCTCGCAAGGGGCTGTGCCCCTTGACCCCTCTTGCTTTCATTTCTGTCTCTTTCTCTTCTATACTTTGTATAAAATGATCAAAATTTACAACGTAATTCTTACTGGCATCAACATACACTAAAAATAACATAACCACAAAAATCCTATTCTAACATTTAACTTCTGTTATATAAAATTAAGACATTTTTTCGTTACATTTTTCGTTACACATTTCATTACATAAAATTGTGACATTTTTTAAATAACAATAACAAAAATCCTATA
This sequence comes from Icerya purchasi, assembly GCA_039619475.1. Lineage (NCBI taxonomy): Eukaryota > Metazoa > Arthropoda > Insecta > Hemiptera > Monophlebidae > Icerya > Icerya purchasi. The sequence continues at coordinate 79,973,682 of CM077116.1, forward strand.
AAATATAACAAACGTTACATAAAATTGGGACATTTTTTGGGACATTTAGCGTTACATAAAATTGGGACATTTTTTTGGGACATTTTTTCAAATGGGGGGTAGCCTAAGAATTACGTTGTAATTAATATATATATATATTAATTACAACGTAATTCTTAGGCATTCGAAAAAATGTCCCAATTTTATGTAACGCTAAATGTCCCAAAAAAATGTCCCAATTTTATGTAACGCTAAATGTCCCAAAAAAATGTCCCAAAAAATGTCCCAATTTTATGTAATGAAATATGTAACGAAAAATGTAACGAAAAAATGACAGTTTTTATATAACAGAAGTTAAATGTTAGAATAAGATTTTTGTGGTTATGTTATTTTTTGTGTGTGTTGATGCCAGTAAGAATTACATTGTAAATTTTGATCATTTTATACAAAGTATAGAAGAGAAAGAGACAGAAATGAAAGCAAGAGGGGTCAAGGGGCACAGCCCTTGCGAGGCCAAAATGGCCGAGTTTATATATATATATATATATATATATATGCGAAACCAGTCGGTATTTTTTATAAATTTTATTTAATTATAAGATAATATTTTCATTCATTTATGCCTATTCGAATTGCGTAATTCTTAGATAATTAAGGGTTATTTGGAGAAAAGCAAGATCACCTGTAACGCGTAAAATATGGTCATTGATCAGTTTTGAAACGATTATAGGCGAAAAATTAAACTCGTGTTGCTAACCCATAAAATAAGTAAAGTTCGAAGTTTTACAGCATCAAGAGAATCCTGTGTCGCCTGCGATTTTAAAAAACTCTGCTGCTGTCGCCGGTTGTCGCAGTAATGTAATAATTATGGAATTGAATTCATTAACACCGATTCGCAGAATGGCCATAGGGTAAAAGTTGAGCCGAAAAAGAACAGTAAATCAAATTAGAACTTGACCAAATGTTGAGTGTTACAAAAATTAAACTTTTGCAAAAATAAAGATTCATTCTTTTTTTCGCGATAATAATAATAATAATAATAATAATAATAATAATTAATATAACAAAAAAATTGTACTTGAAAATATTAAAAAACACGGCAGTTGCTGAAAAAAATTACATACAACAGAACGCTCGAATATGAAATAATAATAAGTATAATAGAACATGTATCAAAAGTAATTGAAGAGAAAAGAGGATAGATTGACTGATAACGAATTTGGATTTGAAAAAGGGAACTCGAGATACGCTGGCATTAAGATTAATTATCGAATAAAAAATTGTAACAGAGAAGAATTATATTTTATAGTTATGTAGAATAAGCGGTTGTCACGGGAGAGTATTATTCTCGAAATTAGAAGAAATAGGATTAGATTATAAGGAGGAAAAATAATGTAGGAATTATATAAAGAACGAGAACGATTGAAATAAGAATTGCCGAAGAAAAATCGAAAATACAGAGCACAGAGAGAGTAGGCACAAGATAGAAAAGAATGGAAAACGGCGGTTGGCTAAACTACAACGACGCGAGCAAACTCTTATCACTAATAAATAAGCGAGTAAATAAATAATACGCGAAGGTATTTACTGATACATCGGTGACTTTGCATTTATATCGATCCCCTTTTTACCCGGTAATTCTGCTGTATTTAGTGTAACCTTCAACTTATTCCACAACTTTTAAAACATTATTCACGCGCATAATTCCAACTGCTCTACCGATACCGGATTTGAAAAAATCGTTAATTTTTACCGAATCTTTTTCGGAGTGTAATTAGCACCTTCGTGTATACTTACACCTGTTTAAGTAATACGCGGCGATCTGTATGGCACTAAGAAAGGAAAAAGTTACGGCGGTGTTTTCCACATTATTCAAATTCTCCCTTTCTGCCATGACTAAAGCTAACATCGATATATTTTTTAATTTTTTCGACGTTCACCGAGAACAGCGACCAACTGTAGTGCTAATAAAATATGGGTTTGGAGTTAAACACAGATTCTAATAGTTGAAAGTGTGCAAAATATGATGCAGTATGCAGTTTTTTTTCGCAAACGTTTATAAAGGTCTTGAAAAAACGAACAAAGCTGACTGAAGAAAATTGGAAACAAGTGGAAAACATTAACGAGAAAACGGGCATAAATCGATTTACCGAAAGAAAAAACAAAAAAAAAAACGCTGGTAATATAAAAATAGAAATCAAAGACTACAAAAAACGCACAAATAGTTAAAAAGAAGACAAGAGCAATCTGGTGCGTAAATTGGGACAATGCGGCTAGTTATTTAAACCAGCCGCTGAATTGAGTTAATCGCTATCAGTTTTACTACTGAGAAGAGTTATCATTTTAGAATTACCTACTTCGATATTGTGAGACGCCCGAAGTCAAACCTGTCTTGCTCGATGTACTCGTTGTCAATGCAGAAATCGCTTTCATCTTAAAAAGCCGATTTTTTTGCAGTTGGTTAAGGATCGCTCGGTTATCGAGGAAGTTATTTATTTTTTAATTAAAAAGAAATATTTTCCCAATTAATAATAAGCGATCGTTTGGCCGGGACCGCGACGCGGCTAAATTCAATAAAGGCGCAATCGGGTCGAAGAGGAATAATTTAAATTACGACAATAGAGAGATGCAAGCGATTTAATCAAGAGTGACGCGGTCGAAGGGAATAAGGGGGAAAATGCAGGACGACGCTTTTCATTCGGGAAAGGCAACGGAGGTGGTCCGGAAAATGCTGGCCAATTTATTACGGACGCTGAGCAGATATTTTTATTTTATTCGCCGGCTCATCGTAGCGAGAACCCGTTTTACAACTGTTCCAATGGTCGGCTTCGTTTTTTTCGCTTTTTTCACGCGATTTATTTTCGCGAAAAGAAAAATTATATTTTCATTATTTCTTCGGGGCGCGAAAAAATAATGAAAATATAAAATGAAATACATTAGGAGGAAGATTCTGGTAATTTCGAAAACAAAACTTGTGAAACAGCTGTTGTGCTGCTATCAAAGCTTTCACGATCAACGAAGAACAAAAGAAATGAAAATGGAACGAAGAAAAATCATACCCTAAATATTACATATAATTTTCAGGGTATCTTTTGCACACGTCGTATCGGGAATTTTTAGACTTACGGGAGGAATAATCGAAATAAAGATAATTAAAAATAAATACGGAGGCGTAAAAGAGGTAGTACAGGAAATAAAATAAAATGTAAATAAATAGCACAAAACACTTCTTTCAGGAAGTAGGGGGAAGGCGCTTGTTCTCAGTAATACTCAGAATTGGACTGAAGAACAGTCAAATCATTTCAGTTTCTATCAGGAGGACACTCCAACGTGAGTGCTCGAAAAAGGTGAATAGGTATATAATTAATTACAACGCACGCGTGGAGTGCAGAATCGAAGCGGGTTTATTCCCATTAGAGCTGGACATAAACGATTGGTTTAAAAATGAAATTAATATGCAATTACGACAAAAAATATATTATAATCGATATACTGCAGAGTAAAAACAGAATAATGAACATGTCAAAACTAACGGTGCAACAGATTCACGCGTTATGTTGACTATATTTTATTTTTTTTCTTTCCATCAGTTGTGTTGTAGAAGAGATCCAAAAAAAACAAACAAACCCAAAAGGTCAAACAGTCTAGTCCCGATTAATTGTAAATCGCGATTTTATCGGATTATCTTCTATCTTTCTTTTCAGTCGTATCGCTCGATTCCGAGCCTCGTGACTACCTATATGTATGTACATTCTAGCTGCACAGAATAGGCAGCGCTCATGGCAATTACGCAACGCGAGTGTACGCACGCAAGACCACACCCGGAAATGATTGATAATCGTTTGATTTATCGCGCTACAAGTGCAAATCCGCGTGTGTCTGCTGTGTGTACTAAACTAGCGCGCATACGATGGTATGCATGTTTGCCATTGCCTTCCACGTGATTGATTATTAGCGAGTTTATTTAAATTTAATTCTTCGTAATAAGTTCTGTCGTCGCCCGGGATCGAACCCGCGACCTCTGTAACGGAAGTCAAGCGCTCTAGCAACTAGGCTATCACAACGACCACTTATATATAAATTTGAGCGCCCTGCTATTTGTTCCTTTTTAGCAAAGATTTCTGATCGAATTAAAATATTTTCTTTCCTTATTATTTGTTTCTGGGTAAAGATCCTTGTTGACGAGCCCCCCCCCCAAATGGTGTGGATTTATTAAGGCAAATAATAGTTTAAAATCGTTAAAAAAATGCAATACATCAAATGATTAAGCGTTTAATAGATTATCAAATATGGCAAAAAAAAAATAATAATAAAATAAACGAAACAAAAAACCAACAGAAATAACCAAACTGTATAAATTAAAAAAAAAAGGGAACAATGGATAAAATTATTAAAGGAGAAATTAACATTATTTAAAAGTGAAGCGAGTAGTACCATTGGACAATATGGTTCAGCTAAAATCGAAGTGGCGGAGTTCGGTCGACATGCCTCAGCTACTACCAATTCGATTCGAACTAGATACGAAGGGGCAACTTTGCGGAATGACCTGATTCTTGAACACGGAAAGGAGGGAGACACTTTAACTTACCGGCTCAACAAGATGATCGTTTAAATAAGAATAAAATGCATACACCATTATTAAGAGTTGCCTTTGTCGCGAATGCCGAAACATTTGGCTTTTTTTCTTTTGTTTTTCGACAAATTTTTGTACGCATTACGAATGCTTTTGTAAAATTGCTCGTAATAACTAGAATACTTTTCAATGAGATCTGAATCGTTCCACTTAATTTGCTCGTCAGCCTCGATGGACCCCGGCACTTGATGAAGAAATGAAATGAAACAGAAAGTTGAAAAGTAATGCATTCTAATCAGCTCCGTTATTAATAAGTCAGTTTGTAACTGTACCGAATTAGGTAATACTCGTATTTTGTTCCGGAATTCGTCGAACAGGTGGGACACCTGAGCTGTTCCGGGAAATTATCTACTTCTTTGAAGACAAAAACCGAAAAAAAAATAAATAAAAATAAATAAATAAAAAGAAGGAAAAACCACTACTTGAAGCGTAAGTATGATTAAAGCGCGGGAAAAAAGTTTTCAAAGAAGAAGGAGCTGCTGCTACTTTGACGACGGGTTTCCTCCGAAGAATTAGTGTGAACGAGCTATTTCGGCGAGGGACGGGTACACATTATTGCGTGTTAACGCTTAATGCAAACAAATGCGTGTCGCTTTTAAAGCGACTAAACGAAGGTCGAAAAGCTCTGAAAACTTCAACGTCTTGCAGCGTTCGTCGCCTAACTATCGCCTCCGTCATCCAATGCATCATCGAAAAGAGATATCTCCTAGTCAGCTTAGTTTGAGTTCTCGCAAAACGTGTAGTAGCGTGCGCCTGCAGACAAACGAAACGCATCGCAACAAGCACACACGTCGATCGGATTAGTCTGCAGTTGGCGGATTAGAATATCCGGAACGCGGCATAGAGTAGGCGCGCTTAAATTATACAGTCGACGAAGGTGACGAGAATTTAACACCGAACAAATCCGATGAAGCAGCGGGCCGCGACCGCCGCCATTCTACACGTCAAATGGAAAGGCGAGATTTTAACTTCATGACCCTGTGTATGCCGCTTAACGCAGCGTCGCTCTTTATGTACAGTATGATGATATCGAGTAAACAAGCAAGCAAGCGCGACATAGGTTTTAACCCGAAAGCCGCTGTAATTCCCGGCGGATATATTAAACGGCCATATCGTACCGCTAATATTACCGCAGTTGTGTGCTGTCTTTACCGCTATATTTATTAACCGCCGCAGGCGTCAGATAGCGACCGCATCCACGCACCTGCCGCGATATTCTCACGGGCGACCCCGGAGCGAATTTCGATCTGCGCGGTATTTATCGAAGTCTCAATACACGTCACCCTATCCGGACAGTAGGCGCGTGCAGACGTTTTGCTCCAGCGTTTTCCCATTTTCATTTTACACCGTGGAATGTGTTTTTCGCGAATTATTTTCCGAAGTCGAAAGAGAAAAAAAAAGAAGCGATTCTTAGTTTAGCGGCGTTAATGTAGATTACGACGTGTTTCGATTTCACCGATCTAACGGTTAACTTGCATTTTGTGTCGTCATTTTGTAATTGCGCTGTACCAACGAAATGTACATACCATAATATACGACGGTTTCGTTGAGCTTTATAAATCCCCCCCCCCCCCTTTATAAAATAAAAACACCACCAGATGGAATATTAATTTAGCATTCTTTAAAACACGCTACCGATTTTTCTGTCGTAAATCGGGTTTTATTTTCGAAACTATTGTACTCTTTCCACTATAATGTTTATTTGTAGTAGTAACTGCAGTCTCGTCTATTTCTGCTTTCCGTATAGCAAAATTTTCTATTTTAGTTTATTTAGAAGTATTTTGGTTTTTTGCGTGTTTTTTTTTTGTTTTTTTTGTTGTTTTTTTTTTGTTTATTTTCGCGAGTGTAAAACTGTCGATCGTATGAAATTTTGTTATCTTCCTTTTTGCAAAACTGTTTATTTTTATTTCGGTTTATTTTATTTATTTTTTTTGATTGCCGTTGTAAATTTTGTTAATATAATTATAGCACGCTGGTAAGAACGTATATCATTTTTATCGTATTTATTCTTGGAAGGAAAGATAAAGCTCGATAATTGAAAATAGCGAAAAATTAATTCTACGACGAACGATGTGACTTTTCCGAAACACTCGAATTACCTGGAATGCTATACAGAGTTTATCTAATAGCGATAAATGTGTGTGTGTAAAAAAAGTGTGTAACGTTTTGCTTTTCTTTATTTTTGTTTTCTTTTTTTAGCGCGAGCGTATCAACTATGAACAATCCGGTATAAGTGAAATTTGTGTATGTGACAATGTGCGACAGCGGTATACCCCCGAACGGAACACATTTTAACTAACCAACTCTACGCCACGGTAGCTGGCTAAATGCGTTACGCTGCCGGTTGCATATGCCGCTTCACAATTTCATCGAGTTATTTTAAAAATTTTCATTAATTTTCTCCATATTGTAGCAATTCGAAACGAACAACTGTCGAATACATTTATAAAATACGTTTTTACTAATTTTATTGCAAAAAAATCTGTTAATTACTGAAAATGCAGAGAATTATAAAACATTTATTTATAAGCTCCACTCGTAATTATTACAGACGATTTTGGCTAATGAAAGGAGTAGGCAATGAAGATAAATGACCCCGTATTATTTAATGAAATAACCCAACGTATTTTGTATGCATTATTTTTTAATTATTAGTTGTTTATCTTCTTGAGCGCGTTTAGAACCGAAAATAAAAACCCAAAACCAACGTAAGCGAATGACACGTTAGCTCTCGAAAGAGGGCTTTTGCAAAGATTAATAAGAATCAAAGGAGAATTTGAAAAAAAATATATATACAATGCAAGGGTAGATAAAAGCGTGTGTCAGAAATAACGAAAAAATTACACACCTAAAACGAACAAAAATGGAATTCTATACAAAAAAAAAAAAAACAAAAAAGAAATAGCAATAAATACAAAATTGATGGCACTGTAATGACGATGGCGGAGCACTATTTTTAGCAACGCTGTACATTTATTCAGCACATATTTGTATATCGGGGTGCGACGGGAATATCTGAATTTCGGAAATCGAACTCTAAGACTTGGAAAAATTAATTTTCTTTTTCTTTTTTTTTCACACTAAATCGAACCTCCGACAAAAATTCACTGCGGAATATTACGGTATGTTGATGTTTAACAAATGCTTTAGGGAAAAATTAGACTATACCGATAATACCTTCGTGCAGGAGCCTGTCCGTACGAACTGAAATCTCGTAATGTAAAACCTAGATAGAGAGTCTATTGCATCCGTTGAAAAAAAATTCATGAACTCCAACATAGACAAATTTAAAAATACACGATGGACAGGAAAATTTTTATATCTTTCCTTTTTATCGAAATCGCTCATTTTAAAGCAGCCATCGAAGTTGGTGCCGCCTTGTGGTAATGTAATTAATTAATTATAATTCTTTCTCAATCCACAGATTGCGCCACTTGCGTTATTTCAATATACACTAGTGTATAATGTATGACTTTTAAAAATTCTTCTCGCTGTCATATTGTGATGCAAAACTTTGCCAAGTCGATCAGAACCCGATCAGACTTTAATAGGTCATTTTATCATAGAAAGGGGTTGTTCCCCAAACATTTCTTTAGAATTCGCTTTCATAAGGCAAATTTTTATGACTTATTCAGATTAAAAAAATAGACCAAGAAAAATCGATTAAAATGAATTTGTTGTTTACACTTAAAGTTAGCGAAATGGGTAAGTTTCGTGCCCGTGGCGTATTTAAGGACGAATTCGAAGAATATAATTTCTCCATACGACACCACAGAAGTTAATACAAATCTCCGGTAAACATGAATATGTAAGGGCTGAATAAATTCGTAAATTTCATTTCCCTTTTAAAAAAATCCCATCTTATGAAATTATTTGATTTTAAATTATCTAAGATAACAACTTTTTAGTGGTAAAAAATAATATAAAACTTATTTTCGAAGCGCTTATTTTAATTTGACATTTCAAGTAACGAAAGTAATATCAGAACTAGTATTTTAAGGTATAAAAGGATGCTAGTAGTCAATTTTTACTGAGGTTTAGGATTAAAATAGTTTAATTTTAATCAAATTATTTGAAAACACCGAACTACAAATACGAAAATAAAAGAAAGAGGCAACAGTAAGCTGAAATATAATTGTAGGATGCTTTAAATTGCTCTTTTTAAAGAATAAAATAGTATATAAAAAAAAAGTAACGCAGAATTACAGAGAAATTTCTCATTGTTGATACCCAAATACAAACGGATTTTTCAAGTTTACTGGTTCCGGATACTATTTGGGTCAGTTGAAATAATTATTTACTTTATAAATATTATTTTTACTATATTAACCTTCAGTGATAAAGCATCATATATATATATATATATATATATATAAACTCGGCCATTTCGGCTTCGCAAGGGTCTGTGTCCCTTGACCCCTCTTGCTAACATTTCTATCTCTATCTCTTCTATACTTTGTATAGAATGGTCAAAATTTACAACGTAATTCTAAATCAGTCCATATGAATATAATAACATAATCACAGAAATCCTATAAAATATAACAAACGTTACATAAAATTGGGACATTTTTTCTAATGGGGGGTAGCCTAAGAATTACGTTGTAATTAATATATATATATATACATATATATATATATACATATATATATATATATAGAAAGAGAGAGAGAGAGAGAGAGCACGTTTGATGGGGAGGGGGAATTTGACAAAATGTACATACCCCACTGAAGAATATCAAAAATAAAGGAAAGAATTTTGTACGTTTTATAAAATCAGAGAACACTGTTCCGATTTTAAAGATTCTTTGCAGAATGGTAATTGTGCTAACCATGTTTCTAGTTAAGTGAAGGAAGAACATGTGATTGCACACAGAAAAAATCGATTATTTAATGTTCGGTTTTTTAAAACTTTACTTAATTTACTGATTTACGATATTCTTCCTATTTACTAACCCCCCTTCGGAATATTCACTTCTTTCCACGGATCTAGTATTTGAACGACTGAAATTTTTCATCTTCTATCACACTGTTTCATTCTATTTTAGTAGAAATTTTTTACCTTGGAATTATAGTAAGCTGATTCAATTTTACTTTAATTTTAGTGCAACAATTTTATTAGAATCTATTTCAATCCGATTAAAAAAGAATATAAGACAAGAAACAGGAAAACTGAATTTTTCTATAACCGCTCTAAAGGAAAATTCTCTTTGTGTTTATCTTTGAATCCGTAGAAGCATCTAAAACGTTTCCATTGATGAATCGTTTCGTTTCGAAGTATTCCAGAAATTTATGGATTTTATAATGATACGATCAGATTTACATCACATTTTTTTCGTTTTTACGGCAGCGAAATTGTCAGCTTTTTAATTTAAATTCGCATGAAAGAAATCGCCCTAAAAGCTAAAATTAGTTTCATTCATATTTATTAAAATATGGTTTAAAAAAAAAATTATTTTCTTAATATATTTCTTTTTAATTATAGTCATAGATACACATATTACAATTATTTTCACATATACAATATAACCGTTAATTTATAAAAATATTATTTTTCGCATTTACAGTGTTATTTTTAACATTTTTACAAAAATTCAGTACTGATTTATGATTTATTTCGCTAGCCAAGAGCCCCACAAATTTCGAGAATATTTCGAAATCAAATGGCTCCTCATTGGAAACATTTTAGACTATTACTTGAATCCGTAAGAACACTGCGAAAAACTCGGTAAGTTTCATTGCGAATTTCTAATAACCCGCCCTTAACACACGTGCCTAGGGAAATTGAATTACGATAATCTTACACGGGCAAAGTTAAAAGTAGGCGAAAAAATCGAAATAGTTAACCCGCAACGAAGCAGATGTAATTTATGTCCGTGAAAAATATTTGATGAGTCGACACATTGCATCTAATTTAAGTAGAACGTACTCTCAAAAGATGTGTTAAAGAGATAAATTTATAATTAAAAGATTTATTACCAAACCAGTGTAGGCGCATTTTTAAAATTTTAGAATTCAATGTGAAATAATCGATAATTATTATATAAATGATCTGTAAAATGTTTCAGGATATGCAGAACACCGATACGCAAACTAGATGTTTTAGTAGGATACTTGGTGCTGAATAAAAAAGTTCCTGTTAGGCACATCTTTGCGCCTGCAATATGTCCGCTATGCTACCATTAAGATGTGAGTGTGAATAGTTGTTTCGCTATAATATTGCATGTTTTTTACTGCCATTAAATATGTGGAATGTAAGCGAAATAGAGAAACTGCGTTAGCGAAGGAAATGAAACATTGTCACATAACGTCGCAATTTTTCCAGCCAGTGCAAACACTCTCCTTGAATTTCTCGTAGAACAAATTTGAAAGGATCCGACCGATTTAATCGAAATTAAAAAAAAAGAATCCCCCTCTTATTCACTGCGCCGACGTTTTAACGATCAAAGAATGAGGGCGAAGGGAAATTTTACGAATTCGATTATAAAAGCATTATATTTTCAAATTTGGTTTTTCTTTTTCACCATTACGTAATATAAATTACTTTCTCGTCCTTTATTTACTCTGTTGGTTTTTCCTTAATCTGAAGCAAATAGAAACATTTACGGCCGAACTTACTTTTTTCGTTTTTACAATTTTTTTACAGTTTTTTTTCTTTTTTTCGTTAAATATAAATCGAAATTTTCGATTAAAGTCGAAATGGCGTTTTAGAGTTGTTCAGTTTAAGACAGTTTTGAAAACTCGTCCGAATCTAATTTGAACAATGATATCATTTCATTATTATTTACCAAGTTTCGTTTTCGATTTTTTCTCAGCCGCGCTAATTATAAACCCCCTTCATGCTCTGCCGTATACCGGGTTTATGCAAACTTTCTTTAAAACTATCCTCGGACTTTCTTGCGTCTACTATCTCGTTCGCGAGCTGTTGTGCACCCAGGCCCATTTTCGAAAAATCGATTTAATTTCACTTCGCAATCGATTTCGTCTTCTCCTTTGCAGACGATAATAACAAAAATCATCTATAACAATGAATTAAGCTCGGCTGAGATCTATTTACGTCTAGTTCGATCGGAAAAAGAAACTAACGAATGAGACCTCTTCTTAGTCGACAAATTTTAAAAAATTTGAGAATTTCGACTTCATTATTGTAAATACTCGATGTAAAATCGGTTTCATCCGGCCAAGTATCACGTACTTTTTTGATATAAAAAAATCAATTCTAATTTTCGTTTTTTTCCCCCCGATTATTTACTTATTTACAATTTTTTTTAAAGGGTTAACGACGTTTATTTTTTTTTAATTTACTTTTTTTTGTGTATGCGAAAAGCCATCAACTAGGATATCAATACCGCGAATGATAATTTTGAGATTTTCAGCGGCTGATGCGAAATAATTTGAAAGATATACTATGTTCATGATAAACCCGGCCGCTTTATAAGCTACGGTAAGTTACAAAAACAAAGTAATAATTAATAATACTAATCACGATTATTAGCAAATTACCATAATAATAATAATAATAATAATAATAATAATAATCAAATCAAATGATTTTATTGCTAAAGACAAGTTATATAATAATAATAATAACAACAATAATAACAATTTTCGCGATAATAACCGCAAACATCAAATAAATAAATAAATAAACATCATAATCGGAAACAGTATACGTGGCCGATAATTTAAACGGATTTTTTCAACGACAACTATATATTAATATAGTTAATTATGTTGAGAATTACCCAAAGACATTTGGCTTGTACACAATAGATGTCCTAAAAGTTCAGATTATTACACTTATTTCAATAATTTAACTAAATACCGTACAGAATTTTCAGCGCCTGATATAGGATAGTTGTAATTTCAGTTTATAAACCAACGGTGCGGTTAAATAATAGTCCCTTAAATTCAGAAAGCTTGTACCGTCAAGGTGAAGAGACTGATTTGCACCAGTTTTCTAAATCAAAAAAGACGGAAGTAATTAATAAATGACTACTCCAAGTGAATTTTAATCCGGATGTTGCACTAAACTAACCACAGATCTGTATACCGGTGACACTAATTTAAACTAGTAGAAATTTTATGCCAGTTACCCCTCTAGTGTAAAACAAGTATACCATTTTAACCGTGAAAACTCACTAAATTCCTTTTTTGACATCCGTTTTTTAGAATGTACCTTAAGTATACTATTGCAATAATAATAATTAAACTTACCCCCCCCCCCCACCCCTTCTGTTCAAAATTGGGAATTCCAACATCAGATCTGAAATTTAACCAGCATCAAGAACGAAAATTAGAACAAGGGCAACAATAATAACAACAAGAATAAAAACAGTAGCAAGAATAACGATTAGAATAAGAACAAAAACAAGGAAAACACCAAGGACAACAACCGAAACAAGGACACAAGAACAGGAACTATACAAGGACGAGAACAAGTATAAGAAAAAAGTACAGGAACAAGAACAAAGAAAAAAACAGCAAGAAAAATAAGAATTAAACATAATAACGGTTGCAAGAATAAGGGCAAAATCAAAAAAAAAACATAAAAAAAGAAGAATATGAACAAGAATAAGAGTAAGAATAACAACACGATCGAGAATAAAACCAAGGACAAAAACATGGAAAACAACAATGCTTCAGATGCTGTTTCAATGAATTTTTTAGCTAGAAAATTTGATAAAAGCTACAAAGTAGGTTTCATTTAAAACTTGATATCTAAAAACTTTTTGCTTTTTTTTTATTCACACAAGCGCCCGTTAAAAACACGAACAACAGTGTAACACTTGAACAAACGAACGATAAAAATTTAATTTTGAATATTGTTATTGTACACAATTTTCTTAATAATAAATAAGCCATTCCGTTATCGCCAGTTATTAATAATTACATGAATCATTCACTAGTTTTCATCCTAGTGCCGAGGTTTTTATCCCTTCTTTCTTTTAATGATTAGTGAAGGCGTTGTAAAAAAATCCCTAAAAGGAGGAATCTAGCTACCAATGAAAGACTTCAAACTGTATTAAAGGAAAGACTAACTGACGCCTAGGATTCCTTTTTTAATGAACTGCCTCAGTTTAAGACTTTAAAGACTTTGATTCCATTTCCAACTAGCCCCTTCTGGAACAAATGTTTTCTATCGTTGCTCCAGGCAAAAAATGTATGACCACGAAACACAGACTGCTAATTTCTACCGCGAACTAATGTAAAATTGTTTAAAAATTCGAAACAAAATTTCGGAAAAACTACCGTTTTTCTATTTGGTTGTCAAAACTTGAAAGTGTTGCTTGGTTAAGCTGTGTGGGAGTTTGTGACAATCGTCAAGATTTCCGATGGCGCAAAACTAAAATTATTTGAGAATATTAAACGTCATAAAAAAAAACAATAACAATTTGTACGTATTTCCTTAATTATTCCGCTAGAAATGCCACAACAAACAACTGGGTGTTAATTTTACTCGACAAAACAATTTTGCGACAGATTTCATATTTCCGAAATTATTTTCTTTAACAGAAATTTACCGTTTTCACGGTAATCCAGTGATCGGAGCACAAGACTGCCAACATGTATCGCAGGGTCAAGGAGCAAATAGAAATTAACCAAAAAAAAAAAAAATTGCTATTAGAAGAGTAATTTAAAAAGTGCTAACGGTAATTTCTTTGTATTCTTTTTAAGCGAGAGGAGAAGAGAAAAGAAGTACAAAAAAACCAATGAACCTGTAGTTGTGCGGGATTCTATCGCAGCTGCAAGAAAATCATATTATATAATATCCACTGAAAGTTAAATTCTCGCACTCGTGCCACAGTTGTCTCTCCATTTAATTTAAAATATATAATTGCTTGTTAAAGAAATTGTTTCGCATCTTTCCACGATACTATGTGCACTGAAGAAATAAATATCAATGAAATTTTATATGAATTTAACACCCCGATTATTATACGGTATTATTAACTGATTATTAATCAGTTTCGTGTGTGCAACTCGTTGATAATACGCCTAAATATACATACTCTTAATACTTTATACAAATAAATAATGAAAATTTACATTACAATTGTACGTCTCTCCTGTACTCCAAAAATTTGATTCTGAGTCATCTTGCCACTTTTAATTTTTCTTTCATTGTTCTCCTTTGCCCCGATTTTTTCTACTTTCCATCCCTAATTCGATTTAAATTCGTTATCTAACCTTTCTTGTTGTTAGGTCTTAGCCGCTGGCACGCCCACATGAAATAAAATAAATATATATATATAACTAATGAATGACAAACTTTAATGTTTCCTTCTTTGTGTAGTAGAGAGTGTAGCATTTTGCATTTAAAAAATAATCGATTTGTCTAATAGTTTTTTGTTTTTTTCGTTATTAAGGAGTCGTGCAAAAAAGGCTTGTGAATCCTTAATTACGGTGATACAAAAAACTGGCAACGACCCTTTTCGTAGGCGTTCAAATTAAAGCGAGAAATGAGGTCACGTTAAGCAAAAGAGTAATTATATTTCGGCACACGTTAGCGCGCCGTTAGGGAATAATAACGGAAAAAAAATTTCATTTTCACTGGCGAAAATCTTCTTCGACCAGGAGGAATAAAAGACTAAAGTTAGCCCCGAGCCCTTATCGAGATCAGCCTAATTGTATGAAAAGAATCGCTCATCCGAATTTCTCTGTAGACTGCAGGTAAAAATGGCTACGTTTCCCAGAAACACGTATTTCCTATTTTTATTTATCTCTCTCTTTTTTTCATTAATTTTCATTTCCAACGATGATGAATAAATTTTTGAATGTAAAATACATTGCAACCGGTTCGGTGCTAAGGATTTTAGGCTTATTAAATTTTTTGTCCTCGCACAGTTGCTTAGCGAGTCGGTTTTCCAATTTATCGCCTCTCCCCTCTTAACATGATACGCGTATTGAAACAGGAAATTAAAATTTGACAAATACCAATTTCAACATCGACGAAATACTAATGGCACTTTCCAAGATTTTCTGCTAACGAAATCGATCAGTGAGTTTTAACTGATTTTCAGGTATTATCCTGCTTCAAATAAGAATACGACAGATATTCACACGGAATTATGTGTATCGGTGCATGGAAAATAATATCGATGCAAATGGAAATCGTTTGAAACGGAAAGAGAACAGACGTGCATGACCACGCAACGGGCGGCTGAGTCCACGTCGATGTTCGAAAGCATTCAACAGCTGCGTGAACTATCAGCACTCTGATACTTATTCTCAAAGATTTGGGAAACGCGCTATATCGAAATAGACCTGGCATAATGTAAGTGAAAAAATCTTTCCTCGATAGAAGATAACGACAGGTACAGCTTTAAGTTTACTCAAACGTCCTCTCGGCGTTCGATCGTCCTGCCCTCTTTGTTCAAATGGCCCAGCGTAGAGAAATTTACTTTTGTAGTGACCCCGTTTTCACAAAGAACTTGTTGTTGTGTGTGTACGGGTTCGCGCGTACACTCACACGTGTAAATTTAAAAATGAACGTTTCACGAAAAATCTCTATGACTGTGCATGTAGAAAGATGAAGAGGCGATGGGGATAGTGATCGATTTGGCAAATTCCATTATCGGTCCATTTAAATATTTGACGATCTGTTGGAATTGATTTTTCTTTCGGTCTGCGTTTTCTTCAGTCTGAATCTAAGAAGCTAACAAAGTGTCTCATCAACAATAAGTTCATATTCTCGGTTTTGCACCTATTTTTATTCGACATTCTAGACTAATTTTCGCTTTCATTTTAATTCCAGATTTACGTTCACATTAGCTGCAGATTTTCTCTGTTTAATATTGAGTCAAATCAACTATCCTTTCCGGAGACGGCGGTCGTTTAAAAGGACTGAAAAATAGTGTATAGCTGAAAAATTGAAGTTATCGTAAGAAGCGGAATAAAACGTTTCCCTGCAACGGGGTCCAATCGTGTGGTGATTTTTAACTGTTCCTCGGTACACTTTTATCGCGAAAGATGAAAGAAAAAAAGTCGGTCAACCGCCCTCATCTGAATATTGTTATCCTATGCAGGTCGATAATTACCCTATTATTAGTCACCGTTAAACGAAGCTTGCTTTATTTCTCGTTGGAACCGTTAACGGTAGATCGACTTTTAATGCCTTGTCTTCCGAAGCGGTACAGACCATTTTATATAGTGAAGCAAGTGAAAGGTGCGCATTTCCACATCATTACTTCTCTCGTCGTCGTATTTTCGTCGCTAGATTTCACCGTTTAAATCAAAATTACAGCCTGGCTGAAATAATTATTGCACCCTCAAAGGAACTGGATTTTGAAAAATACTAAGAAAAATGAAATAAAAGTTTAAAAAATATTATTTTAAACGCGAAATAAGTCCCCCGCCGATCATCGCTAAAATAAAACCACAACGAAATAAAGTAAAGCGAGTACCTTTGTGTTTTTATCCAAGTGTAGGCACATTTAATAACTACAGATAAATTTGTAACTCGCGCATTTGATATGTCAAAAGTTTTAAGTTTTTTTTTGTGGAGGGGGCGCGTCAAAACTGTGGAACTCAGCGCAACTGAAGTTTATTTTGCAACGTGCGGCAGTTGAGTTTGCTACCCGAACGACACATCACTGACTAACCAACTACGTTACGGTAGCTAGCTTCACAACAAAAGTTACTCTATCAATTCACCTCAAAATTTCTCAATACAAGCTGAGGAGTAGTCTAATAAGCAATAAAAACAAAAAGAACAAACTGATCTCCGCGTATTTCATTTTGAGTCCCTGTTATTTCCTTAAACAGGTTATTGGCAGCAGTCATTATCATTACGCATCGATGCACCTCTGAGAAATAGAATAGTCGATACAAGTAAAGTAAAAGTAACGCGCTGCGATGGTAAAAACTGAAGTCACTTGTAATACTTTAAAGTGTTGCCAACATGGATTTCTAAAAAAAAACGAAGGATCGGCGGTGTTACTTTACAGTGTTGTCCCTTGCTTAGTTCCATCGTAATAAATCTGCGAAAGCGCGCATCAATCTGATTCCGGCAGTGAACATTTCATCGAGACTTATCTAGAATCCAATCTCAACTGTAGCTGTTCGGCTTTGCGGTAAACGCTAAATTCGAAATAGTAAGAATGCTATAGCGTAACACCTGTACACAACTCTAACAGGAAACAGTTAACTTTTACACAATATTAATCTTTTAAGAAAGGTAATTGAATCTTGCCGCTAGGGCGTCTTTTCCTTATCGGCCGTAGTTCTGACTTATTCTTCCTCGGCCATCTCGCCGATTTAATCAGTTTTATCCTCGGATTTTCTCTTCCGATAAACATACTCTTACCACGCTACCTTCTTCATATCTCCTTCCCAAATCCTTTCCTGTCCGTATGCAGGAGAATTAGTCGTTTCATGAGCCATTTATTTTTCTCGCTGTTATCTCTACCGATGCGGTTCCTCTAGAAGACCTGCAAGAGCCGGAACTTTTTTAGCGTGTCTTCCTTCCGCTTCGTGAAATCTGCGGACTAGTCTATCCGATGCTTCTGCTGCCGATGTTAAAACAATTTCTATCAACTTACGACTATAAAAGTTTTCTGTAATTCCCATTTCTTCTCTTCATTCCCTGCACATCATGGGGACTTTACAACTCTCTTAGTATATTGATTTCACCTCCCTAACTTCACAATCCCAAAGCCCTATCAAGGGTATGGGACCTACTTTACTTTTTACTTAATCACGCCAGCATTAGAGATTGACTGTTCACAATTTTCTTCTTTTAATAGTTTATAATCTCTGCGGAAATGGTCGTCCTAGACGATGTCAATATAATATACCCTATTCTATTTTGTCTGTTTATCGTAACTTGATTCCCTGTGATCGGTACCGCGACTTTCCCTTATCTTCTCCATTTGCCGTCTCCTTATCGTATTTTTACAAAATTGACGACTTTGCGAGGCACATCATATTTTTATTGAACGCTCCCGCTTTCACCTGTAACACTCTAAGCCTTGACCTATATACAATGTCACCTTTGTCATTTCCGATATAATTTTAGATTAGGTGCGTTTTCATTTGCGCGCTAAAGGATGCACGGCATTTTCTGCAAGCGTGACAGTCTTTCTATTGATTTTTTTTTCTTCCGTTCGTTGCGAAATATTTTTTCCGTTTCGATGTTGATTATTATGCCTGTTTTCGTCGAACAACTTTCTAATTAGCATTTCCGCATCAGCTGTTGAATACATTTACCGACGAAAATCCGATATTATTAATTTTTCTTCTCTGAAATTATCAACAAGCCCCTTTACCGCGCGTTTTTTTACTGTTTCATTTTAAATATTCAATTGTCTCTACCGAATTAATTAATCAAAATAATAATAATAACAATAATAATGATAATGACTTAAAACTGCGAAAAGCGGAGAGAGGACAAAAAATGATAATGATAATAGTAATGATCGAGTACCGACTAGTTCCGGCTAATCGCGTCGTAGCAACACGAAAAAATCGGCTAACCGTACGCTCTCCGAAATGAAAACAATTATATATGCCCGCAGATAATTTTACAAAACTACTGGATAATTCGAAAAATCAAATGCTAAGTTTTGTAATATTTTTTCCCCGCCTATATTAGCAGTATAGTGTGAAAAAATAGCGACATTCACGTTTCCCACTCGTTGAAGACGCTCCTAAGATTTCAGTTTCAAGTGATTTAAATTGAAAACCTTCGAAGGATTAGATTATTTTCAAATGGGATATGAAAAATACTGGCATACTCCCAACTCGATAGGGGTCATATTTAGAAGTAAATCTTGTCTTTCTAAAAAAAAAAAAAAAAAGGAAATAGTGTAAATTTTATTTCGAAATACTCTTATTAAAAATAATCGGCAACTTCGCGCATATCGAGCAGCTTATTTATATCATTTTTCAAACGTGCGTTATGGATTTGTCATATATACGCATGCAAAATAACTAATCTCATTACCATGGGAAATATTTGCAAGTACTTTGTAAATGCGCTATACCTTAAAGTATTTCCCGATGAAATACTAGATCACGTGACATACACGCTCGATACAAAATTCAGTTTGGTCGCTTGGCAGTCTAGAAACATATGCCATTCGATATTATTAACCGTTGAAAACTGTAGCGTCAGAAACGGGCAAAAATTAGATATTTTCCAAAAAACATTATCCCGGTTTACTTTAATTCCCACACATTTTCGAAATGGGACTGAAATTTATCTCGCCATTAAACTTACTGCAAAATATTTGTAAAATAAATTTCAGCTCCCCAACTCTTACGAAGAAATTTTTATTATACCGACAAAATTTGTCAGTGACACTAGGATTATTCGCAAGTTTTCAATTCGCAATATTTTTTACGATTAGTAGGCCGGTGTGTATATTATGGCTACATAAAACGGATTATATTTTTAATCGTTTTAATAATAACGCGGCAGTTTAGGTATCCCTATAGTCAAAGGCGCACTTAGGATTTTTTTTTTGGTCGGGGCTAGAACTTAAAAGATGAGTTAGAGGGTGGTAACTCGGTACCTCAACTAAGTACCTACCTATTTCCGTGGTTTGTAAATTTAAATAAAAATAATAATAAAAAAAAAAAAACGAAATTAACGATTATTATTTTAAAAATAATAATAATAATAATAATAATAAAAATGTAACATTATGTTTGTAATAAGCACAAATCAGATAAGTATACGAATTTTATTTTTAAAAAATTAGCTAAAAGTATATAACATTATACTTGTAATAGAAGCAAAATGTAAATATGTATGTTTTAAAAAAAAAATGAAGTAAAACAAAACATTACAAAATGAAATTAAGATTTCAATGATTTTTTGGGGGGAGCAATGGCCCCTTGGCACACCCCTTGAGTGCGCCAATGCCTATAGTAAGAGAATATATATCAAAATTCGGCGCAACCGTTGAACTTACAGATCTTCTGTACTAACTAACGCAAGCGTTAAACTCGAAAAAAGTGATAATAATAATAATTTAACCTAAGAATTTATTTCAGGAAAAAAGTTATTTATTTTATAGCGGTTTTTTATCCCCTGTCGGAGACTTTTTTGTCATTAATGGCTTGTGGGAGAACTTCGTGAACTCTCAAATCCTTTTTGTCTCCTCTGTAATTCTTATAGAATTACCGATTTCAACTGACCAGCTTCTTTGCTGAATGAAACAAATGCACGTCCTAATAAGAGTGACGAAAAACGTTACCGATTTCTTCGCGAGATTTTTTTTTCATATTTTCTTGATTAATTTCCGATTTTTTTTTATTGTCCGCGGCCTTTCAAATGACACGATGTAGCGTAAAGTGAGAGTATATATTTGTTCCGCTACAATTTATCATTGAAGCTGTCTCTTCATAATGATCTGAAGATTGCGATTCACTTCCTTTCTTGTTTTCCAAAATTAGTTATTAATATATTACATGTGAATTTTTTGTGATTTCACTTTCTTTTCTTCCTAACATTTCATTCGCTCTTCTCAGAACTTCCTCGTTCCTAATCTGCTCAGTCCAGCTAATGTGCGAAATTTTTCTTCGTGTACCTATATATTTTATTTCAAATGCCCGCGCGTTAGTTGAATTCATTGTTCCTGCTAATTATTAAAAGTTGTAAAAATGTAAGTAAATTTTGCCTATTCAACGATGAAAATTCTAAATGAATGCCGTTTAAAATTTAATCATCTTAAATCTGCAAAATTGTATATGGAACGTAAGAGGAAAGCGTGGGTTCTAATCCGTCAAAGTCGTCGGGCTACTCGCGTGAACTAGTACATTAAAAGTCATACCCGAGTCTCCTTTTTAGCATGATGTGAAACTGTTCATTCCAATGTAATTCAGGGCAAAAAGTAGGAGAATAGACCCTTCGATTGCCTAATCGCTGAAATAAATCGAATCGGTTAAAGCGGTGTTTGAACCTGAAAACATCAATACAAGTAGGACGGTATTCGCACAGCTGGAGTCTTGGAACAATCGCGGCTACAGTATCCCTAACACACACACAGACTGCATTGTAGGCTTTCAACGGGGAAAGTGACCTCCCCGTATACAAATTCGGTTTAGTACTAACAATTTAGTCGCAACTTGCTGCTAGCGGTTGACGTGCCAGAAGGATTTTAACGTGAAATTTTTGAAGTAGTTGAACAGGATGGATTCCCGCTGAACGAACAGTGTTTTATCTGTATCGAACGGGTTAGTGCGATTAATTGAAAATTCGACTCTGACAAAAGCGACCGCTAAGAAATTAATTATAACACAGCACGAAGATCAAAGCCGGCTAATTAAACAATCGTTTCTTATTGACTTAAAATCGGTAACGAGTTTGGCATATACGGCCGAGGATAGGCCAGGTTTTAAACGCTTCAATCGCCGTTTATTCTACATTCTACTTCCGACGAGTATTAATTATTCCCCAGCAACTCGCTCCGAAGTTATTTTAAATGATTTCATTCCACGCAAGCACGTTTCGCATAATAGCCAAAATATACTCTTGCGAATCGTTTTTCATTTTCAAGAGACTCGATGGCTATGGAAGATTTCATTTTATTCGGACCGCCATGAATTATGACTTTGCAATTGAGATGCTATATGCGACTTTTCGTTACATATATGTATATGCGGTGGTAGGAAAAAAATACGATTTCACAGGCGAAGAAATAGAAATACTTTTCCGCATTTTTATAAACAGTGAAAAATTAAGAAAATTACTTTAAAAAAGGCTACGCCCGTCTCCTAAAACACAAAAAAACCATCTAAAGAGGCATGTTCCGAACCAAAAATAAAATGAAAAAATTACGAAATGCAAATATAAATATTTAGTCTCATTTAGTCTCATTTAGTCTCATTTAATTTAACACTTATCGTATTTTATTTAAAACGGAAACACTATTTCGCTATGCACGACGATTGCTTTGATATTTCTTAAACTACCGACAGTCTTCTCTATAAAATAATAATCCGCTATTATTTTTACAGAAAGATAAAAACATATTACTAATCGGTGAATAATTTCCGCCGACATTAAATATTGCTAATTTCGAGGTAAAAAAAATTATAAAATAATAAAAACGATATATGCGAATTAAACTTCTTTACTCACAAAAAAATACATACGCGTACTAATTATGAAAACGATCAGCTTATCAAATGTAGTAAAACTTTAATACATTTGTGTTGAATAATCGGAAAACATTACCGATTTCGACGATAATCATTAAACCATTACCATTACTTAGTGGAAAACTTTACAACTTTATTAAGATCAATCAGATAAATATTTAAAAGTCTAAAGAGATTGGGAAAACTGGCCAACGGTTGGACTCGGACCAAAAAAAAAAAAACTGATCGATTCTATAAATATGGACCAAGTTAACTAGTCGGTGTTTTTATAACCTATGTGTATGGTTTTATGCTTTTTGTAATTTTATTTGTGTAATTAAAGTTTAATATATCAGAGAAGTCCTCTATATAGCAACGTTGTAATAGAGAATCTTTCAACGTCCTGATTGTTAATTATGAAATATAGTAATTTATTTGCAAATTCAATTTTATAACAAGGAAAAATTTAGGAATAAAATGAAGGCTTACTTAGAAATCTTTTAACAGGTATAACACATCGTCAGCTATGAACACAACTAACTATGTGTGATCAGAAGTAGATTCTAAATCACTCTGAAGTCAAACCGGAAATAATACTATATAAACCGTTTTATTTCCTATTTGATCTCAGGGTGATTTAGAATTTGTTTCTGATCACACATAGTGAGTTGTGTTCTTAGCTGATGATGTGTTATACCCGTTAAAAGGTTTCTCTAAGTAAGCCTTCATTTTATTCCTAAATTTCTTTGTTATAAAATTGTATTCGCAATAAATTACAACGTTTTAATGTTCATTTTTTTTTTTTTTATTTCTATTTATTTTCGGGACCACTTTGAATACAGGCGGAACACATTCATGTGATAATATCCGATATTTTTAATAGTGGAGTTCGAATTTAATTCGAATGAATTACCGCTGAGTGTGTTTAATACTACACACCTCGTAGAGCTATGATTTCTAAGCAGTGTTTTAATTTTTTAAAACTAGTTTCCGGATCACACGTATTCCCCACCCAAAAAAAAAAAAAAAAAAATTAACCACAATGCTCTTTTGATGTACGGTATTTAATAAGGATGCGGATTTCCAAAATTGTTTATGTACTGTACAATGATTATTTTCACGAAAAATACACGATGGCGTTTAATAATGGCCGTCGATAAGGGCAAAAGACGTCCGCGATATGTTGCATTTCGGACGTTTCTGATGATTGGGCTTAATTTCAAAACATTATTCGGCAAATTCCGTTGAAAATAACTGTTAGCGATATAATTTTCTTGAACTCGGGCAATATTCGAAGATAAAAAACTCTTTTTTTCCTTCCGGGTACCGTATACTGCTGTTACTGCCAGAAGCACTGCAATGTAGTTAGTGAAAATATTAGACGGAATTGGTTATAGTTCTGGTTCGGAGAAAATAGGGAGAACTGTTTCTATGTGAAATTTCTTTTAGAAAATTGTAGCTAAATTTTTGCGTGTCGATTGAACATTCAAAAAATAAACGACGGGTTGCTCAATCTGAATACAGCGGGAGAGGGAACACAATTATGAATCCGTTTTGATTTTTAACAATACCGAGTTACGAGAATCTCCAGCATGGTAGATCAAAAGGCTTATTATAAAGAGCTTTTTGGCCATATCGTAAACGGTCATTTCATCGGAACAAGTTACTATTCAATCGGATAGTCGCATACCAGATATAATAAAAGAGAAGTTAAAAATTAGCGCGCAGAATGCGACGAGAATGACGGAAAATAGAGATAACTGGAGAAGACGGCGATGCCAGTTACCATGGAGAATATATTTAGCCGTCACGGCCAGCACACATCGAACACGACATTAGAAAAGCGAGTCAATGCAGCATGGACAGAAGGTTAATGAAGGATTCGCGAAGAATAGGATAAAAGTGGATCACTACTCGTATAGTTGTAGGGATTGAAATTTCACAGGCTGCGATCGATTTTGTTTTACCTTTAATGGAAAAGTGACTGTGTCAGATTCAAATGTAGGAATGAAATATGAACACAATTTAATACATTTAAATTACACGGGCTGTTCGTTGAACTGTTTACTCCGACTTGACTGCGAAAATAGAAAAGATTCGATATTTTTAAAAAGATAAACGATGAAAAAAGAGAGAAAACAATGAATTATCTCACATTCTTACCGCGTTACATTTTATCGATTTGTATCTAATCGATTGCTCGATACCTTTAGTCGTAAGTATTTATATAATACATATTCGCTTAGTTAATAACGTGCATATAAAACAACCTTACAATACATTATGGTAATCAAAATAAAGCACAAATATAAATAATATGTAAATGAACGGTATAGTTCGAAACCAGTCGGTGTTTTATATTTTTTATATATTTGTTTTTTCGATTACCACAATGTATTGTATGTTTTTATATCTGTACTAATTATACTTTAGGACATACATGTATTATTACCGTGTAAAATATTATAAAATTAGTCGCTTCTTCAAATTTATTTCGATAAGTAGGCGATTTGGTTTTCCTGAATTTTTTGCTGCATATTATAACACGGTATATACTGTGTCATTTGACAAAGTGGGCGTATTAAAAACGAAAATTAAGCGGTCACAATTTTCCCGAATTACTCGGGCGAAAGTTTCTTTTACGTAGGCTCAGCCGAATCACAGTGCGTGTGTGCGTGTGTGTGTGTGTGTCATTTGGCGAATCTTCCACTGAGGTATTAAGAACTTTACTTCCTTTTGTATAGGCTGCCGCGAAAAGCGGATGGAAATGCGAGTCTCACATCTGTACGACGTCAAATTCGACGACGCAAGAGCTAAATAGAACTTTCGTCTATGCGTAAAATGTGTTACGCCCGTACTCGAAAGACGATAATTCATCTTTAATGCTTAGTGTGGCGGCTACGTCATAGTTTCGCTGGAATTACCCCTAGAAGCCTCTTACGCGTACATGTTCGTTGCGTCTAAACTGATGCAAAATAAGTGTTTTCGACAATTCATTCCCGGCGGTCGTTTTAATCGCACACATTGTAATTCTGAAGGTAAATATCATTTAGAACCAGTCGAAAAAATTCAGTTGACATTTTTAAATACGCGATTGAAGAAACTGCCCCGGCAAAGTTGTTGAAATAGTTCAGTGTTGGATGTTTTTAGAATATTACTAGAAAAAAATTGTTTCATATTTTGGAGACTGTGACACGGCCATTTATTTCAATGCTATAACGTTTCAAGTTATTTATTTCGGGGTCCCGTAACGATCGCACCACTATATAATATTAATAATAAAGAATCTTTTACCATCCTGCTTGTTAATTATAGAATATATTAAGTTATAATAAACGAATTTAAGTATAAAGTGATGATTGCTTACTTAGAAACGTTTTCAGGTATAACCCTATCATCACCTAAAAACATAATATAAGTGATCAGAAACAAATTATAAATTTTCCTATTTGACCTCAGTGTGATTTAGAATTTGTTTCTGATCACATATATTGTGTTTTTAGGTGATTGCAAGGTTATACCTGAAAACGTTTCTAAGTAAGCAATCACTTTATACTTAAATTTGTTTGTTATATTTGTTATAACTTAATATATACTATATAATATGTCCCGTTTCCACTGTGTAGTGAAGCTGAAATTCTTTACAGTAAAATCTTACATATGCGCTTTTAGATTCTCGTCATCGTTACCCTTTTATTTTTACTTTTGTTGTTAGCAAGCCTTTTTTTTTTTTTTTTTTTTTTTTTTTTGATTGATTAACTTAAAATAACTAAAAAAGGACAACTGACGTAACCAGGCAAACGTAGAATTATTAGCGTCTCGATTTCATTCCATCGAATTCCGTTCTTTTTCACTAATCGAACACGCTAAAATACCTGATTTATAATAATATCGGACTTCCTTTAAAGAAATGGCACACTATGTAACGCTTCATTCTCGCCACATTAAAAGCGATTTTTACTCGCAAAACGATACGCCAGCGCACGATAAAAGAGGTACACGACCACTACGAGTTGGTAGAAGTATTTTGGTTCTTACATAGTTTACAAGTTGCCAACTTGGCTTCCAGACACGATATTTATGTATGTACCGTTTAATTTGAATACAACGAATCGGAGCAATAAAAGCCTGCGACGCATGCCACAACCGAGAAACACTGCACTAAAGCATGATAATATTTTCCGAGTATTTAAAAGAAATACATACTTTGTAGTGTTGCTGAAGTTAATTAAGCCGTCCTAGCGCTCGTAAAAGTGTTTGTAAAAGAGAATGCTGCATAAAAAGGTAATGAGCATGACAGAATCGAGCCTAATTTATTAGAATAATTTCAGTAATTTTCAACGGCCGTAATTTTTGTGCTGGTTATCTTCAACTTATTTATGGTATTTCTGATGATTCCGGTTTGTCCTCCTACTAGTAGAATCGGAAGTTGTTTTCCGTTTTTTCTCGCTTCTGTTGGCTCGCTGTCAAAGACTAATTGTGCTAAATTGTAGTTCAAAATTTAACGCACACAAACACACACACACACATTGTTTCCATCATCGGTTAACAAATAAAATATTCACATAAAATAATATTTACTTATTATACTATATATACGGGTAATTAAATATTACATTAAAATAATGTATATTTCTGTTTAAAATAATTTCCAATAAATGGCGAGCAACTTTTTAGCGGCTTATCGAAATATTATAATACTGAAAAATCCTGTCACATATAATTACACGTATATGTATGTTAATTTTGTTAAAATCAATGTCGTCCCACAACGGGGTGAAACTTATAAAGGATTCAGCATGCAACTTGGTACTGCTGCATAAATACATACACCGGTGTTGGAGGAATGTATCCGCGAACCATTTGGCTGGGCTAAAATAATTTTATCAATAATGTTTTACTTTTATTGTTTTTTTTTTTTTTTCGAATTCTGTTTGATTCTGTGTTTATATCAGTCGTTTTTGTGTTTTTTTTTTTTTCTTTTTCGGTTTATACTTTTTTGTAATATTTACAGTTACACGCTGAGCCGTTCGTTATAAAATAAATAAATTAACAAACAACAATAAGTATAAATTTACTTTAATAAATTTCAAAATTTAAAGAAACGTTTTACAGATTATCATCAGCCAACAGTACAGAGTGTACTAAAAACATTTTAGTTTTATTTTGACGATTAGCTCGAAAAGATTTCTTTAGATTGAGGTACTTAAATTTATTAAAGCAAATTATGTTAGATGTATTTTTGTTTTTTATCGAAGTATTTATTTACAATTTTACAATTATGTATATTCCGTGTATATATATCTTAATTTTTGACACGCAGAGTGATTCTTTCGACTTGACATACTGTTTTGTTGCAATTTATAATATGCTATCGAATAAGTATCATCTCCCGAGAGAGCTCGTTTTAGAATTTAAAAAAGTGTATGATCGGCACCTAAGGTACGTTAATAAAGGCGATTTATTTCGATAATCCACATATTTTACTTCATTGATAATTATTAGGTTTTTTTTGTCTTTTAGAATTAGCCTTCGATCGTAAATGATTTATTTATTTTATTCGGATTTTTTATCTTGTATAAACCGATTTCTGTCTAAACCACCGGAAAACCTCCGATAATTCTTCTACAGACCTTACGGAGCGGTAAATTGTAATTGTCTACGTCATTCTTATCGATAAAAAAAAAAAAACTTAAGCAAGTTTCTCTACTTTACGCAAACAAAAAACATTAAAGCATAAATACAAAAAAATATGTTGAGAAAAATAATTAACGGTAGACGTACAAAATTCTGTTATTTCAACGCTGGTGATGGTCAGTGTAAGCTGTCCGAAACGTTGAGCATTGAAATAAAAGAAGTTTGTATATCTACCGTAAATTATTTTTCTAATAATATCCACCGTGGAAGTTTTTTCGATGTTCAATTATAAATATGTTTTTGAGCTTGAATGGCATCACACTAATTCTTCGACAATTGCTCATTTCGTGAACGAAAAATATGAAACGTGATGTTGCCTGGTCAAATGTTCGACGTAATGACTGATGGAAAAAAAATATTCCTTCAACGATTGCATTAATTTCGTTGTCGAAATCGTACGTAAACGATAGAAATTCATGTGCCCTCGACAGTTTCACATCCACGTTTTGAAATTGTCTACGAGCATTATGGTAATTAAATTTCGACTGACTCCGCTAAAATTCTAACCATTTTGGCACTGCACGCCACTGAAAATTTAAGATGAAAAGTTAAATACTTAACGATGCCCCCCCCCCCCCCCGATGTACACTCTCAGAAACACGAGAAGAGTTCGTTGATTATAGCGCAAATGCTTCCAACTCTGTCGCGAGTACTTGTACGGTTTCTCAACCGGGTGGTCGAATTTCGGAAGATGAAGCGATTTACTCTTTTTGAAAAGTCCAGTTCCTCCCGCTGGCGAATCTTGAAACTGCTTCATTATCGAGTACGTTGATCGTTGTCGATCCGATTCTTGTAGAACATTCGCTTTTAACTACGTCATTATATCCATTTTCGACTTACAAGATTTATTCTAAAAAGTTCCCGGTGTTTCAGGGTGTCGTGAAAAGTGAAACGACGACGCGAAAAAAAAAAAGAAGAAACCTTGACCCCAGCCCAAAAAAATGTCTATTAGTTTACGATTTGCGCAGCAGTTTCCGTTACAACTTCCTAACGGCGATTGCAAGATTTTCGTATTAGCTCAAGCCTTAAATACTTCGGGTTTTTGGATAGCTGAGCCCGGCTGCTACATTATTCAACTGGTAATTTTTCGAAACTTTAAGATCATTCGTAAATGCGAATTCGAAAATACAAAATTACGATTTTCCAGCATGGGGAAAAACAAAATGCGTAATATTTGAAAATTAAGTCAGAAAATTTTTTTTTAACGCGTTATTCATTTGTGAATTTCTTTCGCTTTGGGATTTAATCTAACTTTTTCATTAGTATGATCACATTTTCATACGCTCTATTTGGCAACAAAACGTACGAGGACTATCTAGTATGCGGCTCCTAATTAACAAAACTAAGAATTTGCGCGGCGTTGAAGGAAAATGTCGTGCAAAAGACCCTACAATCAATGCGACTCTTTCGGCAATGTAAGCTGTTCGGAAATACCAAAAGGGGCATTTTACGGAAGCGCTTGTGTAGAGGTAGTATTGGAACGCGGTGGCCTATTGTTGAACGGTAACATAGACACGCCTATGTT
Organism: Icerya purchasi; assembly: GCA_039619475.1. Lineage (NCBI taxonomy): Eukaryota > Metazoa > Arthropoda > Insecta > Hemiptera > Monophlebidae > Icerya > Icerya purchasi. The sequence goes on from CM077116.1 coordinate 80,003,606, forward strand.
AACAAAAAAAAAAAAAGCCGGCTAATGGTTCAGTCATGGTGTCACTGGAAATCTGAATAAAACACGCATAATCAAAGGTTTTAATTAACGCATTAGAAATACAGTATAATAAACAACGCCGCGTTGGCATAGTTTTAATTAGGATTTTCCCAGTTCATCTAAAAAGACTAGGGTTACGTCAACGTTAATGAAACTTAAGCTCAAAAACTTACATTTTCCGGATTAACCTACATTTAAAAAAAAAAAAAAACAAAACAAAAAAAAAAGGCTACCGATCCTTATTTATTAAAAGAAATTATAATACGCACCCCTATTTTCGAAAACAAAATAAACTGAAATTGAAATAGTGCGAAATAGGAAAAGTGATATACATTAATCCCGCGTCTGCATCCCTAAGGATTAGAGAGACATACCCGATGAGTAAAGTAAGTCCCATACTCTTGACAGGGCGTCGGGGATTGTGAAGTTAAGATTCCTAATGTATTAAGCGCGTGTTACATTATCGATTTAGTATTAATCATCTATCAGCGGTCGCGGGAGACTTTAGCCCGTGCTTATAAACGATTGTAGTTGCTGTTTATTTTGCGTATACATATATCGGTAAGAGAAGGATGCTTCGGAAAATAATGCTTCTTTAATCGACCTTTAAGGATCTTTTAATAACCTTAGATTTTACCTGGACTGGCGAAAAACTCATTTTTCCGTTTCGTTTAAGAGCTCGCTGACTTTTGTTTCGTGAAAATTTAAACAATCTACAATTTGTTTTCTAGTAAACCCGTGTGTTACTCGTTGAATCAGCAAAGAATACAGACCACACGTAAAAGTACAACTACCGTTGGAACGTAGAACTTTCAAGAATTAAAAACACTGTTACGCTTAACTGTATAAATTAATATTATATTAAATAATAATATATCCTATTAAATAGACCTCTCAAAGGGCCTTAGCGAGATGCAACGAGAATTTTTTCGGAGCTTGTTTTTGGTTATTTTTGTACCTTTTTTTTTTTTTACCTATGAACTCGTGATCAGACATGTTGCAAACAAAACATTCGTATTTCACCCGAGTCGCGTTCGTGTAAATACCTGGCAAGAAGAAAAAAAAAAAAAAAGGAAAAGAAAAAAAGTTGTACACGCTATTACGAATTAGTTGAATTATTATTATTATTATTATTATTAAATATTACGTAGACTGCATAGCGACACTCCCGTTTTTCATCAGTATACAATAGCGGCACGGCGACCCTTCTGTACTTTAATTAAGTCTTTTATTATTTTACCTGTTGACGTCGACGTCATATTCCCCGTTCGTCGGCTCAATACTGTCACCGGGCACGCGCAGTGCTTTTTTTTTTTTTTTTTTTTTTTTATTCGCTCATCTTCCTACACAGTGTTCGCACGCTATTCTTCGTTGTAGCTTTTTGTTTTGTTTTGCTTTTTTTTTTATCATTACTGTATTATCAGTCAGCATCATCACTGTCATCATCATTATCGTTGTGGACATGCTGAAAATCATCATCACTGACCGCGCGAACATCATTTCAGTAACTGTCATCAACGTAAATGGCACTAACCGACACAGCGCTAGCGATGAAACCGGGTAGTAGTAGTACGGTATATCTTTTATCCGGCAACTTCCAGCTTTCATAGTGGTACACAGAGTTCATTTTACAATAGAACCAGCGAGCGTTATAGAGACACTTATCTGATTGTTCCATATGTCGCCGACTTTTCTCTGCCGGTCCTCCAGCTGGACAGGAATTCCAATCCAGTGCCTATCATAATATCGTTTAATCCCCGCTATAAACCGGGAAGCTCTGTGCATGCTAACAATAGAATAACAACGAAACCATCCCGAAAACAGGATGACCGAATTCGGCTGATTTGTTTTTCCCGTTTTTTATTCTCGGTTTTTTTTTTTTTTATATTTTGTTTCTTTTTTGTCTGATTCACTACATCGTATTTTCTCGCTAATTCCGATTTAGATTTAAGTTCGCTCCGAAGAAAGAATGAAAAAAACGTTACGGAAAACTCTTATGATGCTATAAGTGAAATTATAATAGAAAACTGCTTCGCAAACCCGTAAATATTTTTTTCTTTCAAGAACAATGGAATTAATTTAAATTTATTCTTCCGCGAGTATTGTAGTTCATCTATCAGCTTGCCGGTCCCGGGGGTATCCTCACAATGGTATTCGAAGAATTCAGAAAAACTAAAAAAATCCGACGTAGAGAGTATTTCTTATTTGATAGACTATTTAATGAGGTAAAATGATGAATTACTAGAGAAATGTAACTAAAACGTTCAGAACAGATATAATTACGGGTAGACGTATGCTAGAAACGATTTGGGGAGTACTTCGACTAGCTGAAAGAAACAGAAAATGCAATATAAACATGAAGAAAGAAAATTGCTGATGTTTATTCTAAAGAGGAGGAGGTGGGTAAGGCTCGGACGAGAAGTCATGCTGTGGACAAGTAAAAGATCAGGAATGACACTTACTTGTTGCGAGAACTGCAAAATCTGTGAATTCTTGTGATGACTTGCGCGGGTACACAACGAAACGTAACTTCTTTTCGAGCAAGTGTCATTGCCGATTGTGGCGGTTCAAGTTATCCGCCCTGGCAGCCACTTGTATTCGGAGCAAGTTGTACATATTACTGCAGAAATCCGATGACACAAGGACACATAGCATTGACCCTGAAGCCGAACGTGATGCTTTCTTGGTCGCTAAGTCATAATTACCTAGAATGCAGACTTTGTGGACCTGCAAATTTCAGTTCGGAGCGAGAGTTTTGTTTAGCTATTTACTAAATTATGCACAGACTTTAGGGAAAAGATATTTAAATTTTCAATTTTTTATAGTAAGTTTGGAAGTTACGCTATTTACACGTAGTTTATATATATATATATATATATATATATAAGTGTTTCGTTGACGTGAATCTTTCTTTTGAACTGTTGATGTAATGTAACCAACGTAACGCGTAAACAATTCTTCAACTACTGCATGTAATGTAGTAATTTAAAAAATCAAAATATAGAAAATAATTAGATTAGATTTCCAATGCGTAAGCTAGGAAAGGAAATGAAAGAAGTACTAGTAAAGACGAATATACTTAGCCGAAGAGAAATTCAATGACTGATATGTCTAATTAAAGATAATTCGAATTTTCTTCAGATATGTTTATATCTATACTAATAGGTGTGTTTTCTTTTATTTATAACGGAGTAATTCCTCCGAATAGACTTCTTCGGCATATTTTTTGTTTAGTCTTAAGATTTTCATAATTTATTCTTAAAATAATTATTCGATATTTTACCATATCAATAAAATATGAAGCCTACAATCATCGATGAAACACTTTGACGGAGATATTTTTGTTGGATTTGCACTAACACAAATACCATTAGAAGAATGAATAACTTAGCGAGTTTTATTCTTAAAATGTAAAAAAGTTTTGAGCACCTAAAGTAATGGCTAACATGAAGAGAAGCAGTCATCACTACTAGTACGAATTAGGAAGTTAGAAAATTATCGTCGTAATGTTGTCACCGCTCGCGTCTTTGAAACTGTTGCTAAAATCGCGCAAGCAAAAGAAAATTACAGCGGAAATCGAATTAGTTCTTATCGAATGTTTCCATATTCCATCATCGCTTTGTTCAATTATTAAACAACATCATTTATGGAATTTAGAAAAACTCACTTAACCGTAACATCATTCGAGCCTGGTTTTATAAAGCCCGTAAGTGAATTAAAATTCTCCGTAGTTTTAACGGTTCTACAAAATTCGAACTATGTTTTTTCCCCTCGTAATAGGGTTTTTTTCTTTTCCCGGTCACATGAATGACACATATAATGTAATATTTAATTAATAATTGAGAACGTTTTTTTTTATTAATAATAAAACAAACTTTAATAACAAACAATATAGAACAATAAATTAGATAAATACCTATTTAGAAACGTTTTCGGGCATAACCCATCAACAGCTAACACTAACTTAAAGGAAACTTAAGACATACTGAAGTGAATATAGGGAATACATGTGTATATATAGAGATGTAAAAAGGAATAAACATAGCAGGTATAAATTTTTTTTTTTTTTAATTACGAGTACATTGGTATTTCTTCCTTACCGATGCGTGCAAAATTTAAAATTGACTGTGTAATTCGTTGCTACGCATCGTGGAGAATTTTTTCTTTTTTTTTGTTCGATAGAAAAACGAAAAAGACTGATTAAAAATTTATACGCTTATAGGTATATATATATATATATCTGTGCCAAATCTTTAACATACTCACTTCTCGAATAGTACATTAAAAGAGGTGGGTGCAAGTACGCTCGTCATCCTTGACTCCTAGGCCATTGACTGTCATTCCGTACCAGCGCGGATTACACTTTGTTCGAACGGTTCTGTTGTTCCCTTTTTTTACACAATGCCTTTACTCCTTCTCCAGCGCTTAACCGGAGTTTTTCCAGCGGGGATAGTTGTCTGCACGGTTTCGAAAAAAAGATACGTCTAGACATTTTAATAGGGCCATGTGTTCTGCACTATTTCCATCAGAGTGAAAGCCGACACACTCTCGTTACCTTTGTTGCATTTTTTCCACGGCCGCTTCGTGAGAGGCGACGTTTGGAAATAAATAGGTCCGTCGTCGACGAGCGTCCTCGAGCTCCATGAATAAGTCGTGCTATTGTACTGGCTATAGAGATTATAAGTTGCCGGAATTCTGAAAATTCGTACATTTTCAATGGCGTTAAAATCTTTCAAGGGTAGTTGTAATTTCCTTTTGTCGAGGGAAAAGAATCCGCCTGCTATCGAATGCTCGGCGGATTAACAGTTGAGTTCTCAATTGGCTAAAGCTAATCGATGACGACAGGACAACAATCTATCTTCCATTTTTTTTATACATAAAAAAAAAAAAAAAGAAAAAAGAAGTATTTTAACTATAATTACAACGGCACACCTGTAAATTAGTTTGGACGTAAAACAGAAAAAAAAAGTTTGCCGCAGGAATTATTTACGAATATATATCCGGTATTTTGTAATACAAAATATCTTATTCGCAACGTTATATAGTAACTGTTCGGCCCGGACGATAGGGAAACATAGACGACCAGCCAAATATTAGCTCCGAATCTTTCTCGTTGATTCGCCCGGAGGTTTTATCAGCAGAATGTCAGCGGGTGATCGCTCGCTAATCGTTTGATTCTAATTTCTTAGAGTTATTTCTCTGCGCTTCTTCTGTAAAACGATGGAAAAGAAAAAGAGGGAAACAGAAAAACTCGAAAACAGAACCACGTGTACATTAAAGGCATGATAATGTAAACAAAAAAGCGAGCCAAACGACCAATGAATAAATATTTCACGGTACGGCCGTACGGTCTTACCGGCATCGTGCAACACCGAGAGGAACTGCCCGGTACAGAAATACATTTCGGGCCTTTCGCGATACTCGAAGTTATGATAATGCGCATGGAGTGGAAGATTCTTTCGAGTTTGAGGGTGTTCCCAACTACATACTGCCAGAATACGCGTGCAACACTAACGAATATTTTCAAAGCGATCGCAAACGGTAACGATATAAATGCGCTTTTTCCGGAAGGCGCGATATAAATAAATTTTAGCTCAGGTATCCAACGGTAAGTATAATCAGCACAGCCACTTCATAACCGACTTTTTCTCCTCGCCTAGCTGCTTATTATTTTCTTTCATACAACCGACGATATAAATACCGATGACGAAATTTACCAGTTTTTAGCATCGTGCACTCTGAGACTCTACGGATGGGGCTATACGAATTTCGAATGTCGGAAGTAGGCGGTTTTTCTATTCTTCTGGTTCAGGCGGACGAAGAGTTTGATCGAAAGATCTCTTTAACCCGATACTAACTCTAAACTAGAAAATTTAATGTAGGTCAATTTCTTAAAGTTGCAACCTAAACCACTAAAAATAGATAGTTCATAGCCGCTATAGCATGAACATCTGATTGAATCATCGATAAGGTCCGTAAGCGTAAAAGACTATTTTCATAGGACTCATCCTCTTCTTGAACAATTGAGCAGTTATGTAATACACTTCTCGCTAAAGTTTAAGAAAACTTACTAAAAAAAAAACAACAATTAATTAAAAAGTAGAGAACTAACGCTGTGAAATAATTTTTAAATTACCGAAGATTTACACCGAAATGTTTAATAACGAGAGGAATGCGTGTTCGAACAAAATAATGAATCGGCAACGTTTTCGATCCGCCCTGCGCTAATCTAAAGAAATACAATTACAAAAAAATATCGAGTGTAGTTCAATGACGTAATAGCAAGTTTCGAAAAAGAGCGTTGTACTGAACGATATTAATTACATCGGTGGTGGTGGTACGCCTTCGTCTTTCCAAGCTAATCGGAATAGTCCGTTGGAGATGATATTTTGGAAAAACTTCATATTTCCGGATCTGAGATTTGCGTTTCTCATTCTGAAAATGCGCTATCGGCCATTAACTGTTTTTTTTTTTTTTTTTAAAGCGGGGTGGTTTTTTTTTATAGCGCGCAGCGATGAAAGTATTTAAGTAGTGGAGACTTTAGCGATTTTTCTTTATTTACTTGAACAGTCGTCGACTGGGGTTTCTTGTTCGCGGCAAAAATATAAATAAATTAAAATAAAAAGATAACGCAGCAGCCTGGTAAGCAAGGTGTTTGGCTACTGAACCGGAGGTACCGCGGATTTAGTTGTCTCATTCCGGATCCAAGTTGTTCCCCCAAGTGTCTAATCTGAAATTGAATATCGGTTATACCACCGAAATCTGGGAAAGTAAAGGTGGCCGAAAGAAAGTAAGTGGCTCAGCATTCTTATCGTATCCATTAGGTCTCCTTAAGTACTTTATGAAAAGCTTAATTACACAATCCCCGACACCTTAACGAAGTTATGGGATATGTATATGTAATAAAAAAAGAAGTGAACATTTTGGTAAGCAACCGAATTTAGACTGGGAAAAAAAACGATAAATACAAATCACATTATTATACAAAGATCACCCTTACGGTAAAAAAAAAAACACATATATTAGACGTGACTGTCATAAGGTGGCATTGATCCGACCCGATAAATCTGAGATTGGTAAAAACCGGGACAGCAAATAAAAGCTGCACTATTAATCGTAATCGTGGTTCACTATTTTCAATGTATCCGAATCTATTATTTACGCAACAAATTCCGATGACACTTATAATAACAATAATAACAATAATAATAGTTACACCTTACGTGTTTTGTTTTTTTGAAAATGAAAACATTATTAACGTAATTAAAATGAAAAATTACAAATCGAATAGGTAAATAAATATATTTATCTATACTATAGTCGCGGTTTGAAGTTCCGAAAAAATGCGAAGAGGCACCCAAAAAAGTTTTTTTTCAGTTTGCGAACCAAATACGAATAAGAAAACTGTTTAATTTTCTCCGTTACGCGGAAAAATACGGAAAGTCACGAAAGGGACGATGTTTGCTCGATGTGTTAAACGTTTATTATCAACGCATGATAATTACCGATCGCCCCGATTTTTGAACATTCGCGCGAAATTTAGGCTGACCTCCAGTTCAGAAACATGTCGCATTTTGTTATTCGTAATTTATTAATCCGTAATTTCATTGGATGAATTTCTGTGTCAGCGTGTGTCTTGTCGTGTGAAAACTACAATGTTTGATGTAATCACCGTATATCATTAGCGGATTCCTTCAGTTGTATTATACAACACTTAAATACGAAGTTTAAAATAAAATTTGGCTAATGTTCCTTAACCAAAAATTAACGAAAAAAAAAACAGGGAAAATTAAAAATATTATAAGCGTAAGCGAATAAATTGTCATTTATTATTATTATTATTATTATTATTATTATTATTATTATTATTATTACGGCGGTTATACCTAGCGCTTTATCAACCCGTCCTTTCTTATTCTGGGGTGGTACAGCAAGTTGTCATATTCTACCTATAAAAGTCTTGCATAATGCAGTACTTAAAATGATACAGTTTCGAAATAACAGTGAAATAGAGCACGAAATTATGACAGTTGAAACCCTATACAAAACAAATTTGCTGTATTTTGTAATTAATAATAAACATAAGTTTGAAATTTCTTTATTGGGGGGTACCACCAGACCCTCTAATACTTACTCTGCCATAGTGCCTAAGTCCTTCAAATATCATACAAGATTGCAAGTGAGGTATTTAGGTGCTACCACCTTCAATTCACTTTCACCTGAAGCTAGGTATCATATACTAAATTATAAACGACGCCATAAGCATTTAAAAAATCTTTTCAGCTGAAACTTGATTACATAGGCTTTCTTCCAAATCATAACATTTCCTGAAATCAGTGCATGCACCTTTGAACATGAATTTTGAGTAACTGGTGTTAGAGCAAATTAAGGGAAGGATAGTAAATTTTAAATCTTTATTATACGATTGTATTTTCTTGATCCAAAACGAAAGTATCTGACTGATGGGTTGGTTTATAATTTTATTACACTGCAAATAATTTCGTGGTTCCTTGTCCGGTTTCTGTGGAAAATGGAGCAAACATTTAAACATTTCATAAAATTCCTATTTAATTTTTATTTTTTTTAAAATTATGATATTCAGAGCTTCTTTACTGTTTTCTTATATATTACAATTACCATGTAAATGTTACGCGAAGTTAATAAGAAATTATGTTTATACTGTTATTTTATAAAGGTTTGTGCTTTTGTTTGTTAATAGTTGTACACGTGTTAATTTTTCAGGTATTAAAATAATATTCCATCACTCGCGCATTACTTGCGCGATAAATGGGGCAAACATTTAAACATTTCATAAAATTCTTATTTCATTTTTATTTTATTTTTATTTTTTTTAATTATGAAATTCAGAGCTTTTTTTACTGTTTTCTTATATATTACAATTACCCTGTAAATGTTGCGCGAAGTTAATAAGAAATTATGTTTATACTGTTATTTTATAAAGGTTTGTGCATTTGTTTGCAAATAGTTGTACACATGTTAATTTTTCAGGTATTAAAATAATATTCCATCACTCGCGCATTACTTGCGCGATAAATGGGGCAAACATTTAAACATTTCATAAAATTCTTATTTCATTTTTATTTTATTTTTATTTTTTTTAATTATGAAATTCAGAGCTTTTTTTACTGTTTTCTTATATATTACAATTACCCTGTAAATGTTGCGCGAAGTTAATAAGAAATTATGTTTATACTGTTATTTTATAAAGGTTTGTGCATTTGTTTGCAAATAGTTGTACACATGTTAATTTTCAGATATTAGAATAATATTCCATCACTCGCGCATTATTTGCGCATAGATGGTATTTATATAATAATAATAATAATAAAGCTATTTGATTTGATTATTATTATTATTATTATTATTATACTGGGTGTTTTTGATTGCTATGATTATTACACCCAGTGTCAGGTAGGTATTTTAAATGCTGGTTGTTAAGTTTAGTTTTCTAATCAGGCTAAGAATTTTTTTAACTTTGTCTCGATTGTCACGGATGTTTGTATTATTTGAGGGGATTTTTAGTTCTAGATGGATTTGATTAATGTTAGGGCATCCGTAAAGAAGGTGTTTGACTGTGATGCGGGTAAAGTTGCAAAACTGACAAGGGGGTTTAATTGTCTTTAATTTTTGTAATTTTTAGTTTCCGTTAACAAACGAATAAAAATATTTCACGTGTTAACTGTTATCGCGCGACTTGTATTTATAAATCGATATTTTTACTAAGTAAACTCGTATAACGTGTCCGTTAGACACTAGAATTTAGGGGGGAGGGGGATAGAGCCTCTTTATACCGATTTTATTATATTAACGCGAAAAATTCCTTTCCTCTTTTTTTTTTTTTTGGAACTTGTCTAACGTTGGGAATCGTTAAACAGGGGACCGACCTTCCTCGTTCGAATGCAAATAAATCGATTTATATGTAACAATCCGAAATAGGACTTTCTTTTTAACTGCATAATGATACCGAAGGGGTGATATTTCGTCCAGGTTCAGTTGAATTCTAAATTAAGTTTCATTTCGTAATTGCATTTTTTCTCTAGCTCTGGAATATTTCTGTTGTTCTTTTTTTTTTTACATATTATAATCACTGACGTAATTAAATTGTGAAACACGTCTTGTAATTCGACGTATTTACCAGAATTTACCGTTGTAGAATATTTTTTCATTGGAAAAGTGAAAATATTTCGGAAATCGACGGCTCGCGAAATTAATGAATTAAAAAATGTTACACAGATGTATCGAAAAAACGGGAAAAATTAATGTAAAACGAGGATGAAAAAAAGCAAAAACAGCAAAAAAAATAAAACGAACATTCGAACCGTTGTGGAGAGACATTAGCACAGCGACTGCGTTCAGCAATCAACAGCAACTGTGCCACTGCCAACAAAAAACCGGCGAAAGTGTGTCCAATTGATTAAGTATTACGCAAAAGCGTTTTGTAAAAAAGAGACAGAGTGAGAGAGAGGGATTCATCGTTCTGATAAATTCAATCAGTTCGACAAAACGAATGCTCACCAGCAATTACCGTTTTCGGCGGCTTTTAACGTTATTAGAATAATATTTTGAAAGCGTATCATCTGGCAGATTACGATGCCAGCGAGCCTACTAATAATTCTGCCTGTTCATATTACGTCAAATGTATATAATCTCTTTCGTCAACTTTTATCATATAGGTTTACATTTTCTGGGCGAATTTAGTCTGGCTCTACTGAAAGTGAATATTTCCGGCACAGTGATACCCCATTTCTTACAACATCCTTAAAAACTGTCCGCATGTAGTTTGTAAGAATAGCAGCATGGCCTTTCTTCTTTGGAACTTCTCACCACTGTCGAAAGAAGACATGCTTGGCTAAACAGTCGCCCAAAAACCGTTAACCTCGAAGTCACGGCTCGCAAATAAAATTCGAACTCTACTATGACGTACACGAATGAAATACGAACACGTCTGCAAACTCCGCTTAACCATCATCTTCCGCAACATAAAATTTTCCGAGGGTATCGTTAGATTTTTCGATGTAAACTCCGTTCTTTCGGGCTAATCAGTGGCGACGACTGGTGTCTTAGTGAACCCGCTCACTTTTTCTTTCCCTTCATTCTACTCATTTTTCTTAAATAATAAGAGCATATCTGTGTAACGCCTTCAACCGCTAGATTATTGAAGAATAAGAAAGTTAAAAATATATTTTTACGGATAATACACTACATAAACAGATCAGCTGATAGACGTCTTCCGAAAAGTAAAAGCGAGAAGAAAAATATTATCATATTTTTATTTGTAAATACTGCACTTTTTCCGGTACACTTAAAAACGAGTTGATTTAGACACTAGAATGGCTACATTCGGATCATAAAATTGGCGCGAATGTCGGTAAATTTACAGCGTTTATACGATTTACTTAATGTCGCTAAAAATTCTATTAGGAAGAAGTATTTAATCGAGCGATTAACTGTGTTTTCCTGTTACGGTAAATTAGTTTCGCGCTGTTTCGTACTTTTTGTATTTTTCTCTGAATATATTCATGTTTTGTTGTTTTTTTTTCCGATGTCACGAATCGTTTCGTTATCTTAATTTGACTTTCATAGAACCAATTTGGTCGCAATAATGGATTCAACTATGGGTGTTAATATCGCATTCTAGAATGCATAAGCATTATACGTGTTTGACGAATGTGACCAACTTATACAATAGAATGGGTAAATACATGCTGATAAAACCAAATTCCGGCTAAGCTTATTTGTGCACATTCCGGATAACTAACCGTCCGCGTACCATGCGGACACAGACGATGATAATTATGTCGCAGCCTGGTAACAACAGTAATCATTTTACGAAGAGATGATCGAGAAATTTGATTGATGCTGTAGAACCATTTCTTGAGGAATGTAGTATTTATATAGTTAAAAGTCGCTGATTTTAAGTTAACAGAGTCGTTCATTTTGGAGATAGCATATTTGTCTGTGATGATTCTACATAAATTGTTAGATGAAATGAATGGAGCATCCACCGTTCGGGCCACTTGAACGGTATTCGACAGAAATCAACGAATAGCATTAGTAGTAGTTAACAACTTTGTATGGAGCTGAAATTTTCCCGTCTAGAACTAAGGCTGCTTAAACAATTGCACATAAAAACCACTACATATATATATATATATATATATATATTGTTATTTCAAACGGATGAACGAATAAATTTTAAAGCCTTTTTTGTAACGTAGCTGTAAAAATCGACTCCTCTGACCATAATTTGAAAGTTTCGATGGTGTTTCTGTCGGGAAAAATTACTAAAACCAACTTTGGATGTCCCCTTGGAGTACGCCTAATTTGATCGTTTATCACGTGGAACTCTAGAATAAGGCCAACAATTACGTGTTCAAAGTCCATGGACGAATTAGTGAACAAGTTGTAAATGCAGCTAAATAGAGCAAGATCAAAAAATTAATGGGAAATTTTCCCGGACATACAGCTCGATATAATTACGCAAAATGCGTAAATATTTTAGCCGCGGAAATTATGCGAAGGCATTATTTTGCTGTGAAAAACTCGAAAGTTGTTCACGAGAAACCCAGCGTATTCTATCATCTTTCGGTTTCGCACGCAGACATTGTACGTTGTTCCGTTGTCGCAAAATGATTTTTCCACGGGCCGCCTAATAATTCCGTCCAATCAAAACTTGAATAGCAAACATTTTAGCGTGAACTTTTATAATTCCACCTGTACGGAATTTCGTCAACTCGTATTGTGACTCTTGAACAATGCGATGAAATTTGACGTGTAGCAAATAAAACACGCTAAAAAGTTAGGGGGCTACCATTATCCTAGCGACACGTTGATAACTCGATTAAATGGAATTACTAGAAGATCAAAAACGTAAAATGTTTTCTGAGAAAACTGTTAATACGTTTAGAGTGATAGCGCTATTTTATTAAAAATTTCAAAGTTGCTCCAACCAAAAAAAAAAAAAAAAGAAAAAAAAGAGAAGAAAATACGCTCTATATCATCGCGTTTTTTCTTACATTTTGATACGAGGAAGAGCAGCTATTGAATGGTTCGCCTCAAATTGAAATGTTTGGTTCACCAGTGAAAAAAATCGTCGCGATTATGACGGACATTTCTGAGGCAGGTCGCTGCGACATCCCGCAACAATAACACTTATAAATGCTTTAAAGCGATCCGGCCAGGCCAGAATATTTGTGCGATTTAAGAACGTAATATTTGATAAGTATTTGCCTTAGTGTACGTTAAAACGAGTATGCCACGAAGTAATTTAGAAAAAAAAAAAGAAACAAATGACAAATGTATACAGTATTTTAATGAAAAATCGTGAAAATAAATTACTAGCAACATCTATTCTCACCGACAGGTACCTAATAGTTATGTTCTTTACAACTGTATGTGTACAATAGTGAAGCAATACAGTGCGAAGCGACTACGTAGAAGACGCTAATGTGTGTAGCCGGAGCGGTATTACCTCTCATACGGGAGAGATTTCGAATAGCCGTTTTATTAGTAAGTCTGGAAAAATTTTGTGTATCATGGCTGGAAGTAGAATGGAATCTTAATCGGCCTAAAGCTCTTTAGCCAGCGACCTTTCTATGCGGTGTCGGTATTTAGTTTTGAAATTCGAATATATAGAAGGGAAATAAAAAAAAAACCTGTTTCTAGAAAAGTATCTTCTTTAGTTTTTGTCTGCTAGTTCTTATTTTACTCCTTTTCTGTCATTTACGTTGTTATTATTTTTTAGAATCGCCGCGAATTAAAGACTCCTTTTTTTCGTTTTTTCTTTTGCGCTCTTATGAAGTAAATTTTATTAGACATAGTGGAAAAGAAAGTGAATTTTTGAAAAAGTACCGAAACAGTATGGAATTATTACGATATAGTTTGAAGCAGAGTTGAATCTGAAAAAAAAAACAAACAAAACAGGTAGGATAAAAACCAAAAAAACACGAGGTATTCTAAAAACACATTAATTATAAATATACACAGGAACATCTAGGAGGATAGCTTGCAAACATTGTAAAACAAAATTGTCGCAAATGTTACAAAACATCTGAGACGGTGTACAATGTCGCGAAACAATGTGAACTGTAATGTTAGAAAAATGTTGCGAGCGTTTCGAAATCGAAAAGTAATGAGAATTGAAGTTTTGAAAGAAAAATCGTGAAATCGAAATATATTTATGAAGAACTCTTTCTTTGCATAATGTCACCGGTTGCATTACAAATTTTTCTCCAAACAAAAATCACAGATTTGTGAAATGATGCACTAACGTTAGTTCTACAAAAAGGTTATTAAGCAAAATTGGAAATTACACAAAATACGTATCAAAACGCTACGATAAATTACTTTTTTATTATTATTTTTATTTTTTATTTATTTTTATTAAAAAAGAGTATATTGTCACTCTAGATTTCTTCACTACCCGGTTATTAATAGGACACGGAAAGTTCAACGAGTACCTACACCGTTTTCAACTCAATGAAACGGAACTGTACTAAATTTCAAAACTATGATTTTTAATCGCACGTTCAGAGTGTACGAAACTAAAAAATAATATCGAAAGTATTTATTAAAATGAAAATTTAAAAGCGATAATGATATCGCTTTATTTCTTAAAATTCAGCCAACCTGTTGCGGTTCTAAAAACGGACTATAGTTCTAAAAAAAGCAGCGAGAAAAAAAAAAAACCTTCATATTTTTTCCCGATAAAAACGGATTTGATTTAAAAGGCAAATAATCTCGTTTTCGTTTCTTTTTCAATGTGATCCGTTAAGAAGCAACACTAAAATTTCATCTTTTTACCGGCTCTACACTTTTTTTCTTCCCAAAAGTCTCAGAGCAGCTGTCAATCATATTGGGTTCTCGCTACGTGAAATAAAAAAATCTCGCAACTATTTTGTAGAATGTTAAAAACATATTAAAAACCGCAATTAATAAATGAAGTCAAATAAATAAATGAAATAAAACATATTCTATAGCGAGAGTTATATTTTCCTCGAAAAATTATCAAAACACATTATATAAAATACTACGCGAAACACGATTGTACTAGAAAGAGAACCGAAAATGACGTCGAGTACGGCTAGAAAATTTCTAAATTCGTTTACAGTTAGTCCGGCATTGGAGTTATATTGAATTTTAAGTTTGCAATTTTCGAAATTCTACGCTCAATTCGATGTTGAAAGTTTTTCGCTAATAAACGGTCTTACAATGAATAATAAAAGTAAATACGGTTATGTAAGTACGCGCTTGTCGAATTCTGTGTAACTTTTAAACGAATTTTTAAAGAGCTAAATTGGCTGCAATATTACTTAAAAACTTTTCCTCGAGCAGGATAATCCGAAAAATTTTTCGTCGCCATCGGGTGTTCCGAGTGACAGAAAATTTCCGACATGAATACGTGGGGCTTGGTCGGTGAAAAATGAACACACTATTTTCTTAAGAAAGAAAGCTAAAACGCGATAAATAACTCAATAAAATGGTAAACTGGTTCATCCGGTGAAATAAGATAATGCGATAAATTCGTAGGTCGCGTCGCACAAAAAAGTTTACCAACATGTTAATTTGAAGAACTTAATGTGTCAGTTGCCGTCAACTGAATACATTTGCGGCGGCATTCGAAGAAAAGAATTTAAGGAATTTCTGGTAAACCGCTACTTTTTTACTCTCATCGAATACAAGCGAAGATGAGAAAATGTCTTTCGAAAGAAGAAAAGAAAAAACCGAAAGACCTTTACATTATCGGAACAAGAAGTACACGCAAAATCCGTAATGTTCTTCCTGTGAAGCGTAAAAAAGTGTACAACTTCAAATGCTCGATGTAACGTACAGTTTTTTGTACTGAAGGCACGGTTGTTTTTTTTTTCAAACTTTTTTTAAAACATATTAGACCCATGTATTTCATCGCACGACAAATGATTTTTTGAGTTTTTTTTAAACTTCGTAACTGCAAAAGTTACCTCAATTACGACTTAGACCTTTCCAAAAAATAATTTTAATTTTTTTTACGATCTTCCGAAGCGATACTTTTGGCTTTTCATTTGTACGGCACCAGAACCGATTAGAAACTTGACGACATTAGACTGCTACAATCACTATCAGGCGAATCGATCTCATCAATATCCCTTTTTAAATCGTGTCCAAGTTTAAATAAGTTGACCGTTCGTAATTTTTCAGTGTCGCCACTTTTGTGACCGAAACGTGATATTTACATTTAGCTCGCTCGTTAAAATTTCATATAGCTTTCGTGCTGCAGTGATTAGCCATCGCCGCGTGAGGATATTTCCTGTTCGTTCAATTGCACGAACATCTTTCCAATCTACTCCAATTTCGTGCTACCATCGAGTAGCTTTGATTATGTGCAGTTTCTGCTAATTTTTTGCTAAAAGCTAGGAAAAAGACGGATTAAAATGAACTAGTTTCCTTTTGCTTTTATCGGTAAAAGGTACATGAATGAAGTGAACTAGATTCGTTAGCGTATCTCTTTAGTATACCATTCGCGTAGTTCAAAGCGAACTGCTTATCAGCTGGCCCGCATCGTCTTTGTCAGCGACCGAATCATTGATGAATTCTCACCATTCTAGCGCACTTCCTCCGTAGTGCGGTTTGATGTACGCGGTCAGTCCTTTTTTACTAGTCGATGCAGCATCCTTCTCCGACAGAGTATCGGATATCCTTACTGTAATCCATCTTTCCATATCAATCGCGTCTTTTCCCCTGTTCATTCTGAGGATTACGGTTCTGTTTACGAAGCTAGGTATCTTTTAGAATCAAAAACTTACAATTTGCTGTTTAAAAAAGAAAATGAAACCACCGCATGCATACTTCCGGTATTTTTTTTTTTTTATTATTGATATATACTGGAAACACAAAATAATAATAATAATGAAATAAAATTAAACCTTTACTACTATTATTATTATTATTATTATTATTATTATTATTATTATTATTATTATTATTATTATTATTATTATTATTATTATTGTTGTTATAAAATCCATAAGTGTGCTGCATCGAATAATGTAAGCGAGAGTAAAAAATGATAACAAATCCAAAATATGAAGAAAACATAAAAAAAGATAAAAAAAATTATGTAAATATAATAAACTGATACAAAGCGAAATGGAATGTAGTATAAATATGCAGACAATCGAGAAAACAAAATAAAACAACATCTGAGGTAGATGAATGATATGAATTAAATAAAAATAATAATAAATCAGAACGAAACGGAATAAAACTACCGATGAAATTTAAAAGTTATGTGTGTCACCTCTTACCATCCTGGTTCACGCATTCTTATAAAGTTTCAACTCTCACGTGTACTGCAGTTGTACTAACCAAAACAAGAAAAAACAAAGATAGAGAAACAAAGTAATAACTCTAACGGATATAATAATTAGTGCATAGTTAGTAATATTACATGAAAAAAAAAAATATATATATCATATATGTTACAGCTGATAGTCAGAAAATAAATAGAAATAAATGAAATAAAATAGTAACTTTAATTGAAATAATAACTAGCATGTATTACAATTACTATCTTAGGAATAACGCATTATAATTTAATAAATATTTAAAGCTTTCACAGTGATTACTCATAATAAATAATTTTCGGAAACAACTGTTTGCTTCTAATAATGGCCAGTGCAAGCTGGTCGAAACATTAAGCGAATTAAATTTCTTATTAAACACAGTTGTTTCCGAAAATTATTTATTATGCATTATTATTTATTAATATTTAGCAGTATTATATTCTCATATTATTTATTATGCATTATTATTTATTATGCATTATTATTTATTATGCATTATTATTTATTAATATTTAGCAGTATTATATTCTCATATTATTTACATGAATAAATATTTTTTTTTTTTTTTATATAAACCGTATATCAAGAAAATAAGTGTATAAAGGTGCAGAGGACTGTGTGTGTAATGTAATTATGAAATCAAACTAACAATCTAGGATTAATGAAAGGATGAAAACGAAAAATAAAAAGAAAGAAAAAAAAAAGAGTTGTGTGTGAGAGGTCCTTTGCAAAAGTGTACTTATAGATATATTGTGGGTATTAGTCAGGATGATAAACAACATAGTCCCAACTATTACCAAGAAAATTACAGTATTTAATTGCTATATAACATTCTTAGTTAAATTAACTGTAATAATAAGAAAGATAAAATACAGTAGCCGTAATGTACGAAAATAAAAGTTGTTGGGATAACGTTTGATTTAGTGCATACGTGAGAATTGTAATTCTATAACTATAATAAGCTACTAATATTAAATCAAAAAGAAATTAACGACTTGAAGGAAACAAATCTTAATGACTATCACTGAATTACAATTTATAAATAAATAAATAAAATAAATAAAATAAATTAAATAAAATAAAATAAAATTAGGATGAGTTGTGAAGAGGAGGCAGATAATCCTGAATAATAGGGTTTCATAAATGTTTGAATTTAACAGAAAGTCTAGTGGTGTACTGTGCACAGTTAATGTGTTCACACATGAATAAATATTACTGCAGTAATATGTTCACAACACAACTATTTTTTCTTGTTTTGTTTGTTTTGTTTTTCCTATACAGTATAATTCAATTAGTGGCTCTATATATACCAGATAGTTCCTACCAAATATATATTTCCAGATATTGAGCATTCACTCTTGCCCATAATACATAACTATTTAAGTATGCGCCTTTTATCTGGAAATATTCAAAAAAAAATTTAAAAAGTATTAAAACAAAGAATTTTAATCCCAAGATAAACGTCATTCTGTTATTTTGACGTATTTTCTAAAATGTAATTGCTTAGTCGCTACGTCTTTTTTTGTAACTTATTAAGCCAATTTTTTAAATCACATAGCTTATATTATTTAACTCTTTGCCGCGTGATTTAAAAATTGACCTGTAATTCAATTCAATTCAATTCAATTCAATTTCAATTTATTTCTATAGTACCGCAGATGCGCATGATCGCGCGAGTAGTGATGAGTTAAACATCTGACAAT
The DNA here is from genome assembly GCA_039619475.1 of Icerya purchasi. Classification (NCBI taxonomy): domain Eukaryota; kingdom Metazoa; phylum Arthropoda; class Insecta; order Hemiptera; family Monophlebidae; genus Icerya; species Icerya purchasi. The sequence continues at coordinate 80,022,690 of CM077116.1, forward strand.
AAATATATATACATGTATGGAAATAAACAAAATATGAAAAACTTCTTAGACGATACTTCTTAAACTCAAATAAAAATATTCCATGAAAACAAAGTAAAGTAAATAATAATAATAATAATTTTTATTATTATTATTACAGATTTCCATCTGTGCGCATGGAATTATTAAGATACAAAATAAAAGATAACAAATCGACAAAAAAGAGTAACAGAGAGAAAAAGAAAAATAAACAAAATAATAATAATAAGCTGTTAAACAGAGACGGAAAGTTTTATGGTATTGAAAAAAGGATATTAATGGAAAATGTGGAAAACGAAAATTATAAGAAATAGGAACCTGCATAGACCACACGCTTGGAGCATGCATCAACGCAAACCAAATATACACATAGACGTAATAGTGTCGCCGTAATAATATGTAGAGGAAAATGTAACATGTGCAGTATATAAAATAGCATTAAGCCGTATTATAAATATAAACCGCCGGACTTTGTCGGTAACAAGTCATCCACTGGGGCGTGGAAAAAAGAAGCCCGATGAAACAATTACAACAAACCGACCGGATATTATTCTAGTCGACAGAAAGAAGAAACGTGTGCCCCTCATAGATGCCTCCAATACGGATAATATATACGCAAAATAGATTCGGAAATGAACAGGTACACAGAATCAGTCATGCAGGTGAATCGACTATAGGACGGTTGTTGTTTCCACCAGTGGGAGTCGTCCCAACAATACGGTTAAAAATTAAGTACAACGGAACTGCTCCTAAACTATGTAATAAATTGGTGTTCAATCTCGCCACAGTAGACGCGGTGCCGATTATTTAAACAAACATAGGGTACTTCTTGATTTACGCTTCAAAAGTTGGTTAATCTGCACAGGGCAGAGAAAAAAAAACCAAATGATAATCAATAATTTTACCTCCGTATACATATATGCTGACCTTAGTAGTTACAAACGGCGCATATAAAAAAGATGAGGAGGAGAATTCAAAAAAAAAAAAAAAATAATCGAATGTAAAGCAAAGTAAGTCCTTGACAGGGCGTCGGGGGTTTAAAATTGAGCTCCCCAAAATATGCTAAGCCCTACTAATAACCATTAAAAAACGTACGCCATTTTTGTTCGCATTTCGTATTCCGTTCCCGAAGTAGTCAAATTAACGTTGTACGTTTAATCTCGTTGTTCTTCTGACGCTGCGAATCTGCTGCAGACTGCGTTCCGACTTTCAAAGCTTCTCCCTTTGACCGCTCGAAAATCTTACGCGATCGCATTATCAGAGTAGCCCGGTATAATGTTCCCTCCGCAATCCTAGAACAATATCGGTTTCCAAATGGAACGCGTGAGAATACTTTGTAAGTGGCCATAAATCATTTGTCGGCGAAAGCCAGAGATACTTGAAAGTTGCAAGAAGTTTGAAAACTATTGCGCGCTTAACGGTTATCGTAAATTGTACCGGTGTTGGAATGGCAAGCCAGTTTATAATGTCGCTATATGAACGTAAAAGTTTAAGAATTGCGCGGGTATTTCAAATACGTAAGGAATTCACAGAGCCCCCCAGCCTGATGATAAAGATTTCGATTATCTACTTATCGGAAATCTTTGCTCCGGTTCGCCAAGCCATCTACATAAACGGTTGGCGCTAAACAAGTAATAGTTTAACTAATGTCTTCGACAGTTTTATTTTTCGATTAATAAAACTACTCTGATAATGAGAAAAAAGAGAACAGTTTATTTACACGCGACACGAATAATGCATTAAATTTATCACTTATCCTTACCGATTTTTTTTTTTTTTTCGATACGCCGATTTTTAATTTGCTTCACAACTCCCCGCTGGTATATTAAACGACTTTTTTGCGGAAAAAATAACATAAAAAACCAGCATACATCAATTCTGGCTTACTAAAGAACACACACAAAGATAGTTTTCTAAAAATTATTCATTTTCCTAGTGTAATCGTTGCACTTACCTAGTAATAATCAGCCTAGAAACAAGCAAAATTAAAAAAAAAAAAGATAAACAAATAAAAATGTTTAAAAACAAATATTGTGTTAATCCACCCGTTTATTTTTTTTATTTTTTATTTTTTTATTTCACCGACATTAGACGCGCTTCGAACTAGTTTAGTAAGACAAACCGAATCATTTAAGTAGTCACTTTCACATCGAACAATCAGCTTATTAAACCGCATATATATTTTGATAATTCTATGACGCAACTGATGAGATGAAAAATGTAATAATCCATAGCGAATTACTCTGAAAAAGATATATTTTGTAATTTTTCTTTTTATTCATTCAGTTATGTGAATTCAATCTTATCAGAGCATAATGAAAAAAGAAAATATAGATATTCGCTGATAATTATCTTAAGATTAGAGCTTGAAATTTTGACACATGTTTCCGAAATGATGTAATAAATGAAAAATGTCAATAATTGAAAAAAGAATCTGTAAGTATTTGGACCCGCGCGTTCGTTTTCATGAGCAGTAACTTACATTTTGCATTTTAAACTGGCCCAATTATTAAACGTTGCGGTAGTTTTAAAGTTGTTCTATGAGATAAGTACGGTGAAATGATTTAAAACTTTTTGTTCTTATCGTACTACGTCGTTACGCATTAACATGTTTTACCGTAACTCGCGGCTATTACCTCGCTATCAGGAAATAACTTTCCGGACGGAATTAATTTGAACACGTTTATTTCCCCCTCGCATGAATAAAACAAAGAAATGTACACGATGCATAAAATACTGAAACAGCGAATATTCATAAAACGTTTGAAAAACATTTTTAAATTATACATTCGATTGAAAGATTATTTAGCGAATCAAAATTTCGAAATTAAAACAATAAATTTAGTCTTTCACACCTCGCTGTGGAGGAATCCGTCGGACTTCTGGATGCTGGTCTACTGTAACTCTTATACAAGAGTCCGTTTCAACTGACTACGTCATTCTGCGACAAGCAAAATAAACGTCTTATAGGCGTGCAAACGTGATAGATTTCTTTACAGAATTTTTTTATTACCCCCAACGTAAGGGTAACATAATTATTAATACACACACACATTTATATATACATATTTTATATATATATATATATATATATATATGTATATATATGCAATTAGCCTTTCAAATTCTCGTACATCCGTCGATGACGACATTTTTTTTTAAATTGACTAAGCCATTTTTTAATTTGCGGTTTGCGTTGTTATTAGCGATTGTACGAGGCGCTTCCAACCGGCGAATTTCATTAACAGCTTTCATCAACTTCCACAAAGCGAAAACGTAACGGAGCTTCTGAATAACGCAAAAACGTTGCAAAACTTTCTTATCAGCCACAGTGTGGAATTGACGTAGTCATTAATTTATACCGCTGATACAAAATCTCTAGTACTATTGTGCTAGCAAGCATGAAATCTGATAAATAGTTAAACGTGCAATGCGTACATTACATTAAAACGTATTTTTAGCTCGGGGTACACTACATTTTTTGTCCCATGATTATGTCCCATTACTTTATATAAGGTAACGAAGATTAAATGCTGTGATATGCAATTGTTAAGATTTTTTTGAAAATAAAAAACAGGGAAGAATGACGTAGTCAATTGGGAACGATTTTTCAAAAAGAATTTTTGAAGAAAAAGGATTGTTGGTCAAGGGGTTTGTCCCCTTGCGAGGTGCGAAAGATGATTTTATATATTATATTAATTACAACGTAATTCTTAGGCTACCTTCCATTAGAAAAATGTCCCAATTTGATGTAACGTTTGTTATATTTTATAGGATTTTTTGGATTATGTTATTATATTCATCTGGACCGATTTAGAATTACGTTGTAAATTTTGATAATTTTATACAAAGTATAGAAGAGAGAGAGACAGAAATGTAAACAAGAGGGGTTAACAGCTCCTTCCGAGGCCAAAATGTCCAAGTTTTTTTTTTTTTACCCTTCTTTATATATATATATAAATATATATATATATATATATATATATATATATATATATATATATACAGTGCTGACAGCGTTGCATTTAACTTAATGTAATACAAGTCCGTTTTTAACGAATGAAAATTACTTCTGAGCACTCAGTGTCGTTTCGAATACGGCTGTTTATTTTAAAACTGCAACCTCCATCAGAACAGTACTGCGGCTCAGCGAGTAACCAGTTCAACTTCGGGTCGCTCTTTTGAGTTCTAGTATCAGATCAGTACGAGATGAGGAAAGAATAACTTTGTCTATTACATTTCTGACGCTCTCATTTTTTCATGGCCTCTCTTTGTTGCCGGTGTCCAATTTGACTATGCGTCGCCAACGTGCTAAAATCTGGAACAGGAGGTACAATCACGCTACGCACTGACTGAGATTTTCGAACACAATTGACTTTCGGTGGAATTACGTTGAAAAATGCAGTGCGGCGAGAGTAGAGCGCTTATTTTCGATGTGTGACGTCACCCACTTTGGATAGCGACAAAAACGGAAAATGCTAATTCGGAATTCTGGCCAGACATAAAGAGACGGCAAAGGTGGCCATCGCGTACATGCGGCATATGTGGCGAGTAAAAATGTCCATCTTTCCGGGCGGATTTGTTTATCGACCAGTGAAAGTTTAAACTGAGATAAGAACAAACGATCCGAGCAAACTAGTAGATGATAAATCGAATGGGAATATGGCCACAGCGTAAAGCCGCGGGGATATTCGGAACGTGTTTCTTTTTCAATTACCCCGGTAAGCAGCACTCTCCGCGCGTCTATCGAACCGTTCGCAACCGCTAGGCAGAGTTCCGCCGGTTGGAGCCAACCGGTCTAGTTGTATAACTTGCAGAGTTGGCATGCGATCGAATTAATTCCGAGTTTTTTCCGCGGAAAACTCACCATGAAAGATGAGAGGACCGATGTTTTCCGAGTGATGTGCTTAAGCTGTTCGTATTAGGAAAAACCGCTGATGCGCTGTTGACGTACAACGAATCAGATTTATGCGTATGAAAGACGGTTTCTCATCAGCCGGGCGATGCGAGCGTGCCGAAACATTTTTCTCGCTCGGTCGCAGTATACTCCGTTGGCGAGGACCTACTTAGGCGTTTATTCACCCCTGCGTAAAAGTTAACGTCTCCTTTTATGCTACGTTCGTTTCTGTAAAATTAATAATTTCACCGTCCCTAGCGGCCTTTTATATTCCGAGCCCGGTCTGTTTATATTGCGCGCAATCGCGCTTTCAAGGAAAAATCCATCTAAAGACTACTGCTCCACTCGAGGATGCGCCTAAGGATGGGAATTAGACATGCTCGCTTTTCCATGAAACGTTGAATTTCCAACACTAGGAAATGAAATAAAAATTCACCTCCCTTAAAGATGCGGTAAAAAGGAAATAAAAGAGGCGGTCTTTTTTTTTTTTTTTGTCTTCGATATATTAATAAGGAAAGGAATCTTCTCTTCTATTTATCTGAAGACCAGCGCAACTCTTCAGTTTGCTTTTTTCGTTTCATAATTTTCATTAGGCGCGCCGAATGTAATTTTTAACTGTATAAAAAAAGTTTTCGGCTGAATAAAAAAAATTAAACCATTATAATAAAAACATCCATATTATTTACTTTTTACCGATTTCAAAAATAGAAGGTTATTGCCCCCCCTGACCTTTTTTTTCATCGCGTAGTTTTAAATTATTCAGATACTGATTTTTATTTCTTCGAAAGTGTACCGCCGGTCAAGAGTACCCCGTACAATTATCGGGGCGAGGGATACGCGATAGTCATTGGATAGAAATTTGAAAAAAAAAAGGTGGACTAATACAACAAAAGTGATTTTTATTTCCGCCAGCTGGCATGATGTGGCGTAGCTGGTTAAGAAATGGTGTATCATTCCGATAGGATATCAATCCACTTGCGTCAGGTTAATGTTAGTCATTAACGCCTCCCCACTCTTCCATTAAAAAAGAAAAAAACTTCAATTTACCGCCTCGGAGCGTAAGTCGGAAAAAAAAAGGTATAATAGGATAAACTATTAAGCTACAGATTTGAATAACGTGAAACACCCTCGGCATCTAAAATATATAGTTAATATTACTACTCCGATGATTAGAAAACCTGTATTGGACAGTGCGATATTCTTTTTAAGTGTAAACAGTAGTGAAAATACTCGCGAGTCATTAACGTGTAAGCTTTTTAAAATAGTAAGTCTGCCCTTAGAGATGAATGTACCTTTTTTTACTCGATATTATAACCGGGAAAAAATTAACCATAAAATTTTCATTAGCATATTGGGAAATTATGAACGTGCGAAATTTTATAAATTAAAAGAGGAGCAATGAACGCGAACGATTTACAGTATTATCAAAGTTCGTTATACAAATGTGTAGATTCGCACAAATCGAAGTTGAAAGCTCCAACACGCGACTTACAAGCTCATCATCGGCACGATTTGAACACTAAACACCGAGCTATTCGTATACAATACGGAAAGTTAAGGCTGACCTATTATCACTCAAAAATATTACCACACTAACGAAATTCAATTTTCTAATATTTAATGGTCGTTTAAGTTTTCGCAATAGCGACATAAAAGTGTGACACACAATTCTTTTTTTTTTGAAAAAATTAAATACGATTGTTTGAAACATTCGTATGTACATTTTTACAGTTTCACTCGTATTATAAAAAAAAAAAAAATCAAATATTACAACATTCCCTCGTTCTTTTTTTTAAAAACCCCAAATATTACAATATTCCCTCGTTCTTTTTTTAAAAAAAAACTAATTCCGTGTGTCGAAAAGACGAATCGTTTTCACCGTATCGTTTCTTTGTATAACTTGCAAAAGAATAAAGATCTAACGTTCGCTTTATGCGTGAACGCTGTGTGTATTTAAAATATGTCATAAGCACATTTAGAAAGTGTCGGACATTTTTTTTTCCGTTTTAGACTATCTCGTTCAGATTAATAGCGACAATGGTTTTTAAGGAAATGTCATAATGTTAAAAATGAGAAATAATCAAAAAAAAAAATATTAATATTGCGGATATTTGAGAATCTCGACAACAGTGTAATCATCGGTGATGGTCAGTCCTTACTTGCAGAGGAGAAAGGCCCGTTTCATGGATCGCGAATAATTCGTCGACCGAAAGTTCCCTCAGACTATACGCCTTTTCTTCCGCAAAACACAGACGTCGATCAGTTTAACGAGAAGATTCCGCACAAGGCGCTGAAATGGTTAAAGTTCTTGGTGGTGATATTTAACTTGGATTTAGAAGGGTCGCACGGCAAAGGCGCACTCAGGATTTTTATTTTTTTTTTTGGTCGGGGCTAGAATTTAGAAGATGAGTTAGGGGGGTGATAACTCGACTAACAACCTATTTCCGTGGTTTGTAAATTTAAAAAAAAAAAAAAAATTAAAACGAATTTTATTTAAAAACGAATTACAAAACTAATGAATTTTATTAAAAAAAAAAAAAAATAATAATGACAGAAACGTAACATTATGTTTGTGATAAACACAAATTACGAATTTTATTAAAAAGAAATTAGCTATAGGCTATAGGCTATAGGTATATATAATATTATACTTGCAGTATAAGCAAAAATTAAATATGTATGTTTTTATAAAAAATTTAAGTAAAACAAAACATTATAAAACGAAATTAAGTTTTCGAGAATTTTTTATAAAGATATCTAACACCTCGCGTCAGCAATTTTATACTTATTTCACGATGTATTATATTCAACATCGCAAGTCCATTAAGACGAACTTGACCGATGTGATTTCACAAATAAGTCTTCAATCTTCTCAACGTTCAGAGTGATCTTTCTGCGGTGACCGCAGTAATTGAGATGGTACGGAGGTACAATTGGCCGAAGTGGAACAACTTCGACAGATGCAAACCTTTTCATTTAATGACGCCTAATTTGTCTGCATTTAATTTTTGGATTGAACTGATTTGGGAAAAAATTGTTCAAAAAAAACACGCGGTTCTGATTATTTTTAATTTTACGGTTTATTGATTCACATTATGCTTAACTACTAATCACCGATTCAACTTGGGGACATTGTCAAAAAAAGTCTAAAAAAAAAAAAAGCGTTTTCAATGAATTAACGCGAACATAAAATTCCTTCTTTTCAACTTTAATCGACGCGCATAATATACTTGTATTATGTACACAGTAAATAATATATTATATATTTTTTTTCTTTTATATATATATATATGTATATATAAATAAGACCGTCGCCTATAATGCAGTTGGGAAATTTAAAATACTACCGGTATAAAAGCTGATCTAAATGATACACACACGTATTTTTGGAAATCGTCCAGCACTACCCGTATCGCGGAATTGGTTAGGCAGTGAGGAATATTCCGCTGCTGCGTACTATTAAAAATTTCACTTACATTCGCGGTTAATGTCCATAGTTGACGCCAACCCCCCTCCTACAGAAAAAACCTGCCAGAAAAAATGATTTTTACACCGTTTGTTGCATAATTAAAGAATAGTAAACAACAACGTTCTGAGCCGAATACGCTACTAAGGAATACTTTTAGTCATCGGGTATAAATCTTCAGCTTCGTTCTTAGGTTACTACTCCTCGGGTTAGTGTATTCGAACAGCAGTATCATCTGCAAATTGCACAAAACATACAGGCGCTTCTAAACCCCCTACCACCCCAAAAACCGAAGTTGTAGCTATATGCACAGTCGGGTATTATTATGTAAGGCGTCACACAGTACAGCTTACATCATCTAACATGTTTACGAAATAATTATTCTATATTCTCGGACTTTTGCCACGCTAACATAATTAATAATTCGCTGAATGAAAGAAAATTGTCTTCGCCCGATAATCACGTTCCACGTCATCGGCAAGTCAGATTTTATCAGAAAGTTTTTATACTTCTCTTTTTTTTTGGGGGGGGGGCATTAATGCATATTTTATCGAAATAATATACACTAGTCAGAGAAATACAGGGCTCGAAAAAAATAAATAAATAAAAAAATTGGTAAAAAATAAACTTTGTTAACATTTTAGAATAAATTTACTACGTGCTTTATTATGAGTTGAACTTTTAGGCGTAATTAAAAATTTTGACACGTCATGATGACGATTACTTTTTTTACTTTCACGAAATATAACATATTTAATCCAATCAGCGATTTTTTGATCGAAGATGATGAAAAATAAACGAAATTATTAACATCATAGCTTCTTCCGTCATCATATTTAAGTTAAATAAGTCTGTGTAACAGAAATATTTAATTCGAAAAGTACATTAACGTCGGCGACTGACGACAACTTTAGGCGGCGAGTTTTAGAAAAAAACGAGAAAATTTTCAATATTCTCTTTTTCGACAAGAGTAACATCAGCACAGAGCATGAAGGTAAATTACACATAAATGTATGGTAAAAAATATTAGCGAACGTATCATTGGCCATATCGAGGATGGCTGCACGTTATCAGTGTGCACCGTAGCGTCATTATTATTAGAATGTAAAAACGGTATTCGGTGAATTGTGGAAGAATTTTGCGCTGGCCTTAATGACAGGAGGAAGAATTTTTAATAATAGACCATGTCCACGATATGTGTGTATTAAAAGCAATGCGGAAAACAAGCCAGAAATTCTTTGTTGGTTACCTTGGATACCGACGATCAGAGAGGCTACCAACATCGTTTCACATCTATCGAAATGTCTATACAATTTCTATTGTTTGCGCACGTACTATATTCTACACTTTACTAGCATCGGTTTTTTTTATTAACTGATATCCGACGCGTCTCATGTACTCTATAAAATGACAGGCACTAGCACAAGCAAAGACTATACATATTCAGTTGGACCGCTGGTATATTCCTCTTTTGTTTGGGGGGAAAAAAACAAACCACTTCGAACAAATTTCAAAAAAAAAAAAAAAGAAACATAGCGGGCAACGATTAAAACTGTTAAATTGGCTCCCTTGCGTGTATATTAATCATGCTTGGTGTTCCATATTGCAATAGGTAATATTTGAATAATTCCGTTACGATTTGTGGAAATCGGATATGGTATTCGTCATGTTGGTGTATAAACAATATTATACCGGAGCATTTATGAGCAAACAAAGAAATACGGACGCAGATATCTCGTTTTCATTTGCCTATTTCAAATTCAAATTTATTTTATTTTTTTAAAAAATTTGTACCATGAAACAACTAAACGAATTACAACTTCTTTATTCATTTTTATCACTATTTGGAATACTTTTAGTATTACTTCATTACTTGCCATTATTATAATATTTCTTTACAAAGGGCATCGTCAGACAATGAGCCGGGGGAGGGGGAGCAAGATGATAGAAAGAGGATATGAGTTATAGGAAAAATAAAATTTATAATTTGTAAAGGCTTAATATTTTATTAAACAAGAATAAAATCTTAATTAAAACATAATTTTCGAGGGTTTCTGGTAAGTTGTTCTACTACGTTATTATAAAAGTCTTCCGAATGGTCCATGATTACGCGCCTATGAGAATACTCATCATGGCCAGTTGATTAAAAAGTTTCAAGGCTCCAGGGGGGATAGCTGCCCCCACCTGCCCCCGCTGGCGACGCCCATGTTTCTTTATCCGTATATAGTTTACTTAGAGTTTTTTATTTTCTTTTTCTTTGGCCTAGCACTGATTTGACCACTACATAATTGTTCTGCGGAATTTTTTGCTGTTTTATCAAGAATAAGGCTCAAAGAGTCCGTGTATTATAGTATCGGTTAAAAGAGACGTAATTAACAACTGAAGAAAATAAATAAATAATTACCGGTAGCGCGTGATTAAATAGTTGAAATAGTTTCTTTTCAATTTAGAACTCATTTTGCGATTAACGTTCATCGCTATCGTGTCCTCCAGATGACAAAAAAATGCACCATTCATTAATTACTAGTACGGTTCAAATGTGCGAGAGTCCAATTAACCGTTTCGGTAATGTTAAAGTCTCGTTAAAATTCTTCTGTCAGTAAAACGAAGAATTTTTTATTACACTAACGATTTATAAAAATTCTCTAAAATCACCGATAAATATCCGACAATCACGTTAATATAATTAAATTGAAATTAAATATAGTCTCGCGTCTCGTGTTAATTTGTATTTAATTTCACAATACAGACTCTTCAACATGTTTCATAATTAGTCGAATGTTCTTCCGGCTGGTTGAAAATTTTACGGTAACTTTTTTTGAAAACACATGAAATAATTTACACGATAAAATGCATCTTACTACGTTATCGTTCACCATATCTGTAATTGTATAAATAATTACACATCACGTAAAGAATAGGCATATATATATATATATATATATATAAAAATATATTAAAAGCATAAGCAACCAGATCGTTCCATTAATTCCAGAAAAAGCAGTAGTTGCTCCAAGACAGGTCCATATGTGTTACTTTTAAGGAAGAATATATTTTGTTACATCTTTTTTTAGACTATTTCATATACATACAGGAGAATTATTGAGGAATTTTGTATCATTGGCTACAAAAGAAATGCGTATTCGTTTACTTATAGAATATTGAAAGATTTACATTAAAATTAAAGCACGAATTAACATATAAGAACGCAAATTTTATTTTCATTTCAGGTAAATTGACAATTTTCTATGCATTCGATGCGCAAAACTCAAACAAAATACCGTAGCCTGACCACACTGGTTAAGTACAAATTTTAAAGAATAATTGGGCAACATGTTAAATTCCGCTGAATTTGTCCGACAAAATTTTAAATATTAAATTGTAAATATTCATCAATCTAAACACAAATTCTTACTAATATATCCAGTAATTTTATTATTTAAACACTTTACATATATTCATATTCATATATATATATATATATATATATATGAGGCTACTACATTACTTAGCTGGAAGACAAGTCCGCCGACATTATGACAAACAAGTGTTTTTATATGTTTTCAAAGTAGAAGAAATTTTTTTTTGATTTTATACGTTTGTTGGACGCATAATTGTTATCTGTTTATCCGGTAGGTTTTCTAATTGCACTATGGTATAAAAAAGAAGGAATGGGAACGAATTAAAAATTATAGACGATATAAGTATTTCTGAATAATAAACAAATCCATAAATGTATGTAGTTTAATGTTGGTCTTGCAATTAATGATTTTTATTTAAATAACGTTTAACAAATAAAATTCACATAAAAAAAACACGTTTTATAAAATAATTAAATAATATTCTATAAAAAGTGTTTTTACGTAAATTTCATTGAATTTTGACAGTAAAGATGTTTGCTTTCTTAATTATTACCGAATTATCGCTTAGATTTAATAATTCGTTAACGAAATCGGGTTTTAATTGCAATTTTTATTTCATTTAAGAACAGTTGTGCGCTATATTTTCTCGGTATTTCATATTTCATATCATCTCTCGAGACTACTGAGCAATTGCAAAGATTGATGTTATCCCGGTATTCAGCGTTAACGACACAACACCCTGGCTTTTGATGTGCTAAGGGCAGCAGTAAAACGCGGCTTTTGAAAAAAAAAGTTGTCGTAACGAAATGCAGTAAGTCCATTTAATAGCTGTTAATAATTTTACGATAAAATTATTCAATTCCCAATTATTAACACATACCAGTACTGCATCGGTTCATATTTAAAGATTGTTTAATGCACGATAAATATAATTTTCAATTGTAATTTAATTGTATTATTTAAATTATCATTATTGTAGCATTTCTCCGAAACACGTAAGCATTGTAATTCTTTTTGCAATGTAATACAATAGAATCGAAAAAAAATTCTGCAGTTTTTACGTATATATTTGTTGACCTATACAGCCAAAATCGAATATCATCCCCAAAAAGATTAAGAATATTTCGAATATTTCTTCATATATGAATATAGGTAACTCTAAAACATTCTTCGGCAGCAGCATATCGTTTGGCTATACAATTGTGAATATCGAACGTACCGCCCTTGTATATTGAAAATATTAAAATATACGTACGTGTTATTATTAAGAAAGGTCTAATATTGCAGACATTTCCGAAAAAATTAATATGGAGCATACTTTAATTTCTCGCTTCAAGTTGAAAGTAAAAGAACATAGAATCGCCGTTGCGGTTGAGTAGTTTGAATACGCTCGACTAATAATGCGGTGATTTTGCATTCTCGGTCTCAGTAGATATATAAATTAAATAAATCGAAATAATATAAAAGAAGAATTTCAATTTTTTTAATATCAATTCAAAAAAAAAAAACAAAAACGGAGAGACAACACCGAGCACGAGACGTCGACAATAATGGTTGCGAGGGGTATCGCTTTTATATTCGGGCAAGGAATTATCGACTGTTGTGCCATCGGGCGAGAAGAATGTTATTGCTTATCGAGGAAAAAAGTAATGATGGAATTTCGAAGAAGAAACTCGATGTGTTTGATTAGTTTCAGCTCACGTAACTTAATTCAAAATATGGAAACTTAATTTTTCGAATAGAGCTCTATAGATCGCGTTTTAAGTGGAAAATAAATTCAAAATTTAGTACGAAATATCAAGTAAATGATAAAGACATATAAAAAATTGAAATTAATGGGAATAAATTAAAGAATCCAAGAAATCATTTCGTCGCTTCAGACGTAAGAAATCATACATTCTTACTTTTCCATCAACTTTTAATTATATAGATACTAGCTTTTAACCCGTGACGTTGTCCGCGGAGAATTATTGTTTCAAGTAAGCTGTTTCGACGTGAAAACAAATATGTATAAATGAAAGAGATTTTATTATTAAATTATAACTATAGGTTTTTTTTTTTTATTATTATTGTTTTTTTTTATGAGGTATTTACTTCTATATATTTTTTTTATTATTTACTTTTATGTAATTATTTTTGTTTATTTACAATACAGTAGTAAAATTTTAATTCAACACATTTTTGTAAACAACGTTTTTCAGACGTTGTCCTGCCAGTGTATATTCATTTACTATTAAATATATATATATATCTCAAATGGATGGCCTTTATATTACAATGAAAAGCTTTGTCGTAAAAAAATCAGTTAAGCGGTTTAAGCGTGAAAATGTAACAGATAGACAGACAGACAGACACACAGAGTTACTTTCGCATTTATAATCTCGGCAGCCCTTTGAGAGACGTGACACTCATCGTCTAAAGCTTGCCGTGCCTGAGTCTGTTCTAAGGTCTCTGAAACCTTTTGAGAGGAATGACGCTCGGCATCTAAAATCTGTCTGGTCTGTGTCTGCTCTTGAGATTCCTCAGTTCTAGCTACTTTCGCAGCTCGCGAGCTCTGTTAGAGTTACGCGCTAGATCAGATTTACGCCTGCGAGGCATATTGACAGTAAAAATAATAAGAATTTTTTTTTAAAAATCAAAATATAATACGTTTATGTAAATGTTTTAAGGAAATCTCCGGCCTACTCACTAAGTACCTATACAACTATCGTTATGATTTAATAATAAAACCTCTTTCATTTATATTTATATTGACGTCGAAACAGCTTACTTGAAATAATAATTTTCTGCGGACAACGTCGCGGGTAAAAGCTAGGAACGGACGAACGAATGGCGACTATCGAAGATGAACAAAACGTTTTAAGCTAGGAACGGACGAACGAATGGCGACTATCGAAGATGAACAACACGTTAATAAAAGCTAGCTAGTAATTTTGTTTACATAACGAAACCGATTTCTGGCGTTCTGATGTTTCTTAGAATTTCCGAACAAAAACATCTGGCTGAATAAAATAATATACACTAACGAACGAATACGTAAGAAATAATAAAATTAATATAATATTTCCAGAATAAAAACTATCCTATGTTCTTTCCTTCACCTCAAACTATCTCCATACAAAATTTCATCTAAATCGGTTCAGCGGTTTAAGCGTGAAAAGGTAACAGACAGACAGACAGACAGAGTTACTTTCGCATTTATAATATTAGTAAGGATATTGTATTGAAGTATTTAAGAAAAAGAATGAATCAATTTTTCAGTTGTAATTTTTTCAAATAATATTCTCAGTCGTGCTTTATTAATTAATTATTATTCTTTTAAGAAAGCGTTTTGACTTTTTTTAAAGACGAAAACCGAAAATAATCGTTTTTTCGAACAATTTTAACTTCCATTAAGACATCTGGAAAAAATGTAATTTATCAGGAATCTACAAAAAAAAGAAAAAAGTTCAGTCTGCATTAAAATTGAACTCTGTAAACATCATTACTTAATGTAACTAGTATACATTGAATCGTCTTCGGTGGAAAATTTGTTGAAAACTGTACGCAATGTCATCTTGCCCACACACTATTATCAAGGCTTCTTCGGGGGTTATTCCGGCTAGAGTTCATCAATCACTTAGCGTTGCGTTTTTACATAAGGAATAGTTTATTTTTTGTTTGTTTTGTCTTTTATATTTATAGTTCTATAATAATTATTTCATAGTTACAAATGATAAATTTAAAAAAAAAAGGATAGAATTTTAAACTATAATATACCTCTTAACTAATCTTTTTTATTTATCTTTTTCACAGTTTAACAGGTTTTAATCCACTTTGGCTAAATTAAGTCGGACTTATTTTTACAATTTTTGCTATTTTCCACTTTAAAGCAATTGATTCGTAAAGGAAAAAATTAACAGATTATAAAATATAGTCTAAAGGTTGTTGACACTATAGAGCATGACGCGATACGATACGAGAAAGTTTCCAAATGGCTCGCTTAATGCATACGTATGCATATTGAATATAGTGTTTTCGTATCATGTCGTTTCGTTATGAATCGACTTAAGAGTATTTTGCTTTATTTCGGCAATTAATAGTTAGTTAATCATTTTTTTCTTTTATTTATTTCTTTTTTTGAAGGTGATTATAATATGCCCGGACGCTTTATTGTCGGTACTCACTTTCATTTCGATGAAATGTATAGCAAAAACATTACCATGGTCTCTCGGATTGATCAATAAACATCCTTTGGATTCGGTTAGCGTGAAAATAGTGTAAAAATCGTTAAAATTACAAACACTTGCAAACTTCTCTTTTCGATAAATTCAAGAAAATCTCCAAATAAGCTGATTTCATTTTATTTAAAAAAAGACAATTATAACCTCTGAAAGGAATTATTGTCACCCTCATACGCATCTATTAAATTCACAATTAAAAACGATAGCCGATGTTTTTCCGATTATTTCCAATTTTACACGAACAGTTATTTCCGTTCGATTATTTAAATTCATTTTTAATTTTTAACTACTTCAATTAAATTTCCATAGGTATCAATATTTTTCCATTAACAGTGTAGGCTGCTCTTGATTATTAAGTCGGAAATAATACAATTCGGACAGTAAAAATTTGCAACCTTTCGATAAACAACGAGTAGTAATTTCAGTTGGATTTGAAAATTTTTGTATTCGGTGAATATTGCGTATTTATGATTAATAAAAAACGTGATGAATTATTTATAATAGAGGTTGTTAATATTATTTTTGATTTTTTGGCTTTTAATTTCATCGAGAATGAACGTAATAATATAAAGGACCGGTAATTAGTATGCCAAATATTAATTCAGTCTACAGCGCGTTATGTTACATAAAGAACATAATGCCGGGACGCTCTTTCTCATCATAATGGCACTATATAGCTAGTATCCATCGTCTGTAAGGAAATGTTCGCATTTGTATCTAACTGATAGTAGGACTGTCAAGTTTGGTCATTATTATTATACTACGCCCACGAGTAGTGAGGTAGCACATATCTTCTATGTGTTACCAAGTATCCGAAAGATAAGTGGCTCCGACAAAATTCAACGCGGAATAAGAAAGAGAAGAGGATGTCAGTGGACCGATATTATTTCTTAAGAGCACATACACATGTGTAATTTAATATAGTGTATATTATTTCGCCTCATATCCACTAGGTGAGGAGGCAATAAATTGTTTTTTTTTTTTAGACCATTATTGAGAAATGTCAATTATGGCCAGGTTTAGCCGGTGCGGCAAAAAACAAAAAAAAAATTACGTATCTAAAATTTTTCAAAACTTTTTTATTCCGATTGTAAATAATGATAACGTAAAATGACGTATTTCATTCCTTAATTGATTTTGTAAATTTCCGTTTATTTATGATATATTCTATGATTGAGGAATTTGAAGATATTTTTTTTTTTGCTCATGTGAATAATAAACGATCGCTGTAGAATAAACAAAAATCTTGAAATCGTCTCTATTCGAAATCTGCTGGATTATCCACTACACCACGCGTGGAATAACATTGCTCCTCTTTTATCGAATTTCTTTACCGCAGAAGAAGATCGTTTAAGAGATTCACGACTGTCATACTTGGTAGGCTGCCAATGCGTTAAACCCACCTGAATGCTGATACCCGGGCTATTACACGAGTGTAATTTGTACCGTAGTAATACCTATTATTGTAAAGTTTATTTAAAAAGTCGAAAGAATCGTAACATAATAACGTTTTCAATCGAATTCTGCAAAATTCCACCAGTTTCGTAACTATCTGGCAACACTGTAATAGATCGAAACTATACTTAATTTCCCTCTAAAATCTTATAACTTATGCCACCCGCGACGGACCCCTAGTCCGCAATTTGCCTGCCTCGGATATCCTCCTTCTCTCCTCAGCCAATCATTCTCGACTACGGTCGGACATTTATCTTTCTTCAATTTTCTAACCGTGCCTCTCGTTATCTTCAAATACCGGCTGTATTTTCTATCCTCAGCCGTGGTTTCAATCTACTTCCTATCAGCGCCCACGATCGTTTCTTTAATCAAACTACAGAGTTTAATCACTCTCTTCTTCCCTCTTCACGTTTTCGTTTTTCCTTGTCTTTCTTTCCCGATTCCCTCCTTCGCAGTTCTACCTCTATTCCCGTATGTGATGCAAACCACGCATCTTCTTTGAATTCCGAACGGTCTCTTCTGTGCTCTAAAATTTTAGAAATCTCCAGCTATAATCCTTGCACTTCAATCTTTCCTATTCTCCATCTCTAATCGTCTCTCGATTTAACCCTTTATTTTAATTTTCCTAATCGATTCTACAGTTTTGTTACCACCTCGAGCCAACTTACAGAAATGCTGCTACCGTGGCGTAATTGCTTAGATAGCGGTGCTTAGTTCGATTGGAACTAGGTTCTTCGAGTCACTGTAACTTCCAAAAGTTTTACTTGCGCGCCGGGTTGATGTCCGTAGTTGACGGGCCAAAAAAAAGAAAAAAGGAAAAAAAAAAAGTAATCGAGTGAAAATAGACATATTTTTATTTATTTCCGCCTGCGAATAGAATTTAAATATGTCCGGGTCTCCGTAGTTTCTTATCCGAAATTCGAACAGTTATTAGAAATTTTTTGCGGTCACGTGTATATAGGCGCGAATGGAGGGAAAGTTCGCAGCCGAACATTACTGATGACGACTTGATCCGATTGCGAGAGGGACATATGCGGAATCTTTGCGAATCTAACGGTAATTCGGACGTAGCTGAGTGCAGCTGTGGATTTTATTTATTAAAATAATAACACGTTAGCACGTTTAAATAGGAGCCGGTTTAATGCGATTTATATGTAATGCGATAAGTCCGTCGTTAAACGCTTCAGTAAGTCTCGTCTCCGTGGCTAATTGCACTTGGCAAGTCGTTTCTGTTTGTTTAGCCGAACAGCGACGGTGAACTGCTCCCCGGCTAATCGTTATCGAAGAACTGCGAATTGATTATTCGCGATTCCTTAAAATCCTAATCAAACTGCGACCACGCTGAAGCGGCCCGCATTGCCAGCACACGCTGTTCCTGTTCGGATGACCTAGTAAAAATTGTGCTCGGCATAGCGTGAATCCTTTTCTTAGCCTTATGTCGCTTTTCCGAAGTGCCAACCGGTAAAGATAAAACACACCGAGCCCGGCTTACAAATGTTCATTACTCACACCTTACCTTTGTGCTCTTCTCATCAGTTCAGTTTCTTCTCTGCAACTTCTAATCTACAGTCCGGTCCAGTTTCTTCTCTTCATTTGCATTTAAATTGCCTGCCTCCCACTGTTCTTTCGCGCCAGACGACATTATTCCAACTTCAAACAAAAACCGTCTTCTTATCGTTATTACACTGTTTTCATAACGTCTTATCGTTTCAGCGCACTGAACCTTTTCCCTTCGACCGCCTATAAAAACGTATTCGCACTCACTGACAAAAACTTCACGTCCTGACAAAACTGGCCCGCTTTACGCTGTAATCTTTATTTATTACACATTATTATCACTCTCTCGCTCTCTCCCCCTCTCTTCCCTTCCCATCATCTCGCTAAATAACTTCTGCACGCACTGCACCGCATAAAAACTTTCAACGAAAGGAAGCATTTTAATCACACCCACTGCAATATAACAAACAAGACACACTCTTAGAATAAATGATTTTATTTACAATTACGTCTTTCGCGCGCGGCCTGCATTTTAAAACGTTATATTAAGTTTTTCTATTCCATTTACAGTTTGATTTAGTTAATACACGGATAATTCTCAGTTCCAACGATTGGCAAGTAGATATTAATGTTTTCAGGTAGATTACAATTTTGAATGTGGTTCTTTTTGATTACACACCACAGACTGCACGATCATCGCGTAATATTATCGCTCATTAGCGCGACGAATTCAGTGAGATTCGCTTGTAAAGCCCCTATATATGTACATCATCTAAGCTCAAAATAGTTTTGGCTATTTTCGTTAGGATCAATTCTCGGCAACATTAACGTAATTCGATAGAATTAATTTTAAAAGGTTTCTAAAAAAATACGTTATATCGCATACACACATATATATATATATATAAACTCGGCCATTTTGGCCTAGCAAGGGGCTGTGCCCCTTGACCCCTCTTGCTTTCATTCCTGTCTCTTTCTCTTCTATACTTTGTATAAAATGATCAATATTTACAACGTAATTCTTACTGGCATCAACACACACAAAAAATAACATAACCACAAAAATCCTATTCTAACATTTACCTTCCGTTTTATAAAATTAAGACATTTTTTCGTTACATTTGTCGTTACATATTTTATTACATAAAATTGTGACATTTTTTAAATAACAATAACAAAAATCCTACAAAATATAACAAACGTTACATAAAATTGGGACATTTTTATGGGACATTTAGCGTTACATAAAATTGGGACATTTTTTCGAATGGGGGGTAGCCTAAGAATTACGTTGTAATTAATATAGTGTATATTTTTTAAACTGTATCGCATACATACTATGTGTGTTTGGTCGAAGAAAATGCATAAAGTACACAATTTGCATAGGAATACGCAGACTTGATTTTTCTTTATTTCCTTCTTTTTCGAATTTTATCGTGCTTTAGCTATAGCCTCTATTTCGTATTATCATAATGTAGAGATGGGCTTATTCGAATTAATTCCTCGATTTAAATCATCGGAGGAAGCTGACAATTCGGTTCAACATATATCAAATGTGCCGCATTCTCTCGTATCAAGTTGAATTTTTTTTTTTTTGCAGCAAGTATATATATTCATAACACTACGTCTTCCTATGCGAGCCAGTCCTTTCTATCGCGTGTTTTTTTTTTTATTTTTTTAATTAAAATATTGATACAATTTCATTTGCTCGAGACAGGATTCTTTTTCGAATTTCATTTTATACGTGTGAGTTTAACTTTTCTAATTCGCCCAATGAAATTCCATCGAATTATTTCGCTTTTGTTGTACCCTTGTTTTTTATTTCTTCACGCGATGAAATTGCAGCTGTGTAATGAACATTACAGCGTGAAAGTCGTTATGCTAATTTGGCTTAAATTTAAAGTGAAGTGAGTCCGATTGCGAAAATAAGCTTCACTGAAATTTACCAAGCCTAACAGTATTAACGATTTGTTGAAAGTTAATTGCACGCCTCCGGAAATCCTAAGTTGGTTTTCAATGAATGTTTCGATATATATGTTATCACTTTAATTTGCCACTCTATCTTTTGTAACTGAATTGTGTAGCTTCGTTCTTCACCGTTGAATTTCGCAGGGATCGATGAATCTTTTCTGACTTTAGTAATTCTAGTTGGACTGAATATTATACTTTCGTACTCTAAATTTCTTGTTACAGTGTTGATTTCATTGTTTGCTGTAGTTGTGTTATGTTTTTCTGTTTTAACGATGTTTTTGCTTTAAACTGTGTGGTAAATTCGACGTCATTTCAGATTGCTTCAACTTTTGAAGAAAGCTTTTTTTTTTTTTTTTTTGTTTGAAGAAAGCTTATTGTATTTAAAATTCTAATGATCGAATATGGTTTTTAATTTTCTTTGTACGTATTTTTCTCTTTCTTCTGATTAGTTATTTAATTTCTTTTTTCCTTTTTATCGTTTGTTTAGGGGGAGCCACATGATTGATGCGTGCAAATAAAATTAAAGAAATAAGCGAATATACAGACTAGCTTTTTGCTATCGATAAAATTGTAGCGATAAAAGTTATTGATTAAATAATAAAAAAAAAAGTCACTGTTATTTACGAGTACCATTGTATGCGATAATGACCAGGACAAGAAAAACAGTCTGCAAATGCGTTATGAATACGTATCACGCAAGTTTAAATAAAAATTGCTGGACAAAAAGTAAATTAGGTTTATTGGTTTTTTAAACATCTTTTTTTACTACAGAAATATTAAACTATACATAGATGTAAAAATGGCCTAGAGTCAGTTGAAATCTACTCTACTATAAGTATTACGAAAGAATTTAGTATCCGGGGAAATGTTCCCGTTGCGGGGTCCGGAGAATTGACACATGTACGTGTAATAAATCATACGATTCGGTTATCAATTAATAATATTGCGTAATTAAATAAAATTTTAAATATAGACGTAGTTAGAATAAGAATATTTTTTTCGCTTTATGTTTCAATTTTAATTATCGTCTATCGAGGTTAAGTTCATCGTGCACCAGTTATTTTATTAGACATACTTATTAACTCTTTCGCTAGCACGATTCTCAAAAATAATAATACAGGCGTTGCTCTTTTACGTAAGAACATACTTATTTGGAATGATTAATAATTACTATTATTTATGATACTTTAATTAGGTAAAATCTACAATATTTTCTTTCGTTTATTTTTAATACTGCGGAAAGTACCATTAATATTATCGTCTAAAATTAGCCCGTTTATTTTATTATTAATCAGTCGTAAAATTCAACCTGGCGTCATAATGTACCGTTTTGTTCCACTTCCGCAGGATGTGACAACGATATTGGTCTTTAATCTGATTAAATTTCATCGGTTTCCCCATTACAATCATAATCACCGGAAAAGTTTTGCCATAATAACTGAGCACGTTTCAAAATAAACGTTACGTTACGCGTATGAGATAATTCTAAAATTCGCGACTGAAAATTGAATGATAACTTCTCAATAAAATCAAACGTAAGAAATAAATATAAAATAAATAAGTTCCTTAATGAGAAAGAAAAACAAGTGTGAATTTAACTTATTTTTGTTTGGTTAATAAGGAGAATTTTTATTTATCTTGTATTTATAAATTTTAACAAATAGATTACGGATTTATCCACTTTCACAGTAAGAAATGGCGAAAAAATGAAGGGGAAAAAGAAAGAAAGAAAAAACCGAAAAATTAAACTCTGTCGAGTTTTAAATGCAAAAATAGCTTTTCGTTTTAACGTTTATGCTTTTTTTACATAAATCATTAAAGATATCCGTAATTGAAATACAAAATAATAACGATAATGATTCCCTGCCGGGTATAGTCTATTGTAATTAGTCTCATTTCTTTAGTAAATAATGCTAGTCCCACCGGCGGAGAAATGAAAAATGATAAATTCCAATCTAGAGCGAGTAGGCGAATATTTCATTTAGGCGAGAAATTAAAATTTTTACGAGCCTTATAATGCGGATAATATGGATAATCGTTTGGACAAAAGTATGCAATAAATTCTAGATTGTGGAAATTTATATATTATAAAAACATAATTATACTTAGCTGTTTAGTAGCAAAAGTGGTGGTAATTACTGCAACGTCGACAAAAGGCGTGTTTTTTCCATCAGAGTCGGTAAAATTTTTTTCATTTTACATTTTTCCATTATTAATTCTTATCATCTTATACACAGAGAAAGGTATAAATTTAAGATCAGTTTTAATATTAATTTATAAGTAAAGTTGGGCTATAAAATTATTAATGTTTACAGTAATTAGCATATATAATAGTAATCCATGTACATGTATACTCGTTAATATTATCGGGACTCGCGCTAATTGAACGCATCTGCGGTTTTATATAATTACGATTTTCTATATGTATTCCATTATTCCAAAATATATTGATTGATTGATTGATTCGCAATCCTATTTTTATTTATTAATGCACTCGCTGCATACAAAATATATAGAAATGTGTTTATCGCTTATGGAAATGTAGATAATAAACCAAATAATTAAAATTGTTTATTACATTTATACAGTTATGTACGAAGAATAAAATTAGATAATGGTTAATTAAAAAAATAAATAAATAAAAAACAGCAACTTACAAACGCTGTTGGAGAATTTGAACCTACTACGACCCCCCCCCCAACAATTTGTCAATGTCGCAGCAATTACTTTCGACACTACACCAAAACACAACTCAAATAATTGGTTATAATAATTTTACTTGCTGTAAACCGCTAAATAAATGAATAAATAAATACACGATTGTCCAAATGTTGCAATTACTAACTGTTATAATTATGTTAAAGGATGAATTTTAGTTCATACATGTGTGCGAATTGTGAATGTGTAAATTCGTTTTTTAACATAATTATAACAGTTAGTAATTGCAACATTCGGATGATCGTGTATTTATTCATTTATTTAGTTATCAAGTAATTGGGTTTTTTGTAGAATATATAAATGTATTGAATAGCGCGTTTAAATTTTGATTAAAATTTAAATAACTTTATTGTTTCTATTTTGGTAATTTTTATGTTTAATACACTTCAATTTCGACTAGTAGTTAGTCTTCCAAACCATTTGTATAAAGTAAATAAACATAATTTGGAATTTATTGCACATTTTTGTCTAAACAACGTTATTATAATATGCGGAGGGCTTGGAAAAGTTTTAATTTCTCGCATAAATCAAAAAGAAGGTACATTCTAATAATATTTTACACGATCATCTTCAATCGATTTGCAAAATTTCATCAAAATCGGTGATCTCAACGTCGCGACGTTTCTCCGTTAGATCGAATACAAAAAAAAAAAAAAGGAGAGAAAGCATCACGGATATTTGCCGGAGTTAAAAAATGCAATAAGGAGAGCTAGGAAAAAGGATGCACTAAAATGCCTAGCGAAAAAAAGAGAACTGGGTATTTTAAAGCAAATTATACGAGGACGGTACTACCGGATGATTTTAAGAAAAACAATTTCCTGTAAATTCAAAAACAAAAAAAAAAAAAGTCTTCTTAAGTGTGTTCGCAATATAGAACAATAGCACTCGTGAGATACGTTAAAAATACTGCTACGCATAATAAATTTAAGAATAGAAAAAAAAAGGATAACATCGAATTAAAGAAAGTAACGCCGGGTGTCATATATTTGAGAATGTTAAACGCAGATGATGGAAAGGAAATAAAAATAAGAATAGGAATGGTAAAAAATGCATTTTTGAATTTAAAAAAAAGAGGTGAAAAATCGAAGAGAATTACGATATAAGTGGTTCCTTTTTCTTTTTTTTTTGACTGCACAATTGATGTCAAACGCAAGGAAGGGTTGGACGCGTATTATGTGAACGTAGCGAAGACTGCTTCGAATTCCATGGACGAACTTTATCTCCAATAAGAAAGTATTAAGTGACGTTTGTCGGCTATCGTTAGACGTAATGAAAAGAAAAGTAAATACATCGAGTGCGCTTAATCTTGTTATGCTTGGAAAGCCAAGGAGAGGAAGGATAATTCATTACAACAAACTTGTCATTTAGTAAAACAGACGACATAATAAACATGGTGGTTTAGCTGTTCGAATCCTTGATGTTGTGCATCGTCCTGAAAAGAGATGATGATACAATAATGATGACGCATTTAATAGCGTCATATTCCGAAATGTATGTTTAAAAATTTATTTTAACCCAATAATTATGTAATCTGAAGTAGAATATGTACGAAGTGAAGAAGAAAAATAGATTTTTAAACGAAAAACGAACTGGATTAAATCTTGTCAAATGAATATTTCTAAAAGTTCCGGAAACTTCTCAACGTCGGCGCTAATTATATTAATTAAATCGGGTTCTTTTTCATAACACTGCTCAATCGTTTGCAAAATTTCACAATTGCCTTAAGATTGTATCGTAGAAAAAAAAAAAATTAAAAAAACTGCCTTGAAATTTCTGCTCTTCGACAAAAAGTTCGCTTTTGTCATTGCCTTTCCGTAAAGGAGAAAGAACGCACGGATGAGCTTATTTTATCGCGGGTGTTTAACGGAGTAAAATAACGTATACGAAATTTCGAATGGCTTCAAAGAAATAAAGTTCAATTTAAAAATGAACAGCTTTTCATTTCGACTCGTGCCACTGAAAGAATTATCGCGAACGAATCTGCAAATATAGGTCATCCTCTCGTCATATTTATACCCTGCATCGCTTACAGCTCAACCACATCCCGATCGCCCCCCCCCCCCCAAATCATATCTTTAACCGGGGCCGATGTGTAACGGGTAGGCGGACCCGGTCGTCGTCCACGACTTCGTCGTTGGTCTTTGGTTTGTATTTTCGTGTCAAAGAAAACTGACGTCTCCGATAGTTCAAATTTAGCGGGGTTTTCTTAAGACGGCTCGTATTATTGCGTATATCTTTTTAAAAAAGTTCAGCTCCTTTTTTAGTTCAAGAATGATCTTCTCTTCAATATGTGACGCAACTAGGACAGTCCACGCTTTCCAATCAATTTTATATATATATATCTATATATATAAAAATCCCGTGTCTTTATGTTTGTGCAGGATAAACTCGGAATTTACCAAACCGATTTTTATAAAATTTTGAAAGTACATGCAATTTAATCCAACTCTTAACAGATAGGATACTTTTTGTTTTACTTATTTACATAAATATTTGTTATATTAAATAATTTAATCGATCAATTTAAAAGAAAACAAATTTAATTGTTGGCTATTACTTTTTGCTTTAATTATTTACATAAATATTTGTTATATTAATTAATTTAATCAATCAATTAAAAAAAAACAAATTTGACAATTTTATTATTTTTTGAGCACCAACTACTTTTCGTGGCGACTTTTGTGTATCGTGCGATGTTAATCGAAATGCAACCATGTTTATCGCGGCGTTATTATCGATGAATGATAAAATCGATTTTTTCGCTTTTACAAAAAAGTTCGTGTTATACGTAATTATGAATGTAGAATTAATATGTGTTGATGATGCAATAGTTCCCCATTATGTAAAATACATAGATAGGGATGGTGCATCTTTGTTTTCGTCTCTATCTTATTTATTATATAATAATGAATTATTAGGAGTAGAAGAAATTGTATCGTACAATATGTTTGTAAAAACTAGAAGAGATTTAAGCAATATACTCTATTGGACTTAATGGGGAACATATAAAAATAAAATAGAATATTTAACTGATATGTCAAATATTCGAAGTTTTAGGCCAAAACCGCCGTATAAATTTTTTAAATTAACCGTTTAACTTTTTTTTTAATAATTTGCGACCAGAAATAGTAAAATCTTTACTCAACACTGTTATTTTGATTTTATGATAATAAATAAATTATAATAAAACGCTCGGGACAGAGTGGTTGAAAGATATGAGTGAAGATGTTCTCTTAAACGTGTAATTATGGGAGATTATCGTGTGAATAACTCGGCCTCTTCAAAACGATGGCTGTGTGTGTTGTTTAGTTGAGCAAAACTTTTTGTTAGATTACGACGGACAGGTTATAGAAAAATCGACAATCTTCAGCTAAACGTGAAACATGAAGACTATTTTTTGTTAGACGGTAATAAACATGTTTCCCAAAGAAAGAAAGAATCTTTACGTAAATACAATTCCAGATAAAACAAAAATTTTTTAATGAATTTCCAAGTATAGATTTAAACGGGCATTAATACATGGGCGAAGCCGTGGGGCACAGCTAGTATATATATATATATATATCCACTATAAAATGATAAAATAATTCCTGTGCTCTGCTTATGAATTCCTGCTCCAAAAGATTATCCTCCAGTGTACTTTTCATGCTACTATCACTGTGTCTCACCTTCTGCTAGAATGTTCTGTTTTTGAAATCCTACCTATTCAGTGTGTAAATACATTCTTTCTATTTTATTTTCTCATCCCTGTATAAAAAAATCGCAACTACTGAATATAATATTAAATGTAATATATCCGTATATCCAGTTTTGCTTAATAAAATTAATAGCAAACGCCTTAAGATTGAACATTAAATAAAATAACTTCTTTTCATTCTATCCTAGAAACGCATAAGAATATGAATATTAATAAAGATAATTTTAGTAATATATGCTTAAAATCTGAAGGAGGCCTAAGTAATTTATTTATCTTCATGTTTGAAAAAAATTAAAGCATATTATCAAAAAAAATCAAATCGAATCACTGTACCGATTTTATAAACATAAATGTTATTAAATTTACACTACAAACATGCATAGTTGCGCGAACAATGACGATCACTATAATTTACACGCATATTTGAAATTACAATAGCCATTCTAGTGTCCTTTGACAATATTAGAAAAAAGAAAAGGAGATAAAAATTCTCCTTCGTGGCCACTGTTTAGAAAATTTCGCTTAATTTTTTCTGCTTAAAGCTATATGTCCAATCACCTGCTCGTATGTTTATATATTTACATGTTTACACTGTATATACACATCTCACAATGTACTGAATTTTACATGTATTCATCCAACCACATACATACTTTCATAGAACTATATCCGTTTGTATCATACTTTTAAACATATTGAGGTGCTAATTCAGAGTACAACACTGCACTGTTGTTTAGAAAGTTATATATATATATTTATATATATATGTTCATTCGCATTACAGTAAATTTTAGTTAAGTACATACATTACAAATAATAATAATAATAATATTTATAGATTTGCAATTCGGAGTTTACTATTTCGATTTAAAAAAAAATTGCATTGTGCTGTAACGGTAAAATAATACACGAATGAAATAATTGACTTTTAATTTGAATCTTATTTAAGTTTGTTTTAGATCCCGATCGTGCATTTTGCGTTTGACCAATATTTCTTTGATTTTAGGTGGCTCCCAAAAATCCATCTTCTATAGTGGGGGGAAAAAAAGTTCAATCATACTATTCCTTTAGTATTAATAACCTTTACATATACATATTTTTATTTTAATTTTTCAAATTATTAAAGGTTCATTTTTAATTATATTCCTCGATTTTCTTTTCTAAATGAAGATAAAAATTATTTTGATCTCCTTCAAACGACTTTCAAATTAGATAATATTAACTTTGCTCTTATTAAGTATCTCTTTTCTTTCGTGTATTTTCTAGTACTAAAGATGGAAAATCCCTTCAAAAAATACGTTTTTAGAATATTTTAATTACCAATCCTAAAATGTTTATTCATGTTTATAATTTTATTACATATAATATAATTATTAATTTCGTAACACCGATGTTAGTACGATAATTATACTGTATCAGCTGTTAACATAATTCTTACTTATATAATTTATTTTTAGGTTACACTTAATTAATGATACTCAAATCATTTAGGGAATATTTGAACTGCCACTTTAGGCGCGACTTTTAATCTATTTAAATTTTTCTTATACATACAAAAAAATAAATAAAAAAAAATAAAAGTTATGATCCGGTACCAGACATAAACATGTCATTTTTAATAAACGCAAAATACCAAAATATAAATAAAACCTCTAATATGGCCTATATTAAGAATTGATACAATTGAAAACATTATTAAGATCGAAAAATAAAATAAGGAACAATTAAATAACAATAATGAAAATTAGAATATAATTGATATTTTAAATGTTATTTTAAAATATATTAAGTATTAGCAATTTAATTACAAAATCGATATTTTAATCATACTTCATAGTGTTCCAATTAATTTTTCCTTATTTAAATTTTCCCGTTTATTTCATTGCTTCTTAATTTCTTTTAGCTGTACTAAAAATAAAATTAATTCATTTGTATCGAGAATATGTTATATATTAATCGTTTATAAGTATTGAATATTCAAGTAAAAACTTACGATTTCAATAGCTTATATCATTCCCTTAAAAAGCGTGGTTTATTTAAAAAAAAAAAAAAAATTGTACCGAAAATGTGGCAGACGTACTTTATTTGTTTAAAATTTATAATGATTTTTGTTAGCATTAAAATTTTTTTTAGTTCAGATGTATACATATATATAAATTCGGTCATTTTGGTCTCGCAAGGGGCTGTGCCCGTTTAACTCGCTTGCTTACATTTCTGTCTCTTTCTCTTCTATACTTTGTATAAAATGATCAAAATTTACAACGTAATTCTATATTGGTCCATATGAATATAATAACATAATCATAGAAATCCTATTAAATATAACAAATGTTACATAAAATTGGGATACTTTTTTTGGGACATTTTTTCTAATGGGGGGTAGCCTGAGAATTACGTTATAATTAATATATATATATATATATTTATAATGGATAGATAAAATTAAATCTTTCGGGATTTCAACGGGATACTCCTAGTAATATTTATAGAAGAGTAAATTCCAATTGATTACGTAATTGTTGAAGAAAAAAATTAATTAATTTACGGTTTGCGCAGCAATTGTAATTTCCGCAACAGAACAATGCTACATATTTCATAGCGGTGTTTCGTAACGTTCTTTTCATATCACCCACGGCGCAAGAATGACTTGTCGTTAATGGATGTTATATAATCGTAAATATTAAAAATCTTGATGATAATTCTGAGTTTTCTCGTGTGCAAGCAAGCTCGAGTTCAGATATATGTAAATTCTGCAATGAGTGACATTCCATCAACGTGAAAGAATACTAAAACGGTACTAAACGATTTGGCTGGAACGATTTCTCTAACAAACATATATACGCTTATATTTGGCTTATAACATATGTTACATTTTATTTTTTTTTTTATTTTTTGCCTGGTGCGAAACCATCTCTAGCCACTAACGAATATGTCTCGGAGTAAACTAGATTAGCAGAATAGTATATGTGTATATAAAATAAAATTGGATCCGTCAGGCAGATGGTAAAACCTACTATAAGACAATACCAAAAGCTATTGTACGATTGGAATATATAGGAAAAAAATTAATAGGTAAAAAAAGCGTTAAAAAAAATGAAAAAGACAAAACAAAATAATAATAAAAAAAAAACGGTAAAAAACAAAACGGGAAAAGAAAATAGTGTAGAACCGGGAATTTAGTCAAAACAAATATCGTCAAATATTAAAACTTATTACTGGGGGGTGGAGATTTTAACCGCGAAAAATTCAAAAAATAATGATAATATTAAAATGGTCCATTTCTATATTTCAATTACAAATAAGAATTAAAAAACACGAGAAACCGGAATATAATAATTTACAAAATACACGCGTCATCGGATTAATAGATTCAAAAAGATCGACTTGTTCCGGAGTTACTGTATAATCCGAGGTTATATGAAAACTACAATTATACAGGCGGACTTTGGATCATATCGCTTTTTTTGAATCCTCTAATCTAATGACGCGGGCGATTTGTAAATTACTCCCGTTTCTTTTTTTTTTTTTTTTTTTTAATACTCATTTATATTAAATAAATAAAACTAAAAAGGCAATTTGCGACCGTTTCAAACCGACGAAGTGAACACCGCGTTTTCGGGCTATGCTCAACATCTGGTTCGATCAAAAATCATCAGCCGATTAAAGGAGTTTCACTGTTTTTTAATGTAAACGCTACATGTAATCGCCACGGAAGACGAACATGTTGTACGCCTTCAACTTCAACTACTTTATGATGTGTCTTTAGTTTTAGTTGAATAAATGGTGTATTGTTAGCTGATGATATAGTGCGAAAACGTTTCTTTAAATTGAGGTATTTAAATTTATTAAAGTGTAAATTAATATTTATTTTTGTTTGCCGTCGTGATATTTATTTATTTTAAATTTATACTTTATAAATACGTTTTCCGGGTTTTCCTCCTCCCGGCGGTCAGTTCCGCTGGTCTATCTTTTCTTCAATCAGACGGCAATACCATCGCCATCTTGTGAAATGGAGAGCGTCTTTTCTTTTAATTTCGTTTTCATTAACCGCTACGTGAACGCTGATTTTCAAGTATCGGAATTTTTTTACATCCAACATCAAACAGATTTGCGAGAAAACAGTTACTTCATTGAGATTTTTCTCGCTATTAATTCTATCGTACTGACGAAGGTACTATAGAACAGGATGCTACTTCGAGGGTATTCTCGCCGAAGGGCATTAGCGAGAGCGACTTCATTAATATTATTAAGTACGCCACGATATGCGTCTAGGGAAACGGTCGATGAGAGCGAAGATTTACCGAGCAAAGCTGACGACACCGGCAGAAAGTCCCCCCCCCCCCCCACGAGATGATTACAGTCATTAGTACGTACACGTCAACAGATATTCAGGTGTCTCATTAGAACGCGGTGATGCAGGCGAATTCGTTAAAACGTCAAAAACTGTCGTACCAAGAACTTCGCTATCAGAACACACTTTCTGTCGTCGTTTTACTCTAACCCCGAAGAAGATGTGTATAACCACCGATTTTGGGGTGCGAATTCCATACAGAGCCGTTAACAGAGAGGTCAAAAGCATCGACCTGCGGCGTGAATGAGACAAAATGAGCGAAAACCAAAAGATGGTCTCGTGCAAGAGTAGGGTTTTAATGATACAAAATTTCAAGAAAACATAATAAGGACCGATTCTTAACCAACACAAAAAAATGTGCAACATTCATACACGTGTATAAACACAGCATGACCGGTAATGTTACGTGTTAATTACCGGTAAGTATATGCAGAATTGGACGGAAAATTGAGAAAATAGAATAGACAACATTAATAAACCGGTTGGAATCGCGTACTTAGGTTATTGATAACAGAATTTTATGAAATATTGTAATATTTGGTCAATATATAGCACTGAAGTTGCTAGGACTCACAAATGCGTACTGTGTTTTCTATCGTTGTTTGTTTTTTGAATTTTTAACTGAGCAATCGAAAATGTTAGAGATGTACCATTCTGCGACAATACTGGATGTCTGTAGAGGCTTAAAAGTAAATTTGATCGCGAAAATAGGCATGGAGGTAGAACAATCATTATTATTCGTAATGCCACGCCGTTTACCTTTCACAGTTCTTTCTCTTCTATTCCTACATCCACCGATTCTGACATTTGGGTTCATATTTCAAGCCCCATCAACCACTCTCAAACATTTCATATATTTTCTGTTTATATTACGTTTAATTTTAATACTATCAACATTTTACTTCCTTTTGTAGGTTCTCTCTGTCATTCCTATATATATATATATATATAATTGGTGCAGGCAGAATATTCCCGTCTCCTTAGGGTTGTACCTCTCAAAATAATGACGAATATTTCCTCGAGACCTTAATATATGATACTAACATGGTCCTTCTCAACGATCGTTTGCTTACATACCTCAAAAATTCTTCAATTCTTTCCTACCTGATACTAGCTTTAAATGTTCCTGGAAAACCATAGATGACAACTATACTCTTATTGTCCGTTCGATCAATATACTCTGATTCTTCATACTACTGCAAACCTCTTCAAGCGTCAGAATGAGAAAAGACGGACTGCGATAAATACCGTTCCTCTCTCGCTCTCTTTCTCATTCAGCATTCCGCGCGTGTGTTTTTCAGTGCTTGTTTGACACGTGCGGTTTTGTAACGAGTAAGACCAAAAAAAAAAGAAAGATGACCTATTGTGGTAGTTTTTACGGAAACCCCTACGTTTAACCATGGTTTAACATATTTTTAAAGTGGAAAACTTTAAAGCACAGAGCTGTGAGTGGATTTTAAAAGATAAGAAATCCAATTCGATTACTAACCACGATCTCTGGTCGCCCAACCCAGATTTCAGGATGATGGAACTGTTGAAAAAGTTAGTGAAGCAGTTTAGATCGTCTCGTTCGACTACTGAACGGAATTGACGCGTGTGTGCCTCGGAGCTCTTGCCAACGACGAATCTTAATAAACATGAAACGCATTGTTACGATATTTGCGCCGCGGTTTCTCGCAGAAGATCAGAAGGTCATTCGTGTCACTGTGCGTGTCATGGCGAAAAATATAATGATCATTATTACATCTCACCGTCCGTACTCACTTGATGATCTCTAGTCTATGAACGAAAAATTAAACAGAAAGCGATTCGACGCAAAGCCAAAGAAAAATCGCAACAGGCGCATTGGACGGCACTCTTGTACAAGACTTCCAAAAATGTTTTTAAAACCGTCGCTGCAAGTATATTCAGTGTCACATAGAGAGTACTTTAGAGGAACGCAACGTTTCAGTAAATAAAAATATTCGAAATTATGTTGTTTTTTTTGGTGCATCCGGTTATTTTTGGATACCCTATAACTTTAATATATCGCAAATCGGCCAATTCGTGCAGCTAGGTGACAGGATGTCTCTGAAGTCTACAATGAACTAGTTGGAAAGAGATGGAAGTCGCATCAAATGTGGAAATGCGTAAGCACATCCGCTGCGCAATCGTACTTTAGATCATGCTGACAGATTCTATGCGGAGAATGAAAACCTAATGAGAATATAAGAAGTAGCTAATGTGACCTTCCATGGGCCACCCCGTGTAAAATAAGAAGCAACGTAGGACGATGCAAAACCAACCTGCGGAAATGGAGAGCTAGCTGCAGCGATGCTTTGTATGTGCTACAGCGACGAGGCCGACTCGAATTCAAAAAATAGCTCTGTCGCTGATTTGCCTTTTAAGATTTGATTACGCTTTCACGATGACCATGATGAAAAAGAACGACCAGAACATAACGCACACGGACGAATAGCAACATTTTAATATTATAGCCGAAGGCTCGATTTATTCGCACCTATGTCGACAGGGACAAACGCATAGACCGACCGATCGTCTTTCCCCTTTTACTTATGTATCGTTTTATCTATGGGGCACAAATGACACGTTCTAGAAGAAACTAGGTGTTCTGCAGATTCATATCTTTAATTTTAATTAATCTCTAAAGTTGGTTTCCAGTTTCGTCCAGTAAAGTTCTGCTCTTCTCGATACATCAAGACAACTATCGGTCGCTCTTAACCAGCGTGTAAAATCCGCTTCGCCCTTTCTGCGGGTAAACTGAAATATATATGCCTTACCCGTCAGTCTGTCCAATTAAAGGGCGTGAATTATCAAAAAATCTAAACTTCTCCGACCATCTGCGAAATTATCAGAGTAGAAGGTCCATTCCTCTAATGGCAGCTTTACTTGTTTTTCGAGTACGTACGTGGGAAAAATCGGTTCATTTCGTTTCTGCCTCGAAGTCGGAAACCATTTTTCGAAAACCCCCGATATTCTATAAATTTCTCCCGGGCCGAGAAACACTCAAAGAGCTATTAGCTACGACGCTATTTCTCTTTCAATATCAACGTATCTCACGTTTCTATAGTAGCGCGCTAAAATGAAACTACACACAATGTATCCTTTGACGGGGAGATTTTCCGACTTAAAGCCGACTTCGTACGGTTCAAATCAAACTTCCGCTCAGTATGCGACCGGCTAAAGGGTTCAACGTGTGTTTAATCTACCGGGTCATGATTAGAAAAGAATAAAATGCAAAAAAAAGTGGCCGATCATTGCCCGATGCAACTGGTACAAAACTTGATTCAAAAATCCGTGGGCGGGTGGGGGGGGGGGGGGGCAAAAAACATAAGAAGCTTGATTTTTTCAGCAAGAAAATAATTAACTCACGCGTCGGTTCTTCAAGCTATTTCTGGAAGTCTTATTTTCACGGATAAACTTTTGCCGTTTTAAGCCAAATTACGCGTAGACGACATCGATAAATTAAGGGAAAGTGTCGTCGTTTTAACGGTCGTTCTATTCGCTAACCGTATTTTCCAATTAATAGCGCAAACGTTTGAATCGTCTGACATGGCGGGGGGGGGGCTACAGAAGGAAATTTGGAAAACGAGGCGTGGCTGCGGACGGAATTAGAAAGCCGTTTGCCGGTAATCTCAACTGCGGAGGCGTCGAGACCACTCTTTTCTAGGTTCGTTCCCGACGGTTTTTTGCCAATTTTTTCAATATGCCAGCGAGTTTTAGCGCGCGCGCGACTATTATCCTTCATAATCGATTTCTAACGCAATCGATAAAAGCAGCCGATAATATTATCGACTTTTCCTATTAATATGTATCGTTGCGGCATAGACCCGGGGGGCGAAAATTTATATTCGGACCATTACGAACGGGCTTTGTGCCAAAAATCGCTCGTACATTATCTATACTACTTATTCGAGGGGATAAAGAACAACACTGACGCGTTTCCGATGTATGTCGACACACGTGAAAGAGTCGCCGACTTCAATTGCCGTTTATCATTTCAAAAATAATGCGCCACTTGTTCTAGTGCGAAGTGCACCAAAGCTCCTCTTAATAAACATACACGTTCCCAGTGAAATTTAAACATTATGTTTCAATCCGCGCGCTGACGGTTTAACTTTTGCCGGCCGGTGACGATAAAAAGAAAAAGAAAAAAAACAAAACGACCATCATGGACCGGAAAAAAAATTTAACGACAGCGAATTGGCTCGAGATGGATTTTCACCCGGAATTATAATACAATAATCTAAAAAAACCAAAAACGATAACGTGTGTACTAGTGGGCGTCATCGACCGATTTATATAACAATAAAAAGGCGATAACCAGATAGTATCACCGGGAAAATCAAAATTGCTCTCTATTCATTTTCCTGTCTGTCGTCGTTCCACCGTTGTTTCCTTAATTAGACTCAGGATTAATCGTTACTGCCCTCTTCTTGTTTCCGTTTTGCTTTGTCGCCTTCTCACGTGTTAACGATCCTCCTTCTATAAGTGATTCTAATCACATTCTTTTCGAACTTTGTAATATGTGTACAGTTGAAAGAAATATGAATTCGTATGCTGCGGAAGCCGAGAACCCGAGACAGGAATTGATGACCAAATAGCTGGAAGCTGAGCAAGGCGAACATTATTGAATCTGCGGCAACGACGGTGCTGCTCAACTGAAACCGCTGACCAAACACTGCTGGCGCTGGTGAAATGGAATGCCAAAAAGAGCGATAGGACGATGTTGTCCAACAGGAACCGGAGACCAAGCGACAGATTAGAAATATGAATTCGTAACGACACTGTGGCTATGCTACGACTGAAAAATTAACCAGGCTGCTAGAAGAGCGCTGCTAATAGTCACGAACGTCGGTGCCCGCTTTACTATCTCTGCAAAAAGAGCCGTTGATCTGCAGCACCGCAGTGCTAGCCAAACAGGAATTGGAACGCACCCTCTGAAGATGGAAATGACGTGTGCAAAATTCAACGTGTGACTATGTCGAGCGATGAAAATCCGGGGGGTATAACTATCAGCGGCTAGGGTCGCTGTGCCGCGTGATTGGTTGTCAGCCGCGCCGAAGCAGCCAATAAAAACCGGTTTGGAATTTCGCGATTTACGTCACATTCGGAAAATTTAATCTAAAAAAATAGCGTTTAATTCGCATTGAAATAATGTTAGAAAATGAAAACCACGTGAGCATATCGACTAATTTTTTCCGTGATAAAATCGTACGCGGCGTTTTGTGTAAAATACACGCGCAACTCATTCAATTAACTAATATAGGCCGAAATTAAAAATTTCAATTGAAGCCCGGAATTTGAATGTGCGCACCAAAGGGACTACACATATGTGTTTACCAAAATAATAGCCCTCTACGTTTGTTTATAATACCTTGGATAAAAAGCGCTACTGATACGATCGATGTATCTAAACAGCGGTTACTTTTTCCGATAAGAATTAGATTTCCCTCGTTATCTTAACTGTTTTCTCCGATACATGGATGATTACGAAAATCAATGAGTTTTATAATAATTCATTCAAATATTACGTACGGTTAGATATGGATTCGCCGTTAGATTACCCGAAATTTTTTGAAAACGTGTAACATCGCAATATTGTAAATTGAAATTCGTACAGATTTCGAAGACGAAGAGAAATAATATTAATCTTTCTCGTCTATAGATTAGAGACAATTTGAAAGGAGTTTTTCGATACCTTATAAATATTTTATTGGCACAATATATGCCAGTGGAAGGACATCGATTTGATGTTGTAACCGTTTTGACAAAAAAAATATATTACGAATTCTTTTAAAAATCTTAATATATACGAAAGAAATCGTTATAAACTTCCCCATCTGAAGTATCATTAAAACATTCGTGCATTTTAGAAACTAAATCAAATTACAATGCGATAATTTTAGATTTTACGTAATTTAACCGAATGAGAAAAACTGGAAAAAGTAATCCGTTAATTTTACAATTTAAAGTTGTTTTTGACACTTTTAATGTATCCAGTTTTTTTTTTGTTTTTTTTTTTTTTTATTTTTGGCATACGCATGAAGATTGAAAAACTAATTTCTATTTTAAAGTTTAAAATAACAAGTAGAGTTAGTTAATCATTGTGCGCTGGAAATCCCCCCCCCACCTTGTGGAAATAATTTAAGTAAACTCAAGTGAACCGTGAGACTATTTAGCTCCGATTTTAATGTTTTGCATTTTTCAAAAAAAAAATTTAATTTTGTGCCTTATCCTACAGCATGTATTTGAACCCGGTAAAAAAAAAAAAAAAAGTAAAGAAAGTCTCATAAAAAAAAAAATCGATTAAATAAAAATGAAAACAAAAAAATTTCGTGCCAACATCGTCGTTTTACCCACCAGATAAGGGAAACCGTTATAAAACAATGTACGGATGAAACATTTTAAAAATCACTTTAGTAATAGGACTACCGGTTGTTATTGTTTCACTGTTGAAATGCAAAGCTCATCCTTAGCATGACTGCGTCGTAGTCCTGTATTCACCGTCGGAATACGTTGATTAGGGCCCAGCGTAAAAACCCTAGGCCGCATCAGTCAGCGATTTTTATTCCGATACTGAAATAACGCCATTCCTACAGCTGATCCTTCTTCCCATTATTGTTCTTCCTTTAATGTTCCGTGTTATTTTTTCTTCTTTGTATCCATCACAAATGAAAGCACGAAATAAAAATGAAAAACATTTCAAGCAGTCAGCAAAAATCATTCTTTTGCCCAGATTAGAAATTTCAAGTAACGAAACTACTTTGAAAGGGAAGCAAATGAAAAAAGCTTTCGTTAACTGGGTTTTTCTGACGTAAACTGTTCGCAAACATATCAACATTTATCCCGTATCTGAATGAATAGAGTTATCGATATTTCGTTCTCAACTGCATTTTTCCTCAGAGAAAGCGGTGTGCGGTTTTGTCTTTAAGATGGGCCTGTGTGGGTCACTTCAACAGCTCTAACGTCACCGACATGTAATACCCGAAAGATTATTTCAGGCCTCCCGTTACGAATTCGTCTAAAGTGAGAAAAACTAGATACCGCGATAAAGCTATTGCGGATTTTCACCGTGATGATATCCGCAGACGGCGACATAAGCATGCCGGAAGAAACAATACAATGGCTCTATATTCAGAGATTACCTAGAAGTCAAAATTAGGCGTAATTACTCACGATCAGGTAATCTGTAACGCGACATTATTCTCTTAAACGTCTTAAACGTTGCACGCAGCATAACTAATAAGTCCGAATAGCGTGGCTAGCGGGAAGAGGGGCCAGCTGAAGAGGCCGCATTCGTATTCCGTCGACATAAAAATATCGAATAATATTAAACTGTTGGATAGCTTCCAATTGTTTTCCGCGTTTCCAATAAACCGCATGATCGCATCTCCACATGGAGCATAATAACGGATTTAATATTAACCGTCGAACAATCCGAATATATTGTACACTTTAAAAAACTCTTCTATAATATTATATGTAGTAGAGCGAATACACTTCTTGGTTTTGCTGCGGCAAAAGTAAGTAAATAAGAAAAATTAAATAAAAATTAAAGGAAATTATACTGGAATGGTGGCACAATTAGACAGGCAGTGACTGACCATCACAATATTGTAATTCGGCAATACAGAATCACAGGTTTTGTATCCGCAGCATTTTAACACGAGGTTAGATTAGATTCATACAATGATCAATGTAGCAATAGGGAAAGAGGGGTACGAAATTTGTACAAATAGAAGCGTTTCGCACAAATGGAGACAATCTTAAATTTATCAAAATAAATGACAAAAAAAAAAAAATAGATAAGTATTAGCTCGGTTTATTTGTGAACTTTATCCGAATTTGCAAAAAAGTTTTATTCCGCCGCTCCATTTTCAAAAAAAAATATATTTTAACAATTACCAAGTTTTATTAGGTTTAGTTAATATATTTAAAAGCATTTCGTGATCGGTTAGGCAGTGGTGTTTCGTCGGCTAGAAATATACTGAAACTTTCAAAAATATCATCTATGCTGGGTTAATATCCCCATATTTGACGAACTTCAAAATAAAAAACAAAAAAAAAATGTTTTTTTCTTTAATCTCTAAAATTTTATTAAAATTATCGAAAATAAACCATTTATTCTCGAAATTTATAAATATATATATATATATATATATATATATATATATTTATTTATTTTTCTCATCCGTTTTCGAATAACATTATTTAATGGTTTTTTTAATTCCTTCCTTTTATGATATTATTGGAGTTATAGACGTTAAAGTAATTTCCGAAGTGAAAAGAACAAGAAATAAGTCTGAGAGGCACTAAGATAACGACAGAAAGGTATAGAAAAGATAAATCCGGTGTATCGTTTTGAAATTTTTAACTGACGCATGACTGAAGATACACAAAAATATATTCAAAATTAAAGTCGACTAGTTTCGAATACTTGACACGACTATAGTTACACGGATCAAGGGTTAAAATCTGCGTTTCGCATTTTTATGATCCATTGGTTTTTTTTTTCTGTTTTTTTTTTTATGTATGTATTATCTTTAGTCGCATCGGTATACTAGTTTTAAAATGGAAGATTAGATTCTTCCATGGTTTTCTAGATTCTCTCTTCAACGTTCCACAATCTCGGCTAATCGTCAGCATCGTTTTTAGCCTCCTTCCTGCGTCATTTTCTCGGGGTTTTCATTTGCATCTACTTCATTTGTCCTTTTCATCCCTCTTCGCATACTATCTTTATAACCCTGATATCACGTTTTAACTGAATGTTCGACCCTTTCTGCTGAACAATTGTCCTTTTACTTTTCTACTACTAAAACACTCGGTACTCCTCCTTATTATCGGTTATGTACTTTCGTTTTTTTTTTTTTTTTACTTCTGCTATTTGTGCCTTCAGTTTAATCCTCTATCCTTGAAAAAAATACAATTTCGCTTTCTTCTTCTTCTTCTTCTTCTTCTTCGAGGTAATGTCCTTGTTAACGAATCCGTTAAAAAAAAAAAATACATATATTAAAATTCCCGCTGACAATCCTAATGCTTGTGTTTAAGAGAAATCCGCAAAAAAGAATCCCGTTTTAGATCGTCGAAAATAGCTACGTAGATGATTTCGGTAAAAATTGGTCAAATATTAGCTGCTAAGTGCAAACGCAGTGTAATTTTCTGAATTTGTTTCATTTTTCAAAGGAATTACATTTTCTCCTCCTACACAGGTGTTTTAATGCTTTCGACATCATTTTCATCGTTAAAAATAGTAGGCAATAAAAAATTAATTAATAAACAAAAAATTGTATCGAATAAAGTTGTAAACTTCGGGAATTTATTTCAAAAAATATCTCATCTTTTTATTAGCGCAGTAGGAAAAGTTTGCGAAAATATTTTTAGAACAAATTACAACAGAGCTTTAGTATAAAATTCCTCGCCATAAAGCTTCAAAAACGTTCGGGAAAAAATAGTTAATAAGCTGTAGAACTATGTTCACGCGACTGTTGTTGTTTTTTCCCGATTTAAATTTACCTCCGGAAAATAAAACAGCTGAAACGTCAAAAAGTCTCGATACTAATCGTGAATGCGGAAAAAATAAGTGTGTAGTTTTGTACTCTTTTTTTTTTTGTCATTCTTTTTATTTCTTCTGATTTTCTTTACTACATAATTGAATTTATTTTGAAAGCTCTCTGCGGCGTCACATTTAATCGTAACGACTTTCGGATAACAAAAGCGTACTATTTTTATTCTCTATTAAATTAATTTTCTAATAATATATTTCCATTAATTTATTTTAACTTCAAAGAGTGTCCTCCGATCAGTTGCTCACGCTGTCTGTTGAACAAGATTTATTAACGAGAGGCATGCGAGCGTGTTCTCGAAATACTTTTTTGAGCACATTTACGCCTAAATCGAGCTTTTTTTTGGCCTCGCAATTCGACCGTTCGCAACACACCGTTAAATCTTTTATCCGGCTTGTCAATATTATCTGCTTTTTCACGTGCTTCGAGACGCACGAACTTACTTCGGCTTACTACTTATTTGCGACTAGAGTGTGGTGGTAAACCGTTCGTAACTCGATCTTCTCCATCGAGATGTACAGGGGGCTAATATTTCGTTCACTGATTTTTCACTTGTTATAGAGATGTGTTCGGTATTCACGGAAAATTTATAAATGGGGCACTCTCGGACGTCCAATAGAAATTCGATTTGCCGAATATTTTCACACGGATGAGCAAGACCTGAACCGGTAACGCTGTTGGCTGTACGATGTTATTACGATTGAGTTGAAAATTTGAATTGAGCAATGAAAAATCGCTGTTACATTTATAGAATTTTCCGATGCGGGGATATATTTCTCGATCTTGCCGATTTTCTGACACTGAAAAGTAACGACCCGAAAGGTTTATTTATTTTTTCTTCTTTTTTACAAAAATATCTGCAACTTTGGCTAAACTGTTTTCATCATGCCGATGAAATAGGCCCCCCCCCCCCGTTGAAGCGCTCTATGATGATGAAGATTTGCCTGGATTTTATCCATTAGACATTTGACCACAACTTTTGAATTGTACTCCGAACTTTATAAATCGATTTACCAACGTCACAAACAGTATCTCAGTAATGTGAAGTAAGTTTATGCTGCCGCGCAATTAGTCATGCGCGTTGGAATGCTAATGATAGTGTCCTGCTGGTTTTTCGTCATGTTAGGTGGATATCAAAAACCGTTCTTTGCAGCAAGCACACTGATACGGCATTAAACTGACAGAATGCCGGTTCGCTTTATATTTCCTCCGAATTTGGGAAAATTCATATCTGGCAGATTTTTCAACTTTCAGCGGTTTTCGTTATTCAGCCGCGATCCTGCATTCGGTCAGTTTAAGTTTCTCGAACGATACCGCTTATACTATTAGTAGGGATTTTTAATTTATTTTTTTACATCAGGAATATTTATAACTAACGTGTAATTTAATTACTCGCTCGCGCGACAATAATAATAATATAATAATAATAATATACTAATAAAAAAATAATGATGGTAGTATCGGTTGAAAATAGATCTAAATAAAATTATACGTGTTGTTA
This sequence comes from Icerya purchasi, assembly GCA_039619475.1. Classification (NCBI taxonomy): domain Eukaryota; kingdom Metazoa; phylum Arthropoda; class Insecta; order Hemiptera; family Monophlebidae; genus Icerya; species Icerya purchasi. The sequence goes on from CM077116.1 coordinate 80,065,412, forward strand.
AAAAAAGAAGAAATAAAAAAGAAAACAATTTGCATAAAAAGGTAATTTATAGAAAAATCAGCGCGCGGATTAAATTGAAGGAGAAAAAACGGTTTCCCCGAAGATTGCACGATAAACAGAAAATTATTTCCATTTATCATTATGATTATAATTATTATTTTCTTTTACGGTGAATAATAATAAAATAATAAAAGGAAGCGTATAAAATTGTAATGACCATTTTTGCGCGGATTAAACAAAGCCGAAATATAAAAACGAAGCAATAAAACGAGCAGATAAAATAATAGGACGAAGAAGCTGGCCGGTTATTATTCGTGCGAGGCGGAGAAAACACCTGTACGCGTTATAAATATCGCTCAGTTAAAGCGAAGTGCGGATTTAGAGGTTTGCCACAGCCGCGGAGTAATTTAAGCGGATAATTTAACTTTTTTTCCCCGTAATTTTTATTTTGCACTAAACGCGCCAGAATTTCTCCATAGGGCATTATTCTCTAATCCCCTATCGGTCGATGATGTCCTGCACTTCGAAGACTGGAGACCGAGACTTTTGTTTCACCGGAAAGAAGGCCCCTTTATCGCGAACGCTATTAATGGAGTTGTGCAATCGTGATCATGTAATATTTCGATCGATAGTAGGTGACACATTCATGAACGACCTACATTCTACTACTAGCGCTGCGTTTCCAACTAAACTCTCTGAGCCTCCGGCGATATCAAAATTGCCGAAGAAAATTGTACTAATTCACATTTCGCCTAAATCGGCGGCACATTTACCGTCAGATGAATTAAACTAACAGAGCGCGAGCCTATAAACGCCGGACACGCTATTACATAATTTTCGCCGGTAAATCAGCTGTGAAGGAAACAAGTGAAAGAGAAGTAAAAGCACATGAGCGGAATGATTGCCGAATTTTTCAGACACCCCTTTCAACGGAGGAAATCATTTTTAGAAGTATCGCATTTTATTCCGTCACTCCCGGCGTTAATAAGACCACTATCACCCGGCTACCTGAGATACTGGGTAGTGGTGTTTTGCTCGGCTAGGACATCGCGATAAAGAATCTATGGAAAATTCTCCTCTTACGCTGTGTCAGTGTCCATAATTAATCGCTACAGAAAAGAGCGTTGTCAGCGAGTTTTGTAGTAATCTCCGTATGTGTTTTCTATATTATTATATACTTTGAAGTAAAGTAAAGCAAGTCATACGCTCGATATGGTATCATGAATTGTGTAATTAGGCTTTTCATAATGTACTTAAGGACCTAATGGATCTCTGATGAGAATACTGGGGGGGGGGGCAGTTTCCTTCTACTTTTGAATTATCCGCCTTTACTTTCCACCAGATAATTCTCTGGTATAACCAATTTTCAATTTCAGATTCGGTATAAACAGCGTCTTAGATCTGGAACGAGATAAAGAGATATTAAAACTAGAATGAAATCGACATTTCTTAAATTCGGTTAGAAGGAAATGTTCCGAGGTTAAAAAAGGGCTGCAGAATTACCAAAAGATTTGCCAAGACAAGCGCAAAGGAAATTCAATACTATAATAATGACAACTAAATATCTGAACAATACACGTCAAAGTAACGTTTCATTTTTATCTAAATGGCCAAAAATTGAAATATCAACGCGTTAGATTTCGTTTGAAGTTTTTTTTTTTACAAAAAAAAGGAATTGTACGCGGGTTAAAAACTGGCGAATAGTCTCTCTAGTAAGCGAGTATGATAAACTTACTTGTGATCAGGTCGGTGAGCAATGAAAATTTGAAAAAAAACTTTTTCATTTGAAAAACGCTACCAAACTATTCTGATTGGCCGATGAAAATATTTTCGTGATTTTATTTACACTAGACGCGACTTTGAATAGTGTACATACGCCCGCACAAACTGGACAAACAAGTGCGCTAATATGCTTCGAAAACGTGGCGTAGTTAAAATCGCTTGGGAAATAAAATAACGATAATTAAAATCATCAAACACGACGATAATCGATCAATCAGGCACGATGTGATCAGCGACCGCGAAGAATTATCATCGGAATTCATTGAGCTGCTGTTTTATTTCTCAACCGGCAGTGCGCGTCAATTGTTATCGGTAGTAGACAATTTAATCATTTACCGCGCTATAAAAATTAGCTGCACTTCCGTAGTAGATTCTTTAGAGGGTGTGCTATTCGAAGGTTGGTGCCTTTTTGAAGTTTTTCGCGACGTTACGTCGTTGTTCGCGGTTAACGGATCCAGCTAAGGTTTAAAAGTTCTATACGACTCTGACCATCGGTGGTAGCACTGAAACAATATATCCGGCAGCCGCAAACACTCTTGACCATGTTCATACACGATTGTTGTTATAAGTGTCTAAATTTTTAAGTAGCTCGACTGATGAGCAAAATGCGGAAAGAAATTAAAATCTTCAGCAAAGTCGCGGGGAGGAGAAAATACTAATTAGCAGTTTGCAGAATCAAATCGTACAATAATGCAGTTCGCGATGTAACTCTGAAATGACCTGTATCTTCAATCATACCGCTTAACGATCTCGCAACATCGTTGTTGTATAGAAATTAGACAGCCGAAATGGATATTTGTCGACAATTTCTTTATAAGTATTATATCGCAATAGTAAACGACAGCTAATTAATACGAATTAAACTGCAGTCTATTATGCGCTTAACACAGTTAGTATTAAAAGCAAGAACAATAATCTCTACGACCGAGCTGCAGCTTTTCTTCGTGCACATGCCGGAATGCAACGAATGTTTCGAACTAACCGTTAAGGCAACATTGTCTTTCCCTAGGCTATTGCCTACCGTGAAAAATAGCTTCTTTTCCGTATAGGAACTTGAACGAAAAGTAGATTTCGTCTTGATTGCAGCAAACGGCCTCTCTAAAAATTCAATTCAACACCTCTTTAGCCACAGAGAAGAAATCTCTGTAACCTGTGTTGGGTTGCGGTTGAAGCATAGGCCTTTGAGCGAATCCCTAAAACCAGTTACACTTAAACTTGCACACTACGTAGCGTAGCAGTTTCATCTATTGCTGAGCATAAACATTGTAGTCGATAAACCCCCGCACATTATTACTTAGATTAGATTGTTTGGTCTTTCCCGGGTACCAGTAACTTAACAAGAACATATTCTTAATTACCTCCGAAGTTATAACATTTTAACTACCATAATAATTGTATAGAGTATAAGGCTCAAAAAAAAAAAATAAATAAAAAAAAAAAAAAAATAAATCGACGACCGTTATTTTCCTTTATTTATTCTGTTTTATACCTTTTTGAGCCTTGACTCTCTGAATCTTACTCCATATTCCTTTTGCTCTTTCTTTACCGCCGAACAAACGACTCTATATTCCATTGTGTGCATCTGCTCTGATTTCCGACTATTTTCGATTATATGCAACCCCGTGAGCATTCTCCAAGCGATTTCCTTCTATATATTCCCATCCACTTCAGCGACTTTATCGTCCTTTGCAAACGTTTTCCCATGTATAATCTTCTCGCAGTCCGTTCTGCGCACATCAACTTCCACTCCATTCTTTATAATAACAAAATGGCTGATTCTTTGATTCGGAGCAACCTCTTACGTAGACTGTAGATGTTTCTTTTCCGAAAAATGTTCACCTATCCATCCAACCGAGTTTTCCTGTCTTCCCTCGATTTATTTCTTTCAATGTCGCTGCCGTCTCTATTATTATTCATTTACGTTTTACTGTTGCTACCTTCTTCTCGTATATATTTAAACTTCATACTAATTACGAAGCTATCTGTGACCCTAACCATATTCGATATCGACTGATACCATTCTCTATTCGAATTTGTTATCCTTCAGACTTTCTAATTTTAATTGCGCCTTTTACATCTTATCCCTTCCGCCTTTATCCCGGTTCTTAGTTCCTTCATTCTTTTAATTTACTGGCCGCATCAATATATCTGACTGTAATCACTTCTGGACAGAGGTTCTGCGTCGACGTGCCGAAAATAGATAAAAGCGAATAACATTTATCCACGCCTCACCCCATATTTCTTTTATTAAATTCTTACTGCGGTAACTTACTTCCGTCTGAATATTTGTTTCAAATTTTCCCGAGTCTTTTCCCGATCGTCTTCATAAAGCCTCGTACACTCCGGATGCTATTGCATCTACACATGACCGCTTTTCAAAAATAGCACACCTCGGAGAAGCAGCTACGTTTTTGGTTGTCGGCTATACCTTCTTCGTTCATTTTCGGCTTTTGATACTTAATTTGCGTTTTCGAAATGCTTCTCGACGCTCCGTAAGGTCTCAATCGGATTAAAACAGCTGTTGAGTTTTCCTTTTTAGTTCAGCCGATATGTGTGTTTTTCCAAAGCAGTTGCAAGTGTGTCGCGCGTTCTTACGATAATGTCGCTATCCTCACAAGCTTGCGTGTAACTTGCAATGCTGATTCGCGTAGCTCTGGTGCGTATCTGTAATTCTTAATCGTTCAAGTACCGAGATTTCTTTCTGCGTCTACGATTGTGTTTTGGGGATTAGAAATATCGCGCTGTAACAGCTATTTTTTACATTTTGAAACGAGAAAATAGTGCAATTTTGACGGTACATCGAATTGAAAAAAAAAAAAGAAAGAAAAAAAGGAGCACCTATATATGTACATACCGTTATTGCTGAAAAACTAAATCCTAGCATTTATCTCGGAAATTACGTTCTTGAATTTTCCTCGCTATTCTTCCGCAACTACGTAAATTGTTGCGAAACGACCTTAAAACGTCGAAAAATATTCCGAAAATTCCTCTGCCCGCTTACGGAAATAACAATCACAGCTGACCGCTACTTTCTCATTTTCATTCGGAAATACGCTGTCTGCGGTAATTAAATCGTTCGCCAGTAAAAACAAACTCGCGCCTCGTGTCGTTATAGCAAATGCTGAAAATTCATCTAATCAAGCGAATCCTCGAAGCTGTTTATTTTACATTCGAAGAGAATCTCGACTTTGAGCTCGAAATGTTTTGCAACTTTCAATTGGACGTAAATTTCGACGTCATTAAATCCGCGGCTTCGTGCAAGCCTTTTAAAATGATTTGGAAACTCCGCATAAGCGGGCAAATAAAAATGTTTAATTTCCCTTCTGAACTTGAGCAGATTAAACAAGTTGCCGGATTCGATACATAAGGATGCGTTTAGTCACGAGTTCCCGAATTTTAATTTCATTCCGTCCATCAATTAAATATATTGCTTATTTTAGAAGTTGCTTACCGTTTGATTTTTATTTTTATTTCAATACTTTTTTTTTCAGAAATTATTTGATAATCTAGAAAGTTACGAAAAAGAAATTTTACAAGCCCATATAAATGAAAATTGTATTTTAAATGGATTATGCAAAATATTTGTATATTCTTCAATATAGATAACCGTTCGGTGTAATGAAGAGTATTTTTTTATTACTATTTTATACTAAATTTTGTTACGTATAAAAATATTCTTTTTTATATTCTACGTATCCGTAGCAATTTTATCGTTTCTAAAGCATTGAGTTTTATTCGCATTTTATGCACTACGTACTTCGCTTAATTACGAACACATAAATTATCAAAGGAATATTTTTAGTCTTTTCTCTCATCTGTAAAGTGATTTCGCTGTTTTTTAAAAGTTTGATGTAATGGTGTAGACGCGTTCTAACGCGAAGTTACGTATAGTGCAACTGTCATTGTTTGAAAAAAAAAAAAAAAAAAGAAAAAGGGTGTCTTTTTAAAAGAAAAATTACTCACAGGTTGAGCTATCTGCGTAGGTGGTTTAACGTAGCTGCGACAGGTGCGTAGAATTTTATGAAAAATATACGTGCATTAGTCCGTTATTCCGTTAGCACCCGAAAACGAATTTTCTTAAAGAAATATTTCTTCTGTCTTAATTTTAAACAGTCAACTATTTTAACTCGTCAAGATTTTCAATTCGGTCGAAAACTCCAGGAAAGAAAAAGAAACTATGAAATAACGGTTTTTTATTTACCGCATACTATTCATTCATTGACACGATTGATAATTTTTCGATTAAGACAGTGTTAGCAGTTATAACAGTCTGCTTCCTCCGCTGAGATTTTTAAAAATTCATTTAGTTGATCGATTTTAAATTGAAAAAAAATATTTCGTGATAATTTTAGCATTCAGACCCAAAAAGTAACGTCATAATTCTAAAAAAAAAGTATTTTTCGCTATTTGTTTTATTGTTATTGTAACTATTCTATTGAATATTTTTTAACAAAAATATTTTAATAAAGACTATCGGTAAAAGACATTTTTTTGAAAAATTTTAACTATCCCACTTTTTTTTTTTTTTTTTTTGAAAACAAAGGTAATAATAATAATTTTATCACGATATTTAAACATGTTCCTTTTTTGGGATTTTTCACGGAAAACTTCTTTCGTATTCGTCTTGATATGGTAGAATTTTCGACTTGATCCGATGCAACGTGGTTAAATAAAATCGATTTTTTTCCCTATATTTTCTTAGAATATTATCTACTATTTACTAATAAAATACTTCTTTTTTTTTTTTTTTTTTTTTTCTTTTAAAAATACACCAAAAACGTCCATGGCATAATGTTCCCGTACTATCGGAAATAATTATTCAATAAAAAAAAAATCAACTTTTTACAAATTATTTCTACAAAAGTCCTCTCATCAGTTATTTTGAATGAAATAATTTCACATAAAATATATCGAGTTTTCTTCAACAATAGTAATAAAATTAATTACATTATGAGAAACTTTTTTACTAAGACTGTTTTAAATAACGTCAGTTATTAATCTTCGACTATAGTATTAACTTTTCCATTTGTAAACAATATCTCAGCAGGTCTTATTATTTTAGCTAAAAAATATCGAGCGTAAGTAAGATAATGTGTAATAGATGCAATGTCAGAATCCGACAGTGCACCTATACCATTAGCACAATCACAACAATATCGACTAATGCCAGAGATTTTATCCGTATCTGGTCGATAATCAATGAAACAACGGTATGTTTTTGAAGTAACGTGCCGAGATTTCACTTGTAGTTTTATAATATTAGGCGTGATTTGCACGTACGGAAGTGTAAATAGTACCGTCTTTATTCATCAATTTAGAGCTAAATATGATACAGTTTGATATGACCCCATAAAAAAAATTATTAACTCAAAACATAGCGTTGTTTCATCGATTGTCAAGCAAATACGAATAAAATCTCCGGCATTAGTCGATATTGTTGTGATTAATGGTAGACGCACTATCAGGTGCTGCCCTCACATTGCAGCTATTACACGTACTGCTCAATATTTGGCTGAATTAATAAGACCTGCTGAGATATTGAGTTGTTTATTTACAAATGAAAAAGTTACTGCTGTAGCGGTGAAGATAGCGACGAAGATTAACTGGCGTTATTTAAAACAGTCTCAGCAAAAAAATTTCTCTAATGTAATTAATTTTCTTGCTATTGTTGAAGAAAACTCGATATACATATTTTATGTGAAATTATTTCATTCAAAATAACTGATGATTGTAAAACGATATTAATATAACTTGTAAGAAGTCGATTTTTTTTTTTTTTTTATTTATATTAAAATTATATAATTATTTTCAGCAGTATGGGAACATTATACCATATATTTTTGATGTATCTTTAAAAGAAAGAAAAAAGTATTTTATTAGTAAATAGTAGATAATATTCGAAGAAAATATGGAAGAAAAAATCGATTTACTTTAACTATGTTGTATCGGATCAAGTCGAAAATGTTACCGTGTCAAGAAGAGTACGAAAGAAATGTTTCGTGAAAAATTCGAGAATAACATCCGAAAGGAACATGTTTAAATATGTATGATGTTTAAATTACCCTCTTTTTTGAAACTTTTCCAAAAGAAAAGTTTAATATCTTTTACCGATAATTCTTTTTAAAAAAATATTCAGTAGACTAGTTACAATAAAACAAATAGCGAAAAACACGTGTACTTTTACTAATTCCTACGCATCAGTCACATTTAATCGCCAAACAGAGATCGCGAATACTACAGGCAAATCACGATACAGATTGTGTCGAAGAAAAAGTATAGCCTTTTTTTGGATGTTTAACATTTATTTCCGTTCATTTCGAATATTTGGAATTTTTTTCAGCTTTCGTGAAGTTTTCATTCTATTTGTTATTTTTAATGTTTCATTAAAGTTCACCGGGCAGGAAACCTCATTCGCAGATTCGAACTTTCTTCTGTCCAATTTTCATTCTATTCGTGTTCTTTTTAATATTTCATTAAAGTTTACCCGGGAAGAGGGACCTCTCATTTGCAGATTTGAACCGCACAAAAATAGATAGAATTTTTCGACGGTTTTTTTTTTCTTTTTAAGCTCACAAAAATTTAAGCCAGTGTGTACGTACGCGAATAATTAGATGTGATAGAAATCGATAAAACTTACCGGAAGAGACAAGCGATGGCTTAATTTCCGACAGCGACGACGGCTCTTTCTCGGACGACGATTTCGGCGGCAGCGGTGGATCATCGTCCTGCGGTGTGGTCATGGTAGAGGTGTTTACGGTAAAGCCGGAACATAGAGGATCGGAGTTGCTGCATCCGTCCTTGTAGCCGTCCGGAGGACTCAGAGTGACGTGATCGACAAATTCGAACGGAGGCTCGAACGGGGGCCCGGTTCCGGCGGTCGACAGCGGACAGTCGTCGAATCTGGAAGTATCCACCAGAAACCGATGATTCAGCTGGACCATCGGCGTCGTCTCGAGGTGCTGACATTTCGGATCGAATTCGCCGTTATCCTCGTCCAGATAGTAGCAGCTGTCGTAGCAAAATTGACTGCCGCAGTCGCAGCCGACAAAGTCGTCCTCTTCCTCGTAGTCGTCGTCGCGAACCAGTATAACGTAGTCGGCCTCGAAGGATTTGTTCAAGCTCTCGTTGAACTGAACGCGATGCTTCTTCTTTTGGCTGCTCGACTTCTTCGCCGAACCGCTACTGCCGGACCGCTTTAGAGCCGACTTCAATATTCCGCCGCCAACCATCGCCTTCTTATCCGGCTCCGCGGCCGACTGCTGGGGTTCGGATTGGCCGTTCTTCGGCGATTTCGATTTCATTTCGTCGACGGACAGTTGTTCTTCGAGGCGGCTGCGCGACAACGTGGTACCGCGATCCGGACCCGAACAATCGCCATCTCCGTCCGAATTCGGTAACGAAGTCGATCGTTTAAACCGATCGTCGACGTCGGACGCGCACTTTGAACAGCAAAATAAGACTGACGGCCGCGATCGCGAATCGAAATAATTCTCTTCGCTACCGTCGACGTCTACCCGAAAAAGCGCGACACTTTCCCGATCGAACGGAACGATGTCTTCCGAGAACGAAAGCGAACGAATCCAATCGGCGTCTGAGCAACGTTTGAAGCGGCAGGGATTCCCAGTGTCGGTTTCGTCGTTATCGTGGCCCGCGTGAGCTTTCGCAGAACGTAAACGCAAGTCGCGCAGCAGGGACAGTCGCCGACACACCTCTCGGCCCTGGTCGGCCCCCAGCGAACAGCACGAAGACGAGTTAAGCTTGGGCTCGACATAGTTTAAGTAGCCGAGCAACATCGCGCCGCCGTCCGCCTGGGCCCACTGCTCGTCAGAACGCACAGCCTTCCACGCATCGTTCGATAGACGACCGAGCGAATAATGTCGTCCTGCCGCGCTATCGGCGACTACTAGCGCCTCGCCGACACTCGTACCAGTTACCGGACTAGCGAGGCAGGCGGCCGACTCGTTATCAGCAGCACTCGATTCCGTCTTATCAACGATCCAGCAGCGCGTTACCGTCGCAGCGTCGTTATCGTCCACCGAACCGATCTCGACAGCGACATTTGCGCTAACTGGAACACTGCTCCACGATTCCGCTTTGTCGGTTTTCGAACCGGTCTTATTAAGGCCCCTGGAAATCGGCTGACCATCCTTAAACGGTTCCGGCGGTTCCAAAATCTCCAGCGGCGGCCTTCGTCTTCTACTCGTAATTTTATTATCGTCATCCGCATCGATTGCGGCCAAGCTGCTGGCATTATCGACCGGCGATTTACTTTTCATCGATATCGAAACGTTCCGATAGTTATTGATTACTTTTTGAACTACGTCCTCGTATTTATTGTTACCATCAGCCGCCGTACCACCGGGTGATGGTAATTTCGTCGATCCCACATGCGAGTTGTTGACGCGCGTTGAATTACTATCGTCACTTTCGGTTACCGATGTGCCGCCGTTAGTATCGGAAGCGTAATGTTCCAGATCGGCCGACTGAGTCGGATCAATGTCCGTTGTCGAATTTCCATCAGTGCTACTTAGCGACTGGTTTCTGCCGCTAAACACATACTCGACATAGCCGGTGTTTACGGTACAGTGACCATCGTCAGTACCGCTACTGGTATCGTTAGAAAGCTCGGCTAGCCGGAAACACGCATCCTGCCTTGCAGGCTCGGCATTTCGCGACCGATCCTTATCGACTGCAGTAAAAGGCTTGTCGAAGTATAGGAATTGTTCCGGAATCGCAGTATACACGTTCCGAGAAATCAGGTACGTTCGATCGTCGCCGCTACTGGAACTGCTGACGACCGGAGATCGATTGCAGAAATCTTTATCGGTCGATACGGTAGTATTTTCTGATTCCGGGTCGCTATCGACGCTGGTTTCCGGTTCATAGTTCAAATTCGGCTCGTTCGGTGCTTCTACATCGTCGTCGATCTTTTTAGCAGGCTCGAAAGTTTCGGCACTAACGCTGCCATTGACGGTGGCGGCGTTATTATTAATCGAGATGATTTCGCTGCACGAGGACAGAGTCGATATATCGGAATCGGTACTGTCGGAAGACGAGCAGTATGTCGTGGTCGAATAGACGAAATTAAAAGTAGAACCGGATCCGGTAACGGTATAGTTTTCTTCCTGGCGTTGCTCTTTTGAATCGCAATATTCACGATGTTTACGCCGATGGACGCTCGATATCGATAGTAGCGGAGCCGATTTAACGCGTAACGACGAATTCGAAGTAATCTCCGAACCGCTGTTCGAGTAGTCTAATATTTCCGGAATATCTTTCTCAATAACATCGTCGTCTTCATCGAAATAACTATCGATATATATCGAAAACTTCTTGCCGGGCCCGTGCGTCGATGACGATATTCGCTCCATGTTCGGCTCCACAGCGCTTCTATATCGCGTGTCAAAGCTCATTGAAATCATCTGTAAAAAATATATAAATTTTTGTAATTCCGTTTCATTTTTTTCTATTTCTTATCCTTGTTAAAAAAAAAAACACAAACATTCTAAATTTATTAAAAAAATAAACTGGAAAAAAAGAATCTCGCAAAAAAATCGAACAATTGTCAATCAATCAATAATGTAAATGTAGAAAACATCGATAAATTCAGTTTTTTATAAATTTTTTCCGTCATTTCGATAATCCGTTTAAAAATTAACTAATAATAACATAATAATAATAATAATAAGGAGTTTAAAGTTCCACTAAGCTTTTCAACACCTAGCTCACACCTGTTCGCCACAGCCGGTAATCAACCTTATCGATTGCTTCGAGGAATTGCGGCGATGATGGATGATGCGGGAACTAGTTAATAAGCCCATTTTTGCAAGGAAACACACGAAGCGGTCGACATAAATCGATTAGGGCGTGAAAAAATTAAATAATTACCTAAATGTAACTAAATCCATGCCTGTTTATTAATACTTATAAATACAAAATAAGTAAATACCTCGGTAACAAACGAAATAAATATAAAATTAATAAATTTAAGTACCTCAATTTTAAAAAAAAAACGTTTTCGGGCTATATCATCAGCTACACAGAGTGAACTCAATGTGTGTCTTTAGATTTAGCTGAGTTCACTCTGCATGCTGATGATGAGCTAAAATTTACTTTTATTTATTAAAGTAAATTATTTTATACTTTTCGTTTGTTATCGAGTATTTATTTATTTTATATTTATAAATAATGACGTAATACACAAATGACGAAAAATTAAAAAAAAAAACAAACAAAAAAACAATAAAACTTAGGTACAAAATGCATAAATACCGAATGGTAATAGGATTGAGTGAAATAAAGGTAAAAGTGCGTCTGGAGCTGATGACATATGCTGCACCGGTGGCAGCGGGATCAGCGGAGCATTCTGTCAAGGAGCAGAATAGAAAATATGAGAAAATGCTTGTTGTTGTAAAAATACTACAGCTGAAATTCAGACAATACTACAAGCTTCGAATAATCGATCATATGAAAGAAATATTGAATGAAGATAATGCACAACCCAAATCAGTTCGAGGTTTTCAGAAGAGAACGGTGAATCTTTCAAAAGATTCAGGAAACAATATAACAAAGATTGATGCATCGAAGTCGACATGTTTTTTTATACATTCGATTACAGAGTTCAGAGACAAAAGCTCCAATTTACCGTGGCTGTATCTTATTATTATTAAATATTATTCGACGGTTATTAATACCGGAAAAGAAAATTGTCTTTTATATTGATGGAAAATTTACATAGATTTTTCTACATGTCGGTCAACCGCTAAAAAGAAAACAAAAAAGTCCTGCTAAATAACTATTATACGGAATTATAACGCGAATTACCGCTACCGTAGTCATCCAATTGCTGCTTAACTAAGGAATCTAGAGACACTTCGGATCGTTTGGCAGCAGAAAGGAGACACTGAACTGAATCAGTTTCAGAATATTTTGAACACATGATGAACACGTCGTACGATCACGATATGCCGGTCGTGAATTTTTATTAATTCACCGTTAAACACGAGGTAGTCTGACGATTGAACGTTAGCCATCGAACTCAAAACTGACTATTCTTACTAGCTGGTCACCACATCTTCGGCCATCTCATTTCCTCGATCAGTCCACACCCCGGCAGAAGTCAACCGCTTACTATTATCGGAGGTCTATATCGATGATTGTGCCCACATATTTTTAGCTTTGGTGCAAAGTTCATTCACCCTTAGTCAACAACAAAATTTCAAGAAAAAACATACACACGCTTAATAATTTTATACTTACCCGTTATTTCTTTTCCGTATTTTATTTATTTTTTTTTTCATTTTATTTTTACTCTATTTTTATTTTCGTATGTTTCAATATCCATTACAAAGAAAACGATCGAGAGTGCGAAGAGTTATGCAACGTGACAATAACGGAAGCACAGAATAGGCTTAAAGAAAACATTTTACACTACATGAATTAGAATTTCGACGGACAATCTGTCAAATTAAATCTGAAGCAGTGAACGAATTGGCGCATGATTAAAATATTGCTGGCAACATTGTCGTTGCTGAAAACTTAACCGAAATACACATAGGCTAATGTATAATACAGCTATAAAATTAAAGGAATATACCCCCCCCCCCAAAAAAAACAAAAAACAATGATCTTGCAAATTACAGTCTGAGCGGAAAAAATATAATTTACAAAGTCCAACCGAGTTAATTTTAATATAATTTCTGACGACGGGCAAACACATTCGAAACGGTAAATGGTATTTTTAATAGTGCGTGGTTTCCATCGATGATTTTGATTTTGTGAAAATCCGTTAGGTACTATCATTCATTTTATTTCATATATTACTGATAATGAAAATGTAAAATTCGTTAAAAAAGAAAAAATTAAAAAATGGAGAAATCGTGCGAATACTTGCATGAGGTAAAAAAATGTAACAGATGCATCGCTGTAAAAGGAAAATATGCAGTTCAAAAATACCCAACACTACGTTGAATGAAAATGTGGCTCACCGTACGATGTCCTAAATAATGGAAAATCTCTTTAAATTTGGTAGAGAAAGTCAATCTATAAATAATAAAACCGTCACTTGGGTAAAAAAAATTATTCGAAACTAAGCAGAACAAGTCCGAGAAAAAATTTGGAATGTAAAAGTAATTGAGTAAGGTAGGGCTAGATGAACATGTTTTTTTTTTTTTGTATAAGTAGTTAGCCCTTTAATTAGATATCTTGTTTTACTGGTTATGGTAAAAATCTGATGTGGCACGCTTTTTATCATGAAAAATTAAGCTATCGAATTTTCAAACGACTACACACGCCTTCCAGCAATGTTCAAACTGTAACGAAGAATTTTAGCGGCATCAAAATGTACCTGTTTCAAGGCAAAATATTTGTACCAATTGGAAGAAAAAAGAAACTTTAACGATTTTAGAGAAATATGTAACACAGAAAATCCGGTAAAAGGAAAAAATCGAATTCAAACAGGACACGATAGATTATGTGAATGTTTGTCACGTAGTTAGATTAATAAATGTGTAAAAGTGTTTCAGGTTGATAAAAATATTTCTAATTTTATAAATAATATTACAAAAAAAACTGGAAAGCGGCGCTAGTTAAAGCAATAAGAATATACCCCCCCCCATTCCAAAAAAAAAAAATCATGATACGTGTATCAGTGTGTACACGCGGAGGAAGTGAAACTTCTTTGGCTTATATGTATTAAATTCTATAATAAAGTTTTATTTTAAATTAATTTCATATATAACACATTTATTATTATCATTATTATTGTAAATTGTGCTTAAAAAAATTATTAGGATGGAAAAGGTATCAGTATAAACAAAATTTTCAATTTCAAAAAATAATAAATCTATATACATTTATAAAAAAGGATCATTACCATTGGTCTATTTCAGTTATGCTTATTACATACCTACCTTACGTTTAACACGTAACGCGTAATTAAAATTTTTCCCTTCCGTGCCGTAAAAAGTTTCACTTCAAAAACTCACTAACAGACTAAATGTATAATGTATCCGTGAATATCTTTCTATAGAGTAGTGTGTACACGTACTTATTAGATGTATATATATATATATATATATATATATATATATATATATATATATATGTGAGAATACTCATAAACTATATACTATACGAAGTCCCGTAGTATAAATACTTAACTATACATTTACTCATTTTGGTATACTACTAGACCCAGACAGACACTTATATATTTACACATACACACAAATACATACCTACCTTACATTTAACACGTAACGCATAACAAAAATTTTTTGTACCGTATCAAAACTTTTCCCTACCGCGCGATAAGAAGTTTTACTCCAAAAAAACGTCTTAAAACTTCCGCATTCCAATATATGGTTTGACTCTTACGTCTCCTCATTCTCTAACCCGGATTCCTTTTCCTTTCTATTCAGCCTTCCCTTCCTCGTTTCCCCTGGTTTCTTGAATTTCCTTCCATGTGCCACTCCAACATCTCTGCGATTAGCCGCCTGCGCTTTAGGCACAGTTTGCTTCCTTCCTCGCTTTTCCGTTACTCTCTTGTGCCGTCTCCTTTTTGTCCATTGCACCCCTCCAATATTTAATTTGTGTGTGATCCCGATCACATAATGTTCGAGTATTCATCTCTTATAACCGATCAAGCTGCTTTCTATTCCTCCCTTTTACAAATTGGTATTCCCACTCCATACAGTGCTTCATTCATTCTTTCCCTTCCTTCTCCTTCTGTTGTTCAGACTCTTGATTCCTTTTTGTAGGCTATCTCTGATCGTGTAAAGATCTGAATTTCTTGCATCTTTTTTCCTTTGTTCTTGGGCCAATGTCCTTGTAGACGACCCCCCCCCCACCCCAAACTTCCGAAAATCAAATTGCAGTCATAAAAAACAACTGAACATAATGTGGGGATGTTTAGTAGATGCGAAGTTTCTGATGGAAGACTTTTTTTGCTAATGAAAATACCATTGAAGCAGAGAACGATATAATAATAATAATAATAATAATAATAATAATAATAATAATAATAATTATGAAAACTACAAAAACATCAACTGGTTCGTAATTCCAACGAAATAGAGAAATAAATTTATAATATTCAACAATCTTGATTACAAAAAATTCGTCATTTTTATCAGTCTTTTAAATTAAACAGCAGTGAACCGCGGAATAATATAAAAAAAGACTGACATAACACGATAAACTTGTAAACTGATGAGCAACGCAAACATTCGAACTCCGCGAATTGCTGCTGAATTTAAACGTGAAAAACAGGCCTGTATATACCGTCAACTAGAGTCAATAGGCCCTTGTCAAACCTCGTAAGCGCTTTAATTTTTTAACATAATTTCGGTCCGGTTTTTTTATTAGTATTTTTTCTTTCTTAAAGAGTATGTAGATTACGTTGAAGGATCCGCCAAGCCGAATCGGCAGACTCGAGGAAAGTAACACACGCTCCATTCTTTACTACGCGATGTTAAAATAACATTTGAGTCATTTAAATATGCTTAATCAGAGGCAAAGACATTTCACGCTTAACGGTGTATAATTTATGTGCAGCTTCATTTAGAAGTATTCCTGTACAATATAGTAATTGGAACAAATACAGAGATATAAGAAACGAATTTAAATGTATAAACAATATATACATATTTATTTAACGAAAGAAATATATAATAAGATATATCTACCAAGAAATGCCAAACTGAGGCACTAGCATTATATGAGGCGGAAGGACTAACAATGAACAGAAAAGGATTAAGTGAGCAACTTGAAATCGCAGAAAGAAACATCGTAAGAAGAATACTGGTACCAGTGAAACAAAGTGGAAAATATATAAAAAGGAGCAACCAGGAAATATACCAACATATGGAAAGCATCACTACCGAGATACGGAAAAGAAGAATTCGATTCTACGGTCATATGCAAAGGATGGAGCCGAGCAGGTTCACCGGAAGGTTGTTTAGTTACATGCGAAAGCTAAAAATAAACGGCACGCGGTACACAGAGACCAAAAAAGACCTGGATGAACTGAAGATTACGCCTGAAGATATAGAACAGCGATCAACATTAAAGAAGAAACTATTTGACTGTAAAAGATTCGCAGAGAAATGGAAAAGAAAGAAAAAAAAGACACAGTGAAAGAATGAAAGCAGTATGGAAAGAGAGGAAGAAGAATGGCAGGACCAGTTGACAACGTACTCCATCAGTGGCTAATTCGAAATAATAATAACATACTACTTAGAAACGTTTTTGGTCATAATCTATCTCAGCAGCTAAAAATGCATAAAACCACTACTATATCTCGTTTATTCATTTAAATTCGTTTGTTACATTTGTTTTTGTTTCAATTGACGTGTTTTATATTCAACAAACCGTATTTGAAATGATTCACCATTCCTATAGAATCGAATTTATAATTTTTTGCTTCGCTTTCTACGGCAAAAATTTCATCATTTACTATTTATTTAAATTATTCTATTTATCTCGCATATGTCAATTGATGATTAAGAAAAAAACATGAAAATGTCATATGTGCACAATATTATTAACAGCCACTTTTAAAAGAGAACGCAGAAGAAGTACACCAGATTTCGTCATTATTCTTTTACTGCATAAACTATTGTAAAAGAGCCAAAAATAAGTCCACGCACCCAAGTTAGCAACTGAAAGAAGTCATTAAAAATGAATTTCAACTAACGAGCAAAAATTCACTTTTTTTCGAGAGTGATAATAGTCTGGCGAAAAATAATATCCAACTGGAACTTTAAAACCTGCTGTTAAAACATAGAACGATATCGTCGCAAATTCATCAACATTTTCTATAATTTTATTACTTTTCTCTAACACGACATCGGTAAGCTCGTGTGGTCACGTTTTCCGTCTAAACATCTTAGCGCAACTTTTTAACGCGATCTGAACACCATCTTGTGTTGCCTAATGCGCATGCCGAACATATCGAATTCGAATATTTCGAATTTTTGTAAAATTAAATTTATTTCAACCCCGAGTGTGACGTGAATCACAGAATACTAAACCGGTTTAGTCATCGATTTTCAAAAACAACATTACACATACATTCCAAACTGCAATGGGCAACGGGTATTATTCTGGTTAATAGTGAAGTTATTATATTAAAAACTCGGGATACAATAAAACATTTATTTACTTTTGAAAGGTCTTTTGCAATTATAACTTTTAATTATATTAATTGTATCAACTGGTTGAACATCGTAGTCAGTTCAAAATTTTGTTCTCGTCTTTATATTTTTTCCATTTTTCGCTATTTATAAAGAACATTAATATATCGCTAATGGCCATCGCTTTTTAATTTTTTCTATTTTCGAAAAAGATGCGCAGTTACCCTCAAAGAAGGTTAATCTATAGTCAACTCCTGAAACTCGGTTTGCCTACTTCATACAGTGCTTCCTTTATTCTTTCCTTTCCATCTCCGGCAATCATTGCTATTATAGCGTCCCTCATATCTTCTATTTCCAGTAATATTCAATTTTAATTAGTTTCTCCCTCTCTCTCACTAACACAAAATTATGTTGGGTAATGCCCTCGACTGGCGATCCCAAAAAAAAAAAAAAAAAAAAAAAAAAAAAAGGTTAAATATTTCAAAGATGCTTCGAAATAAATTATATGCCCCAAGACCTGGAAGCCGAATATGACATCAGTCCTTGTGGCCGAGATGTTAGCCTTACTTCAATGTTTGCTGCAGATATTGGAATTGCCATCTGACCAATATACGATCCTGACCGATTCAGTCTTAGCATTGCAGTATATTGAAGCGATGAATTCGACTGTGGCAACGGCGGACCAAATACTGCTTATCATCACTGAATTAAATAAACGAAACACCAGTATCTCTTTCGTTTGGATCCCGAGCCATCGAGGAATAGATGGCCATGACATCGTGAATCATGCAGCAAGAGGGCCAACTCAAACATATCTTCCAATAATGCTGGGGGAAGACCTTACACAGTGGTACAGTCGGGAAATCTTACACTCGTGGAATCAGCGGTTCCAGGCCCGGCCAAGTATACTTGGATATTCAAAGAAAAGCGTGGACGCTTGGCCGCTAATCATTGGTAATGTCTGCTCATCGAAGCTGGAGACAGTGGTTAACAGAATATACCTTGGGCATTCAAAAATTACTCACTCATATCTACAACCACCGTCCCTATGCGACATTTGCAACGTACCGCTGACAGTTCATCACATTATCCTAACCTGCCAGAAGTACAACCATCATCGCGATAATCAACTGAGAAAAAATATCCTCGACATAAACAACCTCCAAATGCTTACTGATTTTATTATTAAAACAAAAATAATCAATGATATATAAATGACCTTTAATCGAGTAATAGCCATATAGGCACTAACTACTCGTATAAAAAAAAAAAAAAAAAAAAAAAAAAAAAAAAGTTACAGGTTTATGAAATTAGAACAAGAATGTCTGGCGTATTTATCTGCATTACCCTTTGAGTAGGTAATAAACCTGCGTTCTGGCAGCTCTGACGTCACAACCCCTAAACGCGTGCAGAGGGCTGAAAGTAACGTAAGTATTTCATCAGGGAGGCAAAAACTAACCCAATTTTTTTATTCCGACGCCGAAAATTCACCCAAGTTTCCCCCAATTTCCTCAAAATTCCCCCAGTGCGTTCCCCTGCACATTTCCGATAAACTGAACCGATTATTAATTAACATAAGTAAATTAATTAATGTCTGAATGTAACCCAAGTCCCCGCCCGTCCCTCCCGCCGAAAGCGTTACCGCGATTTTTCAAAATTCAAGGCGTAAGTATGAAAATTCCAAAATGTAACCCAAGTATGGTATTTAAAGCTAAAATTTAACCCAACACCCCCGTTCGCCCCTCACACATGTATATTACGATCCCGCGCACGCTCCGGTCGCCACCGCGAAAGCGCACGCGCCGTTCCCACGCATATTCCGATCTCCGCCGCGATATCACATCCGCACAAGCGTTCCGTTCACGATACCACAATTTTTTTATAAAATTAACTTAACTATATTTTTTTATTTAGCGGATTCCCCGATCGTACAGACAAATGCGAAAGCACACGCACTGTTCCCGCGCATATATCTAACATAACGTTCTCCACTGCAAAAGCGCACACGCCGTTCCTCCGCATGCCTCCCACGTTCACGATACCGAGATTATTTTTAATATTTCAAAGTCTAAGTATGGAAATTTCAAAATTAGCCTAAATATGTTTTTTATTTTTCCGATTCCCTGATCTTACTGCCATATGCCATGGCGCACGTCCCGATCCCGCGCATATATCTAACATACCGTTAGCCTCCGCGAAAGCGCACGCGCCGATCCCGCGCACTCATTGTTTCCTTGCGGATACCGCATTTTTAAAAATATTTCAAAGCATAAGTATATATTATTATTCATACACTGATCAATTTTTTAAGGATCTTTCGTATTTTTACAAGTATAGACGCACCCGCGACGAAAAATTCTCCGATCATAGCATTGCATGCAATCATCACCGCGTTATAGTATTTTTTTTAATTATTATTTTTTTTTTCACATAACAACCCAATCCCTGCTCTGTTGGCTAAACCTACAAGGTTATCCAAAACATTTACAAATTAACAAATCAATTATTTCTATACTCAAAAACTATCCTTAGTCTCCTTTACCCTTTCCACCCTCTTTTCCAATCGATTATAATATACATTATTTATTTTTTCTTATCCTTCCATCATCTTACACACTATGGTAGCTTAACATCCAATCCTGCACATACCGCTGCCGCTGTTTTAATATCTAATATATAGCATTCTATTTACTTTTACTACGACCATTAAACCCCCGATCGACGCTCCCGACGCTTCCGTCATTTCATATTGAGAGGTAATTATTTTTTTATGTGACCGCTATGAATGCCCACCGTCCATTCCCACACACTCATCTGTTGTCGTTAGTTCCCATATCGTTCATAATAACTTTTTTCAATTCCAAATATTATGGAATTATTCCAATTATATTTTTTTTATGCTTCCGATCATTTCTTCCGACTGTTGATAAATTTTTATTTTTTCTCCGATTCTAAAAATAAATCTCTCGATACCTTCACTGCCATGAATGTGCACACACCCTCTGCAGTTAGTTTCCATATCGATCATAATAATTTTTTTTCAAATCTAACTATTATAGAATTAACCAAAGTATATTTTCTTTACTTCAAATCATTTCTTCCGACTGTCCATAATTTTTTTATATTTTTTTCTACGGTTCAAAAAATAAATCCGACGAAGTCTTCATCAATATGTTTGTACACAACATATTCCCTCGCACTCAAATGCTACCGTTAGTTCTCACATCATTCATAATAATTTTTCATGTCTAAGTATTACTGAATTATTCTGAGTATATTTTTTCACCTCCAAAAATTTTTTCCAAACATGGGTAATAAAATTAATTCAAGTATATTTTTTTATTTAACACAGTTTCAAAATTTCTCCCTCCCCTATCCATCCTACACAAATTACAAATCTTTCGTATTATTTTTCATGACTACATCCATCCGAAGCTACAGTGAAACCTAACCAACCATTCCCACGTTCACATATGCTAGAGCTGGTTTCCATATCATTCATATTAATTTTTTTCCGAGTCTATTAGTTTAAGAATATTTTTATTTATTTCAATCTCTAAATTTTTTTTTTCTGAGTATTTTGTATTATACATATTTTTTCCCCTCTCTATTATGTCTGCACACAGTCGTAACGAAAAAATGCGCTGCTCATATCCTTACATGCATGTTGTCATGACCTTGAATTCTTTCGTGTGACAATCAATATTATGTCTGCTGGGATCTTCCCCTTCATATCTTTCGTCGAAACCTGTTCACATGTACACACATACACACAAACACATATATCCAAAAGAACATTTGCAAACTTCGACCGTGCACACCTACAACCAACTTTCACCAAAGGAATGTGGGTTTTCTGTTTTCTGGTGCAGCCCTCCCTTTTCAAAGGCAAGCATCGAGCTAGATTGTCGAACGGATCTGATCGTGCAGTCAGTATTAGTGTTATGTCAAACGTGTGCATTTTGTAGAATCTGTGTTCTTCACGCGTTATTAAAGATTTGCCTTAACTTTAGAAGTAATAATTTTCTACGTTTTTAGTAAAAAGTTAAAAATATTATTCAAACATGAATAACAATGCCGATCCGATTGATATTAAAACTGCTGAATTTATTCAGAATTCATTTTCGAGTGATAGCGGCTCGCATTCGTCTTCCTCACCTCCAACACCACAATGTGATGATGGTTATACATCAGAAGAATCAACATCTTTTGTACGTAAAATCGTTGATCCCGTATTATTATCAGAACAAGTGGATGTAGCGGAATATTTTGTAGATATCAGCATCCATATAGATTGTAATTATAGTTTCCAAGTAACCGAACTAGCAATGATTGATATGTCTGGCGGGAAGTGTTTGCATACGCTGTATAAACCAAGCAGAGCATGGCATGCATCAAAAATGCCGCATTTACAATGTTCTTCAGTGAGTTATTACTTGAAAAACCCTTCATTATTTCCCTGTCGGGAAGAAATATTCATGGCAGCGATATATTCACGATATTGTCCCAAAAACCGAGAGCTCGCGTATATATTTTAACAGTATATGCTAAACTTACACTAATGGAACTTAACGAAAAGTCTGAATTGTTGCGTGACTTAGACTACGAAATCGTTAATATGGATCATGTCTTTCGAATGCCTAGTATTGAGGTTCTACATGAAGAGTATTTTGGTATAAGCAATTTGGTAACTTGTAAACACCATAATGAAAATGATAGTTTTCATTGTGCAGTGAAAAACGTTATGGTGATAAAGACCTGGTATGATCATGTTATCCATCCGCTGAAGCTTATGAATAATCTCAATATAAATGATTTAAGTCGGTTGTTCATTACAGTCACCAAAGAAATGATAATTACATTATTTCCGAGTTGTGTTGGAGACATTTATATATTTTTACCAGATAGATTAAAACAGGATGATACGATAAAATCACTTCTACCATGTTTTGAACATGAGAATGATGAAGAATATTATTTCGATGACGATACATTACGACATAGTACTCGAAATTGTATGAAAGTAAAAGATTGTATCGATTGTCAACGTACAATTCGCGCGGATTAAAAATTCATTAATTCATTCGTTTTAACAATTTTGTAAATATTTATATGTATATATTTGTATATATTTTTCCCTCGATACATTCATTCACCTATTGTATATATTTTTTCCTTTTCCCTCGATATCCGTTCGTTCGTTCATTCTATTGTATATATTTTTTTCCTACATATTTTTCGTCTTTTTCCGATCTTTTTCGATTTACGTTTATTTAATTTATTTCTCTATCTACCTCTGTCTTCCCCTCTTAACTTGAAGTACTGGTAATGATGAACTTTTTTCAAAAATCTGAACCAGTTGTGTAAAATGTATATAATTATTGTTTAATTTTCGAATATAATCTTGCTTAATTTGTTCATATCTTTATAGATTAAAAAATTATATTTTTGCCTGTAATATTCCATCTTTTTTCTTTCTGTAACACACGAATCTAACTGTTCAACTTTTTCACATACATCACATATTTCCGCAGCTGTGAGAGATTTCATCTGTTTGTAGGATACAACCTCGGACTCTGATGGTTCTCTCAAAAATTTTTAAAATCTTTCGTAATCGCATTAAAAAAAAAAAATACATATATGGTTTAATATTTTATATTTTGTAAATACTTTTTCGCGATATATACGAAATCATTCTAAGATTCATTGATGTTAAATGTATAGAAAGAGACAGGTAGAAGAAACCTGGTAGTTTACGAGACATAGAATGTTCGAAGAAAAAACGCGCTAGCACGAGCAGATCAGGATTGCAACGTGCGAGCGAGAGACTGCATGCATGTATGTGTGTGCGATAAAGGGAGATAATCTCCAGAACAACAACTTGATTGTAAAAAAAAAAAACGTCGAAATCGTCTCTAGCCACCCCCCGAACAAGAGACGTATCGAAAACAAAAAAATAAAGGCAGTCTAAAAAAAAACTTCTTTTTTTCATTCATAGTATTTTGTTGTTAGAATACTTATGGTCGTTGCCGTTCTCGATCGCGCTCCACTGTAAAGACCTCTGAACACGCAATACTAACGTTGCCAACACTAAGTTCCATATCGAATATAATATTTTTTCCTGTGTTATAAAATTATCCCAAGTATATTTTTATTCTTTCGTTACGCTAAAAGTTTTTCAAATCTTTTTTAATATATATCGTGCACACAAATGTACGCCGCAGACACTTCCCGCTTCATTACCACTAATATATCTATACGTTCATTGTCTCTATTCTGATCATAATATAGTTTTTTCAGGAAAATCGTAGAAAATGGCTCTTCGCTCCGTTCATACTATGTAATCTATTTCCAAAATTTAAATCATGCCTAATTACTTTAAAATCAGCTTAAATATATTTTATCATTTCCAAAATTAATAATCTCATTACAGATCATTATCTCATTTCCCGATCGTACATAATATATATATTTTTTTTTGTTATTATTTTATTTGTTTCCGTAAGAATTCTGGATATAATTCATATCAAACATTTGACCTTCACATTGTACCTATATACTCATCTGTTTCAAAATTTTCAAAATAAGTATTATAAATAAATCCAAGTATACTATCCCAATATAAAAAAAAAACTCACATTGCATCTTCCATCAAACAATTAATTTTTTAGTATATCATACATATTATTTTTTTATCGTTTAAATTTTTCTTCAATTTGCAACTGTCATAATCTATAGAAAACGTCTTGTTGACTAGATGCATGACGAATACACTTTATAATTACATCATGAAATCATTTTTTCTTTAATTATTTTTTAACATCATGAAATTATAGTAGTATTTTTTAATTTTTTATTTTTCATACATGACAAAGATATTGAATTCATCACATCTATAAATGCATTCACTGTACGTCTCCATTAAACTATCATGAATTTTTAAAATTAGCCCAAACATACTATTTTTCACTATAAATTACGGTCGCTCCTGTAATTTTTTCTATATAATCACTAACCTACGAAATCACTTCGATCGTTTCACTCATACCGAAGCAATCACTCCTTTTCCTTCATACTATCTATCTTCAAAGTCTAATAATATAACATGAAATTAGTCTAAATATAAAAATCCTGCAACATGTTTTAAAATTAGTCGAAGTGGACTATTTTTTCACTATCAAATCCGATCATACATCATTTTTTTCTATATTATCATTATTGCAAGACCCTACAAAATCGTTTCGCTCATTTTACTTATAGCAATGCAATCAATCCTTTTTTCCTAGTGCTAGCGATCTTTAAAATTTAATACTATAATACGAAATTATTCTAAATATACGTTCATGCTAGCAAAATTATTACATCACCCCTTTTTTCTACTCAATTGTATGTATGTTTCCGAAAAATCTCATTATATATTTTCAAAATTAACTCCAGCCCACGTACTATTTTTATATTTCACTTACTTATAATTGTTTTAATCATATCTGATGCAAGACCCTGTAAAAGAATACAAGCAATTCCCACACATATAATTATTGTTCAGAGGTGTTGTGGGCATACTTTATCATATACTTTTGTAAGCTCATACCGAACGGACTTCATAACCTTTTATCATTCATTTAGATGCGGAGACACACAACTTTTAGCGGAGCAATCTATTCTTTGCTAAACTGATGATTGAAGGCATCCTTTTTTTTTCTCCAAAAAAGCATGGAATAGCGAGGATTTTTTTACACGCTCAAAATAAATGAGATAATTATTTCTCTATATTTAATACATTACCAAGAATGTATATATCACTCGATTGACTCTTTCACTCATTCGTCGATTTCAAACGCGAAGGAAATTTTCATACCATGCTTTATTCATACATTTTATTTCTAAAACCCTATCACTTGAATAGAATGTTATAGGGCTGTTGTAAATGTATGAGTCTTATTATTTGAAATATAAAATTTGAAGGAAATTTATATATCTTGCATCGTTTTAAGATGTTTTATTTTTACATTTTTTTTAATCTCCCTCTTACTATTATTTTTGAAATGGAGGTTGATGACTATGATTAGTATTTGTGATTATAGAGGGAGAGGTAAACGTTTTCCTCACTTTTGACTAATTGTAACCAATTTTCCAATGATTTTTTCACCATTTTTCATACATCTTACTACTTTTATGTTTGTTTTAATCAATTTTTCGCTATTTCA
This sequence comes from Icerya purchasi, assembly GCA_039619475.1. Lineage (NCBI taxonomy): Eukaryota > Metazoa > Arthropoda > Insecta > Hemiptera > Monophlebidae > Icerya > Icerya purchasi. The sequence continues at coordinate 80,091,537 of CM077116.1, forward strand.
CATAATTTTCCAGTGTTTTTTAGTACTTTTTACAAAATTTTCCTTGATCTTTCAACATGTTTGACAAGTTTTTTTCTTTTCTTTCTTACATCTCATTACTATTTCATTAATCGTCAATGATAACAGTACATATTTATGTTTTCAAACCTTACACTTCATCTGTACACATCTATGGCTTGTTGATTATTGTAGGTCTACAATCACGATCTCCATTTGATTATTGGATTTAATATTCACATCTTTGAACGTTTGATTTAATGAATTGACATGGACTTTGTATTTCGCTCGCCCGCTCAATATCTTCATCAGTCTATTATACCATCGTTTAATAAGAGCATCCATAAGGTTCGAGACGATTACTGGATGTTTTCTCAACACATTTACAGACCTACCCCCGTACACTAAGGAAATCTTTAAACATCTCTGTAATCACTCCTTTTAAGCTAGAGGGGGCAAGGGACTCCTATAATCGTTTTGACAATCAACACATCGTCGTCTATTGTCATGTCTTTACTCGCCGTTGCACAGACATGTAGTAAACGTTTTTTTCTTTTACAATTTTCTTATATTTCAACACTATTACAACATTTTACATCATTTCTAACTAATTTTAATCAGTTTTACATTATTTCTTAACATGTTCTTATGTTTTAGGGTCTTTTTGCGCTATTTTTTTCACCAATTGATGCTTTTTCTCAGAATTTTCTTGCGTTTTAGTGTCTTTCACACAATTTTACTCAATTTTCATCATCTTCGTCAGTTTTTCATTTATCTCATACATTATATGTCTAAATGTGTCGAATATCCATCCTTTTAACTACAAATATTTTATAATTTGATATGGTCATAGATAATAACAAAAGATTTAATTCAATATTGTTTACAATTTATTCAATAATTTTTATGACATTCATCATAATCAATAAAAATAATCATTGCTTCATTGCTTCAATGTTAAATTCTAATATATCATTATCAGCTATTAATATTTTACACCATAAAACGTCTAATTTAACTGAATATATCCTTCTTCAGCCAACTTTTCTTCAATCATCCGAATTTCAGTATCTAAACCATTATTTCCTGATTGTTTAGATTTGTGTAGTACCAATAATCGTTCAACCAATTCATTAGGATCGTCAGAATAATTGAAATGAGAGTCTTCAAGATTTACTTTGCGAACAGTTCTATATGCACGTTTCTTTTTCGTTTTACCTGGATAAACTTTTACATTTTTTATGATGGATTGAAACAGAGGACGTATTATTTTTCTGTATTTAGGAAGCGGAGTACCCTTTAATACACCAGTAACACGTACGTGAGCTCCGGTAAATTCCAGTATTTGTTTATATAAAGCTAAATCATTATTTGTATATTTATTCTCATCAACATTTGTTTCCATCAGTAAATGAATCAGTCCTTGTGTGTAAGGAAATTTAGATAGTGTTCTTCCTTTTCCTAAATAAATTTCACCACACTTTCGATTCCACGAAATTGGTGTTGAACCCATCATATACTCATGAGTGTTAGCATTATATTGTATTCCATACACAGGATCATTTGGTACAGGTTCACCACCATCTATTTGAAATGGAGCCATTTCATGTATGTTAATAGCCTTATATCCAGACTTATTATCGCGATTTTCATATTCTTCTTCATTTTCAATATCAGTCTCATAATCACGTTTCCAGCTGTCATTATAAAGTTTGTGACGTTTCACCATTGATGTATCATCACTTATTCCATCAGAATCATTTTTCATCCTTTTAGGTATTTGTAATGTTTCCCGAATATCCAATAACTGTTTTGTAACAGGTTCAAGCATGATAGATGACATATTTGTAATAGATTTCCAGGTCTGTAATGCATTATATTTTTTCATTATATCGCTGCGTATCCTTTCCAGTTCACTTTTAAGAATTGCTTCTTTATTTATTCCATTATTATCAACATTAACCATCACTTTACTCATTGACACCATTATTACAGATAATTAAAAATTCGTCAAAACACACATGTACAACTTCTCTATGTATACATTTCACAATCTATTTTGATCACAGAGAGTTAATGCATATTCATCATCAGTAATTTATAGAATGTTTTTCAAGGCTTAAAGAAATATACAGTGCTAACATGCTTACTATATACATACTGTATTTCAATCTGTTCCCTAAATACACTATTTATGAAACAAATTCTTTATAAATAAATATAAACACCAAAAATGGGGTAAGAAATCTTAATGTAATTTAAGAATCATATTATTTATTTTTCAATATACTAATATCTCAAAATATGTGATAACACCTAAACTTTTACCAATGATATTACAAAATCTAGAGCAGTCTGATTCACACACATATATATCTACATATATATCTACATATATACATATATATCTACATATATACATACATATCTACATATATACATACATATCTACATATATACATATATATATCTACATATATACATATATATATATATATATATATCTACATATATACATATATATATATATATATATATCTACATATATACATATATATCAACATATACACATATATATCTACATATATACATACATATCTACATATATACATATATATATCTACATATATACATATATATATCTACATATATACATATATATATCTACATATATACATATATATATCTACATATATACATATATATCAACATATACACATATATATCTACATATATACATATATATCGACATGTACTAATATATATCTACATATGACATGCTATACTTTATGAGATGAGTATGTTACAGAATTCAATTATCAACTAACAATATTGTTATACAAACACAATTTATAAAATTATATAAATTTCACAAATGTCACTAAAGGTACATGTTTTTCTTTTTGGGACATTCTACACAAAATTACTCAACAACACTACACTTTAAATAATTTTTAACAAAAATTATAATTTTTTTATATTATGTACTATTTTTTATTACTTAAATTATACTTCACGTTATATAAGTTATACAAATTTCAATATATCAAGCTAGGGTGGATTTGCTTGAAATGTAACATCGGCCTAAGCAGTTGATGGAATAAAAGTGAATTTGTCATATTTTATAGTTTTGAGGGGGCTTGTTTCTGTATTATTGAAGATGGATCATATGGTGGTATTTGAAACAAGCCTCCTCAAAACTATAAAATATGACAAATTCACTTTTATTCCATCAACTGCTTAGGCCGATGTTACATTTCAAGCAAATCCACCCTAGCTTGATATATTGAAATTTGTATAACTTATATAACGTGAAGTATAATTTAAGTAATAAAAAATAGTACATAATATAAAAAAATTATAATTTTTGTTAAAAATTATTTAAAGTGTAGTGTTGTTGAGTAATTTTGTGTAGAATGTCCCAAAAAGAAAAACATGTACCTTTAGTGACATTTGTGAAATTTATATCATTTTATAAATTGTGTTTGTATAACAATATTGTTAGTTGATAATTGAATTCTGTAACATACTCATCTCATAAAGTATAGCATGTCATATGTAGATATATATTAGTACATGTCAATATATATGTATATATGTAGATATATATGTGTATATGTTGATATATATGTATATATGTAGATATATATATGTATATATGTAGATATATATATGTATATATGTAGATATATATATGTATATATGTAGATATATATATGTATATATGTAGATATATATATGTATATATGTAGATATGTATGTATATATGTAGATATATATGTGTATATGTTGATATATATGTATATATGTAGATATATATATATATATATATATATGTATATATATAGATATATATATGTATATATGTAGATATGTATGTATATATGTAGATATATATGTATATATGTAGATATATATGTAGATATATATGTGTGTGAATCAGACTGCTCTAGATTTTGTAATATCATTGGTAAAAGTTTAGGTGTTATCACATATTTTGAGATATTAGTATATTGAAAAATAAATAATATGATTCTTAAATTACATTAAGATTTCTTACCCCATTTTTGGTGTTTATATTTATTTATAAAGAATTTGTTTCATAAATAGTGTATTTAGGGAACAGATTGAAATACAGTATGTATATAGTAAGCATGTTAGCACTGTATATTTCTTTAAGCCTTGAAAAACATTCTATAAATTACTGATGATGAATATGCATTAACTCTCTGTGATCAAAATAGATTGTGAAATGTATACATAGAGAAGTTGTACATGTGTGTTTTGACGAATTTTTAATTATCTGTAATAATGGTGTCAATGAGTAAAGTGATGGTTAATGTTGATAATAATGGAATAAATAAAGAAGCAATTCTTAAAAGTGAACTGGAAAGGATACGCAGCGATATAATGAAAAAATATAATGCATTACAGACCTGGAAATCTATTACAAATATGTCATCTATCATGCTTGAACCTGTTACAAAACAGTTATTGGATATTCGGGAAACATTACAAATACCTAAAAGGATGAAAAATGATTCTGATGGAATAAGTGATGATACATCAATGGTGAAACGTCACAAACTTTATAATGACAGCTGGAAACGTGATTATGAGACTGATATTGAAAATGAAGAAGAATATGAAAATCGCGATAATAAGTCTGGATATAAGGCTATTAACATACATGAAATGGCTCCATTTCAAATAGATGGTGGTGAACCTGTACCAAATGATCCTGTGTATGGAATACAATATAATGCTAACACTCATGAGTATATGATGGGTTCAACACCAATTTCGTGGAATCGAAAGTGTGGTGAAATTTATTTAGGAAAAGGAAGAACACTATCTAAATTTCCTTACACACAAGGACTGATTCATTTACTGATGGAAACAAATGTTGATGAGAATAAATATACAAATAATGATTTAGCTTTATATAAACAAATACTGGAATTTACCGGAGCTCACGTACGTGTTACTGGTGTATTAAAGGGTACTCCGCTTCCTAAATACAGAAAAATAATACGTCCTCTGTTTCAATCCATCATAAAAAATGTAAAAGTTTATCCAGGTAAAACGAAAAAGAAACGTGCATATAGAACTGTTCGCAAAGTAAATCTTGAAGACTCTCATTTCAATTATTCTGACGATCCTAATGAATTGGTTGAACGATTATTGGTACTACACAAATCTAAACAATCAGGAAATAATGGTTTAGATACTGAAATTCGGATGATTGAAGAAAAGTTGGCTGAAGAAGGATATATTCAGTTAAATTAGACGTTTTATGGTGTAAAATATTAATAGCTGATAATGATATATTAGAATTTAACATTGAAGCAATGAAGCAATGATTATTTTTATTGATTATGATGAATGTCATAAAAATTATTGAATAAATTGTAAACAATATTGAATTAAATCTTTTGTTATTATCTATGACCATATCAAATTATAAAATATTTGTAGTTAAAAGGATGGATATTCGACACATTTAGACATATAATGTATGAGATAAATGAAAAACTGACGAAGATGATGAAAATTGAGTAAAATTGTGTGAAAGACACTAAAACGCAAGAAAATTCTGAGAAAAAGCATCAATTGGTGAAAAAAATAGCGCAAAAAGACCCTAAAACATAAGAACATGTTAAGAAATAATGTAAAACTGATTAAAATTAGTTAGAAATGATGTAAAATGTTGTAATAGTGTTGAAATATAAGAAAATTGTAAAAGAAAAAAACGTTTACTACATGTCTGTGCAACGGCGAGTAAAGACATGACAATAGACGACGATGTGTTGATTGTCAAAACGATTATAGGAGTCCCTTGCCCCCTCTAGCTTAAAAGGAGTGATTACAGAGATGTTTAAAGATTTCCTTAGTGTACGGGGGTAGGTCTGTAAATGTGTTGAGAAAACATCCAGTAATCGTCTCGAACCTTATGGATGCTCTTATTAAACGATGGTATAATAGACTGATGAAGATATTGAGCGGGCGAGCGAAATACAAAGTCCATGTCAATTCATTAAATCAAACGTTCAAAGATGTGAATATTAAATCCAATAATCAAATGGAGATCGTGATTGTAGACCTACAATAATCAACAAGCCATAGATGTGTACAGATGAAGTGTAAGGTTTGAAAACATAAATATGTACTGTTATCATTGACGATTAATGAAATAGTAATGAGATGTAAGAAAGAAAAGAAAAAAACTTGTCAAACATGTTGAAAGATCAAGGAAAATTTTGTAAAAAGTACTAAAAAACACTGGAAAATTATGTGAAATAGCGAAAAATTGATTAAAACAAACATAAAAGTAGTAAGATGTATGAAAAATGGTGAAAAAATCATTGGAAAATTGGTTACAATTAGTCAAAAGTGAGGAAAACGTTTACCTCTCCCTCTATAATCACAAATACTAATCATAGTCATCAACCTCCATTTCAAAAATAATAGTAAGAGGGAGATTAAAAAAAATGTAAAAATAAAACATCTTAAAACGATGCAAGATATATAAATTTCCTTCAAATTTTATATTTCAAATAATAAGACTCATACATTTACAACAGCCCTATAACATTCTATTCAAGTGATAGGGTTTTAGAAATAAAATGTATGAATAAAGCATGGTATGAAAATTTCCTTCGCGTTTGAAATCGACGAATGAGTGAAAGAGTCAATCGAGTGATATATACATTCTTGGTAATGTATTAAATATAGAGAAATAATTATCTCATTTATTTTGAGCGTGTAAAAAAATCCTCGCTATTCCATGCTTTTTTGGAGAAAAAAAAAGGATGCCTTCAATCATCAGTTTAGCAAAGAATAGATTGCTCCGCTAAAAGTTGTGTGTCTCCGCATCTAAATGAATGATAAAAGGTTATGAAGTCCGTTCGGTATGAGCTTACAAAAGTATATGATAAAGTATGCCCACAACACCTCTGAACAATAATTATATGTGTGGGAATTGCTTGTATTCTTTTACAGGGTCTTGCATCAGATATGATTAAAACAATTATAAGTAAGTGAAATATAAAAATAGTACGTGGGCTGGAGTTAATTTTGAAAATATATAATGAGATTTTTCGGAAACATACATACAATTGAGTAGAAAAAAGGGGTGATGTAATAATTTTGCTAGCATGAACGTATATTTAGAATAATTTCGTATTATAGTATTAAATTTTAAAGATCGCTAGCACTAGGAAAAAAGGATTGATTGCATTGCTATAAGTAAAATGAGCGAAACGATTTTGTAGGGTCTTGCAATAATGATAATATAGAAAAAAATGATGTATGATCGGATTTGATAGTGAAAAAATAGTCCACTTCGACTAATTTTAAAACATGTTGCAGGATTTTTATATTTAGACTAATTTCATGTTATATTATTAGACTTTGAAGATAGATAGTATGAAGGAAAAGGAGTGATTGCTTCGGTATGAGTGAAACGATCGAAGTGATTTCGTAGGTTAGTGATTATATAGAAAAAATTACAGGAGCGACCGTAATTTATAGTGAAAAATAGTATGTTTGGGCTAATTTTAAAAATTCATGATAGTTTAATGGAGACGTACAGTGAATGCATTTATAGATGTGATGAATTCAATATCTTTGTCATGTATGAAAAATAAAAAATTAAAAAATACTACTATAATTTCATGATGTTAAAAAATAATTAAAGAAAAAATGATTTCATGATGTAATTATAAAGTGTATTCGTCATGCATCTAGTCAACAAGACGTTTTCTATAGATTATGACAGTTGCAAATTGAAGAAAAATTTAAACGATAAAAAAATAATATGTATGATATACTAAAAAATTAATTGTTTGATGGAAGATGCAATGTGAGTTTTTTTTTTATATTGGGATAGTATACTTGGATTTATTTATAATACTTATTTTGAAAATTTTGAAACAGATGAGTATATAGGTACAATGTGAAGGTCAAATGTTTGATATGAATTATATCCAGAATTCTTACGGAAACAAATAAAATAATAACAAAAAAAAATATATATATTATGTACGATCGGGAAATGAGATAATGATCTGTAATGAGATTATTAATTTTGGAAATGATAAAATATATTTAAGCTGATTTTAAAGTAATTAGGCATGATTTAAATTTTGGAAATAGATTACATAGTATGAACGGAGCGAAGAGCCATTTTCTACGATTTTCCTGAAAAAACTATATTATGATCAGAATAGAGACAATGAACGTATAGATATATTAGTGGTAATGAAGCGGGAAGTGTCTGCGGCGTACATTTGTGTGCACGATATATATTAAAAAAGATTTGAAAAACTTTTAGCGTAACGAAAGAATAAAAATATACTTGGGATAATTTTATAACACAGGAAAAAATATTATATTCGATATGGAACTTAGTGTTGGCAACGTTAGTATTGCGTGTTCAGAGGTCTTTACAGTGGAGCGCGATCGAGAACGGCAACGACCATAAGTATTCTAACAACAAAATACTATGAATGAAAAAAAGAAGTTTTTTTTTAGACTGCCTTTATTTTTTTGTTTTCGATACGTCTCTTGTTCGGGGGGTGGCTAGAGACGATTTCGACGTTTTTTTTTTTTACAATCAAGTTGTTGTTCTGGAGATTATCTCCCTTTATCGCACACACATACATGCATGCAGTCTCTCGCTCGCACGTTGCAATCCTGATCTGCTCGTGCTAGCGCGTTTTTTCTTCGAACATTCTATGTCTCGTAAACTACCAGGTTTCTTCTACCTGTCTCTTTCTATACATTTAACATCAATGAATCTTAGAATGATTTCGTATATATCGCGAAAAAGTATTTACAAAATATAAAATATTAAACCATATATGTATTTTTTTTTTTTAATGCGATTACGAAAGATTTTAAAAATTTTTGAGAGAACCATCAGAGTCCGAGGTTGTATCCTACAAACAGATGAAATCTCTCACAGCTGCGGAAATATGTGATGTATGTGAAAAAGTTGAACAGTTAGATTCGTGTGTTACAGAAAGAAAAAAGATGGAATATTACAGGCAAAAATATAATTTTTTAATCTATAAAGATATGAACAAATTAAGCAAGATTATATTCGAAAATTAAACAATAATTATATACATTTTACACAACTGGTTCAGATTTTTGAAAAAAGTTCATCATTACCAGTACTTCAAGTTAAGAGGGGAAGACAGAGGTAGATAGAGAAATAAATTAAATAAACGTAAATCGAAAAAGATCGGAAAAAGACGAAAAATATGTAGGAAAAAAATATATACAATAGAATGAACGAACGAACGGATATCGAGGGAAAAGGAAAAAATATATACAATAGGTGAATGAATGTATCGAGGGAAAAATATATACAAATATATACATATAAATATTTACAAAATTGTTAAAACGAATGAATTAATGAATTTTTAATCCGCGCGAATTGTACGTTGACAATCGATACAATCTTTTACTTTCATACAATTTCGAGTACTATGTCGTAATGTATCGTCATCGAAATAATATTCTTCATCATTCTCATGTTCAAAACATGGTAGAAGTGATTTTATCGTATCATCCTGTTTTAATCTATCTGGTAAAAATATATAAATGTCTCCAACACAACTCGGAAATAATGTAATTATCATTTCTTTGGTGACTGTAATGAACAACCGACTTAAATCATTTATATTGAGATTATTCATAAGCTTCAGCGGATGGATAACATGATCATACCAGGTCTTTATCACCATAACGTTTTTCACTGCACAATGAAAACTATCATTTTCATTATGGTGTTTACAAGTTACCAAATTGCTTATACCAAAATACTCTTCATGTAGAACCTCAATACTAGGCATTCGAAAGACATGATCCATATTAACGATTTCGTAGTCTAAGTCACGCAACAATTCAGACTTTTCGTTAAGTTCCATTAGTGTAAGTTTAGCATATACTGTTAAAATATATACGCGAGCTCTCGGTTTTTGGGACAATATCGTGAATATATCGCTGCCATGAATATTTCTTCCCGACAGGGAAATAATGAAGGGTTTTTCAAGTAATAACTCACTGAAGAACATTGTAAATGCGGCATTTTTGATGCATGCCATGCTCTGCTTGGTTTATACAGCGTATGCAAACACTTCCCGCCAGACATATCAATCATTGCTAGTTCGGTTACTTGGAAACTATAATTACAATCTATATGGATGCTGATATCTACAAAATATTCCGCTACATCCACTTGTTCTGATAATAATACGGGATCAACGATTTTACGTACAAAAGATGTTGATTCTTCTGATGTATAACCATCATCACATTGTGGTGTTGGAGGTGAGGAAGACGAATGCGAGCCGCTATCACTCGAAAATGAATTCTGAATAAATTCAGCAGTTTTAATATCAATCGGATCGGCATTGTTATTCATGTTTGAATAATATTTTTAACTTTTTACTAAAAACGTAGAAAATTATTACTTCTAAAGTTAAGGCAAATCTTTAATAACGCGTGAAGAACACAGATTCTACAAAATGCACACGTTTGACATAACACTAATACTGACTGCACGATCAGATCCGTTCGACAATCTAGCTCGATGCTTGCCTTTGAAAAGGGAGGGCTGCACCAGAAAACAGAAAACCCACATTCCTTTGGTGAAAGTTGGTTGTAGGTGTGCACGGTCGAAGTTTGCAAATGTTCTTTTGGATATATGTGTTTGTGTGTATGTGTGTACATGTGAACAGGTTTCGACGAAAGATATGAAGGGGAAGATCCCAGCAGACATAATATTGATTGTCACACGAAAGAATTCAAGGTCATGACAACATGCATGTAAGGATATGAGCAGCGCATTTTTTCGTTACGACTGTGTGCAGACATAATAGAGAGGGGAAAAAATATGTATAATACAAAATACTCAGAAAAAAAAAATTTAGAGATTGAAATAAATAAAAATATTCTTAAACTAATAGACTCGGAAAAAAATTAATATGAATGATATGGAAACCAGCTCTAGCATATGTGAACGTGGGAATGGTTGGTTAGGTTTCACTGTAGCTTCGGATGGATGTAGTCATGAAAAATAATACGAAAGATTTGTAATTTGTGTAGGATGGATAGGGGAGGGAGAAATTTTGAAACTGTGTTAAATAAAAAAATATACTTGAATTAATTTTATTACCCATGTTTGGAAAAAATTTTTGGAGGTGAAAAAATATACTCAGAATAATTCAGTAATACTTAGACATGAAAAATTATTATGAATGATGTGAGAACTAACGGTAGCATTTGAGTGCGAGGGAATATGTTGTGTACAAACATATTGATGAAGACTTCGTCGGATTTATTTTTTGAACCGTAGAAAAAAATATAAAAAAATTATGGACAGTCGGAAGAAATGATTTGAAGTAAAGAAAATATACTTTGGTTAATTCTATAATAGTTAGATTTGAAAAAAAATTATTATGATCGATATGGAAACTAACTGCAGAGGGTGTGTGCACATTCATGGCAGTGAAGGTATCGAGAGATTTATTTTTAGAATCGGAGAAAAAATAAAAATTTATCAACAGTCGGAAGAAATGATCGGAAGCATAAAAAAAATATAATTGGAATAATTCCATAATATTTGGAATTGAAAAAAGTTATTATGAACGATATGGGAACTAACGACAACAGATGAGTGTGTGGGAATGGACGGTGGGCATTCATAGCGGTCACATAAAAAAATAATTACCTCTCAATATGAAATGACGGAAGCGTCGGGAGCGTCGATCGGGGGTTTAATGGTCGTAGTAAAAGTAAATAGAATGCTATATATTAGATATTAAAACAGCGGCAGCGGTATGTGCAGGATTGGATGTTAAGCTACCATAGTGTGTAAGATGATGGAAGGATAAGAAAAAATAAATAATGTATATTATAATCGATTGGAAAAGAGGGTGGAAAGGGTAAAGGAGACTAAGGATAGTTTTTGAGTATAGAAATAATTGATTTGTTAATTTGTAAATGTTTTGGATAACCTTGTAGGTTTAGCCAACAGAGCAGGGATTGGGTTGTTATGTGAAAAAAAAAATAATAATTAAAAAAAATACTATAACGCGGTGATGATTGCATGCAATGCTATGATCGGAGAATTTTTCGTCGCGGGTGCGTCTATACTTGTAAAAATACGAAAGATCCTTAAAAAATTGATCAGTGTATGAATAATAATATATACTTATGCTTTGAAATATTTTTAAAAATGCGGTATCCGCAAGGAAACAATGAGTGCGCGGGATCGGCGCGTGCGCTTTCGCGGAGGCTAACGGTATGTTAGATATATGCGCGGGATCGGGACGTGCGCCATGGCATATGGCAGTAAGATCAGGGAATCGGAAAAATAAAAAACATATTTAGGCTAATTTTGAAATTTCCATACTTAGACTTTGAAATATTAAAAATAATCTCGGTATCGTGAACGTGGGAGGCATGCGGAGGAACGGCGTGTGCGCTTTTGCAGTGGAGAACGTTATGTTAGATATATGCGCGGGAACAGTGCGTGTGCTTTCGCATTTGTCTGTACGATCGGGGAATCCGCTAAATAAAAAAATATAGTTAAGTTAATTTTATAAAAAAATTGTGGTATCGTGAACGGAACGCTTGTGCGGATGTGATATCGCGGCGGAGATCGGAATATGCGTGGGAACGGCGCGTGCGCTTTCGCGGTGGCGACCGGAGCGTGCGCGGGATCGTAATATACATGTGTGAGGGGCGAACGGGGGTGTTGGGTTAAATTTTAGCTTTAAATACCATACTTGGGTTACATTTTGGAATTTTCATACTTACGCCTTGAATTTTGAAAAATCGCGGTAACGCTTTCGGCGGGAGGGACGGGCGGGGACTTGGGTTACATTCAGACATTAATTAATTTACTTATGTTAATTAATAATCGGTTCAGTTTATCGGAAATGTGCAGGGGAACGCACTGGGGGAATTTTGAGGAAATTGGGGGAAACTTGGGTGAATTTTCGGCGTCGGAATAAAAAAATTGGGTTAGTTTTTGCCTCCCTGATGAAATACTTACGTTACTTTCAGCCCTCTGCACGCGTTTAGGGGTTGTGACGTCAGAGCTGCCAGAACGCAGGTTTATTACCTACTCCTTTGCGTTACGGATACTAGATTCGGTGCATAATGTTGATGTTCACTTAGCACTACAAGCTTTCCCAAACAGTTCTGTGTCAAATATACCATTTCTATGTACCGGACACGCAAAATGTACATGTCAGTTCATCATACAGAAAAAGTTGGAAAGCTAATCATCCAAATCAAAGCATCATATCTGGGGATAGACTATTTCTTAGTAAGTACGTTTGTGAAGCTTAAGATATAAATAATACATGCAGCAATATTGGTAGAAATACAAAAAAAAGTCTATGGATAAGTTTAAAGATAAGAGCGTTGTGACAAGTACAAAAAACAGACGTACAAAATTCGGGTAGATAATTTACTTGGTATCTTGGTCGTGCACGTCTCACACGCCAATTTGTTTTTAAATAGTCAAGAGGCACTAGTGTCTTAACATCCGTCAGCAGTCACTATCGAACACGTACTGTTGAAATATTAAAGTATAACAAATATTGCTGTCTACTGCCAATCTAAATCTACTTAGATCTTCTATTTGCGCCATAAAGTATCTGTCTACTGCTTAAACCGACTTATATTCGTGTTTGTGAAGTATAAATTATTTTATATTAATTACAACGTAATTTTTAGGCTACCCCCATTAGAAAAAATGTCCAAAAAAATGTCCTAATTTTATGTAACGTTTGTTATATTTTACAGGATTTTTGTGATTTTGTTATTATATTCATATGGACCGATTTGGAATTACGTTGTAAATCTTGATCATTTTATACAAAGTATAGAAGAGAAAGAGACAGAAATGTAAGCAGAAGGGGTGAACAGCCCCTTGTGAGGCCAAAATAGCCGAGTACATATATATATATATACATATATATTTATTTAGTTATTTAAAATAAAAGTAGAAGAGACAGTGGCATATCTTTCAAAAAAAATGGTTTGGGTATAGATATCGTTACAAATTCCTTATTTCAATAAAATACATTTAAGTCTCGAGAAATTATTTTATCCGGCCTTTTTCAATCGATCTTAATAATTTCATTCTCTAAAGCATAAATGAAAAAAGAAAAAAAAAAAAAAAATAAGAGCGACGCTTTGGTAAAGTAAATTTTTCAAACGCGCTGATATAGACGGGCCTGAGAGAGAAAATTGAATAAAGACAGTCGCTAAAAGGTTGAAGTAAATTCGAACTTTTTCAAGCAGGTGTAAACAGAAAAGATTACGACGACAATTTAGAAAACTCAAAAGAGGCCTACGTTTATAATTAGAGCAGATAGAATAAAAATTTCTCTCAAGAAGCTGAAAGTGTTACTGCAAGCTCATTTCTGAATTTGAAAGGATAGAAATTTCTACTCGACAGGATAAATATACAAAGTAACCATCGAGCTGAATGAATTTTAATGATACAATACAATTAGGTATCACTAACTGCCAGAAACTGCTCGCAAAAGTTTTAACGTGACAGCGTCTGTAGTTGAAAAATTTTTTTCTCAAAACGTTTTAAAACTGAACTAAAGAACTGAAAACAAAGCTGTTCGTTTGAGAGCTGTAGATAGATGAATCGTGATAAAGAAAAAAAACAAAAAAACCATTTCGAAGCCGCCTCTCTTGCTCATTAAGAGGGGCCATTCAAATTTCTGTACTAACATATAGATGTTAGATTGAGAAAAATCGAATAAGTGTAAGCAACATTCGGATTTATTTAATAGCCCTGCAGGCGATTTCCCCATTTAGATCTTCAAATATAGATGTAATAATAATTTTCAAAAACAAACTGCTTAATTTAGTTTTAGATTGTGAAGCATTCGACCGTGTCTTTTAAAGAAACGAGAAAAGGGCAGATTATAGAAATATAAAAAGCACTTCGAAACTAGCTTAAATACTTAAGGATTTTCTCGAGAAATTTCAATAACAATCATCGTCATCATCATCATCACCGTCGAGTGGTACTATCTGTTCTGAAAAGATATGCCGGAGTTGGAAAAGTACGCCGCATTTATAATTCGCCATTTTATGCGGCGCTTCAAGAAAGTTTAAAGCCAGAAAATTAAACAACCAGCAGCCGGTAAACCAGTATCCTCATAATCGAGGAGAATTTGGGGAATGAACTAATTTTTCATAATAACACTGGCGGATATTACGACACCGTTCGTTTTCAGTGAGAACAGGCCACCACTAGACACTAGTAGACACGGGGACTGGGCGCTTTTGAAGAAGTTCTTTGACGCACGATTTACTTCTAAGGATCTGAACTTGTTACCATCCTATCCGCGATCAGTATACAACTTGAGACCACACCGAAACGATGCGATTCTGGCATATAAAAAATTGATCTCCCTATGTCTATGATAAATACAAACCAAACTCCTGCAATCATTTTACTACATGGATGAAAATACGTAGCGGCATACGCTTTCGAATTAGGGAGACCAGTGTGTACCCCAGTGCAGAATTGTACGTCATTCAATATGGTTTATCTCGAAAACATAAGCAATATGTTCATATTTCCTTAATGACAGTCACACCGATTTCCATCCTAGAAGCGTTATTGGTAATTTTTAGAACTCATTCTCAAATTTAGTTTAATTACGAGTCGCAGACCATTGCAACGAATCCGGGAAAGAGTGTAAACAATTCGAATTTGTTCTAATTTAGTCAGTTTCCGGAGATCACCGTTCTAGCGTCGATGAGAGTAGCAGAAGTTAAATCAGTCACTTTCTTTGAATCGTTAAAACTATTTTCCCAAACAATTAACGCATCCTATAAAATTACCTTCTATTTACAGATCATCGCACAAAGGTCATAGTGTACACAACTTTTAGTGGTAAGTGAATCGGTGTTCTGTAAGGTTTAAACAAAATGCCATTATTACCTGTTATCTTAATGCGCGCTAGGAAATTAACACCAAAAAACGATGAAATTTAATCACCGGTGGTCGTAGCAGTTTGCGAAGAAAAAATTCTCACTTAATTGTTACTTTCTTTGAATAAATGCTGTAGATTTAATTCGATATTTGTTGATCTGATTAATGTCTACATATACCGGTACAATTACAGGTACATCAGCATTTTAAGAAAATTGAATTAATCAATACTAGGCGACACCGTTAAAAGGGAACGTAGCTCGGGGGGAACAGCTATTTCAATAATGTTAAATCTTTTTGACCATATTTACGTATATACTGGTTTTTTTTTTGGCGCTAACGTTATTAATGTATTCCCTGTTTAAAGTCCATTTTGTAAATAATTTATATATTCGGTAAAACCTTTGATTCATTTTTAAATGTACACTTTTGAATTTAACCGGGTTGATATTTGCCGAATTTCTCGCCGGAGGTCTAATTTTTCCAACGATTTGAACCGCTTTAACACGGACGGGGTGGTATAATTTAAAATTCGGTAATAATATGTAATAATAACATTTTAACAGGCACCGCTCTTTGTTTTTCGATTAATGATTCAGAAAATCAACTTCTTTAAATATATTTTATTTTTCCGGTTTTCTTCGTTCCAATTGTTTACTCTCAAAGTTTTTTTTTTGTTTGTTTATTTACATTATACATCATTGTCAAAATTTTGTACAGTTTACGATGAAATAGTTTTTCACTGTATACGATATCATTATAACGTCTAAGCGAACATTTTGAACCCTCTACCGTGTTACAAAAGTTGATATTAAAATGCGTCTATTACGTAATCTGTAAAACAAGCGAACATTCCTTTACTTTTGCACATATCAATGAGCAGCTGTTTTTAATTTAAATAAAGACAGAAGCAATTTTTCGTTGTCGCGACAGAATTCTATTTAGCATGTTCGAGTGATCTTGTCACTTTTTACCTGCTCCAACGGAATTGAGCAGGATACAAAATTAGCAAATCAAAAATTTAACGTACATTTTTTGTTTAGTAGTGAGTTTAAGTTTTATTTTCTGGTATGATAAAACGTGTACAACGGAAGCAGAAGTGATCAAACGTTTTAGTATCCGATGGATATTTCGAGTAAGTCAAAAAATTCAAGCTACTATTTTCCGACGTTATGCAAACATCAGATGAAAAGTGAGTAAGGAAATTTTTAAGATAACGTCTCACCGGTGTGAGCCAGATGTTGCTGAAACAGAAGTGAAGAAAGCAAAACTTAACGAGTAAACTTACATATTCTCATAACAGAAATATGTATCCGGGAGAATTTCAAGACGCAGATGAACACCAGACACGTACTACGAGATACGGTAAAAACTAGGTCAAGTTGAGGAGCCATATGGGGACTGCACAAAACCCAACGACAAGCGCAGATACTCGTATTAACGGATGAAATATTATTATTAACGGCGCGTCGGAACAAATTATTTACTGTTCGATTCCATCAATGGGTGTAGTGGAAATATTTAATTTTTAGCGGTACCGTCAGAGGAAGCAAACTCTAATCAAATCCAGTATACTTTTTTGTGAATGGAATATTCAAATGTTTGGCCAAATCTTTAAAATTTACCCGGATTCTAATGGTAAAACAAACGCGCTTGCTGCATTATACATATTACTGCAAGACAACAATAAGTCCTCGTGATTACTGACAAAAATGAAAAATTGGACAGCGCAATATATTGAAATTGATTTCCAGTCCTGGAATAATGAAGAAATAAGATTGGCTGTGTTTACGGAATCTGTTTCGTAGAATATTAACAATGCTTTTAGATCACTTTGCGGAACGGTGGCTAAATAATGTAAATATGCCGGTAGAAGTATGGAGGTATTTGGAGAAAGAAACAGAACCGTTGGAACAGGTAATTTAATTGCATTGTTATGGTCCATCCATGCGATATTTATTCTTCAATAAAAAAATTGTGAAAGAAAATTGCATGTAAATTTGAAAAAATGATGGCCAAAAATCAGGAACTGAATAATTTTAAAAGACAAAAATATTACGATACAAACATGCCGGAACGAAAAATTCTGAACACTCTTTTAAATGTTTGTTTTATGTCACTAGAATCTTTTTTAAAATTATTTCTTTTTATCAAAAGGTTAAATTTGCTGAAAGCCCTTTTCCAACTAAATATGGTAGCGATCCTTATTTCTTTATAAATTTCAGTTGGTACCTCCCGTTAAGATAGGTGAAGTGCACCCGTTCGAGAATTTTAAAATTAACTTTGGCTAAGTTCATTAAGAAGAGCAGGACACTCGAAGAAAATGTGATCAGCATCACATGTACGAGGAGGATCACAATCGTCCTGTTATTGTCTCCCTCTTACTAGCGATTTCTGCTTATCATATAACTTTTTCTTTTTAATCTTACAGCCTAGTATACACAAAAAAATTGGTAAAGTAAATTTTAAATTAGTTTTATGCTAAAATAAATTTAAAACCAGAAACGTTTTTAAAGCCCCAGCGTATAATTTTATACATTAACCAATTTCAAGTTTGGAAAAAAGAATGAAGGAAGTTGTAAATTATGGAAAACATATGTGTTAGACACGCAAATTAAAACCTACAATTTATTAGTTGTAATTAAAAATTAGGCTTTTCGGTAGGAAGTATCACAAGTAGCCGCTGTACAAATTATTTTCAGGTAAATAAAGCACCACGTGTCCCTTTCTACTAGATATACCTGAAGAAAAAAATATGTGCGCTAGTCTCACCTAAAACCTTTCGAGAAAACATAAAATGTGTTCATGATTTTAAGCTTTATTCTACGTTTTAATTTTTCAATTTCAGTTTTTATTAATAAATTTTAGTATTTATTATTTAACCATAATATTACGGTAGTTTTTCAGAATAGCGGGGAAAATAAATAAAACTGCAATTATAAAAAATCCAAAATTAAAAATTACGCGCATATATATATATATATATATATATACGCATATACTAGCTGACCCAGCGAACTTCGTATCGGCTCATAATCAATAAGTGTTGCGTCTTATTAGATGAATTAAATTCAGTTTTTTTTATTAAGATAAAATTAATACACAAAATGAATTAAGTTCAATAAATGTATAAAAATCTAAATGAAAAGTATTTTAATTGCATTGAAATGAATGTAATTCACGTGGCAGCAAGGCATTATCTCCCTTAATAACAAAAATCAGCATAAATTTAATTTAAACAATTAAAGTAAATTTCTTTGGAAACATGTTTTTTCGGGCTACATATCATCAGCTAACAACACAGAGTACACGCTCAATTTATATATTTTTTGTACTCTGTGCAGTTAGCTGATGATCGGCTATACACGCAAAAACGTGTTTTTAAAGTAATTTAATTTCTAGAAGTAAATTTATACCGATTTTTAGGATTTCGTACGCATATAATGTACGGAATCTCAATAAGATGGTTCAGAAACGACAACAATATTTAATTATACAATAGCTCGGAAACGGTTTGACTTATCAGAATTAGATCAGACTATGACAATTTACAACTTTAAGCTGAGCGATTACCCTGGGCGGCAAGAAATCGTCTAGAATATATAATATGGAATTTAGAACGGCTTCAAAAATTACCCCCCCCCCCCCCCCCCCCCCCGATAAAAATTCATAACTCATCACCAGATAGATAACCCTTTAAAAACGAAATTCAAAATATCAAACAAAACACAGAAGCTCTTTCATAAAATCCAAAAATTATGGTTAAAAAATTATTTAAACCCTCCTTTTGGGCCAAAAACAACAAAAAGAAAAATGAATTTTCTGCATAAATTTTATTTAAATTTCGTATTCTGCTATTCGGAGCGGAGGCAAATAATCAAAGATTATAAAAATCGACCCAGCCCTTCTTGAGTTATAAATGGTGTGTAACTAAACTGACTTTGTTTTATATATATTATATAGATATACATATAATTTTTTATTAAATATTTTTTAGAAGTATAGTATAAAGGATATATCGTGTTATTGAAATAAAATATTCTTTTTTGGCAACATGTTTTTTTTTTACATATCGCGTATAAATTAATTTCAGAATACCGGCCGGTAAGTAATGTATTTCCCTAAAATAGTTCATTCTGTTTATTTTTCTTTGTTCCATCATTTGCCTACGCAAAATTCTTCTTTGTTTTTGCATTTGTAACTACTCCAGAAAATTTTACGACACAGCCAATCATAAAAGGGAATTTTTTTCCGTATTAATCTACGCGCTAGTATATATTTGTACAGGCTACTGAATTTTTATCAGACCGTTATAATCTCGTAGAAAATAAAAAAAAAGACATGTCTCGGTTTTTTTTGGGATAGTGCGTAAATAGACAAAAACATAACTCCGTTAAAAGATACGAAAATTTAATGCCTGACAGACCCCTTTATGCAACTGCATTGACGATGGCATATTTTTTAATACCGATGTTTTTGCACCGCTCGATTGTGAATACACGCTTATAGAAAAATTCCGATTCTTTTAATACCAGAACACTGCGGATGGTACCATTGTTTTATTTTTTTAAAATGTTTTTGAAACTCACGCATATGAGACGTTCATCTGCGAGTTCGGAATACGAATGCGAGCATAGCCATCAGGTGTACTCAACAATAATAATAATGGTAACAATGATACTGAGTTAAATATGAAAAATTACGTAAATTTTACACACGCAAAAACAATTTTATTAAAATGCAGCAAATAGCCCAGAAATAACACGAGCTAAATTTTATTAAATTAGAAGGGACCGAAAATTCGCGCTACTATTAAAAAAAGCCACTTCTTCACACGTTGCACATTTGGTAATTTTTTTAAATTATCATCGCGTTGTTATTGGAAAAATATGACGTGTAATATCGAGAAATTGCAGCGTTTGAATGATGAAGCTTTTGACAAGCGAACCGCGGATAAATTGTTTAACATGGCGTTAAATCCGCGGACTTTCTAACGTCTTGCTACGTTAATTGCTCGTTCACTACTGATCTTCCATTCGCTTCAATATACTAATTTTTTCCGCGAATACGCTCAAACGAGAAATTGCATTATTCTTCATTCCGCTTTGGTTACATTTTCCGGTAGGTTCGTAAAAAGAGACGATTATAAAAATGTATTTGTAATAGAAAATAACACAACGCTACAAATTTACCCAGTTTTATTCTTGCTTTCTAGATTCACAATATTCTTCTTTATTCGCTTTCGTCCGAGGTTATCCTCTAATTGCCTCTCACATGTGAAATTTTTTTAACTTTCAAAAGCTAGATACGATCGTAATATAAATCGAAATTGAATATTCAGTGGTCAATGCATGTTTTCATGTATCGATGATTTTAGAAAAAAAATCCACCCTTTGAACAAGCATCCCTGTGTGCGTGCGCGCACCTGTGTTATATACGTAGGCCGTAGAAATCATTACCCGATTGTGCTTGACAAACGGTACTATTTACTACTAGGTTCCGACCATTTGGTATTCGGTTTTCGGAAAAATTCGATTCGAAGACGGTTTTGAGCTATTCAAAGAAATACGAAAAATAGCAATTTACTTATTTCGTATAGACGCAAAACTATCGAGTATAATTTCAATCGACCTGTTTTGACGCGA
Source organism: Icerya purchasi (assembly GCA_039619475.1). NCBI lineage: Eukaryota > Metazoa > Arthropoda > Insecta > Hemiptera > Monophlebidae > Icerya > Icerya purchasi. Next base: position 80,113,173 of record CM077116.1, read on the forward strand.
GGTTATCTCTTTTTTTCTTCTTTAAATAGTAAACACAAGTCACACGCAAAAAGTTTTGCCAGGTGCAATTGGTAAATTATTGTCGTGTGGCCTTGACCGGTTGCAGTACCGTTGCTCAACTGTTTGCTTTACATCCTCGTATTAGGCGCGCACATTTTCCGAATCGAATTTTCCGCTCAGAGCGATACGTCCTTCCTTTCTCGGGGTAGCTTTTTTAATAAATTTTCGAGATATTTTTAGTGTCGTTGCAAGAAGCTGAAAGTGTATCTTAATGACACCTTAACGTGTTCGAATATTTTGCACGATGCCCGGGTTATTCGCCGCAGAACGAAATCTTACATGTTTAAAATAACATAATCCGAATGTAAAAATATCGCGCATGTTGAAGAACGTAACATCTAATCAAGAAACCTAGTTAACGCTTAATGACTATAGACTGCGTCACGAAAACTGTAACCCTTTGAACGCTGTTGCCTTTCGAAATAGGTATATATTTTTCTCCGAATTTTTTTCATTTCAACGGGCTAAAGCGCACAGTCTGTGTTTAAGTGAAAAGAATTTTAAAAATTCTGAGATTTCCTGAAACGTGTAAGGAGAAAGCAGTAGATAATATTAGCATATAAATATCGTCAATCACGGAGCTGGTAAAATGTTCGTTTTAAAGTTTGTGTAAGTTTAAGAGCAAAAAAACACTTGCTCATACTTCGTATGGATCAGACAGAGCCACACGTTTAAAACTGTACCAGGACCGATAACAGACTATGTCGCGCCTATTTTCGTTCTCAAACCTCGTCTCGATTCTCTAAATGTTATCCAGAATACATGTCTACGATTAGCCACGGACGCCTTCCATAGTACTCCTACGGCCGGTCTTCTGAGTGAATCTTCAAAAGCTCAGCTGAGTATTCGAGGACATCAAATCTTTACCAACACTACTTTCAAAATTTTTACAAATACAAATTTTAATAGCGCCGCCATCTCATGATCTCCCCTAACTCCCTATCACCTAATAACGATGATTTCTTCATATCAATTTTCAGAAAAGATACCATCTTACTACACTATCCGCAGAAATAATGGCTTTCTCTCACATCCAAATTGGATCTTGACTAGAAAAATCCAAAAATCAGATATATTCAAAACTATAACTGTCTCCTTAGCAAATATTCTAACTTCGGAAAAGTATTAACAGATGTGGCTCCAAGTCGTAGACAGAGCAGGCTGCTCGTTTGTTCAAGATAACATATTCCATTCTCCCTACCACCATACTTCGTAATTCTTTCAACGGAACTCTACGCATTAAAATTAGTAATCCAATACTGCGCAGATCTATCCTTCAGAAATATCCAGCGCTCCTAACCATCCAAAACTATCATATGAAAAAAACAAAACATTCAATCTCACAAGAAATAGTTCATATACTCTCGACAATGAACAAAGAAATCATATTCTGCTGGATCCCATCTCGCTCCAACATTCCTCAAAACGTAAAAGCAGACAAAACAGCTAAGGTATTCTTGACAATTTCCCAAATTTCAAATATTCCAATCCCGATATCGGACATTAAAAAAAAGGGAACAGAGACTTTATTATACCCAAATCCTTTCAAATAATGAAGGATCTCGTCCCAACTTGCAACAAATTAAAGTCCATTGAAAAGATTATCGATCCCTGGAAAACTTCATACCAAAAATCCAGAAAAAACGAAGTCATCCCGCTCGGATTGAGAGCAGGTCACTCCGCTCTAACACACAGCTACATCCTAAACAAACAGCCTCGATCGCTATGCAACCCGTGCAATGTTCCCGTTTCTATATGACATATTTAATTGTTCAAAATTCCTTACCTAAAGAAACTAAAGATCTTCAACGAAACACCGGAATCTTTATTTTCTGATAGCTCACTCAAAACTTCAAGATCCTTTCCTTTCTAAAAGCTACTCAACTTTAGCCAAAAATTTAAACTATATAGTTCCCCACGTCTTTAGTCAAAAGGCTGTACACGGCGGAAGGGAAAAAAAAGCACGATGAAAGAAAGAAATAGAGATGGAACAAAAAACAAGACAAAACAAAGACGAAGGAAATTTTGAAAAAGCGAGAATAAAAAAAGATAAATGATCGATGAAGGAAGAAGCAAAGAACATCTGATGATAATTTCGTTTTTAAATGAGAATCAAGAAGATTTCAAAAATGCGTAGAAGGAAACGGAGAACATAAGCGAACGATAATAGGGCTGCATTAGAAGGGATGTAAAAGCACGGCGTGAATAGGCAGATGAAAAGAACGATCATCGGAAAAAGAGCGGTAATCTATACATTAGGAAATTCTTGAACAGAATTTTACAAACAAGAATAGTATAAGGAGGAAACAATTTTTTTTTTTTTTTTTTAAATAATCCGTAGCTGACTATCGTCAACACCTACAAGACCAGAGGAAGAAACGCAAACGGAATATAGAGAGAAAAGTATTATGAAGCGAAGTAAATGAAACGTGTACGAATAATAATAAGTTACAGGAGTGACCTAGAAAAAAGGACTGCTTGAAGAGCGCTCATAGGGTCAGGGGGAACCGGGTAATAGTGATTAGAACGGATGAAATAAAAACTCAGGTAGGTTTAACAATAATTTGACTGTAAAAATGGGAAAAAACAAACAAAGCAGAAAAGATTCATAGTAATGATAATTGACACGCAACTAGATTCTTTTGTAAAATTGGACTCGAGGAGAATAAGAAAAGGAATTGTTCTTGCACTGCGGTTGGCCGTAGCTTGAAAAAGAAATTTGAAGAACAGGCGGACTAGAATTTAGTTTATCGACCAGGTTGAAGAGTAAAGAAAATTCTTAATATTCTTTAATCAGACTGAGACTTGGTCATTCCCTCCTTCCCTTTTCTCGTTTTTCTTTTTCTCTTTCACCTTCTCCCTTTGCCCTCTCCACTCAATTGACCCTCCCTTTATATGCGACCCCAACCATATCCTTTTTGAATGCTCTGCTCTTTTTCCTAAGTGCTCTCATCTATACGCCGAACATTTGGCGTTGGATCTTCCTACCCCTTTCAATGCTTCCTTTATCCTTTCCTTCCCATCTCCAGCCGTTATTCCCCTTCTTCTTTCCTTTATACTTTCTATTTCCGATCGCCTCAGAATCTGAGTAGGTGATCTAAGTCCATGTAGTTGGGTCAGTGTTAACACCGAGCCCATTATAAAAAAAAAAAAAAAAAAAAATTCTTAATATTAAGGCGAAAGAAAATATATAGTACCAGCGTGAGCATTTTTTCTTAGGGGTATGGTTCGAAATTTTTGTAAAATAGAAAACAGCTTTAGACGTTTTTAAAAAAATTAACTAGCCTGAAAACAAAAAATTTAAATAAAGTGTTATGCCGTAGCGCCAAAAAAGGATAGAATTAGAGAGGATTTGAGGGCACCGAAACGAATTAAGTATTCCAAATAAGTCCTAAAACGTTCAATTTATTAAGACCCGGAAGCATCATCGTAGTCAAAGAAGCTAATCGAATTTAGAACGAACAATGGCATAAGAATACAAGGATTCTTTTGAGGTTTTTTTTTTTTTTTTTTTTTTTGTGCTAAATTTAAGTCAGAAAAAGACGAACGAATAAAGACGTCAAGATAATGGAAGCGATTAACGAGAGAAAATGAAATTAAATTTTGTCGAGTTACCGAAATATCAAGATGAAATTAAAAAATTTTTGAAAAAATTGAAACAAAATTGCAAAACTGTAATTACAAAAATGTACACACTGGCTGATGTATGTGCCGAAAAAAATTAAAAACTTAGACTGATGAAAGGAAAATTGAAAGTAACAAAAAGGATAATAAAACGGATCATGAGTATAAGTTTTGATTTAAAATTGTAAATTAGGAGAAAGAAAACAACTCTACAGCTAACGCGTGTAATTGACGTTGGCAGTAACAGGTAAAAATTTGAAACATCCACTTTTCGCCGTGAGTAGCAGCAACCTGAATGTTTTAATTGAAAAAACAAAGCCAAACAAAAAAAACAACTTCATCATTTTCATTTATTTTCATTTATTTTTATTTTTTTACAGCATCACAGGCTAGCAGCACGAAATTGAGAGGTGGGTTAAATTTGATTGTAGAGGATCTTCGAGAAACTTAAAGAGGGCGGAAACCGAGTTGTCTGACAGTCATCTAGGAGTGATGTGGTGAAGAAGCTTTGGTATGATTTTTGACGCTGTGAAAGTGTTTTTTAATCCCGCATAAAGTCTGTCAAACAACGTAATTTAAAATACAACGGGAGAATGACTAGTACAATTATGATCAACATAAGGAAGTATATAAAACTATGTCGGTAACTGAAATGTAACTATTTAAATTGAATACATTTTAAATTAGAATAGGTGACACAATTTTAAGTTTTTAGAGAATAACATTATAAAGCTCAGTGTTGATAAATTTATTCCAAATTGTCTTTTTTGTTGTTTTTTTTTTTTTTTAGCCGGAATCTAAAACCCAACGTACTCATCTGAAAAAATAAGTGAGACAATCCAAAACAAATACAGTGACGTAAAAACGGTATCGCAGAAAATGAAAGAAATAAAGCATATAAAGTAAAATGCACAATCAGGTAATATAACAGGAAGACATATTCATGCATAACTATCTAGAATTGGACTCAATAACAATCAAAATGACAAAAAAATATATAATATAATAAACATGTCCGAACTAACGATAAGACTTACGCGTAATGTTAACTATATTTTGCATATTTTTCTCGTTTCAACAATTATATTGTAGAAGTGATCGAGAAATCCCCCTCTATATAAGACTTAATTGTAAATATTTAATTAAATTATATTTACATGTAAATCTGGAAGCACAGTGTTAATAAGCATGAAGGAGAAATAATAATTTGTAAATTATATATATATATATATATATAAAAATATCGAAATTATAGCCATGACCAATATTGGCAGTAAATTTTAATCGTTGAAAGCGATCGGATGTGAAAGTGTCATAACCGCGGAACAATTGTAACAGTCGAAAAGTAGTTGATGAGAATAAACGTCACGCTTGTCACTGTTTTATCATCGATATATATACTTTATAAAACAACTCACTGTGACGAAAATCTCACTTTCATGATTTCCTATTTAAAAATAATCGCTTTTTTATTAACATTTCCGAAATTAACGGTAATAATTTCTTCAAAAATTCCAGATATTTATTCGCGCGTTTTCAGATGCAACACCGACAGCAGTTTACATTAGAGCCAGGCAATTTGATTTTGGAAAAGAGTTTTTGACTTAATAGATTTACCGTTGAGGAATTATAAAAAGACACATACGTATTTCTATTAATTCTAGAAGTAGAATTAAGTAAAATATAAATTCACAATTAAAGTGATGATCAAGATGCTTGAATTAAATTAAAAATATGGCTTAAACTTAATTGCATAAGCCTGTTTAAACTTCATAGTTGAAACCTGTAATAATATTATCCACTAGCGCTTTGTAACTTTATTTGAGATAAAAAAAAATTATCGGAGTCCCTGATTTTCGAGAAGCGATCATTTAATTTTCAATAGAAAGAGTCAAAAAAGAAAATCTCTTCTTATAGATTCCTCTCCGGAATCGAAGAAACTGAGGGTTGTCTTCTACTTTCGGCAGGTTTCTTACTGTATTCTCATGCACCAATATTACCGCTTACAGCTGCTCATTGCAAACTTAGGTTTATTGGATTTCCCCTACTTCTCTATCCAACCTTCCTTTCCATTTTATCCCATGAGCTCCAATCTCTCTGCGATGTGTTTACGCTTTTCATCGATTTCCTGATTTTCTCTCGGGTCATCTCCACATTGCGCTTTGCTTCCCTCAAATAACTAATTCATAAGTGATCTCGAACATATCATATTTGAATGCGGTCGTTTTCGATTAAACTAATTTCTTTCTACTCCTCTCTTTTAGTACTCCTAGTCTTAATTCTGCTCCGTTTCGTTTTTCTTCTGTCGTCCGAGCTTCTTTAATTTATTTTGGTCAGCCATCTCTCATCGTATAAAGATCTAATTCTTCTTCCCCTTTTTTTACAGTTCTTGGTCCAATTTCCATCTTGACGCCGGGGACCAAAAAAAAAAAAAAAGAAACAACATTTTCTAAGGTGAAATTTTTTACTTAGATCGGCGCTGATAATTAAATTTTTAAGTAATTTCAACCCTAACCAGACTTATATTTTAAAAAAATGTTTAGCTGCGCTTGTGCAAATCTGTAATAATAAAATTTTCGCCACTATTTGTCCATTTGTATCAAACTTTTTTTTGCTACAAACATGACAAGTTCGGAGTTTCACAATCTTTGCTGAGAAATTTTCTTTGGGATTTCGTTCTTAAAGACTGGCGGTGCCTCCTATTGTAAAATTACTTCCTTTTTAATACAAACTTTAATGCTTTTTCGGTCATTAACAAACTTGCGTTTAATAATTTTAAAGGTGTTTTGGGATCAACGATTTTTCTCACTTCTCTAACGTTATCGCATCAGCGCAACTCCATTTCAGTTGTATCCCTCTACAGTAATTTCATTTTCCGCAACGCCCCCTACAATCCAATGATCGTATCCCTTTGGTGTTCTCTTTTTTCTTGAATTTAGTGTTTTACCCTCATCAAAAGTCAGAGCTTCTTTTTCTTTATTGCATTTCCGATATGTATTGGTTGCCTGTTGATCTATTATTATCGAAGAATAAATAAATAAGCGCGGTTTATTTAGAAAATATATAAAAGGGGAAAAAAAATATTAAAATCGTATACCAAGCGGAAAACCAGCACACGACGCGCATACCGTGTCTACCCTCACAGCGTTTTCTATCGGCATTAGGGGGAATTTTGATACCAAATAAAAAAAAAAGAAGTGGTGTCTAGAGGAGTACACTCGGTAGGAACGAAGTTCCTTTCACTTTTTGATAGATATACAAGTATAAAGTCATTCATAAAGTATACGACAAAAAATGACGCAATATAAATCCGGTATGAATTAAAACAAAAACAATAAAAAAAAAAACATGCCAATTTTTAAATTCAATAAAATTTACACGTGTCTAGAATTGAGCTCATACAGCTGACTGCGCACAATGTTTGCTGCTCGAATCTCGATACTCGCACGCACACACACACACATATATGATAGAAAGAGACATAGTGAAAGTCGCCCGGTGGACACATAATGCTTTTTCGTTCCCTGACGATTTCTGTCAGTTTACTGCTACCGCCAAGCCGCGTAAAAGAACTTCGTTCAAAAAAAATTCGTACCGAGTTGCAGTTCTTATTTGCAAATATTTTCCGAGTTATTTTTAAAAAAAGAAACTTGTAGTGTTTTTTTAAACTTTTTTAATGGTAAAAATGAAGTGATTTTTTACTAAGAAACGAAAGACATGAAAATAAGATTTCTTTACGATTCCTAAACGTAAATACAATTTTCTACCGAAACTAAAATATTTTTTTCAAACTATGTGTTCCTTCATACGTGCAATCATCAAATTTTGACAGTAAGCCTCTTTTGTGCTGTATTCGAGAATTTTTTTTAAACTTCTCTCGATTGCGAGCAACACAGTGAAAAAAATTGAAAAGTGATTTTTTGGAAAACTTCTAGTCTGTAGGTTTTTAAAGAGAAATATTCAAATGTATTAATTAATATCGGAGATAAAATTTTAAATTATGATACGATGGCAATTAGCAACAACATTTGATGGCAGTTTTGACGGCAAATTCTATCGGCAGAGTTAGGTAGAATACAAATATTGTATTCATGAAAAGTATACGTACGAATACTACGTAAATACTTGAACGAATACATCAACAAATATTTATATTAGTCCAGAGATGATTGGATGATGGTCTTTTCAATATTTAGAGAATCCACGCAGTCTATGTTTGTTTAAAACGAAATTATTCGCTACAATACGCTTGACGGTACTTGCTGTCGATACACTTCTATTAAAAGCGAAATAAGCCGTAGTTGTAAGCACATGACTGAAATTTTCTGTTGCATAAGAAAAATGTATCATCGATAAAAATTACCCCAGTCAACACTGAAAAGTTAAAATTTAATATATCCGCAAAGTACGTGATAAGGCTTTTTTGGAAAAATGTTTATTTGTGTGGATTATACTTCAAGAACGATTTTTCGAAGCCTTTTCAACGTTCCTCTCTCAGTCCTACTCGTCTCGATATCGATACCGTTAATTAATGTGGCTTCCCTTCCCTTAACGTCTTTTATATTTTTTCCTGATGACATCCTGCTTTCCCTCATTCCGTGATATTACATCAACTACCGAAGCAATTAATACATCTCTCACTATGCCGGAACATTCTCTCTCCTTGATTAACTATATTTCTCCTTCTAAATCTTCTTATACCGTATTTACTTTGCGACCATATAATCCCGCTTTAAACAATGTGCCTCATTCTCGTATTCATTGTTTCTGTTATTTTGGTATCTTTCTCTACAATCGTTTGTTCGAACATATCAATTATCTTTCCTCTTCGTCAATCAGGACGCTAAACTTTCTGAGATCTTTATCTCAAACTGAATAGTTGATAATCCTTATTTCTCTCTATAAGTATCTACTACCCGTTTTAAATGTGATTACTGTTCTTTTCTTTACCGTTGCGCCTCCCAATCTGATCTCTTATAATCCAAACTTATATCTCAGGGTTCTCAAATACGCCATGCTTATTCATTGCAGACCTTATTTAGGTTATCGTTTCCTTACTGAACGTCTTCAAATTCTCTATTCTTATCCGCTCCTAACTTTCCATTTTTCGCATTTTACACCCAGAAAAATCCCTCGGTTGTCTTAGTCTGTTTTTCCCTTAATCGCATTTAAATATCTCCCGTTCTACCGTCATTTTCAAATTTCCTTCCACAATCCATAATTAGAAATTCCACCATAGTATATCAATTCCCTATTTCCTTTTCATGTAACCGTGTTTCTGATAATTCGAAGAGGCTGAGTGGTGTCAGAACCTTTTTTATCTTGCCAGACTTTAATATTTCATAATCTAAATCTTCCTCCTTTTTGTTCCGTATTTATAAAATGACCATTCTACGTTCCATTATTTTTATTCCCTCCAATCGTTATATCTTGATATGGTCAGATATCGTTAGCAGAAAGGAACAAATAATAGGAACAATCTGTGGAGAGGGAAAAGATAGGACATAAGAGGCGCAATATGGAGTAGGAAGACCAAGTACCAATAAAATGGAATAGAAAACAAAGCTCTCAGCAGAAAGAGATAAGCACTTAATAATAAACACGTGATCAGCATCGCAAACACGCTCTTCGTTTGAGTAGAGAGGACAATACGGAGAGGCAACCGACGAAAAACGAAAACGGAAGGAAGTTTATAAAGTATGGCTTAAGAGCGAAAACGAATAACGGAGACAACAACAGAACGACGAAGTGAAAGAAACAAAAAGAACCATAGGTTAACAGGAAGACCAGATTAAACAGATAGATAAAAAGAACAATTTATAGAGAAAGAGGATACGTACATATCCGACCAAAATATAAGATGGAAATCTTTGCACAGTTGAAAGAGATTAGACGATGAGGCTTTTTAGAAGAAGAAATGGGAAGAAGCAGCAACCCGAGCCAAGAAGTCTGCCGCTTCATTACCGAAGATGTACGAATGGCTAGAAACTCGTAGCAAATATCAATATAAATCTAACAAAAGGAAGAAAGAACGTGGATAAGTGAAGTATGATAAAATCACAGCAATGATCAGGTAGGGGAGAATGAATTAAGCGGCAGTCATGGAGTCAGATATAATCAAGAATTTAGAGTAAAGGTGATTGGAGGAAATGAAAATAATGGAACATAGGATAGCCATCAATTCGGTTATGAAGCAAAATATTTAATTTCAAAATTTTTTGATGATTCAAAACTCCTTTTTTTCACACATCTTTAAAATGATACGGTTTATCGGGTTCAAAATAAATTTTTAAAGATAATACTAATTTAACCCTTCCGTGTGAACTGGTTCCGGGATAAATTAATCGATATGAAAATCATCCTTTTATGCAGACCGGTCGCATGATGAGCAATTAGTTTATGAAAAAATTTAACATTTTTAAAATTACCATATTTAGACCGTTTTTTTTTTAGTTCTGTATAAAAATTGTTTAATTTTAAAATTTGGAAAAGCGAATAAACGAAAATGGGTTCAAAGTTAAAGAAGTAAAATTTTTAACAAGAACGTTTGGAAATATTGTGAGCCGCAAATAGTCGAGGATAAAATTTCCTATTTTAATTAATTGGTTACCGGCTTTTAAATCATCAATTAAAAGATAACTTCACTTGCGTTCAGTAAACTTTAAAGGAAACTATATAATAAAGGTCTAAAATTATGTGACGGACAGGACTTTTGTTTAGTTATAATTTACTTTTCTGGGTATTATTTATTTATTTATTTATTAATTTTATTTACTTAGTTATCATTTATTTATCTATAATATTCTATGTGGAACCGGAACCGGAAAAAATTTTTCCAACTAAATACAAATTCGCCTATACATAGGGGCCATATTTGATACCGTATATTTCGGATACAATTTCCAGTAATAATTTGCAAACATTTCCAATTTTCTCTAAATTAACGGTTTTTTTTTGGTTCTTTTCAGAAAAGAAGCCTTCCAAGGCCGTCGTTACGATTTAATCAGTGATTAGGCTTTTTTACGCTTTGCGAACGCGGTATCGACAAAATCGACATTCTCGCTAATTCGATTAAAATGGAGTAGAAAAAAAAAAAATTAAAAACCAAAAGAATAAAAAAACGAAGTTTGAGCGAGATGTCAGCAACGGATTCGTTAATGAGCAATTCGGCTAGAGCAGAGAAAGAAATGAAGACTTGTCGCCAGGTATATCACGTGCCGTGTACTCTTTCTTACTCACTCTGCCGTTTCTCTTTCTAGCGATTCTTCATTGTTCGGTATTGCGTTCCCGAAGAAGGAAATATTTGGAACGCATGCGAAGGAAGTGTGTCTGGAGGCAGTTTTTTACATTTTGATGCAGTCGTGACCCGTGATGGAACACTGAGAGTACGTGATCGAAAAGATCGATGTCAAAGATCGTCCCTGATCGTTGTCGTCACTCTGCACTATATTTCTATACTTACGACATATATAGGTCTTGGAACCATCGCGGACAAAACGCCAAACACCGTCACCGTTCAGCTTCGTTTCCAACAATGGGCTATCTCTCTTTCTTCGGTGTATTCGATAAACAAATTACGTGTCGACTGCCGTACTCGAAGAATCTCTAATAAACGCTTCGATCATGACTGCAATCTGATAGAAAAGGTCAATGTAATAAATATATACATCCAACTATCGGAAAATTTCCAAGTACCCTTGCATATAATTTTTTTAGCGGCTTCCAAATGGCGCATCCGTAGCAACTTGTTTTCAGAATAATCTCGTGCGCTCACCCCCTTCGAAATTTGAGTTTCAACGATCGAATCTCGACTGTCCTTCTTTAATCGGAAGTTAAAGGAAAGTAGGGGATTACTCTTCAGTTGCCGGAGTGTAGCAGTAGAAAAAAGGAACCGAACCAACGTTTTTTTTTTCTAGAAAGCTCTTAATCGGGACCCGGAAGTTGATGATCTTTCCTGAAAAAAGACTTTGATATTTCAAAAAATGACAAAAAATGACGCAATAATTTGTTTCGAGCTTAAAAAAGTTATACAACGAAAACTTTAAATTTCATTCAATGCATCCTGTATATAAAATTAAAATTATTAAACCTATTTAATGTTATACACTGACGGCTTATGTGTAGTAAAATTAAAGGTTATTTAAATTATTAAAGTAATTTACTATCGTTTACAAACGAAATTCCATGCTTTCACAGTTTTTCTACACATCGTCTGTTTCTTTCACTTATTAATCTCAATTGTATCTTATACAATTAACTATACCAATATCCTACTTCTTCTTACAAAATCATGGATTGCATGATATGTAATCAGTAGTGAAAGGATATAATTCATATCGACACGGGATATTCAGTAATAATAACGAATGTGCGAAGTGTAATAAGAACATTTTAAGAACATGTGATCCGCATCAGCCACATTATCTACGTCTCTTGCATGAGTACAGAACGGGGAATTAATTCACGGGATTTTATATAGAAAAGCAGGCAGCATATTTGTCCCAGTGCGTAATCTACAGATTGCTACATAGAAATTTCTTATACAGATGTTCGAGTATGACAACCGGGAATACCATGGTTTGGCAGAAATATTTCTTTAAATCTTTTTATAATATTTGTTAGTATACGGATTGCACTACAGAGCTTCCCAATATTCTTTATGCATTAACCTGATTATACCTAATAAATGCTCGGATGAGATGTAGAATCCTACAATTACCAGCCGCGTTTCTAGCCCAATTGTTGGCAACCTCATTCCCATATATACCCGCATGGGCTGGAATCCATGCAAATTGCACTGATAGGCCGGAAACTTTCAAATGCTTCAACAGTTCTTACAGACTTTTCGGTGTGTTATTTTATTTTTTTTAAGTTGAACAATATTTTTCAATGCACAGAAGTGATAATAAGCTATCCTTTAATTTAAAATTTTTGCATACACACACACACACACAAACGCGCGCTCACACGCACACGCATATATAATATATTAATGGCTATGCAATTTTTACGCCAGGGGTTATCAAGAAAAGTGTCCTATCATGAAATTTGTCCCATATATGATATAAGACTTTAATGCGATATTAGCGCTCCTACATCCCCTGGTAGTGAAAATTGGAACTTATCAGGAAAAATGTCTTGTTACGAAAACTGGTAAAATGGTTTTAATGCAATATTAGTGCTCCCATATCTCCTGGTGGTGAAAATTAGAATTGAAAGATTCTTTTCTGTCCAACGGAGTAGCCAATGAAAAAGTTTACTCTTCTATAAGAACTATAGAAGAACTAGACTTGGAGGTAAAGGGAGTTTGCCCCATTCCGAGGCCCGAAGGAGCGAGTTTTTATATATATAAATATATATATATATATAAACTCGACCATTTTGGCCTCGCAAGGAGCTCCACTCCTTGACCCTGCTTGCTTACATTTGTATCTCTTTTTCTTCTATACTTTGTATAAAATGATCAAAATTTACAAAAGAAATAACATAATCACAAAAATTCTATCCTTATTCCTTTAAATTAAAATATTTTCAAATTAATTTTATATAATGAAAAAAAATACAACCAATAACTTATACCATAAATTTTATTAAACTACCGAAACTACTTAACATACTACAAAAAGGTATAAATCACATTAACTTTAATCATTCCTTGTTACAAAATCTAATGGATGCATGATTAAGAATGACGTTTTCATTTAACATTTAACTTTCGTTACATAAAATTGGGATATTTTTAAAATCTAATGAGATCCAGCCTAAGAATCACGTTGTAATTTATATATATTTGGCTACCAAACCAGAGGTCACGGTTTTGAGGCTTGTCTCGTTCCGTATCGAAGTCGCTCCCAGGTTTACCCAGCCTGAAATAATTGGGTAACAGAGAAATACGGTACGGTAAAGACGGCCAAGAGAAAAGAACTAGCCCCCCTGCTCTAATTAGTGCCGTTGGACTTTGTACATTGTGAACCTTAACTTCATAATCCCCGACGCCCTATCGAGGGTATGAGACTTACTTTACTTTATGCACACATATATATATATATATATATATATATATATGTTACGATCTTCAGTGGAAACTAGGTCAAAATTACAGAGCATTTTTCGGACAGATACGCACAGTCCATAGTAAAAGTGGATGAAAGGTAAAATAGGAAAGGTATATTTTCTTCACACTCTTATGTTGTATATAACCTTCTACACTTTCATTAACTTTTGTTCTTAAAGTATGCTATATCTGTCTGAAAAACCAGCAGCAAACGTGTTTTCACTGAAGACGGTATACATGTTCAAAGTTTGAAGCCTAAAGATAGCTTATTGTCGCGTAATACATTTTGTACATTGAAAAATGTCGTTCAACTTCAAAAAGAACTATAAAATAACACTGATATATCTATAAAAACCGCCAAAGTATGGAAATGCTTGTGTATACAATTATAAATTATTTTAATAATTTAAGTAATATTTAATTTTTCCACGCGTGAAACTGTGTAAATATGTTTAATAATTTTAATTTTATACACTCACAGATGCATTGAAAGCAATTTAAATTTTTGATTGTGCAAACGTATCAAAAAATTGCTTATTGTAGCCCAATATATTTTTATGTATATTGAAAAAAATACCGTTCAATTTCAGCCGAGGTAATCGGTGCATATTTAAGCGAATCCGCGCATCTTTTATGCAAATACGTATTTAATGGACTCAGCGCGGACGTACGTGTGCATAAACTGGTATGTAAATTCAGTTCGAGAAGTTCGCTTTTAAAGATTCACTAATGAAACTGATTGCAGAAAGCAACGAACGAATTAAAGTGAAAAAAAATAATAAACATTCAAAAAGCTGATTTTATTTTTTGCTGTTTTGGTAACACCCTAATTTTTCCAGAAATGTTGGGAAAAAAATTTCGAATTTTCGGGGGGGGGGGGGGAAATTATGCGCCTTATGAAAACCTAAACGACCTAAAAAGTAAAAAGACGACTGAGAATATTTCCTCGTCGGGACATAGCATTTCAGGATTAACATCGTAATGGATGACACTTGATGATCTGGGTTTTTACCAAATCATCATTCTTTAAGTCACGGTTTACATAGATTACAAGAAGCGCCTGTTTTTACAATTAAAACGGATCGTATTCATTTTCAACAGAATAAAACACCGTTTATAGTAAATTATAATGCTATAATTTATTTATAGCAATTTTTTTTTTTGTTTGAAGTGTTTGTTATTCATTTAAAGTTTTTTTTTTCTTTTTAATGTATAATCAGTTTATTATTTGCTCCAATTATCACCTGCGCGTGTGAATCATGCACTTTAACCTTCTACCGAGGTTCTTTATTTACGGTTATATTAAATTTAATTCAACACTCATTCCCTAAGCAAATGATCGTAATGAAACTGTAGAATTTTGGTGTATGCATTTTTAAGTACTTGACGAAGCAGATGATAACTGTCCATAAACGTTAAAGCACGGTAGCTTGAGATGCTTATCAAACTGGAGGTGCCATCAGCCCTGTCACATTTCAGACTTGGATCGTTAAGCATCTAATATCTAAAGTCGAATATAAGGTATCACAGCAGCGAAATCATATCTGGGTAAAGGCGGATAAAAGCAGAACGGAACTAGTCCCTAACATTCTCTTTTCGGATCCATAGAACACACACACACACTTAGAGTATATTATGGGAAAAGAGCTTAAATCCGTAATATCACAACTTGTGAATATGTCGAATACTCCGATTACTATTTTTTTATTTCAAAAACGTAGCGAAATGGCCGCCACAAAATATATACCATATATGTGGTTATTACTTTAACAACGAATGCATGTATTTTTTTTTTTATAAATAATTTCAGTTTAATTAATTTCATCGTAGAAATGGAATGTTTTCTTTTGGTTTTAGAGGATCAAATTTGTAACGTGGCTATTTTTTTATTATTTTTTATATATACTTTTAACTTTAACCGAACACTTAGAGGATTTCAGTGGAAAACTTTTTATTCGATTTGAAATATTTTTAACTTTTTATTAATTTGACATTCTCAGAATTTATAAAATAACCGGAAATTGTTGACGATAGCATACGAAGATAGTATCGTTTAATAACCGTTTCCAGTGCTGCAAAGAAAAACGGGTATAAAAACGAAAAATAAATGAGTCTTTAATGAAATATTCGTGCTTTTAAAAAGATTAAATTTGAAAGTAAAGCATTAGCAATATTAGTAAAGACGAAATATATATATATATATATATATATATACAAATATACATATTTATTTATTTATTTATATATATATATATATATATATATATATATATTGTATGAAACTGAAAGAAGCCTAAATAGAGGCAATAAACGAAGGTCGATTGTAGAAGATATTTTCAAAATAAGAAATTGAAAACACTGAAAACGTCTCTCCATCACAAAGGAAGAACAAAGGAAGAAACAAAACGCTGAGCCAGCTAAGAAATGTCGTTTGAAAAATCGGAATCGAACGAAACAGTCAAGTGAAACCAAGAAAGAACGGGTCGAATCTGAAAATGACACGGACACATCGAGCAGACGATAAATAAACGTTAACTGAAATAGCTGCGGTCGACGCACATTTAGTTTATTGAACGTTTCTACGGCAATTCGAATTCACGTTTTCGAAATGGAACTTGCATCGATCGCGCATCGGTTTTGTTAACAATTTACATACAAACTGAGTACTGTTGTCGGTACACCCATGATCTTTGATATTCACGGTAAATGAATCATACATTCTTCTAAATTAAAACTGTATTCATTTTTACTTTTACTTACTGATCTGTGCTTGACGGTCCATCTTTAAAAACATCGGTACATTAAACGAGCGTGATTATCTTTCTTTTTTCGAAAGAAGAAAAGTCAAATCTTATGCTTATACTTTTTTTCAAAGTCGCAAAACCTTTGAGAAACCTTTTCATTGAATTAGTTTTTAAGATTAGTTCTTTTTTTGCTTCTTTTACAAAAAACAAAATCATCCAGTATGCAGCAAAAAAAAAAAAAAAACGAGGTTCTTTGTCGTAATTTAGCGTTAAAGAACGAATATCCTTGCCACAATTTTGCAATCGACCCGTTATCTCTGGAAATGTTCTGCATCAACACTTCAAACTTCGAGGGAATTGCGTTTGTGTCATAATAACGTGCATTTTTCGTGTTCTCTGTTCTATTTCGTACTGATAACACTCATATTCGCAACTAAATTATCTTCATTTTCATAGTACCGTATTCCATAATTCAAAATAACTTAATAGGTCGAAAGAGTATCGCCTGTTAAAATTAATCTAACGAAAGTGCCAGCAGTGAAACCAAAAGCAACTGGTAGAGAAAATACTAAACTATCCAAAAAACCGGTAAAACCAGACGTTTTTAATTGCGACAGTCAGCTGTCAATTCGACGTTCAAGTACCGCGGAAGTAATGGGTTGAAATAAAAAAGTCGACAAAATTCTTTTGATTAATCCTAATTTTGAATTTACCGAGGAGGTTAAAAATCTGAGAAGCCAAACAGCACGATTATCCCAGGAAACTTCAGCTAAGGACAGCTAGATAAGAAATTAATTATATCGGTCAATCAGTTGGAACAGTGTGGTTGGCGTGGAAACTTCAAAGTACATGGTGTGTTAAGGCGATAATGAAAGTATACCAAACATTGTCGTAAAAGTAGACGAGAAATGAGGCATTAATGTAACAGCGGATGATATATAATGGCAGCTCACCGAACTCATTGAATAAATAGACATTCATCGAAACCGATAATAGTAAAAATTAACCAAAAATTAACGAATTAACTCTTGGAATGTCAAATTCCACTAACGACAATCGCGCGTATACATAAATGAAAAAAACCTGTTCTGGGAAAGTAATTTGTGATGGATAAAAAAGACGTGATATTTATAAAGAAAAAAGAAGATGATAAACCGTATCTGATCGCTTAATTATAGTCAACAATTATTTTTTTTTTTGGCCAAGCTTTAAATACCACTTGGCCATCACAGTTATTGCTTTTGGGTCTTATCCTACGACATACAGCGATCACAGTATCCTTTCCTTTCCTTCTCACTCGGTTATTCCTTTGTTGGTTTCATTCATATACTCTATTTCTAATATTTTTCCTATATAATCATTAATGCTGCCATTCCTTTGGATTGGGTAAATGTCCTTAGCCTGCATGCCCCCCAAAAATAAACAAAAAAAAAAATATATTAAAAGTATCCATTACAATATTTATACACTTGTTGTGTGATTTTATTACGAGGTTGTGGTATGATTTAATAGAAACGCAATGGCCGAATGGCGAAGCTCATTATAATACTTGTCCATGTTTTACGTAATCGATTCACGTATTATGTTACGTTTTCTTATTATCCGACAATTTTCCTTATTAAAGTTATCCATTTTTATAATAATCTCGCGTATTTAGCCATATGGATAATTCCTTTTAAAAATAACGCTCCTAGAAACATCATGTTTAATACATTTTTATGCTCGTGTGGAACTAATATTTTTTCACTTAACGTGCGTAGATTATGTTGTCATTTTAACGGATTATTTATCTATCTAAGCAAAAAAGATTTTTTCTTTTTTTTTGATGCACTAAGTTTTTTAAATTCATTATCGGCAGTATGTTTCTTATTTTTTACGCAATATAATGCGTTATTATTCATCCGCTACATACAACATATGAATATATCTGTATATGTAATATTTTTATGAATTGTTCTCGCTACTCGTACTGTACGCCATACGTGAGAAGTTTTTTCTATGTATATATACGTTTGTACACATTAAAAATGTTACAATTATTCTATTCTTTTTTTTTTCCTACCCTGGGCGCGCCAGCGGCCTTGACCCAACAACATGAAAAGTTAAGAGTTATAACTAAATAGCCAAGCGGTCAGAAATGGAAAAGACAAAGGACAGCAGCAATGGAATAACTGAAGGCAATGGGAAGGAAAGAATATAGGTATCGTTAAAGGGAGTAGGAAGACCCAAAACTAGAAGTTGGGCGTAAAGAAAGGAGCGTTCGTTAGAGAGTGTAGAACATTCGAATAGGATGTGATTTGAGTCACAAACACAAGAAGGCTCAGAAGCGTGAAGCGTGCAAAAAGGAGAAGGGGACAAAGCGAATCGAAAGCGAGAAGAGGGGAGTAGAGAATGATTGATTCTAAGCCTAATTAAGGAAACAACAGTGGAACGACGACAGGTAGGAATAGATTGAAACCAAGGCAGGAAACTAGGAACCGGTTGAATAAGACGGTACTGTGAAAAGCGATTTGAGAATAAAGATGGATACATGTCAGTCCAGAGTCTAGAATGATTAGAGCGTGACAGAGAAAGAATGTCTGAGGAAGGGAAAGAGTCGAGGAAAGGACCAATGCGGGCGGCTGAGCGAGCTAAAGAGTCAGCTGCGTCATTGCCCTCAATATTGGAATGACTAGGGACCCATAGAAAGTCTATGAGAATGGATCGGAACGAGAACAAAGACGAGACAAGAGATCGAATAGAGAGGATGATACCGTCAGAATTATGAGAAGGAGGAGAGGAGATGGTTTGAAGAACGCCTTTGGAATCAGAAACAATCAGGAATTTGTGAACCCCACTCGTAGAGGATATGAATTGGATTGCACGAAGAATTGAGATCGACTCGGCTGAGAAGATAGAGCAGAAAGAAGGAAGTCTGAAAGACTCAGAGTGCAGGAACGTAGGAGACGAATACGCGCCACCCACGCCCCCATCACTCTTGGAGCCATCCGAGAAAATTAAGGCATGGGAAGGAAAAGCAGAGTTCAGCAGCTGAAGGAATTCGAAGTTGACTACATTGTGAGAGGAAGAATTAGCTCGGACTGGAAGAGAGGAGAAATTGATGGGGTGCCATATGCTATTAAAATCGAGAGAAAAGTAAGGAAGACTGTTATAAGAGGAAACGTAGGGAGAAAAATTGGAAACACGAGCAGCTATATGCGATAAAATCGGAATTCTATGAGGCGCCAAGCGCCAGTGATTTTTGATATGAAGATAGAAAGGAATAATATTGGATGACAAAATGGGGAGGCGTTTTATTAAAAATCGATAACCGAGGAGTGAACGACGAGTGGAAAGAGGTTGAGTGCAAGTTTCGGATAGAATCGCAGGAATAGGAGAAGATCTTAAAGCGCCAATGCATAGGCGAAGGCAGGAATTCTGAATTGCGTCAAGTTTCGAAAGGAGAGACTTGAAGGCATTGCCATAAATGAAGGAACAATAGTCGAGTTTGAACCGAATAATCGATTTATATAGAATTAATAGAATGCACGGGTCCCCACCCCATCTGAGCGGAGATAAAGATTTGAGGAGATTAAGTCTTTTGATCGAGGAATTATAGATATAATTAATAAGTTCATGAAATGTAAGGCGACTATTTAAGAAAAGACCTAGATAACATATGGAATTAACAGTGAGAATAGGTGTACCAGATACGCTGATGTTTATAAAAGCACGATTAAAGGGGCGGAGAGCAAAAATTATACAGGAAGACTTGGAAGGGGAAAGAGAGAGGTGGAGAGTAGATAGAGCATTGCTAAGATGGGACAATGAATGATTTAACTCGTTGGTGGCGGAGGACAGATCATCTGAGGTGGAATAAACTAAAATGTCATCAGCAAAAAGGAGAGAGAAGGAGGGAATAGGGAGCGAAGCAATATCGAAGGAGTAAATATTAAAAAGAGTGGGGCTAAGGCCGGAACCCTGGGGAAGCCCACGATAGACGCATCTGGAGGTGGAAATAGAAGGAGAAGATAGATAAAGAGTTCTATGTTGAAAGAGGTTGAGTATAAGAGTGATAAGAACCAGAGGAAGATTAAGAGAGAGGAGTTTGGAGCCCAGAGAAGGAAGATGCACATTATCGAATGCAGAGCAGACATCGAAAAAAGAAGCGACAGTAAATTTCTTTGATAGGAATGATTTATAGATATCTGCAAGGAAGGTACTGATGCAATCTACTGGGACAAGCCCGGGGCGAAAACCGAACATATTAGAAGGAATTAGATTATTATGCTCAAGCCACCAAACGAGACGGTTATTTATTAAACCTTCAAAGAGTTTGCGCAGACATGAGGCTAGCGAGATAGGACGGGAGGAACACTGTTTTTTTTTAGGAATTGGAATGACGATGAAGTCATTCCAAGACTCAGGAGTAAAACCAGAGAGTAAGAAAGAGTTGAAGATATTCAGAAGGGAGAGCAGCGAGGAAGGAGAGAGTTTTTTAAGAATAGGGAAAGAAAGACCGTCCAGGCCAGGAGCAGAAGGAGAGGTTTTATTAAGGACGGACAAGAGTTCCTCGTAGCGGAAAGGAGACGTTAGGAAATGAGGTTCTGAGGAATTTGGGAGTGAAGGAATGTACGATTCCTCGAAAGTGGGGACATACGGAGGAGCAATAGAGTCCAAGAAAGAGTGAAGTTTAGGCAAAGAAGGATGGGAGAAGTGGGGACGCTCAGAAAGAGGAGATCTGAAAGCTTTGGCCATTTTCCATATCTTAGAGAGAGGCGTATCTCTAGAGAAAGATGAACAAAATGATTTCCAAGAGTTCCTCTTGGCACATTTTGAAATGTACCGAGCTTTTGCGTTAGCATCTTTGTAAGCTAAAAAGTTGGATATTGAGGAACAAGAGCGAAAGGCTTTGAAGGTAGCGGTGCTTCTTTGGAAGGCAACTTTACACTCCTCATTCCACCAAAGAGAGGAGGCATAAGAGGAAGAACGACCGCGCGAAAAGGAAGAAGGAGGGGAGGAAGCGGAAAGAGCAGAATATAGGGATTGAATGAAGAAGTTGTATTGGGATGACGGGTCGAGAAAATCCAGAATAAGGGGGAGTGAGGAATCTACCAAAGATCGGAATTTATTCCAATCTGTTTTGGAGAGGAGCCAGCGAGGAGCGTGCAAGGGCCTGAAAGGTCTAGAAGGAAGAGTGTTGTTGAGAGTTAGGAGAATGGGAACATGATCACTACCAAAAGTGCCGTCGAGAGTTTTCCAGGAGCTTACAAGACCAAGATTCGGAGATGAAAACGAGAGGTCGATTGCACTAGAAGAAGATGGATGTTTGAAGAAAATAGGAGAACGATCGTTGTGGAGAAAAAGATTATGGTTTAGAATGAGATTTTCCAGAGTCACACCGTTAGGATTGCGCCCTGCGCAGCCCCACATAGGATAGTGCGCGTTCCAGTCTCTACCAATAATAAATGGATCAGATAGGGATGAAAGGAATGAAGGCAAAGGAAGACTAGAGAGGCTGGAGTTGGGGGGGGGATGTACACGCAAGCAATATGTATAGGATTCGGGAGGAGATTTTCAAGAGAAATATGAATCATGTTAGGGTGGTTAGGAAGGGGCGGAGGAAGAAATGGGATATTGTGGGTGAGATAGGATAGATCGTGTCTAATTAAAATTGCAACACCACCATACCCATCCATACGATCAGATCGAACTAGAGAATAACCTTTGAAATCAAGAGACGAGGAGGATTTAAGCCAAGTTTAAGATAACAGCGCTACATGGATATTGTAGAAGTCTAATAGACATTCTACACTTAGTTTATTAGCTCGTAAGCTGCGGCAATTCCATTGAAGGATGTTTATGGCGCAAGACCGCGGCATTCTATTTAAAAGGAGAAGAAGAGGAATTAAAAGAATGAGAAAAAGCAGCGGGAGAAGACAGAGCTGAAACTGAAATAAAAGAAAGGAAGGCAAAGGTAATAGGAAGGGTGTAATACATGAAAGGAGATCGCTTGTAGACGATCTTCCAACTTAAAGGAGAAGATGACAGTGGAAAAATAGGTAGAAGAGAGAAGACGTGTCCGAAGCTGGATACAGGCAAAATTGAAGGTACCTCACCGTTAGCGGTACCGTCAGTAATAAAAAATAAACGGGAGAAGTACCTGCACGAACTGGGTTGATGCCCAGTTTGTAGGCTTCCTTCCGACATAGTGTTGAAAAAGAGACGAGAGAAATACCTGCACGAACTGGGTTGACGACCAGTTTGTAGGCTCCCTTCCGATATAGTGTTAAACCAGAGACGGGAGAAACACCTGCACGAACTGGGTTGACGACCAGTTTGTAGGCTTCCTTCCATAATGAAATAACTATGCAGCATAAAGGAAAGATGGAATAAAATTCGAACTGAGGAAAGTTTTGAGTTAATGATTCCTGAGCGAACAGTTATCCTTGGCGAAACGGACGCAAAAGAAAGAAGGAGAAATAAGGATAACAAATATAGAATGGGATGCAGGAAGATGGTCAAAAGGGAAAAAAAAATGAAAGAGGATGAAAGAGATGATCTAGTTGAAATGAACGTGATTGGATAGGAAGGCTGAAAGATTATCAAGGAATGAGGAGGAAGAGGATATGTTAAAAGAGGCAAGGAGTTCCATGATAGCTGCAGAGATATGGGAGACAACAAAAGAAGAAGAATCGTTTAGAGAGGAATTAGGAGAAAGACTAGGAGGAACTGGTAAGGGACTGGAAGATATGGAGGGATTGGATTGGGGGGAGACGTCATGATTCAGTGCGCAACCATTAGATGGTAAAAAAGAGTAAAGGGATGGAACGAAAGGAAATTGAGGAGAAGGCTTTGAGTAGGATTTGGGTTTGGAAGTTTTGTGGAAAGTGGGGGATTTAGGACGTGGAAGAGAGGGGAATTTAGAAGCTTTTGGGGAGATGTTTGAAGAGGAAATAGGGGCTGCGGCGCGATTAGCATAAGAGAAGGCTGGAGAGGCGGAACTGGAGGATTTAACTTTAACGGCTTCGTGAAAAGAGATGTTCTCGAAAGCCATGATTCTTTTTATGTCCTTCTGTCGCTGCCATTCGGGACAGGTTCAATCGGAAGCGCTGTGACTACCTTTGCAGTTGCGACAAAAAGGAGGCTCTTGGAGATTCGTACAATCGGAGGAAGAATGCTTAGAGAAACAATGAGAACATGAAGGAAGAGGGCTGCGACAATGGCGTGAAATATGCACGAAAAGGGAGCAATTAGAGCATTGGGTGGGAGAACGGATACTTGGGGACACTGTAAAACGAAGTTTGTAAATGGATACAAACTCAGGGAGAGAGGATTTGGCAAATTTTAATTCAACACTTCTGGTGGGAACTTTGGTTCCATCGGAAGAGCGAAGGATGCGACGAATAGATACTATAGGGATAGACGTAACAAGCCCTTCTTTAATTTCCTCAACAGAGAACGAAGTATGAACTCCAGAAATAACACCAATTCTGTATAGAGTATTATGGGGAATGAAAGCTTTCAGCTCGTTAGAATTGAAGAAGGAGCGATTGTTTAGGAAGTCGTTGGCGGTGGAAATGGAGGGGAAGACAATAAAGATACGCCCTCTACCCTGAGGGGTAATGTCAGAGAAGGAGGTGGAAATTTTGCTGATGAGCCTAGCCAGCGCAAGCGGGTGGAAATTTCCAATGTTTTTGTTGTCAGAGGTGTTCTCAACGAAAACTTTGAATGGTCCTGGGTATTTGGACGGAAAAGTGTTTTCAAAAGTATCGGAGCTGTTGACATTGATCGGCAAATTAATAGTGTTGCTGTTATTATCGTTATTGTTACTATTATTATAACTGCTGTTATTATTAATATTACCATTATCATTATTATTATTGTTATTGTCATTAATATTATTACTATTAATATTATTATTGGAGGTGGCGAGGGTGGTAATGATGTTATTGTTGTTATTTTTATTATTATTATTATTATTATTATTATTATTTTTAGTATTCTCGATAATAAAATTCTCGACAGCTGTATTAGCACAGTTAGAATTATTTGAAGTGGCGAGATTAGGTGAATCGGGTCGAGATAGCCGCAGATCCTTGCTTGGCAAAACCGCGGTCGGCGAGACAGGGCCGGAAGGTTTGCGCTTGCCAACAGCGTCAACCTCCATCAAGTTTAGCGATACATTTGGTTTCGCTTTTAAATCTTTAGAGGAGGCCGCCGGGCGACCCCCGCTAAACGAGCTCATCGATCAACTGGCTTAAGAAAGAGAGGGGAAAATAAAAAGAAAGAAAAAAAAAAGAAGGGGAAAAAAAAAAAGAACGAAGTAAATTTAAACAAACTGAAATATTAAAATGTAACGGCGAAAAATAAACGTAAAATAGATCGATATTAGTTTAAGTAAAAGTTAAATGGAAGAAACCGAAATTATTTATCTGAATAGATAACAATGAAGCGATCTCACCGGTCTGCCGAAACAACTGATTACCGAGCTGATAATAGGAACGCGAATGCACACGAGGTAACAATTCACAATGTGATGAAAACATCGGAAAGAAAACGAATGCAATTTTTAAACAATCGGCTATTATGCCGGCGTTGCGTCATTGCCATCGGAATGGGGAAAAAAATTCAGCGCGTCCAGCAATAAAAAGAATCTGGTTTTGGGAATTATAGGAAATTACAAAATTTGACGCTATCGCAGTAAATTAATCTGCAGTCCTTTGATTCCGCTCTACCTTCCTCTTCTCCTTTTTGTCCCTTCATAACTTTAACTTTCAATAGGCACAAATGAAAATTCCCCCGATAGAATGCGAATTTAAACGTTTCCCGCCGTACCGAATTTTCCGAAAAAAATAACACACGCAATAATCGAAATGTTTAAAAAATGGCGATAATTGTCAATGTTCGTTTTTTAATAATTCCATTTTTTCCATAATTATAAAAAAGGGAAGTTATTCGGAACAGCAAACATAAATCGCGAAATAGCGCTCGAACATCGACAATTGTGTTTCTCAATAAAAAGTAGTGCAACAACGAGGCTTAAACTGTCTCCAGTGACGTCATAATGGAACAACTTGGGACGGCGACATCTACTATCGTATCCTAGTTGGTCAAATGTTAATAATTTCGTTCCAATTGTGTTCACTTTTAAAGTACCGTGTAAATTAGTCGCACCAGTTCTGTGACCAGTTTGAAAGAAATAAGAAGGCGCTAATTAAAAAGTAAATAGGAGTTAACAAAACTTCCCCCCAACACACACACGCACACACATGTACATATATAAACACACAATCAAGAGAGCTTATCAGCGGAAAAACACGAAAAGGCTAGGTGAGAAAGAGGTGTAATCTTGTTATAGTAAGGTAAGAGTTTACGAGCGAACCTGGTGAGCTTTTATGCCGACGCTAATTCCCCGAAAAACAGTACTAGTGTCTGTCTGTCGTTCGGTTAAAGAAGGAAATACTCGACAGCGAACGGAGGGTATGTTTATCCTGGCCGGAGAAAAATAACGGTAATAATGATGAAATAAAATAAATAAGCAACTTTCAGCGAAAAAGTAAGAAAGTTTATTATCCAGCGGCGAGCGAGCGAGTGGTATATCGCTGACGAGTGTGTGTGCAGATGTAGAAGATAAAATAAAATGCTATTCAGTTATTGTAAGTGATTTATTTCAAAAGGGCTAGTATTAGATTTTGTCGCGAACAAATAGAGAAAAGTTCTACGACCGAGCAAGTTTTAGGAAGAAAATCAGCGAAGAAAGTTTCCCGAAAGCTCTTGCCATTTCTAAACGAGTAATTTCTAACTCTCGCGAAATAATTCATGGCCCCCTCGTTCCTCTTCAGATAAGCATCGCGCTTCCGCTCTTTGATAAAACACCGAACCCGCAGTTTCTCGTCCGTTTTAGTCGACTTGCTGCAACTGACAAAATAGTTAAATCCCTAGAATGTTCTATACTATAGCGATAATGCAGTTTCGTCTTGCGACAGCCTGAAAAATCAAGCCCTAGCTCGTATTAGTCTAAAAATTTTTGATTTTTCTCTCGTTTCATATTTCCTCTTCTCGGCGCAATATATTATTATTGCCTTTTAGATTAAACAGGTGACAATGATCCTCAAAGCTTTCTTAATTATTCCGGTGGCTGGTCTCTAATTTTCAATGATCGATCTTTGTAAAGTCCAAAAGTATATGTGGTAAAGTTAAGGTCATCAGAATTCCCGAGTGAAAAGCGGTGTATGTCTGAAGTACGATCGTGGCAACCAGTAAAAAAAAACGATGAAGAAGATGGTGTTAAATTGTAAGCCAGAGCTGACTGAATTGTTAACTCTGTGGGCAACATTAGATACAACTGTCAGAAAGGGCATTTCGAAAGAAATCGTCGTTTAAAATGCGGGCTATTTGAAACTGCTTCGAAGACAGTTCGAAGTCTGAACGCTATTGGATATAGCAAAAAAGCGTTCGACGCGATACGAACGAACTGTATTCAAAACGAAATGAAGTTCGCAACAAGCAAAAAAGCGTTCGACGCGATACGAACGAACTGTATTCAAAACGAAATGAAGTTCGCAACATATATGGAAAAAAATAAATTGCAAATGGAATCCAGAAGGATAATATAAAAAAAAAAAAGAAGAGAGAGAGTGGAGGATCCGATGAGCCGTTAAAAAAAAGAGGAGAAAATTTATTAAATTTAAGAGGTTTGTACTTTAGTATAAAAATCTTGGAACACTTGATAACAATACAAAGATAGAAAAAAGAACAGAATCGTAAAACAAAAATTAAGGAAAAAACAGAGCTGTAAACACTTTCGACTGCTAAAACGAAATACGGGGAATAAATACGGATAAATATGTATTGACGAAATGTTGAATAAAATGCCGAAAATAAACAAAAACGGAAAGGAAACTGAAAGAAGAATTGAGAAAATGGTTACAGATGGAAATATAAATAAAATGAAAGAAGAAAAAATAGGGGCAAAAACAGACATATGTGCATTAAATGACACGCTTAACTTCAAACACTCATATAAAATGGTAAAATTAGATATAATAGGAAATCCGTCGACAAGCTTAGACTCGACGGGTCTAAATTTAAGATTATAATAATACTTTTAGGAAATGTATTTTAAAAAAGTACAAATTTCAACATCCTCATTTTGAAATATGCCTCTATAGCGGGAGTTTCATTTGCGAGCAGGTCCGTAATTTTCTTTATTCCTCTACCACTTGCCAAACTGCCTGACGTCAAACTGCATATACTAGTACACGGTAGCACTTCTTCATATATAATAGAAGCGCTGTTCAAAATTTGCATCATAACGAAATGGTCCGATCGGACTATATATGCGTCGTGTTAAATTTTACAAAACACATATCGATCACATTTCAACTAAAGTAACATTTTGTGTACCTCATTTCGCACCATTCATCTAGTTTAAGCGTAAATAAAGCAAGTATTGTGTAAGTAAGCTTTTCATAATGTACTTAAGGACCTAATGAATCTGATGAGAATTGTGGGGCTCCAGTTTCTTTCTACTTGGAATCCGTCTTTACTTTCCTACATTTCTCTGGTATAACCAATAGTAAATTTCAGATTAGCTATATACCTTGGAGCGACTTGGATCCGGAACGAGACAAGTCTCGATAACCGATGACAGCTCTGATCTGGTAGCCAAGACCCCTAACCACTAGGCTACCGCGCTGCCTTGGTTTAAGCGTATGTAATAATTTTACTGTGACTGTTTCAACTTACAGTCGATGTTTAATCAGTATTTCTCAGAGTTATCAAGAAAGCAAAAAATGTCAGAACTACGCGCATAGGAAGAAACTTAATCTTTCCCCCCGTGTACTTGCGAAATAAATATTTCAAAGCGTGCAAGTCGTCGTTTCCGGTATAACCACGACTAGACGAAGTATGTAACATTGCACGCTTTAAATATTTTCCTCCGCGCTATAATGTCGCACGCAAAAAATAATTTTATGTTCCACCGTCAGCGTTAAAAAGTTCTGAAAGTCGAAGGAATTTTATCGCACATTCCAGCCATTCCGCCAGCGATAAAAACCAAAGCTGTAGAGTATACACTTCCAAGATAATAATTGATGATTACGGAATCTGACTTCACCGTCTAATCAAAGTGCCACTTATTAAAAAGAAAAGGGAGAAAAAACTTCAGCAACTACAGTTCGTTTTATCGCTCGGTTGATATTAGACTTTTAATGTTTTTTTCCCCCACGTACTATAATATCTTAATATCATATAACCTTTTTATAAACTTAAATAAATGGAAAATTACGTTTACATCATATTAGACGTTTTTTCTTTTTACCTTTATTTCATTTTTTCTATATTAAAAAATGGTACGCTTTTTATTCAGTAAACCTTTTACTCATTCTATCGTTAATCTCTAAAAGGGTGCGCTAAATAGTACACGGCATTGGTGTGTCATTTCATAATTGTTGCTGACAGACATTTTTCTTGTTCACTTATTTTGCTACATTTTCTGCCGACATTAACTCGGCGCGAACGGTATTTTTTTTTGGTATTTCCAAAGTGTGCCAGCAGGATTCTATTAAAAAAAAAAAAAAACACCGCTGCCTAATCAAAAAGACAAATGGTCGTTATAAATTATAAATTCGGACATTTCCTCTAGCATTTGATTCTCAAAGGAGACAAGAAAAAGAAAATCTTTTAAAAAACGCAACTGCTATTGCGGTTTTTAAGTAACTTGCAATATCTGGCTTTCGTTCTTAAATGGCCGGAGGTTGGTTTTAGTACTTTACGCACTGCTCTGAATGATCAGCAGATCGCGGTATTGTGACGTAATGATGAAGCTTGATTAGGAAGTGTTTGCTTTAGGAGTGAAAAAGAGTCGTTAACGTGGCACATTGGCTAAGGCGAACAACAGGAAAACTCTGTCGGTGGACGTTATCGCGTTCAATATTTTACGAATTCAATGAGTAAATCGTCAGTGAAGCGGACATTTGAGCTGGTTTGCGTGATGGGTATAATAATTCAAAGTTCGACCTACTTTACACCGCAGCATGAACATGCCGAACGTTAAGCGATTTCTCGTAATTCCTTACTATTCTCTATTTACATTTCGACGAACACACACGTACGCACACATTTGCATCGTAAGTGCATATGTACGTGATAGTGTTCCGACTGAAGGCTGACAAAAGGACAAAAAAAAGAAAACTGCAAAAAGAGCAAGTTAGCGGAATCCTGATCGACTTCTTGATTGGAAAACTGAATACAAACGACCAATCAGGAACCGCTGAATTCGGTTTACTGTCGAACAACGGAAGAGAAATGAGAAAAAAATAATGCTAATACCGAGTAAAAGAGTGGAAGATTTGCATAATAATAATATTTCACAGACAAATCGGTACCGATGAGAATTAATACCGATAAGACAAAAAGTCGAAATATAGTTGTAAATTAAACAGATCGTTTAGCATCGCGAACCGACGAGCGCACATACTTGTAGTTTATACGAAGCCGAAAGAAGAATCGTATGATTTCCCGGCTGCTAAAGGGAAGCGACTAGAAATCATGGTTGCTGATTGCGGACTGTGAAAAAAAAAGCATCATTCTCAGCGAAACGAAAGATTACTTTTTCCGCAATGAAAGTTACTTTGATGTTGATTTTGATGCGTAATACTCGCGAATGTAACATTAGTTCACGAAGAAATACCGAGAATTTTTAACACTGGCGACTTAAAAAAATTTCACACACTAGCTGCAACCGAAATTCAGCCGTTCTCAGACAAAAACCGTAGCACTAAATGAATCATTTCGAATTATCAATTCATAATGTATTTAATCGACGTCGAAAAGCATAAAAAATCATCCTTTATCATGTGATTATTTTGGAATATATTTTTGTGCGACCGGCAAATTCATGTTATAAGAAAACTCAACTTTTAATGCTCCTTTCCTTTTTGAAAAACTTATTTCAACTAGTTGGAAAGCCGAATGAATTCCAAATTAATTTTTAAATTTTTCGCCGTCTAAAGTATACTTGTATGTTTTAGAAAAAAAAAAACCGTACTTGACTTTCGCGTAGAAATTTTAGAACGCTTCCCTCGCCAATGGTTTTTTTTTCCTTTTTCTGTTATTACTGTTTTTCTTCTACATCCCTAGTCAACTCGGCGTACTGAAAACGGAAAAATAATCAATCTAATTTGTTCCCACCCATAGCGCAGTTAATTATAATGATTTAAAAATTTTTCTAATCTCCGTTGATGGTAGACAGATGAAGTTGTTTACTAAATCTGTGTTTATTTAACGCTTATTATCTCTACCGAACGTGTCTCCGTATCGTGGATACACCTACTATCACTATGCACCTTAATTGGTTGAGGACGCTCGCCTGTTCTGTTACAGAAGCTCCGATATATTATCATTGACTATCATTTAAGGCATCCGGATACCCAAATTGTTTTTAACCTGAGTTTTCGTGGAAGATTTCTGCAATTACAAATGTTGTCAATGCTTTGTAATTTTCCGAAGAACCTTCACGGATGTGAATATCATTAGGTGGCCTATTAGTAAACAGCACCAACCGTCCGGCAAACAGTTTTAGATTAGAACTGATGGATTCGATCTCGGCTGACAATTCATATTGTAGACCTGCAGGTACAATCCAACAATCAATGAAAAACATTAGTAAAACAAATGCATTCGTTATTTGTTTTTGTTTAAGTGAAACTCTTTATAGATATATGTTTATAAGAACCACAGATATTCTTACTCTGGGTAAATTTAGTACTAATACTATAATTTTAAATCGAAGTTGGGGAAAACGCCTTTAATGTTTTACTTGTGCACTGTGCCTCAAGGCACATTCCATTTTTTTTCCTATCGGTAATTGCTACTTTGGATATAACTTAGTTGTCGACGGTATAAGTATTTACGTACGAAATATTGAGTAAATAAAAAACATTCTCAAAACGAATTTTAATTTGAACCTAAAGAATAATAACGATTAATACTTTTAAGTATGAAATTTTCCAAACGAGTTACGACAATTACCCGCGTCTGTAATTTTTAAATAGTTCGTAGTATTCAGCTTCTCGTAAACAGACAAAGGTCTGCTTTCTTATGACGTTTAACAGCAAATTGAATAAAAACATTGGCGAGATTAAGATTGGAAATTTTGAATTCATGCTTTTCGTAAAAACCGAAATACCTTATCACTATGCACCATTCAAAAGACATGCCCGTATCGCAATGTATTTCTGTACACAAAAAAAGAAAAAAATACAGGTTTTTTATTTAACTGAACCTATCGCAATGTCTTAGTTTTCTGTAATTTCAGGATCTATTATAGGGATAATTTATTTGACAAGGGCCTACTATTTAACCAGTTTTAATTCTCTTACTAAACGGATTTTTCTAGTGTAGAATAATAACAGGGGATGAATATCATGCAGACATATCTGCAACAAGTATTGAACTACTATAACCGAAATCTAACAGAAAAATAAAAATTAATTCGATCTTTTATAAAGAAAATGAAATCATAATTAAACTTTGTACGCGGCAATTTAAGTTGGAAATTTGTTAAATTTGATTAAATTCGATTAAATTTGATTAAATTTGATTAAATTTGATTAAATTTGATTAAATTCGATTAAATTCGATTAAATTCGATTAAATTCGATTAAATTCGATTAAATTTGAAATCTGCGAGGAAAAATAAGAAAGAAGAGATAGCCTAGCGATCTTATCGAAGAATTTTCAAGAGGTAGGTAGCATCGATACCTTCGTCGAAGTTTAAAACAGTTCTTATCGCCGCATTTTGCCCGTACTAATTACTCCCTACTGTGCTATGAATTACGTTCTTATCTAAAAAGTTAACAGGGGAACTACCGCTATCAGTAGAGACCGGTTTTAGCACAATAATGTCTAAACTGCAATCAATTAAAAACATATTGAGAATTTATGAGATTCATGCATACATATAAGAGATAGTAATAACAGAACATATTAAACCTAAAAGCACCGTAGGAACTATTTATTTCAACTTACTTCCTTTAATCCGCAGGTAACCTAAATGATTTCCAATCTTCATAATTAAAATTCCTTTTGTTTAGCCATATCTTTTTTCGTTTTAAGTTTGCATAGCTGGTCTATTTTTCAATCTATTTCCCCCTCCGTATCTTTTTTCTCGTATTTTTTTCCTTAAATTAGTTCCACGAATTTATGATTATGTCAAATGATTTGACCGCCTTATTGTTGTTTTTTAACGTTTTAACCAAACTTCCAGTTTTATTCGTATCTTCGAGAGGAGATTTTTTTTCCTTCGTTATTTTCTTTGACCGAATGATTTTTGTTGTATTTTCCCCGTCCAAATCGTCATCAAAGATGTGGACTTCATTCTTTTATACGTCTAATCCGCCCGTGCTTCAGAAAGTTGATTTTTTTCGAAGCTGGTACTGATTTCATTTTTACTGAAATCAATGAAATCAGTTGTTGTTGACAGATCACTTATTAGAAATACGCTTGTCAGGTATCTGTAACTATTTACTTATTTTAACATTTCCTCAATTAATTTTTATGTTTGCAATTCATTGTTTTTATTTCATCGCTACAGTTTTCTCTTTATTCATTGTACTTTCTTTTTCTTTTTTTTTGCCGAATTTACAAGATGTTGTTGCAACGACTCGTTACTTCTTTTTTACTATTCTCTATTTGTGGCTATGCCATCCGATTCTTAGTCCTCCCACTTTATTAAATGAATCATTCGTGTGTACTTTTATAAAATGATAATAGTATATTAAAAAAATTAACACTGACGCATTTCGAAGCTTATAGCTTCATAATCACGTGATTATGAAGCTACAAGCTTCGAAATGCGTTAATTTTTCTAATATATTATTATTATTTTATAAAAATACATATAAATGATTCATTTAATAAGTTATCGAAATAAAAAAATTTTAATGGGAATAAGTTCTCATTTTAATTTCCAAATTAAATTCCTCTTTAAGATCTTGCATAATTTTGTCCATGTACACAGAAAAAAGTTCTGTTGGTATACATTCGTACTTCGTTTTCTTCGATTTTTATCACCGGGTTTTCCGTTCATTCGCAATGTTTTTTGTTCCTTCATTAAGGTCAATCGATGTATCTTCCAGAGGATGCATGCCACAAAAAGTTTCCCGTTTCACCTTATCAAAAATAAAAATTTCTAGTCTTTTTTTGTTTTGTACTATTCGTCGAATTCCTAAAACCGCCTTTTTTTGATCTTTTCTTGTCGGTAATTTTCGAGAATATACATGACATTATAATATTTTAGAAGAAAAAAAAACCACCGTGTCCCATGGCAAATCATCGAATATAATAGTCGCTTGAATAGCCTGACATGCACAAACCTTTTCGAAACTATACCGCTGGCGAAGACAGACAAAATAGCTATATGTGTAATATGTATAGCGGCTAGAAATAGAGGGCTGTTAAATGTTCTTTGATATGTAACCTCCTGTAAGGTAATGAAACTTAATGATGATGATCGTGTTATATAATAATGCCCGCACAACAGAGTTGACCAGTACGAAATAGACTGAAAATTAGTGAAGATGTACTAAATGAGCTGCAAAATGTTTAAAATTTCGATGAGCCTAGTTGCGTGGCAGAAGAAACGATAAATCGCGATTTTGAGAAAGTCACGTTTTTTACAAGAAAAGGTAGAGTTTCAGCAAACTCTTTGACACATAATAAGCTTGCTAGCGAGTGTGACCGTTACTGAGAGACATGGCAGACGACCGAGTTGATTTCTATATATAATATGTCTTTAGCCTATAGAAAAACGCAAGCCATTGACAACAGCAGCTAGATAGTGGAAAGGGAAGAGAGTTCGTTCGAGAGATCGGCCTGCCTCATATTCGGACTGGTCGCGTTAATATTCAATAATTCGCACTAATTTACCCGTTGTTAAAACATGCGCGTTCCCTGCTGCGACAACTTGTCCGATTATGTTTACATACGTAGAATAGGTAAATATTTACACGCGTCTTCGGCTCGACGTTCGGCAGTACCAAGTCTGTTTAGTATGCATAGGCTCACGTATTTTATGTTCGGAAGTGAACGGGACATGCGAAGGCGCTGTTCGTACGTTCGCCGGTAGAACGTTCAAAAAAGCAGGTAACAAAAGAAGGCGTGAAACGGCCAACTGATGCTGACGCTGATGATGATCTGTTTCCTGTAATTCCAGCACACGAATTCGCGACACCGGCTCACGAGGAAAGTTAAAACGGAACGGAGCCGCTAGAAAACTTTTAATTTTTTCCATTGTTTCTGTTCCGAAAGAAAGTCAACAGCCGAAGAAGAGATGTAATTTTCTCTTTTTTTTTACTACTTTTTGCCTCCACTTTTTCCGGTTCCTTTTTCGAACTGGCTACAGCTCGCAAGCAATTCTTCGTCCTTTCTTAAGAATTCCACTTAATATTACGAAAACTTGGAAGAATCAGGTAAAAAAATGCGGAAACTCTACCGCCGGGAATTTAAGTCGCCCATTTGATCATAATTACCATCATTATAAAAATTAATTCTAATAACGGTGGTAAGCTTCTTAATAATTTTGTTTTGTTTTTTTTTTATGATTTAAACGTTCATTATTGGTTTTTCTTTATTTTTTTTTTCGTATTTCAACATATCCATTTCGGCATATAATTATCGTTTTAACTATCGATTTTCATTTGCGTTTACACACATGTATATTAAAATTTCATCGTTGATAAAATCATAAATAGACGTTACGCCGAAACATTCCCGTTCGTAAATTAGTTAATACATAATCTCGGTTATTTGTGATTTTATGTTCAACTAATGTAGTCTTCGATACGTGAACATATTACCCCACTTTATAATGGATATTATAAAGTCGTGTCAAGTAAAAAAAAAAAAGGATAAAATGTGTCTAGTAATGCGTTCTAAATCGAAATATCGCGTTATCCGATTAAACGACGTCGTACAATTTACACGGTCAGATAAACAAGTTGTGCGATCGGAATCATACTGACGACACGAGTGTTTAAACGGATGATTTTATTCGGTGCTACCGCCTCGTCAGGGTAAGTTTTATCTTTTTGCTATGCTCAAGTCTCAAAAGAGTTTTTCGAATTTAGCTTCTTTTTTTCTTTTAAATTGTTCGAACAGATGATATATGTATACATATAATAATAATAATAATTCTTTTTTGTTAAATTGTTATTCGATAATTTTTTAATTATCGATCAAAAAAAAATTGCACTAATTGTAATCTTTTTTAAAATTTTTAAAATTTTAATTTTACTTTTTCTTTTTTAAACCATTATTGAGAAATGCCAATTACAGCCAGGTTTAGCCAGTTGACAAAAAAAAAAAAAAAAAAAAAAAAAAAAAAATATCGATATAGTCGGGAGGATTTTAACCGAAAAGCAACAGATCAATGTGTACGGCCTAAGAAAAAATGAAATACACATAGCTTTACGCTCTCTGATGAAGTAGACTAATTAAATAAAAAACGAGACAATTAATCGGGAGTTTGACAATTCTGCCAAACGGGTTTTCTTTTCTTTTCTTTTTTTTCTTACCGCGTCAACTGTGAATAATATACGGTAAAAGTCAAATATCTGAAATACGCGGCACCAGAATATATTCTACCACAACGAAACACAATTAACTAATCAACTGCGCTAGACGGTAACTTGCTCAAACGGAATTTACGATATTATTCGCTCCGCGCTATCCGCGCATTGAACACATATTTCGTGATAAAGTGAATCTAATGAATCCGAGCTAGATTTGCACTCTTACACAATGACGCGATCTTAAAATAACAGCTACAGTATGCGATCACTACTAAGTTAGGGCAAGTTTTCCTACAAACTGGCTAGAATTCAGCCGAATGCCTTTGGGACTTTTATCATATAGGAAACGGTGTACATACCCTACAAAGGTCTAGTTCGTACGGATATGGCGCCACTGTCTATGTCGACGAAAGAGTTCGAAAGTCGAGTCGCAAACAACCTCCGCAACCTGTGTGATTTGTAGTGCCCTGCCGATAGATTTATGAACATATAGGCTAGTTGACGAATTAACATTTACGAAATTACTGGAAAATAATTTTCTAGAAATTCCGCGACCGGTTTCTAATAAAATCTTTTGGAAAATGACCGAGTCGGTCGGACGTGAGCACTACTGGCAGGATTACTTACAAGGGTTCCTGCCGGATGTTTCTTTAAGATTAAAAATCAAAAATACGAAAATAAATTTCCATAATGAGCAGATGCTATCAGGTCACGGTATATTCCAGATTTATTCAGGTTTCGGATATACTGATGCGGAAAGAAGAAGGCTAAAGACAAACTGTAGGCACCGTGCATTCGGTTAAAAATTACGCCTTAAATCCAGAAAAAGCTCCGTACATAAGATGAGTTACCGGAAAAATCCCGCGCACAGCGATGGACGGAAAAAAGTGGAAACGAAAGTATGTTGAAAGAAGAACCGAATGCGGTAGTTGGCGCAGCTGGAAAGCTTTAAACCGGCTTCGTTCTGGTTAGGCCAGAACCGAAGTGAACTTACTGACACCGGGTCTGGCCGAGAATGATAAATGTAAATGTGGGGAACGATGGAACCACGGACACTTGTGTTTCAGTGTAACCTGTGGAGCCCCTTTAGATATTACAGAAAGAGAGATCAATCGAGTACGCAACTAACTGACAAAGCTATGAAAATGGTTGATGCATAGACTCTGATAGTGTACAAATCTACCTTATACCGGTTATTTTAATTTTATTTTATTCGTCGTATTTATATTTCGCATATTAGTCTTCAAGCGTCTCACACAAGATAATAGCGAAAGCGAAAAAAAAAAAAAAAAGGTGTAATGTGCACTATGCTTATAGCCTAGAGTGTTGATGATCTGAATCAATTTGCGCTTCAATGTTTTACCTTTTTATTCGTGCTTCACATTGATCGGTTTAAAAATTCACTTTCGTCTTTCAATTAGACGTTGTAGCCTTTCTCGAGTAAAAAAAAAAGCAATGCGCTTAAAATTTACACACTTTCTAATCTGTAAACCCGCCGATAATTGCAACCGTCAGAGCATAGAAGTCTATCTCGACCACGAGCGATCTAGTCTCTTTGCATCATATAGAGAGTCCCATAAAAGTTGTATAATTTCTACCGTACTTTTTGCACTTCTTACGGACTACGCGCACAAATAGATTTAACAATATTATTTTTAAGATTTGAAGTCAAATACAAATTACTTAAATCATATTGGTTTCAAGCCTATTTGCGAGAGTTTTTTAATAGAGTTGGGACACTAAAAATATAAAATAAAATTGAATTGACATACATTACTTAATAAGATTATTAATACAAGATATGCCTGTTATAATTTCGATTAATTACAGGTCCCTCTTTAGCACACAATTTGACCATTGATTATTCTGTCACCATCCTTAGATTAAATACACACGCAAAAAACTACCCGCATACACACACACACACACGCCTAATTTTGTTTTTAGCACGTTATGCACTTTTACCATTTTTCTACATATACATTTTCTCCGTTCGTAATGTGGGGAATGGAGCCTTTTTTTTTTTTTAATAAAAAAAAAAAGCAATCTATATTAACTTTGCATAATAAACGAACGCGGCATGAAAGATTAAAAATTTACTTACTCATGCCTCTAGGTGGATAATCGAGCTGATCTCCCCGACGACGCTACGTTCGGCACATCACAAATGTATCTTGAATACAGCGGAATAATCTGAAATCAGAAAGGTAATTGTTTCAATCCTCCTTTTAACCTAGTAAAACGATACCGAAGAACTTGCTGGTTTCTTTCTCAAGAAACGATTGCGAACATTTTGTTATAAATTAAAACCGGACGAAAACTGCTTACTCGCTAATTATTTACTTTTTCCCCGTTGTAAAGGGAAAGCGCAGATTTCCAAAATGAGTGTCCGGCAGACTATATTCAAACATTTGCCTTATCGTAGACTGCAACAAGCATTTCGAACATAAAAAAAAGCAAGTCGTCAGAAACCATTAAGCATCGATAAAAACTGAAAATTAGATGCTTTTAACGAACAACTTTGAAGTATTTATCGTTACAACAACCGGAAAAGTCCACGACAACGACTAAAAATCGTTTCGCGTAAGAGCCTGAAGTAATTCCAAAAGGCAAAGGCTACTCCGAAACCTGAACATTTCGTCGTGCATCGAAAGACTAAGGTGTCGGCTCCAGTCAAAAGAAAAAAAGGAACAATATAATATCGTTGCAACATTAAAAGTACTTT
The DNA here is from genome assembly GCA_039619475.1 of Icerya purchasi. NCBI lineage: Eukaryota > Metazoa > Arthropoda > Insecta > Hemiptera > Monophlebidae > Icerya > Icerya purchasi. Next base: position 80,151,936 of record CM077116.1, read on the forward strand.
TGTCTCTTTGTAATTTTATAGTATCTCTATTGCCATCTGTTGAAACCCTTCCTGCTCCCCTCCTGGCGCCCGCTATATTCTTTTCTTTCCTTCCCCGTGAAGGGGTAATAATATTAAATTTTAAATAAATTTCGGCAACGAAGTGTCCCATAATTATGCAATACACGAGTGATTTTTTTCTTCTTCTTCTTCTTCTTCTTCTTTGGCCTATGTTACAGCATTGATTCGATGTAGGCCTCCCTTAATCTACTCCATCGTTGTCTATCTTGTGCTTCACGAAGCCACTGTTTTCCTGCTGTTGCCACAATATCATCCGTCCATCTTCTGAGTGGTCTTCCCTATGCGCGTTTTCCCATATACGGTCTCCATTGGATCATTTCTTTTGTCCACCTTCTATCTACTAGTCTTGAAACATGACCAGCCCAGGGCCATTCGTTCAGGGCTATCCTTGTCCCGACGTCCTCAAATTTAGTCTGATTTCGGATATATTCTGATTTAATCCTACCTCTTAGTTTTATATGAAGTAAAACTCGTTCCATCCGTCTTTCTGTTTTTCTTAATTTCTCTATAACTTCCTTCGTTAATGGCCAGAATTCCGCAGCATACGTTAGTACTGGAATCACGCATTGGTTAAATATTTTCGCTTTATTTTGTGAGCTGATTTTGGTCTTGAGTATATGTTTTATTTTATGGTATGCAATCCAACCGTTTGCTATTTTCTTTTCGAGTTCTAATTTCATCCCTCTTTTTTTCGGTTGTGAATACTTTACCCAAATATGTGAACTGGTCTATTTCTTATATGATTCCCTCTCGTATTTGTATTTCGTTCTGTGTGTGATCGTTGTCCTGATTTTTAATATATTTCATGTACTTTGTTTTATTTGGATTTATTTGTAATCCGACGACACGAGTGATTTAGGGCACTTTATTGCCGAAACGTGTCGCAATTTATTTAAAATTGAATTATATTTCCTAAAAACCGTTCCGTGTTTATTTATTAACATATATATAAAAAAAAAAAAAGAAAATGGATGGTGTAAATATTATCACTAATATAGACCTAAAATTAATGTAGGAATGTGATAAAGAAATGTTCGATTTGACACAGCTGCCCGAGAAAATCGTACAAAAAACAGTCAGCAATATTGAAACCGATTTAAATTTGGAGCGGAAAAATCGTCAAAATAATAATACGTCATGAAATAGAAGGCGTCGAGAAACGGGCGAAGGAAACTTCACCGTTCTGTATGAGAATATGCGTAAGTGAAAAATATTTCGATGTTTAAACGAAAGTAGAAACAACAAGAGCTTCGATGAAAAGATAAAATCGGTTTCTTGAAACTATTTCGATTTTATTACGCGCCAACTAATTATTATTAGGAATTTTAGCTGCTTTGCAGTGCATCCTTCTGCAGAATAATTTGAGCAGCCTCGATCTGGCTTAAAAACTTTGGCAATATTTGCGAAAGACCGAAATCTTTGTGCAGCTGGATGGCTAATTTTGAAATTTGTTCGTGAAGATTTTTCCGGGAGAAAACGCCAGACCTGAACGTGGACCCTCCGAAACCAGTGTAACAACTGGATACACTAAAAATTCGAAAGCGAAGCGTATGCTACATCGAACGCATCTGACCAACTTGCTCTCTCGCTAGCTGGCTGGCGCACTCTATTTACATCACGGTTTTCGGTTGTAGGCGCGACGGGGCAAAGTTTGCAAGTTCTAGCGTGCGAAAGTTTCATTAAACGTTCAAAGGTAAATGTGAACTAAGTTAAACAATAATCTCGCGACGACGAGACGAGCACGACGAGGACGACGACGGTTAAAATTAGCACCTTTGTCCGATTTTCAAAGTTACTAGCTCGGCTCACGCTACAAAACTTTAAAATTAACTCCGTCCGGCTGCTGAAATGGTTTCTTTGTCGACGATTGCAGCGCGGAATTTTACAGCTATACAAACAGCGTAATTTGTAATTTAAAAACTAGTTCAATAAAAACGAGCAGGCCAGTTCGCAAAAACTCTCCCGATACGCGTGATAAATAATCTGCGTTGAAAATATAAAATTCAGCTATTCAATTAAAATCCACCGGCCGAATTGTAAGGGAACATTCGAGAAAAAAGCGTAAAACAGAATAGGTCAAGTTTAGCGGAACAGAAGAATAAGGCGACTAGACACCGGTGTGAAGCTGCATATGAAGCACGCAAAATACGTCGAAATTCATCATTTAGCAAAACCGCGATGAAAGTTTTCTAAAGCAAACTCGATTTTAACTTTTTAATAATACATATTTATTCGAAGTAATGCAGCTGTGATCAGAAAAGAATCAGTTACGAGCACGTTTCTAGAGCCACCGAAACGGCAATCTGTTAATCTATGCGAAGAGGGATAAGCTCGGAAATAATTCGTATATCGATCTTAAACGAATTTAGCTGACAATTGTGAAAGTTGAAGTAAAGACCGACCGTTGTGGACACACGCTGAAGAGCGGCTCGGTCCAGTTCCAGGTATAGTAGTGCAAAGCAGTCCTTAAAATTTGACGCCTGACAAGTCTTTCCCGTGGAGGACGCTTAGACAACCACATCCGTTTGCAAGTTTATTGCAATAGCGCGCCCTCATCTTTTATCGGGACTGCAACACGCGCTCTATATCAATTAATGACGAAATAATCAAAAAATAAAAGTAAGCAATGTGCTCAGCGGGTTACTCTGCTGCTACAGAACTGTTCAATCTTGATCCCGCACGACCGAGATTAATTTTGATCAAGACTTACGAAAGAACCCGTTCTAAATTGTTCATACACGCAGGCGACTCTGAACTATTACGCTTTTCGTGGTCTCGTGCGTTATCAAGTATCCGAAAGATAAGTGGCTCCAGCAAAATTCAACGCCTAACAAGAAAGAGAAGTGGATATCACGCGTCAGTGGATCGATATTTCTTAAGACCACATACATGTCGTATTTAATATAGTGTATATTATTACCAGTTGTCTCATCTGCACTGGGAGAGGAGACAATATCGCTTTTAATTTTAATTTATTTTACTTTTTCTTTTTAGACTATTAATGGGAAATGCCAATTATGACCAGGTTTGGCCGGTGTAACAAAAATAAATAAATAAATAAATAAAATCAAGCCCGAATAAATAAGGGGACTTTTACTAGATATCGGAGTTGACGCTTTTGTTGTACAACAGCAACAAGATATTGTGTGCAGTCGTATATGTTTAACAATGACCTGAACATTAAGATCCGATCATCGAAAGAGTAGATTTCCCCTATCGAACAATATGCAAATTCCGCGGTATTTCGACATAGAACTATGAAACAGCGATTCGCCAAAAGCCGCGTTTCCCTTTCCAACTAATATCTTTAATAATTTCAAACTCTCGAAATACCAGTAAAATAAATATTTATACGTTGTTTTCGCCAGACTAACTATTAGTAAATAAAAATGTATATATATATATATATATATATATTGTATTAAATAAAAGTATAATATGATAAGAAAGTGAGTGTGTAAATGTGCCCAGTAACTTATTTACCGGAGCAGTTCTAGACACTTTTTGAGCAGTTGCTTCGAAATTTCACAGGATCTGAGAATAGAACTTCGAACGGAATAACTTTCAAGTATTAAATGATTAACGCTTATTCATCGTAAATAATTTTTGGGCGCAACCGTATTAAATAAGTATGTATTTACTAGATGTTTCGGAAGGATTACACCAACCATCATCCGAAAACAACAACTAAGCTGTTTTTCGATGATGGTTGGTGTAATCCTTCCGAACGTCAAATATAATTCTTTTACACAATTATGTGTTCAAAAATTATTTACGATAAATAACTTTCAAGTATTCGTTACCGGAGTCGTCGTTTCGTATGATCGCATTTAACGGTGTTTTTTCCCATGATTCAGCTAACACAATAGGATTAAATTGCACGAAAAATGCCACCTTTAGTTCGGTACACACTTGCTCATTATTAATGACCGCGGAACCCTATTTACAATTAGCTTCTTTGACATCAGTCTGAATTTCGACAACTATTGATCCCTTTCTTACCAATACGAAATCATCCGTACGCTTGCTGGTTTTTTTTTTTTTTTTATCTCCTGAATAAACGAAATCCCATATATTTAGGCAAAACCAGAATTAGAACACTGTCCCATTAGCGAGTGAATAACGCGCCAGACAAAAAGTGAACTCATGAAATTAACATTATACATTGCCGGGTAATTATTAATTTTTACAAACATGTCCGAGCACAGCAAAATACTCCCTTTACGTGTGTTATTTAAACGATAATATTTAAAATTTTCGTAATACACTTACAATCAAAAAACTATTGCGCGCATTCGTTAATAAAATAAATTTAACCCGCCGCCCGTATTAAACTTTTTTCGCCATTCAAAATTAAAGTCTCGAGAGAATTTTTTCCCTTTCGTTCTTTAAGTATAACATGCAGATATGTGAGTACTTCGCTCGGTGGACGGAAGCGAATAAGTTTGCCACTCTAGATACTTTTGGAAAACTATGCGCAAAAAGAACCGAACTGTTTAAAAGAAAAAGAAAGAAACGTGTATAATTTTTCAAAAAACTTAGTGCCTATACGGTTTCGCAAACAATTCTAAACCATAAACCAGAAAACAATAAAGAAAGTCCTGGGCAATCTAATTTTCGAGGCTCTCATAACTTATTTGCACATCACTTAAACGCGAACCGAAATAAGTTAAATTAAAAGAATTCCTATTGTTCTCTTTTACGAAATTCGTTGGGAAATATTATAAGTATTAAAAAAGCCAGCTAGCATAAAAGATTCGACGATAGTTACATTATTTTACGAATACAAGTGTCGGTTTAGAAATTTAAAATCGAGTTTATGTTTTTCATCTATCAGTAAAAACTTTCGGGAAAAAAACAAAAAAAAAAAACAAACAGAATTTGTAAAAAAAAAAGGAAAATAGAACAGTAAATAAGAAAAATCTGACGTTTGTTTAGAATACCGCGCGTATACGTTTCGGTTGTTTATAACGGAAAATAAACAACGAATCTAAGACGTTCTTTAAGAACTTTTGTCGACGCTTCAGAATTCGTCGATTTTAAACTGTTCAAGACAACACTGTTCGTTCCGAGAAATAGTTAATTTTTTGTTTTTTTAGTCACAGCGACCGCTAACGCGCTGGTAAATAAAGTTTTCCCCTATGTTAGTTGTTTTCATTTTACACCGAACACATTTTTAACAGGTGCCGACAAAATAATCGTCAAAAAACAAAAAAGCAAGTCCGAAATGGATATTACAACACAGAAGACTCCTTTTCAAGATCTAAACTCTAATCGAGGTTTTTTAAATAATTAAATGAAATCGCTTTAGATTTTTACGATTAGTACGAGTAATAAGTCGTGTAGACCCGCGGAGGGAAAAAAATCTCGCGTACCACCAGTGCCGATAGCGTCAAAAAACGTTTCCAATCTAACGGTGCACAGTGATTTAGAGGTTACTGTTTGAAACATAGTGAATTTCCAAAAAAAGGAATAAAAAAACCAAGTCGAAATCAGTGTTTAAACGTAAGTAGCATATTCCGAAGCATATGGTGGTAGCAGCATTTTAAAAATACTTGAAGAAACATTGCTTTATAAGATTACCCTTATATACTATATTTATACGTGAAAAATAAAAACAAAAAAAAAATAATTTTCTATTTTCCTCGTTGTTTGATTATGCATCTAATTATTTGCTCCTTCAAGACTGCTTACAACATTTACGTTTGCTGAACAGAAATCGTATATTAATTGCATAGCCGAATATTGTCAGGCAAACTTGCTTCAAATGAAAATTTACTGTTTCGTAAAAAATTACTTCAAATAAACCAGAAATTTTCATAAAATACGCAAACATTAGATTGTACGCACTGTGTCGTTAAGTAAATACTTTTATTTTTGAATAATTAAGTAAAGCTAAATTTCACTGCACTTTAATCCATTAATATATATACATACATATATATATATATATATATAACTCGGCCATTTTGGCCTCGCAAGGGGCTGTGTTTCTTGACTCCTCTTGCTTACATTCCTGTCTCTTTCTTTTCTATACTTTGTATAAAATGGTCAAAATTTAAAACGTAATTCTAAATCGGTCCATATGAATATAATAACATAATCACAGAAATCCAATAAAATACAACAAACGTTACATAAAATTGGGACATTTTTTCTAATGGGGGGTAGCCTAAGAATTGCGTTGTAATTAATATATATATAGCAACTCGATCTGTTAGAGTTCGCAATGAGGACATCTCCTGACTCTTCAGACAACAGTCTTCTATAATTCTAGTAGAAGAGTTAGTTTTTGCTATTTTTCGCAAAATGGATTAAATGTCTTACAAACATGGCATTAAACAAAATTATTGATTAAAATCGTTACGGATTTCTTTACAGGGCATTCGATACGAAAATTTTACCGATTAAACGTTACAGGATTTTCATAAAAAATAACATAGTCTTAAATGTAATCGGATGAACCCTTAAATATTTCACTTAATTTAATAAAATAAGAAAATGAGTAATTAGCATTTTTACAGGCCCGCCATTCTCACCACTGACGTTGAGCTTAGTACACTGTGAACCTTAGCTTTAAGATTCTCGACGCCATATAGAAGGCTTGGGATTTACTTTATTTGAGCTACATACAAAATGGTTCTCCAGTTCAGACGGTACAATATATAATTTCGAAAGAATGTTATATAATTAAGGAACTCGTTACAAGGTTAATAACAGAAGAGTGATACAGAAATATTATTAATTCTAAGAAACTGGAACGTTAATGCGGGATGTCGCATCTTCACCTTCTTTGCAAGACGACGGTTTTAATTATAGAGGATACATGGTTCGTTACCCGCATAAATTACTCCAGAGAACACAACGATAATAACACCATAATTTTTCGTCGGCGCATTAAACGGAAAAAAAAAGCAGAAAAACCAAAAAGAGTCTAAATTTTCTCACCGTTTCGCAGTTAAATTTGAATACTAACTTAATGAAAGAAAATTGTATTATCCACGAAACGAACTTCGAAATAACGAAATAAATTATCTGATAGCGTACACGCCAAACTTATTTCAGCCGACTCAGAACCGAATCGAACTCTTAAGTCTTATTTACTCGATTTTACATATACACCTATATGCTCTAAAACTGTACTCGTGATGAATTTTCCAACACCGTAATACGGACATACCTAAACTGGAGCTACTACTCTCATGTGTGTATGTGCCAAAATGACATGAAGCGATAATAATAATAATGTTGTTGAAATATCGGTAAAAAGTTCGCGTGCTTTAACATTTACACACTCCACAGTTCGTGTTGTTTTGCGGAAAATTCATAAATTTAAACCAATCATATTGTTTTAATTTTACGCTTCTATACCAGTTTCGTATTAAAGAAATATCTACAAGAAAAAAGAAAACAGCTTTAATCCACTTCTTGTCTAAAAAAAAATTGATTTTTTAAAATAAAAACCGAAATGACGTCACTAACCGGACAGCCGCAAATATGCTGAAATATTTCTTCATTTTTCCTTTTTTTTTTTGGCCCAAGATTTTATGTTTTTATGAAAATATTATGTTTGACTTAAAAATCACCGGCAAATAATATGAATTTTTTTAAGTTCTGCAATTTCATATTAAAGTAGCCAATAAACTAGTATGGTTCAGTAACCTTCTTATTCTTTAATAACTGCGAATGAATATTAATGAAAAAACCGTGCAATATATATATATATATATATATATATATATATATATATATATGTGTGTGTGTGTGTGTGTGTGTGTGTGTGTGTGTGTGTGTGTGTGTGTATGTGTATATATATATATATATATATATATATATATACACAGATATATACTTTTATTTGTTTTTTTTTTATGCATGTGATTTACTCTAAGTAGACAATAAGTAGTATTGATACATTATTTAAGTTTTTACTATATGTAGAATGTTACCCAATGATGGCTATTCTCTTTTTAAGCAATGTATAAAATCGGTCAGAATTATAATTTAAAATCGACTTTTCAATTTAATCAAATTACATCGAGGGCGCCTGAAGTGTACGCTGTTGTCGGTAAGATCGGCTACTAATGGATTGACACGGTGTTATAATCGTTTGATGTATCTAAAACTGTGAACTCTTATAGCTTCATTTACAAGGATGTAGATCGTCGTTTTGAACATACCACGGTGCTCCAACTATGCTATAGTTCTTAAAATTTTTGCCTGGAATCGCTAGATAATTTTTATATTTGAACTGCTGGCTACTCCCCAGATTTCAGTACGGTATGTCCGGTTTTTAGAATAGTTTTTTGTATAATAAGACTTTATTTTCGATTGATAAAGAAGAGCATATTAACGGAGTCATGTTTCGGTATTTGAGATAAAAACTACTTTCTTTTCGCCAGGATATGATTTTTGCAAGTTAGTCGTTGATCTGAGTGAAGACCTAAATATTTTACTGATTTTGTTGTGGGAATTACTTTTCCATTCAGGTTTTTCCATAAGTTAAACCACTTTTCCAAATGTGTTAAATGATTCTGAAGGAGTCGTATTGCATCGGCATAATCACTATTGGTGTCAATATTTCGTATCGTCAGCAAACATAGTTGTTGTGATATCGCTGTCGGCTGGAAAATCGGCTGTGTATATCTGATATAATACTGGTCCTAGTACTCTACCCTACACCAGAAAATCTGTGAATAAGCTCCATTTACGTTGACCTGATAGTATCCATGCGTCAGATATGATTTTAACAACACGTAAAATACGGATGAGATAATTTTTGTTTCAGTTTATACGATAACCGACGGGCCATACTTAGTCGAAAATGCTTTCTCTACATCAAGGAACGCTCCAGCACAATATTTCTTGTTCTCGAAATTGCCAATCCGGTATCATCCTTCTAAGATCGGTTAGACTATTTTTAAAATAAGTTTTTCAAATATTTTTCACAAAGTGGGTAAAAAACTGATAAGTCTGTATGATGTTATCTTTTTGTTCCTGCGGCTTACCCGGTTTTTGTATATAATTATGGTCTCGAATTTTCACTGTATAAGGTGGTAACCACAGAATCACACTGAAAATTTAAATTATAAGGATTATGCCTTTTCCATTAGTAAGTTTTTAAGAATTATTTCGGTAATTAAATCATACCCGGCTGATTTTTTTGGATGAAGACATCTTTGATATATATATATATATATATATATGAATTTACTTCTATCGATGGCGTTAGTTTTACGGGTAGACACATTTGAAAGCGTGCATTTAAATATTCCCTTATATCTACTTCTTCGTCAGTTACACCGTATTGGTCATCAGCGTGATGAAAAATTGTTGAAAGGTATTTAGCAAATACTTTAGGTTTTTCTTGATCAGTTCTAGGCCACTTGTTATTTCCTGTTTTCACAACTGAAGGAGCCTATTTTATTTTTTTTAGGGCTTTCCGAATAATCGGCATTTATTGTCGGATCTAAATTGGCTACGTATTTATGAAAAGATTCATTTTTTGAGTCAGAAAGAGCTTTCTTTAGTTTTTTTGGTCATTCTACTTAGACCATTTTTATTTGTGTGGCAGTTCTATCACTTTGACAAATTCTTCTTAATCATCTTTTTGGCTGCTTTTATATGTGACATTTTTATCGGAGCCGCTAATGCCGATTTTTGCATAAATTTTATAAGATTCACAATAGCTGTCTCTATATTTTCTTCGGTTTTTAATGGGGTCTTTAAATCGATTTCGTTTTCAACTGCCTGTTGAAATGTATACCAATTAGTATTTTGATTCGTCTAAAATTCCATATAAAATAAATAGAGCGTATTTTTTGTTTCCGTTTTAAAAAAATACGGTTCGAAAAATAAAATATTGAATTTTACATCATTAGGTTACTCTGCTTGGAATTTAAAAACATAAATTTTGTAGTGAGAGATATATGTATATCCAAATTTTATTCTTTTATGCAGACAATATTCTAATCACGCTTTTTCGTTACTCTCCCTCTATTTCCAAAGATAGTTCATTCAATTGCCTGCTGCAAATATTTTTTTCCTCTTTTCAGTACCGCTTTTTTAACGTCTACATCGTTATGTGAAATTTCTATTCAACAATAATTATTTCAAGAGAGGTCTACTCATTTTGAAAATAAGCAGAACAAGAAGAAGAAGAAGAAGAAGAAGAAAAAGAAAAATAGAAAATAATTTTTGAAAAAAATTACCAATCTTAACTCTGCAGCGAAACACTGTCATTTCATTTTAAAAAGGCTAAGAGCTACAGGCCTATCACATTTTTCCATTTATTACAAATTCATAATTACAATAATTTCTGCGAGAATAAAGGAACCAAGTCGCAGGCCGTGGCTAGCGCTCCTATTGCCGCTCGAACCGAGGGCTTAATTGATTTTGCGGTTTAACTCGTTTCCGTTGAACGTTTATTATTATTATTATTTTTTAATTGCCATGTTCCGATAAAATAATTAACCTCGAGTCTATTTTTAACACAGCGGCCCCGTGATTTATACAATACAATTCGAAGCTGCTTCTGAATTGAAACGCTAATTATAAGCAGTAACTTGCTGTCCTGAGATTTATCCTTTCCATTCGTGGCTTATTAATGGTTTCTCCAAATTCATTATAATTCCCTTCTAACATTTAAAATACCAACAAAATTAGCAACATATAAATATTACTTCAATTAAAAATTTTCGGTCTTATTAAAAAAGATGAAAAAAGAGTGAATGGAAATTGTGGCCAATTATTATCTTTTTTATTTGTGCATAGTTTTGGTAATCTTCCTCGCTATACATTTTTGCACCATTAAAATACAATAAAATAAACAAGCGTATCATATAATTAATTAAATGTTTTGTCCAATTAAATGTTACTTTAAGTATGCGCAACGTAAAACAATTATCTTGAGAGAGAGGTGAAGTTTTTTTAACTGATTCCCAACAGCTTTTTTCTACCTTTCCTGTCCTTTGAATAGGAAAATCGCAAAATTTTGGAGCAATTCATCGACTAATACCTGAGTAAGTCATACAAAAACGGACAGGTAGAAATGTGATATCGATGAATTCGTCATTTTTACGCTAAAGGTAATTATTTAGAAATCCTGTTACGAAATTTGTTACATTTTTGCATTTATAAGACGTCTATTTGTTTCTTCTGTTTGTCGAAACTCATTTTTTCTTCTTCTTTTTTGGATTACAATGAAATCTTTCTTTTTATCAATAACATATGGCCAACTGAAATCGATTCTTCTATAAGTACTATGTAAAAACTTGCATTTGCCCGTCCAGAAGGAACTTATTTTTATTATTGTTTATTACTTTACCAAAACTTTAAGTATATTTTTGTTTTTTGTGTTAATACGTATATGAGGCTATAATAAAGCGACGGTTAACAATTTACTTTTATACATATATGGAAGAGCAAATTAGTCAGGCTCGTTTCGAAAATCACAAAAGTACACCATTTCATTCCATGACACAGACTTTGTTTTCATTATTAACACATACTTTGCTTTACTTTACGTAATCGGTGCGATTAAGGAATAGGAAAAATTTACTACGTAATAATTAGTAAAATGTAATTATTTACTAGTTTTATAGGCCGATTTGTATATTTAAGGGTAGACAATTAAAAAGTATATACAAAATTAATCTTTTTAACTTGAAGGAACTGAAACTGGAAGATTCAAACATACTTTTAAATAAGGAAATGAAGTATCTGGGCATCATATTAGATGAAAACCTCAATTTCACTAGTCACATTAATTACATAGTAGGAAACACCAAAAAAGTTTACAGCAAAATAACTGCTCTATACAACAATACCTTTGGCATCAAATCTACAGACAGAAAAATTATATATTCGGCGCTTTTTAGATCCATAATAGAATACGGCAGCACAATCTACTACCCCAAAATGAAAAAAGAAGACAAAAAAAGATTAGAAAAGAGCACTGGAAAATATTATTTGGAATTATATCTGCATCTAGAACAGTTACACTGCAACCAATGTAATTGCAGGAGTACTACCTATATTGACTTACAGATACCGCAAAGTAATGAAATTAAAGCAACAAAACCATCAAGCATTACCAAAAAACAAAAAAAAAAAAAAAAAAAATATAAAGGAAATAAAAATTAAATATAACACAACCTCTGACAAGAGGAGTATAACACTGAATAAACAGGAAGAAGAACCCCTTTAAACTAATTCCAAATATCGAAGAAAGACTTAAAAATAAGACACTAAAACTTAATTTCTACCTCACTCAATTTTTAACAGGACATGGACACTTTGGAGAATACCTCAAAAAATATAAAATAACAGAAAAAGACACACGCACAAACCGTAAAAAGACATCATACCTTTTCAAGCTGTCCAAACTTCAGTCAAATCAGGATAAAACATAAAATAGAAGAAATCAATGAGAAATGGTTTACCAACCGGAAAAACACAACAACAACGGTGGAATATGTAAATGAAATAATGAAAAACAAAGAGAAGTACATTTAAATAATAAGGTATTTAAGTCGCGTACTCAATTAATATAATTCTGATGACCTGCGGAACACTGATAAGCGAATTCAGCAAAAAATGATCCTCGGGCCATAATACTGCTATTGTAAAATTGTATTTTACAATAAATGAATTAAAAAAAACCAAAAAAAACAAAAAACAATTTAATGTATCGGGGCTGAAATATGCACACTGAAAACATCATGCAACGAATTAACAAGTGGTAATGTCAACAATCGATGTAAAAAATTCGATGGAGCAGAAAAAAACAAATCCAAGACCATAACATTAAACAACTCAAACAATTTCATGATTGTAGGAGTGACCGAGAGCGAAAACTTGAAACAAAACGTGTTCAATGAAGCGCGCTAAAAAAATTCCCCATACAGAATTAACATTAGATAAATTTTTTTATATGAAATACTTTTTATTTCGATGTGTACATTAAACATTTCGAATGAGAAATATAGTAAGTTATAACAACTATTAAAATATAACGAACACATTTAAGAATAAGCATCATTACTTAGTTAGAAACGTTTTCGACTACAACCCAGCATCAGCTGAAAACTGATTTAGAATTTGTTTCTGGTCACATATATTCAGTTGTGCTTTTAGCTGATGCTGGGTTGTAGTCGAAAACGTTTCTAACTAAGCAATGATGCTTATTCTTAAATGTGTTCGTTATATTTTAATAGTTGTTATAACTTACTAGGATGTTAAAAGATTCTTTATTTCCAATAGTACGTAACATCTAACAATTGACCGCAAATAAAGTAATTTAACCTTTATCAACGATTATTATTATTATTATTATTATGTTTTTTCGTGAATTTAAAATTTCAGTAACGACATTTTTCGAAAGATTCTTATTCGTATCTCAGAAAATTTTATATTTTGGGCTACAGCAGAGTTCATTTTGCGTTTTCCATAAAATTTTCTGCAGTTCAGTTTGAGACATCCAACCAGAGCTGCTTAAACTGTTTTTCTCGTTAATCACGATTCCCTTCGAAAATGTCACCTGCACACTTTTCCAAACGATATATTTTACCGAGGAATTCTCGGTAAATGTTTTACGGCGATGAGGAAAGGCGGACGCGGATGTAAGACGACCGTGGTCATTGTTGCTGAGTTTGCTGTCATCGGAAATGTAGCTCTTTCGCGTTGAAATATTACTTTCATCGTTTGCGGAAGACTAACATTAAACAAGATGTGAACGATTAATTAAACCAAACCGAGATGAAAAATTTTGATTTTTCGTTTTTTTTTCTTTCAGCAACTACGTCACTATGTAGACGGCGAAATAATTTGTAAAATACTCGTCGGCTTGGAAATTTATTTAAAACAGCCAAACTCGCAGGTAGCCTGGTTATTTTTACTTTTTAACCCACAACTGTTAATTTCGTTTCATTCCTTTCGATCCCTAATAATAATAATAACAAAATATGTTGTAAGAAACATGTACGATTTTTCTAGTTCCTTTGATTGATTTTTTCACTTATTTTAAAGTGCCGCCTGCAGCATCGCATTATTTTCCATACAAGCTCGTGCTCGCGACGTTGAATTCTTCCGATGCCTTAAATATTCCTTACGTCAGCCTCTTATCGAATGAACTTGTGTGCCTATTTTCTTCGTAGAAAAAAAAAAATGTCTATGCAGTTCAAAAGGAAAACAGACATGCCGTTAAAAGCGAAATATTAGGATAGCACCCATTCGTCATGATGACGCGAACTTGTTCGAAATTAAATTTGAACGGGTTAAACTGAAATTTTTCCAGGTCACAGCCCTCTACATCGCTCGGTCCACCTGTTTTTCACCTAGCGAACATGCTGAACTCGGCACGCGTTCGACGGATGATAATTATTCAAATGCTATTCGACGTTACCAGGAAAAATACTAATTAATCTGATTTTTCTGTTTCCTAGTCTGAAAAAACTGAAATAAACAAGGAATGAAAAACGTAAAATTTAACCTGCGTCTAATGAATTCTGAGAACCCGAAGTGTATAACATATATTCTTTATCCTCTTGATTCTTCTTTTGTGATTTATCATAGTTGATTTAGCCAGACCTTATAACGGTTTTACCTGCTATTAATTCTCCGCTCACATTGTATACTTCTACTAGAACCATTATTTCGAAATAGAAATACCATCTTTGATACTTCATCAATGAATGAATCTCACTCTAGATTTCTGACGGTTACTCCACCTCTTCTTTCGATAAATATTCACCGACGCATACTTTCTTTTAAATCTTGAATTTCCCTTTCCTTTTTTGTTTTTTCGGTTTTTCCTACAAGAAGATCGTACGGCCTTGGAAAAACGAATTTCAATGATTTTTGATGTAGTAGTAGTATACCATGTGGGTATACTATATGTGTAAAATATTAAGCTGCAATACCGAAAATATAATCGAAAAAAACGAATTTAAAATTTCTCCACACTTCATGTATAGGTTATATATAAGTTATAGAACATTTCGCTTGAAATTGTCGTGGCTTAAGTGGCAAGGTTCGTGACGCGTGCACACGATACGCGGTTTCGAATATAGCTTATATGCATTTATTTTGTTTCCTATTTCTCTTCTTTCATATAAATACTTCTAATTAATTCCTTTATTAGAAAAGTAAATAAATAATTTATTTATTTATCTACTCATTCATTTATTTTTTTATTACTTATTGTTTTTTTTCAATAATTTTTTATTATAAACTTCAATTATTTAATTTCTACTATTCCAATGGAAATTAAACTTGAGTAAAGACTGAAGAAGCATTGAAAAAATCAATTAAAACAATAATTAATAAAAAAAAAAATGAGTGAGTAAATAAATAAATTATTTATTTACTTTTCTAATAAAGGAATTAATTAGAAGTATTTATATAAAAGAAGAGAAAAGGGAAAAAAAATAAATGCATGTAAGCCATATTCGAAACCGCGTATCGTGTGCACGCGTCACGAACCTTACCACTTAAGCCACGACAATTTCAAGCGAAATGTTCTATAACTTATATATATAACCTATACAATTATATTTTGGGTATTGCAGCTTAATATTTTACACATATAGTATACCCACATGGTATACCACCACTATACGAAAAATCACTGAAATTCGTTTCCCCGAGGTCGTATGGTCTCAATGTTAGCTTATTTTCTACCATAATATAATTTCATTCCAACGATTAAATTATCTGCAATTCAGATCACATTTTCTTCGAGCGCTCTTTTTCCTCCGACGAACCTTCTCTATTTCCTATTCTTATTTATTGAATGTAAATCTCTTACACTCCCTTCCTGGATGCCATTATTTCTTCTTCCATTAGCCAGGTTCTTTTCTTTTTTTTTTTTTTTTTCATCCTAACCGTTTCCGATCAAAAACCATATTTTAATTAGCTTTTTCTTCTTCTAAATTTTTCAGAACAGTGATTTCCAGTCGATGATTGCCCTCACCGTGGGGGCACTGTAAATTTCAACTGACTATATCATTCTTAAAAAAGAAAAAAATTAATTTAACGCTGCAGTAGCGATTCAAAAATCGTAGCGAAACAGGGTTTTTTGTTCATAACGATTTTTTCTAACTCTTTTTTCGTAATTTTCTTTGCATATTACAAACCGGTGAAAGAATGACGTAGTTATTTTTACGTACGTATGTACATACATACTTAAGTAATAATTTAATTTCTAATGAAAGTGTAGTTACGAATTTCATTATTAATTCGTTTTTTGTGTTGTTATTATACGTTACTTTTCCATCTGTAGGTAGTAAGTTGAAAATTAAAAACAAACAAACGTTCAATTTAAGCAAACAAAGCGAAACATTACAAAAATACCAGATCTACTTGAAGTATTCTAATAGTAAAAGCGTACAAAACGCCACAGGATATCTTTTCATTAAAATTTCGTTAAACGTCTGACATAAGAAACTATTATAACATAGTGATCGTTTTCATTCAAATTTAAATTTCAACTAACACATAACATACAAGAAAATTATAAAATTCGCCAGTTACGCTATAGACTCCCCCCCTCCCCTCCCCTCTGTTGTACGTTAAATAATAAAAAAGGAATAAAATTAAAATGGACAAGAAAATAAATACTCTCATAATACGCGACCGTATAAAAGTCAAAAGAATTAAATAATTTTTGTTTTTTTTTTTTTTTTCAACTGACTAGTACGAGCAAAATTTTCTACTGTCATTTCCCTCTATTCCACAGTAACTGGGAAAATCCAACAGAACTTCAAGTTTATTCCTTTATTAATTATCTTAAGACATTTGTTTCTTATTTCGTATACCAGCAAGTGTAATTGCATCGTTGATACTTAGGCCGTCACTGATAATTAGGTGTATCTTAGTGTGATTGTTAAAAACTCCAAAGCCTTACCTATAGCCAATAGCTGTGAACTGTATAGGCCGTTATCTCAGGCGACAGCTTAAATGTGACGCGTTATTCCTTTGATAATAAAAGTTGCGCCTACTATTGTACTATACCACGTTCCTCGATTTTAGAACCGTCAGTAAAAATTACAACACAATCGTGATTATGGTTATTGATTAGATAATTAAACTGCGAATTAATGATGTGAGGTGGAAGGTTATGATTTTTCAGTTCTTTAAATAAGCTCGTTATTGATCCAGCTGTAACAAATTCATATCCTAGTGAAATGTAAAGTAAAGCGATAACGCTGGGCCATATCCATAATATAAAGCTATTCCACTTGATAGTAAAGGCTTCTCGGAATCAACAAATATCCGTTCAATTTTAACTCTAAAAGTAACCGAAGGTAAATAGAAGAATTACTAATTATATAATTTCTCTGGAAAATCTATCCGCTAAAACATTGCTCTTAATAAATAAAGGGCAGAGATGAGTTTCCGCGAGTAGATATGGTATCCCGGATTTAACGTTACCGGTAATAAGATAATCAAGTTTTGAAGTTTCTCCAGTTTATTTAAATTCGATTCTAGAAGCCGACCTATAAAAAGTGGATCCATTAAGGATTTATAGAGTAAACTCCAGGTTGTTGGGTCACTACGAAGGCCGTGTCCACTGGGTGGGACGCCACCCCCCCCACCCATGAGAACTGAAATAGTTATTATAAATACATAAAAATCTGAAATAAATCAAAAATTTAAAATAAATATTGATGATTTTTTACGGCGTTCTTACTTTTAAAAGAAAAAAGAAAAAATGTGCTCCATATTTTTAAGTACTTCATTAATATTTTATGCAAATTTTTTTATTACGAGTATAATTAATAACATATGTAATTTTTATTAATGTTCATATACGAGGTAATTCTTTTATGTAAATTAATGTATACATCAAAATGAAAATTATGGAAATTATTAATAGTATGAATATTAGTGAAAAATGTATTGTTATTTATAAAATAAATATGCGAAGAAAATTTTCACCCCCCACCCCCTTCCAAAATTCTGGGCACGAACCTGGTCACTACCCAAAGCTGTATTGCATATAGACGTGAAAGAATCTTTATGATTATGGCACAATTATTAGATAAAGCTTTAATATGTTTAGCCCAAGTCAGTTTTGAATGCAAGTGCAATCCTAAATATTTAACATAAAATTTTGCTAAACTGAAAGTATATCTTAACCGTCTGAAGCAGATCATTAAACATTTCCACTGCCTATGGATTCTGGTCTATGCAATTTATAATTCTTGTAATTTTGCATAAAAGTACCTCATATATGGTGTACCAAAAGTGTGGAAATTGCTTTTTTTTAAATCCTAAAAATTTTAAAGGGGATAAAAGGCAAAACCCTATTTTTGAGAAAATCAAAAATCACGTTACAGCCAAAACAAATCGTTATTATCATGTTGGTGCGAGCATATATATAATCCATACATTAAAGATATCAAATAAAAACGCTTTTGTGAAAATTAGAACTTGAAGTTGTGGAAAGGGATAAAAAACTGTTTTACAAAAAATACATAAACTGTTATATTTTCAGTAGAAGTGGGTTATCAAATTATGGTTTTCCATTAATATTCCTTATATAGTGTACTAAAAATGTGCACGATTTGTTTTAAATTCCCTAAAGTTTAATTGTATCAAAAGGCTTCGTAAAATAATAATCACGCTGCAGCCGATGTCACCAGTTATCTGGAAATCCGTATGAATATATGGTATACCGAAAATATTAAATGAAAACGAAAAAATAACTAAAGTGTTTTACATCTTCGTAATCAGATTATAATTTTTATGAAGGTTATATTTCATTTTTTTTAAAGCTTCAAAATTTTAACGGTGGAGAAAAGTTATAATCTACTTTTCGGAAAACTTAATATCACGCAACCGCCAGAAAGAAGGCTGTGTCCATAACCTAGGATAGTATATGAATATGAGATATTTAACTTGGTTTCATATTAAAGTTGTTTAGGAACTGCAACTGTTTAAAATTCAAATTGGCAATTATTAAGAGGAGTCGGCAATATTTCTGTCAAACAGTTTATGTCGTATCCGAAAAAAGTAAGAAAACTTATACATTCAGTTGTATCGTGGATTATTTGTTTATTTTAAAAAGAGAAAATAGTATTTTCATTTAATTACGATTTTTTTTCTCTTGAGCGATTTAACAAAGTGTTCTCTTTCCGATTTAGTTTATTTTCCTTGGTTTGTTCAGCATTTAACAACAACACCTTAGATAATGTTTCATTCTGAACAGGAACAGTACGTATTAAGTAATTATACTAAAGTTAATTATTTGAACAATTTTTAAACTAAAAAGAACTTAACCGGTCATACAAGCAACTTTTTCGGGAAACATAAACGGAATTAAAAGAGAGAGATATACGATATCAATCAATATTTCTTTTAAACTAAAATACACATTTATTCATTTTCTTTTCTTAATAAGTAGACAATTTTTAAAAAACCTTAATTTCAATTCTTTTCTGATTTGTTTCGATCTGCATATGAAAATTATTTTGTTTTCGTAAATTTTCTTATATTTACTGTTTTTAATCGTTTAAACCGGTATGTTTAATATTCTAAATTACCTGGCCACGCAAAACTACTGCACGGTAACTTCTGCGTTTATTAAAATTTTTTTAATGAACTTTTTAACTTTTTTTAACTACTTTTTATTTACTTTTACTACTATAGTCTGTGTAATTACTGGCAAACACAATAGTTTTCGTATTTTTTCTTTTTTTGAATTATTCGACATGCATTATTTCCAGCGATTCAGGTAATGATTTATGTATAATGCAAATATATTAATTATTAAATTTGTTTGTTATATTTTTATATGCTGTAACTGTTCATTTCATATTTGTTATTTACTTTAATTTTCGCTTTTATGTGTTTAATTTTAATTTTTTTTTTTTTATGGAAATTGAATTTTATATATATATATATTTATTTATTTACTTTAATTATGAATTTAAAATGAATATGTGTATCAATGATACAATAGTTCCTCTTATGTAAAATAACTAGATAAGAATAGGGCATGTATTTTGTTTACATATAAATTTTAATTAAAAACAGAAAAATAATAATAATTATTTATATTTCAAGCCCAAGGAAGCGCGAATGGTTAAATAAGTATAGTTTACTGAATAAATAAATAGTATGAGATTGACGAAATTCTAAGGAACAAATTAATAGGTAATAGTAGTGATCAAAGAAAATATATCCAAGCGGGCGAAGCCACGATTAAAAACTAGTAGATATATAAACAGACTAAAAAAAAAAATAAAACCAAAAAAAAAAAAACGAATTTTTCAAACAAAATAATTGTAAATTTCGTGAAATTTCTTCATGACGAATAAAGTTTCTTCGTGAAAGAAAATAATTTAGATTGAATCCAGCCTTAAAAAGGAGTAAGAAACGAAATCCTCGCTCTTCTAAACAGCAAACATGGTGGCGATATTCTTTGTAGGGAATTCGCTTAATTACCGCCTGTCGAAAAATTTAAGATTTTTACCTATAATTACGTAATTTCTTATTTGTAATTAGCCTAATAGTTGAGCAGCTTGGTTAATCAGAAGATCATGGATTGTTAGGGGTTCTCTTCTAACTGAAGGGTCGTTGATATCACCGAATAACTGAAATCGAATATTGCTTGGCCAGAGAAAATCGTGGATGTGAAGACGCATCTCTCCATAAAGAGAGGAAGGAATATGTCACCGACCAGAGAAACACTATAGTAGACGTTATGCTGAATCGTTTAAATTGTCTGCCATATCTCCAACTTACTACGCGGAATGAATTGCAATTCTTCAAGCATTGCTACATACATATATATGTATATCCTCGATTAAGGATAATAGTAAGAGTTTCTAATAGTTTCCGATTCCCTAAGTGTATTGACAGCTATATCATCCACATACTGTCCCTCCATTTTTTAACTCTATAATTCTTCGTATTCGATCTATGGTTTCAAATCTAACTTTATATACACCCTGTCAAATCGATTTTATATGGGTACCGGGTCATGTTGGAATTAAGCGAAATGAAAGGGTCGACAATCTGACTTAGCCACTACGAATGGTAATTGCATCAGTCCTCATCCAGCCAATAATATTCTTTCTTTCTCCAAAAAATTACACTCGAAATTTTGGTCCGACATGTATGCCCGCTCGTTTTCCAATTCGCACTCCTTCTTCTATCCAGCCTTCCATTTCTGCTAATCCATGGTTCCATGGCTGTCAAGTTCTTCAACGTAACTCCATTGTATCAATTTGTCGTCTTCGATTTGACCGTTCACTCCTCCCCGCTTCTCGGCACCGGGTCTTTCCTTCTTCATCTTCATTCTGTCCCCTTCACCCATCGGGGACTAATTACATATGCGACGTTTTATCCATGTGTTGTTTTTTGAGTACTTCTCTTTATTCAACGAACAACCCGTACTATACTCTAATTTATTACAACTCAATGATGTTCCTACACCGTATAATATTTCATCGATACATTTTTCCAATAATCGCATCCTTCCTAATAGCGAATAGTATCAACATTTAAATTATCTCGAAAAAAAAAAAAAAATCAGAATAAATAAAGACATGGGTCAATGCTCTTTGTTAGCCCAGCCCAAAAAAAAAAAAAAAAAAAAAAAAAAAAAAGGTCACTGAGTGTTAGCCTGTTAAATGATTAATAGATGCCCGACGTCGCAAGCACAGCTGATAATAAAACCGGTTTATACAGCAATTTAGAGCGAAAAAATAATTGTTTATTCCAACCAAAAAAAAGAAAGCGAGAAAAAACAAACAAAAAAATAATTTACTGTATTAATACATAATAATAGGCTTTTAAGTCATAAGTTAAAACTTGGTTTTCTTTTCCTTCCTTTGACACATTCCCGAACTATCTTCTCCTCGAGCCACCACCCGATTGATCGTCTATATTGCTTAATCACCTTGCATAGATTGGACTATCTGATGTAAGAAGTTCCGGTCTCTTACCTATTCTGAATAAATCTCTTAATTCCGGTCCATTTTATGACATTATCTGGCCAAGAGGTCTTCCTTCTTCACAGATTTCTCCTTTCTTCCATCATACCCATTATTATTATTTATCTTCCGTCTTTTTATTAATGACATTAATACCCGATAAGTTTCCGCTGTACATTATTATTAACGTATGAAATAAGTCTGGCTCGGAATTTTTTCGGCAATACGCTTTTCAGATGTTTGTGCTAGAACCACAACAATTCAGCGGAATAGCATCAAAGGATATACAATTTTTCCGACTGCAGCAACGCTTAGTAAATATTATCGGTAAACATTATTTTTGAGAATATTTGGGTTCGAACACACGAATAAATAAGAACGAAGCTCTACTACACGTCAATTATCATCCAGTATGTAAACGGAAAAAAGCGATTGCTAATTATCCAGTTATTTGTGTCGGAAAATTTTTACGCCGGCTAAAAAACGTTATACACCTCGAAAGGTGTGTAAAGGTTTTTTTTTTTTTTTTGAAATAACATATAAAGTCTATATTCTTAAGTTGTTTTTTTTTTTTTTTTTGCGACACAGAACCCTCTCCAAAAAACCTATCCACTAACGTTATCATTTTTTTCCGGTAAATTTTACCTTTTTTTCGCACTACAAAACCGTTGGACCGAATTTTCGCTCCAAATTTGCAATGTACACACGATTTCACATTATTAATCAAGTGACACACGCGCACACACGCACACACACACGCATCAGTAAACAGCGTCATTTGTTCAAACGCAAACTTGCCATAAAGTTCTGTCTAGGGTGGAAATGCACGTGTATGTACGGGCGTCTTTTGGAAAAAACAAATTCTCCATTATTCCGCATCATACTGGAGAAAATACGTCATGAACACAACGATTAATTAGAATCGCGCCGAATGTTTTTAGCTGTTCCGGCGGGATACTGGGCGGATTTGTAAACGGAAGCGGCTACAAGGAACAGAGAGCGACGCGTTGGGTGAATTTATTGATTGACCTGCTAGCCATACGTGTTTCAGACAAACGTTATCCCTTGAAACCATTTTAACCACTAACGTTTACGGCTAACGTTCATTAAGCAACAGAGTTGTTATTTGTTTAGCGGTGATAAATTCATATTCGTTCGAAATGTAAGTGCAACATTTAATGTGTAACACTGCTATCGTTCACTTTTTAACATGAACTTTTGCCGTTCTTATCCATAACTGTTATTGATGATCGCGGTCGTAACTTGCAATTGCCGCTAGCCAAACGACAGGTCAGTAGTTACCGTGTTTCTAATTTACTTCTTACTTCGCATTTAAATCATTTCCGGAAGCGAATTTTTGCTCTCTCGGACTACCTATGTTTATATCATCGCGTTCTCGGTAATTTGTTCGTTTTCCCGACTACATTATACGTGAGATCGTCTTTGGCAGCATTTTTGTCAGATCTGGAAATTTTTCAATTCCGCTCCCGAGCAGACATTTTCCATCTATTATTCCTTCGGTTAGTTTTTTACTCTTGAAAATTTACATTCGGGCCTCGTCGTTACCTAGAGTCAAATTAACATTACGGTACAATCAGCCCTAACGTGTACTACTATATAGTAGTCTCTCCATTATTACTATTCGAACGTTGCCCGCAAAGAGAACTTTATCGAATAAGCGTAGTACATATTTCAGTTCGAGATGCTGCTTGAAGAATAAAATTGCAAAAGGATTATTATTAAAACGAACGAATAAAGCTGTCACGCTGACTGAAATTAGTGTAATAGCCCCGAGTAAAAGTGAACATTTTTAGAAAATAGTATCGCCATAAATAATAAGCGAATTCACTCGCCCCCCCCCCCCCTAATGACAAACAAAAATAAGTATATCAATTTTATAACTCAAAGGAACGTTTTATTATTATGGTCCGTCACGTCATGGAGAGTACACACTGAAATAAAAGCAAAAAGTGTGTTTTTCAGTTGCAATCTGTGTTCCGTGTCATTATCATACAGCCCGAAAACGTTTCTCTTTAAATTGAGGTACTTAAATTTTTATTAAAGTGTAAATTTATACTTATTTTTGCTTTTGTTATTAAGGGGGGAATTTATTTATTGCATATTTATAAATATTCAGGTGATCTATCTACATATCTGAATTCAACTATTTTCTCTACGCTTTCGTCATGTCGGAGACATTCACGACCAGTAAATTATTTTACGCTGATGAATATTAAATAAAATCATTCTTTTTACAAAAAACAATTATAATTAAAGAGTAATTTTATTCGATAGTTTTTTTTTTTTTTTTTAAATGATGCCGTGTACTGCTACTATGGCCAAAATTCGATACTTGTCGAGTGCTTAAGTGAAGATATGTGTCATAATAATAAATAATATGTTTAATGATATTTTTACAGAATAATTATCGTATGCAGCAATGTTCGATTCGGCAACAGCGGATTTCAGATATGTAGGTAAGTATCATTGATGGAACAGTTGCGCTACATTAAAAACCAGATCGTGTTGTAGATTTTCGGTACTGTAGTGAAATTAATGTAAGAGTTTTGCGATTTTCCAACATTACTACTACGTGTAATCTTTTAATAGTTTACTTTTTTACAAGAGCGATTTTCTTCGCAGTTTTTATCGATTATAATTAATAATTAAAGCGCACGGCTGCGAAATACCAGTAATTTGTCTGAAGTAACTTTCAATACTTCAATATGCGCGCATTAAACTCTTTCCAATGTCGATAGCATTGTGTCAAAATTTTGCGAAAGAAATACTAAATGCGAGTTAATAAATTAAATAAATCGAACAGCTTAACAATTGTAAGCGCACTATCGAAGGCGATTACAACTACCATCCAGATATTTAAATATTTACTACGGTTTTTTTTACTTTTTTTTTTGAAAAATGTGTATTTATAATTTTTCACATACAAAAATTTTCGTCAAGCTAAAACGCTTGTCGACGAATTATCTCCTATTGAACACTTTACCATCTTAAATTAACTTATACATATACATAACGTCGTGTAATATTTAATTAATCTATTTTACTTTTTCTAGTTTTTTTTGTTGCGCTTTGTCTTTTTATGTTTATTATTTTTTTTATATTTTCTTCTTCCAGAAGCCATTCCTTTATTTTCCTTTTTCTTTCCCCCATATATTTTCCTTCTCTATTATTTCTTTGGGTATTTTATTCAACATCTGAGTTATAATATATTGAATTGTACTGATTACTGCTTGATAGAAAAGAATTCGACTCCTTCGTCGGTAATAAAATTCCACAATTCCACTTATTAGTGTAAACATTTGTAAATTATTAAAAAAGTAACGAAATGAACATAAGGTCTATTGCAAATGAAAATGCTCAAAGTAACCTCTCCCGAGACTTTTCACGTCTATTTTATCGCGCCACAACATGCACTAAATGAATGTAGAAAAAAACTGACTATAACCGAATGAAAACAAAAACCTACGGAAGTTATTACGTCGAACTCTGACTGGAAGTAGAAAAATTGCACAATACCAAACTCTGGCACTATCACTGGATTAACTCGTTCAATCTCCATCTCTTTTTTTTTCTTCTACATTCTTTGTTCGTTCATCAGCTCGATCAATCTGATTGTTATACCACCTCAAGCTACCGTGATCACTAAAACATACACTGTCTCCTTTTCTATGTTTCTCCGCTGTATCATTCTCAACATATATATATATATATATATATATATATATATATATATACACATATATATATATATATATATATATATATATACATATATATATATATATATATATATATATATATATATACACACGTTAGGCTGCTTTTCATCATTTTCGGAAAATATTTTTAAAAAAAGGAATTAATTAATTTTCTGATTAATTAAACAGAATGGCAAAGACTCTCCGGCATATTGTTTAGCGGCAGCTGTGACAGTTGCTTACTTGCATGCATAATATGCAGCCATCGTATACCGTGTGTATTTCTGTATGCAGAAAACCCTGATCAATCTCGGGTATAATGTCGGTTATCCCGATAATAAATCAGGAGTATGTATGCCTCTGTTTTTCATTGAAAAAGATTTCAATTGTATCGCGTTAAAATTTCCCGACTGTCCTCTCCTGTGCACCTTCCGCCAAGACAAATAAAGTCGCTACCGACTGTCGATGAAATAATTGAAAACAGTATTTCTTTTCATTTCGTAAATAAGCGCGGGAAATATTTTAAAATTTTTTTTCGCGAACTGAACGACGGGCCGTAATTTTCGGAAATAGATTTCAATGTGATAGAAGACATCTCATAGTGGAAGACAACCGCGTAAATAAAGTAATTATATTAACAGTTGTCAGTTACGATCACTGAATGAAACTAAATCGAATTTTTAACATTTATACCTATTTCGGCGATCGTATTAAATTTACGTGGTGCGATAAGCATATTCCGGATACGTATTTTTTATTTTACAGGTAGCAGATATTTTCCGACGATAATGCTTTCATCAACATCGCTTTGTCATTCGAGAATCAGCTTTTTTAATGCTTATTTGCTTTTCTTCTTAATTTCTTGCTGCAACGACAAACTTCCGAAAATTATTTTCGAAGCGAAACTTTTTTTATGGGGCACCACAAGTTTTGAGATAGTAAACTGGTCGAGCCAACAAGAACCAGTAAAATACTTGGCCTCTTTCTAATACCCCTCTGGGTACAAATAAATTTATTACAAAAAAAAAAAAAAAAAAAAAAAAAAAATGAATAAAAAAAAACAAAAGACGTCCTTGGGGTTTACTCTAAAAAATTGAATAAAAGTGCCCTAAAGAGTAAAAAATAAACACTTAATAATTACGGTGAAATACAAAAATAAGGCTATTAATTCTTACACAATATTCCTACCTTAATCGGAGTCTAGATTAAAACTGCAACAATTAAAAAATCATATTAAATTAGTATAATAACTCGTTTAAATATTTAATGTGGTTTTCCGATTAACAATGTGATGTACCGAGAAAGAATAATCATTGTATTTTAAAGATTACCTCCCCTTATAGAATTTTTTACTTTATAGCGCATTTTAATTACATTTTTTGAGTAGATCTTGAAGTCGGTATTTTTTTTTTTCAATCATTTTATTTCAATATAGATATTTTTGAGTGATAATACAAACAGACTAAGCTAAAATTATACTACTTCCGTTATCATATAAAGAACTGGGTATTGGTTCAAAAGTAACGATTCTGTCGTCAGAGCGATGAACTTATAAATCGTAGTTTGGAAGCTTCATTATCTTTATTCGAATCTATAGATTTCCGTAGGAAACTAATGTTTCGCCGGAAACGGTAGAGCTGATTTCCAGCAAAACACGAACGCAAAAAAAATCCGAATATAAACACTTTTAAAGTTAAACACAAAAAATCAATTTCGCTTTTTTTCAATCCAAGTTCTAGTTGCAACTTGCGCAGCTTCACGAATAGCTTCGATGAAATGTTGACTGTGCACGTCTCTAATTCTCGGATTGTTTTGGAGCTTATTTTCGAGTCGATGCCTCGATCTAACTGTGATCTCTAAATGTATCGCACTTTTTTGATTATAAAATTTTTGCCGTTCACATTCTACTTCAAATTTTTTGGCTAATTTTCGCCCGGCTTTTATAAAGCAAAGAAGTTATCTAAGCAGACTGAATTTTTTAACGTTTATTTCACTGATCTCTGAGTACACTCGCATAGGCACGCGTGAGTACTTCAGATCTAAAATCCGAAAAATTTTACGACACTCGATTTTTCATCATAATCCGATAGTATTTCATACGGGAGATTAGACGAAACCCCAGATGCTTAGCGAATAATTTCAGTATTTTAAAGTGGGATTTTAATAGCAAATCAAGATACCTGCGATACGCCTCTGGATATCGATCAATATCTTAATTATTTAAACGAGGCGGAGTTGACAACAGCGACAAATCTGTAGGTCAAAAGTCCGTATTTGACAACGTAAAAATTCTAAATCAACAGGCATTAATCTCTATTTAATATTACATTTAGAGAGGTTTTCATGTAATATTAAGCTCAAAACACACTTTTCACCTTTGAAATTCAAAATTTAGAGGTAATAAATGAAAAACGTATTTTCTTTAAACTACTTTTTGCTTATAAAATATACAACTTTAATAAAATACACCGATATTATTATCAAGTAAAATAATAATACTGTTAGGCATCGACAGAAAACAACATCGTGAAAACCTGATACCCGTTTAATTTTCAAATAATTTTTGCCTCTTTATCGGTATCGTCTCCGTCGGTAACAAAATCGAAACAGTCAATGTATTTGTCGGGAGCAGGTCCCCGCATTTCACTGAAAACTACTGCGCTAATCTCGTTCCCGTATTAGTTGAGTATTCAATCACTGTACAGGCCGCTGTTTTCATTTCAATCGATGTATCTCATTTCAGCGAATAATGAAACGAGATAAATGCTTAACATAGAACGTCACGCCTGATTAAACGTTTTGCGGTATTGTAATGTTTTTTATTTTTTCGAATTTCATTTTTGTAAAAATCACCGTAATCACGGTAACTTCACTGCTTGTTTAATTAAAGAGTTTTGTAAAGTTCTCACGTGTCAAAAACAGTGTAAATAGTTATGCTTTTGTGTGGTGCATCGTCAACTTTCTTATTCGGTATTCTTTTGCGTTTTCACCTTTCAATTTCACAATTTTATGCCGCCTAAAAGTACTTGTGTACAGCGATATCAAATTAGCGTACTGAGAATCATCACTGCAGCCCCCTGGTACGTCTCAAATTACACCCTCCGTAATGAGACTTAAACGTTATGTTTTCAGAAGATGAAATCAAAAAACAAGCAAATTAACATGTCGCCCGACTTAGCTAATTCATATGACTTGTTACCAATTTTCTGGATAATTCTGGTGAAATACGCAGTCTGTGGCGAAATAAGCCTTCAGACCTTGTCCAGCCATTATAAAGTTCAGAGGGAGTACTACTGACCCCTCCACAAAACATTCTTTATCACATTAAATTTATCGCTAAAGTTGGTCAGTTGTGATAAAATAATAATAATAATAATAATAATAATAATAATAATAATAATAATAATAGAGTACTTGTGAAAAAATTCATATAAATTTTTTTGACGTCTATTATCTGGTGTGTTGCTCTTTCCAGCGATAAAAAGGTTGCTTTTTTCTGGGAATTATTCCATTATTATGTCTATAAAATTCATCATCGTTCGTAGTTAGAGTTTTTCACTCGTGGGAGCGATCGCCTGATTTTCGAAAATCATCAACTGCAACATTAGTACAAAGCGACGGAAAGGCAAATTTTTTCCGCCCTTTAAATAAGCCTGAATATTTCTTATAAAGACTTAAAAATGAAACCGGGTATTTTCTGAAAAGCAATTTCAAATGATAGCGTCCTTTTAATTTATAAACAGACCGGGCTATATCATTGGACGTGACTTAACTACATAGTTTTTGGCAATTACGGTGCATGTAATAAAAATTTTCAGCATTAAATGGGAATATGTAGCCGCAAAACATCGATTTTCGGTAGAAATCACACGCGGTAAGAGTGTTTTACCGATTTAGAAAATCTTTCGATCACTAATAATGTCGATCGAAACGTGTTAAAAACCGAAAGCAGACGTATGAGAAATAATTTTAACAGCCTCGAGTCCAAGACCCGGCAAAAGTTGTATTAATCTAGCAACTCAACTACTACTTTCCGGCTTAGGCGAAATTTAATCCACTCCTTCTCGCCTTTGAAGTTACTACCATGCGACCTTGAAAAATAGGAGGGAATTTGAAATAGTAACTCCTAAAAAAGGAACTTTCCCCGCTACAGACTCGAGTCAAATTCAACAGAATAATCCATTTTTTGACTGTCCGAACTGAAGGAAAAGTTTACAAACGCCCCGCCGAAATGGTAACAAGTATTTTTAGAGTTTCGTTAAAAAGCTCAATTTCTAGTGTTTTTGCGGAAAATTCATAGGAGTTATTTATACTTTCAGAAATGAACAAATCAGAAGTAAACTGTGACGATAGAAGCAACATAATAGCCGAATTGAATGGATATTTGTTGGGCAAGTGCAAGCCGTGCGACGTGGCGCTTATAGTCGGCCAAAAGGTGTTCGGATGCCACCGGAAAGTGTTAATGTCGTGCTGCCAATACTTCAATTCGATGTTCTCGCACTTTCGCGAGAGTTCGCAAGAAGTGATCGAACTGCATAACGTCGACAGCAACGGACTGAGATTGCTGTTCAACATATTTTACTACGGCAACTTTTTATACTTGAACAGCTCGAGTTTCAGCGAACTGCTCGGACTGATTTCGGTGACCGACTTCATGGGCATCGAGTACCTGTACGAAATGTGCGTCAACTGGGTGAAGCGAGTGATGACGGTCGGCAAGGCGTTTCAGGTTGCCTTGTACTTCACCGAGTACCGGAACGACGAAATGTTGGACTGCGCCGCGACCTCCTTGATGACTTCGTTCAGTAGCATCTATCGCATGTCGCTCTTCCTGAAATTACCGTACTACGTCGTACAGAAAATCGTCGACGACGACCGAACGGCCGTCTACGACGAGGAGACGATCGTCTACGCTATAGCGATCTGGCTGAAACACCGCTGGGCCGAAAGACGGGCATTCCTGAAACCGCTCGCCGAATCTGTTCGCTACAATTTCCTCTCTCCCAAGTTCGTCAAGAAGTTGGCCAATGAACGCTGCATCCACTACCCGGTTCCGGTCTATCCGGTTTCCGATCGGCCGGCAACAACTCGGCTCTTTTGCAACGGCGGCGGCGGCGGCGGCGGCGCGAACAACGCTATTAATAATGTCGCCGGTGTGAAAATCGGCGACGACGAAGCAGCCGCCAATGTAGACGACGGCCCGGCGACCGTAGTTGTCGCGGAAATAGACGAGGAGCCGGAACAGGCCGGTGACCAGGACCGGGTAGATGAAAATTTACTGCGAGTGGCCGCCTTCAATCGACACTCCAGTCGGGTGAGTCGGATCAATAAACGATTATGGCTGGCCGGACTGAAGGAGTCGAGAGACGGGAAAACGTGGACGTTGGAGGCTCGCAGACTGGACGGTTACAAGTGGGAGCCGCTGCAAGACTGGCAGCAGCCGGTTCAGCATACGGGACGACTACGGTTAACCGCGTCCGCCACGCACATGTACAAAATGATCGCCAACGGTTGCACTCGTAGCAACCAGTTCCACTCGTACGACAAGTTCAGCGGCGACTGGATGAAATTGCCGACCAACAAAAAGTACATCCCGGTCTACGACATGGTCAACATCGGCGCCAGCATATATTTAAACACCGCCCCGCAACCGCCGTACAATCGGGACGCCGGCTTTTCGATTTTCCAGTTCGACAAGTCGACCGGCACCTGGTTTACGTTACCCGGCCGACCAAACTACTGTAATCGTGTAAACGCGTCCGCTCTCGTAGCGGCCGGTAACGTTCTAATGGTATGCGGCGGCCTGAACCTCGGCAACTACGGAACCAACTCGGTCGTAATGTACGATCCGCGCACCGGTCGCTGGAACGAGCTCCGGTCGATGCCGAAGAAACGTGGCTACACGGCCGGAACCTTCTTCAACGATAAGCTCTACGTCACGGGCGGCGTCGAACGTCTATATAACGACGCCAGTGTCGAGCAAATGCCCTCCCATCGACAATCGATGGTTTTCTGTCCGCTGACCAACATCTGGCACATGTCGAAGCCAATGCTACAGCAAAAGCATTCGCATCAGTTGCTGACGAACGACGACAAATTATGGGCCATCAGTACCAGCAGCGAACGTGATAAATTGGTCGAAATTTACAATCTGCCGACAAATCGTTGGTCCAAAGTTTTCACTGTAGATCGATTTTTCGACTGCTCCGTCAGTGCGGCCTTTATGTAACTCTGCCCCTAACTCTGCCCACTTCCCCTTCTTCATTAAATTTACATCGACAACTGATTTTTTTCTTCCAAATTCAAAATTGTGACTATTTTTCCGGAGACCAGCTTACTACTTCCGGCACGCCGAGGAATTTAATATAGAAATGGTGCTTCGATGTGTGGCGTCTTGTGCACCGAAATGCGGCTCCCGATAACAAGAAAGGAAAGAAAAAATCCACGTTTAACAAGTTGGAAAATGTTCTTCTCTGCTGCGGATTCTTCTGCGGTTCACACTAAATCACTATAGATTGACATTTCTTAGAAAATTTCATTAAAAGAATAATAAACAAAAAAGTCTTCGCTTTTTTTTTCGGATTTTTTTTCCATTAGCTAAAAATAAGATGGTTAATCTCTGCCGGATAAAGTTAATAATTAGAAATGATTTATTAGTTTTGCAGGAACTCTGAGTAGGGATGATGGTTTTGAGCACGTGAGTGCCGGGGTCGATGTCTCGTTAAAGGCCATGCCACAATGACGGGCAGTCACGGAGAAAACGATTAGAGCCTTATATATGCTTCATTTTTACCGGTGGGTTAACAGCTGTTTTTTGTTAGTTTTTTTTTTTTTGTAACACCAGTCATCGGTTTTATTCCTTTACTTCGCGGAGCTTATTAATAGTATAATAAGCAGATTGAAAGAAGAACGAATATCATACCATTAATAACGTCATTCTGGTTATCTGGGCCATACACAGCTGCCAACATTAATTAAAAATAACATTAAAATCGCTATTCGGTAATATTTTTTACTTTTTAGTATTTCTACATGCGATTTCAGCTTAGACTGCGAATAAAAATACAACTTGAACCGACGAAAATGATAATAATAACGGAAAATATATTTTTAAAAAAGCTCCCTCCGGGGACTGTTGACAAATATTTAAAATATACCAACTTTGCAAATAGACGAAATTCGGTACATTCTTAATATTTGCAATATTAATTGCGCTTTTTAAAGTAGTATTTGCTTTATTCGGAAGGACAAAAAAAGACGATTAGTGTCAAATAACGTTAAGAACAAAAAAAAACTTCCTCCTCCGAGTTATACCCCTGTTTAATAATGACCGTATAAAAATTAAATAAAAACTTTTTTCATTAAAATACAAGTATATATCGGGAAAATGTCTAATATTTAGGAGGAAAATTTTAAAATTCAAAGGGCAAAGTGGCAAAGTATTTTATTTCACATTCGAATAAAGATAATGAAATTTAGAAGTCCTGCAAAGCGATTTGCAAGTCTATCACTGACGGAAAACTACGTTCGAATATTATTCTGTTTTTAAGTTTTATATAAAACATAGTTTTAGTCTGTTCGTATTATTACTGAAAAATATTTTTACCATAATAAATTTTGGACAAAATTGACAGGTATATCCAATTGGTGATAGTAATTAATAAAAAAAATACTAATTTAATAATTTTAATTTTTTAAAATTATGCGTATTGTAAAATAAAGTAAATAAGACTATTTCAAAAAAAAAAAAAAAAATATACAGACTTTCAAATTTACTCGAAAAATTTAATAAATACGCGCTGAGAAATGAAAAACTCGATCAGAAAGTAATATATTCCTTACAGGTAATTTATACCCTTTTTTAACTGTTGCAATTTGAATTTAATGTCCCAAGACTATCGTATTAATGTTGTTTAAGAATAAACATACCTTTTTCAAATTTTACTGTAAAATGTATTATCTTCTTATAAGTATAATTACTTTTTTTTTAAACTTCCGTAGACATTTATTAAACTTTTAGAATAAACCTAGAAGTCGGTTTTTTTCTTTTTTTGAAACATTTTTATTTTATGCTTAATATTATGTGCACATAGTTTTGAAAAATGATTACATTAATCTTCTTTTTATTAATTACTATCACTTGACAATGGTTACTTCTTTTTTTGTCCGAAATTTATATTTACCATGATAAACATTTTATTAATTTTTTTTCGTTTACTATCGAGCTAGTAAATTTTTTTTACCTACGCCAATAAATGCTTATTTTCTTTATATATACACATATAAATATAAAAAAGATCATTCAGACTCGGATAATTAACGAGAAGTAAAACGCCGAGTGGCGTGAACTCTTGATTATTAAGATAGTGGTCATGAGTTCGATTCCTAGTGACGGCCAAAAAAAGTACAAACTGATTTACTGAAAAGGTTAATTTAACGATTAGTTAGTGACCAAATGGTATTTAAAAAAAAAGTTAAAAGCTAAAGCATTGAAATAATATATATGATAAAGCTGATCTATTCCTATACCACGAATTCAGCTAAAATCCCGAGAAAAGTACTGAAGTATACATTACCTTCTTCTTTTTCTCGTGCTACCCCACCCGATTGTTCGGGTATTGCTTAATCACCTTGTATGGATTGGACTATCTGATATAAGAAGTTGCGGTCTCTTACCTATTCAGAATAAATCCTCTGATCTCTTAATTCCGGGCCATTTTTAGGATTCCGTATACATATAATGTACGGAATCCTTATAAGATGGTACACAAATGACAAAAATATCAAATAAAAATCAATAATTCACGAACGGCTTGACTTATAAACTTCAAATTTGGAACATAAATTACAATTAAAATTATCTTTAAAACGATCTATAACTTGAAGATGACCGATTACCCTGGGCGGCAAAAAACCCAAAAAACCGTCAAGAATATATAATATGGTACATAAAACGACCTCAAAAATCACTTAAAAAATCATAACTCGTCACTAGATAAACTTATAACGCTGAAATTCAAAATATAAACTACAATGCAGGAGTACTTTCATAAAATCAAAAAATTACGTTACAAAAGTTATGCAAAGTTGCCCAAAAGTTCAAAAAACAGCAAAAAATGACGTGTCCCCCCCCCCTTAGCGCCGCGAGTATTGTAGTTAAAAATTTTGAATGGGGCTAAAAATACGCACATACCCGTATATTTCTCTAGTTTGGAACATCCAGATTTCCAACTTTAAAACTGGACCCTCGGGGCGACGAAAGCTCAAAATTTTGTAAAAAAATATTTTTTTTTATAGGCATGCGATATATCGATGGAAAGATCGCTATTTGTCGGGAACGAAACCGAATTTCATTTCCTTAACGAAACTTTCAAAGTTGCCGTAAAGTTCAAAAAAGCGCGAAAAATGACGTGTCCCCCCCCCCCTAGCGCCGCGAATATTACCGATAAAAATTTTGAACACGGTTAAAAATATGCGCTTCCACGTATATTTCTCTAGTTTGGAACATCCGAGTTTCCAGCTTCAAAATTGGACCCTCGGGGCACCGAAAGCTCGAGATTTTGGAAAAAAATATTTTTTTTCTTAGGCTTGTGATATACCATTAGAAAGATCTCTAGTAGTCGGGAACGAAACCGAATTTCATTTTCTTAACCAAACTTTCAAAGTTGAGATAAAGCTCAAAAAAGCTCAAAAAATTGCGCGTCCCCTAGCGCTGCGAGTATTATAGCTAAAAATTTAAAACATGGTTAAAAATATGTACTTCCACGTATATTTCTGTAATTTGGTGCGTCCGGGTCTCAAGCTTTAAAAATAAAACTCCGGGGTGTCGAAAGCTCAAAATTTTGTAAAAAAATATTTTTTTTCCCGGTAATGTAATATATCGTTTGAAAGATCGCTATTTATCAGGAACAAAACCTTATATCATTTTCTTTACCAAAAAATTCAAAGTTGCCGTAAAGTTCAAAAAAGCGCGAAAAATGACGTGTCCCCCCCCCTAGCGCCGCGAATATTACCGATAAAAATTTTGAACACGGTTAAAAATATGCGCTTCCACGTATATTTCTCTAGTTTGGAACATCCGAGTTTCCAGCTTCAAAATTGGACCCTCGGGGCACCGAAAGCTCGAGATTTTGGAAAAAAATATTTTTTTTCTTGGGCTTGTGATATACCATTAGAAAGATCTCTAGTAGTCGGGAACGAAACCGAATTTCATTTTCTTAACCAAACTTTCAAAGTTGAGATAAAGCTCAAAAAAGCTCAAAAAATTGCGCGTCCCCTAGCGCTCCGAGTATTATAGCTAAAAATTTAAAACATGGTTAAAAATATGTACTTCCACGTATATTTCTGTAATTTGGTGCGTCCGGGTCTCAAGCTTTAAAAATAAAACTCCGGGGTGTCGAAAGCTCAAAATTTTGTAAAAAAATATTTTTTTTCCCGGTAATGTAATATATCGTTTGAAAGATCGCTATTTATCAGGAACAAAACCTTATATCATTTTCTTTACCAAAAAATTCAAAGTTGCCGTAAAGTTCAAAAAAGCGCGAAAAATGACGTGTCCCCCCCCCTAGCGCCGCGAATATTACCGATAAAAATTTTGAACACGGTTAAAAATATGCGCTTCCACGTATATTTCTCTAGTTTGGAACATCCGAGTTTCCAGCTTCAAAATTGGACCCTCGGGGCACCGAAAGCTCGAGATTTTGGAAAAAAATATTTTTTTTCTTAGGCTTGTGATATACCATTAGAAAGATCTCTAGTAGTCGGGAACGAAACCGAATTTCATTTTCTTAACCAAACTTTCAAAGTTGAGATAAAGCTCAAAAAAGCTCAAAAAATTGCGCGTCCCCTAGCGCTGCGAGTATTATAGCTAAAAATTTAAAACATGGTTAAAAATATGTACTTCCACGTATATTTCTGTAATTTGGTGCGTCCGGGTCTCAAGCTTTAAAAATAAAACTCCGGGGTGTCGAAAGCTCAAAATTTTGTAAAAAAATATTTTTTTTCCCGGTAATGTAATATATCGTTTGAAAGATCGCTATTTATCAGGAACAAAACCTTATATCATTTTCTTTACCAAAAAATTCAAAGTTGCCGTAAAGTTCAAAAAAGCGCGAAAAATGACGTGTCCCCCCCCCTAGCGCCGCGAATATTACCGATAAAAATTTTGAACACGGTTAAAAATATGCGCTTCCACGTATATTTCTCTAGTTT
The DNA here is from genome assembly GCA_039619475.1 of Icerya purchasi. Taxonomy (NCBI): domain Eukaryota; kingdom Metazoa; phylum Arthropoda; class Insecta; order Hemiptera; family Monophlebidae; genus Icerya; species Icerya purchasi. Next base: position 80,188,870 of record CM077116.1, read on the forward strand.
GGAACATCCGAGTTTCCAGCTTCAAAATTGGACCCTCGGGGCACCGAAAGCTCGAGATTTTGGAAAAAAATATTTTTTTTCTTGGGCTTGTGATATACCATTAGAAAGATCTCTAGTAGTCGGGAACGAAACCGAATTTCATTTTCTTAACCAAACTTTCAAAGTTGAGATAAAGCTCAAAAAAGCTCAAAAAATTGCGCGTCCCCTAGCGCTCCGAGTATTATAGCTAAAAATTTAAAACATGGTTAAAAATATGTACTTCCACGTATATTTCTGTAATTTGGTGCGTCCGGGTCTCAAGCTTTAAAAATAAAACTCCGGGGTGTCGAAAGCTCAAAATTTTGTAAAAAAATATTTTTTTTCCCGGTAATGTAATATATCGTTTGAAAGATCGCTATTTATCAGGAACAAAACCTTATATCATTTTCTTTACCAAAAAATTCAAAGTTGCCGTAAAGTTCAAAAAAGCGCGAAAAATGACGTGTCCCCCCCCCTAGCGCCGCGAATATTACCGATAAAAATTTTGAACACGGTTAAAAATATGCGCTTCCACGTATATTTCTCTAGTTTGGAACATCCGAGTTTCCAGCTTCAAAATTGGACCCTCGGGGCACCGAAAGCTCGAGATTTTGGAAAAAAATATTTTTTTTCTTGGGCTTGTGATATACCATTAGAAAGATCTCTAGTAGTCGGGAACGAAACCGAATTTCATTTTCTTAACCAAACTTTCAAAGTTGAGATAAAGCTCAAAAAAGCTCAAAAAATTGCGCGTCCCCTAGCGCTCCGAGTATTATAGCTAAAAATTTAAAACATGGTTAAAAATATGTACTTCCACGTATATTTCTGTAATTTGGTGCGTCCGGGTCTCAAGCTTTAAAAATAAAACTCCGGGGTGTCGAAAGCTCAAAATTTTGTAAAAAAATATTTTTTTTCCCGGTAATGTAATATATCGTTTGAAAGATCGCTATTTATCAAGAACAAAACCTTATATCATTTTCTTTACCAAAAAATTCAAAGTTGCCGTAAAGTTCAAAAAAGCGCGAAAAATGACGTGTCCCCTCCCCCTAGCGCCGCGAATATTACCGATAAAAATTTTGAACACGGTTAAAAATATGCGCTTCCACGTATATTTCTCTAGTTTGGAACATCCGAGTTTCCAGCGTCAAAATTGGACCCTCGGGGCACCGAAAGCTCGAGATTTTGGAAAAAAATATTTTTTTTCTTGGGCTTGTGATATATCATTAGAAAGATCTCTAGTAGTCGGGAACGAAACCGAATTTCATTTTCTTAACCAAACTTTCAAAGTTGACGTAAAGTTCAAAAAAGCGTCAGCTCCAATTAGCGGCCCCCTTCTTGCGACGCGAGTATTACAGCTATAAATTTGGAACATGGTAGAAAAAACGCGACTCTACGTATATTTCTCTGATTTAAGACAATCGGACCCCAACTTTAGACTGAGACCTGTGGGGCACCGAAAATTCAAAATTTTGAAAAAAAATTTTTTTTGTTTAGGTTTGTGATATATCATTAGAAATATCGCTATTCGTCGGGAACGAAACCGTATTTCATTTTTTTAAAGAAATTTTCAAAGTTCTGAAAAGTTGAAAAAAAAAAATAATTATGTGTCTCTCCACTAGCTCCACGAATATTACAGCTGAAAATTTTGAACGCGGCTAAAAACGTGCTGATCCCCTTATATTTCTCGAGTTTATAACATTTGGATTTTCAGTTTTAAAATTAGACCCTTAAGGCGCCGAAAGTTCGAAATTTTAAAGAAAATTTTTTATTTTTCCGACGCATGTTATATACCGTTTGAAGGATCGCTATCTGTCGGGAAAGAAACCGTATTTCATTTTCTTAATTGAACTTTCAAAGTTTGCTGAAAAGTTCAAAAAATCGAGAGAATTGATTTGTGACGCGAGTATTATAGCTAAAAATTTTGAGGAAAGTAGTAAATATGGGCATCCATGTATATTTCTCTGGTTTGGAACATCTAAGTTTCCAATTTTAAAATTAGTGACTTGGGGCTCTGAAAGCTCGAAATTTTGTAAAAAAAAAAATTTTTTCAAGTGTATTATTATTGGAAAGAGCGCTATTTTTTGGGAACGGACCCGTATTTCGTTTTCTTAACAAAACTGTTTGAAATTTACTAAAAGTTCATAAAATTCTGAAAAATGACGTGTAGCCCCGCTTGTAATTTATGTATTGGTTCAAGATTTTGAACAAGGTTAAAAAAATGTGAGTCCCTGTTTATTTCTTTACTTTGGAACATCTAGGTTTCCATCTTAAAATTCAGAACCTTAAGCGCCGAAAGCTCGAAAGTTTCAAAAATAATATTTTTTTCCGGTCATGATCGATGGAAAGATCGTTATTTGTCGAGAACGAAACCATAAGTTATTTCCTTAACGAAACTTTCAAACCTTGATGTTCCAAACTTGAGAAATATATGTCGAAGCGCATATGTTTAACCCTGTTCAAAATTTTTAGCCGTAATACTCGCGGCGCTAGAGGGGATGAACTGTTTGAAGTTTTTGGCAACTTTAAAAGTTTCTAAATACGGTTCGGAATTATGTTTAGAGACTCCCGTGCAACTGGCTTACGAATTTCGACTGTTACTGGTTGAATGTCGGATGGTAACATTATCTGTTGAAAGTTAATATCCGCACGAACGGATAATATTATTCCACCACGCGCACAACTAGCAAGCACCGGATTTGATTCGAGAACTTTATAGTTTTTTAGTTTTAAATGTTGGTTTTGTTTTAAGTGGGTTTTTTGAATGCACGAAATAAACAGGTTTGTTAATCGGTGTTATTTTTCTTTTGGCTTTATCGGAATACGAGATTGCAGCGGTTTTTAGAATTTGGTTCGGATTGTTATAATTTTCGTTAGTAGTGTTAGTACGAGGGATAAGAAACGAAACAGGATCGCAGGTTTTGGTTTGGTTATTTTCATTACGAGGTGTGTTAGTGTTGTTATGAACTGTAATGAAAGGAACGGACTCACCGCATCATTGTTTAGGTGGTACGTCCGCCTGATGAAAAACAGATGCGAATAGTATTTCGATTTGTTAAACAATTTAACGACCTATGTTAGTAAATAAATAAAAAAAAAATATTTAATAATGGTCTAACATATGGAGAGAGTCGAAAGAAAATACCGAATTGTTAAAAAATCATCACAGTAGAACGACAGTCTTTTTCACATCGCGGAACTATATCGACCTTTTTTGGTAAAGTAACCAGTTCGTCTTGCAACCGAAAAAAGTTTAATAACAAAGTAACCAAATTGCCTCGAAATTCGGTTTTCCAATTAGTGACATTTACAAAATTCGTAAACTATAATTTCGATTACCGTGTCTCTCCCTCCCATTCGCCGAGAATCCAGGATGCAATCACCAACGTACACCAACCTGCCAGCAGGGAACACCAACATTCTAGCAGCCGCAGCAGAGTGATACGTAGCATCAATATTATTTCTAATTAATATTTTTTGCGTGTTTTCGTTTATATATTTATTAAATATCTTTGACGGTCGGCTATTCAAGAAAGATAGGTGTAGGAATTAACAAAATTACACATTTAAAAAAATCATAAAACCTTAATATTAGTATTATTAAATCTAAACCAATAATTTAAAAAAATAAATAAAAAAAGGATTTAATTAATTTTTCTTCATAACCGTTACATTGCACTTCAAATTAATCTAAGTCTTCGATTCAAATTAGTATTTTGCTTTACTGTTTTAAATTATTATTAGAAAAGATCTTTGAAATTTATTAAGATATTAAATTAAAATAGTAAAATAAAAATAGAAATTTATTCAAACAAATTTTCTTACATACTAAATAATTATAGTTATTGTTAACTTTCATACGGAATCCTCAGCGCATGAAACCTCATGCTTGACTGAACTTTTTTTAATATTATCTAGCCAAGAGGTCTTTTTGTTCTTCCTTCTATCACACCCATTATTATTGTCTGTAATCATTTATATTTTTCTTCTCTCATGAAATGTGCGAAAAAATTTACCTTCCGTCTTTTTATTACCGCCGTTAATATGTTACACCCGGTTAATTTACCATTAATTTTAGTACTTTTTAATTTCTCATCTTCTTTATCCACGGAGCATTTTCCAAACTTTTCGGTAACACCACATTTCGAACAATGAGATACGCTTCTTCATATTTTTCTTCAGCGTCTACGTCTCGCACCCATATAGAAGCACTGATCACACGTAACATCGAAATTCCTTGATCTCCAGGCTTAAATTCCGATCACAAAGGATGTTTTTAAATTTCATATATTCCTGGCCATTTCAATACGAGTTTGAATTTCCATATCGGGATCATTATCTTTTGTTATCCAGCTGCCTAAATAATTATTATTTTTCTATCCTTTCAATTTCTTTGCCATATAGAAATAGTTTTTCATTCAAATCAGGTTATCTTAAGGCTTTCATGATTTTTTTTTTTTTTTTTTTTTGGTATTTATAATGATTCCTTTTTTTTTAATATTCAGTAGTCTCTGTATCTCTACTGCGTTTTGCGCTAGCAATACGGTATTGTCGGCAAATCAGCATTGATTTTTATTCCTTCATCACGTTCTTTTAAAGATTGTGCAAAAATCGAGTTTGAATATAAATTAAACAGCAGCGATGGCAATATCCTTGTCTGACCCCTCGTCGTATTGGTATTTGCACAGTTAGTTGCTCATCGATTAGTATCTTCGCATGTTGGTTTTCATAAAAAGTTTGCATAATCCTAATATCAGCTTGATTATACTTTTTAATGTTTTTATTAATTCCGCATGTCGTACTTTGTCGAATGCTTTGCTGTAGTCTATAAAACAAGTATAGACTGAATTAATGTTTTCGCGCAAAATAACGCTTCTCTTGTACTCATTCCGTTATGAAAACTAAATTGATTCTACTTCACGTTTTCTTCACACATTTCGGTTATAATTCGACGCTATGTGGCCCTTAAATGTCATTAAATATATGTATATTTTTTTTTATGAAAATAATTATTACCATGATGAAGCCATTATTCAATATCTTCGTAATAGGTTTTTGCTCTCGGAGTTACTTGGACGAAATTTCTTGTACTAAATAGGCACTGTTATATAGTGTACCGTAAATGATGCTAGAATGAGAACAGAAAGCGAGACCTGTGATTTTTACCAGTACCCATGTGTCAACATTCAAGTTGGCCGGCCAATCAAACTTTTTGTTCTCTAGCATGATATCAGAAAGCCAGTACTTTCCCGGATTGCATGAAGTGATTCGTTTCTGGCGCCGGAATTCTGATCAACTGTCAACTACATATTTCGTTCATCTTTAATTCCGAGATTTGCTATCAAGATCGGAAAGTTTGGATGAAACTAGAGTTGTTGTTTCTTTCACCGCTTTTAAAGAAAGTCCGAAGCGTGCATCCACGCAACATTGTGATTTGCAGCGAAGGATTCCGAGTCAAAAGATTTAAGATATGAGCGATAATTGAAGTGATACAGAACTATTAGTGGAGAAATTTGATCAAGTTGCGAGACTGAGCACATTAAAAATCTGTTGTGATCTGTAGAAACTGCAAGAACCAAGGCTAATTTTATTGCGTAAAGCTTTGCCGAGTTGACTGAATAATAATTTTTCGGTAAAACCAAGTAAGAAATTTCTGAGACCGTAAAAGTTCGGTATGTAAAGAAGCTGGAACAGTGTGAAGGACGAAATCTTTTTCGAAGAAATGTTCTTCTTAATGAAAGACATGCGCCCAGTTCATAATGAGGATTGTTAAACGAAAAACCCTAATGCTGTTCGGTTAGCCCCATATTGCACATCACATTATCACATTCAGTTTTTGATTGTAGTTTTTCTAAAAAAGACACGCGCTACTTGTAATCAATTTTCGACCGTAGTGTAGTTTAATGTGTGTATATATAGCAAGGATTCCATTCAAATGAAGCGTGGGTCAACTTATTCGTCATATTTATACGAATGGTAGTCGAGATGACTAATTTATTTATGTAATCCGCTCGAGTTTCCAATATGAGATATATTTTAGAAGCAGAATCAAAGAGTACGACTTTTAATGGAGCCTATTCAATATTTAGAAAAATTAGCCACAAACGCACTTACTGTTAATGTCTGTTTCTCTTAGAATAGTTTAAACGTTTAATGGAAAAAAAAAGAAAGGTTTCCCGTCAGAAATGAATACTGTGGTGTGGTGATATCTGTCTTTCGTTAATTATATTTAGCAGCAGTTTACGGTATAAAAAAATTGATAACCATCATTTAGCTTATTTTAGTAGCAGTGGAAATAAAGCTATTTATATAAATGAATAAAATCGACATTGGAAACGAGTTCCGTCTGAAACGAAAGCTGGGCGTAATGTACAATGTTCAATAATAATCAGAGATTAGCTGTTTGAACTGGGAAAATATTGGCTAAATGCAAAGGAAAAATATCGAGTAAGAAGTATGATAGTTGATACATTTAAACTAGCTCGTTCGTGTTACGTGCCCGCTGTAATCATAGGAGTCCTATCGATGATTATAACAGCACTATACGCGTGGAAACGATTTATTGCAGTTCAATTTCTCTTTCGTTGCCTGTTTGTACATTAAATTGTTCGAAAACCTACGGTTTAGGACAGGTATCAGAAGAAGCAACAAGAGTATAGAAAGAGGTAAAAATTAAAATCCATCAAGAGTTTCTCGGTGGTGAACGCTCACTGTACACACGTTCGACGATAGTAAAATCAACGCAGGTGAAAGAAGCTCGATCAACGTGAATCTGCGATATCACGATAGTGCGTTCTCCGTGCATCGATTTCGACCTCGACCGAAAGCGACACTGCAACTTGATAAGCATATTCACCATGTTACCTTATGGGATAGCGATTAGCGCAGTAAAGACATCATAGGCTCTCCGTATCTCGCTTCGATCACTCGCAGTTTTGTCATAAGTCGTACTGTGATGTCGTACGTAGAAGAACTGCGCAAGTTTAAAAAGCAGCTAACAACCGTAGATAATAAAAAACTCTCAATTTACAAATAAAAACTCACAATACCACGGCCGTTTAACGAAAAATAGTGAACTCGTTTTCAACTGGTCTACCGTTCTACGAATTGCGATGCGGGAACGCAAACACGTAATACCAGCTGCAAGGAAAAAATATTGCATCGCCATAAAACCGTGGAAGCGTAATATTGGTCTGTAAATCACAGTTAATGAGGAACAATAAATTATTCTCGCATGTCAAACGAATATAATAAAGTCGGACGAGTTCAGGAAATCCTGTTCGGTTCTTAGGCTTATGATTCCATACCGTCGCACAGAACTCCGTCACCGGATTTATATAGAAAAGTACATAAATACATATTACGCGAATAATTAGCGCCATCTGGCCGACCATTTCGACTAGTAAAAACTAAAATTCAAATAATTAGTTAAAAATTAGTAATTTAAAATATAAGAATCAAAAAAATTTTACGAGACACCGCGCGGGGATTCGAACCCTGATACTTTATTTCCGAGTGTGTACAAATAGACGTCACTTTTACCGCTACACCACAAAATATATACACTGTAATCTGTGTTTTTATAGTATATAAATGTAATAAATGACATGTTTAAATTTTTATTAAATTAAAAATTGAATTTTTTAAATTATTATATTGTTTTTTAATAATTTTTTTGTTTAATATACTTCATTTTGGAATAATCAGTCTTCCGAACCATTTGCATAAAATAAATATAAACATAATCTGGAATTTATTGCATATTTTTATCTAAACGGCTATGTATATCATCCGTTAAATTCGGCTTCTAAAAATTTAAATTTCTCGCATAAATCAAAACGTTGCACTCTTAATATTTTACACAGTTTATATACTCATGGTCTTCTATCGATCTGCAAAGTTTCATCAAAATCGGTGACCCGCAGACCGTGACCTCTCCTTGTAAGTACTATAACATCGGCTCTGTAATACTGAGCAGGCCTGGATTTAGGGGTGGTCTAGGGGGGCTGCAGCCCCGAGCCCCGCCTTATTAAGGGGCCCCTAAGAGACACCCACTTCCGGCATGTAAAAAAAAAAGTAATCTATCATTTGTCATATACATCAATTTTTTTAAAAAAATAAATAGAATTAACTTTACAGGAGCAAGTGTATTTTTTAATACATTTATTTGTACCCATTTTTATTTCCTCCTAGAGGAGGAAATTTTGTAATAGTAAAATTTCGAGTTTCGTAAAAGCGTACCAGAAATTTATTTTAAGGTATAACTAATCGGAATCAACGTTTTTAGGAAATGCCTGTATGAATGTGTGTGCGTGTTGCACACACACTATCCTTTTATACAAATCTTTGGTTAAAATTTGCTGAAAAATTCATTGTTTAAAATTATATATATATAACTTTTTTTTTTTTTTTTTTTTTTTTTTTTTTTTTTAATACATATCTTGCTATTTTACACCTAGTCTTATCAACTATTTGGTAATCTATGGAATAAGTTAAAATAACATGAATAAGCAACCCAACCAGTGAAGGGTGCTAAAATTACCTTATATATGTGTATACAAAATGCATACACACATATTTTTGCATTCTCACGGACACATACACACCATCACACACGCACACGCACATACACCTTCACACATCAGCAAACACATATATTATTTATACATTTTTAATTTATAAGAGATCTTGAGGTCGTTTCCTATTCAGCCTACGTCCCTCGCTTGGGTTGCTCAGCAGTTTTCTTGTTGTACTATTAGGATGTTCTTTCCATCTGGGGCAGCATATCGTCGGGCAGCAGTTTCTATTTCATTCTTTACAAATTTAACTCCAACATCTTCATGGATCGTGATGTTGGTTATGTGCCCCATGGAGCATAGATGATCGTGCGCAATAACTTATATTCTGAACTCTTTGCATAATTGAAATGTTGCTGTTTTTGGCATAATTGGCAGCCGTATTGCCAGGCGGGTTTAAGAATTTGCTTATAAAGAAGCAACTTGTTTTCAAGAGATACTATTGATCATCCAACAGCCAGTGCAGTTGCCGCAGCTTGATGTTCAACTCATTTCGCTATAATGTGCTTCCTCCAAGTCAAGCGTTTGTCGAGGTGAATACCAAGATACTTTACATCTTATTTCTAAGGAATCTCTACTCCATTCATCATTATATTTCCGGATGAATCGATTCTTCTTCGATTAGTGAAAACTACTCGAGATGATTTACCTTCATTAATCTTTATCTTCCATAATTTGCACCAAGATGTTACTTTATTGACTGCAGATTTTTATGCGCAACTTTTGGACGTTTATTTGAACACAAGATCGCTGTGTCATCAGCGAAAGTTGCTATATCAACGTGCGATGTAATAGGAATATCCGCTGTGTAGATAAGGTAGAGAAGCGGTCCAAGTACACTCCGCTGAGGAACTCCTGCTCGAACCGGATATATACTTGATTCGTCATTACTATATTTAACGTAGAAATATCTTTCGTTTAAATACGACCGGAATAATTCAGTTAGCTGATAGGGAAAATGACGTCGAAGTTTTTGCAATAGACCATAGTGCCAAACTCGATCGAATGCTTGGCTTACATCTAAAAATACGGTATCGCAAACCATTTTCTCATCCAGGGATTTTTCAATTTGATGAACAATCCGATGCACCTGCTCTATTATACTTTGCTCGTAAGCCAAACTGGTGTTCAGGTATTATCTATTTGCATTCAACTATTCGCATTATATTTTTTAATAGTAATTTTTCGTATAATTTAGAAAGTACCGGCAAAATTGAAATTGGTCGATACGATGATGGTTCCGTTGGAGGTTTTTGAACTACAACAATTTGCGACAATTTTAGTTGTATTGGAAAATATGTTAATCGCAGCATTGCATTAAATATGTACGCTAGTAACACCAGTCCTTTTTTGGGCAATTCCTTTAAAACTTTTGCTGTTATTAAATCATAACCTGGTGCTTTGTTAGGGTTCATTGTCCGTATTATACTGTTAATTTCACCTGGTGAGGTCAATTTCATAGGTTTTGAGACATCTTGACAACAGGAATCAGAAATTAACGATGTATCAACAGGATGTGACTTAAATATATTGGAAAAATATTCGCCGAACGAAAAATTATAAAAAATATATAATTAAAGATCAAGAGATACAACAAATAATTTATGCCGTAAATGCTATTAAGCCTGTGAAACAACTGAACATATTAGAGCAGGATGTAAATTACTTGCAGGAACACAATACATAGAAACGCATAACAACATGGCGAAAATAATACATCAAGAAGTAGTACATAAATATGGAATGATAAAAAGCAAGAAAGCGTCACATTACCAATATAAACCGAAATCAGTGCTAGAAAATGAAACTGTAAAATTATATTGGGATAGAAATATTCTTACAAATCATAAAATAGATGCTAATAGACCTGATATTACTTTGATTCGCAAACTATCAAAAAGTACATTTTTAATAGACATTCCCTAATGACCAGGGCCGTAGCCAGGAATTCATTTCGGGGGGCATTCCTGACAATACGCAATACAAAAAATTAAATAACATGATATTACATTTTTTATTTAATTATTTCTATAAATATAAATTTGATTAAAACTGCATCCGACGATGATGCCCTTGAGAGAAGAAAAAGTCCGCTCGGGTGTCGCCGTCGACACAGGTAGAGTCACAAGTATTGAAAGCAGCTTGTGAATCATTGGAAACATATCTGGCCTGCAATTATCCAGCACTTCTGTCGGTGTGACGGCAATTTCGCAACCTTTATTTTTGACCATTTTGATTTCTAAACCGCGAACTCCCCTTCAAAACTCGTTGCATCGCAGAGAAGTGGACTATAAAATTGTACTGCACTCTGAAGTTCGCTAATGTTGACGTGAAGCTTGTGCGGCATAATCGCAACTAGCAACTGATTTGTGAAGTCTCATTATATCCGGAAGTCTTCATTTCTTCCAAAGTTACCGCAATAGGCAACAGGATTTCATTAAACCGCATTACACTGTCGTGTTTTTAGACCGATCGCGTTTCGCATATTAACGTCGTTTTTCTACAATCAGCCATTTGCTTTGCAATTACTCCTTTTAGCATTATTGAACGTAATGCCGATTTGCGAAAAAAATTCCCATCAGACTTTATAGTGCCTAAACAATTGGCCAAACTCCGCACTTTGCAAGTACCTGCAATGCACGTATAATACTAATGGATATTTTCGTCCACTCGTTGGCAATGCACCATCCTATCCTTGTCGGACAAACCCTTTAGGATTTACTCCGTTTAGTTGCAGTTGGTCGATAATAGATGATGCAATGCTATCTCCGGTACGATCATGAAAGGTAACTAATTCTAAGAAGTACTCTCGCAAAGTTTTGTCGTCAGGATCAATGATTATCTGAGCTAAAATGATATTTGTTCAGTTCTGGATAAGTCGCTGGTGTCATCAACGAGAATTGAAAAAACTACGGAGCGATTGACCTTTTCCACAATAGATTCCTTAATGATGTCCACGCAAATACTAATAATTTAGTTCTGTACAGAAGTGCTGGTGTACCGAAAATTTCTATTACCGGTTACCCCAAATGTGTTTTTAAAGTTATATCTCCCGCGTCGACTCTATATCTCTTAAAGGAGTACGAAAGATTCCGTGTCATTCTTCATTTTTTCCTCTAAAACATTTCCATGATCGGATGTTCCTTGCAAGGGTAGAGTTCTTGGTGACCACATAATATGATGGCTTTGACAATAGAGGTTAATTTGGTTCTGTTTTCTGTAGACTTTTTGGCAAATTCAGCAGATATCTTTTCCCGGGTTTATTCTCCGGTTTACCATCATATATTGATAAGAAGTTTTCAGTCATTTCGGTTATTTTTATATGATAACTTAAGAGAGCGTGCTTTCCAAATTCCTCCTTCGCCTTCTTCCAATTGCGGAATTCTTTCTTAACCAAGTGATCCAAGTCCCTGATGAGTCTTTTTTCCTGTAGTATCCATGGCAAAAAGAGCATAATATTTATAGTACGTACTATCCTCTCGTTTTCAATATAGTAGCCAATTAAATTGGTCGAACCATCTTGCATTAAACTTGAGATTGCGTTTATAATCTGTGTAAATTTGTTTCAATTTGTTTAACAAATGTTTTTTTATTTTATTCAATAAAAAAAACAAAAAAAATCAAAAACATTTCGCGCCGGTTTGGACCCCCCTAAACCTGCCTATGACTATGCTAATGGCAATAATATTAGCCAGAAATATGAGGAAAATATAAGTAAATACAGTAGCTTATCCACTGAAATAAAAAAAAAAAAGGTCACAGTGACGCCACTTATAATGTCAGTAACCAAAATGACGCTAAACACATTTTTTTTTTTTTTTTTTTTTTTTAAATTCATTTATTATTAAATACAATTTTACAATAATGGTATTATGGCCTGAGGATCACTTTTTGCTGAATTCGCTTATCAGTGTTCCGCAGGTCATCACAATTATATTAAGTACGCGACTTAACGTTAATACCTTATTATTTAAATGTACTTCTCTTTGTTTTTCATTATTTCATTTACATATTCCATCGTTGTTTTTGTGTTTTTCCGGTTGGTAAACCATTTCTCATTGATTTCTTCTATTTTATATTTTATCCTGATTTGACTGAAGTTTGGACAGCTTAAAAAGGAATGATCCGGAGTGTCTATTATGTCTTTTTTACAGTTTATGCATGTGTCTTTTTCTGTTATTTTATATTTTTTGAGGTATTCTCCAAAATTTCCATGTCCTGTTAAAAATTGAGTAAGGTAGAAATTAGGTTCTAGTATCTTATTTTTAAGTCTTTCTTCGATATTTGGAATTAGTTTAAAGGTTCTTCTTCCTGTTTTTTCAGCGTTATACTCCTCTTGCCAGAGGTTGTTATATTTAATTTTTATTTCCTTTATGTTTTCTTTTTTTTGTTTGTCGGTAATGCTTGATGATTTTGTTGCTTTAATTTCATTGCTTTGCTGTATCTGTAGGTCAATAGGTAGTACTCCTGCAATTACATTGGTTGCAGTATACGATACCGTTCTATATGCAGATATAATTCCCAATAATATTTTCCGTTGCTCTTTTCTAATCTTTTTTTTATCTTCTTTTTTCATTTTGGGGTAGTATATTGTGCTGCCATATTCTATAATGGACCTAAATAGCGCCGAATATATAATTTTTCTGTCTGTAGATTTGATGCCAAAGGTATTGTTGTATAGAGCAGTTATTTTGCTGTAAACTTTTTTGATTTTTCCTACTATGTAATTGATGTGACTAGTGAAATTGAGGTTTTCATCTAATATAATTCCCAGATACTTCATTTCCTTCTTTAAAAGTATATTTGAATCTTCCAGTTTCAGTTCCCTTCCTATGTCTTCTTTTATATTTTCTTTCTTATGTTTCCTTGTTACTAAAATGCTGTTTGTTTTCTCAGGATTTATTTTTAGCCCTAATAGTTTCAAAGTGTTATTTATTGCCTTGATGATGGTGTTAATTGGTTTGATATCTTTGACATCCTGAATCCCTGCTATTAATAGAAGATCATCTGCATAGCTTATTAGTTCCATATTATTCCCATTAAGGTCGCATACATTATGTACCTTAGCCATCGCAATGTTAAAAATAGTTGGGGATAGTGCTGATCCCTGCGGTACTCCTGCTTTTAGTGTTTTTCGATATATTAATTCTTCATTATTATAGAATTTTATTTCTCTGTTTAGTAAAAAACTTTTAATTATGTTTAGCAAGTTATCTTGAATATTGTTTTCTTTAAGACAATTTAATATGGAGGACCATTTAATTGCATCAAAGGCTCCACTTATATCGAAACTGATCAGTAGTGTCATTTTCATGTTATTGTGTATTTTGTTTGTTTCTATTTTTTTGATGCAGGTGTCTATTGCATTTTCCGTGGATTTCTTTTTTATATAGCCGAACTGATTTCTGTGTATCATGTTTCTTGTTGTGACCTGTTCTTCTAATTTAAGTCGTATTATTTTCTCGTAGACTTTTCCTAAATTAGGCAAGAGAGCAATAGGTCTATATGAGTTTGACATGGTCGGATCTTTCCCTGGTTTATTAAGCAGTTTTATTTTACAAGTTTTCCAGAAATGGGGGAAATAATTAAGTTCCAGATATTTATTATAAATTGTGAGTAAAATGTCTGGGTTATTTTCATGAATTATTTTTATCATTTTATTTGATATCCCATCCGGTCCATTTGCTTTTCTGTTGTTTAAATTCTTGATTATGTGATTGATTTCATATAGTTCGGTAGATAATTTAGTATCTTCACTATTTGAGTTTTTAGGATAGTCCGGCATAGTATCGTTTACTTGTGGGAATAGTTTTTCGCATATCAATTCATATTTTTCTTTTTCTTCTGTTACCGTTAGACTCTGGTCATTTTTCAACGGGGGGAAATTAAATTTTGTTAATTTGTTCATTATTACTTTGTATGGCTTACCCCATACCGCTGAATTGTTTACAAGTTTTTTCCACATTTCTGTTCTGTTGTTGTCGATTTCCCTTTTGTAATCTTTCCTAATCTGTGTGATTGTTTCAGTTATTATGTTTAATTTTATTGAGTCTTTTTCCTGGTTGTATTTATATTTAATTCTTGTCAGTTTTTTTATTACCTGCTTGTATATTTCTAGTTTATTACTCCACCATGTATTTGTAGTGTTAATTAGTTTTTTAACCATACTTTTGACTCTAATTTTATTTATTTTAATTAGTACTGTTTCTACATTTTTATTTATCTCTTCTGTATTCAATGATTTTTTGATAGATTTCAATTCGTCATTTAGATCGGTTTTTTTAAATTCTTCTTCAAAGTTGCTGTAGTTTATTGCTTTAATCTTCTGTAAGGTGTCTTGTTGGTTCTCCAAGTTTTTTATGGTTAATTTTATTGTTTTGTGTTGAGAAAGAGTTCTGTCTTTTATTTTGATCTCTTGTACTTTCTTTTTTATTTTATCGTTTGCTATGACAAGGTCGATTACACTAGAACCGTTTTTGTTTTCAAAGGTTTTGTTGTTATATTTATTTTTAACTGTTAGGTTATTGCTGAAGAGGAATTCCTCAAATTTTTCTGTTCTTTGTGTTTTATAGTTTCGTTTTAATTTCTCATATAACGTTGATCGAGTATTAAAATCTCCTATAATTAAGATTTTTTCTCTGTTGTTGTTTTTATTTAAGTACATTTGAATCATGTTAATTTTTGTTTCTATTTCTTCATTAGGAGAAAGATATGTCACAATTATGGTTATTGTTTGTACTTTAGCGATTATAATATGATCAGAAATCATTTTTAATTCGACTTTATGTTTATTTTTTATGGCAATTGCCACATCTTTCTGTTTTATAGCTATATAGCCATCGTTTAGTCCCAGTAGTTTATCTTTATCAAAATCGGGTTCTGTTATTATTATAACATCTCGTTTGTCGTCTTTCAAAATTTCTATTTGTTGATGTTTACTTCGGCCTACGTTTAAGAGGGTGCATTTTAAATATATTGACGGTTGTTTGTTTATTTTTTTTTTTTTCAATAATCATATCTTTTTTCCGCAAGTTTGACATGACTTTTATAGATACTACATAAGTTATTATCATACCTTTTATGATTTACCATCATCAGTGCTTGTCCAACAGCTTCCCTCTTCATATTTGAGTCAGATGTTTGTTCCACTTTTTTTTGGTAATTTTCTATAACACAATGTGAGCATTTGTGCTCCTCCCTCGATTTTTTAGTTAAATTTTTTATTTCTTCATTAGCATTGCATCTGTCTTCCGAGTGTTCGTACATTCCACAGCTTTTACAAGTTCGAATGCTGATAAATTTTTCGTAACGTAAACTGGTGTACTTGCATAGGATTCGTCTAGGTGATTCTCGATTTAGTGTGTAGTAATCTTCCTTGGTTAGTCTTATAATGGCATTTTTTCCCTGGTTATTAATCGATACGAGGATTGGTTTATTTCCCGTGATTCTTTCGATCGATGTTTCTATTTCTTCTTTGGTTATGTCTTGCAGGCCCCATACCGTAATAGTTGGTGAAAGTATTTTCGATATTTGGATTTCAATGTTAGGTATGTTAAGGTTATTAATTTCTTTAGTCATTTTGTCTGCTTCATTGCGATTTCGGATTTTAATTATTGCAATCTTCTTATTCTTTTTTGGCGTGTAGATTCCTGTAACTGTTACTCCTATCCTGGAGGGTTTGATTTCATCTTTTATCTGCTTAATTGCCTTCTCTATGAACTTCTCAGCTTTGTACGCATCTTTTTCCTTTGATTTTATGATTACTGCTTCGTCTATTTGTTTCTTAGTTTGATAACTGACTTCACTTGCCGGGAGGCTGGCTACTTTGGAGTATGTTGTAGGTGTAGCATTAGAAATTGCGTTTATTGATTCTCTAACTTCCTTAATTACATTTTGCGCTAACTTCTTTGTGGTGTATTCTTGTTGCATTTCGACTAAGCCCAGCGTGGAGATTATTTTTGCGTTTCTCGTCGTCGTTGTTTTTTGATATTCAATAATGCGCGTAAACAATTGAGTTACCTCCTCTAGTGACATATTACGTCCCTGCTTCACTACATACCTGTCTTGTTCTTGGGATATACGTAGTATTTTAGTTAAGTATTTGACGAGGTCGTCCATCTCATTATTTGCCTCTTTAATTTTTCTCCGAATTTCTTGATAGTTGTCATCACCGTCGCTGTCTTCATTCATTTCGTTTATCTAGTGCTTTGTGGTGCTCGGTAGTCGATATTATATCAGTTGTCTTTGTTTAGTCGACCGGAATTGTCGGCGACAATTGTCACCGACAACTTGTTGCCAGAAAACTTCCCGAAATATGTATGTCAATTACGTTTATGTAATAAATTAAGCATAAACTGAAACAACATGCTATTTTCTTCAGAAAGCCAAAAAACAATTTTAAAACACGAACAATATAAAAATTGCGAAGTTAATTGATCAATAATAAAAACAAAAATTTAAGGTGAAAATAACAAATAAACAATAAAAGAAACAAAACGTAAATAAGAAAAAGACTCACTTTTCAGCCTTCACGCATTAAAAGTGTCCATTAGCACTATGTAAAAACACATTTAAGATAGAGCAAACAATAATATGACCTAAGGTTGCTAAACACATTACTGCGGAAGATTTGAAAACATTACAGATTCCAGTATATATATATACACGCATAGCGACACACAAAAATCGGTCATATTAAGTACCTGTAATATAGTGAGGAAGTTTTTAAGCCATTAAAATATAATAAAATAATTGTGACTTGATGTAAATCCGTCGCAAATTATAGTACCGGGATATCGTAAACCCGAGAAAATAATAATAATAACAGTAATAATCACGAAATTACATATAATAAGTGGCTGAATTTACATGTAAATGAGTAGTTTCATAAGTATGTTAAATAAAAGTTTGTAGAATAAATAAAGAATATAAAATAAATAAATACCCCTTATTAACAAATAAAAATAAGTATTAAATAATTTCAATAAATTAAAATAACTTTTATTTTAGAAACGTTGTACAGTCCGTCATCATCTAACAACGACACAGAGTAATACACTCAATTAAAACTGCGAGAAAGTGCGCGTGTGTATGAGATCCTATTACCGATCAAATGTACACCACCTTACCGACTGACTCTGGAGAAAAATGCACACCGTCCTTTTCGAAATGGCGTTAGTGAGCAGCGTTGCAGAGAGTAAGAATCGAAGGAAAAAAAAATGGCCGAAGATTTCTGATCTGCCGTCAGTCAGACTTTAGCCTTCTTTCGGATCACAGCAACAATTAGTTCATGCGGTCTCGTGATTTGGTCGCGACCTGCTACAGAAGTTTTTTCGAAAGTAAAAAACAAAAAAGGAGTTATATTTTCTTGTTTCACTTTTTAAAATTTTAAAGTAAGTTATCTATTACGCCGAGGAGATTGTCAAAGAAAGAATAAGTTAGTAATTTAGATTAAAAATAGGCTTAGTTCGATGTAATGAACACCGGCATCGAGCTATCCGGTAAATTAATGTGCAAGAAGGGATTAACTAATAATCCCTAATAAATAAACGCCAAAATTAAAATAAACGTCAAAATTAAAATAAACGTCAAAATTAAAATAAACGTCAAAATTAGAATAACCGTCCTAGCCCGTTGTAAAACCATCTAAGTCTAATTAACATCCCTTCCAATTATTTCTCTTTGCCTTATTCGAATCAGTTTCATAATTACACTTTTGTCTCTCCGTTTGCAGCCTTTCATAAAAATAATCGTAATTTTAACTGAGATTTGCTATAAATTTACTCGATTTCTATATTACACCGCAACCAGAGAAGTACCAGTAAGTTTGAATTTGAATTGTGCAAAAAACGGATTAGCAAAAGTAAAATTTCTGTTCATCGTGAGCAAAAGGATGTCGGATCAGCAATATAATATTTTTACTATTCTCCACATTCCAAAGGCGGGAAAAATCTACAAATTAGAAGTGTAAAGCGGCGATTAAAGCAGTTAGGGAAATATCGCATTTTTAAAAGTAGAGAGGTGTTACAAGTTTGCGATCTAAACAGTCTTGTGAATTTCTCGCCGGTATAGAAAAATCAAATAAAACAGAATTCCGAATTGAACTATTCCGATTTAAGCGGAAATCACTTCTGTGTAAGATCGTTAAGAGTTCTGCCTGCAATGTACTCTATTTTTGATATTGAGAAAGCGTTTGACAAAAAAAAAAAACGAAAAATTGCGGAATAAACGATAAGGTGCATACTAAATTTCTTAATTAATCGGAACGGTACAAATTGAAAGTGGCTATGTCCGTCAGTGCTCCTATCGAAAATAGGATCCGCTGTGTTATCCCATATATATATCCTTTTTATTAACGACATTTCCTATTATGTAGGGCTAATAATTGATCATGATGCTGCAAACATGTATATCAAACTAAACATGCAATAAATAAACGTTTTAAGTCGGGCCTTTTGATCCCATTTCCAAATCCATCCTCGTTGACTTTCCTGTGAAAAAGACCTCATCACCGAGTTTTACTCTTTCTCGGATATAGACTTTTCCGGTCCATTTTCACCTTTTCCTAGTTCCTTTTCATGTCGTCGATCTTAAAGAGATACGCGTGAGAAAATTTTATCCATCTTAAAATACATCCAGTCCTAAATTCATTATAGACCCTAAATAAACTCTCTGTCGGCTATTATTTAGGAAACACTAATCCTTTCTAGATTAAATTATAGTTGTTAAGAGTACTCAGTCACTACTTAAATACCCGGTTCTATTTATTGCATACTTTTTCGCCTTATCTCAGGATTACACAGTATTTTTTCGTAGAAATCCTTGCTAAGAAAGCTTATCCATCCTCCCGAAAATACGGTTCGTGCGATACAAGTCTCACCGGTGCTTTCGACCTCGCGTAAATTATCAAGTCAAATAACGGTCCTTAACTACACAAACAACGAAGTACAGTTTTTTACCTTATTTCCAACCGGCGCCCCGAGATTAAAATTTAGTAGAGATAAACTATCTCACACGTGTTCTGTCCAGCATGCGCAGATATATAACGCGTACAACATTGTGTCGAGAAAATTTTACTCCTACTTTGTATTCGATTAAGCCCGCCGCAAATTGAACCCAGCCCACGTCCGTGCGTGGGTCGCTTGTGCGAAGAACACAGTTTTCGTGGGTTGCGAGGGTTCGTTTAAACCTTTCGCTATTTAAAGTTTTTTGATTTATTCGTTATGTTTCTCACATGCTTTATATACAAAAACTTGGGCACAGTGGACTGAGTTCGGAACTTGCAAAAGACATGGGCTTGCGTGAGTTTGCGTGTGCTGTGCGTGAACTGGTTCAATATGCGACAGGCTATACATGCTGATAACTGTAAAGGAAGCCCACACATTGTGACCTATCTTCGAAATTGCTAACAGGCCGTATTTTAAGAAAACGAAATTTTTAATGCTACGTATTTCTTGGAGTATTACTGAAGAACTTTCCCATCTAGGTTCCTTTAAATTTCAACTCGGCCCTTCGGGTTGATTCCATTTCTAAACAGCGTAGCAATGAACGAGTGAACTTTTTCCCCAGAGTAGTTCTACCCTCTTCAATGCCGCTAGTTCTGATCGGACCGGTCGATCGCAGAACCACTCCTTCCGAAAAATATAAAAGCAACAACCGAACATCCCGCGGTCTCGTGTACAGTTACTGTGAATGATTATCGCGCAATTTCTCCCATGATGACGTTTACTCGATATAATGTCTACATGTCGGTGTTCTGTTGTGAACTAAGCTCTCCGTCAAACGTTCACACTGCGTCCGGCTTTGTCACGTTCCGCTATTTTCTCGGGCAGCCTCATTTTCGTTCTCAAACGACCAAAATCCAGATTCGCACCGTAAAGTGCCCGAAAAAACACTTTAAATAAAGAAATAAGATTGTAAATAATCATCGCGATGAATTTGGATAAATTATAATTCGAAAAGTTTTGCGCAGAAATATTTCTCTTCGGAGCCTAATAAAGTCCATGCTACTTCGTATGTTCGTAATATGTGTGGAATTTCTCTCTTCGAAAATATATAAATACTTCCGGGGCGGACATTTAGGGTCGTCTTTTAACTTAAGGGACGCAGGAAAGGGAGAAAAAGAAGGTATAAATCGAAGATACCTAATAATTATAACGGCAAATAATTAAAAATGCGAACTATTCATTAAAAAAAAAAAGCCATCGAAACCTCCGATTATTTTAGAATGACTTAAATTTTGATTACCGCAACCGTAAAATATTTATCAACTTTTACAATTTTTAAACACTTTCAAGACTTCACCGATAATTACGCATTAGCTGATTTGGTGTTCGGAAAATTTCTTTCGTTTTTTTTTTTTTTTTCAAATCGTACAGTCGCGGCAAGACACTGCTGAAGTTACATACCGAACTAGGAAGAAAATTAAATAATCAGGAATTCGTAGTATTCCATTATTTTAAGTTATAGATTGAGCCAACAGCGTAATGTTTTTAGCGGAGAGAGAAGAAATAGGAACGCTTCAAGAATTTTTCGGATACCTGCCAAAACCTACCTCTGTTTCTTCTGAAATCATTAATATCGTCTTGAATAAATTTCGACCAGCTGCTGAACCAATTTACTATTTCGCATGTATACCTTTTATTTACCCCCTTTCTTTTTTTTTTTTTTTTTTTTTTTATACAATAAACGGTTCGCTTAAACCCATTACCGTTCCGGTAACGGTGACACGAGCTTATTTTCCTTTTTTTGGCAGACCATCGTTTATAATTTATTTCGAAGGAAAATTATAGGCACCCGAGAAATAAAATGGAAATGGAAAATTCTTAGTAAAGTAGCAAATTAAGCGGAACAAATGCGGAAGTCAGAAAAATTACTATTATTAAAACTGCTGAAAAAGGACGAACTCCCGTTAAATTTGATAAAAAATTCTCCATAAAGATCGACGCGACTAAAACCGATTTGCATAATACGCGGAACCGGAATCGAAAGTTTAGAATTCCAGTTAGAGGAAAAAAAGGGTAAGTAAAGCTTCCCCTTGAAAGACATATACAACGTCTCTGTGTCATTTCGATTTCTTTCGAGATATGGCGAAAAATGTGTGTAACCTCACAGCCGTAAAGTCAAAGTTCACCGAGGATTCTCTGACAACGGTACTACGATGAACGAGGCGGATTTTATAAGAGTGCATTGTGTGGTATTGCCGATTTATCATGCAGGCAGGCAGTTTACCGGCCGATCATAACTCGACTAATATGAAATTCCTAAGGAATACAACTTCGAGCCGTGGCTTCCACATACTGATTATGGCGTTAATTCGCGAAATTCTAGGTTAAGTTCAGACACTAGCGGGCCTCATTAAATTATTACGAGAACCATAACTAGTAGGCAAGAAGAGGCCTATATAGGAACCGATTCTAATGAGACTGCAGAAAGAATAGACGGTCTCGAATTCGTATTTATAAAATGGAACGGCTATGTCAAAACAGAGCGTCTCTTTCATGAATAGGACTGTAATATTCAAAAGAAGGTAATTTCCGTCGGTGACCTTTAACGAACGTAATA
Source organism: Icerya purchasi (assembly GCA_039619475.1). Lineage (NCBI taxonomy): Eukaryota > Metazoa > Arthropoda > Insecta > Hemiptera > Monophlebidae > Icerya > Icerya purchasi. Next base: position 80,211,024 of record CM077116.1, read on the forward strand.
ATAGTAATATCCATTATCCGAACGATATAAATCCGGTTAATACTACGTCACCGCGATACGTACGTTGAATAAAAGTAACGCATTATCATGCATCCAGATAGTCTTCTGGCTTGACATATAATTGCGTGCATTACTACATGTTACATCGCCGGTTAGGGTGTGTTAAATCAGGATAGGCGACCATCTCCCGCGTCCATTAATAATCTCGGTCGGATTGTTGTTCAGCTATACTGCTCGTACGATTTCACACACACGTCAGTTTAAACCATTACGCGACATTGTCCTTCACCTAACTTTCAAATCTCATCGTCCACTTCAATTTTACATTCTATTTAAACCGCGAGGATTATATACACTATACATTTAATAATCGTTTCTTTTTCCCCTTTTTTACACGATTTCATTTACACGCTATTTAGAAATGAACCAGCGCTACTCCTTAATCAGTAATAGACTACAACCAAAAACAAATGAAAAAAATGTATCTTTTAATAACGATTACATTAGCGGATAATTCATTTTCCGCGAATGTTTAAAAAGCTTTCCAAACTCGTATAATCTAAATGCACACACGATATTAAACTATCTTTCGTTTTTATAATTTTTGCTAACCCGTTCTCAAGGAATTAAAATACGGATCGCGTGATTCTTACAATTATTTCGTTTTTTTTTGTTGTGTTATTCATACTATTAGTTCGGTGTCTTGTAATTAAAAAAAAATAAAAATGCAAACTGAAAATTCAATGCACTGATAGTGAAAAATGAAATAAATAAAAGTTTTCTTAACATATAAAAAAAAAAAAAGAGCACGCTTTCATTCGAGGCGCAATATTTATTTAGTCCTTTTCTCGAAAAAGGAATGCATTTTTTAAATGGGTTGAATAATGAGTCGTTTTTCTTCTTGAATGAGAATTTCATTAAGGTGCCTCACGATTTTGTACTTGATAGTAAATCGGTTTTTAAAATTATCATTCGAGAACAATTATTATACATTTTATTTTTTAGCCGATTTTTAAAAGTTCATTTTTTTTTTTACTTAAGCTATAGTTCAAATAACGCGAGTTGCTTTCTTGGTAAATGAATAAAAGCGATTTTAAAACTTGACACGGATATTTCAGCTAAGGATCGTTTCGGAATAAAAGTGTTATTAGCCCTATTTATATTTCGACTATGGTAAAAGTTTTATTCAATTTCCGATCGACATTATCTGTGTTTGTGAACAAAACGGCAAAGCGTAACGTAACATCCGAAAAACAACTTTTATCCATGTCGCAATGCACTTGCGTAAGATACTGGAAGTATACGTAAGTCGGCCTAATTTTTTTATTTCTTTTCCACTTTTTAGTATTACTATTAAAAAGATTGACCACCTTCTCCTCCGCTTATATTTCTTTCCGTAAAAATACGATATTGAACTAATAATATAAATAATAAAAAAACAAAAAAAAAAAAACAAAAAACCAGTGAGATATTGAGGGAAAAAAACAATATTGCGAAATATTAATATTTTGTTAGACGAATAAAGACGCAGCTTCATTCTTAATAGTTGAGAAAGTCGAACAAATAGTACATATTGCGATGTAATATTTACCGATGCCGTATCGTAACTCACACAGGTGTCGTTAAAAAATGACGGAAGAACAATACGTATTTATTCAAAATTTAAAAAGCTGATATTTGTGCATTGTCATGTGACGGACGAATCGATAGAAACCGAATAATTACTTGAAATAATGCATGTAGCAAAAATAGCAAACTAATAGAAATACATATTTATCTTCAGAAACGTTTTAAAGCCCATTCTCAGCTGGAAAAATAGAAATTCGTGAGCACGAAGCGAATGAATATTGCGAACAAATTGTACGGAAAAATAGCAAAATCCTACTGAAAATTAGTATAACTTATGAAGAAAAAAAATTAGAAAAATGTTGAAAGGAGGGAGGGGGTAGACGCGCAACTTATCCGAATCAGTCAAATCTGACGATTGAAATTTAAGTCATTTCCCGATAAGGAATGCAAAAAAGTTTTTCAAATGTCCTTCAGTGTTTTGTGGAATTTTAAGCTCTTTTTCCATAATGTGCTCTCGTAAGTGTGTGCGCCTAATGGAGAATATTGAGCGCGCTAGAGTATTCCTTTCTCCCTAACCGGTCTCTTTTACTTTTCTACCCAGATGACTTTTTCGGGTATAATAACCTATTGTCGATTCTATTTTTCCAGCTGAAGGTGGACTTTATTAAGACGTTTCTGAAGATAAATATATTTCTTATAATTATTATTCTAGCAAACAGGTATAAAATCGTATCATTCCTTTCAATAAAACGGATCTAGCCCCCGGTACAGTTAAAGACACTAACGAATCGAAAAAGGTACCACACATAGGCTTTCACGAGTTGTCACATTCTAAACTCAATTTGTTGTCCTTCCTGCCGATGGTAAAAAGGCACACATCTGATATCGAATATAGGCCGTTAAATCGGAAAAGTCATCTGCGTGGGAGTAAAGCACCCGCGGATAGGGAGAAAGGAATATCGCGGTGTTCGATATTCTCCTCGGATCGCACACTTACGAGTAAATTCCACAAAACATTATACCTCAAAAGGACATTTGGAAAACCTGTTTCCTTTCCTCATCGGGAAATAGCTCAAATGTCAATTGTCAGATTTGACTGATTCGGATTTGTAGCGGAGTTGGACAAAAGCGTTTCTTAAAAATGAATGCGAGAGCGATGATTTAAGTAACACTCTAGATTTTATTAACCAAGACTGGACAAGAAGAACCCAAGTTATGGTAACTAGGATACATGCTGGCTCGCTGGAAACATACTTTTTCGTGAAAGATTCCTACAAAAATTAGACTACCGAAATTCATAGAAATCTAAAAGTAATACCTGACGGAATTAATTCTTTATTAGCGGTAACTCCGAGATGGTGAGAAAAGAGGTGTGAACTAGTAATACATTCTGCATATTTACGATCCCAAAAAGCATCGAGTTACATATAAATAAATAAATATATACTTAATACATTATGTACATTAGACTAGTAGTTTTCACGATGCGGACACCTCTTTATCACCAATATTTCCGTATGGCCTCACAAGTGATAATGTAAAATTAAGTTTTTTGTGAAAAAAAATTTTTTCGCTGGTTTTATTAAAGTAATTTTTGTCTTTTTATATATTGAACAAAAAGAAACAAAAAAAAAAACAACGCTTAATCAAAAGAGGGATGTCAAAATTAACTGCTACATCTTTTCCGACAATAGCGAATACCAAAATATTTTTTCATAAATTAAAACTGTTCGCAGCCCTAATATTATTTAAATTCTTTTCTTAACGCTCTCTTTGCTTTTATGTGACTTAATGAAACTAACCTGGCCGTTTCTTTTAAGTCTTCACATTTTTAATTGCTATGATAAAAATTTATTCGCAATCGATAGAAATAAATTACGTGTAAAAAATTATTAAAAAAAAAAAAAACTTTCTAAACGTTATGCACTCTTTTTTGCGTCATCGTCTAAAAAAAAAAACCAAAAAAAAAAAAAAAAACAGAAAAATTTGTAAACTTTAAGCGTGTAACGTGAAATATAATTATTTTACACGTTACATAAAGTCATCCGGTACACATTTGTTATCGAATGATTTATACTTCGAATAGAACGCCGAAGATTAAAGAAATAAAACGAATAACAATATTTATAGAAAAGATTTCATTTTCAAGATTTATAAGAAAGATTTTATTTTAAAATGACTGCATAGAGCAAACATAGTATTTAAATTACCTTCTTGTACAATGTAGGTTCTCGTGTTTTACCCTGCGCGTGGGCCATTAATTTATGTCGGTAACTTTCAGATTGTACAACATCAAAAAACCACACTTTATTTTTATTAGTTCAACGTGTTTCTTTATTTTGTTATAAAGTAAAAAAATAAATAAAGAAAGACGCAATCATACATAAAATCAACCTACTTCATATCTGTGTCTATTCCTATATTTATAACCTAACCTTTTCTCTATATCATCGCAAAGGAAAAGTAATGACGACGTAACTAGTAGGTTTCAAAATTTTCTGTTTTAATTTTTCATTTAAATGACATAAATAATTTTAAACTGCGTGGATTGTATGTCTACGAAAAAAAAAAACAAACATAAAAAAATATGTGCAAAAAATGTCGCACGATATTCTGTTTATTTCTTCAGTAACTAATACGCAGAGTTGCGACTGCTGATTCGAGTTCAACTGCAGACAGACCGATCCGTTGTTATATACATCACTTTAAACCACGTTAAGTAAACCGTTTGTTATCTGTACCGACACTTTTGGGGTCGCTGGCATCTGCTGCTGGATAATTCAATTACAACTAAAAGCATCCGCTCATGCGTGTAGTGAAGGTTTACGTCGCAACTAAACGTCTACTTGTTATATAGGCTGATTGTTTTTAGGTGCTTTTTGTTACCGTTAAGAACGGCAACCTTTCGCGGCTGTCGGCTAATAATTAATAAACGAAGTTAACTTGATAAAAGACAGGAACGGAATTGTCAGTTTAATCGGTTTAATCAGTTTAATCAATTTAATCGGTCGGTTAATTCAACGTCGATTCTTACGATGAACGTATTTCTCCTTGATCGCGTAAGCATTTCCGTTTCGAACATCTCCGCGTGCGAGCTTCAAAATCTCGATGCGAATAATTAACAATTTCATACGCGTTGGTCAGAATGAAAGACAGCTAGTGTCTGCAACGGGAAAAAAATCAGATTCAGCGGTAAAATCGAAGGAAATATTATTTTTCCGGCAGGAAGAATGGTACACCTTTTTTGGGCACTCATTTTTGGGATATGCTACGTCATATTATAGTCGCTACGAAAATTTGATACAGACTAACATAGAAAGGTATCTCTCAGCAATACCCAAACTTCTTCGCGGGTAAGGTTCATTCATTTTGCAGTTTCCAGTGAAAACCGACAACCAGACAGTATCAGTTGATCCTCCTGGGATTTCTCGGATCGTGCGACGTATCGCCTTCCCCCAATTCCCTAACAAAGCCCGTAACATTTAATCATTCGCCGCAGGTAAGCGGCGTATTTTTTTATGCACGGTCGTGAAAAATAACCGCTAAGAGCTTAATCGAAAAAAACAGGCTCTTAAACGGGATCTGAAGAAACCAGCGGGGCAAACGGTATAACGTGATAGCGCGGTAAGTAGATCGCTCGAACACATATTAAACGACCTTCGTTAAATCGATCAGTCACGCTCGCCGCCTACTGCCGAACATAAACAAAATTAGTTCAATTAATATATGTGCTTCCAGTTCGATTGTATGTTTACCGAATAACGCAATAACGCTAATTACCGCTTAGTGATATCCTGATAATATCGCTTTCCGCTTTTTTCTCATAACGCTGCTCTTTTGTTTTGGAAAAGGATTTATATAACGATTTAATTTATTACGTATTGATGTACCTTTTTATTTTTATTTTTTTTAAGCCAGCTACCGTGCTGTAATTGGTTAGTTAACTGTGCTCCGTTTAGGACCGGGTTCGAATCCCGCTGCCACACATTAGAACTTCCTAAAATTTCACTTATACTGAATTATAATGTTCACAGTTGACGGGCCCAAAATGAAAATATAAAACAAAAATGTATTTTTTTACATATATATATATATATATATATATATATCATACATTGTAATGGTCAACAAAAAAAAAAGCAAAAAACAAAAAAACAGTATATATGTATTGATAAATAAAATTAAATTACCCTTTACGATAGATAAACGTCAAGAACGAAGTGTTTAAATAATTAGCTGAAATCATAATAGTAATGGAAATTTCATCAATCACCTTTTTGATTTTCTCCATGTCTGAGTTATGCTTACGCGATCTTAAATTGTTCTCATTTCACTCGCAACAAAGCTAAATGGGGTCTCCAGTTTATCTCAATATTTCGTTCGTTCCGACACTTCTTCTGATCTGAGCCACATCCGTAAGGTGTCGCTTACATCATTTCCGTATTCACTTCTTTCCCACAGCTGTTTCTTTCAAAACTATTCAAGAGAAAAAAAGGAAAGTTTTCCATTTTTTAAACCAAAAAAAAAAAAAAAAAAAAAAAAAAAAAAAAACTGCGCTTAAAGTTGTTTTTATTTTGTTTTCACTATCCCGGATTGGCGCTGATGTTTAATTACCTAAACCTTGACTTGTTCTATGTTAAAGTTAGACTTTTCTCGGACAAAAATACGTGCGCGTAACATGCCGGAGGACTGCTAGCCGCTTGGCTCCCAACCTTTTTGATTTTTAATTATTTTAAATGACGAACTTTTAAAATGAAAAGGTAGCAGTACTGAATAAATCGATTAAAAAGATAAAATTGGCGATTAAAGTATTTCGCTAAAATTGCTGGCGAACTGTTACGCGAGAGAAACACTTTTTAAATTTAATGGTACACGTCAATGGTTAATTGATGATATTTTAAATTCGTTTCCATTCTCAGAATAAAGTAGGCAATAAATACTTATTCGCTGTCACTGCTATCTGCTTTAAGCGCCAAACTGATTGCCAAAAAGGGGTACCCTGTGATTTGCCGATCCGTAATTTCCATGAAACTTTACAATAAACTATATTTGTGTTATACAGAACGGACGGTGAGGGCGAACCCGATCCGGGTCAATATACGAGACGGAGGTTATTAATGAAAAGAAATTCGGTAAACGCGGAAATTAAAATAGTTTTTACGTGCCCGGGTATGGTCTGTCCAACGAAAGAAGTCGCCGTTCGAGTTTCGTTGTCGAGGGTCCAGTGTTGCTTAAAGTAGTGTACTCACGTGATATTACCGACAAAAAGTAACATTTACCAGCCTTTTTCCTGTTATTTGTTTCCTTCTGACAAGCAGTAACCTTGTTTTTGTTTCATCTCTGCACGTTCGGCGTTGTTTTTTTCGACCTGTTTACCACCTGCTTATAAACGTAGTGAGTGTTGAAGGCGACTGACTGTGAAGGTTAATAGAAGTACGGGAGTTTAAACATTAACGGATATTTCAATTTTATAAAGTTAGAAAAAGCTGCAAATATAAATAATACGAAATTAAGTGAAACAAAAAAAAGACACTTAGATCATGTTATAAAAATATCGGGAAACTGATAATGGCGACAAAAGTAAATGGATATGATACATTTCGACGATACGAACGACGATGATTTTGATATTTTCAGCGACACATCAAAATGTAGTAGGTATCTTGAATGATTTCTAATTTAGTTGAAAAAAACTCGTCGTATGAAATGTTGAATTATAAGTTGTAAATTTTCAAATATTATAATCTCGTTGAACAGACTATATTTATATTAAACGGTCCCCAAAACCGCCATCATAGACAAAATTCATCGATAACAACTTCACCTTTCAACGAATTTGTACGCAATTCTAAGCACATAAAATGCGTAAAAGGAATGATGATGAGATTTTGCAACTAATTAAGAAAAGAAAAAATTTTATAGATGGACATGTTCTAATTTTGTAAGAAGCACCGATTCTATTTTCCGATATGGTGGTCCCTTAAATTAAAAATTGTTTAAGATTTCGGACTTTTTATATTTTCTTCTAACAAAAATACACAAATAAACGAAAAAAAAAAACAACACTGACCGCAGAATTTTTTCAAATTCTTTGTCTTCTAGAGACTAATGCAGAATTTTTCAAAATTTGCATTCTTCAATTTTAAAATTACGAGTCCTGCATAATTTTTCTACATTACAATGACAAAGACGCGTCGATTATAAAAAAGTGCAACTACAGAAAATGCTGTGGACTTTTTTTTAAATTTTCATTTTACCGCTAAATGCGTATATGTTTCGAAATTTGGTCCTTTATATTGAAAATTCTCGAAGCTACAACCGCATTTTTCCTGCGTTCCTGCGAAGAAATTGCGTGTCGATTAAAAAAAAATCAACACCTATGCGGTTTTTTTCAGATCCTTTGTTTTGCATCTTGATATGTACATAAATTTTTCAAAATTTGGACGCGTGAATTTTAAAATTATGGAGCTTTCATTGTGTTGAAAATAGGTCAATTTAATAAAAAAAGTCAAATCCCTAGCCGTTACAACTCTTAACTTTTTTGTCATTTTTGTTGTCCCTTTTTGTTCCTTTTTTTTTTGTCTTGTAACTTTACAGAGACAGAGGAATATATTAAATAGCCGTCTGCTATGAGTTCCTGCAGTTCTTGGACTTCTTCAGTGTTCACGAAGCAAAGAGCGTATTCTCTTCGCTTTTTCATACTTTCCGATTTCAATAAAGCTGTGACCTTTCACCTGAACCGCGATAACGCGACTATCGCGCTATTCCTTTATAGAGAGAACATGGTATAATTCGCATTTAAATAGATATCGATCAAAATTTTTACCTGGTCGTAGAAGAGATTGCGGTAAGATGGATTTTAAGTAACCGTTCGAAAAGGTAACATAATTAGAACAAATTTTTTTTTCCAGCATCGCCAGCCCAGACATTACCCATCATTAGATGTTATTACAGAGAGAGAGAGAGAGAGAGAAAAACGAATTAGAATTGAATACTACGAGAGATAAAAGAAATGGAAGACGGTATAATAAGAATGATCGACGGGGATGGAAGTGAAAGAATAAACGAAAATATGGAGTAGGCAAAGATTCAGGAGTTGTCTATAAAAATGGGAGTGTTCTACGGTTGTAGACGCGCATTCGAAGAATATGCGATTTGTATTACAGAGTAAATCTCAGGACGGAAAGAACAAAAAGGAGAAGAGAACATAGGAAAACAAAAAAAGGATGCAAGAAGCCGACTATGATCAAGGCAGATAGAAGAAATAAGAAAGCGTGAAAGATGAGGGAAGTCGTAGTACCAAGGATAAGGAGGAGGTTTAGTTTGAATATTAAGATAAAAGTATTCAGGATTAGAGAATACGAAAGGAACAAATATCGTGTCATCGTCTACGATGACACTTCCTGGAGAGAACATTAAGTTTAGAAGAAGAAAATTCGGATAGAACAAAATTAAAGAAACTTGGCTAAAAACTAGTACGATTGGAAAAGTAAAAACTAATCAATCACGATATAAGAAAAAGAAGATACGCTATAATTTCATCTGCGAATTGTGGGTAGAAATGTTAACGAAAAATGTCAGTGCATTGGTCGCCCGATTGTCATCAGTATCGGCCACCTCGCTGCTGATTGTGTGACATCCGGTGCTTAAAACACGATGATAAAAAAAGTACGTTACGCATGATGATAATATTCCTTCGCATTCCGAGTTTTTGTTTTAAATCTACGTTTCACATCTCGTGTGAAATTCCCGATTTCAAGGAAATTAAAATGTTTTCACTATGTATTGTTAAACGCGTTCAGGTAGATATTAAAGGTCCCTAAAAATCAGTACGTCTTCTCCAACTAGCCATCTGGTGCGATTCATCAGACGGAACAGCTTGCTTCTGAGGAGGAAGTAACATCTGTTCGCCTAGCGATAGTAAATCGAAATTCCCAGAATCCATTAAATTTTCACCAAACTTCTTACATTGCGTTTTCAAATGAAGTAAATCGCGCAAGTTATTGTCTCTGATGAAAATTAAAAAAAAAAAAAACAAAAAAAACACAATAAAAGTAGGCAATTTAAAAAAAAAAAATACTGCGTTAAAAATTTAAAATGAATTACGATTATCTAACGAATGAACACGTATTCGAAAATATTCTCGCGTTTACTGCATTGCATTTACACACGTTGGAGTGCGAAACGTACTTGTCACTTGAAAACTATTAGATCCGTAACGGGGAGCGTAACGAAAATAACCGATGTAAATTTTGTTCATTTTTCCCACTGAACCAAAGTCGATGAACAATACTATTATAAAAATAGAACACACTTCAGTCTATTTGTGAAATGCTTTTCGAGTCCGCAATTTTAACTGACAATGAGTGACAAAACAAAGTTCATCGTTAATTTATTTATTCTCCCACTACGGACAGATTAAAAGAAAAACCGTTTCTTCCGTTATAAGAGGATGTCACGCGCCTTTCAATGACGAAACAAGTTAAACATTTAAAAAGAATCGTTAAAAACAACGTAGAGTTGCATTAATTATGGATGATTAAAATCCGGACGAAAATAAATTAAAAAAACCGATTTTAAAACTACTTTCGCTGTTTGTTTCCCTTTACAAAGACGTCTTTACGGCATTTGTCCGTAGCCATCCTCCCTTCAGCCGAATCCGTTAAAATTCTTCTATTGTTGCTTCATTCGTACTAATAGGTCGCTCCTTTCAAAATTAGATCGCGTTCGGCCTTCGCCTCTGTCTTGACACTCTCAGACTCAGAGCCACCCTATTATCATTCGTAGATTTTACTTTGGATCTCTAATTAAACACACCGTCTATTTCTTCTTTTTCATTTTTAAAGGTTTTTACAAAGATTGCAAATTACGGGAGAATAAAAACGCCTCCTACGTTTTCTCAAGACCACTAACCTATTCCACTCCATCTAACTCTTATCTTATCCGTGCTTCTGGCCTAGGCGGCAGTACACGGCACGTTAATCAAAGAAGAAGAAGAAGAAGAAGAAGAAAAAGGTGACTAAATACAATCGTAAAAATGAATGGATGAATCAGAAAATAATCAATTTTATGAAAATCAAAAATCAGAACTTTAAACTTAGTAAAAGAAATAGAACCAATATTCGATATAAAAACTTATTTAGAAAATATCGTCGAAATATAGTTACAATTGAAATAAGGAATGCGAAACAGAAGTTTTACCAAAGTAGAATAGTAAAAGCAAATAATGATGGTAAAAGTGTGTAGAATGTAATTAAATATAAATTCCGATAATTTCATTTTGTCTTCCCTTTTCAGTCCGCCTGCAAATAAATCCCTAACAGAAGCGATAATTAATTATCTAAAAATTCATAAGGCACCTCTCCTGGATGGGATGAAATGAGAGTTCAAAAATATTAAACAAAACGCACAATATTTTTATTCCTATTTTGACTAATATAGTCAACTATTCTATAAAGGAAGCTAACACTCCCGATGGGACTGAAAAGAGGTATTATTATTAGACCGATATATAAAAATGGAGTGTAAATTCAATTTGGAAACTACCATCCAACAACAATAACATCTATAATAGCTAAAATTTTAGAACATTACATTGATAAACATTTAAGAAATTATATGGAAAAAAACAACCTACTGTATGAAAATCAACACGTATTGATAACGATTGTAAATAAGATAAATGCAGGACTATCCATAAAGGAACCAATGCCTAATTACATTTATTGACCTATCCAAAGCGTTTGATTTAGTTGACCATGAATTGTTGATTAAGGACTTAGAAAATCTGGCCAAATAATAAACTCAAGTGGTTTAAGAATTATATGACAACTAGGAAAAGCACGGACAAAGTCGCAGGGAATAAAAGTAATGAAAGAACTATTCAATACGGAGTAGACCAGGGTACCCCATATTGGCCCCTATTCTTTTTCTCATTTACACCAACTCGTTACAGAAGCATATTAAAAATGCAATTTTGCTGATGATAATGCCTTATTAATGGAGCAAAAAAATTTAGAGATGGCGGAAAAATTACTACAAGAGGATATAGATAATTTGAATAAATGGACACATGATAGAAGGTTATGTATAAATATAAATAAATCGAAATTATTACACATTCGGAACAGGTCTAAACATAAGATACACGATAATCATCCTTCATAATAACGATTGCCTACATGAGCTTCATGTAAATATCAATATACCCATTTATGTTTTTGTCCACCGTTAGAGAACGTAAATGACTTTAAATATTTAGTTATATATATATATATATATCGATAAATCCTTAAACTGGATAAAACACATTCAAAGTTTAAATTCGAAAATAAGACAGACAATTCCAACTTTATATAAAATAAAGCAGACATCGAATATTACGTATATACTATAATTCAATAATAATGTCTAGAATTTTATATGGAATTCAAATATATTATGTTAGGCTAGGAAAACGGAAATACATAAATTAAGCAAAATACAGAAGAGGTGTTTGAAACTTATACTACCCCACTGGAAATAAGTCGACTTTGGATAAACATGGTGGAAGGAAAACAACAAAATGTCCTCCAAGATTTACTATATTTCTATTATAGATTACTAGAATTCGATGTCAATAATATAAAATTACCATCCAAGCAAAAAATTCGGTTAACAAGAAATCAAAGTAATATATATTACATTCATCCCCGCGGCGTAAATCTACGAATTGATAATACTGATGATTCAGTTTTAATTAATTTAAATAAGTACAATCCCTAATCATATATTAAAGGGGAAAAAAATTGGTGTGTGGAAAAAGAAATTAGAAAGATGGCTGAAGGAATGGTACAAAGATTGCAGTATCTCCTTTCGCTAATCCTAATTCCTTTTATCTCTTGATTAATCCTGTTCCTCATCCGCGTCCTTGGTTCTACGAGTTTACCAGTTTGTGTCGGTCCATAATTACTAAATTATCTCGCCTCCGTTTCTCGCACAGTCTCCTTCCTTCTCCACTAAATCGCTTTTCTTTGGCTGCATCTCCTTTTTGTCCAATGGATCCTGAAGGTTCCCAGTATGTTTGTGATACGAATCACGTACTCTTCGAGTGCTCCCGTTTATCTCGCGAACGTGATTTACTTTATTATCATCTTTTATGGTCTTCCTGCTCCTTTCAACGCCTCTTATGTTCTTTCTCTACCTATTCTCTCTGCTGTTCCTGTCCTAGGAGTGTTCCTTGATTCCATTGTCGACAGAATAAAAATATAATTTCTATTATATTCCATGTATCTATTCCTTTTTGCTGGGCTAATGCTCTTTGGTAGCAAACCCAAGAGGGGTAAAAAAAAGATTGCAGAACAAGTTACGTCCTGAATCTCTCTAACTTATTTTTATGTATTTTGTTTTGACTTTCTCGTGTCTTTCCCTGATATTAAATTCTCAAAGAAGACCATGTTTTTCGATTTTAAAATATTAAGCTGCCTGCATGTACCGATGTAGAGATGCGTATTACGATGCGTGTTTAAGTATTTGCATACGTATATATATACTTATACTTAGATATAACGCTAGATTTACGAATAAATTATGATTTATGGAATAAGCAAGAATAGTTGTAATTTTTGTATTTTTTGAATACACACAACGGGCATATTTGCCCTGTAAGATCCACAACTTATAAAAAAAAAAAAAAAAAAAATCCTGTATGGTCGACAGTAGATTTGAGAAATTTAAAAATGTTTCAAAAATATACAATTATTACAATTTAAGTAAAATTTTGTTTTATTTTTGGGTGAGAAATAAAGACAATATAAAATTATACCTGAAAAATGACAGTTTAGAATAATGAATAGTCAATTACTAGAAAGAATAGAACGATAGTATTTTTATTAGACTTTACTTCTTTTTTATTTTCGTTAGTAATCCGATTCGATTATCCATGGAGAAACAAAAAAGTGATATATATTTTTCGTTGAACATTGCAAAATAAACATTACAAATAAAATAAAAAAGACAAAAGATCTACGCCAGTGTTGCGTTTAAAACAAAATAAAAACGTAACGTTAATAGTTTTACTAGAAAACAGTATACTAAACGTTAGTTATAATTAAATATCCATTGGTCGTATAGTATTTATCCAAAATTTTTATGGTATAAATTAAGTTTCTCTGTTGTAACAAATTTTTTAATCAAGGTTTTGAGGGGAAATGTACCCTCTTTTTCGCAATCGGAAAATGTAGTAGACAGTTATATGACGTCGTTGCAGAAGAAGGTCGATTGAATTGTTTCAAAATGATTGCATTAAAAAACAAAAAAAAAAACACCTAAATTGAGAATTTTAAATAATTGTTTTTTAGCGTTACTATATATAGTCTTACAATCTGCGTAGCGTCCGATTTCAATCTAGATTTTACCGAACTTTACTCATATTCGGAATTTTACGCTAAAACCGGTCGGGGCAATATTCAAGACCGATTATTTAACAATATCTCCGCCCCGGCGGAATAATAACCATGGACGCGAGGATATTGAAACCTCGAAAAAAAAAAGAAAAACATAATTAATAATGGTTGCCGAAGGCCGGAAGAAAGTGAGAGCGCCTAGAAACAGCGTGCGAGAAAATCGGAAAAGAGCCAGTCTGGTCCGGTAAAAGATCTTAGCGACACACCGACGATAAAACCTTATAAATCGAGGTGGAAAAGTTGTAAATCAGGTGGTAAAAAGTTGTCCAAAAGAAGAGATCGGACGAGTGAAAGTAGTCTTTCGACAGAGTCGTGTGGAAGTGGCTATTTGTGCGCGATCTTTAAGGAATAGGGCACTGTCGCATCTTGCGCGGTGCGAGCCAGACAATGAACTTGTGTCCAGCTACAGAGACCATGTGACCACCAGCGGCTCTACCTAGCAATGATTTCCATAATGATCTGTCATTAGAAGGATATCTTTCTCTTTTTCGCTATACCGATGGCACGTAAATCATGTTTAGCAGGTGTGTAATTCTTAAATTCTTTAATTAACCGCTTCTGTCGACCGAGCGATCGCCTCATCAACTATATCACAGCGATAATGACCGGATCACTTTCTAATGTTTTTCCTCAGCGCTGCACTCGGTTATTATTTATCGTCGTGCGAACGCGTGTTTTTTCAATTAGCCAGAATAGAGTTTATCGGTTGTAAAAAGCCGTTTTACCAAATTAGCACCATTGCGCATTGAGTGCGCTTTCTATTAAGCCCTTTCATTTTTTTTTTTGTCATTGCCATATCAGACGACGTGTTTATATTTCATCGAGCGCTAACGAGTCACCTCCAAAAGCGGCCTTTTCGAGTTTCGTTCTTATTTATTTATTTATTCATTCATTCATTTATTCATGCAGTGGAACATAACCGAAACGCGCGGCATGAGAAACATCGTTTGATACGTGAGTGTGTACATGCTTGAACAGAAACTTACACGAGAAAAAAGGAACCGAAGAGCTGAGCAAAAAGACTAAGTATATAGATTGGATTTAAAAATTAAATGAAGGAAGAAGAATTGCGAAAGAGTAAGCAACGGCTACTTTTAGAGAAATTGAGGATATTACGCTGACCACATTACTCGCCTGCAATTACCAATACGAAACGAATTAACGACAGAATTTAAGTGTAGCTTTTAATAGGCGGTCTCTAATTCGTTTAATACTTCACACATTGTGCCGTGTCGGTAATATAATACGCGGGGACACGTCAATATTAGTTTCTAAGTCTTAGCATGGAACATACTCTTTAGCTGTGACCTAACTAGCAGAAAACATCACGCTAAAGTGGAATGCGAGGACATTTCGCGGGAGGTAAATAAGAATACAACTCCTTTTCTTATAGTTGTCTTAAGCCGGTCGTGCTCGGACCGTGATGATTGTCGTTCATCGACATCTATATGTAAATGTACCATGCATTTTAATGGTGCATCTACAAAAATAAAAGATATAAAACTGTTGTCGAATAAATAAAAGAAATGTAATTACGTATAGGAGTATTGAAAAATAGGGTTTCGATGAAATGAACGAAATAAAGAAAAACTTTTGATGGATGAAATAAAGCATTGAAATTATGCGAATCTATGGAAATAAAAGAAGAAATAAAAATTTTGCGCAAGTCTCTCGAAAAAACAGTTTCCAACGAAAATTACAATAGACCTACATTTTTCTATCGAGAGATATAAAACGTCGATCTTAAGAAACCTGAAAATCGGCAATTATTTCGGTTCATGAAAGAAACCTTTGGATTACAACTTAAAACGAATCCAGCTCTACCAACTCTACTCGTGGAGGAACGTGTATCGATTTTTGATCTTCGCTCGTCACACATCGAAAAATTGATTTTAAAAATTACGTAAGATATTATCCATTATTTCTAAGGGTCACGTGACATAAGAATAAAAAAAAAAATTAAAATAAAATCATTAACATTATTATTTTCTTTCGAATTCAAGCATTATCGCATATTCAATTTTAACATATCGTACGGAAACAGTTAAAAGTATCAGAGATTATATTAACAGACGGCAAACGACTAAAGCGTGTTTCATGTTTTTTGAATTTTAGCCGAAGGCTCTAAACGGAGAGCATTGGGCAATCCGGAAGGGTCTCCAGCGAAAAGTGCTGATTTTTTTTTTTTTTGTTTTTTACAGCTGTCAGCCCAATGTGCCACTATCTACTTTATACTGAAACACCTACTTTAGAATTCAAATAAAGCAACAACACTTATGTAAGCCGCTGAATTAAGAGGAGAATCAAAAAATAAAAAAAAAAACAAAAAAAATCGCACAGTTTAAGGAATAAAAAAAAAAAAAAAACAACTAAAAATGAACATAAATGAATGCAATACTTTACTTGCGAATAATTTAAAAAATAATCCTCTGTATTGTTAAGAAGACGAATGTGTGGCAACGGTCATTACAGTGTACAGTAACCAATGCAATTAAGGTGAGAAATAAATCTTTATTATGCATTTCCCCTGCGCTTCGTGTCTTCCATAATTAAATAAAAGACAATTAACGTCATCGCGATAGTTCACAAGAATATAACAATCGTCGGTATGGTTATTCTTCTGAAAATTATCCTGGTGATGAACCTATTAACGGACACTGCTTGGACCGGAGAATATGTAATGGCCGTGGTTTATAAATGACTAGTGTTTTATTTACACTAAAAAACGCACGGAGATTGCTTTGTTGTTTGTTTTTTTTGCTGACGCTTATTGGAAATAAATATATTGTACGAAGGCTAGAGCTAGAAATTTTTAAACTCTAATTGTCTTCCGCTGAAACCTTTTGCTCGCGTTTTAGAAAAATTTCTTATTTATAACACCGATCGAAACAACCGGCGGTAATTACTCAATGCTACATCAAAAGCAGCTTTGAGCAGTAGCGTGGAAAAAGGAACGGTTGAAGAACACCTGGACACGGTCGTGCCCAGAATATTGAAAAGAGAGGAATTTTGAAAATTTTCTTCGCATATTTATTTCATAAAGTACAATACATTTTTCACTAATATTCGTACTATTAATAATTTCCATCATTTTGATTTATTTGTATTAATAATTTACATAAATCACTTACCCCGTATATGAACATTAATAAAAATTACATTTGTTATTGATCATACTGGTAATAAAAAATTTTGAATAAAATGTTAATCAACTATCTAAAAATATGTAGCATATTTTTTCTTTTCCTTTTTAATGTAAGAACACCTTAAAAAAAATCATCAATATTTATCTTAAATTTTTGATTTTTTTCGAATTTTTTTGTGTACTTATAATAACTTATTTCAGTTCTAATAGCATCTATTTTTTAATTGTACTCAGAAGTGTTTTCTTCATTCCTATCTGTTCAAGTACTCCTGAATTTCTCTTTTTTTCCGTCCAGCTAATGCGTAATATTCTTCTCCGAATCCACATTTCCATTGTTTCCAGTTTCCTATTAAGTGTAAATATTTCGAAACCTTTTTCAATTTAAATACAAAAGTGCCCTGTACGCCGAGTACTGTCGAAACTACGAATTTTTTAGCTTTTAGTACAAAGTTTAGGGGGATGAATTCACGTCTTTTCAGATAACAGTAACTCTGCTGCTCGAAAACAGTGAAAATCTTCTATCGTATGCAAAACCGCGTCATAAGTGCTTAAGAAAAAAACCTTTCCACAACAAATTCGGCACTCGGTGCAGGTGAGAAGCGAACAGGTCACATTATACACGGTTCAGCATCATCAAGAGATTGACTCAGTTTTCCGTTGGAGAGCCACAGAATGAAGCTATCACGTGACCACCATATCGCTACCGAAAAAGAACGAGAATGTAAAAAATAGAAGCATTAAACGGACATTAAATACGCTATCAGCGCGTATTTATACATACAGAAGAGACCGGTATCGGAGCGATTAATTCAATTCGTCGTAGCACCATGATGAATGGAACAGCTGGTTGCTCTGTGCGGCTGGGACCAGCACAACGATTATATCTTGTCGACAGATAACTTCTGATCGTAAACTGTGCCTACGCTCAACGTCCACTCGGGAATATATGAAAAAAAGTGGTAAATAAAATGTTCAAAGAAGTACCCGCCAAGCCCTGAAAAACAAATGCGCGCCAGCGACAAAAAATACTCGTAAGCGAAGTTGTGTGTGTGTGTGTGTGTGTGTCTATATTACGCAACAGCCGGGGGATTCGTTTCATTGAAAATCGCGTGTACTTTCTATATTTCGTAACGGAGATGCGAAAGAAATGAAGTCGCAAAAGCTCCTTCTGGCGCTTAATCATTTGAGTTAGAATTAAACATTAAAACCGTAAATTGACCGGGCAACATCGAAATCGCTAAATTTTGGACGGAAAAGAACGAATAAAAGTCGTTTTTAATACTTAAAAGTACTCGAGGGCGATGGACGAAGTAAAGAACCCTGTTAGGGTATTCGGTGGAAATTATTCAGCCGGACAAATTCGAAAGAAGCAAAATAAATGCGAGAGAAAGATAAAAAAAGATCAAAAAGGAATTGTCTTAGAGGAGCATTGCTGCAGGAAAATACCTGAAAGCCTCACAATTCTGATTGAATCCTTTGTTCTACAATGCGGATGGTCTTTCTAGTTTTGGACTCTGTTTTCGCAGCAGTGCTGAATTGTGTTCATCCTTGACAAAAAGTGTACTTTCTAGTTTGTTACATTTCTATATCGAACTATTTCTGGAGATTGTTAGAGCTACGAAAAGCACGCGCTACCATGGAAACAATTAAATATTAACCGTTTTTTTCCGATTTCATATTCTCCTTCCTTTGCAAGTTATTTCCTCCTGTCCTTATCTTCTCGTTCTATTTGGATTTCAATCTCTCTCACCTTCGACCCCTGGCGTTAACCATTTCCTCCATCCTTCCGAGATATTTTCCTCATGAAGATCGGTAAACACCAGGGGGAAAAATCTCTTCCCGCTCATCAAGTTCCGGGCTGTCGCTGATTTTCCGTTTCCACCGTGTTTTTCAAATCGATGTAGCGACTTTTGTAGACATGTGTTTATAAAAGAATGATTTTGTTTTCTTGACAAAACTAAACGAATACCTTCCCGTATATATGTATACCTCATATACCTCCATATACGGAGGTACTTTTTATACAGAAATACCTTGTGTTACGTTTTGGGTGATGCACCACGTGTTTCGTTTTGAGTCAAAGGAACTGAAAGTGTTGATCACAATTGAATAAAATAATTACACTATTGTACAAATATAAATAAGGGAGTAAACTTGCGAATTTAACGAAACGACTCCTAGCTGTAAGACAGGTATCCGATTTTCGATAAAAATAACCTATTTTTGAAAAAGGTTAAGCTTTAGTTACAGACGAACGTTTAGAAAGTCAATTGACGAAAGCAAAATTATCGACAAAGCAATGGTGCAAGAACAGAGAAAGAGAGAGAGAGGAAAACATTGGGACTGTAAAAATCGATAACTAAAACACAAGCGCAATCGCGATGTCAGAGAACGATAGAAGAATTCGGAGAAAGCGGTCGTCGAGGAAAAGATTTTTTTTAGCTGCGATGGAAGGAATGAGATGTAAAGCAGAAGCGACGATAACCAACAATGAAAATTGGATGAAGCGACATGTCTGAACTGGAGGGTTGTAATGGTATTGGACTCTTGAAGAGATTTGTCAACAATTTCAAATGTACTTATTTGACAGTACGCTAAGATACTTTAAAAAAAACTAGAGAAACTCAGAATTAAGTTCGTTTCGGCAAATGGTTAATCGGAAAATCCGTTCTCGATGTGTGTTCAGCTGCTTATGATCCTGATAAAATCGAGACACCTCTGTCACGTCTAATTTTAAAACCTTGAAAGAAACTAATATAAATGAACGCTCTCAATTTTTTTTTTTTTAGAATGGTCTGCTAATTGAAGATTAAAATGGAGCCGACTTCATCAGTCCGAAGCGTCTCGGAAAAATGAAAATTTAAATAACGAGATGACAACGCTGCTAACGACGGTGTTTCCACACTTGAAAGTGCGGTATTCTAATTATAAATCGCAAAAATAAACAAATAAACAAAAATATATACTTAGTGTAATTTTTTGGTCAGAGTAAAGGGTAGGTAAAGTGGTTATTTAATCAGTTAACTCACATTCGTTTTTCTAAATTCTTTCAATGGTATTTCCGCAAATTGTCGAATGTTCTCTTTTTATTTTTAAATATGTTTTGAAATAAAAAATTTTCATTAATCGCTATAAAAAACAAATTGAAAATGAGAAAGACCATACAAATACGTGTCTATATGCGTATATATTTGTCGCGGAAAATGTGAACACCGCGAATAAGTAGACACAGTCACAATGTATAAACAATTCTTTACGAAGCTGTTTTTAAGAAAAATCTAACGTTTTTTCTGAGACACAACGCATACACATTTAACTTCGTATCGTAATTACCGTTTACGAAATTTTTTCCGTACCTCCTTCAGTTACTCAAAATCTCGTCGGCATCAAAACTTCCTCAACAGAATCGAATAATTTTCAGATCTTAATTTGTAGGGTCAGCGTGGGAGCATCCTTCCCATATTCCGTTCACAACTACTTTAAAAATTATAGACTTCCTCCAACCTGCTCTATTTTCTTTGCCGAGGAAACTACCGAAAAGCCATTTTTTACATATCCTTAGTACGAGATAATAATAAATTTCAAATAATTTCTGATACTAGGACTGTTTTACGAACTATATCATCTGTTTTTCCTCATCCTTCTTGTGATCCTACCAATCTTCGTATTCGTTCGATTATCCATAACCTTTTCTAAACTTACCATATTCAGACTGAGTTCCTTTGGATTCTAGGCCATGTTGATATAGAAGAAAACGAAAGAGTTAATCAGTTGTCTCGAGGTGCAGCTGTTAATGGACTCCCCATTAATAAGTTCACTGCTAATAATTTACACTTGCATTGTCTAAAAAATTCCGTTATAGGTCTTGGTCAGACTCATTCAATTTTTTCTAACCAATTTTCTTATCTTTCTATTCGGTCGTATCTTAATCCTTGGTTTCGTAAATTTCGGTCTTTGTACCGCTATATTATGCCCTCTTTATGCCGGTTGCGTTTCGATCATAGCTTGCTTCCTTCATCTCGCTATCGACTTTCAGACTCTTCTTATTGTCCGCTACATTCACCCAATGATATCCACGAATGTAATTCTAACCACATCCTTTTCAAATGTTCCACTCTGTCGTCTAAACGTTTCCTTCTCTACTATCAACTTCTGAGACTTAATATTCATGCTCCTTACAGTGCTGCGTCTGTTCTCTCCCTTCCTTCACTATCTGTTTTCGCTCCCCTTATTTCCTTCATTGATGCTATAGCTGACCGTATACGAATCTAAATAATTAATTCAGCGTAACTTTTCTTTCTTGTCGAGCATGAGTCACAATACTCTTTGTCAGCGAGCCCCAAAAAAAAAAAAAATTCATAGGACCCTGCTGACAAACTGCGTGGTTTGGCGGGATATTTAAATGTAATGCACATACACATAAAAATAATAATAATAATAATAATAATAAATTTAGTTCCTGGAAAAATTGTTAAACAACACGATTTTTGCGTTTTTTTTTTTTTTTTGTATCTGTCAACGGGTACGCCAACGCGATCCGCACTGGGCAATTTTCCATCATAATAAAATGTATTTAAAACATCGATAGTGAGTTAATTAACGCTAGCTACCATTTCCATACCTGTTTCAAAGCTTTTTTGCTCTTCCGTTTCTTGACTTGCCTTCCCACACACACTTCTTTTAACCGGAGACACCCGGCATTGATGATTAGCAGAATGCGGCTTGAAAATAAGTCGGTTAATTCCGCGAATTAATACATTTCTGTTTGTTGTCTTTGTTTATTTACATTCCTAAAACCGTTTTTTTTTTTTGTTTTTTTTTATTTTAAATGTTTAACTCTCAGCAATATTAATAATTAACAGTCGATAATATTTTCTCTTTAACATTAAAAATAAGCAAATACTAGAATCTTACGTTCAAAAATAATTTCTTTAAAACCGGAGGACGAGTCATTTACATTCGCTGCTTGTGTCTCCTTAATTTCACCGGCCTGTACTCTCTGCTTTATCCACTATTTTGTACAAATACTTCGCGTACAGCGGACTTTTTTAACCGAGAAAAGCGTCATTATTATCGGTAAAACTTTTTTTATGTCGACAAGGAACACAGTACCCAGAGAGAAGTTCTAATGGAAAATCGAATAAAACAGTTCTCGTAAATATGGGACCGCGTATTTACAAGAACTTTTTTATTCGATTTTTCATTAGAATTTAGGCCCTTCACCTGCACACTAATATTGATATAATGAAACCGTTCAATTGCCGTTAAAAACCCGTCTTGGCGAAAACAAAGAAGGATCTTCTCCCGACGACGTTATTAATAATAACGGTCTGGGAGCAATTTGTCCCGTTACCGGCGAGATGTTGACCTTTCTTCCTCGAATTTCAGAAATGTCGCCCGGCTCTTCTTCGGAAAAAAGACTTTCTCATTTTTTTCGGCTATCATTTTCTACATGAACTTTTCATATTTTGAAATACGGTCTTCCAATGAAGAATGTACGAAAATTATTATAATCCGGCGACGGAAGAACAGCCTCGTTAATAGCTACGATAACAACATCCCTATTTGGTGGAACAATAGAGCGATTGTTGCAGCAGCAGCCGCGAGCAGAATAAACGGTTTATACTTTCAAGTAGTGGCAGTTCTTTGTATTAAATAACCGTCGTTAAATGCGGGCTAAATTCACAGCGACTGTGGAACCAGTTATTTTTGGTCACGAAATAATTTTATTTTCGGTAATAATAAGTATGTATGAGTTTTTTTCTTGTATCGCGCGACAATAACAATCGTTTTAACTCGTTACAACTTTTTCTAAATAAGAAAATTTTCAGTCAGTTTTATTTTTTTCCATTGCGAGATTTGCAGAAAACTTTATTAATTGCAAATAACGAGAAAAGAAATTTGTTTTCATCATTTCAATTAACCCGGTCTTATACTATTCGGGACTAAAAGCTTTCTCTTCGAAGTACTCGGTTGTTTTGTTGCAAACGTGTGCTTCTTCTGCCGAATGAACGATACCAAAAATAGAGAGTAACTCTGCCTCTAAGGCCAAGGTCGAAAAAACATTATTCTGTTAGAAATTTCCACGTGTATAGATAAAACTTTAGACCCGATAGCGTTGTTCCAAAATAGGGCAATTTGTGTATTCGATTATTTTGGAGCTTCGTAAGAAAGAAGAAAAAAGAAAAAGAACGTCTTCAACAGTGCCCAAAAGTACATGTCTGCAGAGTTGTCTTATTTTTTATTCATTTATTTTTTTTTCTTGAAAAATTCTTTTAATGGAAAATTTGACAGTACTGCCGGAGTCGAAAAAAATTTTTCCCAGCATAAAAAGATCGTTTCCATAAAATTGCGTGCGATTTTTATTACCATTCTTTCTTTTTTTTTTCACGCTCACAACTCTCGCAATTGGCCAACCTACGGTTTTTTGATTAGCTCACTTTAATCTCATTTAATATGAAACAGAATCGGACTTCAACTTCGGCCAGACCCTATAGCCGTCTCGCGCGAAATCATCGCATACCCGCGGAAGGAATTTCGGGGAACAGACACGCGATTTTTTGAAACATATTTATTAAACCGCTTAAAACAATAAAAAGGCAATATTTAGTATTATTTAATAAGGTTTCCGTAAGATATATTAATTATGGGCACACACCGGTAAGTTCTTATAAGTTTACATACGCAAATATGAGCGCGTCTTTAATCATTATGAGACTTCCAACTGGACGATCGTTGTTCGGACGATTATTAATTATTGACTATTTCGTTTGTTTCCATTATGCCGACGATTTTCTTAAATATGAGAATACGGCTGCCCATAATGATCAACATGCTACGCATCGTTCCGGGAACTATTGGTTAATTACTCTTTACAACTACCGAATTTAGTAAAAACTCTTTTAAAATATTGCGTATCAGCTAATTACTGCGACGAAAGTATTAACTATTAATGTGCACTATCGAGGTATATGAAAACGTCAAAGCTTCTCATTAGGCTTTAAAAAAAAACCAAAAAAAAAGGTCTATACGGATTATAGGACACAGCATGTAAGTCACGCTGATCTAAATTATAGCGCCGAACCCAAACCAGAAGCGTTCTTTTCATTCCCTATAATACTACTACACGCTGTATATATACGAGCAGCGTGTACTTTATCATTGTCACTCTAAATCTCTGTTGATCGGCTCCGGCTTTCTTCCAATTATCACTTTTAACCTCATAATCGCTGCCTTCGTGCCACTGGAAAGGTCTGCTTTAATTGCACTTTAAATAAGTGAGGTTGCGGGAATGCTCCCCTCTTTTTTGAAATTGTTATCCGTTAAACCGGTTTTAATAATTACGCGAAAACAAAAAGGAAACTGCGTACGACCGACTTCATTTCAAAAACGTTATTAAACAGGTAAAAAAAAAAACGAAACAAGAACGAATAAACAAGCAGCGATACATCTCGGCGATAATAATCTAAAGCAAATAATCCCGATCGTCGCTAGTAATTGTTCCACATCGTGATGGTGCTCACCGGCGGGGAATTTTCAATCACTCCAGCGAGACTTGGAAGCGATCGTTCAATAACTCCCGCGACATTTACTCTCCCGTTCCAGCCAGTGACGCGTGCACGCCCTCTTCAGGTAATTTAACCGTCGCACGTTATAAGCGGAACGTTTCAGATGCTTAATCGAACGTAACGAAATCACTCGGCCAGCTTACACGGGGCATCTTCTTATCTGGAAATTGACGGATAACGACTAACTTCCGAATATCGCTATACAATAATTTCCGCGCTAGACCCAATATTGCACAGCCCATTTAAGAACCAGCCAACTCTAATTACATACCTATAATAAAGGAGATAATCCTTTCTATTACTTTGTATCTGTTTTTTTTTTTTTTTTTTTTTTTTTTTTTTTTTTATAGATATTCCTAAAATTTTCACGCTTCTCCAGTTTTCCAAGGTAGCGTAACGCCGTATTATTTCCCATACAACGCTAGTTTTCTTCGTATCCGCGCATATTAATTTGCTCAGCGAACATCTCGCATTATTATTAACTATTATTGCCCGTATAAAATTCGATCTGTCATATTTATTTTTAATGAAATCATACCATTACGTAATTAATAGCAGGAAAAACCATCAATCGGGCCAATTCAAGCCGGTATCGTAAACTAGTCTTTGATAATGTTCCAAGCACTTTAGTTATGTCCTTATACTTATTTCCTTCTTTCACAAACAGTGCAATCCGTCCGAGTTTTGAGGCGCACCCAATCTGCAGTCCCGTTTTAATACCGGCCAACTGATATTTTTTCATTATATTTAGGGTTTTTTTTATTCTTCGATTTACTCCGATCTTTTTAATACTCTTTTTTTGCATTATACACTTTCGCTAATGTAAGACTGCTCAAACCGCCTGCAAAAAAAAAAAGAAAAAAAAAAAGGAAATAAGTTAATTTTTGAGAAACAAGCAGATTTTCAATATTTCACCTATTAATCCGGTTCCGGTTAATCTTATCCATCTCGTAAGAAGGAACGTAGTATGGATACATTGTCGGCTGGAAAAAGATGGTTCACCCAGCTTTTTTCTCATATGTTTTTATATTATTTTATTTTTATCTATTTGTTGTTGTGCGTTTTGTCGGTTTTTCCTTTTTAGAGGTAGTTTTTTTGTTTTGAGTTGGGTTTTTCATGATTTTCGATTCTTATTTTAATGTTATTGTCGATCGCAATTTTCGCTCCGTTCTTCAGTTTGCTTCTAATGATGGCCAGTGTAAGCTGGTCGAAACGTTAAGCGAATGAATATCTTTTAAAACACAGTTGTTTCTCTTTTCTTTTTTTTCTCCTTTTTTTTTTTAATGGGCTCGTCAACATGGACATCGCCTCAGGAACAATGGAAAAAGTGAAACGAGAGACTCAGATCTTTACGTGATCATAGATAGCCGACAAAAAATAATCAAGAACTTGGATAATGGAAGGAGAAAGAAAGAAGAGAATGAACGAAACATTGTATGGAGTGCCAATTTGTAAAAGGGAGCAATAGAAAGAAACTTGTTCAATTAAAAGTGACAAACAACCGAACACTATGTGATCGGGATCACAAATGAATTGGACGTTGGAGGGGTGCAATGGACATTAAGGAAACGGCGCAAAAGAACAACGGAATACCGCGAAAGGGAGTAAACTGTCCGCCCCAAAACGCCAGTTAGGTTGGAGCAAATAGAAGAAAAGTCAAAAAACCGGAACAAGCGAGGAAGGGAAGGTTGAATAGATAAGAAAAAGAAATCCGGTTTGGAGAATGAAGAGATGAAGGAGTTAAATCATAGTTTGGAATGAGCAGCTGCAGACAGAAGAGTAATATATTGGAAGACGAGAAAACGGGAAGAAACTTAGGAAGATAACCGAGTGAATCAGATTAACTCATTTCTCTCCATTCCGGCATGACCAGGAATCCAAAAGAGATCAGTTTGGATTAAAAGGTAGGAACAGATATGAATCAAGGAGCGAATAGGAAGAATGACGTAGTCGGTTGAGTGAGAAGAGGAGATAGCCTGTAGCACGCTTTGGGCGTCCGACAGGATAAGGATATTGTGAAAGACAGGTGAAAAGAGAGGTACGCCGAATAGCAGTGGACTTAATATAAAAGATTGTGCAAAAGAAGGGAAGTTTAAAGAACTCTAAGTAATTGAAAGAAGGACGAAAAATGTTACGCCAACTCCATTAGGTACCTTGGAGGCATCAGCGATAATCGAAAAATGGTTAGGAAAAGAAGAGCTTAGATTCTATATTCTGATGATCTAACAACATGATGAAGAACAGGTGTAGAAGAAACAGAAGAATAAAAGCAATTAATAATAGGATGAAGGAAGGAGGAAAAATTGAAGGAGAAATGTGGGAGTTTATCGTGAATGGTAGATATACGGAAAAAACTGAACGAGACGGGCAGCGATAAAAGATAAAATTGGAGTATTTTCTTTTGATAACAACGTATATTTTAAAATCGCGCGCATCAAAAGAAAATATTAAAGATGAAAAATTTTCGCGGTTATTCCCTTTTTTTTTTTTTTAAAACAAAGAAAAAATTCCGACATTTTAAACCAAAATTATTACAAAAATGGCGCACACTGAAATTAATTTTATACCAGGTTAATATCATTTTACTTTTGATTGCGAATTTTTTTTTAAATCTTTGTTGTTAACTAAAAACTTTTATTATTATTATTATTAATTTTTTATTTGTAAAGCGCACGTGTACAAACTTATGCGTTAGAGAAAATCTATTTTTCTTATTGCGCAATAATTTTTTGATTAAAATCTGGAATACTCCTGATAAAGCATTTCTGTAGAAAACGCATCTGCCGTTGTTAAATTCCGAGACAGGTGTTTTTTATTTTATTAATAGCAAAAATTTAAACGATTACAGAATATACAATAATTATTAATCTGAAAATTGCTAAGAGTATACAGCTTTTTATTTACGTATGATTTTGCTTTTAAGGGTTTTTTTTTTCTTATAGCAAAATATATTTTATTTATTAAATAATTTTTCTAATTATAAATAAATAGATAACACGACGAAGGTCATCATTTTGCGATCAAAATCTCTAGAAAAAAAAAAAAAAAAAAAGCTTATATAAGTATTAAAAGGATTGGGTTCTGCCGCTTAAGATACTTTAAACAACGAATATTGTCGCTAGTATATGTAAGCCGAATAGCCACAGGACTGCTTTGTCGACGAAATCTCTAATAATTATTTCACTGATTCCTTCAAGGTGAAATCGTGACCAACGCGTGAGCGACAGCTCGAAAGATAATACGTTGTTCAGTTTATACTTTAGTTGGATTTTTTTCCACATCCGATATGTTCAAAGGGGCTTGATTATTTGACGTTTGCGGTACACATCGATAGAGTAGAATTAGATTTCATTTTACGTAGATATTCCACGAAGCCAAAAGTCCTACAGATATTGTGCAAAATCATATTGTGCAATTGGCTGACACTGCTGAAGTAGATTCTCCGCGTAATAACAAAAAGTTACAGTTATCCATTACGAAGAGAAAGAGTGAGCAGAACACAAAAGTCGCAGAAGTCTAAAATAGTCTGTATATGAAAAACGCCAATATACGTTTACAATTTTTCCACGTTGAACGAAACATAAATCATAGAAAGCGGCAGGGGAAATCGAACGCTAAGATTTTAGCCAACCCGATGATACTGAGTTTAAAAATGTAACTGACGTTATCTGTGTTTGACAACCGTGTTTTTCTCTCTTTCTCTCTCTTCGAAAATGTGAGAAAATTTTGTAATCCAATAGGCTGCACTACAGTCGGTGTTTAACACATCCTTGACGACAATGTCGCATGTAAAAATGCCGATTGTTAATACAGAAAATTTTTTTCTAATCTCTCCAGATAACCTTAATCCGCATAAATTAATGTAGAGCACGATAATAATCGCTCTTGTAAAGGTAGGATAAACATTTCAGTTTTTCTACTTCTTCAGGCGCGTTAAGGTTAAAATTTTACGATGTGACGGAGGTTAGGCACGCAGCGTACGACGAAACACCGTGAGGTTTTAAATGAATTTACACACACACACACACGCACACACATATATATATTATATATATATATGTATGTATGTATATATGTCAGCTGGATTATGAAAATGTCTTGTGTAATATAATCAAAAATATATTTATATCGTCGTGATTTTTGTTAATTTTGGAAAATACTCGTGTTATCACAAATTTCTCCGGGCAAGCATTAATAAGTGTTTTGAAATACCTCACAGGTTAATTTTTTGTAAGTACTCCTCTCAAAAGTTCTATATAAAATTCCATTCAAATTATTTATTGAGGAAAAAGGAAACAAACTTGTAAAACTTTTTATTGTTCTTTATTGTTCTTGAATAAATTAATTGAACATTATTAGAATGAAAATGTGAAACCGTGAAAAGTGCGAAGAAATATTTGCTATTACTCGAATATTTCGATTTATTTTTTATTACTTTTAAAAGTACATTTCGTGTACTAAAAATCATTAAAACTATTCTTTACGTTTGTTTCAAGCGATAGCAAAAAAAAAAAACAACAAAAAAAAACACAAAAAACAAACAAACCCTCGGTAATTTTTATGTTCTGAAATTTGATAGTATTAAAAATTCGAAAACCGAAAATTCCATCGTGAAATTCGTTAGAATATGTAACTTTTAAAAATTCACTTTTTTCCCTCATTACTTTGTTCGTGTTTCTTCCCCCTGATTACTGTTTGTTTCCCTGCGCAAATTTAAATATAGGCGAGAAAAAAACAATTTTTGAAGTTACTTTTTTCGTGGCGGTCATTTCTCGTGAGTGATTTCGGAAATCAGCAGACGAACATTCTGATTATTTCGTATTTAAACACCCGTCCCTCTCCCCCTTTAAAAATCAAAAAATACTTTTCGTGAAATTCCTGTTTAAGATGTTTAACGAAAAAAAGAATTAAAATTGTTAATATTTTTGTACTTTTCCTAAAACAGCCGTGCTTTTTTATTAATTTTTTTCAAAATTTCTACGCAAAAAAGCGGAGAAGAAATTTTTAGTCAGAGGCAAAAGGAGTTGAAAATTGATAAAAATTTTTTAGAAAAATTAGTAATTTCCCCTCAATGATAAACAAATTTTTGCTCCCACTTTTATTTTTAAAATATGTGAAGAAAAAAACGGGTTATTTGTTTGTCTTTTCATTCTGTCCTTCTTTTGGCCTTTTTTGTTTTTATTTGAAATACATTTTTCTGGTCAATTGATATTTAAGAATGGTTTCGATAAAAAATGGTCACCGTCTAGAGTAGTTTTATGTTTAAAATAAAACGGGAAGAAGAAAAACAACGGCAAGAACGCCTATACGATTATAGAACCCTGAGCGCGGTTTTGTCTGCAAATTTTTTTCTTTTTTATATCAAAATTTCACCATTTGCACATAATGTCGCTTTTTTGCAGAAAAAGTTACATAACTGTCGCAGTTACAAAACTGCTTCGTATGAAATAATATCGAAGTTGTATTTCCATTTCCGCGCGCGATATACTTCATATTGTAACGAAACGCCGGAGACAAGGACGCGTTGATGAATGAAATTGAATAGATCTTTATCGTCTCTGTCGCAATGAAATAATTTAAGCCATTTATCGTCGGAAATTCATTGCACCGCACTTTCCGTATTCACGCAATACATTTAACAAAGAATACCGCACAAGAAACGGAGAATAGTCACGTTGTTGCGTAACGCTCGAGTTCGAATTACGTTTATTTTTACGAAATCTAATTAAAAAGGTCATGTACGCGGTTCGAGACACGCAAATAATATATTTCAACAAGCTAATTGTCTCACTATAATTAACAGTGACATACGGGTAAAAAATTTACTTACTTGATCGAAATAAAATCGAACAGCGGCGCATTTCAGGATTTTTAAGGTTTTTTCCAGGATTTGTTGTGTACACCTTTCTCCCTGAAAAAGAAAAAAAAAAAAAAAAAAAATTAAAAAAAATTCGATCAATAAGAAAAAGTGGGAAAAAATGAAAGGATAAGGATGGGTAGCTGCGCAGTAGTGGAACAGGAGATTTCTAAAATTGCATGGGATTATAAAATTTTAGCGTGGTCCAATTTGTTTTGCTCCAATAATGTGGCCTACTTTCTAACTAAAAAATTTCCCCTTTTTCACTTAGAACTCCGGCCGCCGGTAAAAAGAAGAATTAGCTGTCTCACTTTGACCGAACTATTGCGGCCATCATAATTTACCATATAATAATGGTACGTGTGTGGAAACAGATGCTGCAGCTTTATTGTTGATGTTTCTCCACGCACGTCTGACGAAACTGTGTTGTCGTTTGACCGAATGTGATACAAAAACACTAAAGAAACGTCTAAAATTTCGATCGAAAACACAATTCCATTAGAAATTACCACGCCGAGAAAAATCGATTTTATAGCCCTTTCGCATAATTTCGGATTTTTATAACGCGTAAAAAGAAAACGTAGGCGCATCGAGAGCAGCTGACGGCAGGGCTAATAATGATTAATGCGGTCGAATAATAAATTCGCGATAAACTTTAACGTAATCGAGAACCTCAACGGACAACGAATTTTGTGACAATTTCGTTTTTTACAAAATTCTATAAAAATCCGAAATATTCCAGTAAACATACCAGGTTGTAGGTTTGTATTACAGCTACCTGATATGCGTATTGATTTTATCGGTTCCAATCTCACGCTATAAGTAAAATTTTTAACCCTGCCATTTTAATTATCATTTTACAAAATTATGATAAACAACAGTTTTATAAGATAATTTTTGTTTCTTTTTGGTGCATCTTCTTCATCGTTAGCCATTGTCTACTGCTGGACGAAGGCCTCCTCCAATTTTTTCCAAACGCTGCGATCTTGTACTTCTTCCCGCCAACTCGCTCTGAATTTTTGAAATTCAACTGTCCATCGTATCCTCGGTCGTCCTAAGGGCCGTTTGCCGTCAAGTTTCCACGATGTTACCACACTTATCCAGCGGTTTTCGTCATATCTACACCATCTCCATTTGCTATCTTTATACATATACTGCTAAATGAAATTGCATCAAGCGATGATATTAGCGAAATGGATTTAAATGACCATGAAACAAATTGAACAAGAAATAGTCGAGGCAGCTAATTTCAGAGTATCCTATAATGACAGAAAAAAAAAAGCCAAAAAAAAGGGGGTGGAGGGAGTTTCAAATGATGTTAAATTTGTTGTACTGCATAGCATCGCTAAATCATTAAGTTTTAAATATTAATATACTGTTTCACCGAATTCTTACTTACCTATGAAAAACTTCTCCCCAAGTTTTCCGAAAATTGTCGTTTATCTTTGTTTACATTTCACTTTCCTGGCGATTTTTTTCTTTTTGTGAAAATCCGTACATATACGAATAGAGAAAACTTTCTGCAGTACCCAAATGTGTACATACTGTTTCCGTGCAAACTCTTTTCTTCTTTTCAATCTTCAACTTATACTGTTTAATGTTTAATTTAAACGTCCAGGATGGATAGAACAGCGTAGGAGACACGCGAATATATCTTGAGCAATGAGTAAACGCGATGTTGGAGAAGAATTTGGAGGAGAATTTTGGAGGAGAATCGACATTAAAAAAAATCGATTAAGGCAAGAGCCTTGAAAGAGGTAGCAATGAACTTTTCTGGGATTACGACGGAGAAAGGCAGAAGACTGATAAAAGAAAAATTTCAGACGTAGAGAAGAGTTCTGATAGTCATAAAATATACCGAGATCATTAATTAAAATCTTTGAACTAAATTTATGTACCTCAGAATTTACGTAAATAGTCGTCTGTTTTTTATAGAACAGATATCGATTTCCCATATTCTCCCAAACGTATGAACATTTTGAAAGCTTTGTCTGCTACTAGTTCCGGAGATGACCGTCTTTAATTCTTATTACGCTTTTTAAACCTACCATCCGGTCTAAATCGGATTATTGCTGTTTCTTCCGTGAATATCAACGCGTCTAGTACTCAACTTATCAAACTAGATCGTAAACTCTCCTTGTCGCGTCTTCTTAAAATCCGCTCCCATCTCGGTTCTTCTAGCCGTGACTGACGTACCTCCATTTTCTATGCGTACATCTCATCTTAGCTATTGCTTCCTTATCGAACGTCTCGCCACGTCCTTCAATAAAAAATATTCCTGCCTACTTCAATATTGCTGTTTTTCTCCCAAAAAACCTATTCAGTTTTTTTTATAGCTTCCACGTCTAGAAAAATCTTTTCTCCCTGCATTATTTCACACGACGTACTACTTTTTTCCCCTTAATATTACCAACGTTATCCATCTTGAAGATGTTTTTCGGTTGCCTGCCTACCTAACCCGATAAATTGTAAATTTATTGTTTTGAAGGATTCTCTATTCTCTTTACACACTACTATTTTTACGCTGGCGGCTCCAAAGGGCCTCATTGCGTTGATACGTCCTATACTATTCCTTCTAGACATCATTCCTCTTTTAAACTTGCTTCTCTATGCTACGTATTTTTTTAAGATTGCTTGCAATCAGATCTGCTATACTGAGTTGGCACATTCTATAAAAAATGACATCAAATTCTCATAATTTCTGATTCTAAAAGTGTCCTTGAAACTCATCATCATCATTATATCCTCAACCATTCGGTTGGTGGACAACCTATTCGTACATAACTATCTCATTAAATTTCCTATTCATCCTAACTGCAACACTATCATTTTCGAAATCCGTTCCGTGATTTCCATCCTCTCTGTCTCCAATTATTTCCAGATAGATTTCTTGTGGATTCCCGGTCACGTAAGAATTGAAAGAAATAAAAGTACAGATATTTTAGCAGGCTCCAGTATTTTTTTTTTCGGGAAACAATTTTAATCAGTTTCCCGCCAATGAATTATTAAAGCTAATGAAATTTTCACATTGGGCTAACTATTCTTCCTTTCCTAATCCTTATTCGCCTTATCTCCTAGCTTTGCTTCCGTATTTGTCCTTGGTATTCTGATTTCCCATTTCAGCTCTTTTACCTCTTTCATAGATCACCTTCGGGGCTTAATCATCGTAGTTTGTTTCCAAACTTCACTTTTTTGTTTCTCTATTGCACTTTTTCCGCTTTGTGCTCTTTGTTTCTCAATGTCATTTAAGTGCAATTCCAATCCTATTTTCTTCGGATGTTCTTTTCTTTCTCTTTTACGCACTAAATTTGGACTCTTCTCGCTTTATAATGCTTCCTTTATTCTCTCGATATCGTTTCTTCTAATTATCCATATTATCTCTGTATCACTTATAATTCTCATTAAAATGTAAACTTCTTTTTTCTCATCTTCGACACCAATACTACCACATTTGATTCTGCCTTATCTCTTTCCTACTTTCTAATTCTTTGGTCCAAATATAACCTATCTAATGAACTTCTTGACCTTTGCTCCTTAATATTTTGGGGAGCCATATTATCCCTACACTTTTCGATTCCTTGCTCATACTTTTTTCATATTTCCTTATTCTCATTAACTCTCTTGTACATAACGTTTTTAATTAAAAAGACGCATGGCTTATTATTTAATACTTCAATCACAATTATATTTCGGGGCTAGTAAACTTGATTGTATTCAATGTTGTTTTAAGAAGATCTACCGTCTAGTCTTTTAGGACTAGTTGTATTCTGGGGCAGTGCGGATTCCACTTGATTATGGTTGCGGTTGTGGTCATATTATTTCGGTATAATTTTTACTAATATAAACACTGAGTCTAAGGCAGTGTGGGCTCTACTTGATTTGTAGTGGGGTCATGTTACTTTAGTTCTCATCATTTGTAAGCTTTGAATAAAATCCGGGGCAGTGTGGGTACTGTTTAATTATACTGTTATATAAAAAAAAAAAAAAAAATTCAAGATAAAAGGAGTTCTAGATATATAACAGATGAGGTAGGGAACTTTCAAAATGATTTACAAGAAACAGAATATATGCCATCTAGGCCAGAGAAAAAACTAAGAGAACTTAAACAAAAAACAAACCGAGATATTGAAAAACGGTTCACCATAATTCAGAGAAGGACTTAATACCGCACACAGTTAATTCATTGAAAAAGAGACAGGAATTTTTCCAGACGCAATACTTCTGGTAAGTGTACTTTAATTCAGATAAATGTCATTCAATCACCATATTAATCATGTACGTAATAATGCCTTCCGATCACTGGGCTTTGTAATTAGAAACAGTAATACTTTTAAAAATTCGCGAACGTTAAACATTTTATTTAAAATATGGATCTGTTTTATTCGGGTTCCATACAAGTCATGATCAATATCTCGGTTTTTATATTTTTCTACGGACATCAGATTTCATCGAGGTGATATTAATAAAATCGATTAAATGTATAAAATATTAAAATAGACGTAGGGAAAAAGATTAAATTTCGAATTTCGAATTGTAAATTTTCTAATTATGTGCACTGCTAAAAATCCCTTTTCCCCCGAGGTTTAGAACAATACCCGCGATTATCAGATGAACAGGTGTAAAAAATTGATACTAATCGAATTTGATTTCGTACTAACCGTCTTCGCTTCCTCTATTTCTACCCATATCAAAATTTTAACCTTTTTTTATCAACATTATCCTTAGTTTTTTTTTAGTCACTATTGTTGTCGTTCCGGTTAAAAGCTACTCTCATATTTTTAATATGTATGTGAATAAACTGTTACATTATAAATTACCAGTTAAACCCCTCCGGCCTGTCCACATACTATTCTAATGCTTCCGCTATAGAATTAAAATGTTGTGTATTGGAATTTGTTGCTTCGTCGAACGTGGCTAACGAAAATTCCTTCGTAAAAGACGAATGCAGAATGCAAAAAAACATCGGAATTCACAACGTTTACGAACCGATCGATACCGCTCGTGCCTGCTAAAAAGTCACTCGGATCGTTGGAGAAGACCGGTATTGCTCCCCCTCCCCCGAGCCGTAAATGAGAGCTTTGCGATGGTCATTTATTCTAATTGCGAACAGAACTCTCAACTCATCAACTGATTGATAACGCGCGTTGATGCTACTGTTTTTATTATTCCAATGAAGACGTTGCTCTCTTTTTCTTTCGTCGCCATTAGGCTCGCGAGTGCATATTTTTACTTCCGCTACCGAAACAATATCTGGATTGAGATCGGTGATGTATCATTATATATACTATATCGGGCATGACATGATTTACGATGCTATTAATGCGCTATCTATGAAATTTTGTGCATTACTTCGAACGAGAAGAAAACGTAAATCAAAACAAAAAAAAAAAGACATTTCGTGCCCTCTACTAGCCGCGAACACGCGATCGTAAGACAGATTGCGTGCTCCAAGAAACGAATTACTTATTTTCGCGCCCTGTTTAAATTTTCTCTATCCTGCGGAAAATGAAGAAAATTTTATTAATATTTATTAGCGTTCCGGATTCTTCAAAGTCACAAAATGGCAAAAGCGCGCGTCCTACTTCCTCTTTACTATGTTCCTTTCTAGAAATTTCCTTTATATATTAGTAAATTAAACATTAGTGAACTTAACGTTACATGTTTCACTATAAATAATTCACTGCGAAACTCCCGATGCCCATTAAACATTAAGTTATTAAGTGGAAAGTTCATTTTAAATACTGATTAGTTTTTACGCTCCCGTGGGGAAAAAAATTACGTGCTGATTGACAAAAAGTGAAACAAAAGGTATCGAAAAAAAAGAGAAATCATATCAAACATCCGCCGTTAAAAATTAAATGTTATTTCGGAGAACATTTTTAATGTTTTAATTTTGCTTTTATTTCATTTTTGCTAATCTAGAATATCGCTGGACAATGTATATTAAAGCCTAATCACCTGAGCGCCATCCGCTGATATAGGACCTTAATGCTTAACCGTAGTGCTTGAAACTAACGGTCCCTTCCTGTGTAAGCGACAAACCTCGAATTATCCAGCAGAGAAGTAATTGCTAAAGATTTTTTTGCAATTATGTAATGCTTCAGTGTGTGCTTCGGAGGTTCTGCGTTGCCAAGTGTTTTATCGATTAATAGTTTTTCAAGTCCTGATATCTTTGCGTAATATTTGTGTTTGCCCTGCAACGTTCACAAACTTATCATACTAAAATCGGGTTTGTTACTCTAATATATTTTTCTCGTTTTAATATTTTCAAAAGAATAACTCTATTTTGTCGTAAGGAAACTACTGTGCTATTTGCGTTGTGAAATGTTTACATTTTATATTTATTTAAATCAAAACCATCACTAAATTACGATAATATTTCGTAGCACTTAAATTAAACTACATATATATTCCTAATTCATTGTATTTCATATTTATTTCAGCCGAACTGTTATAGAAACGAAAATGACGAAAGAGACGAGCCAAGTCAAACAAAAAGAAATATACGCGGAATCAGTACTCAAAAATATAAGAAAAAATCAATGACCGGCAATCAGTTATGGTACCGTGTTGGTGGACATCGATCTTACTCGGCGTAGTGTTGATTTAAGGCATTTAAAAAGGAACCGAAATAAGCCGAATTAATGCAAAGGGAAATTTCAAAACGTTATAATAAAAATACCCCAATTGCGTCATAATGCCTAAAAAAACAAAAGAAAAAACCCCTAAATTTAAACGACTTTATATCTTTAAAAAAATTTGGTATAAAGGTTGGAATTCATCGGCAACAGATCACTTTCGCGTGCTATAATTACCAATAGTGAAGAAACACTCGGAAAATACATGTACTTTAGCATTTACCGTAGGAAGTTTTTATTTAGGCGCGTAAATAATTAAAAAGCGTTAAAAAAAATTAATATCCGGTTTTATAAATGTATTTTTATTAGGATTTATATACATTTTAAATCTTGCACTCTTCGTCAGTGTAAAATAAGTACTAAAGACGGCAATGAAAATCGCGAAATTTTCGAAAAGCAATTTATCAAATACCCCCCCCCCCGTAAATAGTAATGTATTTCGGTTGGAGCAGGTGCGAGCTAAACGCGTTAATATAATCTACATATATGATGTAAAATTAATCGAGGGATAAATAATTCCACTAGCACGAATGTTTCAATACGCAGCAAGTTCCCTCTAATAATGATGAATGCGAAGTGACTATTTCTATTCCATTACTTATTTTTTACGACATAATCGATACTTCGACGATTCGCTAATGTCTGTGCTCTATTTATCGAACAAGTGTATTTTATTTAACATTGTAAACTTTTTCAATATTTTTATTAAATCTTTTGCGCTAATCGAAAGCACATTTTAACGGTAACAACTGTTTTCAACAATTTGATATTAAGAAAATCTTTTTATAATATTAAAATTAAGGTGATTAACGTTTCGATATCCTAATACAAAAATTACGGAGTTATAAATACATCTCGACTAATATGTTTGTTATGAATATTTTTAATACAAAAATTACAGTTCTACTAAATTCACCGTCTATCCATGTGAAAACATTAATTACTAATAAATAAATTACCGAGTACTCGCTTATCAAAAAAAAAAAAAAACGACAAATTGATTAAAACGTATTTTACTTTCTTTTTCTTTTTTTTTATGGCTACGAAACAACACTACTATAACATTTTTCCAAGTCGCTAAATCGAAAATATATTTATACTTATATTATAAAAAAGAATAAAATCTTATTTGGAAAATAAAAAAAAAAAAAAAGAGTGAGAAACTAAATAGATGCAATACTATTTACTTCTGAGTAATTTAAATAATAATTTTTCCTTTTTTCTGAGAAGATATCATCCTACGAAGCGGAAATATACCTGCAGATATAAAATTATCATATATGAATTTTCTCCGGGTTTCGTGTTTTCTGCAATGAAATAATAGATGTTTTGGGCTCTTTTTTTTGTTTTTTTAGATCACCAGTCGAGGGCATTACCCAGCATTAGGTTGTGTTAGTGAGAGAGAGGGAGAAACGAATTAGAATAGAATATTACTGGAGATGGAAGTGAAAGAATAAAAAAAACTCTATATGGAGTAGGCAAACCGAGTTTCAGGAGTTGACTATAGAAGTGAGAGCGTTCTATAGATACAGACGCGCATTCAAAGAAGATGTGATTTGTGTCGCAGAGTAGATTAAAATCATCCGGATGGAAGGAACAGTTCACTGAAATATATTGCTGTTGTCCACAAAATTTAACATCATTCTTTGCGACCTACCTGTAATCTGCAGACTATGATAACGAATCTTCATCCGGCTAGGTACTTCGCCGGTGTATTGTAAAATCACGTGGCTTACGTTAAGATTGGTGTTGCGATAATGTCTAGTTGCTAGAGCGCTTGGCTTCCGTTTCGGAAGTCTCTCGAGTTCGATCCCGGGCCACGTGTCAGAAATTATTTCGAAAAATTAAATTAAAATACTCGCTAATAATCACGTGTAAAGCAATGGAAAACATGCATACATATGCGCGCTAGTTTAGTACACAGCAGACAGACGCGAGACTGCATTTGTAGAGCGATGAATCAAACAATCACAATATCAGTTGCAAGTGTAGTCTTACCTGTGTGTACATTCGTACTGCATGTAAACAATTGCTTAAAACACCATGCCTGTATACCTGTACAGCTGAAATGTACGAATAGGTAGTCACCGACATTCAGGAATTAAATATGACACTATATGACACGATGATGTAAGATTATCAGCAGCTCTATCGATTTGTAAAAACTCGCACAGTGGGGCATTATTAAGCCAATCGTCATTTATTCGTCTTTAGCTTTACCTACCAAATCTATGGAACGTATAAACCGGAATAGTATATACCATCCACATCTGCTTAACCGCAGCATCCAGCAATTCATTTCCCACGATACTGCATTGAAACCCAAAAGAATTTAATTACATTACTCAGGCCTAGACGGGAAGCATCATCCGTAAATCTCCGATTTTCAACGCGACACGATCATACTACTTTTTTTGTTTCTTTCCATATCGACGCCGGCAGATGTTAGTTATAAGCTGGTGTCTTATACTGTTGACAATCTGTTAGTTTTATTATACATTGAGCGAACGGTTGTATCTACAAAATAATTACAAAAGCGATTAACAGTGAAAGTTAAAGAAATTATCTCTTGTATAGTGTGTAGCGGTATTTAATTCAGTATTGGAACACCGAGTTTACGTATTAAGAAGGAAGTTCTCGATAAACAAATTATTCAACTACTGATAATTTCAGAAATTATAATACACTATCGAATGTAGAAAAAATGTCTATTATTCGTGCAATTATTCTATGTACTACATACGCCAAAAAATGCATTATCAACTGAGATATACAGGATATTTGAAGTAATTAAAGTTGTACTTTAAAAAACATTTTATAGTAATCGATCTTTACATAATTTTTCGAATTAAATTCAGTTAAAAGTTGTCTATTTATTCATGAAATATCACACATTTTTCCCATATTCAAATATGTGTAAATATACGAACAGAATGACGCAAATATAAGATGACGTACAATTATGATAAAGAAGAAGCGTATTTTTTTGTAAAAAGAATAAACAAGAGTAAATAAAATACTTGCACAAAGTATTGACGATTTTAATAAAACGTCACGTGAATTTTCACAGCTAATCACTGCAGAAATTTTTCATATAAATAAATTTTTTTAAATCATTTTCTTCCGTGGAAATATTTATTAAATTTATCGGTTTTCTTCAATTGAAATTTTATAGGCTTTGCTTTCTCCGCATTCACATCTCTTTTGTAACTATTTTCACATATTATAGTTATCGTAATAAAATTAGTTTTATTTTTAACCGACTTCGAAAAAAATTTAGAGTTATATACTCGTCGCGTATAGTTTCTTTAAATGTTTGTTCGCGCATAACTCGTGCCCATGTGGACACGGATTTTGATGATTCTTGTTCATTACAAAGTGTAGTCAGTCAACGGTAATATCATAAGGGAGTGCCGATAAAAATTCATAAACACAGACTGAGTCGAAAAATTGTAAAAAAACGACTCTTTAAATAATTATTAGCGATATCACAAACGCGATTAAATTAAACTATTATTAATTTACCATGGGGAAACGTTAAACTTGGAAAAAGTTAATTTTTTGCAAGAAAGTATTATCAATTACCATGGGGAAATGTAAATTCAAAAAAAGAGAAAAAATCGAAATCTTCATAGTGCCATTTGCAGGCTTGTCACTGACGGAAATATTACGTTTTTACATTAGTGCGTATAACTTTTGTTCTGAATGACTCGAATAATTTTTTTTTATTAGGAATTTTACTGACCAATGATGGTCCCCCCTGTATGATGAGCATATCGGTAATGCTAAAAATTGTGAAATAAAATATTTAAAAAAAAAAATAAAAAAACAATCCACTTCATGATTTAAACTAAAAATTTAATAAAAATGCACTAAGAAGTAAAAAATAATTTAGTCGACAAAAAATAATATATTTCAGAGTAATATAGGTAAGGATATTGTGATTATTCTTAAACAACATTAATACTTATTAGAGTCGCCATCAAATTTAAATTGCAATAAAATTAAAAATCGCATTAAATTTCATAGAACGGATAATAAAAAAGGGAAATGTTGATAGAAAAGCGCCGTCATGGAAGAACAGATGAAGAAGTTGAATACGATACGCGAAATTCACCGAGTGCGCATGGCAAACTGAAAATCGAAACGAATGGCGGAAAAGCAGTAACAGTGATAGATCGCATTACGACTGGAAAAAGACAGTAGAATTAATCGAAAGTAAGAAATCGACTGTATAGCTAAGCAACCGAAAGACGGAACAAACCAGCCAACGTATATGTAGATTAGGCGGTGATGTTCAACTAAGACCCGATGTGCCGCTTCTATAAATTAAGAATATAGATAAATTTCTCTTTTAATGCCGACAGTTGACGAGTCCAAAAAAAGGAAGCAAAAAAGGAATTACGATAGGGGCATTTTAAAAGAGTAGAATACAACGACCAACTCGAATGTTCGATTGCAGAAGGCCTTTGCTCGACTCCAGAACTAAGCGATTTTTTTAATTTTACTTAAACTGGCCCGGTTTTTATTCCATTTTAAATCGCGCAAATTTAAAACCTATTGTAATAGATTTTTCTGGGTAAGTTCCACTGTTGACGTACCCAAAAAAAAAAAAAAAAAAGATTAGAGTAATTTATATCAGCGGCTATTTTGCGTAATAAAAATTAAATTTTAATTCGGTAATGACGCCGGTAACGCGATATAAAAATGGCCGGCTTATTTGTATCAATAGAAGTTTACAAGCAATAATCCCTCCGTCAGATGGAATTAAAAGTATGGAAGCAAATTAAAACAACTATCATTTAGGTTTTGTTGGCCCGTGCTCTATTCATTAACATCGATTTTTGAAAGTTAATCTTCTTACATGATGCTCCTTACTTTCATTTCCTTTCTCATCCGTCGTTCCTGTTTTGTCCTCCTTTATTTGTATTTTAATCTATTGCATTACAAACTAAAGAACAGTAAGTCGGCAGGATGTGCGACGCAATAGCAGCGGAAATGTTTAACCCGTGAGAGGTCGCAAAGAAAAAATAACTCGAGAGGTGGTCGTACACAGAGGATTTTCTCGAGTCCCAAAATTTTATATTTCAACATACGCTACTAACGTTTTAAAAGTTATACGAATATATATATATATATATATATATATATATATATATGTATATGTATATGTATATACACATTATTTAGTTACCTTTCTATAGGAAAAGCCAAAAATGTTAGCATATATGTGTATGATAATATTAGTTTTAAGCATTTTAAAAGATATTGTATACTTTTTATGGCATCGTCTTATGTTTCTCTAAAAGTACCATGTGAAAACATATGATTGTCTTAAACGATTATAAAAAAAAATGAATTTTAATTCCTATATAAATAAATTAAAACACACCAGTTAATTAAAAAAACATAACTTTACTTGTCACTGCTATTATTTAGTTGCCGTCATAATCCGTGCAGTCTACACAGGTCGGAGCTGCACGTTGTTTACAGAAGAATTTTTTGCATACTCCGCAGTTGGTTTTGGAAAGATAATTTTTTTTCCAATCGCATTTGAAACATCTACCGCTAATAACTGCAGTTTTTTCTAGCACTTTATCATGAATTCCCACAATTCCTTTAATTCTGTATTTGATACCAACCCTTGGTAAATTTCGATGAAAAAGAGGCGATTTCATATACTCATTACACAGTTCTTTTGATAACGTTTTTAAAAATTTTTTTCGTAATATATCGAAGTTATTTGTGTTTAATGTAAAAATTACATAATTGTTTATCTCGGCGATATTTGAAAGTGAAAAAAACATTGCTATTGGTCAACGATTAGTGATCCTGCTGACTGAAAAGGCACTAATTTTTTCATCAACAGTGTCCACTCCAGCTTTAGTAGTTTTACAAAATGAAGTTCTTTTTTATCAACATCATCGTATGAATGCATCGAAAACAACGTTAAAACGGTTTTGTTCTTCCTAGGAACGTAACTTACTAATGTCAAATCTGATTGAAAACGAAATATTGAACTGTTCACTGATCGATCTTTGTTGATAAACAACGGTGGTATTTCACGTTTATTCTTTTTTAGAGTACCTACAATCGTGAGTCGATAATTTTCAATTAAGTCACGAGCCAATGGAATTGATATGTACCAGTTGTCCACAGTCACATTTCGACCACTTCGTTCTACTAATCTTTCCACAACGCTTTGGATGGAATTACTGACGTAAAATGGTCCTGTAGGTTGCGTTGTAAAAAGTTTTCGAACAAACTGGAATTTTAATGCGTATTTAACAGGGTTTTTTGGCATATACTACGGGAAATTACATCGATCGCGGACAGCTAGTAGCATTTCATCAATCTTTATATGTTCGCTAAGACTGAAATTGATTTTATAGTTCCCAATAAACCGTTCAAAAAGGTCCCTTTTTTTTTTTTTTTTTTTTTTTTTTTGGTGTCCTCACTCTGGATAATACCGATGAGGCAAATGCATCATGCATTACAGTAGTACAAATTGTATGATGGTAAGGTTAAAACGACCCATCCAATGAAGTTTTTGGTGTCAGATCATCCTTAACATTGATTGCGGTAAATTAATACAAGTGTATATGTTGCTTACGGAAATTAATTTCTGGTAAAATTATTAAACATTTGAAAATTCTTAGTTACTAAGTCTTCTGCTGAGCACTGAAAATGAAGATCAGTGAGCTATTACATCCAGCTAAGATATGAGCAATCGTATCGGGAAAGTTACATTTAATACAATTAGACGAATCAGCAATTTTAAACCGGTGTAAATAGTATTAAAAAATTCCGTGATCAGTGAGCAATTGTACGTTAAAAAAATTTGGTATATAATTTATATTGTTCATCTCAGCTTTTGGATCTTGGTCTTCCTTCTCCATACAATGACTCTTATGTTCTCTCATTTCCTTCCTTGTCAGTTGTTCTCCTATTCTACCTTCTTTCATTCATTCAATCTCGCATCAGATTAAAATCTAATATGTTATTCTCCTTTTGAGCTATTACTTAGATTCCTTGGTTGCTCTTCGTTAGCGTACTCATAAAAAAAAAAAAAAAAATTGTTCATTCTATTTAATATGTTAGGGAAGCAAAGTTTAAGCTTTACAATTATCTCATATTGTCTGATATGTCTCTTATTGGCGTTAGTTTATTCACTGCTTTTCTTTCTTTCCGTAAATTTAAATTATCAAACTGAATCGCTCGCAGTAAATATTTAAACCGGTTTTGTTGTACATAAGTCTTCTAAATTAATTTCCGTAGATTTATGCACTACTCCTGCTAAATATAGTGTGTCCACAAAAAGCTTTATACTGTACTAGTGACATTTCAGCCGCATCTCTTTCTCTACTGGATTTATCCTTATTATTTTCTGAATCCATATATTCGTGTTTGTTGTAATATTTTCAACTATTTCATCTCGGTAAAATATAACTTCCAGATATCTACGAGTGTGTTAGCATCTTGAGCAATTACTCGGCGGGTCATACGAATTCGTGAAATATTTTTCTTCGAAGTTTTGAT
Source organism: Icerya purchasi (assembly GCA_039619475.1). Taxonomy (NCBI): domain Eukaryota; kingdom Metazoa; phylum Arthropoda; class Insecta; order Hemiptera; family Monophlebidae; genus Icerya; species Icerya purchasi. The sequence continues at coordinate 80,255,783 of CM077116.1, forward strand.
AATTTCGGAAGTGGATGTATATTCCACAAAGTGTGGCCATCTTTTCCAGTATAACCCGATGCCTTATTTGTACTCAAATCAGTTTCTTCACTATCTTCATTTCATCGTTAGAAATTTCCGAATTCGAATCATGACCGCTGCATTCCGATATATGTCAATAACAGATTCATCAGAACAATCACTAGCAATACATTCCGGTTCCTCATTAACATTGACTAATAATCTTGAAATTCTTTCTTCCTTCCGTTTTATTTTAGAGAAATTAGAATAGACGAAGCAGTTATATGAAAACAAACTGGTTAAATTTTGTACTACTTAATGTGTATTCAACTGAAACCAAAATATAAGTAGGCTAGCAATTTAGATTAGAAGAAAAATTTGGTATGGCTCCAGACTAAAATAAATAAAATATACAAAATTTCAACAGATCGTCAGCTGCGACATTATAGAAACATGAACCGAATGAAGTGCGACCGCTAGAAATTAAATATCGAATTAAACGACTTTTACCAATTGATTTAAGTACATATAAAAAGTTAATGTGGTCAGCGGTGGAAACCATCCAATTAAGTTTTGGCTTTTACCAAGAAGAGAATCAATAATAACTAACAAAAAACCATTTCCGAAACACGACTCTTCACAGTCAAAACTGCCGAGACTGCAAAATTCCTCACTTTGAACACAGCTGAAACCCCTACAGTCATTACGTACTACATCATACGATGTCTAAAAATCAATCAGCCTAGAATAAGAGGAACCTACGGTAACTAAACGAAAAAATATTATCTGATAATATTGTTACGCAAAAAAGGTCGTACACGGAGAAAAACTACGGGTCTGAACAAAATACGTTTTTACGTCAAACAAGGCGATAGGTGTTCGTAATATTCTAGAACACTCTAAAACGAAAGATAGTAAAAGCTTAAAATTATCCGGTTGTGCCATTCGAAAAATATTCTATAAAAATTAAGCCACCCGGAGGAGGAAAACTTTCTCACGGGTTAAATCAAGCGAAGAAAAACATCTCGATGTACATCAAACGTGCAATAAAATTCGGAGAAATAACGCACGGCCAAAAGACTAGACGGAATCATTGTACATCCTAATATGAAAAAAAAAAAAGGAAACGAACAAGTCCACAGCGCAATTATAGATCGATCGCTTTAATCAGTCATGCGATTAAGGTCTTGCTTTACGTGCTTAAAGACATATCTGTTGACATACATACAACAAGCTTTATGCACGGGAAAGGAACGCGTGAATAACCTCTCAGTATCGGACAGATAATTGCAAAAACCTACGAAAACAATATTCCGACAATGTTATTCTGGATTATTCCGAAGCTTTCAACAAAGCGAAACACGCTGTTGGTTGTGCTAGACGAAATGAGCGTCCCGGAACATCTAAAATTACATTAATCAAAAACCTCTATGTGAATAATGCCGTCTACTATACAATGAAATATCTGAAAGTTTCAAAACAAAAGCACGTCAGACAAGAATGCATCCTATCTCCCGTATTATTTAATATACACAGCGAATGGATCATGCACCAGGTAACTGAAAAGTGGGAAGGAGGAGTTAATATCGGCGATAGAAAAATAAATAACATACGCTACGCCGATGACACAGTTATAATAATCGCTGTTAACGAAAAAAAAACAAAACTGGCATCATTAATATTAATTTAGACTTCCACCGGAAAGCCAATCTTACATTGAACTAATCAACATGTACAATAATGATAGTTGATAGAGCAAAAAAAATACGGGAAAATTTACCTTAATAACCGACATTGATAAACAATCTTAGACTGCATATAGTCTGTCAGGCGAAAGAAGTCCGTTCGAATTTTGTCAATGTAGTGTACTAACAACAGGGAACGTATGATAATTGACACGTTTTTCAATATTACCGACAAAAATCATATTGCTATATTCCTGTCATTCCAGCGCTTCTCGGAAGCAGTAGCCTTGTTTTTGTTTCATCTCTGCACAATCATCCGTTCTTTTTTTCCAACCTGTTTTGATCCAGACGAACTACGTAGTGATAACAGAATGACTTTTATCCGATACACGATGAACTGAAGGTTAATCTGAGGTCCCCTGATCTCATTATGTCAGCGCGTTTCGGTTATTTTACGAACGGACTTCTTTCGCTTGACAGACTATACGTAGCAGCACTTACGTAACCAATGATGGGAAGTGTGAGATAAAACGAAGAATAGACATGGAAAAAAACGCTTTAAGCCAATTTACAAAAACATCGAAAGACCATCAAGTAGAAAAGTAAAGAAAAGAAGCATGCTAAGAATATCACGGACAGAGAACCAAACTTTCAACAATCTTAAAACAACTGCTTATAAAGGTAACGTTTATTGCCTACGATAATAAGGCGGAGTTCAAAGTTCTTTGGCCATATCATTATGGGACGGATTAGAAAGAATTCTTAAAATGGAAAAATTAATGGAAAGAGGAGACGAAGCCGACCCCGCCAATGAGGCATCATATTAAATCTGTCACAAAACTGCCTCTATCGGAACTAATGAAAACCATTAACAACAGAGAAAACAATGGAGACAGGTGGTCTCTCGATCCATGATGACGTGCGTAAATGGACGACTGAAGAAGAAGAGAAGATTAATGTTACCCTAATCCCTGTACGTACTCTTGCCATAGCTATAAAGAAGAAAAAAAAGACAAACATAAATTTTCGGAAATAGAACCCGTGGAACTGCAGCGTTACGTAACTTTTGAAAAAAAAAGAAAAAAACTCGATTTTCATAAACCGCCCAGAGAAATCAAAAATTCCTCCAACAGTCATCGCGAAGCAATTTAATCAACTTCTTAGCCACCTGAGAATTCTGTAGTGTGCATCATTAAATTTTCAAATACGGAATATGATTTAATAATATCTAAACTTTTCGGTTATCCTCCTCGGTAATATCCGATGTCCTCAATTTCTGTGAATATTACGATTCAAAAAGTTATTATGATCTGAGTAATGTAGCAAACCGGCAATGACGATTCTTGCCGATGCGACCCTACTTCACGGCCAACGAAAAAAAATTGAGAAATTAATAAAACGGCAATTTTTCAATAAATCATATTAGTAAGGAATAATATCCTGAACGGGAGCGGTTTCATTACTGGTGAGCGTCGGATAAACTATTTTTATCGCTTACAAGTATGACCGATAGCGTTGTTTTTAGTGTTACGCCCTATTGAGATAAAGAAGAAACGCGTTAAACACTTTTAAACACTACCAGAATGAAAATCGGTAAAATTCAAACGTCGTTCGATTATATTCTCGGTTCTTCTAGACCGGATTTAAAAACGATAAAAAAAGGCATAGACACGGCTGCATTCGAGCGACAGCAACAGGTAAAGCGTAATAATAACAGAGCCGACGTTCTCAAAAAGCGAGTAAAAGTGCCGAGAGAAAAAGATCGATGCTGCATGACATAAATATTCGCGATACACGAACACGGAATCGATACATTAGTCGAAAACGATACTTTCACCGGCAATGTGTGGCCCGGGCAGTAGTTCGTTTCGAGCACGATTATTAATATTTAAAAGTGAATAGGTAAAATTACGTTCACCTTAATGAGGGCTCTTAATTTACGGTTGCCGTCGAACAGTTCTAAATCAGCCGCCTGATCAACGCTCGCCTATGACGAAAAAAGAAACTGCAAACTGCTACCGTTCGCCGCTAAACAGGTTGTTAGTCCGCCATGCTCGCAGTTAAATGTTCTCGGTGACTCACCCGGGTTAAAATTAGTTCGTTTTTTAGCGGAGGCGCGCGTGTTATTAAAAAATACCGATGACCAACAGATCGCTTGAGTACGCGTTCTGGAGGAAAAACATCGCGACTCCAGCTAAAATCAGACGTGTCGATAACCTTTCCGTGTAACCGCATAGCAGTCAACGGAAAAATCAGTTTCTACAGAAATTATTAACTTTTATGTTGTTGTTTTTTTTTGGTTTTTTCTAGCGCAAGTGAAATTTTGGAAGTTTTAACGTGCCACAGCAGAATTCGAATCCGGTTCTAAACGAAACACAATTAACTAATTAATTACGCCACAATAGCTGTTTGACTTTATAGTTAATTGGGGTGGGGGGGGGGGGTCAACACTAAATTTCACCTACAAGCAAGTTTCGCGAAACATGTCTGCGTTGAAGGTACATATTAAGCGCGAATATAGATTCCCCGCGCCCCCGTACTAATGAAAATTATTCGCCGGCTATTCGGCAGTTATTTGCGCCCGGAGCAGTTGGAAGTTTTTGTTTTTTTTATTTCGTACATTTTCCACGGAGTCCTATCGAACTACTTTATAAGTGATCACCGCTTTTTCTTTAAGCAACACTTTCCTGCGAAACACGTAAGACAGAGTAATCCCGGAGGATGTACTCTATTTAGTAAAATGAAGCTGTCGCGACCAAATTCCTTCTTTCAACAACAACCGTACTTCGCAAGAAAATAACGACCGTAACTCTTTGCTTTGAAAGGATCCTGTTCGGTACGTTCCCAGTTACGATACACTTAATGCTCGAAGGAGAGTTTCTGTTTCCATAAAAAAAATAATTTTTACATTGACCGTTCAGGGATTTTGCAATATATCATTTCTTGCACATTAATGTCCGGTAAAATTATTTGATCTCATAAAGGACTATGCTCAAAGGTCGGCACGCGACTTATTATAATATTCGCATGTTACGGCCGAACAGATGGTCACTCTCTTCAGCATATCAGAAAGTCCAAATAATAGTCTGCGATACAAGACGGACAACAGTTGAATCGACATGATGAAGCGCATTCAGCAACAGTTTCATTACTTTCAGCCTATCTGTCCGGTTCAAACTGCCGTTATCTTTATTTTTCCGCGCCTTTAAACAGCAGCTGTATTTTCCGCTTTCGTATTTTATCCTCCCGCGTTATTAAGTCAATTATTTTGCTCTTCTTAAAGTCATCCTCTTCCTTTTCTAATCCTCACCCCTTTTATTGTCAAATCAAACCGTATCCTTCTTCAGGGCCTTGGTTTCGGTCTTCCCCAGTCACGTCATCGCTTCCTCTACAATACGTTTTTCATTCTCAATCGCACCTTCCTTCTTTGGCCTTTTTTTCGATTTCCGATTGTTACATCTCCCTACTGTATACCCTGCAGACAACCACATTCCAACCTTCCCGGCAGCGTTCCTCTACTCCCAACTTTTAAGTTTTTGTCTTCCTACCAGTATTGCGCGACATACACCTTTGCCTCTCCCCTCATTAGCTGTTGTTCCTGCGCGAGCTGTCTTCGTTCCCCCTATTTATATACACATTAAAATACGACCCTCTCTGTTTCTCATTTTTAACAATTTTCGCAGTTTCCGAGTCACTTGGTTGGCGTTTCCAATTTTTAAATAAAATGATATATGTATCATTGAATTTATAGTGAGCTTTTTGCGCATCTCAGTTGTTTTCCCTTCGAATCATATAACTATCCATTTTTAATGCAAATAACTTCGTCTTTTTATAAGTGTAACCGGTGGCGCTTTCTTTTGGCCCTACTTCTTCATCAATATTTCAAACCAAGGGCGTCGCCAGTCGATGGGGCAAGATTAGTTGTCAGCCGCGAGGGGGGGGGAGATGATAGAAAAAAGATAAGAGTTATATGAAAAATGAAATTTATAAGTTGTAAAGGCTTAATATTTTATTAAACAAGAATAAAATCTTAATTGAGACATAATTTTCGTGGGTTTCTGGAAAATTGTTCATGATTACGCGCCTATGAATGCTCATCATGGCCAGTTGATTAAAAATGTTAAAGCTCCAGGGGGGGCAGCTGCACCCCCCCCCATGCTGGCGACGCCCATGTTTCAGATAGTAATCGATTCATTATTCAAAAATTTTATTTTTAACAAATCCATCTTCACTTCCATACCTCATCACTCTAGTTTTTCTCCGTTTAATATCGTTTCTCTTGTCCTTTCCCGTATTTCCTGCGGCTCTTTCTCAGCTATTCTTTACCATTTTAGTTCATCTTTTCAGTTCACTATTTAATTTTCTTTCATTAATGTTACCCTTAATTACGCAGAAAAATTAAATAAAATTTCGTTATACAATTCGCACATATCCTAAAATTAAATTTTAAAGCAGTTATTTGCGTATCAAACACTATTTATTATAGGAATGTTAACAAATTAACGTCATTAGACGACAATAAATTTAAAAACTCCCTGAATATATATATATATATATATTAATAACCATGTCATTCTTACGCCAGGAGTAATGTTTGGTCACTAAATTCGTATTCTGCGTTACAATTATAAAATTCCATGGTTCTAAGAATCACATAGTCAATTAAAACCGACTCTTATAAAAATTCTAGAAGACTAGCATGATCCAAAGGAACTAGTTTATTTATATATATATATATATATATATATATATATATGTATATATATGTACGCATGTATGTATATATGTGCAAGCTGTTTCCCGCAGCATCACCCGCATGCATACAAAAAAAAAAAAACAGTTTAAATCTTTAATTTTTTCTCTTCTATTATATTCAGTTGAATTCATCTCCTCAATAAAAAATCATTGTTTAGTACTACCTTTTCGCACATTTTTCTTGTACAGATATACATACACGCTCATGGAAATTCTATATGCAATGCAGTTATACGCAAAACTTCACTTGAGGCTGACTGTAAACCCTTTTCATCATAATACAAATGCAATCCCAAGTGTGTCTACAATGATATCCACGTGCACATGATGGTTAGTCATATTTGCTATTGCCTTCTCCAGGACTATTAGCGATTATGCTAATTTAATAGATTTTATTGTTTTTATTAGCTCATGGCCCCGATATAGTAGTCCAATCGGTCTAGCTGATCGACCACCGCGATGACAAAAGATTTATTTCCTTTATTCAGTTCCCTTTCTTTTAGGCATATTACTAATGTTATAATGAAAATGAACTTTAAATAAAGTATATAACAACGAATCGGAACAGTTGGCGTAGATTTCAGGTTTGAATGTAAATAATATTTTCGGTTACCGCTGACTTTTGCTGCAGGATTCCTTGATAATTTCTCTGTAATTAAAATTTTTTTGAATATTCTAATAATTTTTTTTTTTTTTTTTATGGAACAATACTATTACGCGGCGTTACTAAACAATGTATTATCCGAAAGTTTAAAAGAAAATAATAATAAATATTACTTCAAAGCTTCGTTAATTACGTAACGTTTTTACATAATTACAATTGTGCACTAATTCATTACTACGCCTATGCTATAAAACTGTTTCCGCAGCTTCGGCCGTAAATTTGTACCTCCTTTGCCGAAATTCCTATTGGAAAATCAACTGGATTTCATTTTTGAAGATTCCACTGCTTTGGTCATTATAAACATTATGTTTTTACTCTTTCCTCTTCAGTCCATTTTCTTCGTAACTTTCACTTATTTTATAAACTACGCACTCACCTGAAAGCTCTTCCTTAGGCTTGAAATGTAAATAATTTTCATTTATTTATTTTTCTGCGTTTTAATCAGAAAATTTATGTAAAGGTTCTTTTCCCGCGGATTAACATGCATATCGATAAAAAACGATACTCATGTTCTGTTGAAGATTCTCGGCTTCCCTGTAACCTATATGTAGTCTAATGAAAGTCGGGTGCTTCGATCAACTAAAGGACTCAGTGAAACGACTGTTTTAAAAACTATAACTGACCCGTGGTTTTCTTCTACTTACACCGTATAAAGTATGTCTTACCGGCAATCTTCCATTATTACATACTTCGGAGAACATGCGTTTCACTCATATGCCCGTTTTGTTCTGGTTCTTCCGATCTCCTCATCTGGCATTTTATATCAGTTTATTGCCCGCGAAGTTATTAGGACTTAATAAAATTTATTATCAACTAGAAGGGAATACTTTACCTTTTACTCGGCCAGGAATTATTTACGTTTACCACAACAAACATTTTGTTTAAATTTTTACGTTTTTTACATTTATATATACCACGGTAATCATTCTATTTACTTTTTTTTATTGCACAAGTGAATTTTTCCACCACATTTTCCCGTTTTCATTGACAAAAGCTCTTATAGTTCGGCTAAATTATACTAAAAATTTATAAACTGTGCACTAAACTTTCCTCAGGAATCACAATCTATTTACTAGTGAAAACCGAAACAAAATCGGTGGCTCAGTTCCTATGATTAGTGCGCACAGACAAACGGAGGGATTTCCTGACTTCCATTTATATTTATTATATATATATATATTCTGTAAACTGTTCTCTACCTATCCACTTCCTCGCGCTTCAAGTGGCAATAATTTTTACTTTATTTTTTCTTAATCAATAAATTTAATAAACAAAAGTTAATAAATATCCCCTTAAATACGGGTATTATAAATGAAAAAACTGACTGTTTTTTTTTTTTTTTATGTGACCAGTAATTTCATTAATAATTAAATATTAATTAGATAATAAAACGTATTCTGATTTCTTTTTATTCTGGAATTATTTTTCCTCCGCAACACGGACATCACCGACACCAATATTCTTCGCCTCCTATGGCAACAACACGAGTAAAGTATATATATGTTTTTTCAAATGTTATCGGAATTGAAATCAGAAGTTTAAAAATAATCCATAAAACCCACGTAGTGATTTCAACTGCGAAATTATTTTGTAAATTGATAGAATAAATCAACGGATTCTTTCGCATCCGATTTCGACTTGATTTCTTACTTCATTTACGAAATCAGACTTTTGTCGCGAAAATAAATAGTACTATAAATATATATATATATATATATATATATATATATATTATTATATGTATATCTGAAGAAGGGAAAATTCCGGATTTTTGCAAGACGCACTGTCCGGACCGGTTCTATTCTGCCAACATCCTATCAGAGACCATCTTGCCCCAGGTGATATTATTAACTTGGAACAGACGCGATTCAAGCATGCATCAATAAAAAATACACGGCTGGCCACCAAATTTGAGAATTAAATTTAACGAGGAGGAAAATTGTCAACATATGAGACCTTTACAGAAATTCACCGCATGCTGAAAAATTTGGAAAATAAATAAGGCGAAAGTTAAGCAAACCGATGCGCAAACTCGTAAAAAAATCGACACATCAGCTAAACACATCACCTCCATTCTGACAGGTACAAAAAGTATACGATAAATTTAAAATTAAAAAGAACTACATATCTGTTTTAAGTTTAATCCATATTGACATGAAATATGGGTCCATTTCAACAGCCCCCCCACTTTAATATTTTTTTTTCATATATAGTGCAATCGTTTGTGCATCGTTTGTGCAGAAATGTGCACAATGTTCCATCGTTTGTGCACATTCCTATCCTGAGATATTAAAGAAAAACAGTTGGGGGGGCTGTTGAAACGTTGGCCCCCCCACTTTGAAATTTTTTATCAAAATATAGTGCAATCGTTTGTGCATCATTTGTGCAGAAATGTGCACAAACTTTCATCGTTTGTGCACATTCCTATCCTGAGATATTAAAGAAAAACAGTTGGGGGGGCTGTTGAAACGTTGGCCCCCCCACTTTGAAATTTTTTATCAAAATATAATGCAATCGTTTGTGCATCGTTTGTGCAGAAATGTGCACAAACTTTCATCGTTTGTCCACACCCCCATCCCGCGATATTAAAGAAAAATGGTGGGGGGGCTGTTGAAACGTTGGCCCCCCCACTTTGAAATTTTTTATCAAAATATAGTGCAATCGTTTGTGCATCGTTTGTGCAGAAATGTGCACAAATTTTCGTCGTTTGTGCATATCCCTCTCCCCCACAATATGGAAGAAAAATAGTTGGGGAGTTGTTAAAATTTTATCTAACAAAATTAATAAAAAGTGGCTGATGAAGTTGCTGGAGTATTAGTTCATTGCAAAATAATCGTTTAATACAAAATTCGAAACAAACATCACTTAAAAAGCTATTGATTATTCACATTTTTTAAATACATATAATATTTTGATTTTGTAAAATTTTAATAAGACATATTATAAATATTAAATTAAATTTTACAAAGTATGAAATTTAAACATTATGACGCGGAAAATAATAAAATCGAGTACAAAAATAATCAGTAATATTTGAAATATATAATTTCTCACTGAATATTTAATTTTTGTAAATGGACCATAGCCTATAACTATCTGCATTAGTGCAGCTTTCAAAGACAAAAAAATTTTTAATTAATCCACTCGAATTAAAAACAAAAAGATTTTTATAACCCTCAATAGATTCATCCTCGTTAAAGTTTTTCAAATAGTATATGTTATACAGAAGTTTATAAAATTATTTGCATCTCAAAATTCAAAAGAAGATATAAATATAGGATATTTCCAGTATCATAGTAATTATGCCACTTCACTTAAAGGTATCCCTGAATAAAATTACTGATGAAATTAAAAAACATCTACAGAATATATTTGACCAAGAAAAAGTCTGCATTGGACTATCAAACCTTGTTTGGAACGCCATATATAAAGAATTAAATTACGAAATTTCACCAAAATCACTGTATACTATGGTAAATGTAATAGAAATGGTATGTTAACAAAATTAGGTATCAGTATTTTTGAAGATATACAACAGATAGAGGTAACTCTGTAGACGACAAGAAACATGAAAAATGTAATGAATCTTCTGCAACTGATGATTTAGAAAATGAGGAAAAATATATGGATACATTAAAATTGATATTGCAAATAACTACGACAAAAATAAATTTAACAATGAGTTTGAACAATAAATACAGTGATTCCAAATAACTGCTGAATAGTGGAGCAGCGTACAATATCGTGATATTATTTACAATGAGAAGAGAACAGGTATCACTAAGGTAAAACGTTACAATATTTTAAAGTCCCATTTGCAGACTAATTTATTCCATAAATATTTTTGGCAAGAAACAAGACTTCCTTGTTTCCTAGTGTATAAAAGAGCAAAAATATATGAGGATCGGTTAAATTATTGTGTTTTAATTGCTGTTTGCACTTTATGTAAAAGCAAATTAAAAGGTATTCTTCCAACAAAACCAGTATTGAATTCTGTAGCTATATTCAGTTATACATATCAAGGACATTTTAAAAATTTTAAACCCACGAAGAAAAGAAAATTTACAGATTTAAAAAAAAACTGGATAAAATTATTAATGAAAAAACATCTTGTAATAGTTCTAATGCAAGCCGATAGACCATTAAGATTAGATAATTTTTTAAGGTTACATATTTTATCAATAAATGGTTCTATGAAATTATTTAATGTTAAATTAAGTGCGGGTATTGTACAAGTAATATCTTGCGATCAGAAACTTAAAAAATAACACTGCCACTTATTCCAAGAAAGAAGGAACTTTTATGCACATATTCAAAATCAAATGTTGAACATTCTTCAAAAAATGTAAATCAGGAAGTTAATTGTTTTCAAATGCCTTTAATAAGCGACGAGAAAAAAACAGAAGAAAATTGGTGAATCATTCAATCAAAAAGTCCTAAAAAAAGAAAATCCAAATATTTAACTAAAAAAAGAGAAATCTTGCACAGAAATATATTTTCATGAACTGATCCAAGACAATAGGATTAATAAAAAATCGATCAAGGTCATCTTTTAAATCTATATGGTTACTAGAAGGGAATTTTGTGTTATTAAACACATGCACATTTGATTCAGTTATTCAAATTGTAGCTAAGTCGTTGCGATAGCTTAGTTGCTAGAGCGCTTGGCTTCCATTACGGAGGTCACAAGTTCGATCCCGGGCGACGACAGAACTTATTACAAGAATTAAATAAATAATCGCTAATAATCATGTGGAAGGCAATGGCAAACTACCACGTGTAACATCATATGCGCGCTAGGTCAGTACATAGCAGACACACACCAGTTCCGAATGTAGTCTTGCGCGTGTCACTCGCGTTGCATATTAAAATTGCCTAGTACACTACCTATATCTGTACGGCTGAAATGTACGAATAGGTAGTCGCCGATGCTCAAAAGCTGAGTATGGCACTATAAGAAGAAGAAGAAATTGTAGCTGTATCTTATTGCGATAGCGCACAATACGAAAGATCCGTGGTTAGAAAAAAAGAAAATGACGCTTTATATGACCTTGTGTACACACTTTTATGCGGTGGTGTCACAACTCAAACTTATAGAAAACGGGCAAAAATTTTACTTAAATATCGGAATGGAGAATTAATGCCACATAATATTTCATTGTTTTCAATGGAACAGACTGTTGATACACTCTGTAAAAAAATATTTCATGATCCATCAGTTACTTTTCAAATTAACTGCGAAAAATGTAAAATTGTTATAGATGTATGTATTAACACAAGTATCAGTGAAACTAAAGAACTATTAGAATATTTAAATGAAGAAATGAATTCTTTCAAGTTATGTAATATTTGTTCTCATTCAGATGCAGAAAATATTACAGCGATACAGAGTATAATGTACATTTAATATTTAATATAATTAACTTATCCAGTTTGGCTGATTTTCAAATAGAATTATGTAAAATGTCATTAACTCTAGCTGTAAATTTAGATATTTATTATTTAAGAAGAGAGGTTGTACAACAACTAATAAACAAAGGTCAACGATTTCATATACTACTATAGGCCATTACCATGCCCACAGTTATCTTGAGCTACTAAATGCATGGCAGATCTATCATGACACAAAAGAAACAGTGGTAAATGTAAATAATACAGAGGGCGTTAATATTCAAATTGTAGTATATTCAAAATAGTGCACACAACACTTTCAAAAATAATTTTATACGATCAGTAAATTTTTATATCGCCCATACAAATTTTTGTTATACTTCGGATTTTCTATTTTTTTTGTTTTCTCTTTTATTAAAATGATGAGCAATTTCACCCGTGTTGATTATTTTGATTTATTTTATACGTTCTCTTTATATGTTTTCATTTTATATGCAATATTACTTTTAATAACTATTTCTTGATATAATATTGTTAAATTATATATTTTATTAAGCTTTTTAAATAATCAGTGTCACAATTACATTTGGTTGTGTACTATTTTTATTCTTTTAATTTAACTTTTTGTAATATTTCTTTAATTGAAACATTTTATACTTCTTATATCTGTATAAAAATAAATAACTGTTACAGTGACCAAATGTAAATGTTTTACACACACTAATACTTATTTTTCTGCCTCCTGTATCATATTTTTTCTTTGTCTGATTTTATAAAAAGGTTTATTATATATTTTAATATATCTGTTATTTTTTGAAAAATAAACAAATTTAGACAAATTTTTTTAATGGAAGAACTTGTGATTCTCAGTATTTATTTTTTTTAATGGTTAATGTAATTGAATGAAGGATGCTAAAATTATGATAAATTGAAAGAAAATATTATTTTGAATAAACATACAATTAAACTTTATCGGAAAATATAAATAAAAAATTAATCATCGACATGTTTCGAGAACACAGCCCCATATTCATGGTGTATCACAAAACTATAAATTAATAAACTACAACTTATAAATTTTAAACATTAATTTTAGACATTAAAAAGTAGACTATTAATTTCCTAATAAATAAAAATGTAAATAATCAACAGCTTTATAAATGATATTTGTTTCGATTTTTGTATTAAACGATTATTTTGTAATGAACTAATACCCCAGCAACTTCATCAGCCACTTTTTATTAATTTTGTTAGATAAAATTTTAACAACTCCCCAACTATTTTTCTTCCATATTGTGGGGGAGAGGGATGTGCATAAACGATGAAAGTTTGTGCACATTTCTGCACAAACGATGCACAAACAATTGTACTAGATTTTGATAAAAAATTTCAAAGTGGGGGGGCCAACGTTTCAACAGCCCCCCCCAACTGTTTTTCTTTAATATCTCAGGATAGGAATGTGCACAAACGATGGAACTTTGTGCACATTTCTGCACAAACGATGCACAAACGATTGCACTATATATGAAAAAAAAATATTAAAGTGGGGGGGCTGTTGAAATGGACCCATGAAATATAAGTAAATAAACGTGACAAATTAAATATTAAAACGATTCGTTTTATGCATATATTGATGTAAACAAGCATATAAACACGGAATGGAGAATATATAACAATGCACGAAATCTAGTAAATTTACGAACACAACCACGATTATAAAATGATTACGAAACGTGTCGGTAAATTTCGTAATTTCATAGCGGTGTAAATTGTTATATATTTTCTGTTTTGCGATTTTTTTTTGTTTGTTTTTTTTTTGCACTCAAATGAGTATGATGTAAATAAAAATCAACCGTCACGTGGTTCGCAGTCGCATACTTCATATTCACGAGTAAATTACACTCTAAAACATGTCGATCATTATTCGCAAATTATTTCACCGTTTTGTCCGCTTATTTACTTATATCCAAAGATACTCGTTGACTCCAGCACCGATATGCAGATACGGCTTTCAACAAATCGGACGTAGAAGTATCCCGCGCACAGAAGCGGCAATCAATTGCACACAATCACGTTAACGTCAAAATATCTTTATAGTCGCGCGATTTAAATATTACCATTAAAAGACAATCCATGCCGAGCAGCAGCATTTTACGCTAAATTAAAACTCACATTGACACATAAATACAGTACACGTATAACAGTGTGAATGACGGATAATCCAGGAATGGTGAAGCTTTCCCTATCGCTGAATGACAGTCATTTCTCTTCGTATAATAAACGCTTGAATCTTCCACATTTAATGTACTTTTGTCAGTTCACGTTATAAACCAGATTCCGGTAATGGTTAGGCTTTAAACTCATTTTTAACTAAACTCCTAAATAATCGCATCTTCGTTTAAATCTTCCACGTTGGTTGTCAATCCGATGATTCTAAATTATACACATTTTCATCTACATCCTTACCTTCGGAATTTTGTATTCCAACCCCAGTTTTCAAGCATTGCCCTTATTATAGTAAAGTCACTGGCGCTGTTTTCTTAATGAAGGTAGAGCAAAAAATGAAAAAAAAGTAACGAGCCCGCCAGATTCGGCAAAATCCAACGGTGTTATCAATATACAGATTTTTTTTTTTCCCTTGACCCAACAACATGGAAAATTAAGAGATAAAACTAAATAGCTAGGCGGTCAGAAATAGAAAAAACAAAGGATAGCAGCAACGGAATAACTGAAGGCAATGGGAAGGAAAGGATATAGGCAGCGTTAAAGGGAGTAGGAAGACCCAAAGCTAAAAGTTGTATAGAAGGGAACGTTCGTTAGAGAGTACAGAACATTCGAAAAGGATATGATTTGAATCATAAATACAAGAAGGCTCAGAAACGCGAAGAGAGCAGAAAGGAGAAGGGGACAAAGCGAATCGAAAACGAGAAGAAGGGAGTAGAGAATGATTGATTCTGAGTGTAATTAAAGAAACAACCGTAGATCGACGGCAGACAGGAATAGGATAAAACCAAGGCACGAAACGAGTAACCGGTTGAATAAAACGGTACTTTGAAAAGCATTTTGAAAATAAAGATGGATACATATCCAACCAAAGTCTGGAATGATTAGAGCGTAATAGAGAAAGAATGTCTGAAGAAGGGAAAGACTCGAGGAAAGGACCATTGCGGGCGGCTGAGCGAGCTAAAGAGTCAGCTGAATCATTGCCCTCAATATTGGAATGACTAGGAACTCATAGTCGCTGCAGCTTAGAATTTGCACTCAAATCGGTTCTACAGTAGCACCGAAACTAGACGCCGAAACTAGCTTTGAGATAGTTTTCGGTAAATGTAATTGTGTGGCGTGCAAATACAACTATTCGAAATTCCCGTATTTTTTTTGTATTTTTGTTTCTTTTTTTATCAACAATGGAAGCGACAAGAAACATAACAGAAGGATTGTGGATTAAAATGTTTCTATCATAATACGAGACAGAAGTACTCGATATTTTCTCATATTGCCTACTACTAGTTTTAATCTTAGTTGCAAGAGAACTTGACGAGGACCGACAGAATTATACGAAAGCGACGAAAAAGCCCAGGCGGATGAAAAAGAAATTAATAATTTGAACTTGTGTTAGAATCGCGGCTGTAAATTATCACGAACGTTATACTAGGAAATAACGCGATATTGGCTAACGACTTCATTTTATTAATGACACTTTAAAATGCAATTAATGTTCCGATGTGAACAAAGCGATACAAGCTCGTCGACATATTTCGCTGTCTTAGGAATAGCGTAATGTTAATTAATTCGTTAATTACCTAATTAATTACCGAAAACTGAAAGCTCCATCTTCGTGCAAGCTCTACTGCACCCTGCCGTTGTTCCTCCTTCTGCGGCGAAGATAACGAATTTCTTCCCGCCATGCCAGAGAGCGTCAGTTTTCTTCTGTGCATTACCAGTCGAGGTGTACTGCTTCCCATTTCCTTCGTAAGAGCATGTTTAAAATTTAATTCGAATCTGCACTTCTGTGAAAAAAGCCGACCAAACCCCGATCGCGGTAAGGCCCACACTGGCAGGTTTACATCATCGTGATTTATCAAATTTCCCCGCACTGAAAAGTCGGCTGTTTCAGACGCGATACCACATTCTAAACAGATCTCCGAAAAACACTTTGCCAAACAATTACAAGAGATATTCGACAAGCACCAAGAAGTTACACGCACTCGTGAAGGAAAGACTTTTTTTTGCTCGACATTCGCCCTTTGGCTAGTTTTTACTAGTAAAGCACCTTGAGATCTTTTATTTTAATGACTATTCGGTATTCACCGAAAATCGTCGATAGACTTCTGGTACGGGTGACCGTTACATTTCATATTATCACTAAAGTCTTTTTTTTCCTTAACCGCCCTCCCCTCGTTAGGCATGTCAGCAACGGATCTTCGCCCAGAAACGACACGAGCGAAAAGAATCAGTTCGATGTAGATCCGGTCAGCTATTAATAAAATAAAAGAACTGAGGATAGTGCGACGAAAACGATAAGATATACGAAGTAGGGGGAATAGAGAAAACGTAAGGAAGGAAGAAGAGCATGATTTTGAGACGTAAACGGATAATCGAAAATTAATATTCATATCCGACCGTACCCACGTTTCAGAAATAAGAGCAACGCTAATATTATGAATGTCTAACAGGCCCTCTAGTGGATTTTTGTTGGCTCTAAGGCTGCGATAATTCCAAAGGTAAAATATTAAAAGTAGTGGGCATAGTAAATTATAAAAAGAAATGACTTAAGTAAGGAAAAGAAAAAGAAATACAAAAAAAACAAAAAGATAGAGGGAAAGGATGAGAAACATAGAGAGTCCCGGGGGGAAAATAGCGAGGTGGAGTAAAATAAAAGTTAATTACAATGTAAAAAAAAAAAAAAAAGAATAAAAAACGAAAAAGCAGCAACAATAAATAGAAGGAAAGAAACCTTAGTGGGTGAAGAAAAATCGGGGATAACAAGTTGAGAGGAAAGTTAATGAGAAAAGGAAGGGAATAAATAAAAACAATTGAACAAAAGTAAACTATTGATAGAAAGAAAACGGTAATGGATATTGGACTGGAATAAATAAAAGAAAAAAATGATAAGTAGGGAACCGGATTTTAGAGGCATGGGACAGAATACTTCGGAGTCCATTGCAGCTAAGTTACATAAAAGGGTAAAATTTGTAATCACTATGATTCTCGACAGTTGACTTAACTTTGCAAGAATATAATGGATATTACAATAACGTAAAAAAGTGTCAAAGCGCCTCAGTTTCAAAAAATTTTAAGACAAGAGTATAATGCATAATAACACGAATAAAACCAATATATCCGAGCCCGGCAGTGATATTAGTCACAACAGCATCAGTGATATATGAAAAAAACAACTGCTGCATGTCCGCCTCTGGGCAATACGCCCAAGTGTTCCTATTATCACTGAAGTCAATTCGAATTGCCAGATATGTAATAATGTTAAGATACGTATTATTTCCCCGTCAGTGGCGAGAAATGGCGCTAAAGGGATTTCAGTTTATTCGAATCTATACATTATCCGCGGTAACTAACGTTAGTAATGATATTTTTCGTCTGGCTACATTAAAAATTTCTTTCCAGTCCTTCGTGGTATTAATAAATTTGATAATATATTAAATGTAATATGGCGTTTGTTGCATTACCAAAAATTTCTCTTAAGAGTTTATGTTTTTTTTTTAACTCTTATTTTAATGACCACCCGCGCCGATACTTGCTCTATCACCGATACATTTTTAAATAAATATGTATAAAGGGGATCACATTCGAATGATCGATCTAAAAATAGTCAAGAAATCATTGTGCGCGAACAAACATTGAAAAAGCAAAAAAAAACGTGCACATATAACTTCTTTTTTTTCTCTTTTTTTTTTTTTTTTTTTTGAAGTTTGTAAAAATGAAATATTTACTAATAGGCGCCTCGAATATTAAAAATGAAAAAGTGAGTTCACTGTTTTTGTCTTTACTTTATTGTCCCTCCATCCTTGGTATACGGGGTTCTTAGTCAGATTCCATTCTTTGTGACTCCTAATTGCTACTATTTACACGTGTTGATGGGTAATCGTCTATTATTGGAAAGTCCAGGAAAAGACAAGTAAAGAAAAAAAATACTTTTGGGACTAGTAGGAATAATGTAAAATTTATTAAATATTGGAAAATATTTCAGTGGCCAACTATCTGGAAAAAAGTTATTTAATAAGTTATCGGCGTAATAATTTATGTAGATGGAAAAATGAAGCGTTCTGCATCCGGAAATGTTTTGCATCTTTTAATAAACGCAAGATATCTTTACGGTCGTTAAAACCAACATTGTTCGTATTCTTTTCTCGGTAAGTGCCGTGAAACCTTCCCAGGAAATAAACTAAATTAACGGCGAAAATCGTATCAATATCCCTATCCGTTAATTTCCAAGATTAACTTGGACACGCGACATAACACATTTTTTGACTTCCGTATTTATATTTTTACATAGATACAGGGATCTCACGTATTTTATAGAAAATACATCTTAATTATACGATTTATAATTCGAATTAATAATCAAGCTCGAACAGAAATATCTTACTATTATATGAAATAATTTTTTACAATAAAATACTCAAAATAAAGTACTTGAAATAAAACACCTGTACATAATTTTACTTAGATGGCGTTATATTTTTTTAATATTAATTAAGAATATGAGAACTACGTCAGAAGCGCTATATTTTAGAAAACATCGCGGGATGTTATATAATTTCACCTAGATGACGTTTTATTTTAGAAGACATCGCGAGATGTACAGGTCGATTATTAGGTATTAAAATTGATTCATAATATTCTATTTGAAGAAATTTTACAATAAACACCTTTTTATTTAAATTTCGTATTGCACACCGGCGGCCGCTGTTATTATTTAAAAAATAGTTTAAAAAACAGGATTTACTATAAGAATTTAATCAAAAACATATTAAAAAGTAAAAGATAAATATTTAATAAAAGACAATACATTTTACGGTAAAATATAAGCAAGGGCGTGAATCACACATTCGCGCCTTAATTAGAGCCTCGGAAATTCAAATTGCAATAATTTCGAAACCGTATTAAATATTGCTGGTATTTCTAAACTGCGCTTATAGAAAACGGGTGATTACTTCGTTTAATATGACTTTTTGATTTCCGTAATTTGAATTTCGTGTCGACCCTAATTAAGGTATGATTAATCCTAATACCCCTCAAAGTATATCCGCTTTTAATTATACTATCGTC
Organism: Icerya purchasi; assembly: GCA_039619475.1. Classification (NCBI taxonomy): domain Eukaryota; kingdom Metazoa; phylum Arthropoda; class Insecta; order Hemiptera; family Monophlebidae; genus Icerya; species Icerya purchasi. Next base: position 80,275,568 of record CM077116.1, read on the forward strand.
TTCTTATCGAATAATTATTTTTTATTTTATAGTGCATTTTTATTCAATTTAAAAATTTTTAGGTATATTTTTTTTTTTACAAAAAAAAAAATAAAAGCTATTTCATTTTGCTATTTTTAACGTAAATATTTTCGATTAATAACACAGCTTCGCTTTCGGTACATTGGTTCAGAAGTAATGACGAAATTCTGTCAATAATAAGAATCGCCCTTCGAAGGTCTCGGGGTATAAACTAACTTTGATAACTTCATCGCCTGTTTTAAAATAATTCCGAGTGTTCATATTTTTCCCATTTTCCCTATATTTTGATGATAACTTTTTGGCTAATTTTTTTATGTGGTTATATTAAACAAAGAAAATACTTTCCTTAAGGATTTATTCTAATGACTACTAAAACGATATAACCTCCCTTTTAGTAATGTTGGGAGGCATAAAATATTTCCATCAGTGATGGGTTTGTCGTTTCCTTCAGTCGAAATTTATATGCGGTTAATATTGATAATATTTCAATTTTCTATCCGCCTATATTAAAAATGAGTTTTCTTTCTAATCTAGGTGTTCATGCTTAATATTGATAAAACTTTAAATCAATCGCGTTCGTTACATTACTAAAAACCTTTCCGAACGGATCTCACTGTTTCACATTATTTACCGAATATCTGTGATCACCGGTACTTATTGATGAAATATAATAAATTTAGTTAACGAATGCAAAAGGAAACAGTGCGATTGGGCTGGACATGTTAAGAGGTTAACGGATAATATATAGAATAAAAAACTGGTATATTAAGAATAAAAGAAGAAATGGTAGAGACAATTCTTGAGATGGGAACACGAAATAACAAAATTCTTACATAATAGACAGTATGAGAGAATTTCCCGGGACCGCGGGGAATTGGGAAACCTTTTCCCAGAACACGGGCTTTTAGATTTTTTTTTTTTTTTTAGTTTAATTTTAGTTAACTAATTGCTTAAAGTAATTTTTTTAAGGTAATGTATGGTGTTATACATGAGAGTGTAGATTAGTAATCGTTAAGTACCCAAATCTTAAATTTGATACAAAGACTAATAATAATAACAATAATGGTACCACTACTGACCGATACATTTTCTAACGCACTAAAATTCATCTAAATAGTCGAAAATTCTGCGCAAACAAACATAAAAAAAAAAAAAAACGACGTACAAGACAAAAACAAACAAAATAACCTAATCTCTTTTTTTGAAGTTTGTGAAACTAAAACGACAACATGCTTCACGGCAATATGAATTATTCACGGTGCCAATATATATTTTCAAATTTTCAAAATGAATATTTGGTTCCGTCGAAACGCGTCGGCATTTTAGTCTGTTCTCTAGTTTACTTCATAATAATAGTAGCCAATTAATTGTTTTAATTTGATATTTATTTCTTATTTTAAATTTAACGTAATTTTTATCGACGATTACTTTCCCCTTTACGAGTAAAAGTAAATAAATGAATAAAAACACTCACTGCTACTTGACAAAGCAAAACTAACGCAGCGAGTGGCCAGGCTATCACACACATTCAATATATAGGTGTAAACTGTAAAATAAGACACTTACGTATTTTCACACGTTTCGCTCGCGCTAAACGGAATCAGAAAAGGAGGAAAACTAACCGCAAATTATTCGACAACAATCCGATGAAGCAATCGTTCGGATGATGCGAAAAACTGTAGTGTGCAGGTCGTCGCGTGTTAAATGGAGAAGAAAACAGTCACTCTTCCATTCAGTCAAGGCGAAGGTTTCAAACTGTCAACCGAATTGAGGTGATATTCGTGACATCATCGCGATGAGCGCACACATGAAATGCCAACGTAAACTTGATGATGTTGCGTGCCTGCTGGAAAGTTTAACTTAAATTACTTTTTCATCGTCGTAATCGTTGAAAAATATTGATGTCATTCGAGTCAAGCAACGGCTGCGATATAATGAAGGAAAATGTCGTTCGAAAGGCACAAACGAACCGCCCCCTCCCAATAGTTAAATATTGACTGAGCACGAGATTCAATAAGCGCAATACCTATTTTATAAAATATATATCGGGGGATGACGGTTGTTTAAAAAAAGTTACCAAGGGGAATCCGCCTCTGTTATCACGGTACATCGGCGTGTTTTGTTTCGTTTTTTAATTTTTGTACGCGTAGGCTAAAGTGGCTTCGTAGCCTACGGTACATTTAGTTCTTGTATAAAATGCAACCCCGCCAATATTTCCATTATTATACTAGTTTATTATGCCATCGATGCTTAAAACCTATAATAATATTTTTATACGATGGATTGGAACGGTTGACCCGTTCTTTTTCATCGCGAATTATGCACTTATTTTACTTCTCATTTGGACAAAGAAAATCGAAGTTTTCCGTGCCTCGTTTACATGAAAACGCAAATCCGTAATCTCTTTAGTGGTGTTATAGTTGCAACATTATTTCCGCTCTATCCATAATCGTTATATATGTTTCATCTAGTCACCGGTACCCCATTAGAAAAAATGTCCCAATTTTATATAACGCAAAATGTCCCAAAAAAATGTCCTAAAAAAATCTCCCAAAAAAATCTCCCAACTTTATGTAACGTTTGTTATATTTTATAGGATTTTTCTTTTTATTATTTAAAAAATATCACAATTTTATGTAACGAAATATGTAACGAAAAATTGTTTTAATTTTATATAATGAAAGTTAAATGTTAGGATAGGAGTTTTGTGATTATGTTATTTTTTTTGTGTTGATGCCAGTAAGAATTACGTTGTAAATTTTGATCATTTTATACAAAGTATAGAAGAGAAAGAGACAGAAATGAAAGCAAGAGGGGTCAAGGGGCACAACCCCTTGCGAAGCCAAAATGGCCGAGTTTATATCTATATATATATATACATATAGATATGCATATTTACTAATAAAGTACTCTCTAATTGTTTTAAGTTCGTGTTGCATTATTTCGTGAGTTATCTCATCACTAGAGCAAATTCTCATTTACACACTCTTTTCGGAATTAAAATATTCTATATCAAACAGCAGATCTGTTTTTCAATTAATAATTCTCAGTCGGCCAGTTAGTATGTGACAAGAACTAAATGCTCTTGTTCGAAATAATAGTAATTTTTGATTTTTAGTTGGTATGAATGATGCTGTAATAAGTGGCGAAATGAATTGCCATCGTTTTCATCGAGTACGGTAAATTGTCCATTTTACACGTAGAAATTCAACACAAAGTTAATTTCTCAATTGCCAATTTTTTTGTCTGCACTAAGAACTGCAATTGACAACTGTTGTTTTTTGTACTTAATGATTACTTAATGATTTTCGGTTGCTTATAATATCAAATTTGCGCTTCATCGGTTATATAAACACATGTTCACCGAGATTTTTATTTTAATATTTAAATTTATAATTTCCTCGGAGCATATTTCAATCGTATCTTACGGCATAAATGTGTCGCATTATTATAAGCTGAAATGGCAGTTACGCTCAGCATAAGTAAATAATTTATATAAGTTACAATTTTTTATAATTTGCTATTAATGCGGACATGAAATAACATTGAGGGCAGATAAAGTTCCGCATTTATTGAATATTATTTTGTCTCAGTTGTATAAAATTCCACTTTGAAGATTTTATCGAGTAAATTTTTAAGGGACTTCTCATCTAGAACAGTTATCAATTGATATTATTTGAGCAGCCTCATCAATACACCGCTGCGATAGCCGGCATCAAAGCGCACCGCCCATTCCCACGCACGCATAGGCCGCTGTGATAGCCGCCGCAAAAGCATACCGACTGTTCCCGCGCACGCTTTAGCCGCTAGTTTTCCTATTGATAGATGAGAAGCAAATAAGAGTAATAACTGGCGACTTCTTCAACGACCACAATGTCAGTTGGGGTTACGCTGAATAAGAAGGAGCTGAGAGACTAAATCGTACTTTTCGTGATAAATTACCCGCATTCTTTAACATCGGACGTTGAAAAGAACGATTCAACTTGGACAGTGTTTCCAATCCCCGAATGCGCACCTTACCCCTCATACTCAGCATAGAGCAATTATCCCCGAAATTAGACTAGGCAAACAGAGTGATGAAAAATTAATTAAAATATATTCAGCACTACAGAATTCTGACCTGTTTATTGGATTAAGAAAATCTTAAAGAAAAGCACGTATGGTATATGCATTTCTGGAATGAAGATCCGCAAGCGCGATATAAATAAAAAACCATCGACAAATTCAGCGCAAACTCGTTTGATGAAGACATTATCATCATTTGAAATGAACTCGCAAATGTCAGGTTTCGGAAGCAATAGTGAAGGTTTAGCAAGAAACGATAGAACATTTATACTTCTATAAAGATAATTATTTGAAATAACGTATATATACCAAGTGGCCAACCACGTTATATATACATCATTTCAAATAGTTAGTATTCTAGCAAACAGGTATTTTTTTTTTTTTTTTTATTTTTTTATTTTTACAGCCCCTAACGGGTATGTATTAACATTACAATCTAGTCTATAGACTAATCAGTAATTTAATGCTAACTTAACTTAATATTTATACTATTATACTACTAAGCATATACCCACTGCGGTCGCTTAGTTTACGTTAATTAATATGAATTATATATGGTACAAATTTCTTTATTATACAAGCTCAAATGGTTTCGTCCTTTTCAGTCTTCTAACCGCATCCGAGTGATCCAAGAGCTGCGCTGCTTCAGCATTAATGTGCTTACTTAATCTTTCTTCGTGTTTTTTTGCAAACTTTTTAACGACATCTTTTACTGGCTCAATATTTAAATCCCTGTGGAGGTTGTTATTCCTGATGTACCATGGAGCATTAACAATATTTCTAAGTACTTTATTTTGGAACCGTTGTATAATCTGAATGTTGGAATTTTTGGTACACGCCCATAATTGGATTCCATAGCTCCATACAGGTTTTAGCACTTGATTATAAAGTAATAATTTATTTTGTACTGTTAATTCGGAATTCCTTCCTAATAACCAATACATGTCTTTATATCTGATGCCCAGTTCTTCCCTCTTTTTTTTAACATGCGTTTTCCATCTTAATTTTGCATCCAATGTCATTCCTAAATACTTAGCTGAGTTGTTCAATTGCACTACCTGACCGTTTATAAATACTGGGATCGGAGTAATTTTTCTGTTTGTAAAAACAACATGAATTGACTTGCTTTCATTGAGTTTAATTTTCCATTTTTTTGTCCAGTTTTGTACTTTGTCGATGGCTACTTGTAGCTTAAATGTTGCTTCTTCATTATTATTGCCTACTGCTAGGATCGCCGTGTCATCAGCAAACGTAGCTGCGACTGCATTACTTTCAGCTATCGGTAAGTCAGAAGTGTATAGAAGGTACAGTATTGGCCCCAGTACACTTCCCTGCGGCACGCCAGCTTTTATTTCTCGTATTTCAGTATATATGCCTTCTTGTTTGACTCGAAAGTATCTATTTGATATATATGATTCGATAATGTTAGTGAATTGGCAAGGCAGCATTGTTTTAAGCTTCCAAATGAGCCCATCATGCCACACTTTATCAAACGCTTGTGCAACATCTAAAAATATTGCGGAACATATCTTCTTTTCTTCAAGCGTTTTTTCTATTACATCGGTTACTCTATGCAACTGGTCGATAGTAGAATGTTTTTTCCTGAAACCAAATTGATGTTGTGGTATCAAATTGTTCGCTTCTATTATTGGTTGCAGCCTTTTCAATAACAATTTTTCAAACAATTTTGACATAACGGGTAATAATGAAATTGGCCTGTAGGATGTCACTTCATATGGTGATTTCCCTGGTTTTGGTATCATTATTACCTCAGCTACCTTCCACAGACTGGGTACATATCCTAATTTGAATGTTGCGTTGATAATATTTGTTAACTTAACTATAGCTTTCTTTGGTAGCTGCTTTAATACTTCACCCGTAATAAGGTCATATCCGGGTGATTTTCTGGAGTTAATATTGTTCTTGATTTCAAGCATTACTTCTGCTGGTGTTGTTAGTTTTATTATTTCCTCTTTATGTTTAATTTCGTTGGAAGATTGTTCACTTTCTATTTTTGGCTTTACTTCACGAAGCGTTTCATCACGTTGTTCCGTATTAAATTGAAAAATACCTTCTAAATACCGAACAAATTGTAATGCTTTTTGCTCACTACTTCTAGCCCATTTTAGCAAACAGGTATGAAATCATATTACTACTTCTATACAGGTATCGCAAAGCACGGCAGTTAGTTGAAATGATTAAATACGGAGAACCAGCTATCGAGGTACCACACATCTGTTAATCAGGTTGCTCATCAACTGTTTACACGAACGGAAAAATAAAAGAGCGAAGAGAACGAAAAGCAATTATTAGATATTAGGCTTCTGTAGAAAATTTCCTTGATCTTATTACTGCCGAAGAAGTATTTATTTCAATTCAAACGGCTAAAATCAATACAGCCAATGTATACGTCAGATAAGGAATTTTGGTATCCGAACGATAATCGGGATCTAAATAAAATGTTCAGTGCATGTTTTTGTACGCTGAAGATAGCAAAACCATGAACGAAAAAGAACAAAAATGATCTGTGAGGTCAAACTTCATCGTAATGTCATTTGTTTGACATATCTGAACGAGTGATCTTAAATTGTATGGCCAACAAAACGTAACACAGGCTGATATTAGAATTAGTAAATCGTGCACGAGCCAAATTTAACACACTTAATTGGTACATTGAAGATGTTTCAGCAGTTTTCGATTCTTAAAAACATGAATTAAACGTTCGCAGAAATTATTACAGAGCTATTAAAACACTGAAAATTCTACGCACCTCTATCTGCAAGTACAATGCCTAGAGACGGGACAACAAGATAGCCTACCTCGTAGAGGCAATAATTCCGTTTAATATCTCTGTACTGGCCATCAGCCGTTAGGAGAATCGATCCAGGTGATCTTCCTTTCATCAATGAACGCTATAGAACAAATTATTTAAGGCGAAAGTTTACGCAGACGCAAACTGGTCTATTCCTTCTACGTTATTCTGAAGGTAACGGACAGCTAAAAATTATTACACAGAACTCTAATGTACAGATTGTACAATCGGCATAATACCGGGCAGACGGATTTAACTTCAAACATAAAAATGGCGAGAAAAGCGAATATAATTCGTAAGCTTGCAGCTGGTAACTGGGATGTTCACACGTTCTCAGAAGTTCTTTTTGATCGACAGCATTTTTGCATATGCAAATAAATTTAGTTCGGGGCTCTGCACGAGACTTTTGGATTGATAACAGTTAGCCTACGCCTTGTAACCCTCATGCAGCTTTACAAGTTAAACGATCATCGATCGCTGCTTCAGAAACACTACACTCGAAATGGCATCTGGAGAAAGGTCAAAAACTACGAAACAATCATCTTCGGCCATTACGTGAATTTTCGACTAAAGTAAAGACGCAGTTTCTCGAATACTGTAGAAGAACCGGGTAGATCTGCAAAAACTGGGAGACATCGGAAGTGGAATGGAAAATCCGTTCCAAATGGGCTATATAATCAACTCCCTGTGTTAGTCGACTAAATTATAAACACTAGAAAACACTGAACAGGCTAAGAGAAACGCGGTATAGTACCTTCGACGTACTATATTCGTAAATTGCGGTTAGTAGATCCTTGCGGATGAAATACAAAAAAAATACTTTTATAAATTACTACCTTATTGAAAATGCAACACGGAAAAATTGTACAGTTCGATATGGATGATTAAGTCGGGCAATATTATTGGAAAAGGAATATAATCAGCGATCGGACATCCGGCAATAGTATTATATGTAACAGTAAAAGAGCGAGTTTAATTGAAACAGCCGTAGCAACAACTGAAGAAATCAAAAGTCGTACCTGCAAAATTTAAAATAATTAGGCGCTGTAAAAGACAATTTTTTCGATAAAAATTAATTAGGAAATTAAACAACGACAATAACATGTTTCGCGAAAATACATGATCCATTCGGCAATTTAATAACCTTCACTTTTCGTTGACTTCTTTTTTTACCGAAAAATGTCCGCACGTCAAAAAATATGATAAATTAGCTTCGGTAAAAAATTTTCCAAAATTTATCATGAGCACCGGAGCCAGTTCGACCAAACTAATTTTATATAGTTGCCAATTAGCTCAAAGGGACTAACCTAATGTCGCGTAAACAAAAAGAAAAATAATTATGTTCTCTCCGCTTTGGATTATATTTTACATTTAGAGCTTTTGCATTAATAAAACTTAAATTTTAATAAAAATAATGAAAAATAAAAATGGAAAATTAATATAATGAAATTTTGAACCGAGCCAATTACTTCCAAAGGTCGCTGACTACTCGCTATAATGTATAGAACATTAGGAACGAAAAACCTTCCTGCAATTTCTTGCATCTCAAATAACAGACTCTGCGTCTGTCTCGATATATCAAAACCAAGGAGAATGTAATCAATGATGTTTTGATTCCTGCTAGAAAATTAGGTACCAACAGGCGTACAACTCTTTCACGGGATCGATCCAAATTTTTGAACCTTAAATCAACGAACAATAATCGTACAAGATTATATACCGCATCCATCACCGAATCAACTCTATTTTCTTATGAAAAAGGAGAAGATAATTCTCGCATTTTTTTTCTTTCCAACAATCAACTGAAATTTTACTTACGTCACATCACGAAGCGATATTACTCACATCCTAAAACAAAGTAGAACTTACTTGTATATTTTACCAATAACAATTACCTTTAATAAAACAAGGCTCAGGTAACTGCCGAAACTTGTTCTATCCGCTTCTACTACTGCAGTGGCTTCCAAAATAAAATATTTACTTCGCGGCAGCCGACTCCAACCGAAATCAAAAACGAAACCAGCGGATTATTCGTCTAATATTTCTGAGCCATTCCAATGGGGGAACCGGGTATCTTCGAAAATTTTTTTTATCGAAGAAATTCAAAAACAACCTCTGAAAAGGCCTTGTAGATTTCTTTCTGAAAAATGTCTAGTAAATTTTTCTAATTTTCACGTTTTAGCGGAGGATGCTATACAGAAAGAGTTAATTCTGGTCCTGAGGTTTTTATGCAGGGAGAGAATACTAGTATCGTAAAGTTTTTCACAACGAACGAAAAAGGATTCATTTCTGTAAATGCCGAAAATATATTTGCCTTTCGTTAATAATTATTACGTTCTTCAAGTGAAACGGCTGCAGAAATCTGATAAACTTTATGGTCCTAGTATTCCCTCCCAGCATAAATACCTTAGGACCAGAATTACTCCTTCCGTATAGCATCCTCCGCTAAAACGTGTGAAAATTAGAAAAATTTACTAGACATTTTTCAGAAAGAAATCTAAAAGGTATTTTCAGAGGTTATTTTTGAATTTCTTTGACAGAAAAATGTTTCGAAGGTAATCAAAAACGATTCGCGATAAAATGTATCGCTTTGGAAACGCTTCACACCGATTCAGTCAGGCTCTAGTGAAATAACCCAGGGGGTCCGTTAATATCAACAATCAGCTAAGATATATCTTCCGCAAATATACGTCACATACGAGTCAGGGCTGTGTTATTCATCTTGCCGTATACTAACTGGTTGCATGTTTTCCTGAATTACCACCTCTTGCCACCAGACCTACTGTATGCCATTTTTCCCTCGTCACTTTTTAGAAGATCCATTATTTCCCTATCAATAGCACATTAGCTAAATCAAGTTTTGTAAAAAACCGGTGAACGTCCTTTCATCAGCTGATGTCTTTACTTGCCTCCCGATTAACGTTATCGTTCATTTATGTTTATTAAAAAAAAATTGTATTCAATAAAGCGAGTTATAAATTCAATCCAGAACTGTTTAGAAAACTATTTACTATCCCTTTTTTGAAAGCTAGGCGATATTTAAAATCAAAATAATATCCTTTATCGTGGAATATAACTGTAATTGTTTAAGATACATTCATTAATAGATAGATATGAATATCTAATCGATCAATTAAAAAAAAAACACTGATAGAAAAAAGGATATTACTTAGTAATTATATTTTATTAATAATCTTTTGTACAATAGTTCTAAATGCGTAAGAATTAGGATTACTTCTGTTCGTTTTAATTTGGAGAATAATTTACACTAATACATAGTTAGTTGTACTGTCAGAATGCCTGTTGGTACCAACACATCTTATAACCGTAAAGCGACAATACAGCAATGTAAAAATCTATTTCGGGAGGAGTTTGAACCCCCAAATCCCCCCTTCCTCGGTACGCCTATGCATAGTCATACTCGTGTATATATTGTTAGGATTGATTATTTTTTCTCTGGGTTCCTCTTTTCGGGCTGCAATGTAACAATTTTTTGATCTTCCGCTATGGATTGCGGTTTTGCGGCTTCAGTCGATAGTTTCCTACTTTTTCAGATTCAGCCTTTTGGAAAAGTTTGGCTACTTGCGGAAACGTAAGACAAAAAAAGTTACCTTTCCCGTAGACGACCAGATTTACTTTTCGTGAAGGACTATAACCCACGGACGCCAGTGACACGGATCATGGTACACTATCAACAGCTCCAACAGCGGAGCTTTATTTAGGCTTTTAATTTAAACTAAAAAAAATTGTTTTTTTTCTTTTTTTTACCGGTGTTGATCAGTTGAAGAGACACCATGATTTAAAACATAGAAATAATACATAATAAAAAAAGAAGTATTCACTGGTGCCGCAGCACTTCTCCGCGAGGGAGATTTCAAGGTGGATCACTACGTGTACATACAAGAGGAAAAAAACCCCGTTGTAATACACAAATGTATTTATTATTACGCAAAAAAAATAACTTAACAAAACACAAATCCCGACTAGATTACTTAATTCTTTTGTATTTACAAAATCGAAAGAAAACACGATTAGCCAAACGGCTTGGCTCCGAAATCGCGTTATGCACGTCGATGCGGACTGGAACGGTTAAAAACCCGCGACACACGGCGTGGCGTTGACTAGTATAAAAACGTTAGCTCAACGACGACGACTAACCACTTTCCGCGATTATCGGCTACAACAATTAAACGGTAACTTACTGTTTATCTAGCTAAATCGGCTCGATATTATATCAGATTAACGGTACATAAATCCTTATCAATTATTCACACATAGCTGCTACAGCGCTGATCTTCTCACACGGCTCACGTGGCCGACAGATACTATCCTGTTGTCGTAGACCACATACACCAGGACACTTACACAACCCCTTAACACTACACGTGCCGAGAAATTCAACGAGAATCGGAAATTACATATTCGACCGTGTAAATGTCCCGGCCGTATTCTCTGACGACGATGAATAATAGAATTGATGCGGAGAGATCGAAAATTAATGATTTTAATCGGAGAATAATTTCTAGCTCGTCATCATCGCCAGATAGCGCCGTGAATACCGAATCCGTATCAATATATATATATATATAAACACATGTGTGTGTGTGTGTGTGGAGGGAGATGAATAGATTTATATTAGAACACACGATAGTGATTTAGTCGTCAAAGCCATTTTACGCGGTTGTTAAATACACACTTGTATATACGAACCGTTTAAAGGGAGAAAAACGAATAAATTACAGTTGCATCGTTTAAAATATTCGATTCGATCAGATTTAACGAGTATCGTTTTTGCCGATACTTCGAGGAAAAAGCCTTCCTTCGTATAGAAATTAACGATGCAAATGAGTGTCATGCGTCAAAATTGATGTATACGTTGAAACAGCGGGAGGTGAAATAAAATCAAAAGAATAATTCGAAGAAATTGAACCGAAGTGCGTACAACATACAAGGATAATAGCAATAATTCGTCAGTAATTAACATGGACCTGATCAAGTTCGATGATCTGTAACATCGTATAATACCTGGGGCCTACCGCTTATTGGCTACTGGATAGCGGAGTAACCTCCTGCAATCAGAGCTAATGTCACGAACAAGAGCAGAGGTATGTAGCAAGAGCAGACCTTGTAATAATGCTGAAAGTTTAATACAGGTGTGTCTTAAAAACGTACGTACCGAAATCTAATTACCGTTGGTTACCTTTCTATCAATGCGAGTTTGTTTATTTTTTGCACCTACTTTCAAACATTCCTTCATTTGTTCAGAAAAATGCTAAAGTTTTCGGCAAATCGCGTACATATAAGTTTACCAGATGGTCACGTTCTTTATTCTCAATCATTCATTTCGTTTCATAATTTCCCTTGATCTTTTTAATAAACTATGTCGTAAATATCGGGCCATTTCACGAGACAAGAATATTCATCTAAGCTGTTTTAATTTCAGTAACATTTCGAAGTTGCCAGATAGTATCGTTAGGCTTTTGTCCGACGACGTTTAATCAAGGTTACAACTATTTTTCGAAACCGGCCGTTAACATGACCTTTACTATTCTAACCAACATTAGAATCGCATAAAATTCCACCCATCGTCCATAGAGATTACCTAGCGTAATAATCATTTCTGTTCACAAATCGGAACTAATCATATTTTATCCAAAAACCATTTTTTCCTTTCGATTTCGACGGCAGTTTGAAAATTTCAGCACACCTTTATATTGTTATCTAAACTGATAAAAAGTCTCTTACTCAAAAAGGAAGTTTACATCATTCAGTTAACCCATTCGTTGTAGTGTGTAAAAATAGCGTACACACTTTGTCATAAACTTGATGGGAACTCCATTGTTAATCGGAATTTAAAAAATACCGGAAATATTAAGATTAAACAATAACGGATCAGACGGGAAAACGTGATTGATTACGCGCGGCGAATCAAAAAGTGACTACAGTCTTTTTTTTTTACCCGTTCGATCCACTCCTTTCCGGGCGCACACAGTTGTAAACTAGATCTGAGCAACGTTTTGGCTGCCGGCCATTTTCAAATTTTCTTTAAATTTTGGTGGACCACTGCAATATGATAACTTAAAAAAAAAAAATACTTGGCGTTTCTGCATCCGAGAAAAATATTTCACTAATTAAATTAAATAGAAGAAGAAAAAAAATGCACCGCTAATAAAATTTCCAACGCTGAACCCATTTCCACTTTTTTTAATCTTCCTCTTTTTTTTGTATCCGGCTAATTTTATTTCTGCTCATTATTGAAATTTTATATTGGATTTTAATCATTTATGTGTACTGCAGGGAGGGCGGACAATTTTTCCGGAGTAGAAGAGTTATAAGTTATCGCAAAGCTCACTCTACATGGTGGAAGGGAACATTAACAACGCAACCCCATTAAAAAATAACGCTCCATCTATATTTATTCGGCTTATACCACAGGTGTCGTTCTAGCGTAGATATCATAATCGGCAGAGTTCAAAATTCCGTAATCGTACGTTAATATTTCGTAATTTTACAATTGCTCGCAGTGACAGGAAGCGATAAATATGGGCGGCTAGGCTTTGCAATATTTACCTATAACGACTTTGTTCAATTTTCTCAGCCAGCCCTCATCATTTAATAATTCAAAGATATAAACGCTACTAAGCTACGCGCCTTAAAAACTTTGAATTTTTCATATTATCATAAAGGTATTCTCTTCCTAACCGTCCACTGAAGGCAAATGTTTTTATTAAATAAATTAATTAATAAGAAATACACATCTGTTTAAAAAATGTATACCAAAAAGAAAGAAAAAAAAAACAGTAAGAAGCAAACGATTACCGTTTAGCCGCAGAATATTGAGAAATTCTAGTCAAAAATTAACAAATTTCGGATAAAGGAAATGGATTAGTACGACGAATGGCACAGGTTCGAATAAAAAAATCTTCGAATAAAAATTTTGTATAAAATGTTAACCTCGATTCGGCGGACCCCTAACGAAATACGATTATTCGCAAAATTTCCGCTACCATTAAAATATTCAGCCAACAACTGTCACATACCGCCGCCGCCGCAACAAGCCTATACTTGGAATTCATCATTTTCAATTTATAAAACAAGCCTCTTCGATCTGAAGGAGGAACTTCAAAGATACACGACATATTCGACATGTTCCAAAACATGAAAATACGAATCTCCGTGTAAGTCCGAGAAAAAACGGGAATTACTTTTGAAACCTTAATTATACCGAGCACCGTTTTAGGAAAATATTTTTGTCGGTAGAATGATAATACATATTATCAACTATAATAAAAACAAACTTTAATAGCAAACAATATAAGGGCAATTTATACAATAAATTAGATAAATACCCCTTATTTTTAGAAACGTTTTCGGGCATAACCCATCATCGGCTAAAACTAAACTTAATAAAAACTGTGTTTTAAGTTTCTATTAAGTTAGTTTTAGCCGATGATGGGTTATGCCCGAAAACGTTTCTAAAAATAAGGGGTATTTATCTAATTTATTGTATAAATTATTTCGATATTAGCAGCTACCGTGTTGTTGCAGTTAGTTAAGCATGTTTCGTCCACAGGTGGACCTGGTTTTCAATCTCGATTCTGTAAATTAAGAATGTACAAAAATTTCACTTGCGCTGGATTAACATTGACGAGCCAAAAAAAAAAATAAATAAACAAATAAAATAAAATAAAATATGTATGACCAAAATAAACAAATAAACTTAACTCTTTCGTATTATAACCACGACTGATTCCGTTTCTTTACAGATTTCGATTTCCCATTAGAGAGTATGTGTCGGAACGCAATAAGAAAAATATCAGTAACAGCGCTTTAATTTCGGTAGTATTTAGCAAATTATAGCGTGGATTATTTCCGTCACATGCCACGTTCCGAATAATTTATGTAGCAGCGAATGTTCTTGGTGCAGCACATTGTTCGCTGATAGAGGTATTCTATGACTATTATTTACATGGTCGTGCGTTGCAAGTTCGCTATGTTTAATAATTACCTGTCTTTTAAATGTTTTTAATAATTCACTTATTTTAATACGGCAAATTCGCTTGAAAGAAATTTACTGATTAAACTTTTTACGTTAACATTAAATATGTTCCAGCAAGATTTTTATTCGTTACGAAAATCCGTAGAATCAACTATATTAAACGAGAATGAACTATTCTATTTTTCGAATCATTACTTATAAGAATTCTAAGAAAAGGGGGAAAACTCCGATCTTTATGGTTTCATTAAACGTAATCCAGCAGAAAGGTTGCATGATTTCATGCATATTCACAGGCGAAACGAAATAACACTTAACAACAGATCTATCGTTAAAATTACCATATTTTATATATTCAGATTTTTACTACCAATCTCACTTGCAATACATAGACACTCCCTCTGAAAAAAAAAAGAAAAAAATCACGCTACATCGCTGTTTAAAAGCGAGAAAAAATAGCATAACCACGTAAAACGATATATAGGAGAATTAATCAGATTTTCAAGGTGCCTTTCTATCGGTGGTACTCTATTTACCATCATTATCGACAGCCTACTTGACTGCATGAACGGCGTGTTTATTTCTCTGCTAAAAGAATTGCGGGGTATATCAAAAAAAGCTGGATATTCTAGAATTACGGAAGTAGTTTTTCGAAATACTTCATAAAGTGTATATTAGTTACCTGTTACCCGGTAATGATACCGTTGTAAATTTTAAAACGTGAAAAACGCCCTCTTTTAAAGTTATTATTTTAGTTGTATTAAAAAAGAATATGAAAAATACTTTTCTCTTCAAAAAAATTAAAGTATAACCGAATATACAGTTTTATATCGGCGGAAAAAGTAAAATAAACATAAAAATATGTTTTTTAAAAAATGCTCTTCCCCATTAGTTACCTTAAAATGTATAGGCTAGGGTGTAAAAAATAAAATTAATCGTCCGGTATGTTTTAATTTTGACGGCGCTTGTTTCAGTGTAATTGAAAAAAAAAAAAAAAAAAATTATTCAAACCCCGCGAAAAAATCCGCACCTTTCAAAAAAATGTAATTACAGAGTAACACAATATGAGATTGACGAAGATAAATAAAGACGTTACGGAATTATTTTAAAATGAATGAATAAGATTTACGCACTTACCCATCTCTAAAGCTAGGACTAAAATGAAAAAACCTTTAAAAATAAATAATACACTTAAATTTACCGTAAATTTTTCTTTACACATAATTTTAAAAATAGTCCGTTTTTCCTTATATACATATATACAACTATTGCGCCAACGACGAAAGCAAACGCTAATTTCACGGAAAGGGGGAATGTTAAATGTGAAATAGTTTGCTTTTTTTGTTTTTTTTTTGTTTTTCGACTGCGCTCACTGCAGCGAGTTTTCTGGACGAAGGAATTGCAGTTGATAATTATATTTTACTTTTTATAATAATCGTTGTTTAATGTCTCGTAAGTGTAATTAATGAAATTTACCTTCATTCCGCGTTTAATTAAGTTTTCGCGCGTGGTGATTTTTTTCGCCTTTTTTCACTATACCAGCGCATAAAAGCGATGTACTTTTTATTATAGAATAAAAATTCGAAATTTCCAACCAACTTCGATTATAATTTCAAACGAATAAATTGATAATAATATAAATTTGAGCGAGTACAAAATAAAACGAAAATGCAAGTTGAAGCAATGAAAATAACACACGGCTAAATATTTGAACTTTAGCCATTTTCAATAACAAAATATCGTAAAATATGCGTAAGCCGTGTTCTTTTCCTGACGGGGAAATATAAAAGCTCGCTCGCCTAGCCGATCGGAACGAGAAATTATTTTCCTTCGTTCGCCTCTTTCGACTATTATTAAAATAGCGATAGTGTCGTCGGATTTAAATGTACATTTCGAAAAACACATTTTACATTTGCCGCTGCAACGGGCCTGATGTTTTTGACATACCGTATTATACCAAATTTTTTCTTTATATTTGAATTATAAATGTTTATGTCCATTTTCTGCGTTATCACATTATTAGAAAATTTATAAAAACGTGTATTACACAGAAAATTATACTTTAAAAATATTAAAAAGAGCCGACACATGTTCCGGGGTTTGTACGTAACTCCGAAACATGTGTCGGCTCTTTCTAATATTTTTAAAGTATAATTTTTTTGTGTAATACACGTTTTTATAAATTTTTCCGCCGGCTGATATTTGCCATAACCGTTTCGTGATGAAAATCGAATAAGAACATACATATATTCGGATTCAATTAACAGATATTATGTGAAGTAATTTTTCTTTTAATCCATCGCTGTATTCGAATAAATTGACGTTTAGATGATGTACTCATTAAAACCATGTGGAGTAATCAGTCGGAATATATGTATATAGGAAATAGTGTAGGAAGAGGAGCGCGATAGCGGATAATGGTTTTTTATGCCTCGCAGTAACTACCTGTACACAGGAACTACGCTGCATAACCATCGGTAGGGTAGCAATTCTATTTCATTTATTTTACGCCCGGATAATTTTGAAGGTAATACATGCGCGCATTTCAGATATCCGGTTCGAATACAGTATACGGATGTGTATGTCTGAATACGCGTAGAACGGGCGGATTTGGAACTGATATAGACACACGATGGTTCGTCGTATTTTTCGTCTCCGATAAGAAAACGAGCGAGTTTTATTCGGAAATTTCGTTGTTTAATCCGTTGTCTGAACCGTTGTCTAATCCGTTGTCTAATCCGTTGTTTCGCCGTAAACCTGCCCCACCCCACCCCACCCGGGGGGCTGGTTTGAAATCGTAAAAACCTCGCTAACGGCAAATGGCCTTTTTTCTTTTTGCAATCGTTATCCCAGTTCAAGAATAAGGAATAAAGAGGGGAAGAAAGTTTCAAAGTTTTACATGTTTTGCGGTAACGAATGAAAAAGACCATAGAGGAGGAATGATGAAAGTAGAAAAAAGAGCAAAGAAAAAAATGGTAATATTTAGAAGAAGAGTACGAAAATTCAAACGAACCGATAAATGTGCGACAGGACAATTGAAAAGGACAAAACTGAGAGAAAGAGACAAATGGAAAATAATAGCGTGACGAAGTGAGCGAAACCAGAGGGAGAAGGAAAGAGACTGAACATTTTTTTACACGCAAAAGCATTTTTTTTTTTTTAAAAAACGTGTAATTTTATTTAATTTTTTAAACGCGCGCGTCTGTCAACGAATAAATATTTTCATTATACGTACCCCCTCTAACCCGTCGCTGGCGGAACAAACTACGGATGAAACGAGGAAGGAATTCGAGGAAAGGAAATAACTGAACAGCGATATAGAAGTTGTTAAGATGAAAACAGAACGGCAATAGGAAAGTTGAGCTATAGTAATTGTTTTTTTTTTTTTTTTGTTCATCTATAATATAATATTTTAATCTTCTTATCAATCGTTCGTCCTTATGCTTGTACATTGGCAATCCAACAAGCAACGTGCGCGTAAGCAAGACTACAAACTATAAATGTTTAATTTATACAGAGTCCATGGACACGTGGCTCATACACCGGTCAGTATGCGTTTGATAGTTCGCCATTTTTGCAAATAGAAAAGCAACAAGCAACACAACTCCACAGAGTAAAATTTAAAATTGCTGTACATTTGCAATCTCCATATCCGGCTATATTTTAAAAAATACCGTATAAATTGATGTTTAAAGATGGAAATTTCATCAAAATATAAATATAATAAAAATCAACGAAGTATAGCGCAAACTAATGAATAAAAACATTTATGAACATACTGCGAAAGCGTAGTTTTAGGACAGATTTAAGAACTAACAGTAACTTCGTTAACAAGAACGAATACGATAAAAAACTGCATTTGCAAACTCGTATAAAAGGAAAACCGAAAGGAACACTAAGTCAACACGAACGCGTGTGAAATCTTTCGCGATATCGAAAACTCCGCATTTGCAAAAAAACATAAAATCAAAAAGCTGAACGCGATGAAAAGAAATATATGTAACAGTTTTGAGAGAAAAAAGTAAAACGATTGGAAAAAGTTTAATTCCGCTGAAATATTTAATTAACATAAAACCAAATCTTAAAATCCGAATGCTAATTAATGTAGCCGATCTTTTTTCAGTTTGTACTAATAAAAATGTCCGTTCTTGTTACAATCACTGTAACAACAGTATCATTCTTTTACGTTTTCGCATCAAAGGTGAAATATCGAACTGCATACGTAAAGCAAGCCCCCCCCTCCCCCCCCGCACACTTCTGACAGAACGTCGAGGATCGTAAAGTTCTAAATTTTCACTTATAACTCCCTTTTTTAATCGACTTCAAAAAAGGAGGAGGTATTCAATTCGACTGCATTTTTTTTTTTTTTTTTTTTTTCTTTAATGTGTGTTACCACAGAACTTTTTTCTAGATGAACCGATTTTGATGATTCTTCTTTTATTTGAAAGATGGTGTTTGTCATGTGGTCCCATTTAAATTTGATCAAGGTCTGACCGATAGTTTTTGAGTTATCCTTAATAATACGGGAGATTGAAGCTTTTTGGATGCTTTTCATTCATGATTGTTTTCACCGTCGGATTAGATTTTTGACTTAAAATACTATAAATTTGCCAAATTACCATGGAAATGTAGCTTTTGGTGTTTTTACCGTGGAAATATCTGTTCTTATTAAAATGTTTTAATTTAATTGAATAAAAATGCACTAAAAAGTAAAAAATAAAATGCTTTTTTTACAAAAAATAAATACCGACTTCAAGGTTTATTATAAAAATTTAAAAATGCACTAAAAAGTAAAAAATAATTACTCCCGATAAAATATATTTATCAGAGTGATATAACTTAAGGTGATATCGTAATTCTTATACAACATTAATTTTTTGGAGTTGGCATCAAATTCATATTAAAAGAATAATTAAAAACTGCATTAAATGTTGATTAAATTGTTCCTAACATGAATTTAATTCCAACTCCAAAAAGTTAATGTTGTGTAAGAATTACGATATCACCTTAAGTTATATCACTCTGATATATATATTTTATCGGGAGTAATTATTTTTTACTTTTTAGTGCATTTTTAAATTTTTATAATAAACCTTGAAGTCGGTATTTATTTTTTGTAAAAAAGCATTTTTTTCTTTTCATTTATTATTTGATTTTCCTTTTTTTTTAAATTTATTTAGGCTCGTCTAGTGCGCAGACAAATTAACTGCAAACGGATAATTTTCTGCTTTCCCAATAGTGCGATTCGAATCCGGACTTGTCTAACCAGCTAAGCAAAGCCTTGTTGTAACACACATAAAATTTAGTTTTATCGATGGACACACTTATAATGGGAATGGCTTTTTGGTAAAAAAAGTGCGAAACAGAAATAAAAACAGATCAAAATGTACTACGATCGGTTACCGGTTCAAACAGTTTAACTATTGCTAGGCATTTTATATAACACCGAACTTGCTTTTATTTCCTATTGAATCGTAGATGGTTTTATTTATATTTTTATCGAGTATTTTAGATTCAAAAAAAAAAAAAAAAACCTTCTAAAAACTGAACAATTATAATAATGACTGCACCATTTTTGCTCTGCAAGTAGTAAGAAAATTCTGTTACAAAATGTGTTACGTTATTGCCTTACGTTTAATGGATTTTGTTTTGCCAAGAATGACATAGTCCATTGAAATCAAGTTTTCTATAAGTATTACAGAAGAATAGCATCTGGGGGTCTCGGAAAAGAAGTCCAAAGGACCAAGTTATATATATTATATATATATATATATGATATATGTCAGTGGCGGATCTACAGGGAGGATGGGAATAGGGGACATTTTCCCTTCCAAACAACCAAAGCCCCTCTGAAAAAATTTGTTATAACAGAGAAATTTAATTTATGCTATAAAAAATTTGTATGAATTTTATACTTATGGATTTTAATAATTAATATTTAATACTGTTTTCTAGTAAAACTATTAATGTTCATTTTTTATTCTATTTTAAACGCGGCTGTCGTCGATCTTTTGCCATTTTTATTTTGTAATTTTAAATAAAAATAGTTCAATGAAAAATATATATACTCGTATATATATATATATATTTAAACTTGCTCACGAGCAAAGAGAGTTCGGATCGGATTACTAACAAAAATAAAAAAGAAGTAAAGTGTCTGATAAAAATACGATCTTTCTTACTATTTCTAAACTACCATTTTAGCTAGAATTTTATAATTTCGTTTTATTTTTTACCTCTAAATATACGACAAAAGTTAAATTAAAAAAATTGTAATGTATTTTTAAAACATTTTTAAATTTCTATAAAGATCGCTATTTGATTTTCTTTGTGAAACAAGGGGTGTTTTTCAAATCTACTGGCTACCGTAGATGATTTTACGTAATTATATAATTCCCCCTCCTCCCAAAATGTCCTTCTGGATCCGCTCCTATATATATATATATATATATAATATTAACTCTGTCTAGAAAGAGGTAAGCCATCTAAACCATCAGATACTAGTTATCCTATAATTCTTATAGAAGAGTTGTTTCAATTGATCATGTCATTCTTATATTTGTTGTTTTAGGTTGTACAAAAAAAAAAAATTAAGACGGTTTTCAGTTTTAATTCAGTTTTTTTTTTTTTTTTTTTTTTGTAAACTACTCGTTGGCCATGTATAACTGCCAGGGTCATTACGGCACAACGAGTATCGGATTTATTATAATTTGTTTATTAGATTATTTCTGTTAAGGAAGATTAACATTGTCTGAACCTGTTCTGGACGGTTATCTAAAAGAAGGTGTAGTGGTTCGTCCTTGATTCTTGTTAAGTTTTGACATTGTTTCAGGATGTGCTCCACCGAAGGTAGCACTGCTGCATTACAGAATGGGCAGGAAATCGGTGGAGGGGCTCCCTGGAGGACATGGTTGTAAGATATCGATGTGTGTCCCAGTCTTAACCTATTAAGGGCAGAGAATTCTTTTTTGGACATTTGGATCGGTGGCCACCAAGGATCAACATTTGGTTTAATATTCCTTAGGAAAGTTACATGTTGGGACCAGGATGAGATCCAATGTTCTTTCATATTTCTGTGGAAGAAGGGAGTGATTTCTGATAATGGGACATTGGGTGGCATAGGGACAGACAACATTGACTTAGCGGCCCGGTCTACACATTCGTTTCCGGGTATTCCAACATGTGCCGGCACCCACAAGAAGCCTACTCGTATCCCCTCTCGGGTAAGGCGATGTGCTGTAGATCTTATTTTATAGACTAATGGACTGGTTATAGTAAGTGACTGAATAGTTTGAAGGGAGGCCAGTGAATCTGTGATAATTATGTATTGTTTGTTCTCAGATTTACACCACGCACATGCTTCCAATCCAAAGAGAATTCCGTATAGCTCGGCTTCTAATGCGGAGCTGTCATCATGCAGCCTCACTGCTTCGGCTTCACCTGAGATTAGGTAAATTCAATTTTGATTTTCATTATACGTTTAATGTTTTTTTTCATTCATATATATATATATATTTCGGTGGTATATGTGTTGGTGCTTAAAATATCTATTTTACTACACTGATACCTACTTTCAGTGAAGACGCGAATTATTTGCTATCACATTCCAAATTCATTATTATAAATCAAAACTGATTTTTCAACTGAAGGAAAAAAAGTAACATAACGTACATAATTGAGTTAAAATAACCCCAAAAACTACTAAAAACACTGAAAACATAAAATAAGGAAGAAAAAGAAACTATTAATGAAGATACCGCTGAGAATTACAAGACAGAGCAGCCGTTAACAAAAAGAAAAAGTATTGCGCGATTTTCGTTTGGTTGACCGGTCCATCTAACTGTTCGGGGTTAAATCGAAAAAATTCTAGCGTGTTACGCAAATGCCTCGTAATAATCGAAATTTCTGGAAAACGGAAACAGAAAACGGAAATTCGAAGATCTCAGAAATCTGTCGAGTTCGCTTTTAATGTTTGAAATGCTAGTGCGTCCACACTCCGTGTCAACCAGTTTTACCACTCGATAAAACTCTCTCCGTTCTGTACTATAAATTTAAATTTTCCAGCGATATGTAAAACGGTTTTACTCGCGACACGCCACTGTCATTCCAGTTTGCTCTGCTGTGGGATATACGCAGTTTTCGGAAACGAATCCGCCCAATCAACGTTTTCTCTTTCAATAGGAAGTTTACTAGACAAGTTGGTCGAGTTTCTGCTGCTGCTGCTGCTGCTGCTGCTGCTGCCGCCGCCAAGAACAAGCAGATCCAAGCAACCAGTTAGGTCCTGGCTCATCCCATTGTGCATAATACTTGCGCGTGCATTTACACACACACATAATAAACATACATATATATATATAAAAATAGATAACTACCAAGAACCGGAAGGAAGACAAAGATAACACAATAAGAGAGAGAAGTAATAAAGCTTCTACTTCGTTCTTGTTTCGTGTGTAAATGTAATGTAATAACCTGTGTGAATCGGACGATGCGGGTTAAACGACGATGGCTGATGATACATAATAGAGGCACAGGTGGTGTTGCGAGTTGCTAGTAAAAGCGACATAAATTCCCATGTAATAGCAAGAGGTAGGCGAAGAAAAGGCTTCTTCCCAACCCCTACCCCCGCCACCTTTTTCCAGTAATTATACCGTTCATCAGTAATAACGGAAATAGAGTTTCTCCAGCTCTCAAAGTAACGCATTAGGCGCTGTTTGAAAATTCCAGAAAGAAGCAGAAAAGTCAAAAAAAAGAAGCCAGCGAAACGAGAACGATCATGTACATTACAATTAAGATTTAATTTATTCCGTTTTTTATCGTTCCTCTTATTCCTTTCTTTCAATACTTCGCACGTCATTATGATCGCTATTCCGAAAATAAAAATTAGCGTGATTTCCTTCTAATAATAAGAAGTCTGTTTAGGCGAAACTGAATCATAATTAACAGCGACCGCTGCAGCCTACCTGGACTTTTTTGATTTTTATTTTCTATGTCGGCCCGAAACTATAACATAATGAACCGATCGATGTGGTACGACAGTCGAAATCACCAACTTCCGCTTTTAGCACGGCCGCATAATCATCTTAGCTGTATAGATGGCACAGATTCTTCGCGAGTGAATAAAATACGGAAATTTTCAATGTCGGACGAGTCAACATTTTCGGTAATTAGATAATCAGTTGTTCATGGAAATCGATTGCCGATAGTTGTAATTTCAAAAACGAAACCGCAACATCTTGCGCGTTCATAATTCGCAATCGCCAATGAATGAACTGAAATTTATATGATACAAAATGACTAATTATAGCTATATGCGGCCTACACCCTGCCGTAACATAAAGTACCACTCTCGTCCAATTTGTGTTTCCGACAAAATTTTTCCAGCAATTTGCGTTCTTCTCCAGTGACATCCGCATTCTTACGAAATTCACATAACATTTATACCTTATAAAGCGTACTAGGCAAATCCCCCAAAATGGTCATAGTTCTTAAAACAGAGTAGCGTAATACACATCATACGGGTAAAGGCTGATCTTGTAATAACACTACTACTGCAAGCCTGGAAAACGAATAAAAAAAATTGCTTATCCTTATTTTAAATACTGCCACGCTGATCACGTGACAAGCTTACATTGTAGTTCATCGCATCAAGCTTATGCTTTTCAACGGATTTCGTAATACACGCCAGAAATCTATAACTGCCTATATATATATTTATATGGTAGCATGTTAGCTTTGTAGTTAAAGAGCTTCGCCACTAAAGGGGAGATGTCATAAGTTCGAAACTTACCTCATTCCGGACTTTAGTAAATTTCTAGAATCGCATATTGGTTATACCATAGAAATCAAGGAAATTAAAGGCGAATCTGAAGAGGAACGATCTGACTCCCAATATTCTCTTTGCACCTCGACTAGACACACTTAGAGCGCATTATGAAAAGCCTAATTTCACAATATCCACTACACCTTAGCAAAGGTTCATGGGATACCTGTTTTAATTTTTACTTTATATATTTAACCAACTTTATAATATTTATTATCACGATTAGATGTACATTTGCACATCTCTATGTACTAATTCTTTTATATCGTTACTTTTCGTTTACAACAGATTTCCTTCAACTGCCTTTTTATTTTTGGTCAGATTATTGTACTATTTTCTGTTTATAAATATATATATATATATATATATATATATATATATATATATATATATATATTAATTACAACGTAATTCTTAGGCTAACCCCCATTCGAAAAAATGTCCCAATTTGATGTAACGCAGAATGTCCCAAAAAATGTCCCAAAAAAATGACCCAAAAAAAAGTCCCATTTTATTTAACATTTGTTATATTTTATAGGATTTTTGTTATTGTTATTTAAAAAATGTCACAATTTTATGTAACGAAATATGTAACAAAAAATGTAATGAAAAAATATCTTAATTTTATATAATGAAAGTTAAATGTTAGGATAGGATTTTTGTGATTATGTTTTGTTTTTCTTTTTGTGTTAATGCCAGTAAGAATTACGTTGTAAATTTTGATCATTTTATACAAAGTATAGAAGAGAAAGAGACAGAAATGAAAGTAAGAGGGGTCAAAGGGCACAGTCCCTTGCGAGGCCAAAATGGCCGAGTTTATATATATATATATATATGTAAGTGGCAAACCATTCGGTACTTCTAGGCGACAAAGTAACAAACCAAATTGAAAAAGAAAGAAATCTGCCAATGTTTCTACGGAGATTACTTTAACTAATGAGCCAGCTTTTAGCTTGCAAACAGAAACCTGAGAAGTCGCTATTTGGGTATGTAAAGAAAATGATTAATGTGTAAAATAGCTCTTTCAGCATCGAGCAATAGTTGAATTCTGATTTAATAATCCGTTTGTCTTTTGAGTTTTATTCACCAGGCACTGTGAGTACTTCCCCAACGTTAGCAAGTTACTAAAAACGCATTGAGAAGCATATAGACACATACCGCAACAGTGGAAATAACCAATCAAATCAAGCGTTTAATGAACCAGGTACTTTTTTACTTTGGCCGAGTGACTAGTGCATTATACATTGCGCTTTTTTTTTTTTTTTTTTTGAACTGGACAATAATATTTTACATGCGTCTAAACTCGATCAGCCATTATTACAGTGCTATCAAGTGGCAACAAAGAGCACTACATCTAATTGACCAGTATAGGTTTTAAAAGTCATTCTTTACTGAGCGGCGCAGCATAACATATTATTGTGACGGGCTAGCTTTGAAATTTACATAACAGGTTGTGTAATTTACCCACATATAAAAAGAATTACCTTCATTTTCAGCATCTTATTTTTCGCTCTTTCTAAATTTATTTTATTCTCCCTGGTACGAGTACAATATAATTTCACGCAAAACAATTCAAAATTATTTACAATTATGGCCAAGTTAAAATTTCGAAGCATTAAATTTCTGATGAAGGTCCTTTTGTAGTGGATTTTGCAAAAAACAATTTAAAATAATTTATGATTTACAACAGATTTGATAATTTTATTTTTTATTTAAATTTAAATATCAATTTTCCCTTAAATAAATTTAATTTGTGAAAATTTATTTTTCTGTCTTCGAGAAGCACCGCAGAAAAAATCAAGGTTTACCATTGATAGATAGATAGATACATATATATGTATATAACTCTTCATTCTTCAGAACTTACCACGAGGACACTTCCTAGACCGCTAAATAATAGTTCTTCTTAATACTTATAGAAAAGTAAGTTTCAACTACATCGTACTTCAAAAAAATAATAATACTTTACAGTTCGTGTGGCAATTTATATTAAAAAAATGTTTTTTCATATTTTTCGTTTTTTTTTATTAGCATCGTTAATACATGGATACGCGATAACTCAACTTTAGTAATCAGCGTAGTTTCGCACTGGTAACTAGGGCCTATGAATTACCATTTGGAACTGTGACGTCACATTCGTTGTTTGCTATGAAACTGAATTCACAATTTTCGAACTGTATAAAAAAATTTTATTGGTTTTCTTGTTGTTTGTTTTTTTTTTTTTTTTAACTAGATTAAAAATTCTATAACCTCATTTATATACCGAGCGTTCAAGAACCGCCTGTCACATTACGGATCGGTAACTTCAACACTGCTCAACATTACAAAAATGTTAACAAGCTGCCTATTTCTTTACCATTTTCCGGTAAAAAAATTAACATATTCTCGGGACAGTCTAGTTCATTTTGCACGTTCGTATCATAGAAGTATGAACGGATAGAGAATCTGTGTTTAAAAATACATTTTTCAGCGATAACCATTTCATTTAAAGGAGTAGCAGAAAATATTGACCTAAAATGATATGGAAAGACAAAGAAAAAATAAATAAATATATATATATATATATATATACATATGTATGTATATTTTCAGAAATAAATATTACCGAGCAAATATCAATCATTTGTTGCGGTAAGAACTACGCCTTAACTAATAATTACATACGTATTCTAGCTGGTCCAGTTGACTACTGCAGCTGGTAATGACTAGGTAGAGACACGGTGACGTTTAAAGCACGAACAAGCCAACGTTGTCGGCCTCTATACATCTGATGGCGTTAAATTACTACGGTGCCACCGAAATTACCTGACTAGGTAACCAGGACAAGGTACCGCATTCACCCTATTTCCAGTTCACAACCGGCCGCTATCAGCAAATTACGGATCACATTACCGGTGTCCCCTCCGCCGCAACGGTATATAGAATGAGTCCAAAATTCTGAAAACACTTTCAATATCGGAGTGGCCGAAAATCGAACGAAAGAAGCCGCTCATGAACATTTAACCAAAATGAACTTTGTGATCTTTACAACGCATTATTCACCCGGTGTCACAGCATCGCAATTAACAATTTCCAAATTATGTCCCTGAATATTTTTGCGATGCGAATTACAAGAAGCTCTAACATTCCTGTCTGCATATTTCGAGCTTTTATTAGACTTTCAGTTAAATTTTATTTTAAATGTTCATTTACTAATATAAGTCGACTTGTTTATTATTTACTTATTTATTATACACATACGTGATCAATACACAGGCTTTAGTCCTTTCACGTTGATCATTCGTACAAATATATTTTTATACCGTTCTACATAAAAATATTGCATTCATGATTTGCACGCATTCTACTCATCGTACTTAAATGTATTACCAAATTCCATTAAAAGATGAGGAATAATGTGGTGGACCAAGGTTTTGGGCTTGGTAGAATACCAGATATAACCACAAATTTGTCAGAATGATAACCTTTTATAAACTACATGCGATTTACGGAAATTAAGATAGGATTTAATTGATCTGATGAAACTACGCGATAATCCGTAGTTTTTGTAATTTTCATATTAAAAGTAAACGAATTACCTTATCGAAGGATTTACTGAAACCCGTATAAATACAGTCAGTCAAAAATGCTTTCTCTAAGCATTCATTAATTTCATGTACGTGTGTTATTATACTAAGTGTTTCACGAAGCCGTATCGATCGGGTATTATTCTTCGTACAATAAAGTTGTAGAACGAATTTACACCACATTGTCAATTAATAACTCCCTAAAACTCGAATACAAAGCAATGAGCTTTGAAGTTTAACTGAAAATAAGTAAAACGATAAAATTACCGTACTTGCTGAAACATCGCACAAACACACACAACGTATATAACACTTTTTATGACTATGTTATTCTTCGAAAAATAACATTTGTTGCATATATAGAGTCTCTATATTTTCATCGCAATATCAAAAAATCAGAGCTAAAAAATTCAGTTTTTCTGGAATGATGTACTCTGGTACTATTACAATATAAGATGGAAACGCTACAGTTCACTCAACCACAATATGAAAAAAGACACTGGATCAGTTAGAATTTGAAGTCAATTAGAATGAAGAAAATGAAGAATTAAATTTTTCACTATTTATAATAAGCGAAATTATCATTAAGTTTAACTGACAGTGCCGGATAAATTTCGCTGGACTATTCAGTTTTACTCTTTCGTTTCCTTAAGGAAACTCTACACATTAATCTAGTACGTTATTTAAAACTTTTCCTTTCTAATCTACTCGAAACCGATTCTATTTGTCACTTTAATTTCATTTTTAACTTCTATTTAATACTTTTATCGAATAATCTGCCGAATTAGTTATATATTTTCTGTTACAAAATCCAACCTGGCCAAATCATGTTTATCTTCTACCTTTTTTTAAAAAAAAATAAAATATGACGTAACTTCCGTACACAATTTCGTGACATTGTTCTTAACCCTCAGCGTAAGATCGACATATTTATTAACATATTTATTTATATATGTGTATATGTGTGTGAAGGGGTGTATATATATAAAACTTATAATAAATTCTTCCAAGCTTTTATTAATTACTGTGTCATTCTCACGCTGAAGGTAATAAAAATTTCCTGCAACAAAATGTTTTGCGTCACATTTATGTAACATTTATTTCACTTTGCAAAGATAGTCAATTAAAAACATTTCTTCTTTAAAAATTATGCAATTACTAGCATCTGACGATCCAGACAGTTTAGTCAATCAAGTATATATATATATATACGTATGTATGTATTCAGTGAACGTGATTATTATTTAATCTAGTAAAATGTATTGTAATTAATTCGTAACAGGTTAAAATCGATATCGGATAATACAAAAAGCTTTAGTAAAACATTCGCAGGGGTTTTAATTTGAATATTTTCAGTTTGAAATAAGGTGTCGTATGTAATTATGAATAATAAATCGTAACAGATACATGCGGAATTTTCAAAAATTCATTCAGCAGCAATGTATTTGAACTTTTGTTTAGTTTTAAAAAGTAGCCGAAAGCACAAAAATATGACAAAGAAAATGAAAGACGAAAAGGGAAAAATTAATGAAATTAATTTGAAAAGTTTCAAATTAAAATGTTAATTTATTCCGAACTTTCATGCGTAACGTTCAGACAAGGAGCAGGTGCTCTTTCTTAAACACGAACTAAGATCACACGATGATAAACATCAGTACATATCGTATGTGAAGCTGCAGAGGAAGCGACACTTTAACTGGCTCTTTTTGAAGAAAACGAGTTCAAGGCCAACCATTCAATTTGAACGTTTCAATAGTGTAAAACTGAACCGGAAAAAACCGAAGCTATCGGTAAAAGGTAAAACAAAATCACGGAGTGGGAAAAAGTTGAAAACGTGTCTCTTTATGAAAATACCGATAAACTCGTGTGAAACAGGACGACGGCACGAAATTAGAGCGATAAAACATCGAATTAAGTCGAAGAAAACATCATCGATGTTTAATAAAAAAAGGTAAACTTCTTCGAAGGTACCCCCGCGTGAGAAAATTTACTATACTAATCCTCACGACATCGAAATGTAACAACAGCGATTAAATGAAACTTCAAGAAAATTAATTAGAGTATAGAGTGACGACGAGAGAAAAAGCCGTTTCGACGCTTTTATTTTCAGCCACCATTGAAAACGTACAGATTGAATAACGGCTATTTTTGGAATAAATGTTGAACCTGCTAGTCGCGGGCATAGCCTCAATTTCCAAACAGACAACATAAACAGAGCTTATCGAACGGCGGAGCTACAAAATAAAATTAGCGTTTTTCTGGTCCACATTTTTTGACACCTTGAAAATAAACATCCACAACATATCGATTTCAGCCCAACGTAGTACAATGATTAAAAACACGATGGCGACGCATACGGATTAGGGGAGATCAAAGTCTACTACTATATCAATGTGTGATACATACCGTAAAACGTATAAAATAAAATAAGGAAAATATAAAATTTGTGACAAACATTTCGCAACAGTGAGTGTGTAGCTCGTATCAAATAATAAATTAAGAGAGGCGGGGGCTAATGAAGCCGAGTATCACTGCAAGGATGTAAGCGATGTTAATGTTTAAATTTTATAAAAATTACATTATTAAACTTTACAGAAATAGTGTCGAGATTTTATTTATTTATTATCATTTTTTTTTTTAGAACAGTTATCCAATACATCAGTATTGGTCTAAAACGTTAATAATCTCTATAAATATTTAAAACAATCGATTTAGTCTTAAAAGTGTAAAATTTCCAAAGCCGATTTTTTAACTAACACTATAAAGGGGTGATTCTTTTTCAGTTTCATCGCGGGTGGTGCACTACACTATTTTATTGGAATATATAATCTTTATGTTCTTCGATAATTCTCAAAAAGTACATCCGCCATTGAAGCGATATTTTTCTTTTTTTCATTTTAGCTCAACCATCCCTTCTAGCCAGTTTCGTGCGCCAGCAAACGGAATATTTATCGAATTGGCCTAAAAACTTTTGTAAATAAAAATTTCGAATTTACAAATCTTTCTGCCGCTCTATAGTCGTGCGAATATACTTTATAATGATTTTCAAACTATAGTTTACGATTAAAAATAGAATAAGAATACGGTTATTGTCTAATACGGTTCCAGCAAATTTCCCATGAAAAGGTGTATAAATTATCTTATACGGTCATTGTCTAATACGGTTTAAGCAAATTTCCCATATAAAAGTATATAAATGATGTGTTTTCATTTCTTGAAGATTACTTATTTATTTATTTACTTATCGGTCTATTTTAATCTAAATCTTGAAAATAAACAATTTATCTCTGTTGGCCCTTCTCCACAACGATTTGGTCGTAATATAATAATACATGTTTACTTTTTGTTTTTTCTCCGTAATTTTGATCGAGTTAAATTGCAATTATAACGGGGCAATTTAGTTTTACTTCTTCATCGCTAAACCCACTCTTTTATTTTACCGGCAAATTCCATTGAAGGAAATTTCGACTAAAGTAGGAATTCACAATTTTTCCCATAGTGGGGCTATTTTGCTCGCCTTTTC
Organism: Icerya purchasi; assembly: GCA_039619475.1. Classification (NCBI taxonomy): domain Eukaryota; kingdom Metazoa; phylum Arthropoda; class Insecta; order Hemiptera; family Monophlebidae; genus Icerya; species Icerya purchasi. The sequence continues at coordinate 80,307,371 of CM077116.1, forward strand.
CATCGTACGGAATTTAGATTATGACAGCAATTCAATTTTAAAAGCGTCAAGTCGTGCCATGAATATTGCAATACCACTGAATACCGGAATACGTAAGGGGGAGGATTAGTAATGTAATAATATCGTCATTAATATATACGTATTATAGTCGTTGCTGATTTGCAAAGTTACGGAATATTCGACTTACAAAAGTATCGTTTTAAGCGTGCGATAGACTAGAGACTAAGAAAAAAACACACAACATAGAAACGTAATTTATTTTTATTTTTGTCGCCATCGCGATCGCACGCCTCAACCTAGCCGCTCTGTTTAAACTTTGAAATGTAACCACACGTTGCGTACAATCTACTTCGACCAGTTTCGTAATTGTGGCCCCAGCTGAAGGAAACTTTTTAATTACGCGACTTCATTAAGTTCATCCCCCCGTAACACAGAAGCTGGTTCCTAAAGACTACATTACGGATGAAAAGTTAGTTTCACCGGAAAAATGCTCGACATCCCGCCCCACCAAAAAACGGTGTCCGAAACATCAGTTAAAAATACTTACACAGTTCCACGAAAATAGACAGTGCTCTGAAAACTAAAATTAACCATTAAAGAAATCGCACATTATTGAGTCGTCAGACCTAATTAGTTGACCGCATTTACAGTTAGTCTTTCGCATTTATATATATATATATATGTGTGTGTGTGTATATATATATATATACAATGCGTACAATAACTAGGTGGGATTATAGCTCATCTTCCTAAAGACGGCTAAATAAATCTGTTGCTACCTGTTTCTAAAATGTTAAAAGTAGCGCATAAATAAATAAAAAAAAAAACTCTTCTTAAAATACCAAAAAATTGTACAAGATGATACTTTAACACGAAAACGAAAATACCTAGCGTATGGAATCAGAGAAATTGGCGTCGTCTTTTACAAGGGAAAATCGAAGGTAAAGCGTCCAGACAAAGGAAACGCCTCGAAATGATGGCTTCGGAGGAGAGAAAGTAGAAAATACAATAAGGGACGCTGTACTAGTGTTTCATGATGTAGGCAAACTCCCGTCGAGGAAATGGCACTAGAAAAATAAAATGGAATACGGTGAAAGAAAATTTTTTGAAAAAAGAATAATCGTGAAATAATTAGACAATAATGGATAAACACATTTTATAATTATACAAACAAAATGTCCAACAATTTACTAATAACAGTTTCTCGCTACGATAGAAAAATTAACAGTTGTGTTTTAGCCTATCGCGGAAGCTGTAAAGTTGATTTTTGTTAAATTCCTTCTCTTAATAGCATAAAATTAAAACACAGTAAATAACCGTAGGTCACGAAGAAAAAAATACAACAGCTCTCAACAGTCGGGAATACTATAGACATGCGAAATTCAACGATCAGAGAAAAATAGCGCTACATAATTATCTCTTAATATCGTCGTTATTAAATTTACCAGCGGAGCTCTATTAAACTCGCGGCATTTTACACAGAAACGTTAATAATTATTAAGTAAACTGAAAAAGACATACCGTCGCTGGTTCCGGCAGCTAAACTATAGCCTGAGTTGACACTGCATCTTTTCTTTTCCGAACACAACAAAAACGCGAACTAAACTAGCGACAAAAAATGTATATCGGAAACAAAAAAAATTCGCGAAAGAAATTTAAACCGATATACACGAACGTATTAATTGCTACACAGGTATCGCGAAAATGTCGTCGCACAACCGTGAACCCCGACGACGCAGATTACGAATCACGGGAAAACGGCAGCATAATTTATCGTCCGTAACAAGAACACGATTTAAGTTGTTAATCGATCGGAACGAAGTTAAACATAAGACAGGAGTGTGCGACGAATAATGGTCGAACATGCATATCGCGCTATTGCTCGCCAGTAGCGGCAACACTATCAAATTTACGATCGGGCCTCGCCGGAGCTGTCGCTCGATAATCGCTCGGTGATATACCGGCCGCGTCGACCGCTATTATCGTTACGAATTACGAATTACGATTTACGAATAATAATAACGGTAATGATGCTGGTCGCGAGCTGCACTTGAGACGAAACGGAATTATTGACACATACTGCGTCAGTGCTGACGAACGGAAGATGAAAATTACATTATTACCTTCACCGTCTCGGAGGGTAGCAGAGAAAAGCGTAATGCATTTAATCGCAACTCGTTCAAGTGCCCAAGGCGACCGTCGTAGCAGACAAAACCGGTCCCGCGTCCAACTGAGCCGCACTTGACTGGCTTCTTATGATTACTTCTGGCTCGGTTCGCTTTGCTGCCTCTTAATCTTCGCCGTCTCGTTTCACTGTTCCTTCCAACCCTTTCAGACTTGCTCGCTTAAAACGGCACTAGTACCGTTCTTTTAACACTGTGTCCAGTTTCCCGATTTTCTCGATCGAAAAGTAATTTACAGCTGGTTACCACCAGCAGGGCAACTTGCCGTTCGCAAAACGTGTGTATTAATAAAAATACGTACAATTTAGGGACTGGCTTACACATTAAAGACTCCGTTATTTCTGGAAAACGTTTTTTTTTCTTTTCTTTAGAAAATATTCGCGCTGATGGAGTTTCAATATACCATAAATTTTAAAGACATCGTCAACATTTGTACACAAAATATGAATATGATTTTGTCGAACATTATTGAATTGAATACTAGGTATTCATCGGTTGGTGACATTTGTTCAGATGTTTGTAAAATAGGAAACGATGTTGAATTAGTTATTGTAGCTATTTATATATCCCCAAATCAAAAGTTTGAGGATATTATTTATTCATCGATCGCTGCTAGAATATACATATACTGAGGAAGGTTCTAAATTAGTCAAACAAAATTTTCATAAACTTCCACTCATATTAGCTGGAGACTTTAACGTCGACTTCAATAACAAAGAAAAATCTGAAGCACTAATTTCATTCAGGAACAAATACAAATTCCTCCACAACAAAAAGATCCAACCATTAACGACGTTATGGCTATACTTCACAGTATCCAAACTAGTATTAACCAGCTAAATATACGTGTTACTCAATTAGAAACTAAACCATTGAGCCAACACACAAAAAGCCAAGGAAAAATAGTGAAATGACTGACTCCTCGTTTCGAATACTAACCTGGAATGCCAATGGCTTGAGTCAGAGAGCTCAAGAACTCGAGGCTTTTCTTAACACACATGTTGTTGACGTCGCATTAATCTCAGAAACACATTTTACAACAAAAAGTTTTATCAGAATTCACGGCTACACTACATATTGGACTAACCACCCAAGTGGCAGAGGACGAGGAGGAACAGCAGTGATAATTAAACAGAATATCAAACACTATTTACAGGAAGAAATACAATTGAATTTCCTACAAGCCACAGTAGTAGCAATAAACTATAATGGCGCAGACCTCAATCTAGCTGCAGCATACCGTCCGCCCAATAGTAATTTTGAAAAAAGTCAATTTATTGATATCTTCAATCAACTCGGTCCTCGTTTTATACTTGCAGGTGACTTTAATGTAAAACACACCATATGGGGGTCACGTTTGACGACACCAAAAAAAGGTGCTGAACTTCTCAACGCTATCAACATATGTTCGTGTAAGTTCTTTTCATCGCGGAAACCTACTTACTGGCCAACAGATTGCGCGAAGAATCCTGATCTCCTTGACTTTTTCATTACTAAAGGAATCGCTGCCAATTATGTGCAAGTAGAAGGAATTACGGACTTATCGTCAGATCATACTCCGGTACTTATGACACTAAGTTCTGTAGTGATTAAAAAAAGAATTCCGCAAAATCTCACCAATAAATATACTAATTGGAATCAATTTAGAGAAAGCCTTGACTCTTCAATTGAACTTAAAATCAGGCTTAAAACTATTAGTGATTTAGAACAGCAAGCCCAGCACTTTATCAACTTGTTGCGAAAAGCTGCTAGCCAGGCTACTCCAGCTCTTAAAGAAAACGTTCCAAATGAAGTACTGTATCCTATCGAAGTTAGGAAACTAATAAAAGAGAGAAGACGTGCACGGAAAATATGGCAACGCTCCCGTCATCCATCGGATAAAACAAAATTTAATCGAATTAGCAATAAAGTTAATAGGCTAATCAAGGATTTCAAACAGAAAAGCGTCACAAACTACTTAGAAAATTTAAGCCCTGCAGCGGACACAAATTATTCATTGTGGCGTGCAACGCGACGCTTCAAACGTCCACTACTTCATATTCCTCCTCTCAAGGATGAACAAGGGCAGTGGATTCGCGACGACAACAGTAAAGCTGAACTATTCGCTTCGCATTTAGCTTCAGTCTTTACAACACATAATATAAACTCCCAGATCGATACAACGAAAAATTACCAACCTTTCCAGCAAATAAAACCAGTAACTCCTCTTGAAGTTGCACAAGAGTTAGATAATAATATGAATCCCAAAAAGGCTCCTGGAATCGATGAAATTTCACCTGGAGCGCTTAGAGAATTACCACGTAAAGGAATTATCATGCTGACATATCTCTTTAATGCCTGTTTCAGAATGAGATACGTACCAAAATGTTTCAAAATCGTTCAAATCATCATGTTACCGAAACCTGGGAAACCAACAGAAGTAGTAACTTCGTATCGACCAATCTCTTTGTTACCTTCCATATCAAAATTATTTGAAAAACTACTCCTTAAGCGACTCAAGCCCTTATTAAAGATACCAGATCATCAGTTTGGCTTCCGCAATCAGCACTCTACGATTGACCAAGTGCATCGTATAACTAAGCTAATTGAAACAGCCTTTGAAGAAAAAAAATACTGTCCGGCGGTTTTTCTAGACATATCGCAAGCTTTTGATCGAGTCTGGCACGAAGGGCTGATCTATAAAATGAGCAACCTGCTATCGGAAAATATGTGCCAACTTCTTGAATCATATATCTCTGATAGATCCTTCAGAGTTTCTTATGAAGAAGCAAAGTCCAAATTTCATCCAATACAGGCTGGTGTTCCACAGGGTAGTGTCTTAGGACCTTCTCTGTATTTATTGTATACAGCTGACATTCCAACAACAGCCAAGACGACTACTGCTACCTTTGCAGATGACACAGCCATCTTGTCAGTTGGCAATTCCCCAGAATTGGCTACGACTAACTTGCAACATGCAGTAGAAAAAATTAGCAAATGGACATGTGATTGGAAGATCAAGATTAATCAAGAAAAATCAGTGCATGTTATGTTTACGCTTCGTAAATCTAAGACCTGTCCTATATATCTTGATCGTCTTCCTATTCCGAGATCGGACTCTGCTAAATACCTGGGTATGCATTTAGATTCCAGGCTGAATTGGAAGACGCATGTCAAAATGAAAAAGAAACAAACCATGCATAAATTAAGACAGATTTGTTGGCTGATTGGGCGTTATTCTAAACTCAATCTGTCCAATAAGCGTTTGATTTATTGTCAAATCATCAGACCGATATGGATGTATGGTATTCAACTCTGGGGCTGTGCAAAGACATCCAATCGGTTGATTATTCAGCGCGCTCAAAATAAGTGTCTCCGAAACATCACTGGAGCTTTTTGGTATCAACGAAACGAAGAAATACATTCCGATTTAAATATTCCATGGATCGATGAAGTCATACGTTATATTGCAGAAGCGCACGAATACCGACTTCACAGTCACCCAAATCTAGAGGCTTTAGAACTGCTACTTTCCGATGATGACTTAAGGCGCCTTAAGCGCACAAAGCCTTATGAACTAGTCACCTAATTTATTCTGTAATATATTCGTATGTATGTATTTTGTGGATATGGGCATATACTTGGTGTGCGAGCGTGTGAGTATTTATATGCGCGTATGATTATGTATATATCTGTATATTAGGAGTTATGTAATTGTACATAGTTTCTACTCTGCTCATGTTACAAATTAGTTAGATTAAGTTGTAACACTGTTTTAAAAGTAGTGCTAATTTATTTACTATAATAAGATTGTACTGAAATATACGTGTAAAAAAAAAAAAAAAAAAAAAAAAAACTAATTTCATTAGATACATTCGATTTAAGTATTAATAATCATCCAGCGCAGTACACAACAAAATACTGTACTACAGTCGATGCTGTTTTTTCTAGGTACTTGGACAAAGTTGAATCTCAAACATATGTACTCGTATCTTATTATATGTACTTAACCATAAACCAATAATTTCTATGATACAATATGATGATAATGTTTAATATTTATTTACATAGATTCTGCCCATTGATGATTGATCTGATTCCTTTCTTTATTTATAACTACAACTCGCTCTATTCAATAAGTATCACTTAAAAACTTAATCTTAAAGAGAAATTGTAAATCCTAGATAATTAAATAAAATAACGTCCATAATGTTAATGTTTAATAATGATAATAAAATAATTGTTTCTGCCACAAAAATTATTATTTCATTCTGAGAAAAATCGTAAGGAACTTCGTTCCTGACTTGGGTCCCATGATCGCCACCTTTTATTTTTTTTTTTATGTTTGTTCGCGCATAACTCACATTTATTGTACGGATCGATTTTACTGATTTTGTGCCCATTAGAAAGAATAACATTCAACTTGGAGTTCGCTTCGGCGGCCACATATACTAAAATTGTCCCATTATTCTTTCCTTTTACGATCTTCGTCCTCTTCCTGCTCCCGGATGCTGTTCTTCAATATTACCTCGGCGTTGTCTGCCTCTTCTCCTCCGATCCGTTTCTCTAAAAGGAACCCTAATTTTCCCGCTTCTTTCCTACGGTGGAAAAACGATTGTTCCATCGATTTTAGAGACAGTTTTTTGAAGTTCAGGTCCTTCCGAGCCTGTTCTTCCTTCAAAAACGTCATAGCTTATAGGAAGATCAATGTGCTAAGGCCAGATTTATTCCCAAAAAGAACAAAAAGAAGTCGGGGAAGAAATTCTGTTCAACATTCTCTAGATCTATCCCCATCTCTTATCCTTGGAAAATGACGAAAGCCTTTCAATCCCCATAGTCGAACGTCCCTCCTATTACAACCTTCCTTACGGAGAAGCTCATCTCTTTTCTCGACTCAATTGCTCCTTTATATGCTCCATCCTTTGAGGAAATATGCCCTCCGGCGTTTTCACCTACATCCTCTAGGCACGTTCTGTCTTCCGATTTTAACATCAATAATTCCGTGCTTCCTTGAATAATTCCTCCGTCTCTAGTTCGGGAGTGAACGGCATTCCTTTTCTGGTTATTAAAAGCTTATCAATCTCCGCACTGAATACCTTGCTTTCTATTTACAACTCTTTCTTGCGTACCTGTGCCACGCCACCAATTTGGAACTCCTTTATCGTTATCCCTATTCCGAAAAAGTATTTTAATTCTTTCCGTCCAATTTCCTTAGCTTTGTGTTTTAGAAAAACAAATAATTAAGACACCTAGTCCGGTGGCTGCAATTCAACAATATTCTTCGCAGTAATATGTTTGGTTTCCGTACGGGACTAAGAACGGTGGACTGTTTATCGTTGTTTCTATCTAAAGTTTGTATACTCGGACTTCTGTGTATCGATGATAATGCGAAGGATTTGAGTAGATATTATATTTCTGGTTTTGCGGCTGGATATAATGCTGCCAGAAAGTCTGTAATTATTAATGTCTTTTTGTTAGGTATGCAAGATGAAATATAGGGTGGGCCAAAAGAACATCAAGAATTTCAAATGCTCGTCAAAATCATACACTGTGAGTTAGCGTGGCGATTGTAATGCCATCTGGCGCTAAATAATATGCCGTTTAATATAAATATAGTTGATTAGTAGTCATGATGTCGTGGACGCATAAACAACGCTCTTTCGTTGTCAAGTACTTTGTGAAAAACGGTGAAAGTGTAATCGCGGTACAACGCGCGTTTAAAAAACAATTTGATTTAAAACGTCATGACAATCCCCCCGACCGTAAAAGTATCCTCAAATGGGTAAAAAACTTCCGAGAATACGGTAGTGTGGTGGCGGTCAACCATCAAGGTCGCCGTCGATCGTCTAGAACCCCGACAAACATCGAAAAAGTGCGCGTAGCATTGTCGCGAAGTCCGCGCAGATCCGTTCGTCGCCAGGCTTCCGCCTTGAAAATTCTTCCCCGTACTTCACTCAGAAGAATAATTCGAAACGACCTCAATATGCACCCATACAAGATACAACTAACCCAAGAATTGATACCAACAGATAAGCCAAGAAGGTTAGAATTTTGTAATAAATTTTTGGATATACTGGAGGAAGAAGACGTGTCGATTTGGATTATGTTTTTTTTAGCGACGAGGCGCATTTCGATTTAAATGGTAACGGTTAATAAACAAAACATGCGGTATTATGCTACTGAGAACCCTCGAATCGTTCACCCGGTACCCTTGCACTCCCCTCGTATCACGGTATGGTGCGCAGTCAGTGCGAAAGCGATAATCGGTCCCTACTTCTTCGAGGAGGAGGACGGAGCGAATGTTACTGTGAACGGCGACCGCTACATCCAAATGTTAAACGAGTTTTTTCTACCGGAGCTCAGACGGAAGCGGATTGCATTATCTAAAACGTGGTTTCAACAAGACGGGGCCACACCACATATTCGTAACGATGTTTTGCGGTTATTAAGAGAGAAGTTTCAGGACCGCTTGATTTCGCGAAACTGTGAGCTGTTTTGGCCGCCGCGCAGTCCGGATTTAACACCGACAGATTTTTACCTATGGGGCTACTTGAAAAGCAAGGTGTACGAGGGTAAATCAGCAACAACCGACGAGATGAAATTGGCCATTCAGAAGGAAATTGCGGCGATTAAAAAAGTAATGCATAATTTTGAGGAAAGATTGCAACAATGTAAAAATCAAAATGGTGACTGTTCATACGGAGTATTGTTCAAAACTTGGCGTTCTTTTTGAAGTATTTCAACGTTTGTTTCATTTCCGTAAGTATATTAGTCTTTATTTGACGAGCATTTAAAATTCGGGATGTTCTTTTGGCCCACCCTATATATTGTAGCCCGTATAGGATGGCATACATTTTCTTGCATTTCAGATTGGTTATATCGGTTCTTTTTTCAAGGAGACTATAGAATGAATACTGACCGATATCTACCAGAAACTGTATAAAATCATACCTGTCTTGAAGCTAGTTTAAACATACCAAAAAGTCGTTTCATCCATCGGACTGCACATAAACAGGCGAGCTCACGCGCGTACGATATAAAATCAAATACAACTTTTTACTATTGTTCCAACTGGAAGACCCACATTTCGTATCTGTGTGCTGGGATTAAAATTCATCGCACTACACCAATCACACATCCAATATATTCAGGTTATGTATTATAACTGCTACAGTATATTAAATGCAAATGCGCCTTATTATTTATATACACCTGTTTAGATTAACGTTCAGTTCGCACAATCAAATTTAATAAGTTTCAAATGTTGCCAAATAGATAATTAATTGTAATGTGCTAAGGTTAATGTGAAATTAATTTGAAATTTAATCAAGTTGAAAGTTTCCAAGAATTTTAAAAGTTCTATTAAATAAAGGAGCTATACCTGTTGCTAGAGGACATGAAAAAATCTCAAATTACTAATCGATCACATGTTACACATTTATGTAGTGTAACAACAAAAATATATCATTTATTGGCCGAAATAAATTTTAATAAACAATATGTTTATTTTATTAATTATATTACTTTCTCGCGTCTTTCTCGAAAAGCAGCAAGTTTCTGAGCTTGTACAAATCTAACAGTCTTTGTGAGAAATTTTTGACATACAATATATGCGAAGCATCTGCAAAAGTATAAAATCGCAGATTCTAAGAATTGTTTAAAATGTAATTTTCGGGCTAAATAAAACACAGACAGGCATCTGTGAAGCGCATAAAAACTCATTTTTTAATAAAAATTACGATTTTCATATCCCTGAAAACATCGACACATCCCCCATCAATGCAATATTAGCTGCGTAATAACCACAAAAATACTTCATCTATAATTAGTTGTTTGGCAAAATTCGCTTTAAGAAAAAGCTATCACCGTTTTTTCTACAAGTAAACGGACACCAAAAAGTTTATTACCGTTTCGAATTAGTTATTAAAATTGTCCCCAAAACAGAACAACAACTAACCAAAACCAAAAATTTCGAATAAAAATTGAAATCAAAAATGTTTATTCTACTAAAATTTTTTTAGCTGATTAACTTTTTTAAATTCATACATAACTACAAACGGAGCAAAATCGAATTTCACAAAAGAATAAAAGTAATTACAATTTATTACATACGACCAAACAAATAATACAAACATATTTAAAGATTTTTATTTAAGGTTAATAAATTGAGGTTACTTTTCTAACGTATATTTTACAATTTATGGGGAAAACAACGAATAAATAACTTTAAAATTTCCGATGAACTCGCGTTCGTCGACAGGCTTTACAATAAAATTACTTTTTCATTAACCTTTCTATAAACACATATGCACTTAAACAGTTCACAAGGCCATCGATAGATTTTTAAACATATGTAGCTCAGAAATTTTCACAAAAAAAAAACTGTATTTTATATTCTACCTACTGCCAAAATATTTCTAAAATCTTCTCTGTTACTGCTCAGATAAAAACTATCGAAATAAACACTTTGATTGTAAAATTATAAAACAACTAAATAGTTATTATCAAATCACTTTGTAGTTTCACAATATTTGATTTTTATACCAAGCCATACATACTTTACTTTAGTGTGTTCCCCTTTTCTGCTTTCAGTCATCGGTTTGTAAAAGGAATTCATATTTCCCAGCTATCGTCTCGTTTTACACTATTTATGATCGCACACAGTGAGTTCCTGACATAATTATATCGTTTATTCATTATAAAATTATTACATTATATCTACTTTGAAATTGTATTCTCTGATTTCAACCTATAATCTGGCTTACTATACTATTTCTATTTTCTAAATCCAACACATCCATACCCACACACACACATCTTAAAAACCATGGCGAATTTACTGACAGGAATAATACAAAAATATGATCAAGTATTCTAAGGAGCAGAAGTTTTTTTTCTGCTTTATCACGTTCACCGCTTTTCTCTATTCTATACACCGTGCTTTTAGCCCCGTATTTTTATTTTAATCTTCCACATTTTCAAATTTCCTTCGTCTCTGATTTCGATCGATATATTACCGATTAATTTGATCAAAACTTCTTCTTCGATACTGTCTATTTTATTCATTTCTAGTCCTTTTATAGCATCATTTTTCGCAATTTCTGGTGCTTTTATTCCTTTCCTTTATTAGTAATTTTCTGTTTTATACCCTAGTAACCTGTAATAAACATTTTTGGAGGCTTTTCATTATTCTTATTCTACCAAGTGGCATATTTCTTTCTACTCCAATTCGGTAGAACTATTTTTAAACATCTTTTTTGATATTTATTAATCTTTTTTTAAATCCATTATTTTTGCCTCCGCCAACTTTCAATTCCGTGTCTAATCTTGGCCATTATTAGTGATCTAAAATATAGTCTCGTAGTTTTATAATTCATCATTTGTTTTAATTTGTACAAAACAGGGTATTTCTGGCGATGCTATCAATGTGATATCTTCGTATTAAAGCTACAGATACCTGTTTTCAACAGGTCACAACATATTTATCTTTCACCAAGACATGACTCATTATGTAGCACGATTTTTGGAAAAACTTTTCGAAATCTACCTGTTATTAATTACGTAATTTTTGATTTTTTGGAATTTATTACTCATTTTTCATCGTGTGTATATGCCATTATCCTCTTGCAGCAACTTTTCTGCAATTTCTACATTATGGTGTTTGATGACCAGTACAATATCATCTGCATATTAACTTGGCATTCCAAGCGCGGATGTAGATATAAAATAAAAGAATATTTCGGTTAAATTTTACAGTAATTCATGTTGTACTAATGGAAAAAATCGTGTATATTTTAAAAATATTCATGAACAAATATTCGTTCCAATATGTGTGATGACTGAACCTTTTATATGATAAAAAAATAAATCTGTGCTTACTTTTAAGTAAGACTTTTGTCAACATTTTTTGGATGTAGTTATATCATTTTGTTTAGTTAACTCAATAATTGTAAAAAAAAATAAATATATAAGAAGCTATACTTGTATAAAACAAAAAAATATATCCAAGTGACGAAATTTAGGGGTGATAAAAAAATAAATCTCACTTTTTCTTGGGGGACAAAAAATACTACTATAAAACATTCAACCTTTCGTATGTTTTTATTTAATCTAATGAAGTCATTCGAGATTAATTTAAATATACATAACTTTACAATCCGCAACATCCTGTCAAGAGTATGGGACGTACTTTACTTTTACTTATTCATTATTATTCATTTATTAAAAATTAATGCAGTTTTCCATCATTCACCACACAGTTGTAACACACATCGAATATATCTTGCTTATGTAAATATTTGTAGTTATGATAAATCAATAACCATATAAAATATTCGTCAACTCAATTATACGCAATAAAATTTTAACATAAAAAAGTTTCATATTTTTCGAGTATAGTATAATACCAATATTGTAAATATATGAAAATATAATGGTACGAATGCAAAAAATTCATTATACAAGACATTTTAATGTAGAATTATGTTTGCGCCGAATTTTTTTCAAATCTCAATATACTTTCAATAAAATTAAACATTTCTTTTTAAATTAGTATCCTACTTATATGAGTGTGTGCGAATAATATAAACTGGATCCTTCGGATCCCAGCACCCCCTGGACTCCTCGATTCTTTTATGATACTGTTTTTTTTCAAAGATTTTGCAAGATTTTCGATGACAATCATATTAACTCAAAAAATAACTTTTATCCGAATTTCTCGTGCACATCAGTTTAAATTAAGTTAGAACGAGTACAAAATAATTTCTTCCATGTTTCAAATTCGTTTTTTTTTTTTGTTTTTTTTGTTTCGCGTATGTCTTAAAATTGACTAAATTTGATTTTTTTTTTTATTACTTCATCACAACTGAACAACTTTAGTTGTCATTTAGCGATTAATTTAATATGATAAAGAATGTTTTGAACTTTATAATGGCTGGACAAGGTCTAAAGGCTTATTTCGCCACAGTCTGCGTATTTCACCGGAGTTATCCAGCAAATTGGTAGCAAGTGGATTCATATGAATGCTAAGTGGGGCGACATGTTCATTTGCTTGTTTTTTGATTTCATCCTCCACAAACATTACGTTTAAGTCATTATGGAGGATATAATTTGAGACGTACCAGGAGGCTGCAGTAATGGTTCTCAGTACCCTCTTTTGATATCGCTGTATTTTCTGTAAGTTCGATGTTTTTGCGCAGCCCCACAGCTGTATACCGTACAGCCAGATCGGTTTTAGAGCTATTTTATATAAGAGTTTTATTGTCTAACGACAAGCCCGATTTCTTAGCTAACAACCACGATATGGTTCTAGTTTTAAACCTCAAATGCTCGATTTTTTTCTGAATATGAGTACCCCAGAGGTCAGCCTAGCGTCCAAGTGCATGCCTAAATATTTTACGTTATTGGCATTTGGTATTTCAACGTTATTTATTTTGATTGGCAGGCGTTCAATTTTTCGATTTGTTTTTGAAATATGCGTCGACTTCCTTTCATTGACTACAATGCGCCATCGTTTTAGCCAAGTTTCCACATGCCGAAGTGACTCCTGCAGTTTTTCATACTTATGAACGGCCAAGATGGCTGCGTCATCCGCGTACAAAGCTACTTCTGTATTATTCAGCATAGGGAAGTCGGACGTGTAGATTAAGTATAATATTGGATCCAGAACGCTCCCCTGTGGAACACCGGCCCTTACCGAAAAAATATCTGAAATTTGAATTTTCTAAACGGAAAGAAAAAAAGGGGAAAAAGATTTATTATGGTAGCTACTCAAATATAATTTTTAAATTCCCGGCTTCTCGATTTCCTGATTACTAGAATTGTACAAAAAGAAGAATGGAATTTTTTTGTTACTATTAATAATATTTCACCGCCGCAGCGTATTTTATAATAATAATACAGAACTTCGTAATTTATTTTGTGCAAAGTACATTAAAAAATGCATTCATTTTTCGCTTCAAACGATTTTTTCTTATTAAAAATATCGTCGTTTCGGGCTATTTTTACTTTTTTCCCCGGTTTTACGATCAAGTTCTCAGCTATTTCCGGTTTTCCCGGTTTCCCGGTTGGGTGGCCATCCTATTTATATACCTTATTGTTCATTTTGTTCTCTCCAAATTTGTAGATTGTGAACTACCATTTTAAATAATCTTTTCTACTCTTTCCTCATCCTTTTGAGCTTCATTATTTTTACAGCCTTGTGTATTCGTATATTAGTCAAAATTTCAATTCTACTTTTTCCAATAGCTTGATTTCTATATCTGTGAAGAAAATGAAAATGAACCGCGTTGTTACCAAAAAACTGGCGTTTCAAAGGATGAAAGAAAAGATGAAAAATGGCAACTAAAAACCATCGAAATAAAAAAAAAATGTAAAGAAAATAAGTACAACGAAATTTGTAAGAAATGAACGTAAAAGCGATTAACCGATGATACTTTGTTGGTGATGTTACAAATATTAAAAATGTGGATAATGCAACGTAATAAAATGTTTCAAGTATACAAACAGATGTAATAGAAAATACATGTTCCGATAGCAAACATACAACGCTTTCCCTTGTTCTAGAAGCAATCCAGACGGTAACGTAGTGGCTAATTTGACGAATTTATCGATATAATATAGAACAGAAAGATATTGCTGAATTCACAAAAACACGATACTTGCAAGTTCCTTGAAAGACACAAAAAACAAAAAATGAAAAACGTTTACGAATGTGTGAAATATGAATAAAAAAATGTGGGTCTCATTACTGAACCATATGTCTACTACAAAGATTAACGGAAATCAATAAAACTCGGTAAAATTAGCAAACAGAAATTATTAAATTCGGCAATACTACAAACTACATCTAATTTTACAAACAGTTTTTCATTTTCTCTACTTTGACTATATCATTATAATCAAAATCAAATAAAAAAATTAACAACTAAAACTAAGCCATTCGTTTTTTTTTGTTTAAATTTAGACTGGACATTGAAAAAAGATACGGAGCTTCTTACTTTGGAAGCAATTACATTTGTACAATATTTTCTAAAATATAACTTCTAAATTACCGGTTTATCCCCGGTTTTGCCGGTTGGGTGACCACCCAGCGAATGCTCTCCTCCACAGAAAAGAAAAACAAAAAAACAAAAAAAAAAATAAAAGAAATAAAAAATAAAAACGAATTGTAATCAAAATACAGAGCAAAATAGTGATTTTATAAAACTCAATGTTAACCGTAAATATGCAGTTGCCTAGTACATCTAGTGTTTGAATACTTCAAAAATTTTATACTTTGCCAAGACAAACCCACAAGCATCTTGTAATTCTTATTATAGGGTATAACTTGGAAATGAGAAAAATTTAATACGTTCCATAAGTTCGAGCTACGTCAAAGCGATAGATTTCGCAGACATGTTGAGTTAGAAGAAACATGTAAATTACACATTTCAGCGATAAAGTAATATATAAAGCTACTAATCAGTGCAAAAACGCTAGGGAACAAATTGAAATAAAACGCGTACAATAAAATCCCTCAACAAAACAGCAGATTCTAAACGTGTGGAATATGTTTTCATTCCCTAAAATTGTGCATCCTGTTCAAAGATGAAACTGTTTGTTTTATTCACGCGAATTAAAAATTATGCGCGCAGAAATCAATTTAATGCATTGAAATATTACTAACCGAGTAATAACTTAATAAATATCAAAACAGAAAATTATTTAGGAATATATTTAATGTTTAGTCATTTTTATTTGTGAAATAATGCGATTTTTTCACTGATTTTAGTTAAAAATCATTTTTAATGTCAAACTTCCTTAACTCTTATTGGAATTTAAGAAATTTTTCAGTTTTCATTTTACATTAAAAAAAAAAAAAAAACATTAAAACGGCGGGAACTGAATATTATTTATATTTATTTTACAGAATAATTTTTATTACTATCTCTCTAATTACAAACTAATTATTTTTATCTACCTACTTATCAACGTATTCATATAGAACCGATATTTACAATAAATCAGCGACTTTACAAAACTTTAAGTTCTAAAATATAATAATTATTTGCTTCTTCAACGTTATAACTAATTTCTGCCTTTACAGATTTTTCATCTTCTGTCAATACGTATACACTGAACTATAATTTATCTGCTCTTGTTTGATCGATTTAATTACTACACATTAAAATAAACCTCACCAATTAAAGGAATGAAAGTGCAAAAATTAAGTTATAATTTTTCATCTCGAATAGAATTTTATTTTTATTCTTTGTGAAATCGTATAAACCAAAAACCGTTAAATACCGCTACTATAATTATTTGAAGTAATATTTTATGTGACATAAAATGCGGGTTATAAAACAAAAAAAATTTCAATGAAAGTTTATATTTCACTAAGCTATTTCAAAAGAAGAAAATCAATAATGTCCCGGTATATTTAACTGTGTTATCTTGCTAAACCGGAAGATCAACAATTTTTGCATTAAATGAAGAATTCCAGTACTATAAAAGAGAGAAAAAACAAAAACAATAAAAATAAACATTTATTGATTGCTAAGGGCATACGTTAAACATTAATGACCTCACCCGATTTAAAGTTTCAGTTTTACATTAATTAACAAATAACCGCGTTAAAACATAGATTTTATCCGCTGTTTATTTAGATACGCTCTGATTTCAACTGATTCGCAAGTGTAATTCATACTACACAAGTTTGTTAGGTGGAAAATAATCTGTACACTTCATTACTTGTAAATTTCTACACACCGGTTATAAATAAATCTGTATATTTTATAAAAGATTAATAAGTTTATTAATTAATTTTATTCAATAATTATAATGCATATGTCATGATAGTACCACAGATAATTACAATCAGAAACATTTCAAAATAATATACAATTAATAAATTTGTTAACTACTTTACTCGATAAAAGCATATACATATGTCATGATAGCATTGCAGATACATTATAGTTAAAAACATTTGAAAATAACACATTTATATAAAAATAAAGGCATAAAAAAAAAAAACACGCTGTCTTTATAATAGAATACTGCTTCAAAAGTTCATCTTAAATCAAATATTCATACATTAATGTTGGAATTATTTACAGTTTCAATCACAATGCAAAAAATATTTCGGCGAAAAATATTCGATCAAGTACACGCCCAAAAATTCACAGCCATAGTTATGACCTCAGTAGCTACCAATTCTGGTAATTTACATTACTTTACATAACTTTTTAATAAATTCATTTGATTCCGTACCGAAAATTTAGCACTGCTCTTAAATTATTATCAAACTAAAAACAAGTTATATAAACATACTCATCAACATTAAACCAAAAATAAAATAGGCAAAAGTATAATATCGCGTTATGTTTTATACATTTATGATATTAATTGTATCTGATTTTTAAATTACAATCTCCCTTTTCTAATCTTTTTCTGTTTTCTTAAAACTAAATTACTTTGTCTTTTACTTTATTACATAATTTTTGTTCTTGTCTTCCTATAATATTATTTAAGCCGTTAATATCGTGTTTTTTTTTTCATTTAATAATAACGTCCTTATCTTAAAAAAAAAAAAAAAAAAAAAAATCTAGAAAAGCAAAATAATAGTATATAAATTGCGAAAAAAATGGTTTTTAACTGGCAAACAAAAATCAGATTAAAATCTAATCGAATCAAAAATACATATTTACTAGGACATGATTTTGTAATTTTACTATTAATAAAACGAGATTATTTTTAGGTGCAGTAGTATTACGGTCGACTGATTTTTCATCCGAAGGTTACTTCATTATGACTAAATGGCAGTTCTTAGGTAAGGTAGTAAAGTACATTACATATCTTCTTTATATGTAAATATATACATATATACATATATATATTTTTTTTTATTTTCTGAAACGTTTCAAAAATTCTGTTAGTTTGTCAAATAGAATTGTACCAAATTTTCTCAACAGTATTCTGAAATCCTTGAAAATCCGTAGCATATAGAAGACCAAAAATACCAATAATTAAATGAAAAAGAATGTGCTAAGCTTCATCTTTTTCTCATTTAACATTTTTAGATCAACCGTTCATCAGCTTAACAATTAATAATGTTTTTAGAATAATTTCAAATCATGATGCTCTGCGAAAGCTTTTTAACAATAACATTAAAATTTTTTAAATTAACAAGTGCCTCAAAAAGATGGTAACCATTCAAATATAATTTTTAAATTCCCGGTTTTCCGGGGTTCAAATCCTCCCAGTTTTCCCGATCTAAATCCTCCTAATTTCCCGATTACGAGAATTGTACAAAACGAAGAATGGAATTTTTTTTGTTACTATTGATAATATTTGATCGCAGAGCATATTTTATATGAATAAAACAGAACTTCGTAATTTATTATCGAATAAAGTACATTAAAAAATGCATTTTTCTTATAAAAAATATCGTTTTTAGCGGGTTTTCCTTCTTTTTCCGGTTTAAAGATGAAATTTCCGGCTTATTCACGGTTGAGTGGCCTTCCTGGAAAATTACCTTACAGCAGGAATAACCGTAATAACGCTGTCAAAGACGAACAACCGAGAAGTGTAAAAATATTGGTATTCATAAGAACACAGCGAACATCATTAAAAGTAGAATGTACAATATGTAACTGGTAAAAGTTATCGCAAATCTCTTTTTAAGATTTTTTACAGTTAAGAATACGTCTACTAATTTATTCATGATACACACTCCAAATATGCGTTGCTATGATGATTTTAAAAAACTATTAGATGAAAAATATGATCGCCTATAAAGAACTACAGAAGAACTAAACATATGAATTCGTAAAGCTTTTCCGAATATGAACTTACATAAAACAATAAACAACCGGAAAATGAACAAAAAAAAAAAAAATGAACACCATGCATATTATATCATGCAACACTTGAAACAGAGAACTGCTTTGAAAAGACTGTATAAAAAGGAATAAACTGTTTTCCAAAGAATGATCGCGAATAAATCATCAAACGGAAACATCTATAACAAATTCTTGATTATGATCGTTTCATAAAGTTAAGGGTAATAACGTAATCATCAAATAATAACTTGAGAATGTCACCACTACTAGATTGTTTAAAACTTCCAAAAAATCATTTCCTCTGACATCTAACCAGTAAAGCGGCAAACTACTTACAGATTTTATATCATTCCCATTCTTTCCTTAAATAATATAAACGTTTTCTTTAATAAAATTTCAATATTACAACATGGGACTACGATTGTATCGAATAAAAACTTGAATAAAACGGGTAACAACTTAGCAAATCAAACATAATATTATTATTGTTACACAATGCCACATCTAAAAAGCCACACATATATATATATATATATATATATATATATATATATATATATATATATATATATATATATATATATATAATTCGAATAAAAATCAAAATCGGGGTAACATAACCATCTAAATGCGAAAATGATAAAGAACTAAACTTAAGTCCGATTAATTACAAAAAATCTCACCTTTACTGATTAGTATTACATCTGTGGACCATGAACAAAAAAATAAATCTACGTAAGAACAAGCACTTAGAACACGCCTACATAATGTTATTAGACTTCAATGTACTATCGAATACCCAGAAGCACATGGTTCTATCTATCGCTTGTATTAGGCTCAAGTTCATATCTACTCAGTAATCTATTCTTTAACAGCACACATCGGACGTTTCTTACAATACTGTCGGCTGACTATGAATAAAAATACCGACCGATACTTTTTGTTTTTTTTTTCGCATAACATTTTTGTAATGCTAAATTTTATAAATAAAACAGAACAGACAGGTACCAGATTTTCAAAGGTACAACAATGTCACAATCATAAAAAGCTCCAATTTCTGCAATTTACTAGACACAGTTTTACTTTAGATATTTAGCAAGAATGATACCTTATTTAGTACACCATTGCAGAATAACAATACTTCGCTAAAAGCATACGCGTTCCAATTTTTGTTCTTTTTATAATTTCAGTATCGACTATTAATGTTATAAAATTCAATAATGCTTTACCGACCCTCAAGAACCGCCGCTGCTTTAACCATAACCACAAATTAGTATACAAAAATAGAGAGACAAATAAAATTTTGAAAATTAATATCACTAAGTATTTATAAGCCTTAAGAGTAGAACTGGTTTTAAATTTATAATACAAAAAGAACTTTAAAAATACACATTCGCGCGCGCGCGCGCGCACATACACATAATACTTGGTTACAGCACTGTCATGGCATAATAAGGAAATTAGGTTAAAATGTAATATTTACAATAAAAACACCCGTAATTAAACGATTCGTTAAGTAGAGAATGAGGAATATATAAAAGAAATTATTAAGACATAACTTACAGAATAAAACGTTCCATTCGAATACGCGCTTACATAACAATCGGTTAGAATTTATTCAAAAATTACAAGTGAAAAATACAAAGTAAAAAATAGAATCTTTACAGAAGTTTAGTTAAATCAAAAAACCGACGACAAAAATATTTAAATAATAACGATCTTACCTTCCGTCGAAATTTCGAAATCCACTCTTTCACAAGATTAACCGTTATCATGTTCTTATTGCAATAAAAAATACATTACCGTAAATTTTTGCTACTTTCGAGACGCAGCTGTAATCACAAAAATTATTAATCAACCAACTAATAAAAATGATGAAATAATAATAATAATCGTTAATTGTTAATTATTAATTACGTATATATTATAATATAGAGCTAAATAATCGAACATGGACCGTAATAAACTTTATTTTTTATAATACTGAATAAGAGCACATTTCAACTTTCAAAATTACAGTAAAACCCTTTCGGCTTGTTTAAAGGACACCTAGTTTGTAATTAAACGATTAATAACGGAAGTTCCTGGGAACTTGTTTCTTTCGCTTAATTCGTCTACAGAGGGGGCCCTTTAAATCACAGCTCAAATTTCATGAAATATAAACGGAAGACGTGAAAACAAAAAGTAAAGACAATTTAGAGAATTTTTCGTTCAAAATTATAATTAGATATTAAATGAATCAAAATGCACATTAAAAGAACACTGTTGACATTAAATTGTCTGAATTAAAAAAAAAAAAAAGTAAATAAAAGAGGAATTAAACAGTTGCAAAAAATAAATGATCAGAATGTCGTAATAAGTACATTAACTCAAAAATTAACAATTTTGGGTTTAATTTGTTCTCCATTAATCGTTTAAAATTATCGCTTTAAATCTGTGGTATTTATTTAAAAATGTCCTATCGATTAGCGGCAAAATAAAAAAAGACGTTTAGATAACCGTGATATCCATTTATCGCATTTCCCGAATTAAAGAATTTGCTACGATACATGCAATAAAAGAGTACTTTAGAAAAAGGCCATATAGTGTTGTTCGGCACATGTTCGCCAGTACAAATATGTTAAGAGTAAGACAAAAGAATCGAAAAAATAGTATAAATTTGTAAATGAACCGAAAGAACATCTCTCGCAGTACGGTTTTCTAATTCGTATTAAAACGAGTTTAAATAATCGATTAAAAACCCAGCATTAAAATAATCTAAAAACCCGTTTTTAAAATTAACACGGATTAGTTTGAAAATTTTAAATCGAGCCCGATCCTCGTTAATATAAAAATTTTTAACAAATCCATTTAAACTGGCGTCTACCACAAGCTTTAATCTCCAATAAAACTTTTCAATATTGTAAAACATTTCGATTATTTCTTAATAATATCAGTTTTTTTTTATTTATTTATTTTTTTTTTTATTGGCCTGAACAAATACAGTTCATATCAGTTAATCTACTATACTTTTTTAAAAATCGATTTTATCAGTTTTAAAATAATTCTTTACCATTTCAACAACCCCCTCGCATTTTTAATCTACAGAAAAGTATACTTTTGCGAAAAACGCGAATTTTAACAATTCATCATATTTGTAATAAAAATTATCAAAATTAACGTAAGCTCTTGAATTTTTACGACTGTCATATTTAAAAACCATAGCGGGAATTGCAGTGGTACTCAATACTGTTAAAATTTATTAAATAAATCTGCACACATTTTATCGAGCGAATGAGAGGGGGAAAAAAATTAATAAAATTTTTCATTAACAATTTTGTATTTATATTTGGGGAAAAAAACTTAAACAACATACACAATTGTTTTTCGTCCAAGATTAAAAAACTAATTTTTACGATATGTAAATTGTCCGTCTGAAATAGAATGTGAATGCTTAAGGGTAATTTGAAGAAATATAAAAATTACTGTACAGTATTCAAAAAATGAAAATCAACTTACGAGTATTGGTCAGTATTTTGCGAGTGGTCTTTCGCGAAATGCTTTCGGTCGACGGTGTATGCCAAACAGTACGCAACTGCTCCGACGGATCCACGATAAAACTGGCCCAATAATCTGTGGACAAGTTAAGCAGCTCTTCCATAATCGATATCGCCAAACGCGTAGTCATATGAGCAGATTCTTTATCGGAAGCGTTTATCGGCAGTCCGATGACGGTCAGTGCCAATACTTTGGCTAAATTTTCGACCGACATTTTGCAAGCGGGTGTACTGGCAACTCGTTTCAAGTGTAACATCAGAAAGGCTAAAGTGTCGCGATTAGGCTGCGCCAGGTACGAAATGGCTTTGAACAAGAGCATCGTCTTGTCCTCCTGTTTTTCAGCCATGATCGATTTTGTGAATTCGTCAAAAAGTTCTCGCGGAATCAACGACTCGTGCAACGAGCACAGAAAATTCTTCAAACATCCGCATACGCTATGAATATCATAGTGCGACAGGTCTACCGAACCTCCTTTACCCCTCAAAAACTTATCCTTCAGCATGCGGACATCTTTTTCTGCTCCCGGCACGCGGTATAAACCGATTTCGGCCAGACCGCGTTGCTCGATTTCACCGATGCAGTGTATCACCAACGCCGGTACCATCGGCGGTACCAGCGGACAATAGTCGTGCAGATAGTTGGCAACTCCTCCTTTTGACGGAGTACCGATCGGCATACACGGCAACGGTACCTTATCCTTGCACTCCAAATGCGCGCACACATTACACTGCGTGCACTTGAACACCCGTTTTCCGAATATTACACGTTTGCCGCACGGGACGCAACTTTCCGGCATGATTACGTTTTTCGGCACAAAACAATGTTGCCGAGCGTTTATTTTATCTAAAGCCGTTTCGTACGTATACGGCGTTTTTTCTTTATACACATCGAGCGCTTCTGTGAAATCTTCGTTCGGCGGCGCTGTCGGAACTGTCGACGGTGTTTGGTATTTACTGCCGTACGTCGTTATCGCCGCGATGCTCTTGGGCGGCTCCGTTTTCGGCGTTGTGTACTTTATTTTATCAACTTTCATCGGGTCGATCGGCGGAAATGTTTCGATAACCGATTTAGCCGATACAGGACCATCACGCGGTACTTTGACCGTAGTGGTAGCTATCAAATGTTCTCCGCAGCCGGGAGTTTCCAATGTTATTTGCTGTTTGCGAGTATTGTTATCGGCACGCGCGCGTTTGACGGTACTAGTTATTTCGTCCGCCAAACTACTGGATGGGTGTTTCCGATAGGATCTGGAGCGCCTACTGATTTCGTCCAGGTCGTCCTCCGATCGCGAATAGCTGATGTCGGAAAAATTCGACGCCGACGTCGAATCCATTTCGGTAATTGCAGATAATTTAGCGGTACCGTAAGCGGCCGCGCCAGTTCTGTAATCTTCGTAAAGAAAAGACAAACTTTCCTTAGTAGCCTCATCGGTCAATTTGCTCTTACCGTCACCAAATAAGGCCTTTTTAACGTTTTCCAACTGTTCGCGTAAACAGTCTCGTTCTCTTTCCACTTCCCGTCGCGCTTTACGATCGCTGTCTACCCAACGACGAGCGCTGGATAATTTCGAATCCAAACACGAAATGTCTTTATTAGCTTTGTCCAGTGCCGACTTCAAACGTTTACACTCGTCGGTGGCTTCCATACCTTTCAATCGTTCCAATTCTTTTGATTGCACATATTTTAAAAACTCTCGTAAAGCCGTTCCATCCACGAGCACATTATAACATCGTACCAAATCGTCGAATTGAGCCACCAAAATGTTATTTTTCGATACTTCCATCTTCTACCAAAGAAATTAATGAAACACATCAGCGGATAAACAAAATTAATTTACTAATCTACTAATTGTATTTCTCACAAATACCTTTATAATTTAATGTTAATTCCAGACTAAAATCATTGTATACACTTAAAATTTTAAGATGTATCTATAATGGGAGATTTTTAATGTTTGATTTACTAGAACCGCAGCACCGTAGCTCGTCAAATACGAAAAGAAAAACCCTACTTTTATTCAAGTTCTCAATTCTAGTTTTACAAAATATTAAAACCCCCTTTTTTTTCTAATTTCATTCATTATGGAAACGCAGCAGTAAGAAATAATGGATGTTGTAGAAAACGTGTCAATTTGGTTAAAATGAAATTTAAAACGACTCTATTAACGAATTATGTGAAATTCAGTATTTTTAAGTTGTATTAAAAATTTGTTGATTTCAAAATAATTTTCCAATTAATTATTAAGGCTAAAATTATATTTTTTATTATTTCTCTTTACGTATAACTAAAATCATCGCTAAATATTTAAGCAACTTCAGTTCCTTCTCCTCTATAACTCACTTTGATACGTATAACGTCGCTATTTTATAGTTCATTTCTAGCTTACCTTATGGAATTATAATTTAAAATTTAAAAATTATAAGTTTGATTTTTAGTTATTGTTCTTTTTCCTTTGTGTTTTGAAACGTTAATGTCGTATCAAACCCTCAGGGATGCCATCACAGCCTCTTTATTACCGTGTACGAAACCATTAATAATTTTATTATAAAAATAATATTATTTGATTTTTTTTTGTATAGTGCATTAATGAAATTAACCAACACCAATCTTTCGGTATCGATCGCCCGCTAAAAGACACACACTATTAAATACGAACAAAATAAATCAATAAAAAATTGTACGTATCACTGTTGTCGGCGGTGATCCGTAGTCCATTGGTTTAATGGTCTGATGGCTTTCCGGTGATCAGGACTGCGATGATTGAACAGCGCCATTCTTCAATCCGGTGCGAAGATTATTATTGAGAAATGTTCAAAATGATTATAAATTGGGCTTTCGCTTTTACGTTCCACGAGTTTTGTCTATTGAATCGATTGACGCGATCGTACTCTCGGAAAATAATTCTGTATGTGATTTCTGCCACAATCGGGGAGAAGTCGAATAACACTAAT
The DNA here is from genome assembly GCA_039619475.1 of Icerya purchasi. Taxonomy (NCBI): domain Eukaryota; kingdom Metazoa; phylum Arthropoda; class Insecta; order Hemiptera; family Monophlebidae; genus Icerya; species Icerya purchasi. Next base: position 80,332,844 of record CM077116.1, read on the forward strand.
ACTGGAGAAATGTAAAACAGCCACCAACTCAAAAAGAAAAAAATCTCCATCGGATCTCTTTCATTTTTTCACTCCTTTCCGTCCGTGACAACCGGAATTGACCGTATAAGGTGCGCGCTTTTTGCGATAGTCCTTGATTGGCTATTCACCCTCGACCGACAACAGGATCTCTCACACCACACACATTCTCCCTCTCACCATGTTTTTCGAAATTGTATAATGTTTATATTAATTTATTTACATACAGTATGTGCAATATAATGTACACATTACAATTTAAAATTATATAATTATTTAAATTGGAAATTAATATATTTTGATTTACTGGCCGCTACTCCAGATGGGAAAAAAAAGATATATTACTGGTCGTAACCTGTTACTGTCATCCAACTGCAATTACAGTTCGCTTATTTGTACTCCAATTTTTCGTTTTCTCATCCGGCCCACCGAAATGTAATTATATAACACGTTATGTAGGCCTTCATTTTACGATTTGATAAGATTTATTGAAGAAGAGATTATTTAATTTTACATTCGGCATCGTATTCTTCACTGTTTCAGGTTTATTAAATTTTTATAGATTTCTTTGTTTACATACATTTTCTTTAAATTCATTTGCTTATTTTTGCATTTTTTTACTAAGTACTACAGTTTGTTGTATAGTTCAAGATTTGTTCGACGCGTCAAAATTTATCAACAATCACCAAGAAATAGAATCGCATTACAGACGACGGAGCAGCGAAGTTAGATGTAATTACCAAAAATCTGCTTTAATTGGGGATATGAGTAATTTACTTTTTGGTTCGTTTTTTTATTTCCTTTTTATTAAAAATTACATAGTTGTTTAAAAAGGGTTATCCATAAAAATGTTTCGATTGAGTAGCTTATTTTCAAAATTTTTCTCTTTCTGTACTTCGTTTTTTTCGTATCATCTTTTTACACACTATGAACAGTAGTAAAAATAAACAACTCAAAGTTTGAAGTGGCTGATGTAGCCGCTTACCCCAACATGTAGGTTCATAAGATCAGAATACCTTATTAAAATGTTTTAGGATGCACCTTAGCATCTAATAGATCGTTTTACACGTAAGTTGCACAAAAATCTAACTCACTACGTGATATTATTTATACAAGTACTAAAATTTTATTGGAAACACCGAATTCGATTTCAACCCACATTTAAAACAGTGTTTTTTAAGCTTCGATTTCTACCGGTAATTTCAATGTTATTTCTTCGACAACTTAATATTAAGCAATACTTAAAATAGAAACGGAAAAACTTAGTTGAATGAATAACTTCATTTAACTAAAATTCTTACAACATATTAAAAACTTTCACAATGGTTCAACTGCCTCTTTGAGCATGTGTATTTAATCATTTTTATCGAAATTTTAATAATATTCGGATTAATCAACATAATTACTCTACTTGTAAAACGAAACTAAATTCAATGAAATAACTAATTACAAGCAATGATGAACTTTACGTTAAAAAAACACTATAATATTGTAATGTAAAATATCGATTTTTAACATTTAAAATTTCATGTATTAAACCTGAATCTATGATAAATCAATTCGCTGTTATTTTGATTCCATTGTTCTTTATTCGGTAAACTGAAATGCATATAAAATTCATAATTTTAAATAAATATACACCGACAATTTAAAATGCCGATTTTTCAGCATTTCTCCTACGCACATGTTAAATGTAACGTAGCATATTCAACATAAATGTTTTTTAAAATGAAAAACATTACATTGAAAAATAAAAGTAAAAAAATAAACAGTGCAACTGAATTTATACTTATTAATAACAAAAAACCCGCATTTGCTAATATAAAATCAAAAAACGTTCAGTTAGATATCTGAACAGTCATATTTACAAGCACATACCTGCAAGTAAGTAATAAACTATTTCCAGATACTAAACATAAATAATTAACCGTAAAAATGATAATCGAAAATCTAAAAAGCATAAAAACCCATGAAAATTAAATGCACTATCTTCGCAACGGTTTATAGTAATTTCCAACAGAAATAATATATTTAAGCACGAAATATTTGAAACTTACAAAGACCGGCATTTACAATTGTAATTAGAACGATTCTCTTAAGCCATTTTCAGCTTACGTATATAAACGGTGAAATATCCATTAGACGATTTTTTAATTTTAAAATGTTAAAAGTTGAAACATTTAGAAAAATCTGTAAGTTATAATAATCAATGAACTATTTGAAACGACAAAATGGTTGCATCACAAATAACATGAACTATTAAAACAAAGTAAAAAATTATAAATTCTGTTAATATGGCATACATAATTGTGCAAAAATTAATAATTTCAATAGTTAATGTTGAAATTTTCGAGTAAAAATGAATATCCCTATCACGTAAATGTAAAAAGTGTAATATCACGTTCAACGTAAAGTTATAAATATATATATATATATATATATATATATATATATACAATAATAAAAGTTTATTCTGTACCATCTATCAACAATCTTATATTTTAATTATATAAAATTAAACTCGGTCAGTAAAAATGATTAAACCAATTCACTTAAACTTTTAACATTTATTAAATACACATTCTCGCCTAAATATAATTGTAAAGGTAATGTAAACTGATGAAACTTACGTACCATTATTATTTAGATTTAACAACTTCACAAATGATTTACTGCTACAAATAACGAAAATATAACACCGTATACTCATGAATGTGATTCTCAAAATCAAATTTTATACTACATTAAGACGAATTAGATTGATGGTAACGGTTATTTGAATTAATAACACCGTTACTATTTCAAATCAGCGGTATTATCAATGTGCTGTTTAAATATATTTTAGGGCGCATTATGCACATTATTTCAACTCTAAATAAGAAGAAGTATAAAATATAAATGTAAGAATTAAAACACTTAAAAATGAAAGTAGTTTGGAAATGTTTGCATTTTTATATTTTATCATACAATTTAACAAAACAATCTTAATTTTGTGTGAATTTTTAATTAATTGTTAATTAAAATTATATTAATAATGTGTAAAATATTTTTATAAAATTTGAATAGGTTATTCTTGAAACGTCTATTTAAAATGATGTTTAATACAGAGCTTGAAAGCTGAATATTAGTACGGCTCAGACGTGATATGACTTACGTCCTTGAAAAATAGAACCTAAGCTTTTAGCTTTTAGCTTATGAAAATTTAAATACAGCTTTTGAATTAAGCTTAAAGTACTTTAAATTTTATTACCTTTAAACTTTGGCTTACAAAACGAATTTTAATAAAAGCTAATTGAAAACCTTTATTACATTTTATTTCTTATGCATCAAACTATTAAGTATTACAGTTAAGGTTTCAGTTTTTTTTTATGCACAAAAATAAGTTTTTGAAAATAATTTATTTTGCAAATATTTACTTAAAACAAGCAAAATCTAAAATTTTAAATTTATAAATTTATTTGTAGCATTAGTATGCTACCAAACCTTCACAAAAATTAATGTTTATTATGGGCGTCGTCAAGAGGGGGGGTAGTCGCCACCTGGAGCTTCGGAACTTTTTAATCAACTAGTCATGATGAGTATCCATAGGCGCGTAATCATAGACAATTTAACTTTTATAATAAAGTAATCGAACAATTTGCCAGAAACTCAGAAAAATTAGTTTTAATTAAGATTTTATTCTTGTTTAATAAAATATTAAGCCTTTATAAATTACAAATTTTATTTTTCCTATAATTCATATCCTCTTTTTATCATCTTTCCCCCCTCTGCACATCGGCTGGTGACTCATTTTGCCTCCCCCTTGCTCATCAGTTGGCGACGCCCTTGATGTTCATTAAATTAGATTTACTGTACACATTAGCTGCATTCCAACAATTTTATTTCAGATTAAAGTGTATTAATGTATTTAACTCATAAAAAACTATTTGCGTCATATTTATATATTTAAATAATATGTAATATTAATTACTATAGAAGATTAAGTTGACATATGACTTAAAATATATTTAACCCTAGAACATAACACTGGGGAATTTTTGTACCCCAAGACGATTTCAAAAATTGCAGATGAAGTAGATATTGCCAAATATCAACCCAGGATCCTGACCATAATTCAATTCAAAGTCCTAAGAGAGGGGAGAGTCAATGAAAAACATCAGTTTACATTTTGCTTTCAACTGAAGAGGACACAAATTTAGTGAGGGGTATGAAAATACCCCAGTGTTTGTTAATGTCGGTGCTTTATGTGATTGTGTGAAAGTTCACATTTTTGATTTTAAAGTAAAATATTAGGTTTTGCAGCATGTAAGTGACAACTGGTTGAGTTCAATAAAAACATTTGATAAAATGTTAAAAGACTATAATTTAACTATGGTAGAAACACTTTGCAAGAACAAACCAGAAATACCAGGTCCATTAAAAAAATCTATAGAACCTCTAAAACTTTATTAGCCTATATGTCACAAAAAAAAAAATAAAGTAGTCACAGTGGTATCAACATTCCATCGCACTCGAGGAATAGATAGTACAATAAATACGCCCAAAATGACTGAATTTTACAATTCTACAAGGGGTGGCACTGACACATTTGATCAAATGTGAAACAAATACATAACGGCATGTAAAACACAAAGATGACCGGTGCACGTCTTTTTTAGCATGTTGGATCACGGTAGCATAAATGCAGAAATAATTTACAATTTTAATGGTGCATGTGAAATGATTATAAGACAAGACTTTATTAAGTCGCTAGTACAAGATTTGATGCAGCCGCAGCTTGAAACGTGTCGTCAAATACCGACGTTCTGACCTAATATTTTATTATCGATTCAGCAAATACTGGCGGTGGATGATATCCCGGCTGCTAAGGTTCGCTGTCAGTTCTGTCCCAGAAAATTCAACAGAAAGACGAGAGTTACATGCTCAAACTGTAACAGCGCTGTCTGTGAGGAACACAGACGAATACAGTGCGATAAATGTTGAATTCAAGACTAAAAAAATGAATTTTTTTTTTTTATAATTTCCATGAATTATTCTACTAATAACAATTGTAAAAAATTATATTTTTACATGAATAAATTTTTTAATAACATTTATATTGACTTTCATCTATTTTTAAGGATTATCAATTTTTCAGCTTTCACCTTTTCAAATAAATGTACTTTTTAGAAAAAATCAAAATTCTATTTTGTCCGTATTCTAAATAATTATTTTAAGTTTCCAAATCTTTTCGAATTTTTAAAATCGGGTAAAATTCGAAGAGTTATGCTCATTTTTTCAAAAAAATCAAATTGCCACTTTTGAAACTTTTTTTTGCTTTAAAATGATTTTTTGCAATTTTTTAATAACATTTTTGTACTGGAATTTACACTATTCTCTTCGTCTTGATAAAACGAATGAAATGGTGTGTTACAGAATTAATTTTTTCATAATAAATATTTTTGCAAATCGCGCTCAAGGGCGTAGGGTACAAAAATACCCCTGCGTTGTTTAGTAACAAAAAAATGTGTTGTTTCTAGGGTTATTGATATTTGTTTTCTTAAATAAATATTGCTAAAAATAAATTCATAATATTTCACTTCTTAGAATTTATTACACGACACATTTACTTTATGGTCCGTCAGTCATTCAAAGCCAGTTGGGATGGTATATGTACTTCAGTATAAAAAGCAATTTGTGGGTAGTAAAAGAAAAAAATCTTTATCAGGGATGTTGCAGATATCCGCATCCGCAATTGCAGAACATCTGCACTGATTTTGACCTCCGCAACCACATCCGCATCCGCATCCGCAATAATTAATGAAAGTTTTTGAAGATGCGGATGTTGAGCATACCACTTGCCTGTGGGCAGGGTCCGCGAGTGGAATGTGCTATCGTATTTCGCTGATTAATCAGTAGGAAATTAATCAATGTTGGACAGATGTAAATGGTTTGTTTTGCTTAGCAATTTGGATTGTAAATGAATCACAACGTGTTTAGATGCACTTATTGTTCGGACGTTCTTTTTTTATTTACTTCGTTATTATTTGAGTATTTTGCCGTGGATAATCTATTGCGATAATTTATAAGTAAGGCCATAATGCCACCACCGACGTAAAATTTAATTTGGGCTTATTTTAAACCAGATGAACATGACTGGGGCAAATCTCAGTGTAAAATATGCAATAAAACGTACTCTTACAAGGGTCGTGCAACTATGTCTTTAAGGAATCATCTGAAATCGAAACATCCAGAACAATTTCATCAGTTCCAAAGCTCAAATAATGAAAAACAACTGTAGAAAAGAAAAAAAAGAAAAGGTAAGTTTTAATAATATTAATTTATTAGTCCCGTTTTATGAATATGGTTTAACTCCTGTAAAATGAATCTAATGCGAATTGTCAACTAACGACATTTGAGAAATATCGATCCGATAGTTTTCGTTTTTTAAATTTAATAATAGGGCAATGATGAGATATGTATGAGGGCTGGTCAAAAAATCGTTTAAATGCCCCAGCGTTGAAACTAGTGTCTCATTTTTTAACACAATAAACTAGATTTATCGTAAAAAAATTCTTCGTTTTATGTAGTATTCCACTTATGGGGGAAAACAGAGAAAGTTTCATAGAGGAAAAGTATATAATTTTATTTACGAACTCTTTTTTATATATAAAAATTAAATGAGTTATTTTTAAAATAAAAAACAGAAAAAAATCTTGCATTTTTACAGTATTCAATATGATATGAAAGAAAACTTAAATTTTGCACATACAAAATTTAATTTTTTTCTGTTCGGGAGCGCGGAGCCTCCTGTAAGCTGGGGCCCGGACTATAGCCTTCCTTAGATCCGGCCCTACCCTCTTGTTTATTTCTTCTTTATTGTCTTCATCATTGTTATTTATTTCAATGTTTTCTTTTACACTTCCCTCACGATTTCGTTGCTGATTAAAACAACTGTTGTAATATTTTTGTCAATGTTCAGTTACTCGTTTGATAAAATTTCCTGGTTATCAATACGATATTGTGAAAAACTCTGTTTTTAAAACTTTAAACTTTTGTATTAGGGTAATTTTACTTATTTTTATTTTAATAAGATACGGGATAAATATAATAGAATGATTTAATTTTGATGTTTGATGGTGATGTTAAGATGACTAGCTTTTTATTTATTTTTTTCAGATTTTCTATATTTCAAAAAAAGAGTGAAATACCCTGTAACATTTTACATGGTACAAATTGTTTTGGTAATTTAGTATCTTATATTTATTTTCCTTTCGTACGTACATATAATATTTTATTACATTTATTCAAACTTGCTTCAGTAAAATTTAATATCAATTTTTTTCAAATAAAATACACAAAAGCGTTTCATTTTGGACATTTTCACATTTGAATTTTACTTTTAAACTGGAAGGCATGTGAATATTTATGTCAATTAAATGACATTAAATTATATTATAAAGTATTACATATATAAATGAGGAAAAATTCATCAGCTCTCTTTACTCCAAAGGTAAAGTTATTAGCTATTCTACGATAACAAAAAGTGATGGTATGTAGTCTATTCGCTACTGATTTTCTGCTTAAAGCACCATCTAACTATCTTCTCACTTCAGAAGTAGCTGACTAAGTTCGCCATTGTGTATGTAATATTTGCAATATAACCAAGTATCAACGCTAGTAAAATGTTTTTTTATAATTTTTATTTAACGCGTTTACATGAACAGCTAACGCGCATTGCCCTGCTATTTTAACAATTGACCATCACTTTTCATCATTTTATAATAAAATTAACAGATGAAATTTAAGCCTTCATAATACGGCATTTTTATTTTAATAAATTTTTTGCATCTTTATTCTCGCCGCTATTTCAGCAGCTGTCCGTTATTTCATGTATGACCAATAAGGAAATGTTATTTTTAAGTAAATTAAAAATAATGTTCATTGACATCTTTAACATTTAAAATAAACTGCTTATTTTAAATATTTTTCAAGTCCTTTTAAAATCTCGGAATCGGTTAATCACACAACCGAAAAAAAATGCAATTTATGATGTTAATTTGTTTTGGAAGTGTTTTTATGAGACCATGGTGAATCGATTTCTGGGGTTTTCTAACAAAAAGTTAAATATGACATGTAGTTTTAAGAAAATATGATTGTTATTCGATTTTATATATAAACAAACCTCGGCCTTCCGTGCCTCGCAAGGGGCTCTGCCCCTTGACCTCGCCTAGGGACAACCCCGGAACTCCAGCACTTTCATTTCTGTACTTCGTATAGAACGAGGAAAATTAACGCCATTCTTTCCGACTGCGCGACAAAAAAAAAAAAAAAAGTTTATTTAATGTCATATTTTAGGATAAATTTTTGTGACAGAAAAAGTAGTGGGAGCGGGCTAAAAATGACGTTATCATTGAATAACATAATTAACCAGGCCAATAATCCATTTTTTCGATACTGCATCTTCCTATGTATACAATATATGTAACGTTTTAGGACAAAAAAAGTGGTAGGGGTCAGCCTAAGAATGACGTTGTCATTAATATAATATATATATATATATATAAATGTAATTTAAAAAAAACGGTATCAGAAATTCCTGCAGATAAAATGCAATGGAGATTTAAGACACTGATCATCTAAAAGTTGAACGAGTTGTTTCGTTTTTTTTATCTCAAATAGCGTCAGTTGATGGTGGATAGAAATTACTTCGGAACATTTTTAATTATTTCTTCTCCCATGAGTACGATTAACCAAATATTAAATACGCATGTTGGAGTATCAGCAACATTATTTATCCAGTATGATTTTTGGAGGTGCAAAAATTAAACAACTTGTAGTCAGTAGGTAATTTAAATGAGTATAAAATTTCAGCAGTAACTCAATGAGGTATCGAATTATGACGTTTTAAACTAATTTAAACTCATCGCAATTTATGCATGGTTCCATGTCACCCATATGATCACGTACACGGTGTGTTGTTTTCGAAGTACTCACCGCTATGGAATTAGTTTTTCTATCTGCAGGTATTCAAAAATCAGCTATTGTGATCAAAATTTTTGTACATAAATAAAAAATTTTACGACTTATTGGCGCAAAATTTAATCTCAAAAAGTTTTTGCAGATAAATTAAAAAGAAGAAAAAAATCAACCCTCGATCTTTTACTATGAAAAAAAAAAGTTTGCATGGATATTCTTTATTCTCCTTATTGATGTGAAATATTAAACACTTATTGTAATTTTAGCGAAATTAATTAAAACCTCTGGGTATATGTTAACACAAGAAATATTAGAAATTCTTTCTTCTTTGAAATGTTATTAGTTTCTCGAAATCTATGTTTATCTTTTATCAATTCCTGCAGTCGCCTATTTCTTTTTGTTACTCATTTAATAACTTTTCTACGAATTTTAAATAAATCTTATTTTAATAACGAAATAAATTTTAAAAAAACACACACAAATGAATCGATTCAATTTTATAAAAAGCATAACTGATCATTGAAATTTTACTTTCTAAAACGAAACGTATGAAATACTGAAAACAACTAATTTTATTCAAAATAATTTACAAATATTAAATACTGTTCATTATTTTATAAAAGTAAAAAAAGATTTTTAATTATAGAACATTAAATATTACTCTCAAACTGAACTACTTCATTATCTTTGATAGAAAATTTAACAATTTATTCGTAATCTATTCTTTTTAAAAGAAGAGCACTAAATTGACGATTTCCTATACTTTTATTTTACTTTTAACAGTTAAATAGTTAACTTTTTCAAATTAATTAGATAGAAATACTAGTTTGTAGCACGTACATAGCATATCCTTAATATGATATAGTTGGAGAATAATAATGCATAGTAACAAGGGCGTCGCCAGCCGATGGGCCGGGGGGGGGCAAGATGACAGAAAAAGGATATGAGTTATAGAAAAAATAAAATTTATAAGTTGTAAGGGCTTAATATTTTATTAAACAAGAATAAAATCTTAATTAAAACATAATTTTCGTGGGTTTCTGGCAAATTGTTCTTGAGTACGCGCCTATGAATACTCATTATGGCCAGTTGATTAAAAAGTTTCAAGACTCCAGGGGGGGGGAGCTGCCCCCTGCCCCTTGCTGGCGACGCCCATGCATAGTAATACTTAATAAAATGAACAGATAACGTATTCAATAAAATTCAGAAAACGAATGAATGTATAATTGGGTTGAATGAGTAAAATGATTTGGTAAAATTCGACGACCAATCGACTCAATCATCGAAGGTTAAATACAATATTTTTGAATTACAATAGAATGTAACGGAGGAAATAACTATAAAAATAAAAATCAGGCTTTGAAAAGCGAATATTAAGATACTAATAGAGATGAAGAAAGGTAATAAAAGGGTAGTAATTTTCCCGATTCTCGCGATCTCCTCAATTTCTTGATGATGAACTTTTGCAATGCCGATATTATATTTTTTTAATATTATTTTACAGATATCAGGTTCTAATTTTTTATATTGTCAATGTTTTGTTTAAATGTAGTAAAATACCATTTTATAATAATTGTGTTTTATTAAATAAAATAATCATGTAAACGGTTTAGAAGGTTAAAAATACCTACAATTTACGGAGTTCTCAATTTTTCTCGTACCGATTTGAGACGTTTATTAACGTACTTTCATCAAAGATGTCCTGTTAAGTTTTCATTTTTCAAACATATCGTATACCATAAAAATCACATAAATACACAACTTCTATTTATGCTATTTGAGTGTCCTCCTTAGGAGTTTTAAATATTGATTGATAATTTAGAAGATAAAAAGTAAATGAGCTAATCGAGGAATGATTTTTCACACGGTTGTTAAAGTTATCCGTACGGTCATTGTCCTTAGAAACCACGTTAAAACAATTCATATTTGTCTCTAATGTTGTAAAACAGATTGTACAACATTAGAGACAAATATGAATTGTTTTAACGTGGTTTCTAAGGACAATGACCGTACGGATAACTTTAACAACCGTGTAAAAAATCATTCCTCAATTAGCTCAATAATAACGATTTATTTTTTATGAAATCAAGTTATTGTTAATTTTTTAACCGTTTATTATAAACACATTCTAAAAAATATACCGACGTAAAATATGCAACCAAAGTTACGATTAATGTCTTTAAATATATCAATAATAACAAAAATAAAAATGCAATTATGAACTTATAAATAAACAAAATATAATACAATTTACTTCAACTTATTCGAATTATCGTCTATTAGCAGGTTATTACTTACGCGATCACGTACTTTCAACAGAATATTTAGTAATTACTATGTTTCATTGTTTCTTTTTTTTTTTACATACTCGAAATTACATGGACTTCACAAAAAAAAACTTAATTACCCATAGAATTCGCTAGATATTTAAAAAAAAATTTCATTTTGTTTGTTACACAATTATATCACTTCAATAAAAACGGAAATTAAAAAAAAAAAAAAATCTTAATTCTTAAAGAAGTATTTTAGCGGTAACCGGTTAAATTATCAATAAAAGGGAACATGACCATTATATCTTCTTCTTCATATCAATAAAAAACAACAGCAAAAAGGATAAAAATTAAATAAAAATACAAAAGTAAAACAAACGAAAGAAAATAAAAAAAACGTTATAATATAAAAGAAATAAATCAATATATGTATGGCATACAGACTAAAAGTAGATCACAGTACGTTCCAATTAGGGTCTTTAAAAAGGCGGTAACAAATTTAATTCTTCAATTTCGTCGTAAACAAACGAGATGTTTTTCGTACAGTAATTTCAGCTGAAGCGCTACGTTTAACACTACTCAACGGTAGTTGAACAGATGGCGCTGGATCAATGATGAAATTTGACCAATAATCGCTAGGAAGTTCGAGTAGTTTCCGTACGACCGATATTGCCATATTTGTTTTTGCTAGAGGATCGTCTTCTGCACTAGGCTTCCCGGTTATTGAAAAAGCGAACACGATCGCGAGATTTTCAGGCGACATTCCAGCTTCCGCCGAGGCTGCAACTCGTTTCAAATGCAACATCAAGAAGGCTAACGTATCCCGATTAGGTTGCGGCAAGCGCGATATGATTTCACGCACAGCTGTGGATTTACTTTCAGCCGTTTCGTCTTCAATAACAACGGAACAATCGAAGGCCTCACTAAATACGTCTTTAGGAATTACCGGCTCTCCCAGAGAACAGAAGAAGTCTTTTAAAAACCCGCAAACCGCGTGAATATCGTACGTTGAGAGATCCGGAGTTGGTCCATTAGCCTTGGCTCTTAAAAATTTCTCTTTCAAACTACGAATATCCTTTTCAGAACCGGAAACTCGATATAAACCTTTCTCTGATATGCCCCGCTGTTCAATCTCGTTGATACAATGGACTACCAAAAACGGTACCATTGGCGGAGTTAGCGGTGCGTAATCGTTCAAAGTGCTGACCAGTTGTTGCTTCGATTTATGAGTCAAGCAAGGTAACCGAATTTTATCTTTGCACGCGAAATGCGTGAAAATACCACACTGAATACACTTACCGGCTCTACTACCAAAATAAATTTTCTTTTCGCAACAGGCACATTGTCCCGACATGTAAACGTGTTTAGACAAGAACTTATGGCTAGGAATATTTTCCTTATTAGCAGCGACACTGTTTACTTCCGCATCAATAGAGGAGCCGGTGCAAACATGTTCTTCATCGGATTTTTTAGGTTCACACGGGCTTTTCGGACACGCAGAAAATGAATGAATGACAGATTCCATTGAAGTCGGATCACCCTGCGGTGAGCAATGTATTGTGGTTTGCGTGACAACCGTAATATCATCGGTCTGAATGTGGCCATTTTTCTCAAATAAAGGTTCTGTACCGTCAACATTAATCGTCTGAATGTAGCATATGCGTTTTTCGTCGTCGCTGCATAACAAACGACTTTTGTCTAGCCGATTATCCGTAAGACTGTCGTGGCATACGGAGCTGCTGCTGCTGCTGATGGTTTTTAGTAAATCATTTTCATGGTCCGCATTGAACACAAATTTTTTAACTTGCTCCAGTTGACCCTTCAGCAAATCACGTTCCTGCCTTATTCGCTCGGTGATTGCGCGTTCATTCAACATTAAACGACGCGCATCGGATACTTTTATTTCAAGTGCGGATAAATTTTTATTGGCTGCATCTAATTCGCCTTTCAAACGTTTACATTCGTCATTCAATTCATAATGTTCTCCACTAAGTTTTGACTGAAAATCCAGATATTGCATAAATTTTACTTCGCACGTATTGTCTATTAATGCCGCGTAACATTTTATTAAATCGTCTAGTTGTTCGATTACATTAAAATTTTGCATTATTATTATAAGTAATTTCAGAAAAAGTATTACTCAAAAAACGCAAGAATCAAATGAACGCAGTAAATTTTCATAAGAGCCTGAGTGAGATATTACGTACTTTACGTCCCGGTAACTAAGAATCGTACTTCTTCAGCAAAATACACCATCTGCCTCGTAACTTTGAAATAATCTACATAAAAATGCAATGCACGTAACTAATATAAAAATATCTTTAAAAACAATATTTCGTTTATAAAAATTCACTAACTGTAAGCTCTACACCCAATTTTATTATACGAATCATTTTGTAACTACGTAAAATTAAATACTGTAATACACACTTACTGTATTTTTGCCGAAAACAGCTTCCTTTTATTAATTAAATGTTATCAATCACTTTTCCGTATTTCTTTTAGAAATAAATAATACTTTTAAAAAGGTTCAATTAAAACTATGCGAATAACATATACATTTAACAATATTCAACTAGTAAATAGGAACGAAAAATAACAATACTGACTATTTATTTCGTTTAGAAGTAGTAGTTACCATAAGCAACAATAAGAAATTACATTCTCTTCGCCTTTTACAAAATATTATGTATTTAGATTTTTGATCGTAACCGGCATTTTTAAATTCGAGTTAATCTATGGACAATTTTTATAATCGTTGGAAAAGATTTTTTACAGAAAATTTCATAATTTTAATAATTTTCGTCGATAATTTTAAATATATATATAGAGTAATTTTAAAATTTAATATTCAGTTCATTATTTATTTGTTTATATGTAATAACTTAAGTAATATTACTAAATTAAAATATTTTTTTATTATCATTTTAAATTTGGAATGCATTATTTGATTCTTATTTGTATTGTAAACATTACTGTATGGAGAATTCATTTTTTTAAAAACCGGAGAAGAGCACAGATAACTGTAAACGAATACATGTAAATACAATTGTAATCAAATTTAATTAATTTTAAACTAATGAAAACTCATGCAAACAATCATAAAAAATTAAAATTGTGCAATCTATTTAGTTTGAAATTTAACTGTATTAGGTTGTTTAAATTAACCATTTTGCACACATGACGTCCAATTAGGAACATCATTTTATATCTACAATTTATAGGTACCTAGTATGTTTTATATGTTAAAATATAGTGTATCTACCTGATAAGGAACATCCTATTTAACCAAATAATATTGATATATACATATAGTAATTGATTAGAATGAAAGTTAAAAGAAATTTTTCTTGAGTGATTTTGTTTATTTACAATTAGTGATTTCAGTGTGTTTTATGAGTTATTCTCTTGTACAGATTTGTTCATATCATAACATATGTATAACAGGAACTGTGAGAATCAATAGATTTGGAAAACCTCCATTTTCACAAGAAAAAGTTTTTAAAAAACATAATCGTGGTCATAAAGAACAAACTGTATCTAAAGACAGCATAGCAATAATAAGATAGCTGGACAACAAGCCTGTTGTTCTTGATTCTGTTTTGGTGGTACTAGCAAAAATACTGTAAAATGATGGGACTCTCATTCTAAATCTCATATAAATATCCCCATTTTAAGTGTTATAAATAAATATAATATTTGTATGGGTGAGGTAAATAAATTTAATTTTCTAATATCATTATACAATATTAAAATGAAAACTAGAAAATGGGCATTAAAGTTGATTGTCCATGGAATTGACTTTGTAGTAACCATTTCATAGTTACAATATTGCAAGGATTGCAGTAATTTAGGAATTCCTAAAAAAAAAAAAGTGTTAGATTTTATACATTTCAAAATGAGTATTGCCGAATGCTTAATTAAAACAGATTGTACAGCACCATCTAGAAAGCGAGAAAGACTATCAATTATTCTGATTGAAAATGTGAAAAATCCTGACACTATACCACAGAGAAAAATTGAAAAAAGACCTGTCAAGACAGCTTGTTATGATCAGTTTGGTCACTTTCCAGAACATACAACACAGCAAGAACACACTGTAAGTTATAAATATGCAATGGAAAAAGCAGATGGAAATGCAAAAAATGTGATATACACCTGTGTTTAGAAAAAAATTAGAAATTATGTCCAGTAAAATTTATTTAAACATAAAATTTATTTTTTATGTTATTCCATAAATTCTGTATAGTTTATAACATATTATATATTACATTTTAGCAGAATCAGAATATATAAAAAACAAAACATCGTGCAGTAAAAAGTACCATTAGTTGTTTTTGTTCCCATTTGGGCACAATTTTTTTTAAAACTTCTATAAGTTCTACTTGGGTAAATTCAGTTTTAACTTAAGGTATAAATAAAAGTAAGTAAGAATAGTAAATTTTTTTGGTGAAAAATGAAGAGAAATCTACTGGAAAGGTTATTTTAATATGCGAGGTATTTGGCCATTAATTTATTCATAACAAATTACTTATTTCTGCAACTGCTGTGTATCATTTGAAACGTTGAATTTTGTAAATTATAAATACATTAATGCATTTTTTTAAAAGTAATTTGTGCTTTTATATTAATGTTGTACATGATTTTTAAGATTTATTTCATGTGTCTAAATGGAGCAAGAACACAGTTGGAATAAACCAAAATTTTGTAACCATACTTAAAGAGTATTTTGTAGAAAAACATATAGCACAATACAGGTTTAAAAAATTTAAAACTAGTAAAACCAACCTTGAAAATAAACAGCAACGATAACTGGGGCTTATGCAGTCAATGATAAATAGTTCAAAGCATTGATAGAAACAAATTTGTGAATAATCATTGAAAAGCTTGTAAAAGAATTGGATATATCATGTGGAACAGCTGCCTTCTTTTTACCCAACAAAATCAATCCGTTTCTTGATTGAATTTGATTCCCCATAACATTCAACTCATTAATTAGATCACAATGAAGTTTCATAGTATTTTCTAAAGCCAATGTTGAACAAAACAAAGGTAATAGTGACCATTCAGTGATCTCATAGCTTTCTGAATCTGAGTGAAACGATTAAGCGGAGAAGTGTATTTGTCAAATGAATAAAATGTACCAAAATTTTATTGCATGTGCTCATTAGTTAATGGAAATAGATCAATTGTTTTCTACAGTGATCCTGAACCAAACATTGTATAACTGACCCTACATAAATTAAGTTAGTTGAACTATAAAACTCTGTTCCATCACATATCTTTCCTGTTACAAATAGAACCACTAAAAGTCCTACATCACTACCAACATTATTATTGATGTGAAACATCTACATCTATTGGCGCGCCTTGGCAATAAAACCGATTTATATGCTATGACAGAAATGGTGTGACGTCATGCCGTCATGCCCCTCCCCACTGCCGCTCACTACTCACTTGTGTATGTACTATATATTTTGTTGCTTTTACATGTGAGTGTATACTGTGTGCGCCTCTATTTGTCTACAATATACTTGATACAGTATATTGATTCGTTGCTCCTTATATACATATAATTGCAGTGCTTGTATAAGTGTAGGCTGCAGTAAAATGTCGAATACATGGATTCACAAACTACTAATTGACGAAACACAATCTACCGATTCAAACCAAAGGAGTATATCATCCAGCGATATATTATTTAATAATATTAATATATTATCATTCTATTTCATTTGATCATTTTAGGTTAGAAATGTGTACAATGTTGCCAACAAGTGCTTTATTTTCTACACATGTGTACAGCAAACGCGGGATATATACATCTACATGTTTTAATTCCTTTTTCTGTGTGCATGCATAGACATATGAATAAAGACATTCAGTATACACACGCACTTATAATATATATGCGTCACATCTCTCTTTCTTTTTTCCTTTCTTGTATGCACACAGCTCACAGCTGACCAAGAGGCACACAGAGTCCAAGTTAAATGCCAAATTAATTGTATTTGAAATTTAAACAATCATCAAAAAATGATAAGCTGAATTAAGCTGAAGCTCTATTTTTAGACTTCAAGGCTTGGTAGCAAGCTATGAAAAGTAATAGCAGTCGAGCATAAATTAGAGTTGACCTGGGAATTGGTTACTTGCTGGATATTGATTCATTCTTTTTATACTTATACGTATTATTTCAGTTAATATTTTACATAAACATTTTCACCACAAAATTTAAGTTAAAACTCTATTCATAAATAATGCAGATTATTTTATTATCTAATTATAGCAAATGATAAGTACTCTATAAATTTTGGACTTTCGTTTGCGTTTAAACCCTTATCTGCTTAATTTGCCACCCCTTTATTTTTTATTTAAATTTACTTCTTGGTATCGCTATCATTAGTTAAATAAATATATTTAATTTAGTTAAACTGGTCCCTTTATATTGCTAATAAGTGGAAATTACAGTGACGTAGCTGGTCATTAGTAACGTTTCATTAGAGTGAAACCCCCTCCCTTTTTTCTTTTTTTTTTTGGTCACATCAGCCAGAGATCTACAATCAGAAACAAAAAAAAGGTAAAAAAGAGCTGTTAAATTTTGATTCGGTCAGATATTAATAATGTAAGAAACTGATAGCAGATGAGAATAAAGAACAAACGCTGTCAAAAACGGAGGCGATCAGTGTTACAGAAAATTGTTTCATTCAGATGAAGATGGAAATTTAGCAAATAAATAAAAAAAAAGCGAAAACGGGAGTAACAAGAAGAGAATGATTCAAACGCAGTTAAATAATAGAAATTACAAGTAACAAAGAAGCGAAGGAAACTCAAAGAACCAGGAAATTGAGAGCAGATTAAATTGAGCAGATAAATAAAAAGAACCATTGTTACGAAAAGAAGAAGAATAAATATCTGACCAAATTTTACTCATAGTTATAAGATCGTGGAATTTTTTTAAAAAGTTTTAAAATTCTACTATTGAAAATATCGAAAAATTATCACTTACGCTGGCCATGGCAAACGAGTGTAAATAAATTTAAAAAAAAATTAAGATAAAAATGAATAAACGGAATTAAATACTGCCACTGAGCGTTAAAGGCAACAGTGTTTCGTTTTACATGAAATCCTACCACTATATATTGAAAGAATAATAGTTTACCATCGTGTAGGGTTACTGTTAGAAAGATGGAATTTAAGAAAAAACAATAACTCGTTGAAAAAATCTGAATTCATTACACAGTTTATGTTAAATAAGACGATGAAATAATTTAAAACTTCTTCGAATTATTTGTAGATAATACTAAGTATTTATACCATCACCCATGCTCCTATCTGTTAGCCAGAACACCTTAATAGACCATCAGCTTTTTTGTCCTTCTAGGATTACAAATCTACTATAGCTTTGTTATACGAAAAACAATATATTTTCCCATCATACTCGAGTAATGATCATTCCAGATATTAATCCCATCATTAACAGAGGAGATATAAATAATACAACCGACTTGCTAACCGAAATTATTTTACCATATTTATTGAAAATAGTATAAATCTGAACATAAAACTTAAATGCGGAGAGCATATTGAAATATAACCAGATTAATACAAACTGCACGATAAAGATAATAAAAGGAACAAAAATATGTTTATTTCAACAAGAAGAAGATAACAGCTAAACCGTTATCCCTCACTTAAAGCAACGCATAATCAACTTCATCATACATTTAAAAAAGGAGTAGGGGATTATAAGAACAACACCTTTAGGCAGTGTTTAAATTCCGTAAGTATACAACATAATTCATAATTCTTTAGCAACAGTATGAATGGCATATTACTTGTAGATGGTAGCTTCAGAAAGCAAATAAATTCGCGATTTATTTGGGAACAACATTTACTCTTTACGGGGAAAAATAATATATTTGAAGTACTATAAAAATATAAAGCAGTTTAATAAGACAGTAATTCGTTTGGGGTTTCAACTAATAGTTTTAAGTTAAATAGTATAAAAATAAATGTTTTCACAGATATAACTTGCATATGAGGAGAAAAGGCTTAAATAATGGAGAGTTGTGATTAACGAATCAAACTCCAAACAGGTTGGGACAAAATTTGCCGATCCAGCTGAATGGGCAAACCACGATTCCCAACTCATGTGCTGTGAAATATCTCGGATTACATCTTAACTAACAGCTCACCTTCAAGCATCATATTATTGCCAGACGAAAGCAACTAGACATCAAATAGCGCAGCCTGCGTTGGTTAATGAACAAAAATTCATTTTTATCAGTTGAAAATAAAGTGCTACTATACAGGGCAATCTTAGAACCTGTGTGGACATACGGTATTCAAATTTGGGGAACGATGAGCATTTCAAATCTAAACATTATACAGAGATTTCAGTCCAAAGTCCCACGAGATATTTTGGCGGCACCATGGTTTGTCCTTAATGATGATATATACAAAAACTTCTGTATTCCAACGGTTAAAGAAGTAATTACGACCTTTGCTAGAAGATACTTTCATTGACTTGGGAACCACATCAATCCGCTAGCAGCTAATCTTTCACAGAACAACGTACGATTCTGACTATTGAAACGGCACAACTAAATTGAACTGGAATTTCGTCCGTAGTCATTAATTTGTATAGCTCAACATAATCCAATAAATAACGTACATATAAATAAGAAATGGCGACCACTGGGAAGCGTTCCACCATGGTTTACATAAAATAACATTGCTACTTATTGTTCAAATGAACAGATTGTGCGCAGATAAAAAGGATAAAAAAAAAAAAAAAAAAATTACAAAAAGGTTTAAATGTAATTGTACAATCATAAAATCGCACCTGTAGTATAGAAATTGTTCATTTCTAGATCGTAGATACATGATGTTTTAGAAATTAAACAGCTATAATAAATATTAATTTACAGCAAATAAAAACCAAAGAATCTCACTGATTGTTCGCTAATTTTTTATTTCATCAACAAACTAGTTTTATTGTATATAGCCATAAACAGTTAATTTATGCATACTTTTACGCGTAAAAAGCAAAGAAGTAAAAAATTGAAAATAAAGTATATATGGAATATAGCGTTTAATGGAGAAATAAAATGTTATCCATAATATTTATTATTGACCACATTAAATAATTAATTATTTTAGAAATAGAAAGAAAAATTGCAATATATAAATAACTTTATAGCAAAATTAAAAATTAAAATTAACTCAAATGAATCTATGAAACTGATGTTCCTGCATGTTTCACATTATTTAATTTTATTTAATTTTTATGAATTATATTATTAACATTTTTTTATTTTGATACCAATATGTTTATGTTAATAAAAAAAAAAAAAAAAAAAAGGCTATAAAATAAGAATATTATAATATTCCTTGGACAATGTTGCACAGATTTTAGAATAAAATATGAATGTTATAACGTAATACATTGGATGATACTTTTAAGTGGACAGTCTTTCAATTTCTAGTAAGAGTTAGGCTCGCTGTTTTTGAACAGTGATTGACGGAATAAAAATTATATTGTATGATATTAATTTAAACCAACAACAGAAACTTTAATACACAATATAATTAAAATTATTTTATAAACTACCGGCTAGTTTCGGATATTAATCCATAATCATGGTGTAATATAAACATAAAAAAATTGGCGGGACCAAGTATTCAGATGGAAACAAAAATTAAATTATTTTTACTATTACACATTTTAAATAAGTTAATAATCACCGGTCAATAATGGAAAATGTGATTTTTATTTATTTATAAATCCGTTTTTTAGTGGTATCCTGCCATCTGACAGCTAAACTCTAAACTACAATTAGAATTCATTTTATAAACTTAAGTTGTAGTTCACTGCTTAGCCTACAGATAGCAGAATATTTCCGCTAAAAATGGGTTCATAAAAAAATACGGGGAATTAAAATTAATAAAATTATTGTTTTTTTGTTTTAAAAATATTTTATTTAAAATTTACAATATTTATTTATTTACAGGAAAACAATATACAATTTTTAATAATAATATATATATACCGTGGCTAGCGGAAGGGTAAAAGTGAAATCGAATGAAAATTTCTCAAAAACTATTCACGAACATCCAAAATTATTCATTTTGTTAAAAATCAGAGTGTACAGATACAATCCGGAGACAGAATTATAATTCTTCCATTGTAGTTTATGCCGAAAAATTCGCCAAAACTAAAAAAAAACAAAAATAGAACAGCCGAGAGTGAAAATCATGCTGATGTTGCTCTTTGACAACGAAGAACTGGTTCATTATCAGTTTTGTATCTCAGGACGAATCTGTCAATGCGTTATTTTACCGCAATGTGTTGTGATGTTTGTGCGAAAAAATTCGTTTGAAAAAGCCGTACAACTGAAAAAATAGTTGGCTACTGTATCACGATAATGCACAAGCATCTCTTTTGATTAGGCAATATCTAGCCAAAAATAAGATTATCACGGTTCCTTTTTACTCATTCGGTTTAGCGACATGCGATTTCCGGATCTTTCCAAGTTTGAAGTCAATACTAAAAGGAAAACAATTCGACAGCATGTAGACGATTCAAGAAAACTTTAAGGAAAAATCACTAAGGCGAAAATTGCTCATTTGCGAATGCCTAAAAACCATCGATGTGATTTGAAGATTAACATCAAAGAATGTTTTTCTAAACAAGAACAAATTATTAGGTAAACCATTAATGAAATTAATAAACTAACATGTTAAAATGCTCGTTACACAAGAGAGTCTCGTCATTTTGGATAATTTTAATGATTTAATAAAGTTACGAAAGTCTTAAACTTCAAAAACATTTCTCCAGATCAGTAAGTTAAGAAAACTGTATTAAGGAGAAAAGTGAAAATCAACCAAAAAAAAACAAGAATGGAAATAAAAAAATAATCGCCCCTAACAGAATTTTATTTACCATAAACTTTCTTTTTGCGCGATTATCACGAATCTATATATAGATATAAAAAGCAACCTACGGGCAAATATTTTAAAGCGTCTCATTGATACAAAAGTTGGTTATTATTTATTATATTTCATACATACAAACAACAATAATAGTGGCAGGTCCACAGGAGGGAAATAGGGTACATTTCTTTCCGCAAAGAACCAAAACCTCGATAAAAAAATTTGTTACACTTAATTTACACTATAAAAGTTTTGTATACATGTTACTCTTATGAATTTAATTATAACTAACATCTAGTATACTGTTTTCTAGTAAAACTATTAATGTTACGTTTTTATTCTGTTTTTAACGCAACTATCGTCGATCTTTTGTCTTTTTTACTTATTTTTAATTTTTATTTTGCAATGCGAATGAAAATAGTTTAATGAAAAATATATGTACATATATTTTTTACTTGCTAACGGACAAAGAATAACGAAAACAAAAAAGAAGTAAAGTCTAATAAAAATACTATTTTCTATTTTTCCTAGTAATTTACTATTCAAAATCTAAACTACTATTTTAGCTACAATTTTATAATTTTTTTATTTTTCACCTAAAAATAAAACAAAATTTGAATTAAACTGTAATAATTATGTCTTTTTAAACCATTTTTAATTCCGTTTACACTAAACATTTGTACAGGCATTTATATGCAGCTGTAAATGCATCAGTTTAGTATAAGTTAGTAAGTTAGGATGTCTCACAGAGTATACTGGTTAATATATTCATCAGAGCAAAGGTCCAACATGGACGCATGATGCAAATATATGTATGTATATATATGTACGCACAGTTCAGCACTGCCAAAATAATTTAGTACACAGGTTAACAAGCTGATTCTTTGCGATGTAACATCTGTTGGACGTATATCACAAGAGATTTTTATTATTTTTTGCAGTGGGCGAGGTGAGAAATTATTCATCTCTATATTAATAAATTTAAATCAGTAGATTTATCACTAAAAAAGTTTTCTTCAATTCTTTTTGTCTTTATCACTGAATACACAATTTATTTTTAGTTCGACTTTTATAATTCAACTTCACCAGGGATCTCCAAATAGAACTCTGCTTTTTCCTCACATACATCTTATCCATTCAACGTAAGCTTTCTTCTTTATACTGGTAATGGAAATATATATTTCGCTTTATATAACTTCTTATAACCTGTAAATATATTCGGGCTTCTCATAAGGTACCTTTATTAAGTTTCATATTTTTAATGTTACTAAACGCGTAATTGGTCGATATTGTAACTTTTTTAAAAAAGAGAACAAATTATTACACGAATATTCTTCCAAATTTTTTTCGACGACCAATCAGAATTAAATTAACCGGTGTTATCTTAATAGTCACAGCTGTTTAATGTGGTCCCCCCATACAGTGTGAGTCGAAATGGTAATCACTTTATTGGGATAAAAACACCAAAATAGAACTTTTGATATTTACACTTCTGCCTCTTGTAATTACCACTTCTATTTTTGGCTTTTCTAATTTTCTTTCGTTCCTGGATTTTTGAGTCTCCTTTACTTGGCTGTACTATTATCGTCCTTATTATTTGCTTACGTTTTAAAAATATTCTATTATCTTCTTGTTTTTGCTCTTTATTAGCTTCCTCCGCCTTTAATGAAAGGTTATCACTTCCCTAATCTTTTAATTTTTTTTCCTTTGCTGAGAAAATACTCCTTAATTTTCAATGCGCTTTTTATAGTCCGCCCTTCATTTTTACTTATCATTCTAGCTATTGGTTCCTTCAAAATATCAGTGTTTGACCAAATAAAAATTTAACTGATTATTATTCTTATTTTTATTGGTTTAGAAGTCTCTAGCTGAAATGCCAAAAATAAATAAATAAATAAATAAAATAAAAAATTAAATGTATGGAAATAGTGTAAGATTGTGTCTCAATAAGAGAAAGAATATGATGCGTATAAAAAATGAAAGCTCAACAGAGATAAAATGAAAAAAAATGTGCAATTATTTCAATCATTAGCGCGCACAGCAGCTGGTGTAGTTTACTTTAAAAACTTTTAAAGATCAGTTTTTTTTTTATTTTTTTCATTTTATATGGGCGCGCCAGTGGTTTTGACCTAACATTTAAATTGAGAGACGTTGGAAATGGAGAGCAGAAAAGGTTAAAGGAATTACAGCTGGAAATGGAAAAGAAAGAATAAAGGAAGAATTATAAGAAGCAGGACGACCTAAAGCTAAAATTTTGGGGTATAGGAGAGAAAGTTTAATAGCGAGGGTGGAGCATTAAAAAAAAAAATGATTTGCAACGTTTATGCAAAGAGGGACAGAATTATGAAGGGAATAATCAGGGGAAGAAGACAAAGAAAATCAAAAGTGAAAATAGGGGAAAGAAAGTGGTTAAATAGAAGTCTAATTGCAGAAACAATCTCAGAAATGGATTAACCTTTTTTAAGATTGAAAACATTTGTCCTACTTTTCCTTAGCTCCACCTATTTCATGATTTTTGTTGTTGACAAGGCGAATTTTCTTATTAATTTCAGTGTAAGAATGGCATAGTTATTAATATATACGCATGTGCATGAATGTATATTTATAAAATAATCTTTGTGAAAATCTAAATTGTTACAGCACGATAATGAGTACACTTATACTTAGGGTAGTTTAATGAAAATAATACTTTAAAAAATGACTAATATTTTTCTTTAGTTACTTTAGTAAAAAATTAAATTATTATTTAGTAAAAAAAACTATATAAATATTTGTGTAACATTTGAACAATTTTATTTAACACCCTGTTTTCATTCTTTTTCGATTAAAAAATTAAGATTTTACGATTCATAGTTACAACTGTATTATTCCTTCTCGTGTAAGCATTTTCACTGATAGTTTAAAAGGGCCTGCTGGTGTTGGTGCTTCTTTTATTCTTTCAGATTATAACTTCTCTGAATCTTTTTGTCTTCTTTCTTTCTGTTCCATATTTACGACCGAGTTGATGGTATATTTATGTTTCGTTATTTTTATCTCCTCTAATCGTTTTTCTTCCCAATTTTTCATCATTTCTGACTCCATGAGTGCTCTTCAGACCGCCTCTACTCCTCTTCCTGATCATTCCTGTGACTTTATTATTCTCCGTATACGTTCTCTCGTTCGGGTTCTTTCTTCTCTTCATGGGATCTACATTGATTTGCTGTGTGTTCCTGTCCATTCTGGTGTCTCTGGTAATGAGACAGCTGATTCTTTGGCCCAGGTTGCTGCTTCTTCTTCTTTCTTCTTCAAAAAAATACCATCTTTTAATTTCTTGTCGCTGTGTAAGAATTTGCATCTCAGATTTTGGTCGATGTATACACTTCTTACTTTTCTAATAGTCATTCCTTTTATCTGTCTGTTCAACCTAGTCTTCCTTCCAATCCGTGGTTCCTTCTGTTTCCTTCATTTCCTTGCTTTGTTGTTGTGTCCATTGTGCGTTTACGTTTTAATCATTTCTTGTTGCTTTCCTCCCGTTTTCGCTTCTCATTAGCCTCTTCACCATATTGTCCTCCCCATTCAAATGATGCGGTTGTCTGTGCCGCTGATCACGTGTTTATTAAGTGTTCATCTCTTTCGGTGGAGCGTTCGACTCTGTACTCCGATTTGCTTACGCTTAGGCTTCCTGCTCTTTATTGTGTCCGTTATATCCTGTCTTTTCCTTCTACCTTCATTATCCCTGCCATTGTTATCTTTTCCTATTAATGATATCTGATCATCTTATGATATAACTTTCCTTTTTCATTTCTAATTGTTTCTGGGTGAAGATCCTTGGTTGACGAGCCCATTTTTAATTACGACGTTTTCGCTTTGGAAGTGAAAATTTTCGAGCGTTACCGTTACCTTTTTCGAGCGTTTAGCAACATAATAAATGTGATCAATTTAAAATCTTCATTTACCCCATGGAAACATAATTTGGAAAAAAACTAATTTTTTATAAAACATTAAAATTGATTAATGTTAATTACACCACATGGGGAAATGTAAATTCGAATAAAGAAAACGAATTTGAAATCATCATAGTATCATTTACAGACTCATCGCTAATGGAAATAGTATGTATCTTAACGTTAGTTATACGGTGTTTTTCGCTTGGGGAGTGAAAATTTTCGAGCATTACCGTTCCCTTTTTAAAAAGATACTCTTAAAGTTTGTTTTAATTATTATATTAGTAATATTCCCTAAAAAAGGGGGCGGGGAAAATATAGGAAATAAAGCTTTTGGGGAAAATATAGAAATCACTTGTATGAAAAAAGAGAAAAAATAAAAGATTTAAACAGATATTAATACACGAGTAAAGCCACGGGCAAAGCTAGCAGATAGGGAAATGGGCCGTTTATAGGATACATGAATAATATAATAAAAGTGATAAATAAGGGATAAGAAATAAATAATTACAATAATAAAGCTTTGGGACCTCCGGAAATCGCATTCGATTGACAAGATTGGAAACCGTGTTTTTAATATTTGCTCCGGGAATGTTTTTTATACTTAAATTTTAAATTTTTACCGAACTACTGCAGTTTGTTGTACGTGACGGCGATAAACATTTTTCTCAAAGAAAGAAAGAATCTTTTTATAAATATAATTCTAGATGAAACAAAAATTTTTTTATTAATTTCCAAGTACAGATTTAAACGGGCATTAATACACGAATAAAGCCATGAGTGATGATATTATTAAAAAAACAGAAATATTTTAAATTTAACAATAATATTGAGTTAAGTCGCCGCTCCCTTCATTTTAAAATTTTGGGTGTTCATATTTTCCCCCTGTGAATTCTAATGAAAATTTTTCGGTCAACTTTTATCTAAGTAAACAAAATATATTTCCTAAGGAGATTCGATTTTCCAACGTTTATTTTGATGAACATTGAGTATCATGACTAAATATAATTTTTTAAAATTTTTAAAAAGTCGATCCTAAAAATAGTATGAAAGCATGTGCTTTTTAAGTCAAGAATATTTTAAAAAATACATCTATGCTGTTAGGCTCATATATATGTTTTCACATCTTCGAAGGGTCGCAAGCGACACTTAATTTTTTTTTTTTTTTGAAAACACTTTGTCAGAATTATTGTGCACTGTTGAACATCAACAGTACACATTTGTCCTGATGTTCGACACAATTATACCCATTCTAAATTTTTTTCCCTCCCTGTAACTGCTTCCGATATTTCAGATGATCATTTAGAATGAAATAAAATCGAAAATTAGTGTAAAATAAATTATATTTTCCTTACTGAAATACCAAACATTATACCATAAAATGCTCTTATCTCTGCATTGTCAGTTTTCGGAGTTGAAATCTGTTGCTAATCTCTTTTTACTTTTTCTTAATTACGATTAGCTCAACTATATCAGCAGACAAAAATAAGTGAAAAACAACGGTAACTTGTACGATATTTTTGGTTCCTCTTTTTACTTCAGACCAGGCCCGGATTAAGTGTACGATAGGCCCGGGGCTACGAAAATATTAAGGGCCCTTTTCAGAAGTGACAAAATTATCAGTTTTATAGAACAACTAAATTTTCTTTAATTTAATTATATTATTTCGAATTCACGAATTAACATATAATTATTAATGTAAACAAAACTAAATATCATGTAGACAAAGGGTAGAATTTACGATGCCAAAAAAAAAATATATACATATATACACTTTTAAACAATGAATTTTTCAGCAAATTTTAACCGAAGATTTGCATAAAAGGATAGTGTGTGTGCGTGTGTTGCGCGTGTACACACGCATACACATTCATACAGACATTTACTAAAAATCATTCCGACTCGTTATACCCTAAAACAAATTTCTAGTACGTTTTCACGAAATTCGAAATTTTACTATTACGAAGTTTCCTCCTCTAGGAGGAAATAAAAATGTATATAAAATTATTAACAAATAAATGTATTAAAAAATGCATTTGTTCCTGTAAAGTTAATTCTATTTATTTAAAAAAAAGTCGATGTATATGACAAATGATAGATTAATTTTTTATTAAATGTCGAAAATGGTTGTCTCTTGGGGGCTCCTTTATAAGGCGAGGTCCGGGGCTGCAGCTCTCCCTAGACCTCCTTTAAATCCAGGCCTGCTTCAGACGGATAAGTTACATCTACTTGGAATTCTGGACACTCGTGTATTTATTTCTCCATCTCTAGCCACACTTTACGTTCGATATTATTATCAAAAGTTACCTTGTAATCTTCAGGAACTGTCGCATCATCTTCTTCACAACTATGATTTGGTAGAACGCTGTCTCTCACTTTCGGAGTGATCTAAATTATTATCAAATTCATTTTGTTGCATTAAAAGTCCATTTTGAGGTTTTTCCTCCATTAAGAACAGTGGGAAAGCAAAAATTTGTAATACAAAGAACAATGTGGCATCAAATATGACACGAAACTATACACAATTTGTGTAAATTGTGTATTAAAGTCTCACAATTTATGTTCATTCCGCTCCTTCGCTATGATAAAAACAAATTTGAAAGCGCTAGAGAATTGGAAGTCCCATGAAGCTGAAATTTACAGAAAACGTGGACTTGTATGTTAAAAGTTTGAAATTTATCTTTTTTTCATTTTGATCATTGCAATAATAATCGAAAAATTTAAAAGTTCAAACTTTGTCGTTTTGGCTGACCTAGCAGTAGAGGCGACGATGTGCATCGCGATTAATTAATGTTGTGTTGTCGCCACCCGTACTTATAAACGTCGTATTTATGGTTTGTATTATTGTTTTACCGACTATAATGTGCATTCGTCTCAAACAAATGTAAACACGCGCAGTCAGTGATTGGTTATTTCGCTCGTGATTCGATCTATGGTCTGAGAACAAAAATTGTCCCACATAACAGTGATCGCTTTTGTTTTAATGTGCTGCAGCGGATGAAAAGGTCTCCTGTTTTGAGAAGGCTAGTGTATGTACTTGCGCATATTGTCGTTTAAAATTTCGCGAATGCCCATTAGTGGAGGAATTTTGCAATTTCCCACGAAGCTGACTATCGCTTCTCGAGTAATTTGACAGAATCGACTGGCTTCCCGGAATTCACATCAATAACAATTTTTTCTATCAAACACCTATCTAATAAACGGACTACTCCCCTTGTATCGGTCAACTTTTTGAGATCTCCGCAAAAATGGTTTTTTGTCATCTCTCCAAAGCGGATTTTTTTATTACGGACGTGGACATAAATTTTATTTCCTTTTGAAGGAGAAAAACCCCTTTCGAGGTGTAGTTTTCAATCATTTAAAATTTCCAGTGTAACAATTTATTCGGAATTCAAGTCGCAATAAAATACAATTTAGTGAAACAAATTGGTGCTTTAAAAGCTGTGTCACGTGAATACAAAACTCAACGAAAGAAGCCACTTCTTTTACAGCAATAAAGTGTTTTCAAAAAGCTGGTTTCGTAGTCATTGAATCTGAATTTTTTGGGCGTTCAGAAGTAATCGAACTGATGAAATTCAAGATTTGGAAATTCAAAAATGGAAAATAGCGCAAAAGGTGCACTAGAAATTGGAAAATTTTCCAAAACAGAGCGAAGTCTAGTAAAGAGAATAATGATAGAAAATAAAAAATAGATGAACAAGGAGATGTGACTGAGCCATATTAAAGTTAATTCAAACGGCAAGCTTATGTCTTTATGCAAATTTTATTCAGAGAAGATGAAAACGGAATTTTCCATTAGAAATTAGTTCTGAACTTTACACGATCGAGATTAAAATAGAACAATAATAGCTTCGTTCTCTAAAAACCCACAATTAATATTAATTGTAAAATTAATTTGCGAAAGGTATATATAATCTGTTTTTTACTAGTTTTGTATATCTTGCAAAACAGGAAATATGCACATTTATATACATTTTGATTTTTTTGTAATACCTCTACATAGCAGACGTTCTCCTCCCGCAGGTGTATAGAAAAATTTTACTGCGCCAGTGTTCTTTGTTTTTTAATATAAATAACAGTTTACAAATTAAATTTGAATTATTTCTGTAATAGTCTGTGCTGGGGTACCGTATATAACCGTAAATTAAATTATCGGTATTTCTATTCAAAATTTGTTTTTAATACAGCGGAAGAAGG
Source organism: Icerya purchasi (assembly GCA_039619475.1). Taxonomy (NCBI): domain Eukaryota; kingdom Metazoa; phylum Arthropoda; class Insecta; order Hemiptera; family Monophlebidae; genus Icerya; species Icerya purchasi. Next base: position 80,363,145 of record CM077116.1, read on the forward strand.
GAGTGTAGACGAATTCTGGAATTACACAATTTACACAAATTGTACACAGTTATATGACGTCTTATATTTTCCGGTAAATTTTACCTTGAATGAGGGAGAGGGGTGGATCCATAAAAAACATAATTACAGTCAAACACGAAAAAGGAAAAAAATACAACCAGCTGTAGTAGAATGAATAATTACTAGGACGGTATAATTTTCGTATTTATGCGAAAAATCAGAGATGATACGGGGTCTTATCGCTTAAAAGGTTAATAATATTTTACGGTACTAATGTAAACGGCATAAATTTAATTAATTAAATTAATGTAATCCGAAAAGAGAGAATTGTTTGTAACAATGTAAATATAGCGTAAAACTCATTTCCGTATTTTTTATTTATTCATTTTTCATTATCATTAAAAATATATAAAGTACAAAGTAACAATAATAATAATAATAATAATAATAAAAATAATCGGAATGCAGAGCGGCATTTAAATAGAATTCAAATTTGAGATGTATCGTTTTCTATATTTTTCGATTAACCTGGTGTAGTGAGAAAAGAGATTGATTCGCTAAATTTTCTCGATGCCTAGTTATATTTTCGTATGCGTTCGTACTGAACATTTTCCTAGAGCGACCTCTTCTTTAAATGAAAACTTAATTATTTGTTTTTATATATTTTGTATCGTATTTTCATACTTTTAATATAAATAATAGAAAAGTCTGATATTTGTGTGATATTTTCGACAGCTGATATTTTAAAAGATGCATAAATTTTATTTTTACGGAACGTTAAAAGTACCGACAGGTTGAAATAAATTATTTTTTCTTTTTTAAATTGACAAAAAGGGTCCTTATAAGAAGTTACATTTTTATTCGGAAGTTACTGTTATAAACGTAAACAAGTCATTGTAGAAGTGCATTTAAATAGAAAATTCTCGATTAAAATATGAAAATGATTTTCAGGGATGTACTAAATACTTTTGAAATAACTGTAGCATTTTAATTTTCAGAAATATAATTGAATTTTAATAAAACATCGACAAGTTTACCCAGTCCCCGTACTGAATAATTTTTAAGTTTTAGTTTAATTAACGATTAAATATGCTTTACGAGCTCGCTGTTTTCCTAAGAGGAGGAAATTTTAATTTTAACCATAAAATTCCAGTGCAGTTAATTATTTTTGATATTTTTTCGGAAATGAAAGGGATTTTCCGATAACGCGTAGTGTTTAAAATGCTAAATTATGTGTAATTTTCTTTTCTTGTTCGCGATAATTTGGACAAGAAAATAATTATTTTCTACTAAATCGATGAGCGTCTTCTAATCAGATATTTATTCCGCCGACTAAGAAAGAATTCCGGTATAAAAGGTGTACACTTCGGGGTTATAATAAGCGGTTGTTTTTATTTGCAATGTCGTCTTTACGTTCTATTTAATATTGGAAAATTTAGTCAGATGAAGAAGAAAATTCAACTATTTACTGCCGATATGCTTGTCTGACACGGGTGCTTTAAATAATTTAACATATACGACCGCTAAAAGAGAAATTGCCCGAACAAGCATGGCGATGCGACGAACTAGTTCTGCTATCATTTCTCTCTTTCGTATGGAATTATTTATTCTCTGATAATTCGGATAATTATTATCATTTGCGTTATCATTGTTGATAATTACACTGAACTGACACATTAGTAATAATAACTTACGCTGCGAGAGACCAGTTGACATTTCTGGACGATAGGATACCGGAAATCGTGCCTGCGGACGAAGACCAGGTAACATGGTGAACGCTTACAGGGTTTCGAACTTTACGTTGTTCTTTTCACCGGTTCTTCTAATCTTCTAGAAAATAACAAGTTCACCCAGTTGTGCACAGTTCCCTCGCGTTACACTGTTTTTCTAGTTGTATTCTTGCTTTCAGTAACAGAACAAAATAGTAATCTTCGCGTTATTTCGATTTTATGTGAATTTTTGTAACTTTTTTTGTCCGTTATTGATTTCACTTTTAACCTGTAAGTCTTACTTATCGAATTAGTTGAATAAATCGATGTGGAAAGCCGCCTACTTTTTCGATATTTCGAGTAAGTATTTTTTCATGTAATTTTTACAATTAAAAACTGGATTATATAGATATATTGATATATATTGAAGTGTACTATTAAACATAAATACAGTACATGACCTCATACGTATATATGTTTTATTTAGTTTTTCTCAGATTTTTGCGCGTTATGAATTTTTAAATAAATGAATACAAAGTTGTGTATAAAATTCTCAAATCTGCTGCTTCAAAGTTAATATGGTGAAAAATACTTATTAACTCCACGTGTAAAATGTACGAATTCAATACCGAGTTCGGTTGCACCCTAAAAAAACTTCTGGACGAGTTCATCGTGTAAAGATAAACTCGATAGTACTTTAATGTCTTTTTTGAAATGAAAAAGGTGTATGTATTCTTTCTTTAGAAATTTTTCTCCCTAAGCAATCCGAAATGATCGGTATAATTCTGACTAAAAGCTACGTTGGAAACAAAGATGAAAGTATTTAAATCTCTAAACCGAAGCATTAAATTTTTCTACGTTGTACATACACGGATTTGAAATTTGTAAATAAATCAAGCGAGATAAGCCCGAATTGAAACATTTGTTACGGTAATTGCACTGTAAAGTTTCCAGAACCTCTCCAGAAATCTTAATCAGGAATGGTATTGAAGATATCTGAAAATTTACATTGCGGCATTCTGATCAGTTTGTAAGAGAATTGAAGCATGTACATCTTAAGCCGTCCCACTGCCGTTGTTGCTGCTGTTGAGATGTTGATAGAGCGAGTTAATATGTAATGGAAGGCTTTTCAGATTTTTGTTATATCGGCGGAATGACAGGTTATTAGACGGATTGAAAATGTTTGATTTCGAACCGAAATGGCAAAAAGGATATTATAATAATCTGTATCGAGTTTTTCTCGTTATGATTGATAATTGCGATAAATGCAAACGAGCAATTAACTAGCCGAGAGAAAGCTATAAGGTGTTTTAGTGTAAAATGTGCCGCTTTTGAATTTAGGCTTTGAAATACGCGATCGAAGTAGCTCCGAAATGATAATTATAATCTTTCAAGAACATTACTCCGACACCGGTGCATCCACACAAAAAGGAAACAAAAGTCCAACTGACATCGGAATAATATTCTTACATAAAATAATCATATCGAAGGTAGTTGTGTACCTCACCACGTAAACGAATCTTAAATTTTTGTCAAAGAAAAGGGATGGCCTAAGTGCTTTTCGGCTAAGTTTTTGATTAAAATTGTGTCTAAAACTGCGAGGGCGTAAAAAAAGTGACAACAACTTCTACCGGTCTTTTTCCTTTCAAGCAGTGTTTTCATTCGATCTAGTTGTCTGTCACCATTGAGTTTTTCGGGCTTTTTTTTTTTTATTATCGTTTTAATAACAGTTCTTCCTTTTTCGCTTTTTTTTTTTTATAAGACTAAATTAAAGATCATTTACAGTTTTTGCTAATTAGCGAATAGTGTGTTCGTATTTTAGAATAAACAAAAAAAAAAACAAAAAACTAAAAATATTATATTTATTGTAGCGATGACAATTTAATTTGATAATAATCATGTGTCATTAGTAACACAATTTGATAAGATAGAATCGTGGATGTAGTTAGGATTTTGTTCCGAGAGGCAGGCTAGATTATACTTTTTGACGAGCGCATTTATGATCAGCTAAAGCAGCGTAAAATTTGTAGAAAGGTTTCTCTGAATTTAGAGTTAATTTTAAAAATGCATGCGAAGAAACGAAAAAAAAATTGACTCGTGAGTTAGCACAGACCTTTTACGGAATAAAAAAAAAATTAAACTGCATTAGTAGCCTATTTTCAGTCTTTCTTGAACTATTTATTTTTCCGGAGAAATTTTTATTTCCTATTTAAAATAAAACATCTTCTAATATCATATTTATAAAGAGCAAGAACGCATTTTTGAAACATACAGGTTAAATTTTGACGATGGACTATGGCTTCTAAGTAGTATAAACTGTTTATACATTTAAATTCGTTTGTTATATTTCTATTCGAATTTACTACAATTAAGATTTAACAAAAACAGTACATTAAATGATTCTATATTAAAAGAGCTTGTTCCTATTTTAATTAACCTTTTCCAAATTTGAATTCATTTTTCACTGTGCGGTATAAATTCAGCGTTACTTATTTAAGTTGGAATAAACATTTATTTTGGCGACAAAGTTTACCATCTGTGAGTGAAGTAATTAACATTAATTAACGAAATATAAAATAAAAATTTACACAATTAACAAATATAAATAATAAGCCGGCTAGTTTCGGTTACGTAGTACCTTACTCGCTTTTTCTTCTTTATTTTTTAAGATGAGCCGACAAATATTTCATTACTCTTGATGTACCTACGACTCTAGCCACCTACCACAAATCAACGTGAATGGAGCAGTGGAAAGAACGATTATGATCGTACAAAAAGAATGATAAAGTCGGCTGGATTAGGAAAGTAAATAGATTGAAGGACATTTTCATAGAGTCGAAGATAATTGGATGATTGGAGAAATAGAAATTAGGAGAAGTGTAAGTAATCGCGCACAAGCTAGTCTCTCGTAAATTTATTTGTAAAAACAAAAGACAGAAACAAGGAAGGCGAAAAGATTGAGAAAAATTTAAGTCAAGAAGAATAAAGAAGGATCCAACACCATTAAACTGTCTTAAACTAACAATAGACACACGAGAGCGAAATACGAAATTAATAGTGCTCTGAAATTCCTGCTTAATAACTGATGCGGAAAACAAAACTTACAGGAATTTAAAAGAAAAATATTTGACAGATCGTAGTAGTTAAAGGAAAAATAAAATAAAATGAATGTAAAACGATCACCGTACCGCACATCTATGAGATGGACGGATATTGTGCTACATCGAACAGGATTGTCATTCTCACAATGTGTACGTCAATCAGAGGATCGTGACAAATAGCGGAAAATCACAAAGTCACTGGCGGATTAAATGTTAATCACGATACCCTATCTAGGGTTACGACTGTAGATGACGATGATATGGGAATCAAAAAAGCGAATGCAATTGACCGGACTAATGCTTGACCGAAAAGCAAACATATTATAAGGAAAAACGTTTGTTTAGCATACTTTCAAAAAATTTTCTAAAACCGCATGCCAGGGATATAGGGCGACGAAGAATTTTTTTTTAGAAATAAGATTAGTGATAAAAAAGTTCCATACGTCGCTGTCCAGACGGATTTTTAAGGGCAGGAGAATACCGTCCAGACCTGTTGCAGGCCTGGAAGAATTTAGAAAGGCAGATTTTAATTCGCTGATATTAAAAGCGGATGTTAGAAAATGAGGGAAAGAATTAAAGTTCATCGAAGTTACAAAAAACCGGGTGGAAGTAGATTGGATAGGAGTATTACTCGTAGTATATTAAGGAAATTGTTAGAAGGACGCTAAAAGGCTGGAAATTTAAAAGCTTTAGTTGTTTTCAAATATCTGTGATAAAAGTGGTTTTGAAAAGGGGGGAATAAAAGTTTTTCCAGGAGGACTTCTTCACCTAGTTCTTTCATTAGTTCGTTTGTGAGCGAGGAAATTCTCGATTGTAGGATTTTTGTCAGAATGTATCTAAAGAGGCGACACGTCTGTGCTTAAATCTGCATTGCATTTCTTCGCAGCAGTTTTGAATATAAACTTGACTCGTTTTTTTCACATCATTAATGAATTTTTTTTCTTTCTTTTATAAGATGAAAATTATTTAAAAGCGATCAAAAATGAGTAATACTACATCGTAATAATAAATGACTACAATATGCCGATACGGGTTCGGTATATTTGACGCTATCTATCGACGATATCCGATTCTAATTAATGTTTGGAGGTATTCTATGTTTATGTAGTTTTCTCAGGTACCGTTTTTAATAACTGTGTTGCCGGTTGCGACCGAAATTTCTTTCGATCGGGTGATCAGTTCGATTCAGCATAGAGCTTGTGTCCTTTTTGTGCGTAGCTGGCGATATAAGTAGCGGTTTCATCCGCGATGGATGCGACTTTTCTCTTATATCGAGTAGTGGTGAGTGGCGAGAGTAGAATTGTGTAAATCCCGCGAATTCGGGGTAAGTTGTTGAGTAGTAATTAGTTGTATTAAGATGTAATTCGTTCGGTGAGATGGTAGTGATTGTTGTTCGAATATTAACTTCGATTTATATATCGATAGGCAACTCGACGAAAAATTTTTTACATCTAATCGGACATAAAAAGAAAAATTTCGTGATATATATTTTTCGTTTTTTCTGATATTTTTCGTCGGTAATCATCATACTGTGTAAATAGTTTGTTCAATATGTGTCCTTTTTCAAATCCTTTTTTGCTATTTCTTGAATTTTATTAAGACGTTCTTTGAATGAAAGATAAAGTTTTAAGTCTTTTACTACTTTTCGTAATAAAAAAAAATATACTATATACGTACAGAAAATAATAAAATTATTTATACGCGAGGCAATGGGGGGCCCCCATGAAATTGAATTTAGTCTAGAAGGCAAAATAAAAACTGAATCGCTTACGAACAGGCACTTGTCTCAGAATACTTATAAATTCGTTATAATATTTGGTTCTGGAAATGTTCTTGAGACCACCTTAAAAGACATCATGACGTAGGTCTGAAACAAATGGTGAAAAGTTTTTCAAAGATGACGGGTATTTATTTCAAAAACACAATCAATAAGAGAATAATAAACAGTCAGAATGAGTAAAAGAAAAAAGTGTAAATTTGCGAACCAGAAATGTTCTAATGCGGTGAAAGCAATAGATGAAAACCAGTTGCGAGTTAAAATGACCCTAGTGGAGGTTCTTGGAATTTTAATGATGATTTTACAATTTTATTTTATATGAGGGGATTATTATTGTTGTTCGGTATTCGGTGACATCTATACTAATTCATCTTTGGTGTAATCATTTTCAGAAATATTCTTTCGTTTAGTATGACTGTTAAATTTTTGTGTGTTAGACTTGCGACTAATAAGTGCATTCAATGTCGGTAGATTGTTGCTTTCGAATGATTTAAAATTTTTCGCTTTGCCCATCCCTTATGAACATAAAGGATCACTCCCCACGCTCTGCATCACCTCAATTTCTTTATACATATTTTTCACAAAAGAGGAAGTAGCTTTAATTAAGCAATTACGCAGTGTCTTGGTGGCTGCCTTTTGAACTGGTACACAGAGACTATCCTAAGCAGACCGAGAATTAGGCATAGTGTTTAATGTCGCATGATTATGTAACGTACCTCTCTACCAGTCCCGTTTCGTACGCTCGGACAATGCCCCTGTATTGACATTGCTGCATTATGACCTCGTTGGATTACTGTTGACTACCAACTCTGACCAATTTCAGCGGAAACCCAGGAAGCTAAAAACACGTTCGTATAGAGCGTCTGGTGCATGTGTCGGGATAGTCATATGGGGCATAATAATATCAAAAAAAAGAAAAAAATGTTAATTATAAATCACGCTTTTTGTTTTATTCTTACAGATTGTTTTTGGCCTCTGTTTTCATTAATTCATATTTTCGTTTTAATCCTCGTTACCGCTGGTTTTGAAAAATTCACGAAATACGGTGATCGCAAAAACGTTTTCGAAGAGCCATATCTGTTTCTTGATACACTTATAAAAGTAAACAAATAATTACCTCGATAACAAATAAAAATAAGTATAAAATAATTTACTTTAATAAATATTCGGGCTATATCATCAGCTAACAGTACAGAGTGAACTCAAAAAAACTAATGACACACTGCAGAACATGTATATATATATAGGATAACAATAGGCGGATGGCAGAAGACTACAATTGAAGGCAGAAAATTGTTTACAAATAAATACGAGGCGGTATTAAAATACATAAAAACGAATTTAACGGACGAGATATTAAAAACATGAGATAAGAATAAATACCGAACAAAAAAATTGAAAGAGTTAAATTTTAGTATTGAAAAATGGGTTATTATTAATCGTTATTTGATCATTTGAGATATTAATTTTATATTTATTTATATAATAATTATCAGCTATATTTATTAAGTTTCCTTTATTGTAAGAATTCAAGATTGTTACTGTATTTTCCAGTTAATTAGATTCGTGTTTATTTTTTATTAGATGTTCGGCATTTGTAGATTTATCAATTTCATTACTATTGAATGATTTTATACGTTCTTTATATTTGCATTTGATTTTTCTATCTGCTTAACCAATGTATGATTTTTCAAATCTGTGCAGTTTATTTTATATATATATATATGTATATATCTTCCATCATTTTCATACGTACTATTATTTTTTGTATTTAAAGTGTATATTTTATTTATTAAATTATTTATAGTTTTGAACGTTACTTTTAGTCCTTAGTTTTTTAAATATATTGATTAATTTTTATATATACTATATTGTTTATAAATGAGAATGTTATCCGATCTTTATTATTATTCGATTTTTGTATATATTTTGATTTTGATTTTATTTTGTTGATTAATTTATTCATTATTTGTTCATCATAGCCATTCTTATTTGCTAAATTATTTATTTTTAATAACAAATATACCATCAAAAACAGGCAGGACGTTTTCGAGAAATTAAAAAATATAAAAATAAATTAATAGCAAATTTATATATAATAATATACCTGTATAAATGAAGCAATAGATTTAATTAAAAAATCATCAAAAAGGCTAAATAACACCATTTAATGTAATCAATTGGTTCATATAATTAAAACGGTCACTGAACGAAATTACTTCAGTTTTAACAATTCTACATACATGCAAAATAATGGAAAGACAACAGACGAGGGTTTAGGGGGAGAAATAAATAGATGAATATTAGAGAGAGCATTTTCTGGTAATATTTTAAAAATGGGAGTGTCGCTTTAATGAGGTACTGCGATCGGAAAGGTAGATAAAAAAGATTAAAAAGCACGGCTACTGTGGTAAGAAACTGAAGGTAGAATCCGAAAGATCCAGCTTGTAGCGAATAATAATACTAAGAGAAGCAAAGTGGACAGGAACGTGTCGAAAGAGTATATTATGTCGAAGGTAAACGTTATCAAAGGCAAATAATATGCCGACGAAAGCAGCAATTATGAATTTTTTATCGATAAAGGACATGTAAACTTAGTTATTATTAGCTAGTCATATCATTAATTTATTGTTTAAAAGTAAGTAAAAGCCGGTCGGTTTAAAAAATCTTTCTCACTGTTCATCAAGAAAGAACAAAAATCGTTCACTCCGTTTGCAATTTTTCAGTTGGCTACTTTTTTCGTACTATTATAACGAAAGTCGATTTAGGCGAAATACAAACAAGGAACAGCTCGTTATTGTTGAAATAGGAAATTTCATTTTTTTACTTAGTCGAAGTTTCGCTGGTTGGGTAAATTTTATTACGGAGAAGGGGGAAAGTAAGTTTAACAAAATATACATATTTGAGCAGAATTTAAATTAGTTCATTTTCCGTTCTGAACCGATGAAGTCTTGGAATTTGAAAGCGGCAGATTATGAAAATTTCCATAAAATTTATATTTATCTAAGTTATTTATTGGTTTATTTTTTAATATCATTTTCATCCTCCATAAACACCGGCAATCCGTGTCAACGCGAGATTTACGATGGTTGTAGAAAATTTGCGGAACGCTATAATAATTTCACTGCTTTTTTTTTTCTTTCTTTCACTAGCAATTGCGACCTATTAAAATAATTTTTTTCCTCGTCGACTCTTTACGATATTAAAAAAGAAGGAATTCGTATAAAATAATCGTATTTTGTCACGAGCCCCCGAATGATTAATGAATAACTTTAGCTATACATAAAGCGGCCTATTTTTAGATTGCTGTAAGACTCGATCAGCAAACACGACGTCGCAACAGCGTGCATCTCTATTTCGAGAATTCAGCCGAAGGTGATATCATTTTAACACAAGCCAAAGATTGTATCATTTTAAAAGAAGTTTTAATCTGTTCCTTTCACATCGTCCGAATTATTAATGTGATTTTCCAAAAAATTCTTACTAAGCATTAACACACATTTTCAGACTTCCGTGGTTCGTAGACGTAACCCTGCGTTATTACTGTTAGCGAAAATCGTGTCGCAATTATTGCCCGTCAACGTTTCGGACAAATACGTGTTCCGTCTTCAGTAGTGAGAAAAGAGTGACCGGAAAGGGTATTATACGCCACCAAAATTATTAGGAAGCACATGAGGTAACTTACTCGCTTTTGATTGGTTAACTCTATTCCGTCCAACCATTCTTGGAAATTTTAACCAACTTATCAGCGGTCTCCACGATATTTTTCAATTTTAATCGCAGATCACCCTTAACTAACGCGATTTTGTTAAAATAACTGCATCGGCGAAATTAATTGCGCGATTAGTGCCTTTTTAGAAGGCTGGCTTTTTTCGGCGTGTTTCGTTTCGGCGGCAGTGAGTCAGGGTTTTACTCAGACCATTTTACGAATTACTTGCGCGCGGTGTTTTTCAAATTTCATCCGCTAAACGCTATCATTTGTGTTAGCAACAAACATGCCTTACACCAGATTTATTTCTACGTCATTGTAAATCATCCATTTACTGCTATCATAAATTGAGCGCAATCCCCCGTTAACAATTTATTTCTTTGCCTATTTTTTTCTTTAGTGTATATATTATATATGTATATATATATATATATATATATATATATATACATATATAGGCACACTGATTACGCGGAAAAACTAAATTGTTTATGAGGAATTGTATTTGTAGTGTGAAATTTCTGTAGTAGTACATAAATAGGGATGGCTTTATGGCGACGTAGAAATAAATCTGTTGTAGCCATGCTTTTTTCTTAACGCAAATGATAATGTTTAATGGATGATACCTAAAAAACACCGCAGGTAATTCGCAAAAAGGTCTGAGAAAAAACTTTGACAGAGAGGGTAATCCCTTTTTTAGTGCCGAGGTAACAAAAAATTAGGGCAGGAGACACGTATGATTTTTGGAATTTACGAAAAAACAGTGATTGGTTGCAACGTCTGCGAACTGTAAAATTCTGAATGTGTCCTTACAGTAATTCTATATTGACATTTGATGCTTTTCAGGTTCCAAATAAGAAGAGTCTGAGAGTCTTCTTCCTTCGTTCACTTTTGGTTATTCTTTTGGTAGCTTCCTTCATTTCCTCAATTCCTCAATATAACCTCCGGAACTATTGCTGGCATGCCGGAAAATAAAATTTAAAGCTACGAATACGATTATTTCAAATTTATTTTCACGCACATCAATTTCTCTCATGATATTATTAGAAAATTCTGTGTAATTTATTGTTCTTTTCCTTTTTTAAAAATTAATTTCAACTATTTATGGTAAATCAATAAAAAGGACATATTGCTTGCTACATGTGTGTTTTAGATGCTAGTGAAAAATTGACTGGGAAATTGTAGGCCCACGGGGATCATACGTATTATCGGTCAACTACATAGGAAGAGACATTGGCCTGCGGTGAATTTTGAGACTCTGGAACGTGATGTAGGTTAAAATTTGAAAACATCCTATCAAATTACCAGATATGTGTATGGGGTAGGCAGAGTAAGGGTAGTTTAAGTTAATTTTTGGGACTGACTGACCTCCATAAAAGTAAACTGTCAGAGATGTATGCCTTAATTCCGTTAATCTTTTATGTAGTTCTTGTTTCAACACCAGCATCATAGATGTGTCCTAAAGATGAATATTTGTAAGATGCGAGCTTTTCTTTTTCTTCTTCTAGGCACGTTAGCAATTTACCTACAGAAACAGAAAGAAGAGAAACGGTTGTTAGTTACGCGAGTATACATATTTTTTTTTTTTTTTTTTTTTTAGATAATAATAAATTTCTTTATTATTTAAAAACTACAATCTAGTCTAAACGGACTAATGAGCAGTGTATTATTGACTTAACTTATTAAATATATTACACATACTAAGACTCTTCTACACATTTGTATGACTTAGTTATTTTTAACGTACATACATATATAATAGATACAATAATTACATAGGCACGCACTTATGCATAGGCATAATACCTTATGTATATAACGAATTTACTTCACAGACACTCATATGCACGCATACATACACACAAATATACATACCGATACACCCATGTAATCACAGACACATTCATATGAGCTCAAAAGGTTTTACCCTTTTGAGTCTTCTCACTAAATCATTATTTTGTAGTAGCTGCTTGGCTTCTTCGTTGGTATGATAACGAAGCTTTTCTTCATGCTTCTTTGCGGACTTCTTTATTTCACTAGTCACGGTTTCAAATTTCAGGTCTCTATGGAGATCATTATTTCTAATATACCACGGTGCTCCAACAATATTTCTGAGCACTTTATTTTGGAATCTCTGTATTATTGCAATGTTGGTTGGCTTAGTGCACCCCCATAACTGTAATCCGTAAGTCCATACAGGTTTAAAAGTATCTGTTTGTATATTAGCGTTTTATTGTATGATGATAGCTGAGAATTTCTTCCCAATAACCAGTACATCTTTTTATATCTCAATCCGAGTTCTTCTCTTTTTTTTTTCACATGAGCTTTCCAACGAAGCTTGGCGTCTAAAGTCATGCCAAGGTATTTAGCTTTGTTTTCATGTGGTATTATTTTGTTATTGATAATTGCTGGTATGTAATATACTTTTTTATTTGTAAAAGTAGCATGTGTTGACTTTTGTTCGTTTAGTTTAATGCGCCATTTTTTGGTCCATTCTTCAATTTTTGATAAAGTAGTCTGCAATTTTTCCAATGACTCCTCATGGCTTTTTCCTACCGCTAGTATGGCCGTATCATCTGCAAACGTTGCTAAGGTGCTGCTGTCTAATTCTGGTAGGTCACTGGTATATAGAAGGTAAAGTACTGGTCCCAAAACACTTCCTTGAGGAACTCCAGCTTTTATTTCTTTGAAGTCGGAATAAGCGTCTTCTTGCTTAACTCTGAAATATCTCTCTTTTAAGTATGATTCTAATATTTCAGAGAATTGCCTCGGTAAAATAGTTTTAATTTTATACAATAGCCCTTTATGCCAGACTTTATCGAAAGCCTTTGCTACATCTAGGAAGACTGCAGAGTACACCTTTTTTTCTTCCAGTGTGTTTTCAATAACATTGACTACCCTATGTACCTGCTCTATTGTCGAGTGTTTTTCCCTAAATCCAAACTGGTGATTAGGGATTATCCTTTTTTTCTCAATAATTGGTTTTATCCTTTTAAGTAATATTTTTTCAAAAAGTTTTGATATTGTGGACAATAATGCAATTGGTCTATAAGAGGTTGTGTCATATGGAGGCTTACCAGGTTTTAGTATCATAATAACCTCCGCCACCTTCCATAATCTGGGTACATACTTTAACCTAAATGCTGCATTAATTAAATTTGTAAGCTTTACGATAGCTTTCCTCGGCAATTGTTTCAATACTTCTCCAGTTATCAGGTCATAGCCTGGAGCCTTCCTATGGTTGATGTTGTGTTTAATTTCATCCTTAATTTCTTTTGGTGATGTTAATTTTATTTCTTTTTCTTCTTGTGTTACTTCTTCTAGTAGCTTGTCATCCTCTTGTTCTTCTTGTATCTGGAATATGTCCTCTAGAGGATATATGTGTTATCTTTGTGAATACGTTGTGTTGAATGCGCGTTCACATTAATATCATTTCAGCGATAAGAAACCGGAATAATTATCTACCTACATTTATCGACGTGCAGGTCGTATAAATCAGTTAACTATTTCGACGCTTATTACTATTATGATTACATTTCTATACATATTCAGTTATTACATCATATTACTTACTATATTAAGATTAAAATATATTTAAAATGGCAAAACCTGGCCAGGATAATACAGCTAACGTATCTAATTCAGCACTAGCACATGCTAATAATAATGTTCTTCAACAGAACTATAAACGTACTCCAAACGAACAGAGTTGCTATTCATCGAATGGCAGAAAATTAGTAAGGAAAAAAAACAACTTAACGATGCGTTAGCAAACATGCAAAACCGCATGCTCGCGCTAGAAAAAGAAATAAAAAGCTTGAGAAATAAACAAAGTGTGAATAGCCCGGCTATAGAAAGCGCCTCTAACCCTGTATATAATACAGATGAGGAAGAATTAGCTAAGGAAACCGAATGGGTTAGAGAAAAAAGTAAAAATAAAAAACGGAAATTAAATGACTCGCTATCTCCAATTAAACAAAATTCAGTTACCCTGAGTGTGGATCAAACAAAAATTAAAAAGATATCCCCTCCACCAATAATAGTGGAAGGAATTAAGAAGTATGCTGAAGCCTACGAAAAAATAGGGGAAAGCATACCTAAAGAAAAATTCAGTACCAAATTATTAAATGGAGATAAAATCAAGTTTAACACAGTAGATGGTGAAACGTATAGCGCCATGACTACTATGTTACAAAAACTTGATTGTACCTGGTACTCATATGAGAATAAATAGACCAGACCAATTAGAGTGATGGCAAAAAAATTACCGCGCACATGCAAACCTGAAGCAATAGTCGCTGATCTACACACTAAAGGGTATAAAATTATAGAAGCGACAAACAAAATAAGTTGGAAAACTAAAGAACTATTAGACATGTTTATGTTAACTTTTAGTGCAGAAGAAGATATTAGAAAAGTTTACGAAATCCCAAAAATTCTTGGTTGTAAAGTAGAAATACACACACTAAAAAAACCTAAGCTAATCCCTCAGTGCAAAAAGTGTCAAGGTTACGGTCACACACAAAAATACTGTCATAAAGAGCCGAGGTGTGTTAAATGTGCCGGGAAACATCTCACCATAATATGTGATAAACCAAAAAGTACTCAACCAAAATGTATACATTGTGGAGAGGATCATCCAGCCAACTATAGAGGTTGCACTGTAACTAAAGAGCTGCAGAACATCAAAAACATAAACATGATTAAAAAAAAAAGGAAAATAACGTACCCCAACAGAATAAACAGACAAATAATGCTAATGACTTAAAATTACAACAAAAACCTACTCAAAGCAAAAATACATACGCTGCTGTGACAAGGGCCAATAAATTAAATAATGAGGAACAAAATGAGGAACTAAAACAAACGCTACAACTCATTCTAATAAAACTTGATAAGCAAGAAACACTTATCACTAAAATTGATGAGCGACTTAAGAAAGTTGAACATGGCACCAAGGAAGCCACTTCTAAAAAGAAAAAATGATGGCTAGGACACTTCGAATTATGGCATGGAATGCCAATGGGCTATTACAACACCAGCAGGAGTTGCAACTTGTCCTAAACCTGGAAAAAATAGATGTATGTCTCACTAAACAATCATATATCAAATTCAAAGGTTACAGAGTATATCACACAATACATCCAGAGAATACAGCCCGAGGTGGAAGCGCAGTTATAATTAAAGATGATATTCCTCATTTTGAGGAAGTAGAATATTCAACTAAAGAAATACAGGTTGCAGCTGTGGGTATCAAAACTAAGAATATTACAATTACCGTGACTGTCCACCAAAATATTCACTAAAAAAAGAACAATATATATTACTCTTTAAGCAAATGGGCGATAGATTTATTATTGGAGGAGATTTCAACGCCAAAAATACTCAATGGGGCTCAAGATTAACTACCGCTAAAGGTAGGGAACTCCTATACGCTGTAAGAGAAATGGAATGTGAAGTCCTATCAACAGGAAAGCCGACTTACTGGCCTACAGACCTTTGTAAAACACCAGATTTAATCGACTTCTTTGTATGCAGAAACATATCAATAAACTACTTACAAATTGAGGAAAGGCATGATATGAACTCGGACCATTCCCCTATTTTGCTAACATTAGGCGAAACTATTATTCAGAAGGAGAACAGGCCGGTACTAGTTAACAAATATACAGACTGGGAAAGCTTTAAACAACATTTAGAGAAAACAATAGAACTAAAGGTTCCCTTAAGAAACGAAGAAGAATTAGAATTAGAAATAGAAAAATTTGTAACTGACATACAACAAGCAGCTTGGCAAAATACTCCGAAAATTAAGAGAAAAACACAGGGTAGAAATTATCCAAATGAAATTACAGAGCTGGTGACTGAAAAAAAGGAAAGCAAGGAAACAGTGGCATCAAACAAGAGCTCCAGGGGATAAAAATAAATTAAATAACCCCGCCCAACTATTAAGAAGGAAAATTCAAAAATTGAAAAATGAAACAATAAGCAGTTGTTTGAAAGAGCTTACAAATGATAGCAACACTGACTATTCATTGTGGAAAATTACCAAAAGAATCAGAAGACCCACCACCCATACCCCACCAATAAAAAAAGCAAATGGAATGTGGGCTAGAAATAATGAGCAGAAGGCCCAAACATTCGCTGAATACCTAGAGTATACATATGATTCGCGGTGTCAAATATTGACGACATAAAGAGAAATCACTTTATAGCAAGGATGATGGACAAGAAAATGGAAAAGATAAGATGCGAAATAAAAAGAAGTTTGAATTTTAATATCATAATGTTCGACAGAATATCATTCGACGAAGACAAGATGATTGATTCAGATGGTGACAAGAAAATAGGAAGAAGAAGCTAAGGAAAAACAGAAGGAAGATGATATGATTAAAGTAGCGTAGGCGAATAGTAGATTACGACATTGAAACGGGGAACTCGAAGGGAAACTAAAAGAGTTAGAATTGAAGATTTTAAATAGGTAAAAAAAAAAAAAAGCATCGTTGAGAAAAGAAGAGAATTGTAAATATTTAATGGAAAAATTTAAAATAAAATTTTTTTTACATGCAATTTCGCCAGAGATTGGGTGATGGGATTTTTTTTAAATAAGGAGAAGAGCTCGAATGGTTAAAAACCGATAGGAGTTCGTGTGGATGGAATGGCCGGAGGAAAGAAGGTGGGGATGCGAAAGCTTATTCCAAAAACGAAAAAATCGCAGGTGTGACTGTGGAAATCGAGTGCTCGGAAATAATTGAATTAAATTAAATTAAATTAAAAAATTGATCGCGCTGATGGCTAAAAATAGGGAAGATTATTGTTATATAAAGCGGGAATGAGACGAAGAGAATACGATTTTGTTAAAAAGTTAATTCTTGGAAATATGAAGGAAGATGTTCAGAGAGACAACGTTAACCCTTAATAAGATTTGCGATAGTGCGAAATTTTCTAGTAATCGGAGCGCGACAGAGTTTGAAAATTAAAACCGTTCGGTTTTCAAAAATAATTATATTAGAACGTGCCATGTCAAAAGTGTGCACGACGGCGACTTTAATTATCGGAAAATCGCCGCCTTTTTAATTGTTTGCTTTTTTCTCCCGGTTGTTGCAGATAAATTCTGAATATGAAATTACGAATGATCATCGGAAAGACGAATCGATTTATCTCGTAAGAAGAAAATGAATATTTTAAAATCGATACTTTTCCAGTTGATGTTTTGCTGCTCGATCGCGAACATCCAATGCAATCGCCGCATGCCTGGTAAATCGTTTCGCCATTATACTCAGCAGGGCGGCGTCGATGGAGATGTCGCAAATAATTCGACTTCCAATTGGCAACTACTTGCGGCCAACCTGGTGGAGCAACATCCTAAAATCAGCAATTTCACCTATGACGATGACATTCGAGCGCTGAATGATAACAATCTGTCTAATGATCGTTTGTTGCTGAACTGGAACGCTGCGACTAAACAGTCTGAACAAACGGCTTCGGGCAGCGCAGCGATTAGTTCGGCCGCAAGTGAAAATCAAACCGTCAGCGATGATGATAGGGGAACAATCGGCAGTCAGTTGCTGAAGCAGATTAATTCGATCTGTTCACTGAAATCGAACCGTACGATCATCGAACGAACGGAATCGTGCCTAACCAAATTGACTGCGGTAACTTTAAGCAGATTAATTCGAACCGATGTGATCGATTTATCGGACGATGTGCAAATTGTAAAAAGGAACGACTTTAAAAAAGCCAGGTAATTCTGTTTTTTACGACTTTTAAGGAATGAATTATGTGTACAGAAAACTGTTAAGGCCGACGTTCAAAAATTTCTCTTTGCGAATGTTAAATATTCTATATAGTTTAGAGGACTGAAAGAGCGAAAAAAAATCAATCGCCTTTTTCATTTTTCATTTTCAGAAAAGGGCGATAGAATATTAAATATTACAGCGAGTTGTGGTGTTATAATACCAGCGACAAAAGTTGATTAGCGAAATACGTCAAAAAATAAATTTAAAATAACCGTATTTAAGCAATAGACTGCGTCATCATTTTGTACAGTCGTGACATACGACACACGTCGGTGAAATGCTTTTATTTACTACATTAGTATAAATTAAGAATTTAAAATGATTCTTCGCGTAATGTTACTTCTCTCGTTTGATTCAATTTCAACGTACGCGGAATTTTAGCATATTATTCAGAATTTTAAGCTTCGCAAATGTTAAAACCGGCCGCCCCATTACTTTTTCATTCGCCAGTGCTAACACATTTTATGTTTACTCGAAAAAAATTGTACGATCAAAAAGAATTCTCAACATTACAAAAAAAGTATTGTTGATGAATTTTTTCACTGATTTTTTTTTAGCAACAGACTACCTTACCGACTTGTAGTAGTTTTATAACTGTTTTGACTTGTCATCATCCCATAATTTTTTTTTGTTCATTATTTAATCGAGCGCGTCGAAAAAGGCCTCCGGTTAGAAACAAAAAGAAGAAAGAAAAAACGAAGAATTAGATACTGATACGGAAAATACTGATATAATGAAGGAAGAAAGAACTGGAATGATGGACAAAGAAAGACGTAACAAGATATAAAAGACACAAAAAGGATTACGGCCCTGATACCAATTTCTTCTCTTTTCTCGGCGCTCGGCTATTGTTTCCTTAATCAGACTAAGACTTGGTCATTCCCTTCTACCCTTTTCTCGTTTTTCTTTTTCTCTTTCACTTTCTCCCTATTGCTCTCTTCACTCTACTGATATTCCCTTTATATGCGACCCCAATCATATCCTTTTTGAATGCCCTGCTCTTTTTTCTGAATACTCTCATCTACACGCCGAACTTTTGGCGTTGGATCTTTCTATCCCTTTCAATGTTTCCTTTATCCTTTCCTTCCCATCTCTAGCCGTTATTCCCCTCCTTCTTTCCTTTATACTCTCTATCTTCGATTGCCTCAGAATCTGAGTAAGTGATCTAAGCTCATGTAGTTGGGTCAGTGTCGACACCGAGTCCATTTAAAAAAAAAAAAAAAAAAAAAAAGGATTACAAAGCTCGAGGAATAATAAATCGAAATAAAGAATGGTGGTCGATGGGGGATGGATATTCAAAAAAATATGCATTTAAAATCACAAATAGGTTCATAGTTAGGATGAAACCCAAAAAATTTGGACAGTATGTTAAAAAAAGAAAAAAACACTTCAATAGACAGAACGACGAAGTTGAGAGAAATCGCAAAACCAGGGGAAGGTAAAAAGACTCGGATGGATGGATAGGTAAAGGAGATGGTGGTTGAAAAAGGAAAAAGCATAGATATTTGACTAGTATTTAGAATGGAAATTTTTACATAGAAGAAACAGGTTAGAAGCAGGAATTTGAAAAAACAGAGGCGAGAAGATGCAGTAGCCTGAGCTAAAGAATCTGCCATTTTGTTACGATTCCACTCCATTATACATATCTAGGGATTCAGAGCAGATTGATACGGATATGGAATGATTTGCAAAGAGATAGTAAACAAGAGCGCGTATGCGAAGAGTAACAAAATCACATGAGTGAGCAGGAAAATGAGAAAAAATAGGTCAAGATCTCCGACGGCGATCAGAAAAGTATTTAAAGTGGAGCCAAGTAGTTGGATTAGTAAAAATAAAACCTTTTTAAGGAATTCTTCAATGGATAAATGTCAAAATTCAATTTGTCTCCTCCTGTGCACGTGCAAACATAATTCGCACTATCGGCTTTTTTTCAGAAGGGTAATTCCTTTGAAATATGTCAAGTTATAACGCCTGGCTTTTAAGCCGTTGTGGTTGTGCTTTCGACTAAGACGGATGTGTCCCAATTTCGAAGTTCTTTCGATTTATCGAGTTAACAGATAACGCTAGAATGTTAATTATCATCGGAAAGTTAAAGTCATCTTCTTCTATTAGCCCTGTTTTATTCGTTATTTTTATAGCGACAATTCGTCAGTGACGTGATCGTTGGAAAAAACATGCGCGACAACCTTTACAATCGTTTTCGCTTTTACAGATCGGTGTTCAGCGCTGGAACCACCTCACTGACGCTATTCGACCTGCTGAAGGAATTTTTACAAAGTCGACTCGTGAAGATTCGCTTAAAGAGCCTTTTAAGTGATGCAGATGATAACAATGTAGCGATAGAAGAAGGTAAATAAAATTTCAGTTAGTTTCTTGATACGTTTATATTGCGTTAGATTTGTTTTTAATTATTCATAAATCCCATCTTAATCCTTATTCCTTCTTAAGTAGTCTTTCAAAGCTTCATCATTTAAGCGGTTCACAAGTTGCTATAACTTGCTTCCTGAAATTTTTATCATCTACTTTTGAATCGCATAATCTTGCTGCATGTAATTATCGGCAGAGAGCGTTAAAAAAATGATTGTCCTTTGTGAATTAAAAATTCTCTTACATCATTAAAATTGAACAGTCTTAAGAAAGGGAATAAAATCTTTTTTTTCGATTTTAGCTAAGAGCTCTGAGTCGAAAAATTCATTGGTACCGAATAATCGACAAGGCTTGAAGAGAAAAAAAAAAGGGATTTAAACGACAGAGAAGCTCCTTCAATTTTATAAGCTAGAAAATACGAAGCGACGATGAAAAATATTCTAAAATGGAAATTAACTATTAAAAATATTGTCTCGAACTGAGAGCCGAATCATCGAAAGCTTCGACGATTCTGTCGAGTATTTGTCGTGGAGACTATTGTAAACTTACCTAATTGGCTTCAGATATTCAGGTCCAGTTTGACATTACGCAACGGTACCGATCATGAGTTATTTTGTCAAAAATAATCATCATCGCCGATTAAAGTGAACGTTCAATATTATAGTCTCTAGGATGAATTTGAAAAGAATCGAAAATAAAATAAAGATTCTTTCGTTCATTAAGAAGAACGTACCGAAGAATAGAGTCGCCAGAGAAATGGATGAACTATAAATTAGAAGGAAAGTGTGATGACTTTCAAATACATCAGCAATGCAAGAAGAAGAAGAATCGAAGTCGTCGTAGCTCTTCGGATGGATTCTATCAAGTGCAGAGTGATCAGGACGACGGTGTAAAGGCCGAACGGCACGCCAGTATGGATAATCGGCGGAGCAGATGAAGAAGCTTAACTCTATATCAATTCGAAAAAGTATTCGGCACATACTAGCCTGTCTGATTTTTAGCGGGATTTTTCAGCCTGCCTGCAGCTCAACGTTACTCAACATACAGTATTCTGCGCTTTCGCCGCAAGCATAAGTCACCGTCTCAGCCGTCGACCACCAGCACTCAGACGCTAACGCGTCTCTACCCCGATGCGACCGTACGAATGGACCAGACCTACTACCGAACACGGGGATTTTTGGTTTCGGCCGAGTAAGCATCCTGGACACGACAAAGCAGCTATGCAACCTAGAACGACGTTCGAGAGATGGTGAATTGATGAACAATCAGAGATTAATTTCTAACAGAGAACCAAATCCGTCTCAATATTAATATGGAGACACGTTTTCAATGAAATGTCTTTAAAATGTTCATTGCATTCGTGATGGGAATAATAACTTCATTTTCATATTTGCCGTCGAAGTTGTCGATTTATTATTCTATTTTGCAGTTTAATAGGGCCAAATTTTAGGATGAGAACTGTACTGGTGCTTGCCGTAAACGTATAATATTTTCTAGGTATTAATGTTTTCACGTAAGTAGAATTATACTTTTTTATGCGTTTCTCTTTAATTTTGTCGAAAATTTAATATATAACAATACAAAAATCTCTCTAAAAGGTTACCTTCGATTTTAAAGTGTCTAGAATCCGGAATAGGCCAATTTTGGTAGAATGAAAGAAGAAAATATTGTAATGAGAGAGTGCATGAGAAGAATTACATAATCAGTAGAGGGAAAAATAAAATGAGATGTGATGGTTTATAGGACACTATGGGAATCTGATATAATATATGATAAACTAGGGAATTAAGAGGACAGCATACAAGATAGCGGTAAACTTGACGTAGGAAATTGAACAAAAGCTAAGAAGTTTAAATGTTACAGAATATAATAAAATAAACTTTAATAACAAACAATATAGATCAATAAATTAGATAAATACCTATTTAGAAACGTTTTCGGGCATAACCCATCATCAGCTAACACTAACTTAAAGGAAACTTAAAACATACTGAAGTGAATATAGGGAATACATGGGTATATATAGTAGATGTAAAGAGGAATAAACATGGCAGGTATAAAAATCTATATGTTGAAAATGCTAATAACTAATATAAAATATAAAATAAAACAAGAAGACAAAAAGTTAAATTTTTATATTAAACAGTGGATTATTATTATTAGGTGTTTGGTCATTTAAAATATTATTTTTATATTTATTTATATAATAATTTTCTGCAATGTTCATATTATTACCTTTGTGATAAGTGGCCAGGATGGTTACAGTATTTTCTATTGAATTAGGTTTATGTTTATTTTTAATTAGATGTTCTGCATAGGTTGATTTTTCTATTTCATTATTATTAAATGCTTTTATATGTTCTTTATATCTGCAATTGATTTTTCGCCCTGTTTGACCAATGTATGATTTCTCACAATCAGTACAATTTATTTTATATATACCACTATTTTCATAAATATTATTATTTTTTAAATTTAAGGTGTTTATTTTATATTTTAAATTATTTTTAGTTTTGAATGCTACATTTAAACCTTGTTTTTTGAATAAATTGGTTAATTTGTATATGTTATTGTTTATAAATGTGAATGTTATCCATCCTTTATTGTTAGTAGCATTATTGACTCTTAATTTTTGTATATATTTTGATTTTGATTTTATTTTGTGAATTAGTTTATCTATTATTTGTTCGTCATAACCATTATTTCTTGCCAAAGTCTTTAATATATTAATTTCTATTTGTTTTTTATTTATAATAATAATTAAAAAAGAAAAAAAAAAAAAAAAAAAAACAAATAGAAATTAATATATTAAAGACTTTGGCAAGAAATAATGGTTATGACGAACAAATAATAGATAAACTAATTCACAAAATAAAATCAAAATCAAAATATATACAAAAATTAAGAGTCAATAATGCTACTAACAATAAAGGATGGATAACATTCACATTTATAAACAATAACATATACAAATTAACCAATTTATTCAAAAAACAAGGTTTAAATGTAGCATTCAAAACTAAAAATAATTTAAAATATAAAATAAACACCTTAAATTTAAAAAATAATAATATTTATGAAAATAGTGGTATATATAAAATAAATTGTACTGATTGTGAGAAATCATACATTGGTCAAACAGGGCGAAAAATCAATTGCAGATATAAAGAACATATAAAAGCATTTAATAATAATGAAATAGAAAAATCAACCTATGCAGAACATCTAATTAAAAATAAACATAAACCTAATTCAATAGAAAATACTGTAACCATCCTGGCCACTTATCACAAAGGTAATAATATGAACATTGCAGAAAATTATTATATAAATAAATATAAAAATAATATTTTAAATGACCAAACACCTAATAATAATAATCCACTGTTTAATATAAAAATTTAACTTTTTGTCTTCTTGTTTTATTTTATATTTTATATTAGTTATTAGCATTTTCAACATATAGATTTTTATACCTGCCATGTTTATTCCTCTTTACATCTACTATATATACCCATGTATTCCCTATATTCACTTCAGTATGTTTTAAGTTTCCTTTAAGTTAGTGTTAGCTGATGATGGGTTATGCCCGAAAACGTTTCTAAATAGGTATTTATCTAATTTATTGATCTATATTGTTTGTTATTAAAGTTTATTTTATTATACCATTTTAACAAACAGGATGTATTCACCTACGTTACAGAATAATTTTGGGGGAAACAAAAAAAGACTAAACCAACTCCGTTGAGTATTTTGGAGCTGTCAGAAAAAATTGTAATGGGGTTAGGTGAAAGAGAGCCCCAAAGTGTTTAATTAAAAATGCTGATTTAACATTTTTTTTTGAAAAATTTTTAAACTGTACGACCACTTGGTTTTTGATAATAATTATCAAAATTAAAACGCATATTGATTATACTTCCAGAAAAGTGCCTCAGATACTATACGTTTTACAGGGTCCGTATCGTTTCGTCCTCGTTCGTTTCAGCCTCGTCGTTTTTCCAAGTAGACCTAGTTTAGTGATAGTGAATTTTTAATTTTTTCTTCTTTGACTACTATCATATTTAAGGTGTAAAATAATCATCGAATCAAAAAAAAAAACACAATCCGACAGGAAATTAGGAATTAATTTGCTTAGAAAATAAATCAACGGTTTTCAATGCTTTTTTTTTTTACTCGTATATCACTTGAAAAATTATTTCCTCTTACAAAGACTTGAAATGCTGATTATACATATATTCATTTAGCGAGTTATTTCGATAAAAAATTTCGGAAAAAATCAGTCTAATCACGACAATAATTTCCTATTACCACCCAATTTTTTCTTTCAAGAAAAAAGCCATGTGCTTTATAATAATTTTTACATCCACAAAAATTGAAAAATAAATCAACTTTAATGATTGTGAAAAACGGCTAATTTGAAAAAACCAAAATCGATTTTAAATTTTATTGAAAAAATTTATTTGTTAGTCTTAAGAAGTTATTCACCCATTATCATATTTGTTTTCGCGTCATATGTACGTGAAGTCAAATATAATTTTCCATTCGAATAAGTTTTAACAGTGATTCTTTTTTCTGACCTTCTTTGCCTCCGGTTCCTATTCTTTCGCGTTTCTCTTCTTCAATTTTTCTTTCGTTAGCTTCTTTCGCTTTTACTATTTTGAGCTTTTCCTCTGTATAACTTCGATCGTTTCTAATTATTGGCTTCGGGTAAACGTCTATTGCTGACACCCCTCCCCACCAAAACAGAAAACGTTTTAATACGTGAGATCAGAATTTTCATTATTTTCCAAGAAATCATTTTAAGCAGTTTTCATTAGGTTTCATTAAATATCACTTTAAATGCATTACTTTTAGAAACTTCAATTAATTACTTCTGGGAAAGCCGTCATTTACGAAGAATAGAAGAATAGGAAAAAACAAGCGAAGAGGAATAAATAGGCTGGCGCCTAATCAAAAAGCGATAGCCCAAATAGGATCTGCGAATAAAGAGAGGAAGAATGTGGAATTCAGCAAAGATAGCCGGTACTGGGGTAGATCTCAGGGCACCAAGGCGGAAGGCAGGCAGTATTTTGAATATGATCGAATTTGGAAAAAAGAGAGCTGGAAGAATTGCCATAAATAAAGCAATAGTAATCCAGGCAAGAGCGGATAATACAGGGATCGCCTCCTCAATTAATGCAGCGTGGTAGACTAGTGGTTAAGGTGCTTGGCTACCAAGTCAGAGGTCGCGGGTTCGAGACTTGTCTCGTCCCGGATCCAAGTCGCTCCCAAGTTTACTCAGCCTGAAATAATTGGGTAACCAGAGAAATCTGGGAAAATAGAGGCGGCCGAGAGAAAGGAACTGGCCCCCCTACTCTCATTAGTGCCGTTGGGCCTTAGTACATTGTGAACCTTAACTTCACAATCCCAACGCCCTGTCAAGGGTATGGGACCTACTTTACTTTACTCCTCAATTAGTATGAGAAAGAGCCTTTAACAGATGTTTAGAGCTAAAATGCAACATCGCATTTTAGTTTTGTAATAATAAATTAAGTCCGACGTAGCGTACG
Organism: Icerya purchasi; assembly: GCA_039619475.1. Classification (NCBI taxonomy): domain Eukaryota; kingdom Metazoa; phylum Arthropoda; class Insecta; order Hemiptera; family Monophlebidae; genus Icerya; species Icerya purchasi. The sequence goes on from CM077116.1 coordinate 80,389,156, forward strand.
GCGATATGTGAACAACGGCGCTCGGCCGTTCCTTATCTCTGTTATCTGTGCCGGCTTTAATTCAATAATCAATTCTATTCGATTCGATTAGTATACGTCGTTATTCGGTTTTTTCGGTAATATCGTCTTTTTCGTTTCAATACCACCTTTTTTCGTTCTCTACATTCCGTTTTCGTCTCCTTTCGTATCGTTTTCCTCATTTTCTATCGCTTCCGTCATTCGTATTCTTCTTTGCGCTATTTTCCGTCATTATTACTTTCTTCGTCGTTTAAATATTTGAAATTGCCTTTTTCAGGGCTTACGTCATATTCGTTCTCGTCGAATACATTTTTTTTAATCACTCTGGCTTTCGGAAATTTATTTGCAAAAAAAACAGATCCAGTTTTTTAAGAGAAGATAAATACAATAATATGATAATTTATAAATATTATATTTTAAAACCCTTAAATTACGTTACAAATGTTATATATTTTTATATATTGCACAGAGTACCTTTCAATTCATTAAAACATATAACTTTATTTATATTAAATTATTAATTAAATTAAAATACAAGTTTAAAAAACATAATTAATTCACAAAATATATATATAAAATTCGTCCTACCGGTTTCGTCTACTTGACATATTCATAGACTGAATTTTGTTGCATTATTTATTTACATGTTTGGTCATTATTAAAGATATAGATCGATATATTATAATTGTTGGTCTATGTAATATAAAATTTAAAATTTAATAAATAATAATGAATTAAATATAAAACTAAAGGTAAATATATAGTTACAATTGAATAATATGGAACAATATAATTAAATGATGCGTATGAATTTGTATGAAACTATTAATATTTTATTTTTGGTTTTTATAAAGTTTTATATTATATAAAGTGTTTTGTGGTATTGTTTGTTGTATATTTAATATTTTATCTTTATATTTATTAATGTAATATTCTTCAGCTATATTTAAGAGTTTATTATCTGTAACTATTTTTAAAATTAGCATGTCTGTTTGTATATTGTAAGTTATTGTATGGTTTTCATGTAAATAAATAATACAACAAAATTCAGTCCATGAATATGTCAAGTAGACGAAACCGGTAGGACGAATTTTATATATATATTTTGTGAATTAATTATGTTTTTTAAACTTGCATTTTAATTTAATTAATAATTTAATATAAATAAAGTTATATGTTTTAATGAATTGAAAGGTACTCTGTGTCCGTGCAATATATAAAAATATATAACATTTGTAACGTAATTTAAGGGTTTTAAAATATAATATTTATAAATTATCATATTATTGAGACAGGCGATTACAGGAAGAAATAACACATAAAGATAAATACAGTTGATTAATGTGATCGTGAAAGGAAAGACGGCTGTCAAGAAAGATTCCTAAATAACGAAAACAATTTACAAAAGGGATTGGACTGTCTTTTAAGGTAAGACTAACCAAAGAAGGATCAGAAGGACGAAAATTAAAGACAACAGATGATAATTTAGGAGGAGAAACAGAGAGATGAACATCAGAAAGAGCATTTTCTAGTAACCTTAGAGAGTTCTGGAGATAGGAGTTAGCTATCGAGATACTGCATTTGGAGGAGTAAATGAGTACATTATCGGCAAAGAAAAGCGAAGTGTCAGAGGAAGAGAAACGGTTTTGATAAAGTGAATATTGAAGAGCGTAGGACAGAGACAGGAGCCCTGAAGTAACCCCCGAAAAATTAACTTGGTGAAAGAGTCGGAGGAGAAAGAGGAGGAAAGAGTTACAGTTCTGCATTACTCATCCGTTATTCTAGCTCCTTCATTTTCTTCTATCTCAGTAGATTTTTCAGTATATTTTCATCCCGCAATATTGGTCTCTTTTCCACAGATGCTTTCTTCAAACTATGGCCAAATTTTTATTGCTCTTCAATCTTATATTTTAATTCCTTTTACCTCTTTATTCAACCTAATTTACCGTCTTATCCTTGGTTTTCCAATTTTCCCTCTTTGCTATCTGGCAATGTCATCTACACTTTGGATACAGTTTAATTGCTGCATCTCTTTCCCGTTTATTCTTTGTTTCCTCTTTATTCTGTCATCTCAACCTTTTCATAAATAATTTTATAGTCGATGTTAATCATATTTCATTTGAATACTTCTACATCGATCGCGAACGTTCAAATTTTTACTCTTCGCTTTTACTAAAATTATTGATCTTTCATGTCCTTTTTGTGCTTCTTTTACTTTCTCCTTACCTTCTCTTTTGTTTACTCCGGCCCTTAAGTTCTTTTTATTCGTCATATTTAATCGTATAAATATCTGATACCATCTCTTCTCCTTTTTCTAGTTCTCAGGCCATTTGTCTATTTTGATTATTTCCCCCATCCAAAAAAAACCTAACAAAAAACAAAACATAGTTTGTACAAGTAGGTTTTTATATTTATTTACATCAGATTCGATTCCATTATCACCGTCAATCGTTTTAGTTATTTTTAACAACGATTTCATTTGTGTGGAACCCAGCGACAGCTAAAAAAAGTATAGATTGATTTACTGAAAAGGTTAATTTAATGATTAGTTAGTGGCCAAATTGTATTTAAAACCAGGCAAAAAAAAAATAAATAAATAAAAAAAAGATACTTACACAGTTTTATTTCCTCCATTATTATTGTTACTATTATTATTGTTTTTCTGAAGTGATCAAATTTTATTAAATTTATAACATAGTCAAATATCAAAATGTAGATTCCATAATGAGTACTATACAGCTCCTTGGACCATACTGTGTTAGCAATCGATACTAACCGTAGCCTGTTAAAAAAATTCTAAATAATCTTTTAATAAATAAAAATATAATCTATAAATAAAAATAAAACCCCCTATTTTAATTTTTATTAAAATAAAAAAATTATAAATTTTCTAATAATAAAAATAAAATAAAAAAAAACTGGCTAAATGACGAAAGCTAAGCTAAAAAAAAAAAAAGACTCAGAATTACTGCCATTTAACCAGTTTTTGAGAGAGTCATTCCTTCATTTAACGGTTGGAATACACTTACGCCATCCATTAACTGTTAATTTCTGGCTAAAAGAAATCGGTTTTCAGTAATACCTATCACGACGCGCTAGGAAAACGTGAATCGTCGTGAAGTGTACATAAAAGAATTTTCAGAGAAGGCTAATGACAATGTCGATTTGTTGTTCAAAATTATAACACGGTGTGCTTCGCGGTATGATTTATGCTAAACACTAAACAGATAATTCGTGTGCCCAGTGAATGGAGATCAACAACCATATATGGTTAAATTCAAGAGTAAAGTCGATGCTATTCATATTTCTCGATTCCCCGCAGAATAATTTACCCAAAATTCTTTTTCTCCGTGAAAAATGTATCTACAAAATTATAAGTATAAAGTATTAGATCGGTTTTTGAAGATCACTTGAAGAGTTAGACCGCTCCAATTGTATTGATTGGCAGAATAGTTTAACGCAATTTTGCATTCATCTGAAATTGTTTTTTACCTATAAATTAACAATTCTCTCTATTCATTTGATGTACTCAGGGTAGATAGTATAAAATCTGATGCAAGGCATTTTTAGTTGGACGTTCTATTTATTGCATATTGGTGATATGATTAGTTACAATTAGAGTCTCCACTCACTTTAAAGTTATTCTTTTTTCCTCATAATTTTTTTGTTAACCAATTCGTTTTGTTGTTATACATATTTCTTGTTTTCATATATTTCATTAGAATTTACTAACTACACATTCGTACTAGTTATTTTGAAGATTTCTGTAAAATTTCTTTTGATTGTTGTTAAATATTGTAGATTCTCACTTACGCGCTACTCTAATTTTATGGCTACTGAACCTATTCGTGTAAAAATTTAGTTTTTGTGTGCGTATATCAGTTATTTCATTTAACTTGTTTTAGCTTATTTTTTTTTTTTTATTTCTATGGGTGGAATTATATGTTTTATTTTATTTACCAATCTTGGCGTCCGTATATTTCGTTTATATTGTATCGATTGCCCATCTGAATTTTTTTTTTTTCAATCTCACCTTCTAAGGCGAGTTTCCTTTTTCATCATCAGTTTTATTTAGTGTTATAGTATTTTTAAATAAACAGTTCTTATTATGGATATAGCAACGCAGGGCACAATTAATACCTTTTCTTACAGATTTTAATATCGAATATCTGTTCCTAAATTTCTAATTTCCTTTCTACGATTATTTCTATTTAACTATAGTGAATTCTAATTTAATTAACTTTTGCTGCATTCTCTTTCCATATTTCAATTGCGCTAATGTGTATTCCATTTATTTTTATTTGAAATACACGATATACTTATTACAAACTGAATAGTACGTGGTCTAATAATTTAACGAAATTGATTACGTTATGTTTCTTAGCAACCATAAAGCAATTATTTTGTAATAACAGTGGTTCACAACATAAACATACACCAAATTTGAATCCGTCAAAAATCATAATTTCATGTCTTTATAAAATTTTTATCGTGTTTTGTTACTTTAATTAATTATTTGTCTTAATTTTTTTATATTCGTTCTCTTTTTTTTTTCTCTTATTAATTAGAAAAATCATCAGCTAATTTTATACCCGTATAAACGATAATTTTATCGAAAATTATTTCGTAAATTTTGTACCGCGTTTTATTACTTTGATTTTACTTGTCTTAATTTTCTTTTATTCTCTCTCTCTTTTCTTTTTTCTTTTTTTATTAATTAGAAATTTCGAAGTATAAACGATAATTTTACCGAAGATTATGTTAAAAATTCTTTAACTTTTATCACATTGTTTATTTATATGCGGATGAATCGAGCTTAAATATAAACAAAATTTAAAATGATTTCAGGTCGTGGACGACACGCCTTCAATCGAATCTATCCAATTATTTTGGGACTTTATATGATTAAGAGCGCTCTCGTAATTCCGCTATCGTTTCAACTGATGTCCGCCATAGCCGGCAAGACCCACGTTCTCTCGAACATCGCTTTATTAATCTCGGTGCTTGCTGGCATCTTCAAACTCTTTAACAAGTCTCCCGAACATACCATTCCGGCAGTCGCTCCGGCTCCAATTGCTCCTGCCTCGTTGCAACAATTTCAAGTCGGTCGGCCAGTTGTTCCTACCTTTATCCATCATGACCATATTGACACTTTCAGACTGAAAAAATCCGACATAGAACACGGATATCCGCTTTACAATACCAAGTACATTTACAAGCCAGTACCGATTAAATATTCTTATCGCTTACCGGACGAAAAGAAACGACGATTTTAAAAACAACCCGGGTTGTCAGAAGCTCTGTACAAGTACATACATTTAAAAGTACGCGATTGATTTAAAAAAAAAAAAAAAACAAAAACAAAAAAAACGTATTTTATCAAAGAATTTAATGATTGGAAATTTTTATGCAGTTTGATTCACGGCAGCGATTGATCGAACTAATTATAAAAAAAAAAAAAAATCGATAAAAAGTTTTACATAAGCGATTTGGAAAGAAAAAATCTGTCTTCCCGAAATCAAAGCACCCAACATCCCTAGGTAAACGGGTTCCCGCATTAGACGGAAATAGATTGCTTAATTATCGCCTCTCCTGTAAAATCTATGAATAACTTGTCTTCATTTTACGTAATCTATTCCGTTTCACCGGCCCCCCGTCTCAGCTGGAAGTTCAGAAAAAGACTCTTGAGAAAATTTCTTAATATGAAATGGCAGATTCTTTGGCTCGAGTTGCTGCTTCCTCACTTGTGTTTTTTTTTTTTCAAAAATCCCAGGTTCAAACTTCCTTTCTCTTTTTGTAAAGAATTTTCCAATTTATCCGGCCCGATATGTTTCTTTTGCACTTTTCAATTTATCTATCTTTCTACCTGTTTATCTAATCTTATCTTCCTTTTCACCCGCGACTGTTTAACTTCGACTGTCTGCTGCCATTTCAATTATTTGCTTACGTCTTAATCGTGTTCAATTACCCTCTTTTCTCTTTCTTTCCCTGTAATATTTTTTACGGGTTTTTAGCCGAATGATGAAGCAGTTTTCTGTGACTCTTCAGCCGTATCCTCCTTGAATGTCTGTACTGACCGGTCTCATGTGCTTATATTTATTCTACCTAGCCCCTACTGTATCTGTTTTATTTTATCGTTTCTTTCACTGTTTATAATTTCCTCCTTTTGGTTTCTCCGTTTTTTCAATCTCCGATCGAATTGCTATTTAACTGATTTTCTTTCCTTCATATTGTTTCCGAGCAAAATTTCTCCGTTAACGTGTTAAAAAAAAAATAAAAAAAAAAAAATATATATATATATCTGAGATGATTTGGTTTTAAATCTTTCGTTCGTTACGGCCGCAATAATATCAATAGCTTTTTCATTTTGAATCGGAATTTTTCCTTATTTTTTCTAATTAATATTTCTCGAAAATAATAATAATAATAATCGATGGTGTGTACTGAAAAGAGGATTCGGTTGATTCAGGTTAAAAAATAAACCCGGCGCAGAAATTAATTTTCACCCTAATGCCTTTCCAAGAAAAAAGTCGGACACGACCTGAAAACTTGTTTAACCGAATTTTCAAAATTTAAGTAACAATCGATGAATTGTATCTTCTTTTCTTTTTGATATCTCTGATTTCAGGTCGTCGACGTCATTACCGTAGAATTTTCCCGATAGTCCTGGGAGCTTATATGGTCTTGTCATCGGTCATGATACCGTTAGGGTTCATTCTTATGGCGGTTTTAACAGCCAAATCGGTTTTGGTCAGCAAATTGGCCGTATTTTTCTCCATGATGGGTATCGTGAGGAGATACATGAATGCTGGCGGTCAGCATCAACAGCAGCAACAATCCCAACCGTACCCTGTTAGTTTTTTTTCTTCACGTAGGAGCAGCAATGGTCTGCGAAGAAAGGAAGAGGTAGATCCATTCGTCGATGGCTATCCAACCGAATTCTATCACTTCACTTCCAGTTCTAATTAAAAAACTGTCAAACTTTTCGCATTAGGCAGGAAGAAGATTTTATAAATAACGGAAATGTGAAATAAAAAGTAAAAATTCACTCTTCGGGGTAATTGCTTGCTATAAAAAATTCTTAAAAGTATCGAATATGACGAGTTGCGTTTTCTTCTTCTCTGCTCTTCATCGCAGTGAAATCATTTGCGGCTCTACATAATCCCCCATTGCAACCTACCTGCACTGTGAAAACCGTTTAATTCCTAACAGTTATGCCCCCCGGCATCGTCTATTTATTCACTTTTCTTTTTCCTTCTTTCTATTTTTTTTTAATTTAGTTCTTCGTTGTTCGCAGGAATTTAACTTTAACCACTGAAGTTATTTTCGTCGTTGTATTAATTCTTGTTAATATTTCGATACAACACCGTTTTTGAGTTTGATTTCAGTTATTTTTAATCTTTTTCTCGACTTCCAAATTGTTCCTCCTGAAAGAAAAAGCTTTACTCGTCGAATTTAATTAATTTCGACCTAGTTCATAAATGTTTCGGTACTTATCTGTAAATAGTCCAACGACCTGAAATCATTTAATTTAGAATCGCGAATAATTATAAATGTCGGGCCTAATATAGAGTGTATTACTTCAAAATTATCACGAATATTTTCAAGTTTTGTAAAATTTACTAACGTGGAAAATAACTTTAAAGTGTCCGCCAGGAACTGGTCAGCCGACCTCGTAAATTTCTGGTACTCCTGCGTGAATCCTCTTTCTTTCGCCTGTCTCTTCGTATAAAATTATTCATCTGTCTGTTAATTGCCGTGTTTCCTACCGTCTATGTTTATCATCTTTTCTTTTTCCCTCCAATTTGAATTTCCGACTCGACTTCTCGGCCAAAGCACTAATGCGTATACCGTACAGACACACGGCGAATTTATAGTAAGAAATAAAACGAAGCGATGAACTATTGAAAAAGGAACGAAAGAAAATATGATGGCGTTAATGATTTCAGGTCGTAGGAACCATTATTTTCGTAAGGTGTTCCCCATACTGGTCGGTGGGTACATGATCGTTTTCTCGAAATTGATTCCTCTCAGTTTTAAGTTTATCTTCCTACTCGGCATGAAATCTTTACTAATCAGCACTTGGGCATTGTTCGTCTCTTTGATCAGTCACGTCGGATATCATACCGGTTATGGCAGTTCTGGCGTCACACCAACTTACATAGCGCAGCAACCCCAGCAGCAGCAGCAGCAGCAACAAGCACCGGTGATAAACTACCAGATACAACCACCAGCGGCAACCAGTTTCATGCAACCGCAATCGGCAAATAGTTTCCTGCAATCGCCTTTACAGCTCGGCCATCAACATCAAATCAGTTTCAATCCGGGTTTATTTCAGAAGAGGTATAGCAAATCGCGATCATCGAAATGGAATTAATAAATAGCTTGCAATTTCGTTTGTCATAATTTATTCTAAATATATATTTTTATATGTGTAATTTTGCAATATTTAATCCCAATTTCATTTATTTTGTCATCGTTTACTGTGGCATTAGCCTTGCGTCACAACTTAGGCATAGAGTATGCGACAGATATTATATGTCCAAAGATGTGCAGAGATACCGAAAAGTCACCCAAACTATCTTGTTGCAGGGCTGCTAAATTCTACTGGTGATGTTAAGTGAACGAAAACTCCAGGATCTCAAGGTCACGGCTATCGGATAGATACCATTAGGTACTCCTTTTACATTACACACCCTCTAACATGTTGCTAATTGGTCTAGATGACTAGTTGGTAGAAAGAAGTAAGTGGTATCGCTCTTAATGTCAAAATTTCAAACATTTATTATTCGTATTAATTAACAAATAAATATGTATAAAAAACACTTTTTATAAAATAATACTTAATCATTACCTATTCCGACCCGTTTTGAAGCGAATGGCTCTATAACGTATTGGATTGTGTAACAATTAAATATTATTTTATTAAAAGTGTTTTTTTATGTGTACTTATTTGATATTGGTCCCTTCTTCAGCGGTATATTGAGTAAACGAACGAATGAGAACATGTAATTTTAAAACTTAGTTTATGTTGCGACTTTCTAAATACGAGTATTTTGGTAGTAAGCTGAGATCATCCTGTAACAAAAAAAAAAAAATCGCATACATCAGTGGAGATCAATTAGAAGTATTACAATCGGAATCTGGTATTTTTAAACAGGACCCGAACAATGCAGACGTTCTCTATAGACACACACACACACACACACATATATATAATATATATACATATACGTATGTATTGTCATGTTTAATTTTCACACAGATCATAAAAGTAACGAATGCGTATGGCCGGGATTTTTAGTCATAATATAAATTTAAATAGAGCTGGAAATTTTAATACTGCTTGCTACTAATAACATAGTTGTTGCGATGGCCTGGCTGCTAGGACACTTTTCTTCCGTTAAGGAAGTCACTGGTTCGATCCCAGGCAACGACAAAAATTATCATGAAAATTTAACTTAAATACTCGTTAATAGTCATGTGGAAGGCAATGGCAATCCACCATATATACCATCATATGCGCGCTAGTTACTACACAGCAGACGCACACAGGCTGCATTTGTGTATCGATAATCAAATACTTATAGATCATCTTTCGTGTACACCGGCGTATTGTCCAGAACGCAGCCTATTTTTTACAGCTAGACTGTGCAGGTAGGTAGTCTCGACTCTTGAAATCGAGCTAACGAACGAAGAAGAAGACTAATAACATAAATATTATATACAAAACGTTTGCTTACGGACTTGAGCATATACATAAAAAATAAACAACTGACGCATACCCAGAAAAATATAATAGTTTTACCGTGAAACAGAAATATAATTTTAATAGGACACCTTAAATATGATACTCCTATGAATAATAATAGTAAGGAGTAAAAACGTAAAAAATAGCACATTAAACAATAGTATCATTTGGATGAATGACAGAAATAGGCAATGTAGGCTGAAAAGAATTTTGCTGATAAAAGATCCACAAAGAAAATCAAGTCGCCACTCCAGAATTTAGAGTTGACTATATCGAACTGTTTAATTTTTTAATGTTTGTCTCACTCCACAAGTAGGAGTTGAATTTTATTTTATTGACAGATGTTTTTAACTCTTACTCGTTCCAGTGCAAGCCTATTCGGAATTGTCTATTCGAGGTTGTCCATTTCTACTTTTTATGTAATTTAACTATTTTCAAACTTCTTGAAATTTATTTATTGAATTTTTTATACAATGATTAAATTTCAAATTGAACCTCTTCAAATCAAGATTTTATTTTCAATTTAAAGTTGTCAACGTTCAAAGTTAACAAAGATAAGAATGTGAAAACAACACGGATAAGGAGGCTCATTTTCTTCAAAAAATCTGTTCTGCATTGATGAAGTTACCGAGTCAAGGTATGCAGTATCATTCTCGGAGCTGCAGTAGTGTTTGGAACGACGTTGTTATTGTTTTATAATTTTAGGTGGTTGAAGGACTATTTGTATTTTCCCTTTGCAATGCAGTATTGGTAGAATAAAGAAAATTAGAATTTCAAGTTTAATAAGGAATTTTCATAATAATGTTAAAAGTACTTCGTCCACTAAAAAAGATCTCTATTTGATTGTAAAAATTTTACAATGATTTTTTAAACCGTAGTCCTTCAAAATAATCATCACCAAAATTGTTATCGGTACATGTTTTCTCACAATGTAATGAAATAGAAGATCCGTTTTTTTATAGCATTGTACCATTCTCGTGTAAGTTTTAAGCTTTTCCAATCTTCGCAGGATTTCTATAAAAAAGTTTTCGGAAAATAAAAATGTTTCGTTATTTCTGCAATCACCCTGTGCCACATGAAATGTATTTACTTCCCTTAAAACAGATTTACAAAAAAAAATTTAATGACTTTCGTGATCGACATTTTGAATTTAGGTACGAAAAAACAGAAATTTTCTATATTTTTCCCGTATAATATTTTGTATTGCGTTAACTTTGCTCGCGATTGTTACACACATAGTAATAAATAGTTAGTCAAATGAAATAGCATATTGCACGCGGTCATAAAGAAAGCTTTTCAGTTGTTTCTTTTGTTAGCATTCCAAATATAATAAATATTTTACGATCTAAATAAACACCAATCATATGTTTTTAATTTATTTAAAACCGAAAAAATTGTTAGAAAAAATTTATTTTATAGCCTATTTCGTAAAAATAAGATTTTATTACATTCTGGAGCTTGTTGGCAATAACATGTAATTTCCCTAAAGACTTAGGAACTTCTGATTAATTCTTCTACGCGATACTATTAATTTACTAAATATAATTCGTAGTGCGAAAAACTTTAATTTTTGAATGCAATAATTTCCAAAATTTTTTCGTTTTCATTCTCAATTTAGTAAGAACTTTGATGAGATTGCTATTTGTAAACTCAAAAATCGTGTCAAATTTTGTAGTTAAAAATTTTAACTTTTTTTTTTTTTAAATTGTAAATTTAAAAGAAAAAAGTACAGTTAACCTTCAAATTTCGTCTGCAAAGTCAAAATATCATACTGTTTATTAAAAAAAGAAGTGTTAAGTATTCTAATCTGAAGTTTATTAAAAAAAGAAGTGTCAAGTATTCTAATCTGAAGTTTATTAAAAAAAAAAGTGTTAAGTATTCTAATCTGAAGCTAAATGGATCTGTTTTATCAGTCAACGCATCTTCTTTTGAGTTACGTTCGATTATTGATTAACGTAGACAGTATTCCTGAATGAGATTCATAGTTACGTTCAAATAAGATTAAATATACTAACAATGCTTCGAAGCAAATTATATGGTCCGAGACTTTTCAGAAAATGTTTCGGATTCATCCATCACTAAAATTCTGTTCGAATTGGAGTATGGGTGCCTGGTGTATTTATTTCCATCACTCTCCGCGCTACGAAATCTACATTTAGTACATAATGTTGTGGTATTCAGCTGACTCTACACAAGTTCTGTGTCAAGTATGCAACTTCTGCGTTCAGAACCACTCGTTCTCGGATACGCAGAATGTATATTTCAGTTCAGTGTGCGGGAAAAGTTAAAAATATTTCTAATCATCAAAATTGAAATATCGTACCGGAGAACAGAAGGATTTTTAGTAAGGAAATGAGGCCAAAGATGCAAATAATATATCCATTAAAAAAACAAAATTACGCATGTTGGGTAAAAAGTCTTCAAAAATTGGCGCAGAAAATTAGACACGGATAGCTCTATTCAGAACCTAACCACGAAAATTATTCCCTTTAAGACACACCCGTGTCTTACGATTCCTTCTGAATGGCCAAGAGATACTAATGTATAGACACTGTCCTCGAGGGAACATAAAATCACAGTGGAACAATTACTAGGAGAATACGACAGATATAATAAAAATTGCCATCTTTAACAATATTGATCAATTTAGACGTAATCTTTTCTAATTAAACATCCATATTTACTAATCACATTGTTAGTTGTTAAAAAAAAAAACAAAACAAATAAAATATATATGTGTTTATAATTATTTAAAATGGAAGTAGAAGAGATTATGATAAACAAAACCGTCCGGTTTACCCATAAATTTTATATTTACATGAAAATCTGTAGAGCTTCTTTCGCCCATTTTTCGTTACTCAGCCAAAAGATTTTATGATATCTCAAGCTAATCTTACTACTAATCTAATTAGTAATAATAATAATAATAATGACTTAATTAAACGTTGCTAATCCGAATAAATTTGAATCGATGACTAGGAGTGAGTAGCGAGGATTTTGCCAAACCTAATTAGGCGTACGCTTAAAACGACAATATTTAAATGTTAATCATAAATATAACTTTTTTTTCGCTAGTCTTATATGCGATAAAAAAAGGGATTCGAGAAAACTGCTCTCATGACGAACGTAAGCCGAACAGGAGCTTTCATTACGGTCTGTGCAATAAACAGCGAATGGAAGAGAGAAAATGAAAGAATATAATGTATAAAATGATGTAAAAAAATTGATTTCCGGCACGGAGAAATCCGGGTAAATGCGAGTTTCTCATTTTTTCCATTATATTATTTCCAAAACAGCTTCTTCGCCCTTTTCATCATACTTTCCTTTGAATCGGTTGAACAGTTTTTCAATTTCGGTTATGAACTTTTGATGATACTGGTTTATCAGGTCATCTGTTGGATTTTCCACTTTCGGCAAATGTATCGGTTTACCAACTGAAAGATAACCAAACATTATTAACGAAAATCCTACTTATCATTGGGATTTTATGCTGAATGCGTCAGGGAAAAAATTTTTAAATAAGAAAATGTTTTTAAAAAAAATTTCTTATTACACGATTATTAAATCGTATTTACCAATCAAATTATCAGTTTCCGTTATTGTTATAAAAGTTTTTCTAATTGTGCTGGCAAACGATTTTAAGCTTTCGTCCTGCAATATTAGTATGCGCATTTGTTGAACGTAAACATACACGATTATTTAAACATTACAGGTAAATATTTTCTTTTTTTTGTTTGGGTTCGCAAGATAGGAGCTATATTCTTTTTTTATCGGATATGGAGCCAAGAAACTCTTTCAAAACAGAAACAGTCGAGAAAATAGGCGGAGAAAGAACATTGGAGACACTGTAAGCAGCTGTAAAACCGAGTTTTAAAATTTGAGAATAAAGCAAATCACGCTTAAAACACGCGATCTGTGTCACAAACATGATAGGAACCTTCAGGATGCAATGGATAATTAGGTCATTTAGCCAAGGAAAAGCGATTTAGAAAAGAATGGGCAGACTGTGCGAGAGGAGTGACAGTTCAGTCAGCGAAGTAATAGAACCAAGGATGGAAAGGGGGAATCGGGTTTTGAGGTACAAGGAAGTAGGATTAGTGAAAAGTGGAGCATAAACGGAGCGTCATAACTTATAGCGGCAAGCTTTACATAGAGGAATAATATTATTTGATGGAATCCTACTAATAAAACTTCTATTAGATTAGAAGGTGCAGATGAAAGGAGATCGATCGCTGCGTTTCCATCGATACCGGAATAACCGGGAACCTAAAGAAAGTCAATCTGCGTAGTCATTGAAAAGAATAGAACAAATAGAAAGGATGGTGGCATCAGTGGAAGGAGATAGAGAAGATCTAGATAACGCTAGAAGAACGCGCTTAGAGAATCCAAAACAATAAGGAATTTGTAAGGACCTCTAGAAGAGGAAATACAGGAAACGTCTTGTAGGATAACAATTTCTTCAGTAGTAAAGGTAGAGAGCAAAAGGAAGGAAGTTTAAACGGCTGAGAATGGCTGAATGGAGGGCGCGAGATGAATTCCCATCGTCACCAGTTCCATCTGTCGATAATTATATCGGTAATAATAATTCGAGTAATAATCCCGGTCACCTGTTGCACGGAGCTTGCTTACTGAATTTACCGTTATTTAAAAAAAGCAAATAACATGTCCTATTTTGTATTGTACTTCTTGCGCAGTTAATCACTGAAATATTTAAATTCAAAGGCAACATTATTATTGTTCGTGTTAACTGCAGTTAAAAAGATTATAAAAACAACAGTTAATAATCTCTACGAGATATTTTTTGCCCATCTGCTTATATTGCTGTTTTTTTTTCTCTCTTATATTAGCTGCCTTGATACAATGGCAATTGCTTCAGTAATGAACAACTCCACAATTTATTGGAATATTTAGCCGATAAATCTAGAATATCACTTGTTTGTTTTCGCCTTCTACATGCAAATACGAAAATAACTTTTACGGATATATTTTTGCTTTGCACACACAAAAAAAGCGCAAACAAAAAATGTGTTAAAGACGTCATCAATCATTCTTCAATTATCTAGAAATTTTACCCCAACTAAAAAATTTTTACTCTATTTCGCATTTTTTAAAAATAAACGGAGAGCGATAAAATTTTCCTTCTTTTTTTTTTCATGTACATATTTTAAAATAATTACGAAAATACAGTGTAATATTTTAAATACGCAAAAAAAATTTTAATCTTCAAAAAACACATCTTCGATTCAATATTTCTGAGAATAATGTAAAAAATGGCACTCATTTTATTTTTTTACGTTTTCGATGGCTTATTTTCCTACATTTTTTCGCAGTTCACCAAAGAAAATATTACGAAACACTAAAAGTCCAAAAATGTACAACTTGAATTTCCGTCTGTTAAACAGTGAGGAACATAACGAGATTACTTACCAACAGTTGTAAGGGGTGTTTTACGCGGTAACAATCCAAAAAATCCTCGACCTCTTACCAGCATCAGTGATGATCCCGTCATTTGTTTGAATTTTTGTTGCACAAATTTATATATTCTCCAAGAACATTGACCGTACGTATTCGTTTCACCGAAAGTGAACACCGGAACCAAAGAAGCGCTATAACACGAAGTTAGATTGGAGTAAACAAATATATCTCATAATGAAAATGTCTAATTACAGCGCGGAATGACTGTTTCTGTTTGGGCTGACAAGAATGGAACTGACAAATTTCTTCTTTTAAGTAATTCATCATATTTTGTTTTGTACAAGAGGACATTTTAATTTGGTCATTACATAAAAGATACATACATATATATATTTGTAATAAAGACTGGTTTGAACATTTTTCAGCATCCATACTCGGTAAGTTATTTACTCCCGAAAAAAACAAGACAGCCGGTTTGGTAATTTTTCGTGTGATGTATTTTATGTTTTTTGGAAATTTTAATCGAAATTACTTATCGTTATAAGAGTTGTATAATTCGCAATATTTAAACACGTAAACACACAATTAACTATCATTTGAATTTAAAAATATGAAATGTAAATGGGGCATTTCTGTTAGTCTCCCATGCGGTTCAATTTTAGGTTAGTTCAGTTTTTAGTTAAGATAATTTTTTCGTTCATACGAAGAAGTGTGACTTATATAAGCGGTATCGATTATAAAAACAATTTGAAAAAATTGAAACAGCTTATTAAAACAATTCACAAGACTGATATTAAACATTTTTTTATTTTTTTTATTTTTAGAAGCCATTTCTAGCCTATTAGCTATCGGTAGCTGATATGATAAATGATTTTGACGTGAAGGGTTCGTAGTCCAGTGACTAGTCCCTGTATTAGTAACTTATGTTTGAATAATTATTGCAAAGGTGTTTTTTTTTTTTTTTTTTTTTTTTTTTAACCCTAAACCAAGGTCTAAAGGTTTTGTTCTTTTTAGTCTGCGCACTTGCGTTTGTGACGAATTATCCCGTAGGCCAATTGCAGACCAGTTTGTGTGGTTATATAATCGCTCCTGATGTTTTATTGCCATCCTGTTGATAACGTCAACTACATAATCCATGCGAAGATCATCGTGAATGGTTTTGTTCCTTACGTACCATGGGGCGCCAACGATTGACCTTAGAGTACTATTTTGGTATCTTTGAATTTTCATAATATTGCTCTTTGCACTGCAGCCCCACAATTCGCATCCATACTTCCATATTGGAGCGAGTAATTGGTTGTATAATAATAGTTTATTTTCCAAGGACAGTTCGGACCGTTTTCCTAATAGCCAGTGTAGTTTGTTAGTTTTGATTCTAAGTTCAGTTTTTTTTGTGTCAATGTGCTTACGCCATGTTAGCTTCTGGTCTAGGTACAAGCCTAGGTATTTAACGTCTTTTTTGATTGGGACTATCTTGTTGTCGATTTTTATATTTTCTGGCTCTATATGTCGATTTGTAAATATTATATGTGTTGATTTATTTTCATTTATTTTAATTCGCCATTTCTTGCACCACGACATAACTTTATTCACGGCTTTTTGTGATATTAAACATGTTTTTTATTATAAAAAGGTAATCAAAACGCTGTACGATACCATTTAGAATTTGATTAAATGAATAATTGATGTTTATACCGTTGTCGCCATAAAAATTCGCAATAGTACGAATTTAAATGTTTTCGAGCTGTTCCACATTGAATCTTATTTTGATATTATTCTTTTGATTACATTCAATACCTCGCGTATACGCACCAGTCACAGGATCGAAAAATTTCTCGAATCGTCCACAACTAAATGTTTATAATTCGTTTGCTCAACTTCGGGTATTTTGCTAAATGCTTTCCATTTTCCAGGTATTATTCGTATTCCGTGGTAGGATTCATTATTTAATTATATTTAATAATGCTTCCGAAGTTCGACTAGAAACTGTGTAGACTTTTCCGAATACCTATTTTTTTACAAAATTGAACTACTGCTACCGGATATTTTAAGACAACTTGAAGCTAAGAACACTCCAGTCAGTTTCGTGAAATACCCTCTTAATCGTCGAAGAAGTAAGAAGATGCGTGTAGTGAAACCGGCGTAGCCATATCATCAAATATTGAAATCAATGAATTTTTCCCCTCACGACCATGATTCACGATATGCCCATTTCGATCCACTTCTGGATACAACGTGGTGAGTTGGTTATTAATCTTTTCCGTAACAGGATAATTCACCTTTCTACTCCCTTTTTTGATGATTCCAGGGTGGTTTACCGAGGCTTCCCGCAGGGATCATGTCTTAGTCCTACTCTTTTCAATATATATTTTCAAAAAATATATTGATGCTTAGAATTAAACAATACCATCTCATATATATAAATGTTTTTTCTCACGGTCAATTGTACGTAGCATGTTCACGTGTCAGCAAACCATCCGTTTTGTTCGTTCTCGCACCTGACAGCAAAACAAAAAATGTCGTACAATACAAGGTGCTTCGATGAAGGGAATCGACCGGAGTGCAAACCATCCAGCAAATAGTTTAATAGAAAGTAATACAACATGCTACGCGAATCATTTCGATTCGCTTCAATAAAGCAAATGCCTTGCTGCCGCGTGAATTACATTCATTTCAATGTAATTAAAATACTTTTCATTTTGATTTTTGTACGTTTATTGAACTTAATTCATTTTGAGTATTAATTTTATCTTAATAAAAACTTGAATTTAATTCAGCTAATAAGTTAATACAACTTTTATTGATTCTAAAACGGTACAAAGTTGGCCGGGTTAGCTAGTATAAAATAAATAAATTCCTTAAAAATAAACAATAAACATTCGGGCTATATCATCAACAAACAATGCAGAGTATACTCGAAAGTAAAAACACTTAGTTTTAATTGGATGTGTGTGAGTTCCATACCCTTGACAGGGCGTCGGGATTGTGAAGTTAAGGTTCACAATGTACTAAGCCCAACGGCACTAATGAGAGTAGGGGGGCCAGTTCCTTTCTCTCGGCCGCCTTTACTTTCCCAGATTTCTCTGGTACCCAATTATTTCAGGCTGGGTAAGTTTGGGAGCGATTTGGATCCGGGACGAGACAAGTCTCGAACCCGTGACCTCCGACTCTTTGTATTATTATTAGCTGATGATGCCCGAAAATATTTCTAAAATAAGTTATTTTAATTTATCAAAGTGAATTTTAAACCTTTTTTTTTTCGCTATTAGGGAATTTATTTATTTTACGTTTAATGAATAGTTCCATTTAAATTTTCGATGCGCTTGTACAGTAATTTAAATTTCGTTTAATTTAGTAAGTTTTTGATGAATGCGTCGATTATTTCATTGTCCGAATATTGTTTTATATTAAGCTGATTATTAATTTTTCAAGTTCGAACTTAAATTTACGAATTTGGATCAAGTGTTTAATGTGACACTTAAGTACTTAGAAACTTTGTAAAATTGGTTAATACACACATCTGCTTCTACCTATCATCTACAATATTATTTACTATCGCTTTCTCCGAATGGATTTATACCATCACTTCTATTTCATACATTTGCAGAACTACACCGGAAATCTAAACTTGTCTATCATACATCTTACCTTCAGGACTACCATCTTGCTTATATTGCTCGACAAAATAAATGGTACGTTGCTTGGTGTTTACCTATTCCTCATTCCAGTTACGAATGGGTTCTATATGAATTAATCCACATTAGAAGAAGCCATTTCAGCGTTATTAGCGTTTATGTTGCACTTAAAGTATAGGAAAATTAAAGAGTAGAAAACAATCTTTTATACAATAATAAATCAGTAAAATTACCCAGTTTGCAACGCCAGCCTAACAAAACCCTTCCTGTTACGTAGAAACAATTTGTTTGTTCCAGGGTATGACATGATCATTTCAGCGACTCCTCCAACAATTAAAATGCACACGTTACCAGGAGGTCCGTTTAAAATATATTTTATGTTAGCAGCTGATGGCGCACTTATACCTGGAAAGCATTTAAGCGATGTTAGAAATCTGTTCTTAATGATGAGTTCTGCGACATATCGAAAACTGAAAAGTTTCGAGACGCGACGGGTGGAAGTAAGAGAAAAATAAGAGGCTGGTGATTGAAATAAAAAGAGCTTGTACTGAGATACAGGATTAGAGATGTGGTTAAAATTTCAGACAGTGAATCTTTTTTACTAGAAATGAACTTCAAATCAGTTTGCCTTATAAAAATTCTACCAAGGACGATAAAGAAACTTTTTATTAGCTGGCTACAATTCATTTTAGGAGGGATAGTTTTAATAGGAGTAGAATCCTTCAAGAGTTTTTCGGGTATAGTTTAACTGTGGTAAGGAAGAAGTAAAGAAGGGATCAAGAAAGCCGAGGGAGGAATGCAAGAGAAAGATGGCTAAGCGGAACTGAATAATCGATAATGATAAAGATTTCGAGAACAATTTTTATTAAAATTAACGCCTCAGCATTCGAAAAACGAAGTTATTGCAGGGATAATTAAGAAAAAAAGTTGATAATAGCGTTATACGGTTGGAAGAAAGAACGAATATTTTGAAGTAAGTAATACTATTGCAAGATTTGACAAAACGTACGTATTGTCCTATCACATTAATTAATAAATTTGATGGCAAATATTTCCTAAGTTTTTAAATGCATCTGCAAGTGGATGATAATATCATTTCAAATTGCGTTAAGACGTGTTTTGTTGTTCACTAGTTCGCTCTTTTACAACAATAGTTTACTTATACAACATGTTTTTAAGCAATATATACTGAATTGTAATATCGATGCATGGACTATTCGCTCTACCGTTATCAGCCGGATATTAACATCACCGCGTAAATAACAATCGCAAATCTAGTAACCGTATTTCGTTAATATAGTTAACAGACGGTTTTTATTGCTTTTCACTTTTTTTTAAAAATTAAATTAGTCGGTTACTTGTTTCTAAACCATTACTAACTGATTTTTTAATAAGAATTTAATAATGAAATATATTAATTTTATATGGTCGGTGGTCTCGACATAGTCTTGTCACCGATTGTATTATAATGATGTCAGATCAAAATGAGGCAGGAAACAGTAACATGGATACTGATACTAATTTGTTTCATGTAATTCAGTTAAATATAGAAAATATTAAACTATCATGTAAAGAATTCATAAATAAAATCAGCTCTCACTTAAAGCATGAAAAAAAAAAATGGGATTAATGATCAGGGTAAAGAAGAAATAAGCTTTCGATTTCTCAAACACAACCTGAATGAAAACGATAATAAGAAGATTCGAGAGTTTATAAAACTTTTTCAAGATACTACGTTTCTAGCTTTAAATAAAGTAACAAAAACGGTTCGAACACTTCAAAATGTACGTAAAAAATAGGGATTACTAGTTGAATATAACATAAGAGGCAGAGGTTGAGGCCTTTTCTTCAGGCGATGTTTGGATTACCAGTCTAGTACAACATAAATAGCTTTAGTCTGAGTTAAATTTTAAACACAACTGCGGAAGGGTAAGGTTAATTTTACAGTGTGCACACGATGCAACGAGCGTGAAAGGAAGATATCCGCATTTGAAATCTGATACTACCGAAAACCGTTGAAGATATCATGGGCCGATTACATACGAAACGAGACAGTACTCGTAAGAATAGGGGAAAAGGTAAAAGTTTTAGTTGAAGATATTAAAAGTAGAAAATTAAAATACATGGCGCGTAAAATACGAGAAAACGGAATATTCATGTTGACAATGCAGGGTAAAATACAGTCAAAACCGATCAAAGGAAGGAAAAGATTGAAACTAAGAGCCACTAACATACCAGCCAACTCAACAAGTAAAAATCTAAAAGAGATCATAATGTATGCCAGAGATCGAAAAATAAAGATATACGCAATCTCTTGATGCAGGAGATGTGACGACGTTGACCACCACACAATTTTTGGGTTACACCTCATTTTTCCTGCTCTGCTAGAAGTTACCTTATTATTGTACTGATAATATTTCGGATACTATTATTATCAGTGGACTTACTGGTATTAGGTTGTTTAATGTAATTATGAATTTCATTAGGTGCGGTTAATTTCACCTGTACTAAAGTTTGGCTGTTATTCTTTAGAAAATTTGAAATAGAACGAGTACATTTAATTTTGTTGCATTGGTAGTTAGTTGTAGGGTGAAAGTTTTGTCTATTCTTTGTACAGTAATTCGATTTTATGTTAGTTTTCGTGTAGCAATCTGAACTAGACTTAAGGAGTACAAAAATGCGCCGTACTGTTCATTGTTTTGATTACAGACTTCCCAAAAACGATCACCTTTTGTATTAATAGTGGAAAAGAATTCGTTGAATCGATTATTTTTTACTTATTGAGCATCTGACGTATCAGTTTAGACATAAAATAATAAATATTTTTTTAAATATTCAATATTATTAAGTAAACTATTTCCAGCGAGAACACTTTTAGTATAATTCTTAATTCTGGTAGTTCTATTTGAATGATAACAGGTTTTACTCAAGTTTGATAGTTTAAATTTTCTAGAAATTATACAAATAAGTGTTGAACAAAAAAAAGAACATCAGAATATGGAGCTACTTAATAAATCAAAAAAAAAAAAAAACCTATCAGGAAACAACTAATGATATTCAATTTCTGGCTTCTAGAAAACATTGAAATAATTATTATTGTCCAATTGAAATAAAGACAAAAAAATGTATCTCTACAACGGTGTAGATTAAGTCATAGGCATAGAAACGTACGCGAGAAAAAACTTGGAGTACGTTTGTACTTTTTAAGGAAAAAATAATGCGGAACACGTAGTGACAAGAGGAAGCGGTAACTGGAGCAGAAAGTGAATTTATGAATGCTACCCAATTTCTAATTTGTCGAAAAGGTTTTTAATTAATTATTAGCCTAGAATTTCTGTAATGAAAAACATACATATATTTTTATGTTCTTAACGACATGTCCATAGCCATAGAAATTCATTATGAAAGGAATATAATGATTGTTAAATGAATTGACTAAACACTTTTACTTACCCATTAATAAAGCCAAATCTCTGAGAATCGGGGCTTTAAATGAAGAATCCATTGAAATTATGTGTGGTTTTAAACCAGGATAAGCTTCATCGAAACCGTTTGCATTAGTAATCAGATTACATCCAGAACCGAAACATGCAACTCCATGAGGAAAAGTAGCGAACAAGTAATTTCTATCAGGAGGTAGCTCAGTTGTTTTCACCAATTTTATTGGAAAATAACGCTTTATCAACTTCCAACATTGTAATTTCCCAGCGGCTGGGTGCCTATATTTCGGAATGAAAGTGTTATTTTAAATCAAATATATATCTGCAAATTTAAGAACAATTTTGAAAATATCAATGATGTTGACAGGAGTACACAGTGCGTTCCATAAGTTTTGGGACTGCCTTTCTAAAATCAATATTACTTTCGCCACTTTCATGAAATTTGGAAAATAGTTTGTACAACTCTCTTCTCTCTCCAACCGAAGTTTCGGAATAATCGGATTATTTGTAGCAGCGCAGTGATAGGCCGTGCAAGCGTCTCTTGGTACACGCGGTCATAATTGTCACGATCCTTTTTTAACCTCTTCAGTCAAAGCAAAATGGTCTCTTTTCAGCTCCATTTTCAACTTGGGGAATAGAAAATAATCTGGAGGACCCAGATCTGGCGAGCACGGGGAGTGGTTGAGCACCGAAACCATTTTTCATGCCAAAAATTGTACGTGATAATTGCAACGGTTGTCGTGCAATAAAAAAAACTACCGATCTTGAACGATGCTTTTTGTTATACCGGTTATCTTCTCTCAACTTGCTGCCTGTACATCGATGTTCTTCCAAAACAGCTGCGACGCGAGCGATGTTTTCATCCGTTTTCGCTGTGCAAGAGTCTTCAATTGAATCACCATCCAATGAAAATCGGTTATACCAACGAAATATGCTAGTACGTGACATTACGGACTCCGAATAATCCACTTTTAACATTTCAAATGTTTCGGTAGCATTTTTAACCGTTTTAAAACAAAACAAAATGTTGTTCCAAATTTTTTTCCATATTAAAATTATGACCGCGTGTACTAGGAGACGCTTGCATGAACTGTTACTACGCTGCTACAAATTATCCGATTGTTCTGAAACTTCGGGTGTGGAGAAAAGAGTGTTTTGTACGAACTAGTTTCCAAAATTTCATGAAGATGGCGTAAGTAGTATTGCTTTTAGGAAGGCAGTTCCAAAACTTGTGGATGCACTGTGTATTCAATATAAATTTAGTATTAATCGAATCGTATTTTTTTTTTTTTCTAGCTTCGTCGACATGAACATTGACCCAAGAACTGGGGAAGGAAAAGAAAGTGTAATTAGATCTCTGCGCGACCAAAAATCGCAGATAAAAAGAATACAAGAGCCGGCATAACAGAAGGAGAACGAAAAGAGATGACGAAGGACACCTTACAAGGAGCAGGTAGATCCATTAGTACTAGTGACGAGTAGAAAGAGGAACGTTCGTTAATGATACATATATATTATTTTTTTAATTGTATGCTTTGGGCACATCAACAGTGGAACTTAATCTACGCAGACAATTGCACATTATATAAGGAAAAGATTAGAAATTTAGGAGATAAAGGATGCTAAGAAAAGAACTATATTGGGAGAGCGGATTACAAGAATAGCGTGGTCACCATAAGAAGTAAGGGGCCAAGGCGCAGAAGATTAGGAAGAGCATTTTAAAAAAATATGGTCAGGATCACCTATTAAAAGAAGAGTAAAAAGGCAAAGGTGACGACGAAACGGAGAAGATATAAGTGAGAAATCGAAAAGCAACGAGGGGAGGAAACTGCGTTCAAGCACAGAAAATAGATTGTGGTGAGAGGTAAACGTTGCAGAGAAAGAATGTTGAAAAATCAAGGATGAGGCAGAAGATTAGAGGAACAAGCAGGTAGAGGGAGTCAGGATTAGAAAATGAAGAGGAATAATAGTTGCTCTATAATTTAGAATGAGAAGCTGCAGAGAGAAATGAGATGTTTTTTTGTTTTTTTTTTTAAATGGGCTCGGTGTTAACATTGACCCAACTACATGGACTTAGATCACCTGCTCAGATTCTGAGGCGATCGGAGATAGAAAGTATAAAGGAAAGAAGAAGGGGAATAACGGCTGGAGATGGGAAGGAAAGGATAAAAGAAGCATTGAAAGGGGTAGGAAGATCCAACGCCAAAAGTTCGGCGTATAGATGAGAGCACTCAGGAAAAAGAGCAGGACATTCAAAAAGGATATGGTTGGGGTCGTATATAAAGGGAAGATCAGTAGAGTGGAGAGGGCAAAAGGGAGAAGGTGAAAGAGAAAAAGAAAAACGAGAAAAGGGAAGGAGGAAGAATGACCAAGTCTCAGTCTGATCAAAGAAACAATAGCCGAGCGCCGAGAAAAGGGAAGAAATTGGTACCAAGGCTGTGAATTAGGAGTAGGCTGTAGGAGGAGATAGAAGGAGGAGCGATTGGCAAAAAAGGAAGGGTAGATGTCAACCCATAGTCTGGTATGGAGACTTGCGGAGAGGAAAAGGATGGATGTTGCTGTACTCAAAAATACGAAGAATTCTTCCGGTAGAACAAGTTAAACAAGCTAGCCGATCTGCTAAGTTATTGCCTTCGATTTTCAAGCGCCTAGTCATCCATCAGAAATCAATTTGGACAAAGTGACCAAGAAAAAGATTATGAAGTAGAGAACATATTAGAAGAATTATATAGTCAGTGGAGTGTGTAGGAAGAGGAGATGAGATAGCCCGTACGATACTTTGGAAATCTAATATAATAAGAATATTCTGAAGGATCAGAAAGGAAGAAATAATATGACACTCCAAACTGCAGTAGACTCGGCGTAGGAAACTGAACAGAAGAAAGAAAATTTAAAGGACTCAGAGTAGTTTAACAAAGGATAAAAAAAGGCTGCACGAACACCACAGGATCGCTTAAAGCGGTCAGCGAAAATTGCAATACAGTTTGGGAAAATAGAGCTTAGAGTATTTAAGAATTCCGATTTAATAAAATTCTGAGGAGTGAATTTCGATGGAATTGTTGTAAAAATGTAATTAACAGGATAAAAATAAGAAAAAAAGTTGAAGGAAAAGTAAGGCGGCGTATCGCGAAAAAAAGTGTATGGTGGAAACTCAGGAAGCAGACAAATGAGAGATAGCATCGGAGTTTTATTGGAGGAAAAACGCAAATTATGATAGACGGAAGAGGAAGTTGGAATAAGATAAACGAGGATATAGGAAAATGTTTAATAAGAAACCGGTAGTTTCTCGACATTTTGTTGATTTTATCGAATAAAGGACTTTTCTGTGATAATATTTTAACCAATTATATGTTTTGGTATTAAACATAGGTTGTAAAATAACATTAAAATCAAATATAGCGGGAATGGCAATTAGGTAAAATCATACTGACTAACTTTTTATTCATTCATTTAAAGTAACATAATTATTCCACAAAACAAAAACAAACTAATGATAATTATAAAAAAAATGATGGCTATCAAAAAATAAATTTCTTAAATTACCGCAATAAAAAATATGTCTAAACAAATTTTTGTTAAATTATGTTACTAAAAATACTTTGAAGAAAATTGGAAATAAAAAAATCCTTAAAGTGTCATTCTTATTTTTCTCCCCCACCTATTTTTTTTTTTTTTTCGAGAACTTGTTTACCATTTCTTCTGACCATAAGTCGCGATCACAGCAGATGGTATAATGTTAATCTTGCTAATATTGTTTTTATATTTTTATTCTTAATTAAGATCAAATTTAAATTTAATGATAAAATGAACGCATTCATTACAGGAAATGTGGCTAGAATTTTAAAAAGCCTATATAACATCACATTAACCTGAGTTATAATTGACAGATCCGGGGATTCATGAGTAGTATATTTAGCAAAAATAACTCGGCTGAAAATTATGTTGGAAATTCACAGTCAACAGTCTGTTAACTTGTTTTGCAATAAACATACTGATTTGCAACCTTGTTTTGAAACCATTTCCAACCTGTTTTCTCTACATCCACTTAGAGGAAATAATGGAACGGCTAAGACAGTTGTTACGCCAGTTTCATCAATATTATAAATATCTTTTACTTCAAACTGGTTTTGATCCATAACTTCCATTAAGTTATCAAAAAATAGTTCGAAATTATTAGCATTAAAACTCGTAGCTTTCGGCAGGCTTGTAGCTTCAGCAGAACGAATTGAAAGCTCCGAATTACGTTTCATGAAACCATTAAAATAGTCTACTCCTGCTAGGCGATTTATAATCCACGTTTCTGGCCCATTAATTGAATACTTTATCGCTAATTCATATGTCAGTTTTCGTATTTCTTTGAATGATAATCCATAAAATACATTAGCCGCCCTAACAATATACACAGCAAAAATTTTTTTCTGCTCTGGGTTGAATACGCGTCTTACGCGCATCGGTAACCCATGGCTACGGGAGTCACAAATCGTTCTTCAATTGCTTTTTTTTTATTTTATATCATATCTACACAATGAGACATAGTTCAAATCTAACTTTTTTTGCAGTAGATCGTATAGAGAGATTGTAGTCAATCATTTCCCTATATGCTTCTGCATGTTTAAATATAGGTTGTGAATCATAATTTGTTTTCCGTATTCATGTTAGTTTTATCTTATACTTCATATTTTTTTATGTCGAGCAACACAAAACTTGTCCTTACATACATTTTTATAGCCACGATGATGAAAAATCAAAATTCGTTTTACTAGATTTTAAATGATGTTGCAACTTTTTGGCTTCCCATTTAAAATTACCTTTTTATAGTTTTTATACTATTTAATAACATTTTTGTCAATTGTTTTTATAAACAATACCATTTACGAGGAACAATTTCTCGTACGATCGCAAAAATTAACTAATTCAGAAACGAACTATGTGGGGAAATAAGGGAAAAGAGCTTGAAGAACACATAATGTATAATTTTATACTTTCATTTACTATTTCAATTATCCCCATGGTAGGTAATTTAATATGATCATCATATTCTCTAAACTGACTAAAATTTTTACAAATACTAATAGCACTATCAACAGATAAAACATTAAAATATATAAGAAATATTTTAAAAATGGGATATTTATCTTATTTTTCGGTGTATCGCAATTATAATCGCAGTACAAAATTTTTCACACACAACGCTAAACTCTTTTAACTATTCTACACGTGGTTACTACGGGTTTAGTCAATGAACGAGTAGTAATTGCAAACTATATGTTCGAAACAATTCATATCAGTGTTCATATGAGTAAAAAAATACTGGTAGTATTATTTTGGAGAGCGTTTCAATTGTCCCCAGTCTCCCCTTCTGTACTTTTTTTTTTTTTGCTTCATTTGTAAGTAAATCTGATTTAATATCTTGAATCACAGTGTCATCTGGATAATAGAAAACATGATTTTATACTGCACGTTTAGAGAAAGATGATCTATTTAAGAGTCATATTTCACACTCAAATAGTAGAATAAAACGCTAACTTAAACACAATGTTTCATTTTTATTCAATTTAAGGTTAATTTTTGGTATATATAAGAACATTTTTAATTAAAAGAAAACAAGGTTTTAAAGAGGATAGCTTAGAAATGCATTTAATTATATCGTTTAATTGAAAGATTTTAAATTAAAATACTTTACATTATTTAAGTTAAAAGTTTATTGTACATCTTTAATTTTTACTGCATGAAAATCCTAACTCTAGTTATTAGTTTGTAATAATAAAATTAATTACCTTCGACCACCGCGATAAGGTGTATTTTTGTCGTAAAACATCCAGCAAAAGTACAGACCAGCTATCGGCCAAAATAGTGGGATAAAACATAGTACAAGAAATGTCAAAAAACTCACAAAGGCAAAAATCACAGGCGAAAGTGCATAAATAACTTGAAATGAAGTTTTAAGAGAACATTTTCCTTTGGTTGCTGATATCTCTTCATCTACGCCTTCACCGTACACAATGTCCTGCAATAGAATATTTTTGAGCATATAAATTTCTAATTAATGAAGTGTTATAATTTGTTTTTTTTTTTAATTTTCTTCATTCAAATATATTTTTTTTCTTTTAATTTCAAAGTATACATTATTAACTGAATGCAGTGGCGGAGCCAAAAAAGGTATAACAGTCTGCTCCCATGGAACAAAAAATTAATATTTACTACACTAATATTCATTTATTCACAAACAAACGTATATATATATATATATTTTTTTTTTTTTTTAATGGAAACCGCAGCCAAGAGTAACGATTTATAGGTACGGGTAACGTTAAATGTGAGAAAAAAGTTTAGATTTTAATATAACAGAAATGCTGGAAATGAAAACGATTAACCTAAAATCAAATTCAATTGCGTTTTTACTTTTATATAAAAAAACACAAGATGCATTTCAAAAAATTTAGTATAAATGTTTTAGATAAATTTCTAATTCGAACTGCATTAAAATTGTTTATTATTATATTTAACTAGTGTTGGATCAAGTGTACGTGTAGAATAAAGAACTGTTTGATACTGTTTAGGATAAGTCTGCACTATGTAAGATTTTCAAAAATAAATAAATTCAAATGTAATACATAAAACGAAATGCTTAATTATTTTATCTTTAATTTTCTTTGCTCCATACCGGGCCGCTTTCAGTCTATCACTAAACGAAGGTCTCATATCATTTTTAGGATTCGTACACACATAATATACCGAATCCCAATAAGATCGTTCAGAAACGACAAAAATGTCAAATAAAAATCAATAATTTACGAACAGATTAACTTATAAACTTCAAAACTGGATCATAAATTACAATTAAAATTTTCTTTAAGAAAATCTATAACTTCAAACTAACCGATTACAATGGGCGACAAAAAACCGTCAAGAATATATAATATGGAATATAAAACGACCTCAAAAATCACCATTAAAAAATTCATAACGCATCACCAGATTTCCCATTAAAAGTGAAATTCGAAATATAAAACAAAACGCAGAAGCTCTTTCATGAAATCAAAGAATTACGACTAAAAAATTATATAGACCCCTCTTTGAGACTAAAAAGAGAAAAAAAAAGAATGTTCACGTAAGTAATAACTCGAATAAAAAAGTTGATGAAACCAAAACGTATCTCAAATGTTTTGCTTAAAGGACCGTTTTATAGGAAAACCATAGCCGAGCTTACAACTTTATATTTAGACCCCCAAGGCATCGAAAGCTAGAAAGGTTCGAAATTTTTTTTTTTTTTCGATCACGTGATATGTTGATGGAAAGATCGCTACTTATCGGGAACAAAACTGTATTTAATTTTCTTAACGAAACTTTCGCAGTTGGCGAAAAGTTCAAAAAAGCGCAAAAAATGACGCGTTTTTTCCTCTTTGCAGCGCGAAAAATCCGATTTCTTTGTTTTTAATTTAATATTACATAAACGTAAATTATAATAATGTTTAACTTAACATGCGGAATCCTCAGCGCATGAAACAACATGCTTGACCGAACTTCTTTTTCTTTTGTTTTAATCTCTGCGCTCTGTATAGCAGTTTGGCTAATGCAGCCTGTAAATTTAGATCCTCTCATAGCGGTTTATGATTTAAATAACGCAAAAAGAGAAGAGATAAAAAACGGTGTTCTCACTTATGCCAGAAATTAATAAAATGTTACCTTATATTCGTGTTTACCATAGTAATATTTTATTTAAACGTTTAGGTTTAATTTATATTTACCAAGTTAATGATTTTATTTAAAACATTTCCCTCGTGTTAAAACTTTTATTCAAATTTCTTTTATTTTATCGAGTGTACTTTACCTCTCTATTTTTCACACTTTATTGACAGAAACCTCCATAGTTCGGCTGAATCATATCATGAATTTATATATTCCTGTAAAACTAAAACCTGTTTACAGGAATAATTCCATCCGGATTTATATAAGCCGCACAGGAAGGAATGCGAAACGTCTTTGCTAATGTCGGAATACGTGGGAGTGACAAAGTTAGCCTCACAGCTCGTTCTGCAGTATACACTCAGCAGTGTCAAAGAATCTGCCTCCCCTCCGACGTTATCCCATATATTTATGAACACGTGTAATTAAGAGTGGAGGTCTGAATGGATGGCACAAAAAACTTTCCCAAGAAACATTAAATCAACTACCAATCCCTAGTGGACTCTTGATGCCATAAGCAGAAAAGAATATTCAATTCTCAATCATCTCTGGACGGGACATAATGCTGCGTCACATAACTGTATACCAACAGCCTTCCACTAACAAACTGTTCCATATATGTAGGCTGCCAAACGAAACAACTATGAAACATCCGATTTATAATTTGCAAAGTAGAACGCATAATGTGGAGGTCCCTGTGTACGAGGTTCTCTTCAACACTCCTGATACCAGAGTCAAAATTCTGATTTTTTCCAAGGAAACCGGGTTACATTTGTACGTGTAGATTTCGCACAGTTCTCTATTTTCTGTAATAGCCTGTGCAATTAAAGACAGAAAACATGGAGATGTAACAAGATTAAAAAAAAAACAAAAAAACAATAAATTGTAGATATTTTTGCTAATTTACGAAAATACTATTAATCATTTTATTAAAAATTAGACGAAAGTGATGACGTAATAATAAGGTCCCCATTTTATAGTGTTTTCTTACACAGAAAACGCTAGTCGTTTTTTAACTTGGTTTCATTCATCACCGTGCATACTGATGACGTTAAGCTTATAGGTAATTTATAAACTTATAAAACACTGAATTGCAGAAAAAAAATTGAAATTAGTAATGCTAAGTGCCTAAATATTTTTAATGAACTATTACAAGAATCTGATGACTGAAAAAAATTAATTTTTATACAGTCGTTGTATGTACCGCTACGGGAAAATTAAAAATATAATATTACGAGAAATCTAGTAAATAGTCTAACAGCAGGAATCGGATATCATGAGACCAGACCAACCTCTGAACTCCATAATTCAGGAAGGTAATCAGTTGAAATCTGCTACACGAGCGAAACATCAGAAGGTATTTTTTCGTAAATTAAAGATAACTATAATTTACAGTTACATAATACTAGACCGATTAATAAAAATTTAACGTGATTAAACAGTAAATAGGAAGGTGAAAATTAGACCAGTAAAATTATTAATATTCTCGATCTTTTTATATGGCGCTGAAACCTGGACGATACACCGGACTGAACGCATGTACATTGAATCCCTCGAGCTATGGTGCTGGAAACGAATGTCACGGGTTCCATGGACGGTCAAGAGAACCAACAAATCAATATTAATGAAGATTGGCGAACCAAAACTTCTATTAACAGAAGTGCATACCGGAATTTTACGGCTTTTCGGTCATGTGTCCGGACAAATGGACCTCTTCGTCGAAGGGAAACCGTATGGAAAACGAGGTCGTAGCTGTGTACCTCTAAGATGGTTAGATGGGATTCGAGAATTTAGCAGGAAAAGCTTCAGTGAATGTGTTCATGAGGCGTACAATAGGGACAGATGGCGTAAACTGCTCATCCAACGATAATATCATTTCTGTGTCACGAAGTCTCTTCTAGCGATACACGATTCAAAGAGAGAGAGAGAGAATACTAAATCCGAGACAAAGAAATCCAATTTCAGGTTTGTAATATCATTTATTTTTCATTTAGCATTCCGTCCCCGTAAAAATATGTTTCCATAAGAATGGTGATATATCAGAATATATACTACCATAAATATTAATTTTACTATTTGTATAATACACGCGCACCCAACGACCCACATCCATCATCAGAGTCTCTTCATTGCTTTGTCTATACAATATTTTGATTGTCATTAATATTTATTGCAATTATAAATTTAGGATTAACGAGTTAGACGCCGTTTTTGTTCTTTTATTTATTTCTTTAGGCTTGGCTAATAAAGAGCACTGACCCATGTCTTTATTTATTCTGATCCTTTTATTTTTTTAGATAATTCAAATTTTGATTCTATTCGCTATTGAGCAAAGGAAGGATGCGATTATTGGAAAAATGAGAGGGTTTGGGAACGTAAGTATCGTTGAAATATTATAAGGTGTAGGAACATTGAGTTGCAGTAAATTAGAGTATAGTACGGACTGTTCATTGAATAAAGAAGAGCGCTCAAAAAACACATGGTTAGCGTCGCATACGTAATTATTCTCCGATAGGTGAAGGAGGCAGAATGAACATGAAGAAGAAAAGACCCGATGCCGAGAAGCGGGGACGAGTGAATGGTCAAATCGAAGACGACATATGGATACAATGGAGTTACGTTGAAGAACTTGACATCCATGGAACCACGAATTAGCAGGAATGGAAGGCTGGATAGAAGAAGGAGTGCGAATTGGAAAACGAGCGGGCATACATGTCGGACCGAAATTTCGAGTGTAATGAAAGAATATTATTGGCTGGATGAGGACTGATGCAATTACCATTCGTAGTGGCTAAGTTAGATTGTCGACCCTTTCATTTCGCTCAATTCCAACATGACCTGGTACCCTTAAAAAATCGATTTGACACGGTGTATGCAAAGTTAGATTAGAAACTAGAGATCGAATACGAAGAATTATAGAATCAAAAAATGAGGGGCAGTAGAGGGAAAATATACCTGCCAATACGCTTAAGGAATTGGAAACTATTAGAAACTTACTATTATCCTGAATGGAAGATATATATAGCAATACTTGAAAAATTGCAATTGATTCCGCGTAGTTCATTGAAGATATGGCAGACAATTTAAACAATTCAGCATAACGGCTACTAGGAGAAAAAAATGCAGCTCCAACTCCCCGTAGTCCCTTAGATTCGTCAGTGTAAATAAGGATGTGTTGAGGAAATAAGTTGTTAATGATGTTGATGAATTCGTGATTAGCGAGAGTTCGTGAGAGACGTTTTATGTGCGGAGAGAGAGAGGTTAAGTTAACTGGCTGAGAAAAGTCATAGAAACTTAAAGAAAAATAAGGGACCTTATTGTAAGAAATAACGTAGGGGAAACTTCTCCATTATACAACAAATATACGATAGGATGGGGACTCTTTTTTAGAAGAAAATCGCCAATTGTGAAGTATAGAAGTATAAGAATTAATGAGTTTCGAAAGCTGTTTAAACAGGCGTTTTATTATAAATCGATATCCAAGATATGACCTACAGACTGATATGGGTGGGACATGAGACTCAGCGTAGATCGCAGCGATAGGAGTGGATTTCAGTGCCCCAAGACAAAGTCTTAAGCAACATGATGGGCTATGTATATTACTATTGTCTGTGTAATCGCGCTCTCGCAGGAGATTTGCCTGATGAGAAAGAAAGAAGGTAACTCTGTAATTAGGAAAATGCGTTTTAGTACTCTTGCTAGGAATATTAATATTTGTTCGCGGTTTACCAATAAACCCCGACTCGTGTTTAATGTATTGATATTTGTCGGGTCGGTAAAAGTTATTTCTGAGAATCAGAAGGCTTGGCTGACTTTATTACTTTTTAGAATTTGGATTGCTTCAGAAGTTGAAACATTATCAGCGGCTTTGATTTTTTCTATTTTTTCGATTTTTAATCTCTCTATGTAATGTGAACAGTTTTTATCGCTGAACAGGCAATTATCGAAGTAGTTTAAACACCTTAAAACTGAGGGATCGGGCAGCAGTACAGTGCAATTAGAGGCAAAATGAGCCTCGGGACATATCGGACATCTTGGTCGTGATCTATACTGAGTTGCTATATGCCCGTACCGGTTACAATTCAGACGCAATCGTGGAATACGATAGCTATAAGACACAGGCGTGGGGAGTTTATTACCTAAAAACTTAATTTCCACTGCCGTTGTTAGCAGAAGTTGGGATTCTGTTCTTCTGCAAATTCTTCTGATCGAAACAACTTCCAAATCTTACTCTATGGAATTGAAAATTTCTTCATCAGTGATATCTGTGGGAACCTGACGAATAATGCCTAATCTGAAAAGGAGACTATTAGGGATAGATTCCCTTAAATTATCATTGAAGCTGTTAACACTAGTTATAAATTTGTTTGCATTTACTGCTGTGTCGAAGTTAGCCATTAACCCGATTTACTACGTTTCTTCGGAAAAAGGTTAAACCTTCGTGTTTCGACAAAATTTTGCAAATTGATAAAGGATTCCGAAATAATTTTTAGGTTATTATCATTGCTGATTAAATTATTATTAGCCTGTGTACTATTATTGTTATATAATATATTATTGATAAGACTTGTCTGTTTGGGATGATGTTGATGATTAAAATGCGTTGATGTTGTCGAGCCATCATTATCGGGGGGAGGCTTCCCTGTAATGTCCTCCTTCATCTAATACGTCGCTTTGCATGAAGGTAGGTATTTGATAACGTTTAGTGATAACGTTTTATTACGAACTAAAAGATTCGATCTGCTTCCAAATCGATTACACGTACACGAAAAGCACAACTCGATACGAAAGCAGCATGAGAAAAACGTTTTTTTTTAAATTTAAACAATTTTTAAAGAATTGTGTCTGCGGGTCTTGAGCCTAGTTTTACAATATATTTAAAAAAATATTACGCACCTTACCTTCTAATAGTCTAATAATAAACGAGTGTATTTACCTGTTTAATTGTAAACTAATTACATATTAAGTATAAAAATAATTTTTCGTCAAAGCCAGTAACGTGACTTCTTTTTCTGTAATTTTAAATATTGAACAACGAAATGTCCGGCAGGTTTTGTTTACTCTGTCGTTTCTATCTCTGGCTTATTTAAAATACACGGGTTTGGTTATTGTTCTTGTAATAATGATTTTCGCTTGTATCGGTAGTTTTACGAGATTTCGCTTATATTTTTGCATAATTTTTAAAGAATAAACTTGCAGGAGATTCATTAATTTCCTTCCACCAATTTACTTCGACATTTCCTAGGTTATGATCGTAAAATTTTTGATATTAATTTGATACGTTTTTATGTATAGCATTTATTTTATTATGAATAGAGTTTTATTTGCGCTTCATCATGTGCCGTGTATTCAATATTACATGATATTATTGCCTGGAAGAATACTTTTAAAGCTTTAAATGGGAGTACGGATTTTAGTCTACATATCGCTAGTACCAATCGCCCTATCTTTGTTACGATACCTTCCGAATGCACTTTTAAAGTTAGGCTGTTATTCATTGCTATCTTGAGATATTTGAAGGTTTTTACGTTTTTTAACACTTTACGTTCTTGGCTGATATTGGAACATTTCATAAAAATGCCAACATTCATTATTCAGTATGTAAGAAAATTTGTTTGAATAAATTTTCATTTTTAATTTTATTAATTAAATTTAACATCTTCTTTTTAAAATAAACTTCTAAGATTTTTTTCAGTAATAATTTAAAACAATAAAATAAACTATTTATTTATTTTTTTTAATTTAAAAAAAATAAATTGTGGGTTTCATAGGGCAAGTATGCTTGTTGGGTGAGTGTCCGGCACACTTATTAACGTTTATTTAAAATAAAAAATTACAACTATTCTTGCTTATTCTATACATTATAATATTAGTCAACTTGTGAGATTATATAAATTATAACATAGTACACACATGCAAATACATACACACGTCGTAAATACTCATATCTGTATACCGATACATGAGAGCAGCTAAATATCTTCATATCAAAAACCTGATCTTATTTTAAAAAGAAATGACAGATGAAGAGAACAAGAAAGGACGAGAATAAATAAACAAAAAGAGAGGAACAATAAAAGAGAATTATAAAATAGAATGATTCGAAACGTATCTTGGGTTTTACTCTTTACACCATTCATTCAGCCATTTCCCTACTTCCTTTTTCCACACACCAAGTTTTTTTCCGCTTAGTATGCGATGGGGTATTTAACTAATTAATTTAATTAAAACTGAATCATCAGTGTTATCTATTCATAGACACCCCGAGGATAGATGTAACATATATTACTATGGTTTCTTGTTAATCGAATTTTTCGCCTACATGGTAATTTTATATTATTGACATTAAATTCTAGTAATCTATAATAGAAATGGTATATTTTGGGGGACATTTTGTTGTTTTCTTTCCATCAGGTCTATCCTGAATCGTTTTGCTTCCAGTAGGGGAGTATAAGTTTCAAACCCTTTTTCCGCATTTTGCTCATTTTATTTATTTCCGTTTTCTTAGCCTCACCCCATATTTGAATTTCATATAAAATTCTAGACGTTATTGTTGAATTATAGTATATACGTAATGTGCGATATGCTAGAACCTGTTTTAATTTATATAAAGCTGGAATTTTCGTTAAAAACTTGAGTCTTTGCTTATGCGGATGATATAGCACTCGTTATCGAGCACCGCAACATCCATGAGGCCGAAAAACTCTTACAAGAGGATGTGATTAGTATATGTAGGTGGGCGCATGATAAACATCTAACCATTAATATAAAAAAATCGAAGGCTTTGTATATAAGAACGTCTAGTAAATATAGAACATATAAATCATCTATTACAATGTATAACAGTAATTGTTTACATAACTGCTTGTCTTCTACTTCGAACTGTGGTTGTACACTATTGGAAACGACAGCAGAGGTTAAAGATTTAGGATTAATCACCGACAGAACATTATCTTGGGACAAGCATGTTATAAATTTATCTAATAAAATCAGGCAAACGATGCTGGCACTTTATAAATTGGCTCTTTCAATACCATATGATAGATTGCGTGTATATTATAACGCTATAGTATTGTCTAGAATCATGTATGGGATATTAATTTGGGGGGAAGCAAAAAGAATGATAATCAAAAAGATTAGTAGTCAGCAAAAGAAATGCTTAAAGGTAATAATCCCTAATAAAGATCAGGTTAACAGTAATATTAGCTGGTGGAAAGAGAGAAATGATATGTCTCCAAGGATGTGCTACTTTTATCACCGATTGCTTTTTTCATAGAGTGTATAAAATATATTTACCCTTTATAGAAATGTAGATAATTAATAAAAATTATAAATTTTTATTATATTTGTGTAAAGTAATTAAATAATAAAATTTTTAAGATTAAAAATCTTACATACACTGGTGTGGATTTGAACCTACACCTTTCTGTTCAACGTTGCACAAATTATCGTCATTTTTACTAATACACCACAAAACAAATACAAGCTGAATTGTACTTTTTTATTATATAAATATAATAAAGAAGGCGTTTAAATTGATTTTTTCGCATTACTTTATTTTCTTTTAGTAATTTTTCTGTTTAATAAATTCTAATTTGGAATAATCGGTCTTCAGAACCATTTGCATAAGGGGAATAAACATAATCTGGAATTTATTTTTATATTTTTGTCTAAACAGTTATACATATTATTCGGTAAATGCGGCTGCTAAAAATTTTAATTTCTCACGTAAATCAAAAAGTTGTATTTCTCATATTTTCCACAATTCATATACTTATGGTCTTCTATCAATCTGCAAAATTTCATCGAAATCGGTGACCCATACGTCGTGACCTCTCCTTGTAAGATTGAAAGACAGTGCAGTAATCAGAGTTAATTTGTTCAGTCATAAAAACTATCAGACAAAAATGGGGTAATTCGCTTTTCACACATCCGATGAAAAATTTACATCAATTCACAACGTTAACTTTTCGTTTCAATTTATTTTTCATCGATAATTTTGGATCAAAAATAACTAATTTATCACCAACCAGAAGTGAAGAATAATTATTTTATTCTGTTTTACTTTTTATTTTTTTGAAGTGATGGAGTGAGATATCCAGAAACAATTAGAACGGGAAGCATAAGATAAATTTTAGTAAGATTGAATATTATTTAATATGAAAAAACAATAAAAATAATATACGGAGAGGAAGAAAAAACAATAAGTTATAAGGGACGCAGTAAGAAACTTAGATCTTATCAAATATGGCAATGCTGAACAAAATATTTCGCAGAAAAAGAACACCAAAAAATATCATGATTAATATGGCAGAAAACTGGATCATTCGAATAAAGAGAACAGTGTAAGAAGGAAATCAATGAAAACCAAAAAACGAGGAACGATTAGAACGTAAGGCAATAATCAAATCAAATCAAATTATATTTACAAAATTGTACAAAATAGGACACTCTTAAAGTAACTGAATAATCGCTTATGCATTAGTGGCGCGCGAGTAGGGAATTATAAACTAATGTGTATAAGTCTAGTTTATTCCTCTCTATTTTTATTTTTTTTATTAAATCAGTGTAGAAACATAATTAATTAAATAAAATGAAACTCTATTTTTGAAACAATTACTTAGCTCATGCTCACAAAATTTTTGTGTTCACAAACGTGTCATTACATATTACAAACTGAAGATATAAACACAAAAATAAAAATTAAAAATTAAAACTTCTATCTTACAAGGAGAGGTCACGATCTGCGGGTCACCGATTTTGATGAAACTTTGCAGATCGATAGAAGACCATGAGTATATAAACTGTGTAAAATATTAGAGTGCAACGTTTTGATTTACGCGAGAAATTTAAATTTTTAGAAGCCGAATTTAACGGATGATATACATAGCCGTTTAGACAAAAATATGCAATAAATTCCAGATTATGTTTATATTTATTTTATGCAAATGGTTCGGAAGACTGATTATTCCAAAATGAAGTATATTAAATAAAAAAATGATTAAAAAACAATAAAATAATTTAAAAAATTCAATTTTTAATTTAATAAAAATTTAAACATGCAATTTTTTACATTTATATACTATAAAAACACAGATTACAATGTATAGGTTTTGTGGTGTAGCGGTAAAAGTAACGTCTATTTGTACATACTCGGAAGTAAAGTCTCTGGGTTCGACCCCCCCCCCCCCGCGGTGTCCCGTAAAATTTTTGATTCTTATATTTTAAATTACTAATTTTTAACTAATTATTTCAATTCTTTATACATAACTACATAAATATAATAAAGCGTAAGATAAATATGTTTTATACACAACGAATTCATTATATACATATGTATATAAATATAAATAAAAAAATATACTTATCTACACATATAAAATAAGAGAGTTGATGAATATCAGTTATAATTAAAATGCTACAAACTTAATTTTTATTTACATGATTTGGGGTGACATAGATCATAAAAACAAATAAAATAGCAATTCCTGCAATATTTACTGCAACATATAAATGAATTATTACCACAAGTGCAAAGTTCTTTTAATTTTTCATTTGAAAAACAAATTTCATTTACATTTAAAAATATTTCACGTTTATCTGAATGTTTAGAGGGAAGCCATGCACAAAAACAGTCGTTAAATAATTTAAATGTTTAAAAATTGTTATTATATTTATATAGTTATGTATAAAGAATTGCAATAATTAGATAATAACAATTAATAATTTAAAATATAAGAATCAAAAATTTTACGTTACACTGCGGGGGGAGGGGGGGATTCGAACCCAGAGACTTTACTTCCAAGTATGTACAAATAGACGCCACTTTTACCACTACACCACAAAACATATACGCTGCAATTTGTGTTTTCATAGTATATAAATGTAATAAATTACATGTTTAAATTTTTATTGAATTAAAAATTGAATTTTTTAAATTACTTTATTGTTTTTTAATCATTTTTTTATTTAATATACTTCATTTTGGAATAATCAGTCTTCCGAACCATTTGCATAAAATAAATATAAACATAATCTGGAATTTATTGCATATTTTTGTCTAAACGGCTATGTATATCATCCGTTAAATTCGGCTTCTAAAAATTTAAATTTCTCGCGTAAATCAAAACGTTGCACTCTAATATTTTACACAGTTTATATACTCATGGTCTTCTATCGATCTGCAAAGTTTCATCAAAATCGGTGACCCGCAGATCGTGACCTCTCCTTGTTAGACGCAATTAATATTTACACTTAACGGCTATTACATTTATACCCCTACCCTTAATACACAACATACTCAACATGGGAACTCCAATCACAATATACAAAGTTAAATCTAAATTAAACTATTACAAAAACTAATAAATACAGTTTTAGGGTAGCACTAAAATTATACTGAAATTAAATAATTTTAACATTGAGAAGTAAAATAACTGAAATAACCAGAACACACCGAATGTGCGTTTTAATTATTTTAAAGAATGTTAAATAGATAACAGTAAAGTATTTTCTTGGTGCTGTTTACATGATGCAAAGTAAAGTTGCTTAATTATACCGATACATATTTTATCATTATACTGAAAATGACGGTGTTGTCAGTAATAACAGTGTTAAACATTTTTATCAAATGAACCGCAATTATACTATACTTTTGTTAAACCTAAAATTAATACGGATTAAAATTTATTATTTGTAAAAAACCAAAGTAAGGCACAATAAGAATTATGTATTAATCGATATGAAACAATTAACTGATATAATATATCGAAATTCTAATTTGTTTATATTATTTGAACTACTATTGTTTACATATCTAAACCGGAAATTTACTTTACTAAATTTTATTGTATAAATAATTTTGTTATCGCTATGTTTGTAATACTTCGAAATACTAAAGAAATACTTATGTTTATAGTTTTTGCGCAAACTATTCGTGCTTTTCATTTTGCAAAATATTTACAAATCTATGTCGTGATATGAGATGTGAGAAGATTAGATAAATAGATAAATAAATGAATATATAGTGCGATTTAATGCAGTGAATTTTACTTCAAATAATGTTTTTTGTTTTTAACTATAATTTATTTGCATGTGCAGTGTAGTGACTCAAGATATAGAGTGCTCAGTGCGATGTGATTTTATATAAATGCTTAATCATATCCCAAGTACTTAATCAAAGCCGAACATTATCTTCAGAAATACAGATCAAATTTTACGTTTGTATTCGTAATTTCTGAGATTTGTTTTTATCGTTTCTGGTAATAAGTTATATAGAATAGAACCCATATATCTAGCCTGCTTTCTAACATGATATTTATTGAAACACAGTAAGACAGCTTTTTCTTGTACTGATGTTCTAGTAATTCCTGCACAAATTCTTATGTCAAATTTATCCTTATTTTTTTTTACGTATGATAATTGCTGCATGTAGAATAAATTTTTAACTGTTAAAAGATTTTTAGAACGACAGCTTGCTTTATCGAACTTATTTTTTTACATATTGATTTTTGTAAAGAATCTATTGGTTAAATATGATATTTCGCCGCATTTCCCCAATGAATGATTCCATTAGTAAGAATAGGTTGGTATAATGCTAAATATAAAATTCTCAGTTAGTTATAATTAAAAACTTGCTGTAAGTAAAAAATCAAGAAGTAATTTAACTTTCTTAACTTTGTTGATAAATGAGCTAAATGAGAGCCACTTGACAATTTGCAATTTAAGTATATTCCTAAATATTTCTCTTGTACGCTCGATATATAAATATATTATTTTCCCATTGTATACTTGTTGCGGCAATTTGCTGTATATTAAATATTTATTTTTTTTTTACATTTAGTCCTATAGAATTTATCATCATCCATTTGCGTGTTTTGTTCACATCTGCCTGTACTAATTGCTGCAATATATTTGGGAACCTCGAACTCACAATTAAAATAGTGCCATCTGTATAACTGAAGATTTTTCCAGATACATTTAAATTACATAGATCATTAACAAATGAGAAATAAAGTTGTCCTCAAAATACTGCTTTGCGGTACGCTATTCTCATGTATTACCCTATCACTAAATGTACTATTTATTTTCGCAATAAATTTTCTATCTGTGAAATACGACTGAAACTATTCATAAATGAATCCTTGAAATCCAGATGCATACAACTTTTTGAGGAGTATTTTATGATTGACTACATCAAAGGTTTTATAAAAATCTAGGTAAACTGCAACCACTGAACGGCCGTATTCTAAGTTTTCTGAAGTTGTAGTAATATGATCAAATAATGCGTCATTCGTGCATTTATGTTGTAAAAAGCCGTATTGATTTTTACTGAAGAAATTCATTTTGTGCAAGTATGCTAAAATTTGCTTTTTTAGATATTTTTCAAAAATTTTTAAGAAGGTTGATAATAAACAAATTGATCTAATATCTGATATATTATCGCTTTTATAAACTGTTGTGATTATGCCTAATTTTAAAGAGTTTGGAAATTTGCCCGATTTAATGGATTCATTTATTAAATAAGTTAATGGTTTTATAAACAACTCGATGTTTTCCTTGATAAGAAAAAATGATATTCTATCAAATTCATATGACTGCTTATTTGGAAGAGGTAGTATAGCATTTTTAACATCGCTGAAAGTAAACTCAACAAACCCAAATGAATTAAAATTTTGATTTAATATATATGAAACATTTAAGTCAGAACTTGCTTTAATTTTCATAGTTCTAACTGTGTTTAAGAAGTAGTTGTTAAAATGATTGGAAATGATATATTCATTTCCATCTACCGGTATCATTGTATCGTTTACTTTAACCTCTTTCAATATGGATTTCTTTTTACCTATTACATTTTTAACTAGTGCCCAATATTTTTTCGGATTACTGTTGTATTCCTGTAATTTCTTGAAGTAATATTCTTTTTTTGTAACTCGAATTAACTTTTGAAATTCCTTTGAAACCTATTTGAAACGCCTAATTATGTTACCGTCTGTAGGATAATTTTTAGTTAACTTAAACAATGAGTTTTTTTCTATGGAGAGAGCAATTACCTCATCTGTAATCCATGCTGATCTTTTGCAGTGTTTTAAAGTTTTTAAATTGCCTTTTTAATCTATTTAAAACATTTTTTACAACTGAAATAAATGTATAAAATTTAACATCGATTGTAATGGAATCGTATATTTCATTTAAACTAGTCGTTTTTAAATTGTTACGTAACAATACTTTATCAACAAAATATGTAGGATTGTGAGACGCGATTCTGTAATTACAATTTAACGTAATTTTCGAACTTGTTACTGAATGATGGGAAAAGCTACATGGTCTAACTTCAGTAGCAATGTCTAGTTTAACATTTACATTTTTGATTCCCTGCACAAAAACATTCAGGCAGGAAGAATAAAAATCCGTTTCCCTGTGGAAAGTAAGTTGATTCTGCATATCCGTTAAAACCATTCATTTTCATTAAATTTAAGTAATTCAAACTTTTAACACTATCAAGCAAGTTAATATTTATGTCACCCGTAATTAACACG
Organism: Icerya purchasi; assembly: GCA_039619475.1. Taxonomy (NCBI): domain Eukaryota; kingdom Metazoa; phylum Arthropoda; class Insecta; order Hemiptera; family Monophlebidae; genus Icerya; species Icerya purchasi. The sequence continues at coordinate 80,432,639 of CM077116.1, forward strand.
ATACTGTTTAAAGCAGCTATAGTAGCATTCAAGTCATGTAAAAATTCCACATATTGCGAACCGAAAAAACGGTATAAACCCACGATTGACAAGAAACGATTATTATCCAGTTTGATACTTGACAAACTTTATTTCCAGCGGATATTTTAATATTAATATCTGAAATTATAAAATCCTCTTTGAGATAAACTAAAACACCTCCTGATCTCACGTTAATTCTGCAGTCTTCACGGAAAGTGAAACCTGAGGGAATAATATCGGCAAACTGGTGGAAACTGGAAGGGTAATATTAGGAGAAATATTAAGTTGAATAGAAGGATAAGAATCTGACAGAATTCTGAAGTGAAAAATTTTGTACCGAAATAGTTGTGTGGGATTTTTTTTTTTTTTTACAAAAGTCGAAAGAATCAGTAAGTCGAGCGTTAGAGTGACTCGCTGAATTACCGGAAGTGCTTGAATATCTAGACCATATCAAATATCACTACAAATGGAAAATGGAGGAAATAAGGGGAAACACTTACCGAGTTTGGCATATTAGCAAATTTTCCTCTGTCTATAATATTGTGTTTTCACAAGTGCCTCGAAACTGAAGATGCTTATATTTATAAAGATCATACGCTTCGGCAAAATCTAACATTTTTTGATTATTAATTACTTTTAATATTTGTAAGTCGTTATTGACATGCGTGGTAAAATTATGTTTAGCAGTTATTATTATATGTTCGGTCATGGTTGATTTTTCAACGTAGTCGTATCTAATTGTTTAAGTGTGCTCCTTATAACGTACCTTGAATGGAATTATGATTTACTTTGAAAAATCGATCGTGGTCGAACAACTGCTAAACGCAATGTTACCATGGATGTCAATAACGACTTACAAATATTAAAAGTAATTTTAATGAGAAAAAAATGTTAGATTTCGCTGAAATGTATTATATTTATAAATATAAGCGTATTGCATTAAATATACAAACATTTAATAATAACCTCCTAATTTTAAAAGTATTAAAACAAAACTAAAAGTTTTATATATCCATTATACAAATTTATATATCAGTTAACAATTTTATTTTTATTTTTATTGTGTAATTTATACATTTTAATATGTCATTGTTTGTTCACATAAAAACTTTTTGATTTTGACCATTATATATCACAATTTAATAATTTTCGATATTTCGATATCTTCAACTTTATATAGATATTAATATTGTTTACACTTTAGTGTATATTCATCGTGATTATGGAGCAGTATCTGTGAAACGTGTATTTTTACCTTTGAATATTAAATATTTTCTAGTCAGTCTGTTGCTTATATATTGTAAAATGAATTACTTACTAAATAATCATCATTTTCGTCATCAGCCATTGTGATTTTTAAACTGTTGCTTTGAGGTGCTCGGAAATCTTATACAACTTTGAACGAACACGACATTTTTTTTCCGTTTTATTCTAAAATAAAAAGTTTTATAAACACTCGATGAGGAACAACGTTATGATATAGTAAGATACGAGCCCATTCATTGTTATCAATGAAGAGTCAACTAATACTAAATTGTCTCTGTTCAAGGTCAGCTCGCTATAATTATCTCAGGAACAAAACGTCAGATAAGTGTGAGCATAATTTTTGCGCGTAATCAACTCCATACGCCAATATTTACCATCTTAGAGCTTCTATTATTTTACGAGGGACGCTCAATAAGTAAGTTACATTTCGCGATTTAAAAAAAAACAAAAAATCGTAAAAAATATGTAAATATATTTTTGAAATCTATAATCTTTTCTCTATTTTTCGACGTATTCACCTAAAATAATCAAGCATTTGTCGTAACGTGGTATCAATTTTGCGTTGCCTTGTTTGAAAAACGTCCATCCAATTTCGGCTAACCAATTCATGACGAAATTTTTCAAAATTCTTCACTTTTTTGTCGTTCGCAATACGCTCTCCTCCCAGGGCTGCTTTCAATGGACCGAACACATGAGCGATTCGAAATAATGAAAGTTTCGACGCGCTCAACGTTTGCACCCGTGTGCGAAATTGACGGCCGGCCGCTACACGCTTCATCTTCTACATAATCTCGTCCTTCTTCGAACATACGGCACACCATACGGACACCATGAGTCTCGTGACATTTCTTTATTACCATACACTTCACATATTTCTCAATGAATTTCAGTGGCATTATAATTTTTTGCTCACAAAAACCGCACCACACTTCGCCTCACAATGTTGGACAACCAATTCACACGACGCTCCATTTCAAACAGATACTGTAAACGAACCAAACAAGGTGATACCGATTTCATTCTTTCAGGAGAAGATAGAGAATGAAAATCGGGTTCGTTTAAGCCGGAGTGGGGGGTTGTACGTTAATTTAGGTAGAAAATAAGCGCGAGTGTAATTTGCTTATTGATCCTCCCTCGTATTGGACGAAGTCGCTGATGTTCAAATTCTACATCGCTTTTCGATATTCTAACGAATACAGTAATGACGGTAGTGCTTTGCCTACTACAACGAAGTGTATTGTTAGTAGAAATGGCCGAGTTTCAGAAAACAGTGCATATATATATAAGATATGAATACAAAAACATATAAAATATAACAGTTATATTAAGCAACTAAATGCCCATTAATATCGGATAACTCGATCCATAATTGTGACAATGAATATTCAAAATAAGGTAAATGTAAAACTTATTGATCTAGTATTAAAAAGTCAAATAAGTATGGATCGAGTTGCCCAAAACCAGTCGGCATTTTTTAAATATAACAATTTTATTTTGTACGTTTTATGTTTAAAATTTATATTAAAATTTAAAGTCATAAATAAGTTAATTTAATTTCACTATGGAACATCAGATTAATATATTCTGAGTTGGTGTTTTTGAACATTTATTCGCCCCCAAAAGCCGCTGATTGGTTGTTCTTCGGTTTCTTCACTACTGAAATTGAGTGTTCGAATCATTCATTCTGAACAATTTGAAAGAAATGTTTCGTCGTTTTAAGTGACGGCCTTTTTAAAAGCTTGTCGCAACAACTGCATTACGTTCCTTGAGGGCATACAACTTCGCTACAATTAAACTGTCGGTTTAATATTTAAAATTAAATTTTTTAACAAAAAAGCACCTTCGAGAAAAAGATCGATATTTCAGCTTTAAGGTTTTTGATAGATCCTTCTAATCCGCTTCGTTTGTTTTCGTTACTATTTTGTATTTTGCACATTTTCTATGACCTTTTTTTAATCTTTAAATATAACAGGAGATAGAAAACCTGCGTTCTGTGATGAGAACCAACTAGTACTTGTCCAGTATAGAGATTAAGAGGCGGCTTTAACCATTCACTTAGACTTTTGCTAAACCATACTGAGTTGCTTAGTGTATTTAGATGTTTGCATGTACATTTATGATGCATTTATCATTGTCTGACCAATATAATAATTTTAATAACCTGTACTGAGTTGCTTGCTGTATTTAGATGTTTGTATATACATTGATGATGCTTTTACCATTGCCTGACCAATGTAATAATTTGCAAACTAGCACTAACTGTTTTGTGTATGTATGCTTTGAGAATATGTTTCACTATAGACCACCCACTTTTAAAACTTTTTCTAACCCCTACCAAATCTGCTGTTTTTGTGTAATTTAAAAGGCTCATTAATGTATGTCTAACAAAAAAAAATAAGTATTGAACTAATGTTTTATAAGGCGGAGTGTTTCAGTCTCTAGAATTTAGGGGTACTTCACATATATCCTGCCAAACAACCGCAGTACTAACCCTTTCTTGGTGGTTTATTCTTGTTCTGAAATATTTGTTTTCAGTGTGATGCTTTGCATATGAGTAATCAAAGTAAATGAAAAAAGAAAAGAAAAAAACTGGTTAGTCCACTAACTTGTGTATTATTATTCATATATCTCAATTGCTGCAAAGGCTGCTTGATATTTAGCAGAGTTGCTTTTTGACCTGTGTGTTGAGTGTACTATTTAATTACGCATAGCTCTATATTATTTTCAGTGTATGAAGAGTTAGAATTTACCATCACAATAACATGCATGTGGAGCTTATATGCTTACATATGTGTGACGTGCTATAAATGTGTGCATGTGCGCATGTGTGTGAGTGTATGAGCGCGTGTGTAGTGTAATGGTATGTATGTGATGTAACAATGATGATGATAATGATGTTGACGTGTTTGCAAATGTGACCATGTATGTGCATGCATACACTTTCTAATGTAATGAAACAATATTGAACTCCCAAAAATTACTAATTATAACAGATTTGATGCTACGGTAGTAATATATAGCTGTTTAGTATGGATTTAAATTAGAAAAATCAAATTGATTGTAAGCATTCAGATGTTGAAAAGTTACTCATGTTTGTTGATATAAACGTTTAATGTATAACAACAATATATAAGAACTAATTTTGTTTGATGACATTATAACTGCCAATGCAATAAGCACAATAAACAATTTAATTATTAAGTATTATTCATAAGCTTGATGGAACAAACTTTCTTCCTCTTACATAAATTCTATTATATTGATAAACATAATTACAACTCAGAAATTCTATTAATCACATTTTCTCAGTCTAATAGAGCCATGACTTGAATAACCCATCTCCTTTGATGCATTAATACAACCATTAGGATATAAGAACTGTAAATTTCTACTTCACACCTCCAAACATTACAAATAGGGATTAGATAAATGTAGTATCATAGAAAAAAGTACTCAATTTAAATCAAAATTACTCTTTTTATATAAATTATACCATTTAGGGCTAAAATACTCACATTTTAGTACAAAACATGGAATTTTAAAGGAAACACACCATATAAAAATATCTACATTTTAGGTGCAAACCATCAATTTTATAATAAAATATCACAATTTTGTACAAATGTTATCATTTTATGTAGAAAACATCAAATTTTAATGAAAAATTATACATCCTAGGGAAAAGCACCAAATTTTTATTCCATACACACTCTTTAATTAGAAATACTACTAACTCCATACATCTTGCATCAGTTTATACACAATACTTTAAGCCCCATACATTCTTAAATCTAACAAATTAAAGAAATAAACACAATTGTTAATATAAAATTTTATTACATAGTAAAATTAAAAATATATAATGTCTAAGTTATACTTAATAATAATACACAGCTCCATGTAATGCAATATACATATTTTTATCTAATATACACACTCTTAGTTTGGCTAAGACATCAGTAAACTTTTATGGAATTTATTATACATAGAATTTCCATAAGCTATTGTATCTATATTATTATTATATATTATTCTTTTATTGTTATTACCACTTAATACTACTTTATTCTGTTCTAGGGTATACAGTATATGTTTACAACTTTGAATATTGTAATATGTCTTATAATTATCACATAATTTCCCACACACACCATTCACACAATTATAATAATCTATGAAATCAAGTTCTTTCTTAATTATAGAAGACTGTACAACTTTACATTTTTTAATTTCTCTATTATCAATAATACTTATAGAATACATTTTCAGACGCAATTCAACAAATTCACTAATTGGAGTACCATTTAATTCATCCTTAAATACAGCAAGCTTCTTTTTATTTCCTAGTGAATAACATGGGTGACTTTTTGGATAATCACTTGTATCAAAGGAAAAGTTAGAAAATGCTCAGAATGGCTTGCAGCAGAGATAGAAAGGTCAAATTCATCAACATTAGGAACATAGGACGAAGCAACACAATCAAAGAAAGCAGCTAGCTTGTTCTCCGAAACGCCGGAAGTGAAGGGATTTAAGGACTGAGGGTTTCAGGATATCTAACGAAAGAAGAAAAGAAAGGAAGATTTTTTTTGAAATTTTCAAAATAAAATTTATTTTCCTTTTTTCGTGACATTCGGAGATATTTTTTTTTTTTATTTTACGATCCAGGTCTACCAGTAAGGAAAATATGTAATGATAACCATCGTGTATTTTTTTCAGACTAATCAATCATTTTTGTACAAAACAATTTATGTTTTTTATTTATTATCATTATCTACTAGTGTTTATGCCATATGTAGGCATATTTCGGAATTATTTATTTTTGTGTTCATTTCCTTGTGGGCAATATACGAGTATCACTTTTTTGGCGTATACGTATTTTTTACTAGTTTATTTTCTGCGTGAGCGGAATATTTTGTGGAATCAGCATCAATGTACTTTAAAATAATTTTCATCATTTCCTTGGAAAAAACATATTGGTAGGTAAACGTTCTTATTTATTTTTTCATATTTTTCTTAGACATTATTGGGAGATTAATAGATTCGAAAGATTCTTTCAATATTAATAACAATTCAAACATTTATACTTCACATAGCTTAAAGAATCATAGTCTTAGATTTTCACGTTCCAACTTGTTTATTTTACTTTTATTAATTTTTTCACAAATTTCTCTATTTATCGATAATTTCTGCTAATTTTACTCGATCATTTTTCGCATACCATTATTGAAATTTCGAAAAGAGAATATTTTACATGTTATAAAAAGTTATTGTCATTCACACGCGGAATTATGTATTTTTTGAAGTTTTGTACATTGTACATTAGTATACTGAAACGTTGTACAGTGTTTTTCACGATTTTTTAAAAATTTGCGCAATTAGGACATGCATTAAAACTCTTGGTACATTAAAGCGGATTAATAATAGGCGTATTGGAGGCAACCGGAAAATGTTATCACTGCTATATCAATCATTAATCTGGTCGAAATTAGAATACGGCTGCCAAGCGTTCTGTTTTTTCCTTAGATACTATCCAGCCCACTGAGTCTTTTGCAGTGATCCAACAGCCAGCCTTAATTATGAATCCAGGCAGTTGCCCTTATATATCAGAAGGGAGCTCCTAACAGCTAACTTTCTTACTTCCACCCTTGTCAATCCAAACCTTCCAATCAATGAGCTTCTTTTTAACTCTTAGAAACGGAGCCAGACCGCTCTACGTGCCTCTAACTTTGCGATTAACATAAAAAAAAAGTTCGAATCTCTTTTTCCCCGAATTGAAAATTTATTCTCAATCCATCGCTTTCTTCGATGTACACTGAACCTCCACCTTGGTTTTTTGCTAGCTCCAGATATCAATCTTAATTTATCTACCCAAATCCATATATTCAACTACATCCTTCATCAGCACATCACTCTCGAAACTGCCAAGTACACTGAATACATCTGCTGCTTTACGGATGCCTCAAAATCTTATAGCCATGTTGGGTCAGCCTTTTTTGTCCCCCTTGCCACCCATCGCTTCCGTCTTCCAAAACCTTATTCTGTATTTTTTGCTGGATCCTTCTCTATCGTCAAATGTCTTGAATTCCTCTCCTCCGCCCAGCCTTTTTCTAAATACCTCATCCTTACAGATTCACTCAGTGTTCAAGTGCCCCTCTACAACTTTTACACGAATAATGCATTTGTAAAACGCATCCTTCTTCTTCACGACCTCCTTATTCGATCGCAAATTTCTATATCTTTCATGTGGATCCCAACTTATATTGGTCTTCCCAGTAATATCGACCGAGTTGCTAGGGAGGTGTCCCTGCTTCCATCCATATTCTCGTACTTCTCTTCTACCAACGATATGCAATTTTTCTTGAAATCCCTTATGATTAAACCCTAGAAATAATTATGGAGCTCTAATCAACAAAACCACCTTTTAATTCTTAAACGTGGCCCTCAAACTTACCGTTCCGCTCAAAGAGGAAAAATATTACACTTACCAGTATTCAGATTTCCCACCCCTGCCTGACCTATTCTTATTTCCTACAACGCGTTCGATCCCCCTCTTTGTCACTTTTACCAGATAACACAACTTTCGATTCTCCACTTGCTAACATCTTGTAATTCTTTTATGGTACTTAGAGCTCAGCATGGCTCACACTTCCTTACCACAATTTCTAGCTGATTCTTCCTGTCATATCTGTAATGTGCTTCAATTCCTCCATTTCTTTAACCTCCTGAGTTCAATTTAGTATCTCTTCCATTTCCTGGGAGCAGATGGCCGTATGAGCAGCCCGCGCCTGTATAACGTAATGTAACGATAATAATAATAATAATAATAATACGTTTTTTATTTCTTACTATTATAGTCGAAATCGATTAAAACAAACTTGCAGGAACCAAAAATATTTAAAAACAAAAATAATCGAAAACAGATTTTAAAAAATTGAAATAAATATCATAATTATTTATAAAGTTATAAGATTAATTTAAAAAAGCAAGTCGTGTCCAGGTTTACCTAGTCTGAAATAATCGGCTGTCTGAGAAATCTGGGAACGTAAAGGCTGTCGTGAGAAAGAATCTGGCTTCATATTCTCTTTAGATTTATTAGATATTGAATAATTTATTAATTTTGGAATTTTATTAAATTCGGTGGAAAATATTATTAAAAAAGCTCTTAAACTTCCAATTAATGCTAAAAAAAAAATGAACGTATCGAAATTGTTGAAAATAATTTAAATGCCGTGAAGGAAAAACAATTGCACAATCCATGATACCTTATTAAGGTTATTGGACTTGCTTTACATATTAACTCGTTTTTTATAAATTGTTGTTAAAAATTTCGGCGTCCGAATCAGCATCAAAAAATGCTCAGCTCTTCGTTATCATAAAAAAGTATTCGCTCTGTTTGGTTTCTCTCGTACGCTTATTTTATTTATTTTTTTCTGGACTCGTCAACCAGGAGCCTCTACCCAGAATCAGTTATAAAAGGAAAAAATCAATTATATCTTTATAGGATATTAAATGTTGTTAGTAGGAAGTAATCAACATAGCGGAACGGTAGGAGGAGAGAAAGAGATAGGATAAAAGAAGCGTAATACGGAGTAGGAAGATCAAGTAGCAGAAAACTACGAGTATAATCCAAAAGAAAACGCTCAACAGAAGGAGATAAGTCAAACGAGTCAAGAGTGCATCTTTAACAATAGGTGCTTTAGCTCAAATTTTTTTGGGATTAGTCTTCGAAATAATTAAATTTTAGAATTGACACCTCGTTGATGGGAATTCTCGAGTGTTCGATTGTTGTTTCCGCGTTCTCTTTGATAAATTAGTGCTTCTCGATGATTCTTGCAGCTTTAGTAAACAACTGTGAGTACGCACTTAGTCGTAAATATATCCCTTCCCCGCTCATCAACACACAACACCGTACACGGAGTAATGTTCGATCAAAGCAAGCTGTCACTTTCGCAGCTATTTTTACCACTTTTACTCGATTGTTTTTTATTACTGTGTTATCAAATCCGGTTCCACTATCTCTCGATATTACTACAAATACGTTAAAAAGTATATTTACTTCTTAATTAGCGATATAACTGTTACAGGAACTCTGTTATCAAATCCGGTTCCACTATCTAATACCATTACAAATATGTGACAAAGTGAACTGGTTTCTTATATTAATAGTAAGGCTTCTACAGGTAATAATGTTCTAACTAATATTAATTTAAAAGAGTATCTTAATAATGCCGCTCAAGAATTATCAACTAATAATGCTGTTAACGAAAATCACTCGAATTTTATAAGCATATTCAACAAAAAATTAGCTCCTATTATTACTTAACACTCATCTGATAATTGAAATGAATAAAATAGAGTAAACACTAAAAACACAATGATATAATTTTTTTTTTTTTTTTTTTTTTTTTTTTTTATTTTATTTTATATTACAATCTTAAGAAAATAAGGATCTTAAATAAGTAATAATTATAGAGACATTATTTAAATACGAAAAGAAACATAATAATGTAGAAGCATAGCCCAGTGGTATGCCCTACTAGTACATGATATATATAGTTTACAAATGCAGTAGATCATGCGGTTTAAGCCGCTGCAGCCTACGAGTTCTCGTAATCAGCAATTTTTGTGCTTCTATATTTACATGAGCTACTAGACGCTGTTGATGCCGAAATGCAGAATCGCGAATTGTTTCATCCACATTCTTCAACTGCAGATCCCGATGTAAATCATCGTTACGCTGGAACCACCTAGCTCTTGTGATCAAGCGTACAACTTTGTTCTGTGCTCTCTGGATGATTGCACGATTTGAAGTTGCAGCACATCCCCAGAGTTCCGAACCGTAGGTCCAAATCGGTTTTATCATAGTAAGGTAAATCAGCCTTTTATGATACAGACTTAACTTCGAGTTATGTCCTAATAGCCAATAAAGTTGGCGAATTCTGGCACTAATTTGATCGGCCTTGGCCGTAATATGGGACTTCCAGGTTAACCTTGTGTCTAGGTGCATGCCTAGATATTTAGCTGAGGCGGATGTTGGTATCTGTTTACCATTGATGTAAACACCCTGATGTGTGTCAATCGGATGCATTCCGTAGGTGACATGAACTGATTTTGCCTCGTTTAACTTGATTTTCCAATTCTGCATCCACAAGACCGTCTTGTCAAGCGCGTCTTGTAGTATACAATTGGCCTCTACTTGTGTGTTAGCGACAGCAAGAATTGCGGTATCATCGGCGAACATAGCAAGCGTAGTACCTTCAATTTTTGGAACATCAGCAGTGAACATAAGGTAAAGCAAGGGACCGAGAACACTACCCTGAGGCACCCCGGCTTGTATGTCGTAGAAGCTGGATTTTTCTTCCTCGTGGGAAACGCGGAACTTCCTACCGGACAGGTACGATCGTAGCAGCCAGACGTAATTAGCTGGTAAGCAACTACTAAGTTTAGACATTAATCCTTCATGCCATACCCGATCGAATGCCTGGGCGACATCTAGAAATACTACTGAGCAGTATTTTTTTTCCTCAAGGGCGTTACTAATTACTGACCACACACGATGTATCTGTTGTGTAGTGGAATGATTACATCGGAAGCCAAACTGTTCATTCGGTAGCTTGACTTCTGTGAACTGCTGAATTCTCTTCAGTAATAATTTTTCAAATAATTTTGAAATTGAAGGCAGTAGAGAAATGGGCCTGTATGACTCCACTTCCTCGTCCGGTTTATTTGGTTTCTTTATCATAATTATTTGTGCAGTCTTGAAGCATTCTGGTATATGCCGGAGACGAAAGCAAGCGTTAAACAAATAGGTTAAAAGAACTATTCCTTTACGGGAGAGTTCGCATAGCACTTTGGGAGAAATTCCATCAATACCAGGCGATTTATTGGGATTGATGTTTGTGTCGATTTGTACTGCTACTTCATAAGGCGAGCAAAACTTAATCTGTTGCTCAGGTAGCAATGTTATTTGTGGCGTGATATTACTCCTAATATTATGTGGCATAAATGTTTCGTAGAGATATCTAGCAAATAGTTCAGCTTTCTCATCCTCCTTTCTTATCCAGTTCCCAGATTTATCCTTAAGAGGAGGAATACGTTTAACTGGTCTTTGGAGCCGACGGGTTGCTTTCCACAAAGAATAATCTTTGTCTGCTTCTACACTAAGATTTTCCAGATAATCTTCCATTGATTTTTGCTTGATATTTTTGATGATTCTATTTAGCTTATTACTAAGTTGATTAAATATATTTTTATCAACAGGATTATGAGAATTGTGCCATATCCGCCTCGCAACACGTCTATCTTTTAAAAGTTGCCTAATTGCAACAGGATAACATATTCTTTGACGCGTACATATTGTAGGAGTAGGAGTAGCCTTCACAGCTGCTCCCCTTACAGCTTCAAGGAACTGTTGGCATTGGATTTCCAAATCCAAGGATGTTTTAAGTTTTACTTTGAGATTAATATATGTATCAATATTTTTACGAAAACAGTCCCAATTTGTGTGCTTATTCGTTAATGCAGCTTTTGGCTGCTTTTTAATCACAGTATCGCTCAGAGTGAGCCACACTGGAATATGATCTGAAGATAAATCAGTGTGATTAGTTACTTCCAAGTAGTTAGGTGCGATGCCTTTGCAGATATAGAAATCAAGCAAATCAGGAATACAATCAGGATTAGACGGCCAGTAAGTGGGACTTGCACCGGATAGACTAAAACAGCCTGCAGCATTAATTGCCTTCAACAGGTTTCTTCCACGAGTTAAGCTTACTCGTGATCCCCAGAATGTATGTTTCGCGTTATAATCTCCGCCCAAGATAAATCGATTTCCAAGCTGCTGGAACAACTGAATACAATCTTCTGTCGCGATTTTTAGACCGGGTTTACTTGGCGGAAAGTAGGCAGCAGCCAGGCTAATTTCACAGCTATTACGAAACACAGTAATAATAGTCACCTGCATGTTATTCTGTTGGATTGGGGCACCTTGATAGTGCTTGATGTTATTTCGAATAATAATTCCTGAACCACGCCACCCGCCACCATCAGGATATGGCGTGTGGTACAACGTGTAATTATGTAACTTAACTTTGTCGCCATATTTAAGATGTGTCTCCGATATCAATGCAATATCGATATTATTATAATTGAGATAAACTTCAAGTTCATTTTTACGCCTGAGCAGCCCATCGGCATTCCAGGTGATTATTCGTAGAGATGATTCTGTCATTGCTGATTCCCAGACTGATGTCGCTTCTGTTGGTTAATTTTACTTTCGAAGCTGTAAATTCTTGCATTCATTGATTGAAGTAATTTCCAAATATCAATGATATTTGGCTGCTGTGTTGAAGACTGGCTGGCGGATGCCGCTGCAGAATTATCATTTTTATTGTTTTTGCTATTCCGACCACGCTTGCGTTTAGATTTAACACCAGAGGGGATTATTAAACCCGTATTTGTAGGAGCTGTAGTGCTTGACTTATCATCAGTTACTGGAGCAGGTGATGGTGATGATACTGTTTCTACCGTCTGTTGGATACGTTGTACTGCTGTGGTTTTTTGGTTTATAGCTGATAGTTTTGCTTTATATATTGGACAACCCTTCCAACTTGCTGTGTGATTACCTCCGCAATTCACACATTTACAAGGATCTGACTTTTCATTGTTGCAATTCATAATTAGATGATTTCCACTGCATTTAACACACTTTGGCTGCCTAGCACAATATTTAGCTGTGTGATCAAAAGCCTGGCAGCGTTTGCATTGCGGAATATCATTCTTCTTGCGGCATGCTTCAACTGTTACCCTGCAATGAAGCAGATGCGACAATTTGAAGATATCCTTATTATTAACTTTGGCTTCCAGATTTATATAAAACAAAGGTAATGGGATTTTCTTGATTTCGTAGTTGACGGCAGTACCACCTGACGAATTTTGATTTGCGACTTTTCTCGTTATGGTTATATTGGATACATCTTTTGCAATGTGCCCAACTTTATGCAATGCAGTTTTAATGTCGTCAACTGCAGTGGTGTGATGTAAGCCTCGAATAACAACTCTGTATGGTTTGGCATCTTTGCATTGATAAGAATGATATTCCACCCCGTATAGTTCATGTGTGGAGCTCAGACTTGCCGCTTTCAGCTTTTCGATAGTAGTTCTGTATGAATCAGAGTTCGCACAGTTAATTTTAACATCTCCGTTAGTAAGATTTTGAAGCGACACATCATTTTCTGCATCGTCAGTGAACAATTTTATCAAAACACTGATATTTGGAAGATTACAAACATATATTGGTGGTATGCGTGGAGTCTTGACTGCATTCGCATATTCCTGTGACTCTTGAACTATATTTGTAGGTACCGCGTTACTAGCCAACAAACCAGTAACCGTATTATTTTTGTTTAATGCTGTGGGCACAGCGTTAGTGTTTCTCAATTTATTATCAATGAGATTCGTACCTGGTGATGCATTTTTTAAAATTACTATTTCCTGTTTTAGGTTAGCAATTTTGTTTGATAAGAAAGAATATTCATTTAAAGCGGCTTCATTTTGATTTTTAATAACTTCAAACTGTTGTTTAATGACGGTATAAATATTTTTAGTTAACTTAGGAATTTCTTCCTTAGTTTCTTTTTTATTATGGGAAATATTTGCGAGACTGTCGATAGAGTCTAATTTAATTTTAATTTCGTCTAATACTGCAGTAAGTTGCGACATTTAAAGGCAGATGATCAAATTCAATTTAGCGAAATGACCAATTTAAATTTAAGCATCTCAACATTATATACGCATTATTTCGGTTATAAATGTGAGTGTATTTATAACATATAATTACTAAGTAAAATGGCGTTATCTCTGCGATCTGTTGTACAATCAGACGGCGGATTGCACAAACAACTGCGGTATCAATAAAATTACGCTAATGATAACGGTGTGTATAAGCCAGTATTCCGAAATGCCGATAATTTCCGATAATACAAACGGCTACACTGATCGCCTAAACTCGCGAGATGCGTGTGCGTATTTCGCTCATCAACTTCGCTGATAACGAAATAGATAACGAGAGAAGGTAAAATTTAACAATCTTACCGATCGGTCTAATTTACGAAATTTTTACGCTTTATAATTCCTCAGCCGATGAATGGTTTAAAATTCTTTTTTCAAAATCGTAAAGAAGACTTCAAGATCTTTAAAACAAGAATAAACACACATTCAACCACCGTAAAAGAACTTTAAGAAGAAACTTTATTCACGGAGCACAATCAGCTGGACTAACTTCAATTAGCGTGACTATGCTAGACTGCAATGATATAATTTAAAAATATAAATATAATAACACCGACTAGTTTATTCAGCCTTCCTTTTCACGCTTCCCCTGGTTTATCAACTTTCCTTCTATGCGCCGTTCCAACCTCTCTGCGATTTGCCGCCTGCGTTTTGGTCATAGTTTGCTCCCTTCCTCGTTGTTCCGTTATTCTCTCGTGTCTGCTCCTTATTGTCCATTGCACCCTCCCAGAAATCAATTTATTTGCGATCCCGATCATATAATGTTCAGTTATTCGTCGCTTTCAACTGAACAGGCTTCTTTTTATTCCTTCCTCTTACAAACCGGTATTCCGCTCGATATTGTGCTTCATTCATTCTCTCCCTTCCTTCTTCTTCGATTATTCTAGCTCTTGATTCCTTTAGGTCGGCTATCTCTGATCGTGTAAGGATCTGAGTCTCCTTTTCCCCTCTGTTCCGCTGTTCTTGGGCCAATGTCCATGTTGACGAACTCATTAAATAAAAAACAAAAAAAAATGAAAATATATAGTCACTATTAATTAACGAAATTTGAAACGTAATAAAATAAATCGCCGTATATCGATGACTAATTATTAATCAATTTAAAACATAAAAAAATTTAAAAATACAAAAATTTAAAATAAAAACAGCCAATAAATAAAAATTATATTAAAATTAAGATTGCACGATGTAATATTAAACATTAAATAATGAATTATTATACGGCAGGTTATTATTAATAATGTTTGAATGTAATAATTCTCAGCAAAGTCTAAACATTTATTGTCTTCAATCATTTTTTAAATTGTCAAGTCCCCTCATCTATGTTGTTACTTATCGTATGTTTTTCTAAAATGAAGTGCTTAGCGAAAGTTGACTTAGCAATTATTATACCTGTATTTTCCAATTTATTATTTAACCTTCCGTCAGGCGCAACCTAAGTCGTAACACCATCGGGCGCAATTCATCTGTCAGATCAACATTATAAATATATGAAGTTGTCCAAACACAATATCATGGGATAATGTTTTTAGGTAAAATCTACTACTACACATTTTAGCGCCTTGGTTTCTCATGTTATTGGCTATGGAAATAATTTCCGAATTCATTCATGCCATATTTATCAAAGAAAAGAATATGACCATTGTCCACCTATGAACATTTCTAGCGACGTTGTAAGTAGCGTACAACTTATCCACAACGTCAATTCGCTAACTTGCTCATCGTTATGCCAAACAGTCCTTACTAAAGCAGAGTAGGTTACTTTTTTCAGCCCGAGATTTTGTGTTGACAAATTCTGGGGGGATTTGGGGTTTGCTTTTTTTGATAATTCCCAATAACGACAGCTTCTTCTGCTTTAAGAAAAACAAAAGTTGAGTACTGGTAAACCAGTTATCGCAGGTTATGTTTCTCCCAGTAGCTGAAAGCCTCGTAACAACATGCATTGGTTTGTTGCTACAATTATAGGGGCCCTCGGGCTGCTTGCCTGCATATATCTCGAAGTTGTACGTGTAAAACATTTCAGCGTCTACTAGGACGTATATTTTAAACCGTATTTGTTCGGCTTTGACGGAATATATTGTTTGAACGTGCACCGGCCCCGGAATCCGTCTAATTTTTCATCTTCCGTAACATTGTTTCCTAATGAATAACAACTCTGGCAGTTCCTAACAAATTAGGTAACTATTTCACGCACCGCTGCTAGTTTATCTGTAATTTTTCTTGCTTCCTTCGTATTGAGATCTTCGAATTGAATGCATCTAATAAGAAATTTGAATCTCTTCAAGCAAAATGTTCTACTCCAAACCCATCTCCCCCCCCCCCATATTTCTTCTAGCTACTGTCAGTTACTTCTTAGGACACCTGCAAGGTATAATAAGCCAATAACAGCTTTGATTTCAACGATATCAGTTGATTTTGCGTCCCTGTCATGTTGAAATCGGTTTCTAATATTAGCAATGTACATATTAGTGTAATGCACGATCATTTTAATCATATCTTCCGACATAATGCATTTCCAACACTCGTAAGCCATAACAGCACTTTGAGCTTCTCCAAGTACGCCAGGCAAACGCAATAAAACATCGTGGCTTTCTCGTCTTATTCTGGGATTGGGTTTTGTCTTAGACCATTTAGTTATTTTATCTTTTCCCATATATTCGTATTCATTAAATTCCTCTTCTTCAGATTCCGATGCTTTTTGTTCACTGTCAGAGTGTTCTTCTGGTTCTTCTACTTCTTTAATATCGTCCGCATCTATGTCGGACTCATTTCAAAGTTTTCTTCTAAGTCTAACTCGTCATCGAAAACAAGACGCTAAGCGACTTCCACGTCCTTCGAATCATTTAAATCGAAAAATCTTTGCCTCTCAGCCATAATAATAACTGAAAAAAAGAAAAACATCATTGAGAACTATTTTCGAACAGGATCGGGCGCAATTAATCTGATAGATGATTCAGAAATATAGGAGAATTTGATAAACATATCTACTGGCACTAAATGTACAGGTAATAATACGTTTTTCAAACGGCTGTGTGTAAAAATATTTAAAATATTTGTACTTATCAAAAACATACGGAATAGGGCGTAACTAACTTCACAGATGATACATGTACTTTGAAGAATAATAAAGAACTGAAAAATACTAATGTATAAGTATGGCAGAGAAGGCCATGAAAAAGGAAGCTACTATGGCGCTCGCCCTGTTTCCGATGAAACCCGAGCATAGGCCGAAGAAAATAGTCTCTCGGCATCTCATAGAAGATATGCGCCTGACGGAAGGTTAAATTAGATAGATTTTAATTGTTTATACACACCATGAAGATGAATTGTAATATCCGAAACTAGTCGGTGTTTTTATATTTATTATATTTATATTTTTAAATTATATCACAGTGTTTTTAGCGTTTACTCTATTCTATTTATTTCAATCAAATTATAACACGGTAGTATGAATAACAATCATATTAACTCATCTAATAAATTTAAAAAAAAAAGTTTAGTACTTCTACTAGTGGCGACGACTGACAATCTCTAGTCTGAAAGCGTACAGCTAGACAACGAAAAGCATCAAAAATTGATCAACTTTCGTGTAAATCACAACAAGAGATTCGTAGGGTTCGTAATGGACGAAGAAGATGAAAATGATAATTTAGAAATGTCCGAGAAAACTTCCATCGTTAATTAACCTAAAGAAGTATACATTCCGTCAGCCCTTCTTTGCTTACGTCAGCGGTGAAATTGATTTTTTAAATGTAAGAAATAAATTGTTTGAAATAGTTGATGATAAAAATTCAATT
This sequence comes from Icerya purchasi, assembly GCA_039619475.1. Taxonomy (NCBI): domain Eukaryota; kingdom Metazoa; phylum Arthropoda; class Insecta; order Hemiptera; family Monophlebidae; genus Icerya; species Icerya purchasi. The sequence continues at coordinate 80,450,509 of CM077116.1, forward strand.
AAATTTAAATTTATTGTCAATGGGAAGAGGTTTTATAATTAAACGATTATCAAATTAAAGTGAATTGTACGAAGAGTTTTGTTCATCGTTTGATACTAAGCGGACATTGGTGAACGAACAATGAAATCTAGTAACACGCCAAGGGAGAAAACGACGATATCGCGAAGGCAGTCGCCATGGCCCGAAAAAAGGAAACGAGTGTTTAAGCGACCAGCGAACGAACCAGTGAAAATGGTACACCGACTTGGCAAAAAAAAAAAAACGAACAAAGAAAAAGATTTCTTCCGGCTGCCTCAGTCGATCAGCAAGCAGCCTACACACTGACAATCCAACGTGCTAGGCATGCAATATTAAACATATACACAAAAAAAAACCATAAACAAACGGCAAATATAGTTGCCATTGAATATTTGATGAGAAGAATTCAATTGAATTCAAATATATTAAGGAATATATAACTATTCAACTGAAAACGCGAATGATTTCAGGAGGGTAATTTGATATATTTAAATACGTACATATTTATGTAGAGCAGACCAGCTAACGCGCTGTTTTTAGCTACAAAGAGTGTTACAAACGCGGATGTGTGGCCAGTGAATTTACTAGTTTTATATCGATCAACTGTGTGAACATAAGGCTTATCATGTAATCATTGGAAATTTGCATTATTCAACTGCAGCTGAATGCAACAAAGACCAATTAATAATCTTAGTTATTCAGTTCGTGCAATCTCAATGTTTTACGAGGTAAAACAAAAATACCACTACCACAATTTTTCGTTGACTTAAAATTTTTAGCAGAAAATTATTAGATTAATATTATTTCTATTTCTGTTTTTTTGTACATAAATTTTACAAATTAAATACGTAATATAATCCACAAAACCGACATGTTTCGCAGTAACTAACATTACACTATGATAGGAAGAGAAGCATCTGGTAAACCAAACAATATTCTACGGCGTCACTGTTGTCAAGCTTATGAGCACACTAAACTTTACTATATGTACAATCCATTATGTATCATATACTACTCAAACGTTATTCTCAAGGTTGCAATAATTCTTCTACTTCTCTACCCTGCTGCTGAATTTTCATCCAGCAAGTTATAAAAGTTATACAATATATAAAGGGTTACAAAGACTTCAAAAAATACCTCAAACCAAAAATAAATGATTTCCAAACTCTTCAATAAATACAAACCCACCAATTGATTTACACCTTACAAAATATTATTCCTCGACTGCTTATCCTGAACATCCATTGTTTAAACATAGGTTTTTTTATTTCAATAACCCACACAATCCTCCAAATACCAAACAGATGTATCTCTTATATTACTTTTTTCCAACTATAATCATTCTTCTTCTATTGATATTCCAAAAATCTTATTAGGATTACTAATCAGATCGATAATTACTCCTATTACACTAACAACTTATTACTTATATTCTACCAAAAAATAATTTAAAGATTCGTTAGTTTTCGTTTTTTTTTTTTTTTGGCTCAGCCTTTATCATTTAGTCAGTTATCCTTTTGCGGCGTGCAAATGGCCTCAAGACGCGTTATAATGTACTTGATATTTTCCTCCACGAAAAAAGTATCGACGTAGTTCCCATTGCAGGAACTCATTTCCTTCCGGCATAAATTTTCATATTTCTGATTTCGTAACATATTAATTGAATCATCAGTTGGAACGGTGAAATTACATTTTTAATCCATTGTATACTTCAATATTGCAGTATTCTTTTTTTTTTTTTTAATCTACAGCAGATTACCAATTAACAATTGTTTCCGTCAGTACCTCATAAAACCGTATCAACATTGCTTCATTCTAATGTCTCCTAATTAGAATGTTATATACCTACTTCATTTGGAAATTTAAAATCGAGTCGAATAAAATTCCAAATCTATTTAGTGGGGGGGCTGTCAAATCATTCGCCCTCGCGGCAACATTTTTCCGAATGTTATTTTAAATAATAATGAAGTAACATCACCAACACAACCAACATAGTGGCCTTCGTCTTTCATAAACTTCCGGATATGTATTAAACATCTTCATCGCTTCAAAAGATTTACGTCTCTAAAATAATAAATGGCATAATCCATAGTCCTGTAATACTTATAATATATTAAGCATCGGTTAGTCAATTGTTACAATGCGAAAGGTCACATAGATCTGCAATGAATCACGTACTATTCCAAAAAGTTTTTGAGCAACATATCAATTTAAAAAACCGTTTAATATCCGCAGAAGATATTGATTTCACAAAAAATCAACTTACGTGCCATATCCAGCTGTATGGAGTTGTTCATCTTTATACGCTAATAAATTGCCGTTTAATTAATTTTGTCCCATTAAAAATCATAATTGTAATGACTAAAAAAGAAAAACCAATTCCACGTGGAAATTTTTCAAGTTAGGTTTTTGATAAAATCAAATAGAATCAATGGTCTGAGAAAAATGTGTAAAATCTCGCATCCTCCGTGTAGTGAGACGGAAATCGAATGAATTGTTTCTCCAACGCGAGAGAAATCTATTATAGTTATCGGTTGGATAGCATTGGTGGTTAACCACTAACCGTGTTGTTGCTAATCATTCTTATTTTGCGCACCGTATGTTTACGTGTTCTAGCTTGAAACTGTCGTAGATTTCGGTACGCATTTTTTTTTATTGTTTTTTCTAGTCGCCATGCTAAATAAAATAATATTTTTTAGCAATTTTTTGTTTTTATTTCCCGTTTTATTAATGCGTGCAGTCAGTTGGTCAATTTGCTGTTTAATATTCAGTGACTCGTTTTGCAATTCATCCATGGGTTTTGCTCTGATTGTGTTTTTGGGTTTTCTTTTTGATACTGTGTCAGGAAGACCCAAAATTCGTCGCAATATTGAAATTAAAAAATTAAAATTCGCTAGATGAAATCTTTACAAAATCATCAATAACTAATGATAATTCTTTTTAGTGTGCTACTATGAAAATTTTGTCCGTAAAAAATATAAATCCCATTGGCTCTGCAATAAATAATTACGAATACAATCCGTAGAAACGAAGATAATTGCGCATACTTCCCGGTTTGCGTCAAAATTAAGTACTTTCGAAATCCACCAATAACAGAGGTTATCAAGTCACGTTGTGAAACATTCTATAGTAAACTTAGTAAATACCATTTTTCCACCATGGTCAAGCTTTTCGCCTCACACTGATTTATCTCTCTTGCAGGTCGGAAAGCACACTATGCCCGAGGTAATCAGAGGCGCATTTCTGATTCGTATAAAATTTTAAAAATAAAAGAATTCACTCATTACAAGATAATTTAAAATAAATGCGATCGTCCATTTCAACAGAATAATCGTGTGCACACCAGGTACTATATAATGCGTTATTAATAATATTTTTTAAAAATAACTTTCGGATTAAATACACATTATCACAGAGACGCGGCGTGATGATGAAATAAAAAAGTGAAATACAAAATGCAGAATTCGAACAACCCTCTCTACCTTGCAACTGTTATGCTTATCGTGAATATATCACTATTTCAACTCGAATTAAATACAGTGGAGAATAAACACGTCACAAATTTAACCTTAACAAGTTTGTATCATCTCCGTTTATTCTAATTCTAGTACATTACAGAGTGGAATTTTAACAGTTTTGTTTAGTAAAAAAATAAATCTTTTCCTCTTATACTGTTCAATTAATTCGCCAAGTTACACCATTCTGTAAACAAGTGTTACTTAATGTTGCTTCCAATATGGCTTGAAGCCCATAATTTGTTCACCACTGAATATTTTTGGTCAAAAAATTCGCAGTTTTGTTTTTTATGATGTCAACACGAGTAGTCTAAGAGGGAGCAAGCAATGATAGAAATTCATTCATGACACATCTGATAAGGCAATTAATGTAATTTCAAACAATCGTATGGTAACTACCGTTTGTTAAATTGAGCAACAGAGAACTCAACCGAATAAAGAAGTTAAAGCATACGTCTACACAATTTAGAACACGGTCTCTTTCTAATCAACAGTGTTTCTACAGTTAATGAACGTAATAATTGAGTAAGAATGCCCTTGTTCATTATCATAACAAAATGATTTAACCATCATGTCAATGTAACTGAGATTTGTGCATACATTAACTTTACGAGACATCCATATGAATTTAGATTTCGAGTGGAAAAGATTTGGTAACCTGTACATGATGCATGTGAATTTTCAAACAAGGTATTTATGGTAAAGAATTGCCACATCAACGGTGAGTGTAAAATACTATCTCAATGAATATTCACTTTTTATGGTACTTGAAAAAGTATAAAAGAGATGCACATATCAATTTTCATTTAGTATTTTAACTGTGTTTAGTTTTTTTCACACTTTTATATATATTTTTAAAGTGATAAAGTTATTATTTTCTTAAAGTTTTTTTTATTTGTTAATTATTAAAATAGTAATAATGGAAACAATGGATAATATCTGTGATGTTATAATTGACTTTTAACGTTTTAAAAATAATGATAATGCATATGTTATTATCGAATTCGTAATATTAACTTTGGACGGTGAAATTCAATTCCATCAAATTTATAAAACTCGATTCGATTGGAATATACTCGTATTAACCAATAGCAAACGATGAATAAATATGTGGCTAATACAAAATTATCTTTCTATTTCATGAAATTCTGGAGGTTCCAATTACAGAAATTATCTATCGATTTGAAATGTGTTTTAAGTAGTTTATATCTTTAAAAATTCATGTTAAAGGAGATGCAAAATTGAAACTATTTTAGAAAAAACAGTTGTGGGCCTGTTTATATATCTTACGCTGGTAATTGAGAATATTTTTTTATGAAATTTCGATTTATATAAAAAAATTTATTTTATTTATTTATTATTAATTTTTTTTTTTTTTATAAAATTGAATTGAAAGGAATTTTTAAATATATACAGCAACCGAAAATATACATATTTATATTTTCTCCTTTTTTACTGCATCTTCTTCTTCTTCATGAACCTGTATGGCCATTATTTAATATGAAACAAATACACATACATAACATACATACATAATAATAATAATAATAGTAATTTGTAATATACACAAACAAATGAATGGAGAGAGAATACATTTGTTTAGTCAAATTCCATATACACACACGATAATGAAATATTAAATATTTTTATCCTGGAACATGTAATGACTCTTTTGGTAAAAGTAACATGTTGACATTTTAGTTCGTTAAATTTGATTTTCCATTAATGTGTCCATATTTGGATTCTGTTTGTATGTTGCTAAACAGCGAAGTTTGTATGAACGGGATTAACATCAGAAACAAGTATAGCTGTATCGTCGACAAAGGAAGCTAAAATAGTCTGATTCGAAATAGGTAGATCATCGATATAGACTAAATACAAGACTGGCCCAAGGAGATTAACGCGCGGAAAAAGTGCTACAGACGGTGTTGTCACATGTAGTAGAAAATTGGACGTTAAAACCCGAACAAATAATACGGTTAGAGTTGTTTGAGACATAGATTTACAGACGGTCAGGCCCGTGCCCAGAATTTTGGAAGGGGGGGGGGTTGAAAATTTTCTTTGCATATTTATTTTATAATACATTTTTCACTAATATTCGTACTATTAATAATTTCCATCATTTTGATTTATATATTAATAATTTACATAAATGAATTACCCCTTATATGAACATTAATAAAAATTACATATGTTATTAATTATACTGGTAATAAAAAATTTTTTGCATAGAATATTAATGAAGTACCTAAAAATATGGAGCATATTTTTTCTTTTTTCTTTTAAAAGTAGGTAAAAACACCCTAAAAAATCATCAATATTTATTTTAAATTTGTGTTTTTTTTCAGATTTTTTTGTATTTATAATAACTATTTCAGTTCTCATGGGGGGGGGGTTAACCCCCAAAACCCCCCCATGGACACGGCCTTGCAGACGGTTAATACCGCCAATAGCTACGAGTAAAATATTCACAAACCAAGAAGTTGTGAAATTAATTGAAAAAAATTCAGATTAATAAAATTAAGAAAAAGTAACTGGGTAATGTGATGTGCGAGACGAAATATGCATTACTTTAAATTAACATTGTGTTGATAGTAGAACGTATTTGTGGTATTGGCCGCTAAGGAACGTCGTGGTTTTCCAGTATCCAATAATCGATGGCTGTTGCAGAGACAAGAAATATTTTTCATCTGGCGCGATGGATGAGAGCAGCGGAAGATGTGGACGCCGACCTTTCGATAGCGAAGACTGTTCGGAACAGTGCAAATTTATTTTACTGAATGACATACGAAAATTTTCCTCATAATATTATTCTCTAACGTTGTCACGTTACTCATATTTCTTGATTATTTCGAAATGTGTCGATATTTAATTTAATTTAATTTAACCGATTATACTATTTTTTACGGTGTCATGTATTTAAATTACGCTACTTTTACTGCTTTGCCCTTTCTTTCAAAATACATAAACAAAGCTGATGAAATATCAGATTTAGTAGTTTTCATTTTAACATACGTACATAAGGGGAATCAGTGTGTGATGTGTGCGCATTTAGAATAGAAATTATAATTTTAAAACTTCAATTCGTGCAACATAAATTTAAAAGATTCAAATAAGATCGGGTTATTATTATATCTTTAAATTTGACGATATTCAATGTTTTATCGCGGTGGCGTATTATTTGCTTTCAAGAAGTATTTATGCTATGACGCAAAACTTATTTTCGTCGTGTTGCTGTAGCTCAATTATTTATTAATATTATATCGTTCGTTGATGAGAAAATAAACTACTTCTTGTTATATGTTGAATATTGCAAAAGTCAAAAAACTCACGGAAAGTCTGAATATAAAACAACATTAATAATTTTGAAAAAACTGAAAAATGCTTTCATATAATATTACAATAAACATGAATTTTTTCGTGTTTTGCACGACATTTATGGGGCGCCTATCGGAAAGATTTCCAATAAAATAGAAAAAAAATTATAACTTGTAGCGTCATTTCTAAAATCAGTTAGAAGTTAGATGGTGTTTATTATATAAATGAAGGTCTTTCTCTTCTGCTAGCAATGAATCGATCTTTATATTAAAGTATGCGTGTGACTAATAGTCAATTTTAGACTCAAATTTGGCTTGAGCAGTTCTGTAGAGAATTGACTGTTGTTTGTCAACTTTTGTTCTGTCTAACGTATGAGTGGATTATAAAGTTCTTTGAAGTAGTCATTAGTTGCGGCTGTATTAGCTGATACATACGCTAACACCACGTCCCCGCAACATAATTTCTGTGGCTCATCGCTATTTAATGAGTAATATACTTTCGGAAATAAACAGATGTAAGAAATATACGCTTTGGATGGATATACTTGTTTATGAGAAAATTAAAGGCATAATGCCATTTTTCTACAGATCAGATGATGTTTTCACTGTCTACAGAACATACAAGAAATCTCTTTAGAAAGAGTTTATCGTCTTCACTGTAATTAGAATACTCACGGATGTCATTATGTTTCCTTTTTTTTTTTTACAGGCAGTTTAAATCATTTCGGTTTTTCTATTCGTCATTTGTTACTTTCTAGTCAACGATATTCTTCTCATCATTATTGTTCATTCGGCGCGAAGCGATCTCTTGACTTTTTTTCGACTATTTGGTTAAAACTCGGTTCTTCCCGTTTTAACTGATTCATTTTATTGACGAGATTTTTCTGAGTTGAATCAGATTTTCTTTTGCTCTCCGTTCCTTCTATCATTTGTAAACTTTATATTTCATTGTGTTTTAACTACGCTTCGTTTGCAGATATGGATAGCGTTATATTTTTTTGTAGAACTTTTTCAGTTAAAAAGCACTACGAAAAACCAAGTATGTTGTTAAATTAGGTGAAGGTCGCAATTACGCATAAATGAACTGGTGGATTTAATAAAAAAATTACACTGCCACCCAGGCCCGTGCCCAGAATTTTTTTTGGGGGGGGGGGGGGGGGGGGGTTGAAAATTTTCTTCGCATATTTATTTTATGAATAACAATATATTTTTCACTAATATTCGTACTATTAATAATTTCCATCATTTTGATTTACATAAATGAATTACCCCGTATACGAACATTAATAAAAATTACATATATGTTATTAATTACACACGTAATAAAAAAATTTGCATAAGGTAATAATGAAGTACCTAAAAATATGGAGCATATTTTTTCTTTTTTCTTTTAAAGGTAGGTAAGAACATCCTAAAAAATCATCAATATTTATTTTAAATTTGTGATTTTTTTCAGATTTTTGTGTATTCATAATAACTATTTCAGTTCTCACGGGGGGGGGGTTTAACCCCCCCGCGTAGACACGGCCTTGCTGCCACCAATTTACTCTTGAGAAACAAAATTTGAATAATGAGACGAGTGTTAAGGTAAATTATGTTAAAACCTTTTATCAATGGTGAATTTGTGAAACAATGTATGAAGTCGGCTGGCGAAGTATCAGTTCTATCTCATCTTTTTTTTAAAATAAATTTGTCTGGAATAACTAAAAAAATCGAACAATAAACAGGAGATTTAGTAAATTTTTTAAAAAACCACGCGTTAAAATTAATTCTTTATTTTGGTACACTATAATTAACAGTTTTTATTGGCGGTACTGACAATAATTTTGAAATTACTGAAAAAATAGTAGGTATTCATCCATTGAAAGCTGATATTTTGAAAGTGCGATGTCAGTATTAATCAAATTTAATTTGAGATTAGAAAATTGATTTACAACCACAATAGACGGTACACTATTTATAATAGGGGAATATAAAGAACCTGTTTTTTCCAAAGAGAAAAACGGAAATTGATGCCTTAATGAAATATCACTGTATCGGACATCAGCAAATTTTATGCGCAAAATGGATGAATTTTGAGGATATGATATGAAATGTAATGAGAGAAGCGAACTTGATTAAATTTAGAGAACTAAATCACTGTGAATTCTAGACTCTTGTTTCGGATATCAATGCAGAACATGAAGATGTTTTTTATTTTTTCGATGTTCAATGGCTTTCTCGAGAAAAAGAGGAAATGGACCATTACTTGTGAATAAGACCTCAGCTTACCATATATGATCGATGACTAGGAATGAGTAGCGAAGATTTTGCCAAACCTAATTAGGCGTACGCATAAAACGACAAAATTTAAACGTTAATCATAAATATAACTTTTCTTTCGCTAGTCTTATATGCGATAAGAAAAGGGATTTGAGAAAACTGCTCTCATGACGAACGTAAGCCGAACAGAAGCTTTCATTACGGTCTGTGCAATAAACAGCGAATGGAAGAGAGCAAATGAAAGAATATAATGTATAAAATGATGTAAATAAATTGATTTCCGGCACGGAAAAATCCGGGTAAATGCGAGTTTCTCATTTTTTCCATTATATTATTTCTAAAACAGCTTCTTCGCCCTTTTCATCATACTTTCCTTTGAATCGGTTGAACAGTTTTTCAATTTCGGTTATGAACTTTTGATGATACTGGTTTATCAGGTCATCTGTTGGATTTTCCACTTTCGGCAAATGTATCGGTTTACCAACTGAAAGATAACCAAACATTATTAACGAAAATCCTACTTATCATTGGCATTTTATGCTGAATGCGTCAGGGAAAAAAATTTTAAATAAAAAAATGTTTTTAAAAAAAATTTCTTATTACACGATTTGCTTAAAAACAAATTTTCGTATCTAAACATTAAATCGTATTTTCCAATCAAATTATCAGTTTCCGTTATTGTTATAAAAGTTTTTCTAATTGTGCTGGTAAACGATTTTAAGCTTTCGTCCTAAAATATTAGTATGCGCATTTGTTGTACGTAAACATACACGATTATTTAAACATTACAGGTAAACTTTTTCCTTTTTTTTGTTTGGGTTCGCAAGATAGGAGCTATATTCTTTTTTTATCGGATATGGAGCCAAGAAACTCTTTCAAAACAGAAACAGTCGAGAAAATAAGCGGAGAAAGAACATTGGAGACACTGTAAGCAGCTGTAAAACCGAGTTTTAAAATTTGAGAATAAAGTAAATCACGCTTAAAACACGCGATCTGTGTAACAAATGTGATAGGAACCTTCAGGCCTTCTTCTTCTTCATCCGCCGTCTCCATTTTGAAGGTTGGCGATCCACATTTGGAATATCTTTTTTATCAACGGCTGATCGGAAAAGTTTTGTTGAGGAACAGTTGAACCAGTGGCTAAGATTGTCCATCCATGAAATTTGACGTCTTCCTCTCGATCTCTTCCCGGCAATTTTACCCTCAAGTAGTATTTTTAGAATGGTATGCCTCGATCCTTTCATGATGTGTCCCAAATATTGTAGCTTCCGTTTTTTGATGGTTTGTAGGAGTTAAAGATTCTTTCCCAGTCTGTTAAGTACTTCAATATTCTTCACTTTTTGGGTCCATGCTATTTTTAGGATACGTCGGTAGCAGTACATCTCAAAAGTGCTGATATTTTTTCCTAGTGTTGAGTCTGGTGTCTAGTATTCACAACCATACAGTAGGATGGAGAAGATGTAGCATCTCAGAATTCCGATTCTCAGTTCTAATTTGAATTCTTGATGTGTGAATAGATTATTCATTCTTATTAGTGCTCTTCTCGCTTGCTCAATCCTGCTACGTATCTCGGGTCGGGAAGTACAATTTTCTTCGAGTATACTTCCCAAATACTTGATGATGCGTGGGACTTGTTCAATTTTTTCACCGTTTATTTTTATCGAGCATTTAATTTGCTTCTTTGAGAATGCAATTACTTTTGTCTTGAATGCATGGATTTTTAACCCGTATGCAGCACTTTTTTCCAGAATCTTATCTAATATACACTGAAGTTCCTTATTGCTGGCTGCCAAGATTAAACTGTCATCAGCATACCGAAAGTTGTTCAAGGTAACACCGTTTATTTTGAATCGTCATTATCTTCAAGTACCTCATGGAATACAGCTTCCGCATATACATTAAAAAGAAGGGGAGACATGACGCAGCTTGGCGTACTCCTTTCTTAATGGCTGCTTCTGCTGCTAATAGTTTGATTCCAGTACAGACTACTAATTATCCTGAGATCATTCTTGTCCATAGGTATGTTCTTCAAAATATTCATCAATTTATCATGATTCACACAATCGAACGCTTTCTGGTAGTCAATAGCACATGCGTAGACATTAGCGTTCAATTGCAAATAAGGCTTCACGAACGCCCACTCCATTTCTAAAGCCAAACTGAGTGGTAGTACTTATTTGGTATTCGCAACGGTTATATATTCATGTATGAATTATCTGGAGGAAAATTTTCAGGGCGTGTGACATGAAGCTAATTAAACGGTAATCACCACATCGGCTCTGGACACTCGTCTATCCACTCCAAGTGATGAAATTTGCTTGGAGCCCAAGATTGTGAGTGGATTGCTAGTGGTCTACCATTCTTATGCAGTCTGGATACGAGAGGTGGTATTTAATGAGAGCTGTATTTGGAAAATACAGTTCCGCCACCAAAACTACTAGCGGGAGAGCCATGCCTTAGCTTCTTTGATTAGCACCAAGCTTGCCGAACAAGAAATTACCATCTTGCATGACGTGGACCAGCAGGACTTCCCTGGTTGTCTGATTCACGTTCTACCATCATAAATGAGACCGGCACTGATGGTAAGAGTGACTACTTACTAGAGAATTTACACTAGCCAGACAGCCATTTGCCCCGTGGGGCACCTTCAGGATGCAATGGATAATTAGGGCATTTAGCCAAGTAAAAGCGATTTGGAAAAGAATGGGGAGACTGTGGGAGAGGAATGACAGTTCAGTCAGCGAAGTAATAGAACCAAGAATGGGAAGATGGAATCGGGTTACGAGATACAAGGAAGTAGGATTAGTGAAAAGTGGAGCATAAACGGAGCGTCACAACTTATAGCGGCAAGCTTTACATAGAGGAATAATATTATTTGATGGAATCCTACTAATAAAACTTCTATTAGATTAGAAGGTGCAGATGAAAGGAGATCGATCGCTGCGTTTCCATCGATACCGGAATAACCGGGAACCTAAAGAAAGTCAATTTGCGTAGTCATTGAAAAGAATAGAACAAATAGAAAGGATGGTGGCATCAGCGGAAGGAGATAGAGAAGATCTAGATAACGCTAGAAGAACGCGCTTAGAGAATCCAAAACAATAAGGAATTTGGAAGGACCTCTAGAAGAGGAAATACAGGAAACGTCTTGTAGGATAACAATTTCTTCAGTAGTAAAGGTAGAGAGCAAAATGAAGGAAGTTTAAGCGGCTGAGAGTGGCTGAATGGAGGGCATGAAATGAATTCCCATCATCACCAGTTCCATCCGTCGATAATTATATCGGTAATAATAATTCGAGTAATAATCCTGGTCACCTGTTGCACGGAGCTTGCCTACAGAATTTACCGTTATTTAAAAAAAGCAAATAACATGTCCTATTTTGTATTGTATTTCTTGCGCAGTTAATCACTGAAATATTTAAATTCAAAGGCAACATTATTATTGTCCGTATTAACTGCAGCTAAAAAGATTATAAAAACAACAGTTAATAATCTGTACGAGATATTTTTTGCTCGTCTACTCATATTGCTGGGTTTTTCTCTCTCTTATATTAGCTGCCTTGATACAATGGCAATTGCTTCAGTGATGAACAACTCTACAATTTATTGGAATATTTAGCCGATAAATCTAGAATATCACTTGTTTGTTTTCGCCTTCTACATTGCAAATACGAAAATAACTTTTACCGATGGGGCTCTAGTTTTAACAAGAATATATTTTTGCTTTGTACACAAAAAAAAATCGCAAACAAAAAATGTGTTAAAGACGTCATCAATCATTCTTCAATTATCTAGAAATTTTACCCCAACTAAAAAATTTTTACTCTATTTCGCATTTTTTAAAAATAAACGGAGAGCAATAAAATTTTCCTTCTTTTTTTTTTCATGTACATATTTTAAAACAATTACGAAAATACAGTGTAATATTTTAAATACGCAAAAAAAATTATAATCCTCAAAAAACACATCCTCAATTTAATGTTTCTGAGAATAATGTAAAATTTTTATTTTATTTTTTTACGTTTTCGATGGCTTATTTTCCTACATTTTTTCGCAGTTCAGCAAAGAAAATATTACGAAACATTAGAAGTCCAAAAATGTACAATTTGAATTTCCGTCTGTTAAACAGTGAGGAACATAACGAACAAAATTACTTACCAACAGTGGTGAGGGGGGTTTTATACGGTAACAATCCAAAATAATTCTGCAGAATTCCTCGACCTTTTATCAGCAACAATGGCGATCTCGTTATTTCTTTGAATTTTTTTTGCACAAATTTGTATATTCTCCAAGAACACTGATCGTACGTATTCGTTTCACCGAAAGTGAACACCGGAACCAAAGAGGCGCTATAACATGAAGTCAGATTGAAGTAAACAAATAGATCTCATAATGAACATTTCTAATTACAGCGCGGAATGACTGTTTCTGTTTGGGCTGACAAGAATGGAACTGAAAAACTTCTTCTTTTGAATAATTCATCATATTTTGTTATGTACAAGAGGATATTTTAATTTGGTCATTACATAAAAGATACATACATATATATATATTTGTAATAAAGAAATTTATCTTTGCGCTGGTTTGAACATTTTTCAGCATACATACTCGGTGAGTTACTTACTCGCGAAACCGAAAAAAAGCCAGTTTCGCAATTTCTTGCTTGACGTATTTTATGTTTTTCTCTTTCTTCTTGATTGTTCACTGAAACAGCTTGACTGTTGGAACTGTTAATCGAAATTACTTATCATTATAATAGTTGTATAATTCGCAATATTTAACCACGTAAACACACAATTAATTATCATTTAAATTTAAAAATAAAAATGGTTCTTTTCGGATAGTTTCCCATACGGTTTATTTTTAGGTTGGTTCATTTTTTGGTTAAAATAATTTTTTCGTTCATTCGAAGAAGTGTGACTTATATAAGCGGTATCGATTATAAAAACAATTTGCAAAAATTGAAACGGCTTATTTAAACAATTCACAAGACTGATATTAAACAGGTTTTTTATTATAAAAAGGTAACCAAAACGCTGTACGATACCATTTAGAATTTGATTAAATAAATAGTTGATGTTTATACCGTTGTCGCCATAAAAATTCGCAATAGTACGAATTTAAATGTTTTCGAGCTGTTCGACATTGAATCTTACTTTCAAATTATGCTTTTGATTACATTCAGTACCTCGCGTATACGCACCAGACACAGGATCGAAAAATTTCTCGAATCGTCCACAACCAAATGTTTATAATTCGTTTGCTCAACTTCGGGTATTTTGCTAAATGCTTTCCATTTGCCAGGTATTATTCGTATTCCGTGGTAGGATTCATTATTTAATTACATTTAATAATGCTTCCGAAGTTCGGCTGGAAACTGTGTCTTCTCTACAGACTTTTCTGAATAGGCCATTTTTTTATAAAATTAAACTACTGCTACCGGATATTTTAAGACAACTTGAGGCTAAGCACACTCCAGCCAGTATCATGAAATCCCCTATGAGGATGCGTGTAATGAAACCGCTGTAGCCACGGCGTCGAATGTTAAAATCAATGAGTTTTTCACTTCACGATTATGATATCATGATATCACGATATGCCCATTTCGGTCCACTTCTGGATGTAGTGTGATAAGTTAAGTTGGCCTAATCTGCCGCGCTGGCCCGGACAATTGGGAGATGAAGTTTTTCACTTACTCTTATAAAATTTGTCCACTGATAGAAACATTATTACTTCATTGATACTCGAAACGTAGTCAATTGTAAATATGAACATGCATTAATAGGTCTGTTTTAACCGGACATTACCGAAAAAGTGCGACCAAGAAAGCTGTTGGGAAAAAATTAATCGAAAAAAAGGTTTTCTTTTTCTCCAGGTCGGCCTCATTGTAATTGATTAAATAAAAGATCAAAGCAGAAATCAAAATTAAGATCAAAAAATTTTTGAATACGTAATTAATAAAATTGCATTATTATTGTCCGTTTACTCTTTCTCCTTAGCACTTGCGTTTTTTTTGTTTATTTCTTGATCTTAAGTTCCGTTTCTTTTTTGACTGAGCCCCCCCCCCCCATTAACAGTATCATAAAGTTTAGTGTAGAGCGACATTACTTATGCTTTGCAATCATACATTTGGCATTCTTTTAGATTTACGGCTTTTCGTTTGCTGTTTTCTGCCGGCCCGGATTAAATGTATGATAGGCCCGGGGCTACGGAAATATTAGGAGCCTTTTTCGGAAGTGACAAAATTATCAGTTTTATAGAATAACTATATTTTCCTTAATGTAATTTAATTCTATTATTTTGAATTTACGAATTAACATATAATTATTAATGTAAATAAAACTAAATATCATGTAGGCAATGGATAGAATTTTCGATGCCAAAAAAAAAAAATATATATATATATATATAATTTTAAACAATGAATTTTTCAGCAAATTTTAACCAAAGATTTGCATAAAAGGATAGTGTATGTGCGTGTGTTGCGCGTGTACACACGCACACACATTCATACAGACATTTCCTAAAAACGTAGATTCCGACTCGTTATACCTTAAAACAAATTTCTGATACGTTTTTACGAAACTCAAAATTTTACTATTACGAAGTTTCTTTCTCCAGGAAGAAATAAAAATGAATACAAAATTATTAACAAATAAATGTATTAAAAAATGCACATGCTCCTGTAAATTTAATTCTATTAATTTAAAAAAAAAACAAAAAAACTTGATGTACATATATGACAAATGATAGATTAATTTTTTATTACATGTCGGAAATGGGCGTCTCTTGGGGGCCCCTCTATAAAGCGGGGCCAGGGGCTGCAGTCCCCCCTAGACTCTCATAAATTCAGGCTTGGTTTTCTGTGTAAATCAGCTTTGCCAGTTTGTTTCTAATGATGGAAAATGTGTTATTTACCGTGACAATGAATTTAAATATCGTCTAATGAAAAATTAATTTTTAACTTCATAATCATCGTGAATTACAAAAAAGGGAATAATATTGTACAAAATGATCGTGTTAGGAAATTTACTTTATAGCGGCATAATATCTACATTGATATGTTAAATTTCCAAATATTTTTAAAGTTTTTAGTAAATACGCACGAGGTATCATTTGCAATCAAATTAATAAAATCCTGTAAAACAATAAATTTTACGAAAGAGCAGGCATATCGCCATTATTAGATTTGGATCTTAATAAAAACACAAATTAGAAGCGCAACAACAATATAAGAATATCGTATGGTTAAGAGAAGTTGTAATTAAATAATTCATTAACAACAACCTTTTCGCTCTGTTGCTTTTTCCGAATTCTCAGGGGAGCGGCTCCCTATTGACCATCCTGTGGCGCCCATGTTTGAATTCCATGTAAAAGAGAAATTAGATGCTTGCAGAATGTATCAAAGATGAGAATACATTTCCGCATTTATCACTGCGTAATTTGATTAAAATATTTGATCAAGTTAAAAACCGCAAAAAACATAAATAAAAATATGAAAACATAAAAACTTATTTCTGTTTACGATCATGTATTGGTGAAATACAGTTTTTAGTGCCAAATAAGCTCATCATTAATAAACATAACTTGATGTTTGATGCATACATATAGCGTGAACAATAAAAAAACAATCGGATAAATTTAAAAATAATGACAAAATTAAATTAAAATAATGAAACTAATCGCTTCTCTTTTGAATGCGGGATTACCAATTTAAAGTTTTTTACACTTTTAAATAATGACGTGAAAAAAGTGATTTTTTTTAAATGGAATATTTTATTACCAAGTTCATGCTAAGTAGAATTTGTTTAATTTCTGATACTCATTTTCACTCTTAGTCGCTAGAATAGTAAAAAAAAAGTAAAACGTTTGAAATTCGCACGGATAATAAATTCGCAACTATTGTAATATAAAGAATGTTCGAATACTACCAGAAACTGTTGAGCCAATTTTGCAAATTTCATGTATCCTGATGAGCAAAAATAACTCGAAAAAAGATAACGCATACGAGAAATATCAAAAATAACTTCAAACTGAATTAATCACTAGTGATTGATGCGAAGGGGTGGGGGATTGGGGGCAAGCACTTCTATTTCTGTTTTTATAACAAAACTTTACAGTCTAATATCTACTTTAATTTTTGAATATAAGTACAATTTGCCGCTCGAACTGGTTAAAAATATTTGACTGTAACAAATTATTGCAATTATTAAAGAAAGTTAAAAAGTAGAAAACCACAGTTATTTTATTTTTTTCTTTATTTTAAACGTAACAGTTTTAAAATATAGAATTTTTACTAATTACTGTTCCAAGAAAATATTTTTCGAGTCGTCTTTATCTTGATAGTGTTGAGTTTGAATTTTACCTTCTTTTAGCATTAGAGAGAATAGTGTATGCAAACGATTATTTTCTGTTTATGTTTCTTCCATATCGTTTTCTGATCGCATGCGGTTCAAACAGGGCTTACCTTTTCTACATCTGCATATTTAATGAGTGATAGATTATTTGCCGGGCATTATATTAACTTTTGTAAACCATTTTTTCATTAATCATTAGTTCCATAAGATCATTGCTCTATTTTTATTTATTCTCAGGATCTAATGGATTTGAGTATTATTATAAATAATATCATGCGGATAAGTCCATGACCTGTTTGTTAAAATTGATAAATATAAAATAAATAAATTCCTTAGCAATAAACAATAAATAAGAATGGATTTACTTTATTAAAGTAAAATAAATACCTTAATTTAAAAAAACGTTTTCGGGCTATATCATCAACTAACAATGCAGAGTATACTCGAAAGTAAAAACACTTAGTTTTAATTGGATGTGTGTGAGTTCCATACCCTTGACAGGGCGTCGGGATTGTGAAGTTAAGGTTCACAATGTACTAAGCCCAACGGCACTAATGAGAGTAGGGGGGCCAGTTCCTTTCTCTCGGCCGCCTTTACTTTCCCAGATTTCTCTGGTACCCAATTATTTCAGGCTGGGTAAGTTTGGGAGCGATTTGGATCCGGGACGAAACAAGTCTCGAACCCGTGACCTCCGACTCTTTGTATTATTATTAGCTGATGATGCCCGAAAATATTTCTAAAATAAGTTATTTTAATTTATCAAAATGAATTTTAAACCTTTTTTTTTTTCGCTATTAGGGAATATATTTATTTTACGTTTAATGAATAGTTTCATTTAAATTTTCGATGCGCTTGTACAGTAATTTAAATTTCGTTTAATTTAGTAAGTTTTTGATGAATGCGTCGATTATTTCATTGTCCGAATATTGTTTTATATTAAGCTGATTATTAATTTTTCAAGTTCGAACTTAAATTTACGAATTTGGATCAAGTGTTTAATGTGACACTTAAGTACTTAGAAACTTTGTAAAATTGGTTAATACACACATCTGCTTCTACCTATCATCTACAATATTATTTACTATCGCTTTCTCCGAATGGATTTATAATCGTTATTTAATCATCACTTCTATTTCATACATTTGCAGAACTACACCGGAAATCTAAACATGTCTATCATACATCTTACCTTCAGGACTACCATCTTGCTTATATTGCTCGACAAAATAAATGGTACGTTGCTTGGTGTTTACCTATTCCTCATTCCAGTTACGAATGGGTTCTATATGAATTAATCCACATTAGAAGAAGCCATTTCAGCGTTATTAGCGTTTATGTTGCACTTAAAGTATAGGAAAATTAAAGAGTAGAAAACAATCTTTTATACAATAATAAATCAGTAAAATTACCCAGTTTGCAACGCCAGCCTAACAAAACCCTTCCTGTTACGTAGAAACAATTTGTTTGTTCCAGGGTATGACATGATCATTTCAGCGACTCCTCCAACAATTAAAATGCACACGTTACCAGGAGGTCCGTTTAAAATATATTTTATGTTAGTAGCTGATGACGCACTCATACCTGCAAAGCATTTAAGCGATGTTAGAAATCTGTTCTTAACGATAAGTTCTGCGATATATCGAAAAAACAGAAAAGTTCCGAGAATTTAGAACGAACCAAAAATAACGCGACTATGATTAAACATCAGGGTGCATGCTCATTCAGACATAGAGATGAGACGCGAATGCGACGGTTGGAAGTAAGAGAAAAATAAGAGGCTGTAAAGATGATGCACATTAGCGATTGAAATAAAAAAACAGCTTGCATCGGGATACAGGATTACAGATGTAGTTAAAATTTCACGCAGTGAATCTTTTTTACTATAAATGGACTTCAAATCAGTTTGCCTTATAAAATTTCTACCAAGGACGATGAAGAAACTTCTTATTAGTTGGCTACAATTAATTCTAAGAGAGGTAATTTTAATAGGAACATAGTCACTAGCGTAGAAACTTTCAAGAGTTTAACTGAGGTAACGGAAACGTAAAGAAGGGATCAAGAAAGCAGAGGAAGGGATTTAAAAGAAAGATGACTGAGCGGATCTGAATAATCGATAATGATAAAGATTTCGAGAACAATTTTTATTGAAATTAGCGCTTCGGCATACCTCTTCATAGATGTGGAAGAAAACTGAGAATTAAATTAAGAGAAAAATTACGATGATAGGACATTTACTGCGGTTAAGCCGAGAAGAAAAACGAGGTTATTGTGAGGATAATTAAGAAAAAAATTAATATTAGCATTATACGATTGGAAGAAAGAACGAATATTTTGAAGTAAGTAATACCATTACAAGCTTTGACAAAACGTACGTATTGACCTACCACATTAATTAATAAATTTGATGGTAAAAAATGCATCTGCAAGTAGCGGCATTCTTTAGGTATACGCCACTGTACGCACTGAGTGATTTAATATTTATTATGCTTCACACAACCTTCTCTACTAACAGGTAATTCGTTTAATGAATTATAAAAGTGTTTACAACTTGGAAGGCCTTTCCACTTTAATTTTTTCTACGATAATACGTACAAGTATGGGAAAGTTGTCTTTTCGTGAAATAAAGGAAGCAAATAATGGCACGCAGTGTTACATACCGTACGATGAAGAAAACTACCAGGCAAATAACTAGCCAATTTTTCCAGACCGTTTTCCATAAAGCGGAATACATCGAAAAAAATTGTATTTTCTTTTGTTCGAAAAATCCTCTTTGAAAATTAAATATAAATTCTCCTGACTGCCCGGTGTTGTGTTTAATTCAGTTTCACTCTAACTATTTACTCTGATACTGTGCAACTCACATAATGCGTAGTAGTTTTTGAGTTTTAAAAAAATCCTTCATATCACGTACATCCTTTACCCGTATATTTCTTGTACTTTTACATATTTTAACTTATCCATTTTAAACTAACAATGTGAAGAACATTAAGAAAGCTAAGAAAATAATAAAATTATTTACCTTCACTTTACACACCATATACAGTTCATTTAAACATGTGGATAAGCAATTAAGGATTTTTTATCTAAAACTGTATGCTTCTCTTCTGAAATTTATTTGTTTTAGATAAAAAATAGTACAGAATGAGACGATTATAGCGCAAGGGTATATCGTTTATTCATTCATCTATGTGTTTCCTTGCCGGTGGTAAGGGTTGATAAAAATTATATTATAGAATTGAAACTTATAACTGGCCAAAAAAATAAAGAAAGTTACATACATTTTTATGTGTTGATTGGTATTTTAGTTAATGTGAGTTTTATGTAAAATATGCAAGTCAGTGATATTAATGATAAACGATATTACTTATTACGCCTACCGAAGAGCAAATTAAATATATGCTACAGAAGTAATTTATCCTGATTTAGTAAACACTAAATATGTGCTTTTGTAGGGTTCTGCAATGGTGAAGATACAGAAAAAAAGATGTACAATCAATAAAAATAGTAGGAAAGATAAATGTTTAGTATTGAGATAGTATTTTGAAAACATATCGTAAGATTTCTTCAGAAACGTACGATGGGAAGAGCAAATGGGTAGGTATTAATTATTGGTAGCGAGACAGTTTAGATTAATTTTGAAAACAGATAACTTACTATAAGGTATGTATAACATATATGCAAGAACACGCAGTGCGTATTTGCATGATCCTGTGGGGGTGATGGAGTTGGAAAAAATTACGATCGAACAGTAAAATGGGAGGAGGGAGGAGTTTAATTAATTGTTGGTACCGTGATAAGTATAGGTAGACTAATTTTGAATTCTTATTATCTGAAATTCAGAGATATGTTGTGCGAAGGGAAAAGGAGCGTAATATTAATTTTGACAGCAGGGTGGTGTACTCCGGCTAAGTTTTAAAGTTCATTACACGTTACTGGAGAGGTACGGTGTGACCTTTTGTAGATATTGCAGCTTCGACGGACTGTTGAATGCATGGAAAAATAAAAAAATATTAAATAAAATAAAAAATAATACATTGCTCGATGATGAAAAATAATTTAAAAAATTTATTTCATAATACAATTATAAAGATCAGACTTTTAAGGATTAGGGCTTCGACGAACTTGAGAAAAAAACAAGTATTTTAAAAGATAGGAAATTTAGGTTGAGAAGGTGGGTAATTTTCTTGGTATATGGGGTAGTATATTCCGATTAATTTTGAATACTTATGCTCAAAAATTATAAAACCATCCGGAGTAAAAGAAGAAGCAGTAAAACCTATGTTTTGATGCTTGGATTATTGTTGAATACTGATGGTCTGAATTTTAAAATTTGATAATTCCTTCGGATGGGATATTTTTAATGCTTTACTTTGAAAATTGTGCGACGCAGAAGGAAAGGAAGCAGAGGTTAATTTTTGTTATCCAAATAGTATATTTTAGCTAGTTTTGAAAATTGGGACCGGATTATCAAAAACATGTAAGACGGAAGGTTCAGATTAGTTTAAGGGACAGAAGTAAATTTTTGGTTAATTATGCATACCTACTGTTAGGTGGGGCAAGTGGGCTAAGTTTAGTTTTAACATGTGAACACGAGTTCTGTTCAATTTTAAAAATGGGAGGTCGAATTACCAGCTGGATACCACATAAGAGGCAAAGGTTGAGACCCTTTCTTCAGGCGATGATAGGATTACCAGTCTAGTACAACATAAGTGGCTTCAGTCTGAGCTAAATTTTAAACATAAATGGAAACTTGTGGTCGGATTAGCAGATAAGTACACTGTGGAGGGGTAAGGTTAATTTTACAGTGTGCACACGGTGCACCGAGCGTGAAAGGAAGATATCCGCATTTAAAATCTGGTGCTACCGAAAACTTAAGAATAGAGGAAAATGAAAAAGTTTTGATATTAAAAGAAGAAAATTAAAATACAAAGCGCATAAAATATTGGCGATGCAGGGTAAAATACAATCAAAACCGATCAAAGGAGGGAAAAGATTGCAACTAAGAGCCACTAACATACCAGCCAACTCAACATGTAAAAACCTGAAAGAGATTATAAATGTACGCCAAAGATCGAAAAATAATGATGTACGCAATCTCTTGATTCAGGAGATGCAACCACGATGACGACGACACGGTTTTTGGGTTACACCCCCTTCACATCCTTTTGCCAGCTCTGCCAGAAGTTAGCGTATTATTGTACCGATAATATTTCGAATATTATCATTATTAGTGGACATACTGGCATCAAGTTGTTTAATGTAATTACGAATTTCATTAGGTGCGGTTAATATCACCTGTGCTAAAGTTTGGCTGTTATTCTTTAGGAAGTTTGAAATAGAGCGAGTACACTGATTTTTGTTGCATTGGTAATTAGTTGTAGGGTGAGAGTTTTGTCTATTCTTTGTACAGTAATTCGGTTTTATGTTAGTTTTCGTGTAGCAATCTGAACTAGATTTAAGGAGTACAAAAATGCGCCGTACTGTTTATTGTTTTGATTACAGAATTCCCAAAAACGATCACCTTTTGTATTAATAGTGGAAAGGAATTCGTTGAATCGATTATTTCTTTACGTATTGAGCATCTGACGTACCAGTTTAGACATAAAATAATAAATATTTTTTTAAATATTCAATATTATTAAGTAACATATTTCCAGCGAGAACACTTTTGCTATAAGTCTTAATTCTGGGAGCTCTATTTGAATGATAACAGGTTTTTAAAAAATGGGTGCAGGTTTTAATAAGTATGGAAAATATAGTAGCATTAACTTGGTGAATGATGCAAGACAAGTTCAATATAAAACGAGTTCGCAATTTGCTCAAGTTTGATAGTTTAAATTTTCTAGAAATTATACAAATAAGTTTTGAACGAAAGAAAGAACATCAGAATATGGAGCTACTTAATAAATCAAAAAAAAAAAAACCTATCAGGAAACAACTAATGATATTCAATTTCTGGCTTCTAGAAAACATTGAACTAATTATTATTGTCCAATTGAAATAAAGATAAAAAAATGTATCTCTACAACGATGTAAATTAAGTCATAGACATAGAAACGTACCCGAGAAAAAACTTGGAGTATGTTTGTACTTTTTAAGGAAAAAATAATGCGGAACACGTAGTGACAAGAGAAAGCGGTAACTGGAGCAGAAAGTGAATTTATGAATGCTACCCAATTTCTAATTTGTCGAAAAGGTTTAATTAATCATTAGCCTAGAATTTCTGTAATGAAAAACATACGTATATTTATATGTTCTTAACGACATGTCCATAGCCATAGAAATTCATTATGAAAGGAATTTAATGATTGTTAAATTAATTGACTAAACACTTTTACTTACCCATTAATAAACCCAAATCTCTGAGAATCGGGATTTTAAATGTAGGATCCATTGAAATTATGTGTGGCTTTAAACCAGGATAAGCTTCATCGAAACGGTTTGCATTAGTTATCAGATTACATCCAGAACCGTAACATATAATTCCATGAGGAAAAGTAGCGAACAAGTAATTTCTATCAGGCGGTAGCTCAGTTGTTTTCACTAATTTTATTGGGAAATAACGCTTCAGCATCTTCCAACATTGCAAATTCCCAGCGGCTGGATGCCTATATTTCGGAATGAAAGTGTTATTTTAAATCAAATATATACCTGCAAATTTAAGAACAATTTTGAAAATATCAATGATGTTGACAGGAGTACACAGTGCGTTCCATAAATTTTGGGACTATGTTTTAAAATCAATATTACTTTCGCCACTTTCATGAAATTTTGGAAACTAGTTTGTACAACTCTCTTCTCTTCACAAACGAAGTTTCGGAACAATCAGATTATTTTTAGCAGCGCAGTGATAGGCCGTGCAATCGTCTCTTGGTACACATGGTCATAATTGTTATGATCCTTTTTTAACCTCTTCAGTCGAAGCAAAATGGGCCCCTTTCAGCAAGATTTTCAACTTGGACAAAGAAATTAATCCGGAGGACTCAGATCTGGCGGGTATGGGGAGTGGTTGAGCACTGAAACCATTTTTCTTGCCAAAAATTGTGCATATCAATTGCAGCGGTATGCGTCGGCGCGTTATCGTGCAACAAAAAAAAACGGCCGATCCTTCCAGAATCGTTCTTAATAATTTGTTGAACGATACTTTTTGGAATAGCACTTCGATGTTCTTTCAAAACAGCTGCTACGCGATTGATGTTTTCATCTGTTTTCGCTGTGCAAGAGTCTTCAATTGAATCATCATCCAATGAAAATCGGTTATACCAACGAAATATGCTAGTACGCGACATTACGGACTCCGAATAATCCACTTTTAACATTTCAAATGTTTCAGTAGCATTTTTAACCGCTTTAAAACAAAACAAAATGTTGTTCCAAATTTTTTTCCATATTAAAATTATGACCGCGTGTACTAGGAGACGCTTGCATGAACTGTTACTACGCTGCTACAAATTATCCGATTGTTCTGAAACTTCGGGTGTGGAGAAAAGAGTGTTTTGTACGAACTAGTTTCCAAAATTTCATGAAGATGGCGTAAGTAGTATTGCTTTTAGGAAGGCAGTTCCAAAACTTGTGGATGCACTGTGTATTCAATATAAATTTAGTATTAATCGAATCGTATTTTTTTTTTTTTCTAGCTTCGTCGACATGAACATTGACCCAAGAACTGGGGAAGGAAAAGAAAGTGTAATTAGATCTCTGCGCGACCAAAAATCGCAGATAAAAAGAATACAAGAGCCGGCATAACAGAAGGAGAACGAAAAGAGATGACGAAGGACACCTTACAAGGAGCAGGTAGATCCATTAGTACTAGTGACGAGTAGAAAGAGGAACGTTCGTTAATGATACATATATATTATTTTTTTAATTGCATGCTTTGGGCACATCAACAGTGGAACTTAATCTACGCAGACAATTGCACATTATATAAGGAAAAGATTAGAAATTTAGGAGATAAAGGATGCTAAGAAAAGAACTATATTGGGAGAGCGGATTACAAGAATAGCGTGGTCACCATAAGAAGTAAGGGGCCAAGGCGCAGAAGATTAGGAAGAGCATTTTAAAAAAATATGGTCAGGA
Source organism: Icerya purchasi (assembly GCA_039619475.1). Taxonomy (NCBI): domain Eukaryota; kingdom Metazoa; phylum Arthropoda; class Insecta; order Hemiptera; family Monophlebidae; genus Icerya; species Icerya purchasi. The sequence goes on from CM077116.1 coordinate 80,476,057, forward strand.
TCACCTATTAAAAGAAGAGTAAAAAGGCAAAGGTGACGACGAAACGGAGAAGATATAAGTGAGAAATCGAAAAGCAACGAGGGGAGGAAACTGCGTTCAAGCACAGAAAATAGATTGTGCTGAGAGGTAAACGTTGCAGAGAAAGAATGTTGAAAAATCAAGGATGAGGCAGAAGATTAGATGAACAAGCAGGTAGAGGGAGTCAGGATTAGAAAATGAAGAGGAATAATAGTTGCTCTATAATTTAGAATGAGAAGCTGCAGAGAGAAATGAGATGTTGCTGGACTCAAAAATACGGAGATTTCGTTCGGTAGAACAAGTTAAACAAGCTAGCCGATCTGCTAAGTTATTGCCCTCGATTTTTAAGCGCCTAGTCATCCATGAGAAATCAATTTGGGCAAAGTGACCAAGAAAAAGATTATGAAGTAGAGAACATATTAGAAGAATTATATAGTCAGTGGAGTGGGTAGGAAGAGATAAGAATATTCTGAAGGATCAGAAAGGAAGAAATAATATGACACTCCAAAACTGCAGTAGACTCGGCGTAGGAAACTGAACAAAAGAAAGAAAATTTAAAGGACTCAGAGTAGTTGAGCAAAGGATAAAAAAAGGCTGCACGAACACCACAGGATCGCTTAAAGCGGTCAGCGAAAATTGCAATACAGTTTGGGAAAATAGAGCTTAGAGTATTTAAGAATTCCGATTTAATAAAATTCTGAGGAGTGAATTTCGATGGAATTGTTGTAAAAATGTTATTAATAGGATAAAAATAAGAAAAAAAGTTGAAGGAAAAGTAAGGCGGCGTATCGCGAAAAAAAGTGTATGGTGGAAACTGAAGGAAGTAGACAAATGAGAGATAGATTTAATCGAACAGAACAGAACAGAACGTATATTTGGCTAAGTACAGTAATACAGTATTTATAAACAAAATGCGTACCAGCTCGAAAGAGACTTAACCGCATTACATTAGAGTGATAAAATAGAATATTTACGTATTGTTAACAAAAATATAAACACTATACAAAAAAATACAAAGGGCAAAAAAAGTATAACAAAAAACCCAAAATAATCAAAAATTACAACCAATTGCTACCATTGAAAACATTACTTAACAGCCTAGAGCTATCACTAACTAACTAAATTGTGTTTAATCCGACGATGCTTATATTTAACGTACATCCGGGTTAGTTGCTCGGAATTATAATCGCCTATATTCCTGATAAGCATATTGCTATGGTAGGAACAGCCATGAAAAAATTTATTTGTTGTATTAATTATAAAATCTTTTACATAAGGCAATTATAACCAGTCATGCATATTATCTATTTTAGTCCAGCGGGGAACGTTTAAAATACACCGACAACATCTATTCTGCAGCAACTGAAGTTGATTAAAATCGGAGTTTGAAATCGAGCACCAAACGGGAGCTGAATAAGTCAATATTGGTCTAATAATACTTTTATAGATAATAAGCTTGTTTGCGGTGTTTAAGTAAGATCTCCGATTGATAATTGGGTACAAAGCTGCAATGGTTCTATTTGTTTTCGCTTCAGCGTATTTTAAGTGCTCCTTAAAAGATGATCTTTTATCTAGAATTACCCCAAGATATCGAACATGATTAGCCCATTTAATCCTGGTGCCATTAATAATCAATTGCCTTGGAGGGGTGGGATATCTACGAGTAAAAAGTATTGCTTCTGTTTTAGTTGGATTAATTTCAATTTTCCATTTTTCCAAAAATTTTAAAACCCGAAAACTATGCAGCTGTAGACGATTATAAATAGTAGACGTTCTATACGAGCTACAGTATATAGCCGTATCATCAGCATATAAAGCTAAACTCGTGTGTTGCAACTTAGGGAGATCGGACAAGTAGACTGAAAAGAGAAAAGGGCCCAGCACACTACCTTGAGGAACTCCTGCGACGGCAGTTTTGGTCATTGACTTACCGTCTTGTAATGAAACGTAAAAAGTTCTATTCTGTAAGTAACTTCTAATCAATTTGATTAGATATTTCGGGAAATTATATTTTAACATTTTGTAAATCAGCCCGTCGTGCCAGGTCGTGTCAAATGCTTTTGCAATGTCAAATAGAATTAATCCAGTGTGTTTGTTTATATTAAAGTTGTGCGTCACATGATCAGTAATCCTAGCAACTTGATGCGTAGTAGAATAACCTGGTCTGAAACCAAATTGTTCCACTGGAAGTATGTTATTACTATCGGCGAAATTACGAAGCCTGTGTAGCATAACTTTTTCCGCTATTTTGCTTAAATTGCTAAGTAAACTAATGGGTCGTATATTATTCACTTGGGAAGAGTCTTTGCCTGGTTTAGGTAGCGCAATGATTTTGGCTACTTTCCAGAAATTTGGAAAATAGCCGAACCACATTGTAGCATTAATTATGTGCGTTAACTCTAGTACCCCCTTCCGAGGAATCTTATTTAAGATTTTTGCCGGGATATTATCATCACCACAAGAGTTTTTTACTTTAGATTTCTTCAGGTACCTAAATATTTCAGCAGGTGAGGCAGGACAAAACTCAGAATGAAAAATAGGAGAACCTGTAATGTTATTGAAATCAGAACCAGTTAGTAAACGTTTTACTGTATTAGTGACTAAATTATTTTGATATGTAGACGCAAGACGCGTGCTCGTTTTATGAATATTTGAGTAATACTCGGCTAACAACTTCGCTTTTGCTTGATCCTTATAAACATACGTGTTAAGATCAGAATCAAATAGCGGTGGAATCACCCCACAGCTCTTACTATACCGCGAACATACTTTCCATAAACTTTTATCGTGTATTAACATTCGTCAGAAATTTTTGAAACTTATCATTTTTGGTTTTTCTAAGTACAAATCTGACAATTTTTGTTAAAAATTTGATTACAGGTTTCAGATAACCAATATTAAAGTGAAATCGGTATTTTGTATAAATCCTCCGAACATAGTTTTTAAGTTTAATTATATTACGGACAATACTCGGAACGTAAACTTGCGGGAACATCTGACACGTCTTTTTTGGTATAAATAGATTAATACTGTCAGTAATTAATTTAGTAAAGTTATTCAACCTGCTATCAATATCAGAATTATCTTTAATTGGTTGATTTAAATTAATACTATCTGTGATATATTTTTTGAAACTATCCCAATCCGCATTATTAAAGTCTATTTAAGAGCGGTTTTACATTATTAATAATCGTAAAAATCGGTTTATGATCAGAGATAAGATGATCAAACGTAACGGGGAGTTTTGCACTAACATTTTTTGCTACGATTAGAACTAAAACACTGCATCGAATCTGATTTGAAGAAGGAAAGTAAGTAGGTTCTCGAGGAGCTATTATTTGAAAATTGTCCCGAATGGACATATTGAATAAAATATTACCTGCTAAATTGTTGTTGAAGCAACCCCATATTCTACTTTTAGTATTTAGATCGCCAACTAAAATAACCTTTGGATGTAAGTTAAGAAGTGATCTAATGTCATCAGCAAATTTTTGTGTAAATCTAGGTGGCTTATATACGGCGCAAACAACAAACGAGTTTAAATTTTGATTAACATGACATAAAAAATCAGAATATATTTTAACAGCAATGCATTGTACGTGCATTAAACGAGGTAAACGCAGTAAGACATGTTTAATATTATTGTTTATAATTAATGCTACTCCACCACTTCTACGATTAACATCTTCTCTATACAATTTGAAACTAGGAAATTTAAGGTTATATGAAGAGTGCAATTTAGTTTCGGAAAGGGCCGTTATGTGAATCTGGTTATTGCAAATAAATTCATACAATTCCTCATACTTATTAGCGATTGAGTTACAATTCCAAGCAACTAGTCGTATCCCGTTATTATTGACAATCATTAGTCACAATTAAAAATAATTCTTACTTATAATTTCCGTAATCTTACCGATTACACTAAAAATACTCTTTTGATGCATGCCATTAAATTCATTTAATATGAGCTTAATTATAAGAAAAAATTTATTTACATTAATATTTCTAAATTTATTTAATAACGAAAAAAAAAACGAAAAATGATCAGGTTCAGAGTTATTCGGACTATTATGTCTAGTCACCTGCGCATAAGTTCTTTGTGGAAATTTGCCTGCATTGGAAGAGCAAGTCTTTAATTCTTGTGCTGTAGGTAAACCAGTTTGACGAAGAGAAGGCCTCTTTTCCTCCCTGGCACGAATGATACGCACAAAATGTGCACATTCGCTGGAATTTGCAGCATGAGGACCATCGCAATTGGCACACTTGATTAAATTAGAGCTGATACAAGCACCAGGGGGATACGAACACACCTATCAGGTAGGTTGCAATTTAGTGACACATGTCCAAAACGTTGACATTTATAGCACTGAATTACCGGACTTTTTCTTACGTATTTTTCCCATCGAATTAAACAATAGTTTGTATGTTTAATATTAAAAATGTCTTTACTATTTGTCCCAGGAGGGAACGTAGCGATGAAAACAGGAAGGGGAATCCGTTCACTCGTCTTCTCATGCTTTTTTGTAAGTTGCGTGATACTTAATACCGTGCAATATGATTCTAGTTGAACCTTGATATCTTCTATTGTAAATGTGGTCGGAAGTCCTTTCAAAACAAGTTTTAGGGGCTTACGCTCTCTCGGCAGATGTGTATAGAAGTGAATATTATTAATTTTAAGAGTAGAAATTACTGCATCGTAATGTGCACTGGTGTAGATGTAAATTAAAGTTTTATTATTATAATATTTTATTTTAAATTCCGAGTTTACTAGAGGTTTTAAATTACTAATTAATTGCTAATGATTTATTGAACTATTAGGGTGTAAAATAGTTATCGGAGGATATTTCGTAGCTGGTACAACGGTATTATTAAATAACGCGTGCTTTATCGCATCTTCATCTACTTGTAGTGGACTATAGCGATTAGATGTAGATATTACCTGGCTTTTATCAGGTTTCGATTTCTTTGTCGCACATTTACGTTTTAGCACTGTAATAAAGCTTGAATCCGAATCTTCCTCGTATTCGCTTAACTGCGGGACGTATTTATTACCGTTTGACGGACCAACCGCATTGCTATCGCACTGCTCGTGCAATTCATTAATCGGAAAATCATCGAAATTGGGAACGGTCCCCGCCGCTGTATTCGACGACCTACCCGATACCGACATAGTCGGATGAATAGTACTATCAGCTGACCGAGATCAGCCGATAATATCCACTGACGAGAATACAGTTAAACTGATACACTTCCAAACAACAATGAACACAGAAAACAACGACTGATACGCACGTTATCAACAATGTGAGAGATAGCATCGGAGTTTTATTGGAGGAAAAACGCCAATTATGATAGACGGAAGAGGAAGTAGGAATAAGATAGACGAGGATATAGGAAAATGTTTAATAAGAAACCGGTAGTTTCTCGACATTTTGTTGATTTTATCGAGTAAAGGACTTTTCTGTGATAATATTTTAACCAATTATACGTTTAAGTATTAAACATAGATTGTAAAATAACATTAAAATCAAATATAGCGGGAATGGCAATTAGGTAAAATCATACTGACTAACTTTTTATTCATTCATTTAAAGTAACATAATTATTCCACAAAACAAAAACAAACTAATGATAATTATAAAAAAAATGATGGCTATCAAAAAATAAATTTCTTAAATTACCGCAATAAAAAATATGTCTTTGTTAAATCATGTTACTAAAAATACTTTGAAGAGAATTGGAAATAAAAAAATCTTTAAAGTATCTTTCTTATTTTTCGCCCCACCTATTTTTTTTTTTTTTTTCGAGAACTTGTTTACCACTTCTTCTGGCCTTAAGTCGCGATCACAGCAGGTAGTATAATGTTAATCTTGCTAATATTGTTCTTATATTTTTATTCTCAATTAAGATCAAATTTAAATTTAATAATAAAATGAACGCGTTCATTACAGGAAATGTGGCTAGAATTTTAAAAAGCTTATAATATCGCATTAACTTTGACAGGTCTGGGGATTCATGAGTAGTATATGTAGCTGAAATAACTCGGTTGAAAATTTTATTGAAAATTCACAATCAACAGTCTGTTAACTTCTTTTGCAATAATAATCAACATCATACATACTGATTTGCTACCTTGTTTTGAAACCATTTCCGACCTGTTTTCTCTACATCCATTTATTCATAAAATCCGCAGAATACTTGATCAGATTGTAATCAAACAAGCAAAATTCTTCTCTTGCGGAATCTTGCTTATCATGACATATAAGGAAATAAACTGACTCCAAGCTGTAAAGCCACCATTGTACTGCAGGTACATCTGGAGGTAGCAGCAATATACGTTGAAGTTTAAAACTCTATACCTTTCATAGGTAAAAATTTCCACGATAATTAGTAGAAGAATCTTCCATGCACTGGCCTTCAGCAAGTCTGTAACAATGTGTGGATATGATTCCTTCTGCTGATAATAAATCTGCATAATGCGCGATAACTAAATTTTACACTGGACATTCTCGCCCTACTGTTATCCTTATCTTATAACCGGTAATAGATCTACACAATGCCCACAGTGTAATTCGGTTCTGTTACAGACATTTGCTTACTAATTATAATAAATTTATGAACAGCTTACTTAGAACCTTAAGACAATGCTCAACTATATGCCCCCCTTCAACTTACCCGAAGTAACAAAGACTAGATAATGGTCTATTCCTTTGTAACCTGTTAATTCAGAAATAATTCTAAGATTGCAATAATTATGTAGTTCCCTTAAGAGACTGCTTATATATATATATAAAATGTAAATACCGTTATTTATCTTTCAGAATTATTTGATTTTCCAATAGTGAGGAAAAACAGTTCATTTACTAATAGTACACTGGTAGAACCGGGATTCATGTGGTCGTAACTTCCTTCAAAAGTTTTTTTTTCGATGAAAAAATTCATGGCATTGTCATTAATAGGGTAATATATATTATTATTAAGGCATTAGGCAATGTTATTTTTTTATAAAATTGGAATTTTGTTAATCGTATTACATATACGCCGAAATTGATTTAGAATTTTTAAATTAAGTAGAAAAACAAGCATAAAACAAAGATAATAAAATATTTTAAAAAGCATTATAAAAAGTAGGACAAAAATGCGATGAAAAGCAATAAGATCTTTAAGTTAAGTGATTAAGAAGTAGACATTCTCGCACGCAATTAATATAAAAAGTTTAATTACTTCTATTTTAAATATTTATTAGTATTTATATTTCGAATAGTTATACTACAATAGATCTATTTTATATTTTATATTTTTTGAGGGCGCTTATATTTGTGTATGCAATATACGATTTTTTTTAAAATAAATATATTCAGTGAATTTTTTGATTTTTGAAATAGTTATTTGTAACAAATATATAGAGCTGTTTTTTAAAAAATTATAGTAACACTCAGTGTTAACTTATTTAGTTTATTTCCCCCACCAGGGATGACAAATGTAACGCTTCCGTTTAATTATGTAGTTTACTGTCCAGGAGTCTCACATCTATTGTGCACGTATAAGTTATTATTATAACTTTTATTAATATTATTATAATTATTACTATTATAATTATTTTTATTATTTCATTTCGCCGGATTTAGAGTTTTATATTAAAGAAAATCATCTACATCAATTATGAAAATTGAAATCAAATTTTACTTCAACGAACGAATTTCGGAAATAATAATTTAACCGGACTTCGCTGTAAAATATTTGAAAAGTTTAAATAATTAAATAACTAAAAGAACAAAATAACCGTTTTCTATGTAATCGCCGACTTCTTCTGCAGGCCAACATTAAACGATGAAAGGAGAAAAAACCATGTACTAACTTGAAGGAAGGTAAAATATAATGCACTGGCTTCTAACGAAAATTCTTCGGCTGTTCTTCGATCGTTTGTTTTCTTTCAATACCGCCCCCTGATATGACTCAATCATTTTCAAAAATAACAGCGCGTGTTTTATTTAGTTTTGATGGATGATGGTACATTCACTTTTGTTGGGCGGCAGGATAATACACACATATTTTTTCCCTCTCTAAGCGCGCAATTCTTTATTTATTATAAAAATTTACCGATTATTTATAACTTATTTATTTTTTTTATTTTAAAACGTTTTAACCAAACATGTAATATATACATTACGCTATATAGTAAATCATTTATAATTAATTATGTTACTCGTCGTCGCGATAGCCTAGTTGCTAGAGCGTTTGGCTCTTGGGTTCGATCCCGGGAGACGACAGAAGTTATTACGAAAAATTAAAATACTCGATCGATTTTAAGGTTTTAGATTTACAGGAATTATAAATTTATAATGTGATTCCGTTGGGCTATGTAGGCTTCTGACAATGAAGAGGTGTGGAAAATCGTAAAATATACTTGATAAAATTTAAAAAATTTGAATAAAAATTTTAACATATAGGAAGTGTTTTAAATAAAATCATTAACATAGTAAATATAAATTAAACCTAAACGTTTAAATAAAATATTATTATGATAAACGAGAATATAAGGTAACATTTTATTAATTTATGGCATAAGTAAGAACACCGTTTTTGATTTCTTCTCTTTTTGCGTTATTTAAATCATAAACCTCTAGGAGAGGATCTAAATTTACAGGCTGCATTCCTAGACTAGCTGCTGTATAAAGCGCAGAGATTAAAACAAAAGAAAAACAAGTTCAGTCAAGCATGATGTTTCATGCGCTGAGGATTCGGTATGTTAAATTAAACATAATTATAATTTACATTTAGGTAATATTAAATTCAAAACAAAGAAATCAGATTTTTCACGCTGCAAAGAGGGAGATACGCTCCATTTTTTGCGCTTTTTTGAACTTTTCAACAACTTTGAAAGTTTCGTTAAGGAAATTAAATACAGTTTTTTTCCCGCTAAGTGGTGATCCTTCCATCGATATATCGCATGACAGAAAAAAAAATATTTTTCGAAACTTTCGAGCTTTCGGCACCCCGAGGGGCTTAATATAAAGTTGTAAATTCGGCTATAGTTTTCCTATAAAACGCTCCTTTAAGTATATATTTGAGATATGTTTTGGTTTTCTTCAATTTTTCACTCAAGCTATTACTTACGTGAACATTCTTTTTTTTTGCTGTTTTGGAGTCCAAATGTGGATCTATATAATTTTATAATCGTAATTTTTTGATTTCATGAAAGAGCTTCTGCGTTTTGTTTTATATTTTGAATTTCACTTTTTAAGATTTATCTCGTGATGAGTTATAAATTCTTTAATGGTGATTTTTGAGGTCGTTTTATATTCTATATTCTTGACGGTTTGTAATCGGTTAGTTTGAAGTTATAGATTTTCTTAAAGGGAATTTTAATTGTAATTTATGATCCAATTTTGAAGTTTATAAGTCAATCGGTTCGTGAGTTATTGATTTTTATTTGATTTTTTTTTATTAGGATTCTGTACATTATACGCGTACAGAATCCTAAAAAATGTTTTTATTAGTTCTTACTGAAAAATAGAGAATGCTACAACCAAATTTTGAATAGTTGCTGCCGGAAGTATTGTTCATATTCCAATTTTAAATCCTTGCCTAACTATTGCTGTTTTTCTGTTGCGGTAATAAACTAATTTTTATGAAATGTTCGACCGAAAGGTTAGAAGACACAAAAAAAAAAAACAGACGCGCGGGTGGAGAATATGTTCTCTTAAATATGTAATATCTTGGGAGATCACCATGTAACTAACTCGCAACCGATTTATAACAGAGTATTCTATGTACGTAAGATAAAAAGGGAAGAATTATGTGCCATTTGTTAATATTGAATATTTTTAAATGAGGGTAGTGTGTTATCTTTAGTTGAGTGAAATTTTTTGTTATATCGTAACTGATAAGTTATAGAAACAGCGAATATTTCTTTGTTTCAGGTACTCCCACCGGTCAAAAACCTGTAACTCTAATAAGGAAAGATGTATCCGTTGTCCCTCGGATAAATATTATAAAATGGAGTGTAGGGAAGAGGAATAATCTATTAATTGTTATTAAAATCACGCTCCGACGTTTGGAAACTGTACGGAAAATATCAGGCAGCAAGATATCAGATCGTTAATGTCTCGAAAGAATTTGATCTTTTCAAAGGCTTTGGCAGAAATTCCAACCGTAAACAAAAATACTTCATATGCAAACCGACACGGTCTTTCAGATTACGAGTGCAATATAATATAGAAACGAAATTATAGCAACAGGTTTAGCCTTCTGCTACATGAAGAATTCCCATATCTTCCCGGGACAGAGGGTATTAGTATCCAAAACGATTCCGCTTGTATTCTAAAATATGAATATCTTCCAATTTCAAAGAGTGGTTACCGTTCAATGGAACAAATTAAAATGAAGCAAGGTACATATGCTGAGGACAATATTGCAGAATCATTTAAAAGTAATAAAAAAACTTACGAAAAATTTTCGCAACGTCCGATGTACTTAAGTCGAAAAGAAAATATACTAATCCCTTTATTTTTACTTCGCGTATTGTACAAAATGGATCTACCAATGCTCAAATGAATAATAAACCTATCTAAATTACTATAAAAGCTCAAGATCTGACTAACTCGAAGCCAGGTAAAATAATAAATAATAATGTGAAAATTAATGAAGTTTTGAAAATTTCAAAAAGTATGAAAAAAAAAAAAATTCCTGTCATGTAAAAAAAGTTCCAGAAAAATGACAGCTGCGAATAAAAAAATAAAATTTAGTCAAATTAAATTAAAACAAGAATTAAATAAGATTTAAGGGTAATATGGATAATGAATTTAATATAATGGAGTTGAAATGCAGGTGCATACATATGTTCGAGTCAAGAAGAGTTAAGACAGCTACTAAATAAACAAGATATTAAAGCTTGCGGATTATGAGTCGTTGTTAACAAGGAATCAAAATCTACACATTAAATCATACAATGTCGTACGATTCGACAGAAAAGCGGGAAGAGATGGGAGATTAGTTTTGTTAATTCACCAAACTGTACATTTTAATGTAAAATCCGAAAATACAATACAATCATCTAAAATTGTACAATATCTTGTTATAATAATTAAGTATAGATATCTCGGACTAGATATTGTGCTAGTATATGCGCCTCCGAGACATAAAACGAGTAACACTGAATGGGAAAGAGTAATGAGAGTTTTAAATTCGTTATTATGGAGAACTTCAATGCCTTGCACATTTTGTGAGTAGCTGTGGAGGTTAATACCGAAGGGGTAATTATTTGGAGAGTACGTCAAATAAGTTACAATTATGAGCAGTAAACGCTGATTAACCAACACGCATAACCGCCATTGGGAACAGAAATAATAACTAAAACCTAATAATGGTAACTACCTTTTGTGCAAAATTATATCAAGTATAAAAAACAACAAGCACAAACTAAAAAAAAACTTGAAGAAGATAAAAAGAAATGAGTGGTGGAAAGAATGTAGCCAGATTAGGCCTAGGATTAGTCAGCGGGAAATATAGCAACGAATTAAATGGTTTAGAAATCCGTCTATCAACATAAAATATGGTAGGGGAGACTGGGGACAATTGAAACAATTTTCATATTCTATTTTTTTACAGTCAACCTATATTTATTTTTTAAATTAATTTAAAGTATATTGCTTGGACGATGTGTAAGGTTTGTAAATATATTTACATGTTTGTCTTATTCCCATATAGTCAAAAATTATTGGAAAAAACTGATAATACTTTAAATGTTTCAATTGTCCCTGGTAGGGGGACGGTTGAAGCAGAATCCAGGGACAATTGCAACAACAGTGATGAATAATACGCAACTATTTGAAATATTTATTTCTTATATATTGTAAACGATAAAAATTAACTGATACCTTTTTACATTATTCATGCGTGCCGACTACTAAAAATAATAATAAAATATTAAATCACTATATCACAATAAAAAGTTAATGTTTATTAATGAAAAATAAGAATTGCTTAGATAATTCGATTTACTTTATGAATTATTCAGAAAGATAATTATGGCGATATAGGATAGTTCTTGTCCAGTGCATTCCTCGTGGGACTATTTGCGACATTCTATGCATTGGACCCATTTTTCTTTAGATCAGCTTGAACCATAAGGTTCCAAACAAACCAAGCAGAAATATTCTCTCTTTTTTTTTTTTTTTGGCCACGTCAACAGTGCAACTTACCCAACGCAGAACATTGTCCATTATATAAGGAAAAGATTAGAAATTGAGGAGATAAAGAAGGCTAACAAAGGAATTATATATATGAGAGAGAGGAATGCAAGAGTGGCATGGGCACTATAAGGAGTGGGTAGGCCAAGGCGCAGAAGATTAGAATACAGGGTAGCACGTTCAGAGGAAATAAAGGGCATTCGAACAAGACGCGATTTGCATCGCAGGTATAATCGAGCTCTGGAGGGTCAAAAGGGCACAAAGGTGATTGAACAAGAGAAAAACGGAAAAGAGAAGCCGGAAGCAGACTATGATTGAATCGCAGGCGAACTATAAAGGAAATAATCGAATGGCTAAGACAGTTGTTACGCCAGTTTCATCAATATTATAAATATCTTTTACTTCAAACTGGCTGGCCCATTAATTGAATACTTTATCGCTAATTCATATGTCAGTTTTCGTATTTCTTTGAACAATAATCTATAAAATACATTAGCCGCCCTAATAATATATGCAGCAAAAATTTTTTTCTGCTCTGGGTTGAATATGCGTCTTACGCGCATCGGTAACCCATGGCTACGGGAGTCACAGATCGTTCTTCAGTTGCTTTTTTTTTGTTTTATAACATATCTACTCAATTGGTTTCAGTCTAACTTTTTTTACGAATTTCTCGTACGATCGCAAAAATTAACTAATTCAGAAACGAACCATGTGGGGAAATAAGGGAAAAGAGAATATATAAGAAATATTTTAAAAATGGGATATTTATCTTATTTTTCGGTGTATCATAATTATAATCGCAGTACAAAATTTTTCAAACACAAGGCTAAACTCTTTTAACTATTCTACACGAGGTTACTACCCGGTTTAGTCAATGAACGAGTAGTAATTGCAAACTATATTTTCGAAACAATTCATATCAGTGTTCACATGAGTAAAAAAAATACTGGTAGTATTATTTTGGAGAATGGTTCAATTGTCCCACTGTTTCAATTGTCCCCAGTCTCCCCTACAAATACGAGCTGGATAAACAATTCGTGTAAAAGTTTGGGATCCATTAGACTCTGCAAATTTATCCTTAATATTAGATAATATTAGCCGTAGTGTTAATTACATTTATTGAACAATGTTAGAGGTACTACCTGGTAGGTTTTTACAATAGTAATTTGCAGATTACTCTGGTATATAGCATTATATACACTGGGTCATATTTTGTGATGGAACTTTTGGCTATAGAATTTCCGAGAAATCGACAAAATAAGAAGATTTTAATCCTGTCAGATTTGCAGGGTAGTTTGTTAAAATGGAAAAATATGAATTAAAAATAAACGTATAATATTGTAATAAAGATTAGGAGATTGCAGACTATATTACATAAACAAAACAGTCTAATTAAATCCCGATGGATTTCTGCACAAAGAGAAATCGAGAGAAATGAAATAGTAGACAATTTGCGCAGAACAGAGGGATATTAAAGACATTAAGCTAAACTGAGAGGAATTCATGCTTCATATAAGGGAAGAATTAGCTAAAAAATGGAGCGCGGAGTATAAGAGCAGGAATGAAATTAAAGGGAAAAAATATTACTCCATTAGGAGTAAGGCTGAGAAGGATCCGTAGTTTAAACGAAAAGGTTTGGAGCGAGATTGTATCAGTACAATCTGACGAATAAGGTTAAACCATCATTGGACGCCACTACATTTGGCAGGGTTAGGAATAGTAAATAGTAATAACTGTACAGTATATGGATTGGACTGCTCACTTGAGTATGTTATGTGGCAGTGTGGTAAATATATTAAGAAAGAGGAAGACTGGTGAAAGGAATTTCAAGCAAATTTTACACGATACCAATATCCCCATATCAAATTATAAATGAGCCAGTTTGTCTTTCGAATGTAAGGCGTTATATTTGATAATGTCGAAATACAAGAATGAACAAGTAAATTTTTAGATCTGGCCTAGATCAGCCAACGAGAGAGCTGGGCCAAGAAAAAAAATATTTTCGGCTGAACGTGAAGATCGCGTTTATTTTAGGGTGATAAATATGTTTTTTAGGGAAAGAAAGAACATATACATAAATATATTAATTAAAAACTTCCTCAAAAAAAAAAAAAAATAACCGAGTCTAAAAAAACAAGCGAGGAAAAGTAGATGGACAGTTTATGAAATAAAGGAAGTTAAGACAAAAATTAAATATATCAAGCAGGAGTAAAAAACAAATGATTACAGTGCAGTGTGATTTTTAGAAGTGCGCAGCAGCTAGCAGATAAGTAAACAGGCCGTTTATAGAATCAGTGAATAATATGATGAAAATGGTGAATAAGGAATAAAAAGCAGATGATTACAATAATGAAAACTATTCGACCTGCGAAAATGGCATTCAATTAACTCTGACGAATATTTTGTAAAGCTCATTACATATCTAAAAAATTGCAATAAACGTAAAGATTTAAAATATATATTACCGTATAAATTCTAGATAAAACAAAATTTTTTATTAATTTCAAGGTCTCGATTTAAAATTAATAGGCGGGCAGATGTGCGGATAACAGTTATTATAGCACTGTAATGGGGGATGAAGGTTCATTCACTGGAACAGGATGTGAAATCTTTGAACGCACCTTTTTTTTTCTCATTACTAATTTCAGAAGAAAAAAAACAATAAAAGAAATTTATTAAAAAAAAATAAATTAATAATACTGTTATAAACTAATAATAAATAACTAAGACACGTACAAGAAATATTCAGCATACAGGAAACGTACCTTAGATTATCAAATCATCGGCTAAGGGTATTCTATTTAAACCTCTCTCACAATCATATTGACAATATTTCCAAAGTTAAATGTTAACGTACAAAGATTTTAGTTATTCGTTATTAGTAGAGCTAAGATTTCCACGATGCTGTACTTTTTTGTTTCATTTCTAAGTAAATCTGATTTAATAACTTGATGCATCGTGTCATCTGGATAATAGAAAACATGATTTTATAGTGCACGTTTAGAGAAAGATGATCTATTTAATAGTCATATTTCACACTCGAAAACTTTAAGTGGAATAAAACGCTAACTTAAACACGACGTTTCATTTTTATTCAATTTAAGGTTAATTTATTGTATACATAAAGAACATTTGTAATTAAAAGAAAACATGGTATTAAAGGAGATAACCTAGAAATGCACCTAATTATATCGTTTAATTGAACGATTTTAAGTTAAAATAATTTACATTATTTAAGTTAACCCGTAAGAGGTCGCGTCATGTTTTATAACGCAGAGGTCGCGCCGGTCTTTTTGACCGGGTTTTATAAAAACGTTTTTAAAAACTAAGAAATATTTCGTGTTTATTAGTTCTTTTATTCCATTTTTATTCCTTTTTATGTTGTTTTGTTTTTGTTTTATTATTTTATCATGAATAAACAGGATTTTAATTCAAACAAATATATAAGTTTGTAACATTTTATAAAAAATAGCTTAATTCTCAACATATAAAAAAACGTTCTAGAAAAAAGTATAGATAATAATAAAATACGGTGCGTGTAATCAAATTGTTAACACTCACTACTAGACTTTTCTTTGTTTTCATTTGCGCATTTAAAACATGCTGGAAATGGTGTGCTTTTTTGACATACAAACACTTGTAGCTATTACACTGCGTTTTAGTTTTTTTTGTATTTTTGCGCCAGTCACAAAAGTGAAATCCCCCAGGAATATTTCGTTGATTTTTTTAAATAGTTTTCTTCAACATTAATATTTAGCTGTTCTTTATTCTGCCTTTCGTGCAAAATACTACGAATCCGAATTTTGAGTTCCCTGGATAACTTTTCCTTGAGATTAAGTATGTATTTTTAAACTCATCTACAGTATCTAAGTTACAAAATGTTAGCATTTCTGGTTTGTCAGCTGCACCTGATTCTTCGGCAATTTTCATGAAGTAATGATAACAAGAGAACTACTCTTTATTTTCAGGAACATAACATAAAAGAGAATTAAACTGAAATGAATTGAAACGATATCGGTCGCGCCGGTCGAATAGACCGTGTTTGTAAACTGATACCCTATCCTGGTTAAGTACAATGGTTTTTATCCTAGTTAAAACTGATTAGTCCTCATGCTTATCTATTATTCTAGGAATAGCTGAGTTATTTTCGCTGGAGGAATAGCACAGATAAAATAACAAATGAAATTAAAAAGGCGCGACCTCTTACGGGTTAAAAGTTTATTGTACATCTTTAATTTTTACTGCACATTTTCACTCTATATTGCAGTATTTATGCACAATTCAAAGGTTTTTACTGCATGAAAATCCTAACTCTAGTTATTAGTTCACAATAATGAAATTAATTTATTTAACGGACAATATGAACAAAAATTTAAATTAGAAATAAAAGGAATACTTTTTTTTTTGTAAATAAGTAGTGGATCTCACAGGGCAAGTATGCCCGTTGTGTGAGTGCCCGACACTCTTATTACCGTTTATTTAAGATACAAAATTACAATTATTCTTGCTTATCCTATACATCATAATAATAGTCAACTAAGTTTATATAACTTATGACATAGTACACACATACAAATACATACACACACCGCAAGTACTCATCTACATACCGATACATGAGGGTAGCAAAATATCTTCAAATACGAAGAAAAGAAAAGAAAAGAAGAGAAGAAGAAAAAGAAAATAAAGAAAGGAAGAAAGAAAAAGAAAGGAAGAAAGAAAAAGAAAGGAACAATAATAGAAAATTATAAAATGTCATGATTCGAACCGTAATTTAAGTTTTACTCTACTTCCTTACTTTCCCTTTCCACACACCAAGTTGTTTTTCGTTTAATATATGATTAGGGATTGCATTAATTAGTTTAATTAGAACTAAATCATCAGTATTATCAATTCGTAGATTTACGCCCCGGGGGTAGATATAATATATATTATTTTGGTTTCTTGTTAATCGAGCTTTTTTTAATTTTATATTATTGACATTAAATTCTGGTAATCTATAATAGAAATAGTACATCTTGGGGGATATTTCGTTGTTTTCTTTCCACCAAGTTGATCCAGAATCGTTTTACTTCCAGTAGGGGAGTATAAGTTTCAAACACCTTTTCTGTATTTTGCTTATTTTATTTATTTCCGTTTTCTTAGCCTCACTTCATATTTGAATTCCATATAAAATTCTAGACATTATTATTGAATCATAGCATATACGTAATGTGCGATATGCTAAAACCTGTTTTATTTTATGTAAAACTGGAATTGACTGTCTTGTTTTCGAATTTAAACTTTGAATTTGTTTTTTCCAGTTCAAGGATTTATCGATATATATACCTAGATATTTAACATTTTCTATGTTCTCAAGCGGTGGACAACAACACAAATGAGTGTTGTTATTTATATGCAGTTCATGTATGCAATCATTATTATGGAGGGTAATTCGCGGATCTTGTGTCATATATTTGATACTGTTCCGAATGTGCAGTAATTTAGATTTATTTATATTAATACATAACCTCCTAACTTATAACAAAAGGAATCAAAAAATACAACCCTAAGTATATCGAACAAAAATTGCAAAGTATACAAAGGAATGCGAATTGGGGAAACACAGAAAGCACATCTATGAAAAAATTGAAAGTAAATTTAAAGCAATCTATGGAGAAATGTAAAAACAAGTAGAAAACATGTAGGAATTAAACAATGGATAACAAGTGATTTAATGAAGTTGATGAATAAGCGTGACAAATTATTTAAAAAATGGAAATCTAAATGAATCGGAAAACAGTATATAAATTAAATAAGTTAATTAGAGAAAGGAAAAACAAGTTTTGTAAAATACAACTAGAAGAAGCACAAGGAGACATAAAAAAATTTTTGGAAGTAGTGAATGGAATAACGGGGAGGGAAAAATAGATCAAGTGATCACATTATATTAACACATTTTAAAAATCAAACATTAACTCAGATCGTAAATAGTTTTGCTAATTACTTTTCAACAGAATTATATAAAAACATTCATAAATGTAATGTAACACTATATGAAAATGAAGTAAATGCAGATAATCAAATATTACAAAATATATGTATTCCAAATATAAATAGCGAAAAAACAAAACTCATTATAAATAGATTAAATATATATAAAGGAACTGGATATGATAAAATAAGGGCTAAAGAATTAAAGTCATCTCATTGCTGGTTATATAACAAAAATAATAAATAATACGCTAAGAGAAGGAACGATACCTTTAGGATTAAAATTTTCGGAAATTAAACCTATACATAAAAAAGGAAGCTTTAAAGATATATGTAATTATAGACCGATATCGAAACCAGTCATAATCACAAAAATTATGGAAAGGTATATTACAAATCATTTAGCCAAATACTTAGCGGATAATAATTTAATTGAATCGTATCAATATGGATTTCAGAAGAATAAATCTACTTCAAAATTATTGGGAGATTTCGCAGAATATATACACAGTCAAATAGCAATACAAAAACACTGTATAATAATTTTTATAGACTTTATAAAAGCCTTTGACACAATTAGGCATGATACAAGGTCGTTGCCAGCCGATAAGCCAGGTGGGGGGGGCAAGATGATAGAAAGAGGATATGAGTTATAGGAAAAATAAAATTTATAATTTGTAAAGGCTTTATTAAACAAGAATAAAATCTTAATTAAAACATCATTTTCGTGGGTTTCTGGCAAATTGTTCTACTACTTTATTATAAAAGTCTTCCAAATTGCCCATGATTACGCGCCTATGAATACTCATCATGGCCAGTTGATTAAAAAGTTGCAAGGCTCCAAAACATCACAGTTCAGATGTCAGCATTTACGTACACAAAACATATATAGTTGTAATAATTTAGAGGAAGTGTATAAATATAAATATTTGGGTGTCACTGTTGGCAACACACTTAGATGGAATAAACATATAGATGGTGTTGCAAATAAATTGAGAAATACGCTACCCAGTCTCTATCAAATGAAGAACTTAGTTATAAATACGTCAACAAAAATAATGGTTTTCAACGCATTATGCCAACCTCACTTGTGCTATGGTATTATGGCATGGGGACACGGGGAATAATACGAAACTAAAGCAATTAAATTATTTACAGGATAAATGTTTGAAAGTCTGCGTGGGAAAAAAATATGAAACTCTCGAAAATGTAAATTCTTCGAATATTAGAAAAAGACATTTAATACTTACCCCGAAAATGATACTTAAATACAATTTACTAATTAAATATCTAGACAAAGAAATCAGTGTAACACCAAGAAATAAATGTAATTTCAGTTTGTGTAATGTTAGACAATATGAATTTCAACACAGAAGACACGCTAATAAACATGAAGACAAACGGCAACAAATGGTTTAACGAAATTACTTAATAATACACCGATAAATAATATATTACAGCAAAAGAAGTAAAACTAAAATAAAGGAATTGCTGCTGGAATTTAGTTAAAAACAAATATAAGCATTTTATCAAATTGTATATAACATGCGGGTGTATGGGGGTGTACATGTGTTTATGTGAATATATATATATGTGTATATATACTTATGGGTGTATGTATATGTGTTTATATATATATATATATATATATATTAATTACAACGTAATTCTTAGGCTACCCCCCATTCGAAAAAATGTCCCAATTTTATGTAACGCTAAATGTCCCAAAAAAATGTCCCAGAAAAATGTCCCAATTTTATGTAACGCAAAAAGTGTCCCAATTTTATATAACGCGAAAAATGTCCCAATTTTATGTAACGTTTGTTATATTTTATAGAATTTTTGTAATTGTTATTTAACAAATGTCACAATTTTATGTAACGAAGTATGTAACGAAAATGTAATGAAAAATGTAACGAAAAAATGTCTTAATTTTATATAATGAAACTTAAATGTTAGGATAGGATTTTTGTGATTATGTTATTTTTTTTTGTGTTAATGCCAGTAAGAATTACGTTGTAAATTTTGATCATTTTATATAAAGTATAAAAGAGAAAGAGACAGAAATGAAAGTAAGAGGGGTCAAGGGGCACAGCCCCTTTCGAGGCCAAAATGGCTGAGTTTATATATAGATATATATAAGTTAGTCGGTAAAAGTTTATATGGGTACGTCACTACTTAAGGCTTACTTTGTTTCTGGTGATATGTGAGAGAGATATTAAATAGTTTATGCTTAAATAGTTATAAATGAATAATGATAAGTTATAGAAACTAAGTATGTAATATTTATTTATTAAATAAATATAATCACGTGTATTTAATTTTGGGAACCCGCCGACAAGTCAACTGACTTGGTGGGGACTAAGGTATCGTGCATGGTTTAAATAAAAAAAAAAAATTTACATTTAAATATTATTTAGGCAAATTTTTTATAGAATTTTAGTGTTTTTCAACTTTATTGCTAATCTGAATATGCCGCTAGAAGCGTATAATGTACTTAAGTTGAGCTTCGATAGTTTTCATTTATTAATTACTTAAAGTTCTATTTTATGAATACCTTCGACCACCGCGATGAGGTGTATTTCTGTCGTAAAACATCCATAAAAAGTACAGACCAGCTATCGGCCAAAATAGTGGATTAAAGCACAGTGCAAGAAATGTCCAAGAACACACAAAGGTAAAAATCAAAACCGAATGTGCATGAATATCCTGAAATAAAGTTTTAAGAGAAAATTTTCCTTTGGTTGCTGCTATTTCTTCATCTACGTCTTCACCGCACACAATGTCCTGCAATAGAATATTTTTTAGCATAAAAATTTGTAATCAATGAAGTGTTATTTTTTTTTTCTAATTTGCTTCATACAAATATATTTTTTTCTTTTAATCTCAAAGTATATATTACTAACTGAATGCAGTGGCAGAGCCAAAAGAGATCTAACGGTCTGCTCCCATGAAACAGAAAATTAATATTCACTGCACTAATATTCATTTATTCACAAACAAACGCATCATAGGCGTACCCAGGGGGGGGGGGATTTGGGGGTTCAAACCCCTCCCGAAATGGATTTTTACGTTGCTGTATTGTCGCTTTAGGGTCAAAAGATGTCTTGGTACCAGGCATTCTGACAGTACAACTAACTATGTATTAGTGTAAATTATTCTCAAAATGAAAACGAACAGAAGTCTTACGCATTTAGAACTATTATATAAGAGATTATTAATAAAATATAATTACTAAGTAAAATCCTTTTTTCTGTCAAGTGTTTTTTTTTTTAAATGGATCGACCCCCCCCCCCCCCCCCCCCCGAAAAACTTGTCTGGGTACGCCTATGAAACGCATATATATATATATTTTTTTTTTTTTATTTTTTTAATGGAAACGGCAGCCAAGAGTAAAAATTTAGAGCTAAGGATAACGTTAAATCTGAGCAAAAAGTTTAGATTTTAATATAAACGAAATGCTAGAAATGAAAACGATTAAATTAAAATCAAAAACGAAGAATCCTAATAAAAAATATCAAATAAAAATCAATAACTCACGAACCGATTGACTTATAAACTTCAAAATTGGATCATAAATTACAATTAAAATTCCCTTTAAGAAAATCTATAACTTCAAACTAACCGATTACAAACCGTCAAGAATATAGAATATAAAACGACCTCAAAAATCACCATTAAAGAATTTATAACTCATCACGAGATAAATCTTAAAAAGTGAAATTCAAAATAAAAAACAAAACGCAGAAGCTCTTTCATGAAATCAAAAAATTACGATTATAAAATTATATAGACACCCCACCTTGTATTCAATGTTACATAAAAATAATTACAAACATTTTTATAATTGCGCTTTATATTTATCGATCTCTATTAACAATCATTTATGTATATTCAAGAAGAAAACCAAAACAAAAATGTCTTTATTCATTGGTCCTGGCAAATTATATTACCTGACATCTCCCCCTTTCTTTTTTTCTATTTGCTTACCCAATGAAACACAAGATTAAAATGTTATATATACATATATATAATATATTCCTTATAAATCCAAAATATATTGTGGTTTGTTCATAATTAATTTTTATCATACTTTTTATCAGAGCTCTTTGCTTTGAAAATGAGTTCTGTGCCAGCTCCGTAGCATCTTTTGTCTTACCTTCTGAGACTGGAAGGAAAGAAATTCCGACGAATCTGTCTTTCTTCTGATTTCATTAGAGCGCGTAGCTTTTCTAATCTTTTAAAGACTGTTCTATTTTTCCGCAATCTTAATACACACTTTTTACCTTTCCTTCAATTTTGGTACTTCACTTACCCTGTGTTTACGTTTGAAATATGATTGTTGGTATTTATTCTGTTTTACTAATTCCTTTTTCACCTGGTATCTTGTTTTTTTATTTCGTGATTATTATTTGAATTTTAGTTTTACTCTGCCTGTCGAATAGCGGCTGGTTAAACTGTATCCTGTACTCCGAATAAAGCCTTTCATAATTCTTAGGTTGTCAGTACCCTTTTGACCGTTTTTACTGGGCTTTGCTTCCCCATTACTTTGAGGATACGCTGGACGAGATGTTATAACATTAAACTAATATTCCTATGCAACGGTTTAATTTTATTCTTAGGGCTTAACTGGCATTATCATTGAAAAGGGTTTTTGGAGTACCAAAAGAAGCCAAGGTAAATTTAAGTCTTTTACTAATGGTTGATTACTCGAAGAGCTATGACTTTGTAAAGTATCGCGAGTAGTGATCTACTATGACAAATTACTACTTTCCTTTAAACTTCAGTAAATTCAAAGTCACCTTTTGTCATGCTCTACCTGGAAACGATATAGGCATTGTCAGTCCGGCTACGTTGATTCTTGCTTCTGTACAAAATCTGCATTGTTTTAATCTTTTTTCCATTTCCCTAGAAAGTTCAGGTCACCATATAGCTCTACGAGCCTGTGTGCGGAATTTTATAATTTTCAAATGTCTTTCATGAAGTTTAGTTAGTTTTTTTTTATACAGCTGGTATCAAAATACTACAGCTTCTTTGGATTATGCCCTGTTCAACAGATAGTAATCCTCGATCACTCCTGAATGGTAACACAATTTCTGGTATCGTCTGTTTTTCTGGCCAAGTTTTTCTATGTATCTTTGTGGAAGTTGAAAAAATGATATCCGTTTTTAGACTGCAAATGGTTTATTTCAACTGCGTTTTTTTTTCACCTCAATATTTTCTATAACCCATTGTGATTTGTCTAATTTCCAACAATTAGTTTTTTTCCTGATGTGTGAAATATGAATATCTGATTAATTTCATTTTTAAGTGCTGGGTACTTGGCGTTAAGAATTTAAGTCTTTTGCAGTCAGGATAGGTAGAAGCGGCGTATGGTCTGTTTTAGTTTTAATAATACGTAAATCTAAAATATATGTATAAGCTCCAACTAGTTTTATCAAATGCACTTCATGCTCTATTTATGCATACCGTTCCTCTGTATCAATGAAATGTTGCATAAACTTATTTTATATTTTTTACTACTACCATCATTTTTTACATTCGATGTTACGTAAAAATAATTGTAAATTTTTTATGATTACACCGCATATTACACGATTTCTATTAAACAGTCACATATATATATATATATATGTATATTATTTATCATGTACGTATTCGAGAACAGAATCAAAAAAAAAAAAACTAATTTAATGACGGTTAATTGTAAAAAATTTGCAGAAATCCAGAGCAATTTATATAAGCTGCACAGGAGAGAATGCGAAATGTCTTTGCTATAGATTCCGAGTCACGTCGGAATACACAAGAGCGAAGAAATTGGCCTCGCAGCTCGCTCTGCAATATACACTCATCAGTGCCAGAGAATCTGCCTCCCCCTCCGACGCTATCCCATATTTTTATGAGCATGTGTAATCAAGAGTGGAGGTCTGAGCGGATGGCACAAAAAACTTTCCTGAGATGCATTAAACTAATACCCAACCCCTAGTGATCTCCTAATGCCATAAGCGGGAGAGAATATTTTAATTCTCAATAGGACATAGTGCTGCTTCAAATAACTACATACCATCAACCTGCCACCAACGAACTGTCCCATATATGTAGGCTACCAAACGAACCAACTATGAAACATCCGATTTATAATTTGCAAGTAGCTTTCGCAGCACCGGAGAGCGGATAATGTGAAGGTTCCTGTACACGAGTTTCTTTCCAACACTCCTGGTACCAGAGTCAAAATTCTGGTGTTTTCCAAAGAAACCAGGTTACATTTGTACGTGTAGATTTCGTACAGTTCTCTATTTTCTGTAATAGCCTCTGCAGTTAAAGACAGGGAACACGGAAATGTAACAAAATTTAAAAAAAATAACTAAAAAATTGAAATTTCGACAATTTGTAAATAATTTTGCTAATTTACGAAAAATACTAATAATCATTTTATTAAAAATTAGACGAAAGTGAATAATGTTTTCCTACGCAGAAAGCGTTAGCCAGGTTTTTTAACTTGGTTTCATTCACCACCGTGCATACTAATAACGTTAAACTAATAGATAATTTATAAATTTATAAAACACTGAATTGCAGAAAAAAAATTGAAATTAGTAATGCTAAGTGCCTGAATGATAAACTATTACAAAAATCTGATGATTGAATTTTTTTTTTTTTTTTTTTTTTTTTTCTGGTCTGGCCAACCAAGGGCAGTTACCCAGCATAATTGGACTAGATTAGAGATTAAATTTTAATCCGGTTAGAAATCGATGATAGAAAAGAGACAAGAACAGGAACCACATTGGATGGTGGCAAAGCTAAGATATAGGAAGCATTATATGGAATAGGGAAATTCAACTTTAACAGCTGAACGTACGGGATATTACGTACGGAGGAAAGACTGGAACATTCAAACAGCACGTGGTCAGGATCACAAACGAAGGAACTGTCGCTAGAGTGCAAAGGTCAGAAACGGGACGGGGAAAGAGTAAAACAATACTGTGAGGATGGGAGCAAAGTATAATTGAACTGTAGACGGCAGATAGCAATAATGAAAAAACGTTTCGGGAAGAAAAATAATAGAACCAAGAATAGGAAGGGGGTCTAGGCTGAATAAAAAGGTAAAATGAGTTAGGATTAGAAAGGGAGAAAGTCTGACATATATTCTTTTGCAGAGGGGAAGTATGTTGTGACCAGGAATCTTTTTAACAAAATGTGGAGAGTGTAATGCTAAGCGTACTAAGGAATCCGCTGTCTCATTACCATCAATACCCGCATGACTCGGAACGCCGATAGAAATGGAATGGGAAAGGGAAAGACTATAGATGAGAGACATATACGGAAAACAATAAAATCGAGGGAATATGAGGGAAAGGGAGAGGATATAGCTTGAAAAGCACTTTTGGAGTCCGAAATGATTAGGTATCTATCAGAGGAACGAGTTGAGGAAATAAATATAACGGCTCGAAGAATGGCATAAAGTTCCTCGGAGAAGATGGAGCAAAAAGGCAGCAGCCTGAAGGATTGAGCGGAATTACTAACTGGGAAGAAAAAGGAAGCAGCTACTCCTCCTGAACTCTTGGAACCATCAGTCAATATTAAGGAATGAAGAGGAAATGAGGAATTATTAAGAAAATTAAATTCTTGATTAGCAACTGCGGAGCCAGAAGTTTTAGATGATGTAGGGAGAGAAGAGAGTTTTGAGAGTGAAAAACCCTGAATAAGTTAAAAATAAAATAAGGAAGTTTACTATGGGAAATAGTATAGGAGGAGAATTTGTCTAAACGATGAGAAACGAGGGCTAAGATAGAAGATTTATTAGGAGAGAAGCGTCATTTATGAAAGATAGAGAGATATGAGAGACGAATCTTAGAAAACGAGATGGAAAGTCTTTCTCCAAGGAAACTGTATCCTAAATGTGATCGTCGAATGAACAACGGCTTTACATTCGATTCAGGACGGAAAAAAATTAATTTTTATAAGTCGTTGTATGTACCGTTGCAGGAAGATTAAAAATAAAATATTACGAGAAATCTAGTAAAAAGTGCAACAGCAGAAATCGGATACCATGAGACCGGACCAACCTCTGAACTCCATAATTCAGGAATGTAATCAGTCGAAATTTGCTGCACGAGCGAAACGTCAGAAGGTATTTTTTATTAAATTAAAGATAACTATAATTTACAGTTACATAATACTAAATCCAAGACAAAAAAATCCGATTTTAGGTTTGTAATATTATTTGTTTTTCACCTAGTATTCCGTTCCCATAAAATATGTTTTAATAAGGATATATCAGAATACATACTACCATAAATATTAATTTTATCATCCGTATACTACATACGTACCCAAAGACTTGCATCTATTATCAGAGTCTCTTTATTGCGTTGTCTATACATTATTTTGTTTGCCATTAATATTTACTGGGTTAGCCGCCAGGCCATAAAAAAAAAAAAAAAAAAAAAAAAAAAAAAAATTTACTGGAATTATAAATTTAGAATTAATGAGTTAGATACATTTTTTTTTTTTTTTTCTAATTTAAATAATTTTTAATGAACTGTGTCTGCGAGTCTTGAGCCTAATTTTGCAATATATTTATAAAAATATTACGCGCCTTACCTTCTAATAGTCTAATAATAAACGAGTGTATTTACCTGTTAAATTGTAAATTAATTACATGTTAAGTACAAAAATAATTTTTCGTCAAAGTCAGGAGCGTGATTTCTTTTTCCGTAATTTTAAATATTGAACAACGAAATGTCCGGCAGGTTTTGTTTACTCTGTCGTTTCTATCTCTGGCTTATTTAAAATACACGGGTTTGGTTATTGTTCTTGTAATAATGATTTTCGCTTGTATCGGTAGTTTTACGAGATTTCGCTTATATTATTGCATAATTTTTAAAGAATAAACTTGACGGAGATTCATTGATTTCCTTCCACCAATCTACTTCGACATTTCCTAGGTTATGATCGTAAAATTTTTGATATTAATTTGATACTTTTTTATGTATAGCATTTATTTTATTATGAATAGAGTTTTATTTGTGCTTCATCATGTGCCGTGTATTCTGTTGAATTTAGGCGTTATATTTTAATTCCCCACCAGGGATGCCAAATAAAGTGGTATACTGTTTGCTTATGCTCACAAGGATGCCAACCACGAGGTTTTATTCTCGTGGATTTTATTTATTTAGATTTTAGTCTTATTTTCTTATTTAAGATAATGATGATGATTATAATAATTTATTTGTTTGGAAATTTAACTAATATATTTTAGAACTCTGTACACTTAGCTTTCGGTACCGGTCGACCGCTAAAAAAAACACAATAATTATTTACGAAAATAACGGTTAAAATGGTACAAAATCAATAA
Organism: Icerya purchasi; assembly: GCA_039619475.1. Classification (NCBI taxonomy): domain Eukaryota; kingdom Metazoa; phylum Arthropoda; class Insecta; order Hemiptera; family Monophlebidae; genus Icerya; species Icerya purchasi. The sequence goes on from CM077116.1 coordinate 80,503,597, forward strand.
AATAAAACAAAACGCTACGTATCACTGTTGTCGGTGGTGATCTGGGATCCGTAGGTTGGCGGTTCGGCGGTCGGTCGATATGGAGAAATCGGACTCGATCTTTACGATTTTCGATAGTTTACAAATTTGATATCGAAAACTTTCGACGACGATAGATCGTGGAATCAAACTCGTACTTTTTCTGAACTATAAAAAACCACAACTGTTTTTTCTGAGATTGATGATAACGTATCTCTAACTTCAGCGAAAACGAGCAACTAACTTTAGCTAAGATAGAAAACGATTCTTTTCTTCACCAAAGGTAGCACGCAACTGACTTTTCTCTAAAAATCTTTTCCTGCCTTTTTTAGATTTCTCCCGCCTTTCCGATCGTAACCGCTGAAGCTGACCGAATTAGGTAGATCTTTTTTTCCTTGATGACCGGTGATTGGCTACCTAACCGACAACAGTTCCAGGCATGCGCGTGTTCGCCCTCACACCATTTATTCTAAATTATGGTTACATTATTTTATTTTTTATTTTATTTTTCTCTGAATTTTATTTGTCCCATGTAATGGACACATTACACTATATTACATGATATCATTGCCTGGAAGAATAATTTAAAGCTTTAAATGGGAGTACGGTTTATAGTCTACATATCGCTAGTACCAATCGCCCTATCTTTGTTACGATACCTTCCGAATGCACTTTTAAAGTTAGGCTGTTATTCATTGCTATCCTGAGATATTTGAAGGTTTTTACGTTTTCTAATATTTTACGTTCTTGGTAGATATTGGAATATTTCATCAAAATGCCAACATTCATTATTCAGTATGTAAGAAAATTTATTTGAACAAATTTTCATTTTCAATTTTATTAATTAAATTTAACATCTTCTTTTTAAAATAAATTTCTAAGATTTTTTTTCAGTAATAATTTAAAGCAATAAAATAAACTATTTCCTTTGGAAGAATAATATCTTCTTCTTCTTGCACTGCTGTACTCCATGAGCGTTGGCGATTATCATAACGTGAGTTTTAAAGAGAATGAGTTTTTGCCGCTCGACATAGCTCCCCGAAATTGGATACCGCTGTCCATTTATAGATATGTTGGCACCATGACATTAATTTACGGCCAATCCTACGCCGACCTTCTATTTTACACTGCAATACTAGACGCAGTAAGGAGTATTTTTCTCCATGCGGGATGTGACCAAGATAACTTGACTTCCGCTACTATATATTGGATAAAAGCTGTCTTCTAACGTCAGCTATTTCTAGAACCGTTGAATTTTTAATTTTTTGTGTCCGTGAATTATTCAGCATCCTGCGAATGGTCCACATTTCAAACCTCTCTAACAGGCTTATTGCTTGTGCTTTCAGTGCCGATGCCTCCACACCTTAAAGAAGAACAGACCACACGTATCACTTGACCATTCTGTATCGTATCTTTGAGGAGAGGTGTTGATCACAGAGTAGCCGTTTGTACTTTACGAAAGCCTATCTGGCCTGTTCAATCCTGGACTTGATCTCCACGACTGGATCTCTCTTTTCATTTGTCAAAGTTCCGAAATACCTAAACTGTAGAATTCTTTCTACTAGTTTGCCATCAACGTGCAAAGTAGTGGAACTAGGATGCTCCCTGCAGATGGCAAGCAACTTGGTCTTATCTACATTTATTTTTAACCCAGCTTCCTTGCCATGTGCGTTGAGGAATCTAGAATTTGCTGTAAGTTCTGAGGATTTCCAGCAATTAACACCGTGCCATCTGCATATCTGATATTATTTATTAAGAATAATATAATATTTAATAAAATGCACAAATGCAACCTAGTTACACTGTGGCGTAGTTGGTTAGCAGTGGTGTTTCGTTCGGCTAAAATCTGGCTCGAATTCCGTTGTCGCACATTGAAATTTCCAAAAATATCGCTTGTGGCAAGTTAATGTTCATAGTTGACGTGTCAAAAAATAAAAAAAAAAAATCGGTCCCCCAGACTAACTTGAAGTTGAATGTAATTGTTTTAAGAAATATAAAAAAAAGGAATATTTGGCTAAATTCCTTTTTTGTTCCCTTTTTTACTTTTTTTTAAAATTTTTTATTTCGTTTTAGTAATACCAGTATTAATGTTGTTTAACCAACATTGTTTTACAATTCTCACTACCATCGTTAAAAGTATTATTTTTATTATTAAAATAAAAAAAAAACGAATCATTTAAAGATAATATCCACCAAAACCTATTATTTATAATTTTACAAAACCAAAATTTCATTAATTTTTAATTATTATTATTTTTTTATCGTAGCAAATACAATAATAGGGATAACAGTATGAGAAGTATAGCAACTTAATTATTGTTATTATATAATTAATTTTATTATTATTCATTATTTTCTCGGGTTTACTATATCCCGGTTGCTGTTGTATATTTTGAATTTCACTCTTAGAAAGTAATCTGAAGGCGAGTTCTGAATTTATAAATAATTTTGAGGTCGTTCTAAATTCTATATCATATTTTAATTGTGATTTGAATTCTAATTTTAAGTTTATAAATCGATCTGTTGTTTGGTTACTGTTTATTTTAAATATTATTAACGTTTTTGAACTATTTTAGTAGGCTTCCGTACACTATACACGTGCGAAATCTTAAAAAGTAACATCAAAATCGATTATGCATGCCGTATTTACAAAGACAGATGTTCCAACCTAGAGAAATATCCGAAAATTCGGGTATTTATAACCTTGTTCAAAATTTTTAGGTATAATAAGAGGCGGGGGTAGACACGAGATATTTTTGTTTGTTTTTTTTTGAATTTTTTGCAAACTCTGAAAGTTTCGTTATGTTAAACAGCGTCATTCTCACATTTTTTTGCCACTTTTTGTCCAAAAAGAAGGTTTAAATAATATTCGATTGAAATTTTTTTTATTCGACTTGTATGAAAGAGTTTCTGAGTTTTGTTGCATATTTTAAATTTCACTCTTCGAAAGTAATCAGAAGACGAGTTCTGAATTTATAAATGATTTTAAGGTCGTTCTAAATTCTATATTATATATCTGTAACGGGTATTTGCGATACTGCCTTAAAGAGAATTTTAATTGTGATTTGAGTTATAATTTTAAAGTTAATAAATCGATCTGCTCTTTGGTTACTGATTATTTGAAATATTATTAACACTTTTGAACTCTCTTAATAGGCGTCTGTACACTACACGCGTGCAAAATTTTAAAAAAACAACATCAAAATCGTTTATGCATGCCGTCTATACAAAGAGAAAACAACGCATCATCAGTTAGATAAATAAAATATTGCATAATTCGTAACCGGAAATCGAGTGTCAGATAGGACCGTTTGTTTTCCTGCAGATTAAAAATATAAGAAAAATGTACATCTGGGAAAAGTTTTCCGCTTCTATTGTTACAGTCTGCATTCGTAATATGAAACTCTTAAAAGAAGCGCCAAAAGTAATAAATAGATTATTACGCTATTAACTAAATGACTGATTTTCCAATGGACGGTAAAATTTTGAGTTGACAAAACTTCAGAGAATCAAAAAAAGAAAACAATAAAATGAGTACTGCGCAATTCATCAGAAAGGGCTCTTGATCGTACTTTTTGTTGATTACAAATATTAGATGTTGCGGCATATCGATTTTTCTTAGTCTTATATGAATAACACTGAAATAAAATTAAGTTCCATTTAGCGTTCTCTCGCCAAAAAAATGAGTTTTGTGGAAAATGACTGGCCGCAAATACTATCGACCCGTTTTCCGAGGTTAGTACGATGGGTCTGTGAAGTGAGCAAATGAAAATTGTGATGTTAATAAAAATTTAAAATGAAATTTTCAAACTCGAGAAGGATGCAGTCTTGTAACAAAGGAAATGTTAATAAAGAAAAATGTAAGCGAAAGAAGAGAGGGTGCGTTTCGTGGTCTGTTTGGCGGTGAAAAAATGAACTAAAAACGGACAGTAAAACGTGAATAACAATTGAGAAAGTATGAAGTTTTAACAAAAAAAGGTCACGACGCTGGAGTCACTGATTTTGATGAAATTTTTCAGATCGATAGAAGACCATGGGTATATGAATCGTATAAAATATTAGAATGCACCTTTTTGAGTTACGCGAGAAATTGAAATTTTAAAAAACCGCATGTAATGAATATTATGGATAGCTGTTTAAAGGAAAATATGCAATAAATTCCACATTATGTTTATTCACCTTATGCAGATGGTTCGGAAGACCGATTATTCCAAATTGAAGTATACTAAACAGAAAAATTACTAAAAAACAATAAAGCAATGCGAAAAATATTATATTTATATAATATAAAAGCGCAAATGGCTTTCTATTTGTTTTGTGGTGTACTGTTAAAAGTGATGGTAATTTGTGCAACATGAACAAAAAAGATAATCGGTTCAAAAATCCACATCAAATTTTTGATCATGCAATTTTTATTAATAATTCTTATTATCTAATTATTTTAATTCTTTACAAGTAACTATATAATTACAATACAAATTTTTAAACATTTAAATTATTTAACGACTGATTTTTCATTTTTTCTTTTTAATTACACGTGTAATATTATATAAATAAACATACACACGCGCGAAAATAATAAAATATTAGTAAACATTAAATTCAACTGTGCTGTTTAATAAAAATTTGTTTTCAAAAGAAATATTGAAAAAAAAAATTGCCCTCGTGGTAATAATTCTTTTATGCAGGGTGTGGCAGCATAACTTCCTTTTCTAAAATGCGACACTTTTTTTCTACTAAGTTTTTTAAAGAAATAATAACAGAAAATCGAAATAAAACTGCAAAGGAAGAAGCATACATATTACCAATGGGATCTAGAGTATGTATTTCGATTTTCTGTTATTATTTCTTTAAAAAATGTAGTAGAAAAAAAGTGACGCATTTTAAAAAAGGAAGTTATGCTGCCGCATCCTGTATATTATAGTAAACGTCGCAACAATTGTTGCTTTATCTGTTTTTATGATTTATATCATAGATTAAATTTGTGTAACTTTCATTATTATTAATATTCATTAATACTCTTATTTTCTACGTATATGAGTATATTTTATTTATATACGCATTTTTTTTTATTGAATTTTATTTATACTTATATTTGTATATATATATATATACAAGGCCGTGTCCACGGGGGGTTAACCCCCACCGCCATTAGAATTGAAATAGTTATTATAAATACACAAAAATCTGAAAAAAATCAAAAATTTAAAATAAATATTGATGATTTTTTAGGGTGTCCTTACCTTAAACAAAAAAGAAAAAATATGCTCCATATTTTAGGTACTTCATTAATATTTTACGCAAAATTTTTTATTACGAACATAATCAATAATATGTATAATTTTTATTAATGTTTATACGGTAATTTATTTATGTAAATTATTAATACATAAATCAAAATTATGGTAATTATTAATAGTCTGAATATTAGTGAAAAGTGTAATGTTATTTATAAAATAAATATGCCAAGAAAATTTTTAAAACCCCCCTTTTCAAAATCCTGGGCACTACCCTGTAAGTATATAATATATATGGACACGCACATACCCACACACAAAAATAAGTTTTAAGATCAGTTTTAATATTATTCATATTAATTGATAAGCCATATAAAACAGAAATAAATATTTTCAATTCTATTTTTATTATTAATGATTTCGTTGTGTATAAAATATGTTTACCGTTTATAGAAATGTAAATAAATAATAAAAAATTATAAATTTTTGTTATATTTGTATAGACAGGTATAAAGAATTAAAGTAATTAAATAATACGATTTAATAATAAAAAGTGTGAGATTAAAAATCTTATATGTACTGGGGTGGACTTGAAGCTACATTTTTTTTTTCAATGTGGCACAAATTACTGTCACTTTCGCCGATAGACCACGAAAGGAATACAAACTAGCTTTTGCTTTTATATTATATAAATATAATAAATAAAGCGTTTAAATTTTTATATAAAGGGGCCCCCAAAGAGACGTACACATCTGACATGTAATAAAAAATTAATCTATCATTTATCATATACATCAACTTTTTTTTTAAATAAATAGAATTAACTTTACAGGGGCAAGTGCATTTTTTAATACATTTATTTGTTAATAATTTTGTATCTATTTTTATTTTCTCCTAGAGGAGGAAACTTCGTAATAGTAAAATTTCGAGTTTCGTAAAAACCTACCAGAAATTTGTTTTAAGGTATAACGAGTCGGAATCTACGTTTTTAGGAAATGTCTTTATGAATGTCTACATGCGCAACACACGCACACACAGTATCCTTTTCTTCAAATCTTCGGTTAAAATTTGTTGAAAAATTCATTGATTAAAATTATATATATACATATATTTGTTTTTTGGCATTGAAAATTCTACCCATTGTCTATATGATATTTAGTTTTGTTTACATTAATAATTATATGTTAATTCGTGAATTCAAAATAATATAATTAAATTAAAAAGTAAATTTAGTTATTCTATAAAACTGATAATTTTGTCACTTCCGAAAAGGGCCCCTAATATTTCCATAGCGCCGGGACAATGACATACTTAATCCGGATCTGCGTATTACATTAAATATACAAACACTTAATAACAACCCTCTCATTTTAAAAGTATTAAAACAAAACTAAAAGTTTTATATATCCATTATGGGAAATTATATATCAGTTAACAGTTATATTTTTATTGTGTAATTTATACATTTTAATATTTCATTGTTTGTTCACATAAAAATTTTTTGATTTTGACCATTATATACCAATTTAATAATTTTCGATATTTCGATACGCTCAATTTTATACAGATATTTATATACTGTTTACACTTTAGTATATATATTCACCGTGATTATGTGAAACGTGTCATTTTAACTTTGAATATATTACATGTTTCCTAGTCGGTTTATTGTTTATATATTGTAAAATGAATTACTTACTAAATAATCATCATTTTCGTCAGCAGCCATCGTGATTTTTAATCTGTTGCACTGAGGTGCTCGGAAATCTGATACAAGTTTGAACGAACGTGACTTTTTTTATTCGTTCTATTCTAAAATAAAAACTTTCGTAAACACTAGACGAGGAACAACGTTATGATACAGTAAGCAATGAGCTCATTCATTGTTATCAATGAAGTGGTTAACTAATCTAAATTGCGTCTGTTCAAGGCCAGCTCGTTTTAATTGTCCCAGAAACAAAACGTCAGATAAATGTGAGCACAATTTTTGCGCATAATCAACGTTATGCACCAATATTTACTACCTTAGAGCCTCTATTGTTTATATTGGAAGAAGGCGCTGATGTTCAATTTCTACACCGCTTATCAATATTCTAACGAACACAGCAATGAAGGCAGTGCTTTTCCTACTACAACGTAGTCTATTGTTAGTAGAAATGGCCGAATTTCAGAAAACAGTGCATATATATAAGATATGAACAGAAAAACATATAAAATATAACAGTTATATTAAACAACTGAATGCCTACTAATTTCGGATAACTCGATCCATAATCGTGACAATGAATATTCAAAATAAGATAAATGTAAAACTTATCGACGTAGTATTTAAAAGTTAAAATGAGTATGGATCGAGTTACCCAAAACGGTTGACATTTTTAAAATAAAACAGTTTTATTTTGTATGATTTGTGTTTAAAATTTATATTAAAATTTAAAGTCATAAATAAGTTAATTTAATTTCACTATGGAACATCAGATTAATATATTCCGAGTTGGTGTTTTAGAACATTTATTCGCTTCCAAAATTCGCCGATTGGTTGTTCCTCCGTTTTTTCACCACTGAAATTGAGTGTTCGAAGAAATCATTCTGTGAATAATTTGAAAGAAATGTTTCGTCGTTTTAAGTGACGGCCTTTTTAAAAGCTTGCCGCAACAACCGTATTGCGTTCGTAGGGGGCATTCAATTTCGCTACGACTAAACTGTCGGTTTAATATTTAAAATTGAATTTTTTAACAAAAAACTCCTTCGAGAAAAGGATCGACATTTTAGCTTTAAGCTTTTTGATAGATCTTCCTAATCCGCTTCGTTTGTTTTCGCCGCTGTTTTATATTTTGCACTTTTTCTAACTATGACCTTTTTTTAACCTTTAAATGAAACGGAAACAAAAGCTGCTACATACATTTTACCTGGGATTTGTTTTTAGAAAGCATTTATCTCTCCTTTTTTCTTTCGATTTTTTTGCCGCAGCACCTGTTTGACGGTAACACGATTCGTTCGAGCGATTTTTAGCATGTGTTCCCATATGGCTATTACTCTGATCTTCCTTAAGGGTTGTAGTTAGTCAGTGGCGCGAGAAACAGGGACTGAAACTGTTGTAAAATTCTTTTTACTTTAAATATCGCACTAATTTCATTATTTACACTATGTTCAAACTTAATAACTCGTTTGCAAAACAGCGCTTTGCGGTGACCATTAGCACTTCTTAGACCAGAGTTATTGGCATATACATTGCATACGGTCAGGGTAGTGGTATCGAAATAAGATTTAGTTGTCGCTGTTTGTATGTTTGAGGTTTGTTCTTATGAAAAAGATATTGTCAGTTATGGTTACCGGTAATCGCTTTTCCGGCATTGCTATCTGAATTTTGATTTTTGCGGTAAATTTTATAGTTTTTAAAGTGAAATTTTTCCGTTAAAATCAGTTTTTTTGAAGGCAAAATCTCAGTTAGTTATTCGGTAATCATCCTGTTTCAGTTCTAGCATTATGATATTGTAAAATTCGTATTTGTCATTGTTAATATTACGATTAAAGTAACGTACTCTGTTTCTAGTTGTATCAAAGATACTTATGAATTATATTCCGATTTTACTGTTCGTTGACCAATGATGGTAATTTTTTAACTGTAGTTTGGTACATCGGTTGTTGATGCGTTTGTTGTTCGCGTGAGGATAAATAACATTTATCTTTTTATGATCTTAGGTTGACACTGTATTCCAGTGCAATGCTCACTGGATTGGGCGATGCAAATAAATTATATAGGAAGTGTTTGAGCGCAGCGTGTAACAACCCTTTGGAAGATTTTCACTGTTATTTTCATAATTTTCTTCGCCGATTCAAAGCCGAGATTTATGGATATGTTAGATAAAAGTGATGTAGGAAATTTAACAGTTGTTGTATCAGTAGTACAAACTTTTTTAGGTCCTTGAAGGACGTCTGTTACAGATTTCCTCTACTTAGTCGTTCTGTTGTTGTCTCCGTTATTTGAACCTTAACGACTCTCTGTTGCCTTCCTCCCGTTTTCGTTTTTCGCCGGTTACCCCTCCATATTGTCCTCTCCACTCAAACGAAGAGCGTGTTTGCGATGCTGATCACGTGTTTATTAAGTGTTGATTTCTTTCTGTTGAGTGTTCTGCTTTCTACTCCAGTTTGCTACGACTTGGTCTTCATACTCCATATTGCGCCTGTTATGTCCTATCTTTTATTTCTCCACGCAATTTTCCTATTACTTGTTTCTTCCTTCTAACATACCCGACCGTATCAAGATATAATTGACTCCTTCCTTTTCTAATTGTTTCTGGGTAAAGATCCCCAGTTGGCGAGAAAAAAAAAAAGGTATTTTTTTCACTGTTTGATGAAAGCGGACGTACCATTTTTGGTGTTTTGGTTTTCGGTTGAGAGACACTATTTTGTTTTGTTTTATGGATCCGGCAGAGTCCGTTTATTTTTGGATTCGATGCTTTCATCAATTAGGGAACTTGCTTTTTGAATGAAAGTTTCATCATGATAGTATCGTTGGAAGTACCCACAATATTGTTTCTAATTAGAGTGTTAGCCTGTGTTGTTGTTAAAACTGAATACGAGAATCTAACTTCGTTGAATAAAGTTGTTTATTTGACGAAACGAACAAGCGAAAGCGGAAGTTCGCAATACGAAAAAGTAGGTTTACAGCCTCGATTACGCAAGTAACAATAAATCCGATAAATACAGCTAACTAACTTTAGCGATTCCCAAAAGAGGTTATTTAGATAATTTAACGCACGCGATTACGCAATAATATTGAACGGAAGCCCTGAAAAGGGCCATTTAAAATAAGTAAAAGCGAATAAGGAGGGAGGAGTTAAAAACGAATTAATTAGAGGAAATAACGAAAATAAGAACTGGATGAATTTGAATAGAAGAAAAATAAAAGAAGGAAATTAATAAAAACGAAGTAAACGAAATCGAGTAAAAGACAAAAACAATAAAGCAAAAAAAAAAAAAACAACGAAAAAACAAACACCGACATATATAGTTTTACTCTGCTAGGATTAAAATTTTAATTGCCATAGATCATCGATATTGACAACGAAGCAAAACTATCCATCAAGCAATATCGCTTTTCTTTAATTATTACTTTCAAACAGCCTGTTTAGGACAGTTATGTGACACGCGCCCTGCGTTGTTACAAATAAAGAGGTTGAGGGAAGCATTAGAAAATTCGGTATTCTTCCTCTAAAACAACAGCGGGTCGTATTTTTTTTTACATCCTCAGGGTGTGTAAAAAGTTTAATGTCTCCAGTCTGAGATATGAGAAAATCCTGCATGAGAAAACCCCGCTTTTAACGGGGATGCGGGTGTAGTTCTAATTCCCAGACGATAATGTCATGCGGAATGCTAAGACAAGCGTTAAATAGTATAATAAAACGTATAAACGGGCAACCAGTTTCGTCAGGATAATTTCTGCCTTGATTAGTTTTATTGTTGGACGGTTTTCTATTAAATCGCTGCTGCTGGAGAAATAGACGGTGCGTCTGTTACCAGGCATTCCTTGTATATGTCTAATAAGAAGGGGTGATCTACATAAGTTGCTGTAGTCTTAATATATTTCTTTCGTGACGTATTCTGTTAACTCGGTTGAATACAAAATAACGTTTTCTCTCCTACAAAGCTGTTCGTTTGACGTAGTCTTTGCATAACTTAGATAACGACTGGATGTGTTTTGTTATTAAGTTAACGTTGTTCAAAATACTCTTCCTAGTCACCGACACTGTAATAACTAAGCGCGTAATTTGGTTTTTAATGGTATTACCGATATCGCTTAATAGGCGAAACAATAGGATGAGTTATACGTATATTACGATGCAGGCAGTTGTTGAACTGCTGTCGGTATCGATTATACCACGTCACACATTATCAGTGATAACAGTAAAGTTTACTTATGTACAGTAAAGATTGATGAAAATGATAAGAAGCAGGCGTAACGTAGATCGTTGTAGTGTAATCACGTGAGAAGAGACGAAATAGATATTTTTTAAAAATTCAGGTATCGAAATATATTTCCTCGAGATAAAAATTTTATTGAAAACTTCTTTAATGATATGCAATCGGGAGATTTTCTTTCATTATTTTCAGAAGATTTTAATTTCGTTTTTATGAATTTCCAATACATACTGCTGAATATCTAACGAAAGAAGGAAAGAAAGGAAAGAAAGGAAGATTTTTTTTGAAATTTTCGAAATAAAATTTATTCGCCTTTTTTCGTGACATTCGGAGATGTTTTTTTTTATTTTACGACCCAGGTCTACCAGTAAGGAAAATATGTAATGATAACCATCGCGTATTTTTTTCAGACTAATCAATCATTTTTGTACAAAACAATTTATGTTTTTTATTTATTATCATTATCTACTAGTGTTTATGCCATATGTAGGCATATTTCGGAATTATTTATTTTTGTGTTCATTTCCTTGTGGGCAATATACGAGTATCACTTTTTTGGCGTATACGTATTTTTTACTAGTTTATTTTCTGCGTGAGCGGAATATTTTGTGGAATCAGCATCAATGTACTTTAAAATAATTTTCATCATTTCCTTGGAAAAAACATATTGGTAGGTAAACGTTCTTATTTATTTTTTCATATTTTTCTTAGACATTATTGGGAGATTAATAGATTCGAAAGATTCTTTCAATATTAATAACAATTCAAACATTTATACTTCACATAGCTTAAAGAATCATAGTCTTAGATTTTCACGTTCCAACTTGTTTATTTTACTTTTATTAATTTTTTCACAAATTTCTCTATTTATCGATAATTTCTGCTAATTTTACTCGATCATTTTTCGCATACCATTATTGAAATTTCGAAAAGAGAATATTTTACATGTTATAAAAAGTTATTGTCATTCACACGCGGAATTATGTATTTTTTGAAGTTTTGTACATTGTACATTAGTATACTGAAACGTTGTACAGTGTTTTTCACGATTTTTTAAAAATTTGCGCAATTAGGACATGCATTAAAACTCTTGGTACATTAAAGCGGATTAATAATAGGCGTATTGGAGGCAACCCGAAAATGTTATCACTGCTATATTAATCATTAATCCGGTCGAAATTAGAATACGGCTGCTAAGCGTTCTGTTCGATCCTTAGATACTATCTAGCATACAGCCATCCGAATAGCCATTGGAGCCTTTTGTGAATCCGGGCAGCTGCCCTTATATTTCCGAAAGGAGATCCTAACAGCAAACTTTCTTACTTCTATCCTTGTTAATCCAAACCTTCCGATCAATGAGTTTCTTTTTAACTCCTAGCAATGGAGCCAGACTGCACATTACGTGCCTATAACTTTGCAACTAACATCAAAAGTAAGTATGAATCTCTTTTTCCGCAAATTGAAAATTTATTTTCAATCCTCCTCTTTCTCCAGTGTACACTAACCCTCCTCCTTGGTTTTTTGCTAGCCCCAGATATCAGTTTTAACTTAACTCATCTACCCAAATACCTACATCCAACTACATCCTCCATCAGCACATCACTTTCGAAACTATCAAAACGCTGACTACATCTGCTGCTTAGCGGATGGCTCAAAGTCTCATGGCCATGTTGAGTCAGCCTCCCCGCCCCCACCACCCAACGCTTCCTCCGGTTTCTAAATTATTATTCTGTATTTTCGGCTGAAGCATTCTCTATCTTCAAATATCTTGAATTCCTCTCCACCGCTTCGCCTTTTTTTAAATACCTCATCCTTGCAGGTTCACTCAGTGTTCAAGTGCCCCTCTACAACTTTTACACGAATAATGCAATTATAAAATGAATCCTTTTCCTTCACAATCTCCTTATTCGATCCCAAATTTCTATATCTTTCATGTGGATCCCAACTTATATTGGTCTTCCCAGTAATATCGACCGAGTTGCTAGGGAGGTGTCCCTGCTTCCATCCATATCCTCGTACTTCTCTTCTACCAACGATATGCAATTTTTCCTGAAATCCCTTATGATTAAATCCTAGAAATAATTATGGAGCTCTAATTAACAAAACCACCTTTTAATTCTTAAACGTGGCCCTCAAATTTACATCCCCCTTCCGTTCCGTTCAAGGAGGAAAAATATTACACTTACCAGTATTCAGATTTCCCACCCCTGCCTGACCCATTCTTATTTCCTACAACGCGTTCGATCCCCCTCTTTGTCACTTTTACCAAATAGCACAACTTTCGATTCTCCACTTGCTAACATCTTGTAATTCTTTTATGGTACTTAGAGCTCAGCATGGCTCACACTTCCTTACCACAATTTCTAGCTGATTCTTCCTGTCATATCTGCAATGTGCTTCAATTCCTCCATTTCTTTAACCTCCTGAGTTCAATTTAGTATCTCTTCCATTTCCTGGGAGCAGATGGCCGTATGAGCAGCCCGCGCCTGTATAACGTAATGTAACGATAATAATAATAATAATAATAATACGTTTTTTATTTCTTACTATTATAGTCGAAATCGATTAAAACAAACTTGCAGGAACCAAAAATATTTAAAAACAAAAATAATCGAAAACAGATTTTAAAAAATTGAAATAAATATCATAATTATTTATAAAGTTATAAGATTAATTTAAAAAAGCAAGTCGTGTCCAGGTTTACCTAGTCTGAAATAATCGGCTGTCTGAGAAATCTGGGAACGTAAAGGCTGTCGTGAGAAAGAATCTGGCTTCATATTCTCTTTAGATTTATTAGATATTGAATAATTTATTAATTTTGGAATTTTATTAAATTCGGTGGAAAATATTATTAAAAAAGCTCTTAAACTTCCAATTAATGCTAAAAAAAAAATGAACGTATCGAAATTGTTGAAAATAATTTAAATGCCGTGAAGGAAAAACAATTGCACAATCCATGATACCTTATTAAGGTTATTGGACTTGCTTTACATATTAACTCGTTTTTTATAAATTGTTGTTAAAAATTTCGGCGTCCGAATCAGCATCAAAAAATGCTCAGCTCTTCGTTATCATAAAAAAGTATTCGCTCTGTTTGGTTTCTCTCGTACGCTTATTTTATTTATTTTTTTCTGGACTCGTCAACCAGGAGCCTCTACCCAGAATCAGTTATAAAAGGAAAAAATCAATTATATCTTTATAGGATATTAAATGTTGTTAGTAGGAAGTAATCAACATAGCGGAACGGTAGGAGGAGAGAAAGAGATAGGATAAAGGAAGCGTAATACGGAGTAGGAAGATCAAGTAGCAGAAAACTACGAGTATAATCCAAAAGAGAACGCTCAACAGAAGGAGATAAGTCAAACGAGTCAAGAGTGCATCTTTAACAATAGGTGCTTTAGCTCAAATTTTTTTGGGATTAGTCTTCGAAATAATTAAATTTTAGAATTGACACCTCGTTGATGGGAATTCTCGAGTGTTCGATTGTTGTTTCCGCGTTCTCTTTGATAAATTAGTGCTTCTCGATGATTCTTGCAGCTTTAGTAAACAACTGTGGGTACGCACTTAGTCGTAAATGTGACCCTTCCCCGCTCATCAACACACAACACCGTACACGGAGTAATGTTCGATCAAAGCAAGCTGTCACTTTCGCAGCTATTTCTACCACTTTTAATCGATTATTTTTTATTACTGTGTTATCAAATCCGGTTCCACTATCTCCCGATATTACTAAAAATACGTTAAAAAGTATATTTACTTCTCAATTAGCGATATAACTGTTACAGGAACTCTGTTATCAAATCCGGTTCCACTATCTAATACCATTACAAATACGTGACAAAGTGAACTGGTTTCTCATATTAGTAGTAAGGCTTCTACAGGTAATAATGTTCTAACTAATATTAATTTAAAAGAGATGCCGCTCGAGAATTTTCAACCAATAATGCTACTAACGCAACAAAAAATTAGCTCCTATTATTACCAAACACTCATCTAATAAATTTAATAATTAACGTTGTTACAAAAAAAAGTTTAATATTTCTACTAGTGAAGACGACTGACAATCTCTAGTCCGAAAGAATTCAGCTAGACAACAAAAATTGATCAACTCTCGTTTAAATCTCAGCAAGATATTCGTAGGGTTTATAGTGGACGAAGAAGATGAAAATAATAATTTAGAAATTTCCGACAAAACTTCCATCGTTAATTAACGTGAAGAAGTATACATTCCGTCAGCCCCTCTTTGCTCATGTCAGCGGTGAAATTGATTTTCTAAAAGTAAGAAATAAATTGTTTGAAATAGCTGATGATAAAAATTCAATTACATTTAAATCTATTGTCAATGGGAAGAGGTTTTATAATTAAACGATTATCAAATTAAAGTGAATTGTACGAAGAGTTTTGTTCATCGTTTGATACTAAGCGGACGTTGATGAACGAACAATGAAATCTAGTAACACGACAAGGGGGAAAACGAAGATGTCGCGAAGGCAGTCAGTAGTGTATAAATAGGGCAGCTGGCACGTCTGACGTCACCAACCCCTATTTGTGCCCCCGGTGCTCAAAACTCACCCCAATTTATGTCCAGGTGTCCAAAATTCACCCCAATCTGTCCCCTGGTGCTCAAAACTCACCCCAATTTCTGACTTGGAGCCCAAAGTTACCCAAAGTTTCCCCCGATTTTCCCCATGAGTAGGTACCCCGAGTGTCCAGGTTTCCCCCGATTTTCCCGGGCAGCTGCTGAAATTTCACCCCAAATTCTCATCAGGGTGCTAAAAATTAACCCCAATTTCTCTTTTAGAGCCCAAAGTTACCCCAAGTTTCCCCTGATTTTAAGGATTTCCTCCGAGTTCCCCCCCCCATTTTCCTGGACAGTTCCGCTAATTCGATCCCTAATTTCCATCAAGGTAGACAAAATTTACCCCCCCAATTAGTGTACAGGTGCTGAAAGTTCACCCCAATTTGTATCCATATGGTTAAAATTCACCCATGTTTCCCCAAAATTTCTTCAAATTTTCCCGATTCCCCGTTCATACTGTTATCTGTAAATGCGCTCACACCGTTTCCACGCATATATTCAACATAGCCTTAGCAGTGTACTCGCTTTCCATTACCCGCGCCTTCTATCATCATGTGTATGTATTATACATGACTCTGTGTGTAATATATGTAGCATACTTTTTAATTTTCATTTTTCGAGGTTGGGAGGGGTAAAATTTTGCCGGAGTGATAAAAACGTTTGAATCTCAACACTTAGAACCCAAAATTTAAAGGAATTTTCCGAGTCGTGCTCCGTTCCAGCATTTTTTTTTTTCAAAAAATTTTATTTTTAAAGAAAATATTCGATTGTTCAATCAGTCGAATGAGAGCGGGCGAGTGTGCTGCTACGGGATGTATTATGTAAGCGCGAGCGCGGCTGTAATGGTAATATTTAAATGTTCCAGCAACTAGTTGAAACTGTCACCAGGTGAGGTGAATTCCAGTCGTTCGTTCGAAATTAACTAGCCGATCATCTATGCACACTCTCACACGCCACTGATAGAAACCTGTTCGCGATCGCTACACGTTCACACGCATGTACACACCTACACACAAACACACATATCTTCATCTCCCCTTGACGACGTCTTTCAAACACCTCTATAACCAAAGGAATGTGGTTTTTCATATACCTTTTTAAGCATCATGCCGAAAACCTCTGAAATCAAGCCGAATTGAGCAGTCTTATTTCACTCATTCTAAAGAGGGTTAATTTACAACGTCTATCTCTCTGAAATCAATGACGAATTTAACTCATCTATGCGCATCTAAAATCAAGCCGAATTGAGCAGTCTTATTTCATTCATTCTGAAGGGGGTTAATTTACAAGGTGCATGCACCTTTTTAGGTATCATAGTGAAAGAGGATCACGCTGAAACCGGTTTTCAGATAAGTTTTAGCCCCTCCCATTTTTGCTCACAGCGCTGTTTATAATCGAGGTAGGTACCTGCAAACCTGAAGAAGTCGCATTTGTAGTTTGCTCTTCACTGTGTTCAGTTTGTTTTTTACTTTTCAAGTGTTTTTAAAGTGATTTTT
Source organism: Icerya purchasi (assembly GCA_039619475.1). Taxonomy (NCBI): domain Eukaryota; kingdom Metazoa; phylum Arthropoda; class Insecta; order Hemiptera; family Monophlebidae; genus Icerya; species Icerya purchasi. Next base: position 80,520,849 of record CM077116.1, read on the forward strand.
AAATTTTGTTAAAGTTTTACACAGTAGTTATCATTCATCAGATTTTTTAAAACCAGTAAGCATTTTATTTACGTCTCTTTTTTAATTAAAATTATTTTTTTTAGTTTTACAAGTTTATCAATATTTTTCATAATGTCTTCTCAATCTGCATCTCGATCAAATATTGCGCCGGATGCCGAAAGACCTATGGCAGTCCTGTTTCATATTGAAAATATATCGAAGCGGTACAAAAATAGGATCGCGACGTACAGGGTCATAAATGATAATACGCGGATTGTAGATATCAATAAATTTTTGGAAAAAATTAAATCAACTGTAATTGATACAGTGTCAGGATCGATCGGGAAAGGATTAAAATGTAGCCTCATGTTACATTGCATGTTTAAACGAATAACAGCAGTTACCAAATCAAAACACACGGTTCCAACATATTTTCCATCAAATTGTAAATTACTTGTTGAAGGAGATGATTTTAACAAGTGGTACAAAGATTCAGTTGGTGAAATGAAGGATCTGATCGACAGATTCGAGTACGTGCAGGGATCGGGCTGGACGATTAAGAAAATTGTGTACCTTGAACTGAGGATTAATAAAGTGAACGTTCTCGCACGCGCGTCCTCATATATTCCATTACCGTCAAAAATAAGTGCCCGAAAAGCAGTTATAAATGTTAAAAATACCGATGCGTTCTGCTTCAAATATTCAATGTTAGCAAAATTTATTACAAAGAACGCTCATGAAGTGTACAAATACAAAAATAAACAAGAACTGGATGCGAAATATGATTGGACTGGAATTTCGTTCCCCGCAAGTCTTGACGATATGCAAAAATTTGAAAAGATCAATCCAAACTCCTCAATTAATGTGTACGCGTTGGACGAAAAAAACTTTGTTTATCCAATTCGTATCTGTAAGGAAGACAAACCAGATCATACAGATCTCCTTTTAATTCAAGACGGGAACAAAAAACATTACTGTTTCATCAAGGATTTGGAGAAGCTTGTGCGTCATCAAATCACCGGCTATAAAGCACGAATACACATCTGCAGGAGATGCTTGTGGCACGTTGATAGTCCTCAAAAGCTCCAAGAACACCAAAAAGATTGCAGGGAATATTCTCCAGTTGCAATTGAGATGCCTGTGCAAGGGAAAAATATTCTCCAGCATGATAAATATAGGCAACAATACTGGATCCCATTCGTTGTATACGCAGATTTCGAGTGTGTACTGGAGCCTGTAGTAGATGATGTTGGAGATGATGAAGAGAATGATGACTCAGAAGATGAAGATGACCGCATCACCCGCCGTGTACAGAGCGATCAAGCACGCAAGAACACTATAAAAGTTCATAAGCACGTGCCTATGAGCTTTTCGTATAAAATTGTGTCTCGCGGCGGTGATAATATTCTTCCTCCATCATTGAGATCACAAAGACTGTATCGAGATCGTGACGCTGCAAAAGTGTTTGTAGAAAAACTTGTTATTGATGCAAAATTAATTTACGAAATTTACCAAAACAATAAACCAATTGTGATGAGTGCTGCAGATAAATTAGCTTTTGATAGTGCTACTGTTTGTTACATTTGTGCAAAACAACTGAACAATGATAAAGTTCGGGACCATAATCATCTAACTGGTGAATATCGTGGTGCCGCACATAGTAAATGCAATCTTGAGTCACGCTTGCCTAATTTTTTGCCAGTATTTATTCATAACCTATCAGGCTACGATAGCCATATAATAGTTCGTGAACTGGCATATGACACACTCGACATAAACGTGCTTGCAAACACGGAAGAGAGATATAAAGGAATCTCAAAACAGATCATACCTGCAAAGTTCCAGCTTAGATTTGTCGACTCCTTTAGCTTCATGGCATCAAGCTTGGAGAAGCTGGCGAGCTACCTTCCAGATGACGCTTTCCATCATACAATTGCTAACATTCGTGATCCGTCTTTACTCCCCCTTTTCCGTCGAAAGGGGTATTTCCCATATGAATACTGCACAGACTTTGCCAAACTTGCTGAAGAATCGTTACCTCCAAGATCGGCATTTTACAGTTCTCTAACAAAGTCAACCATCGATGAGACTGCTTATCAACATGCGCAGACAGTATGGGATGCCCTTCAAGTCAAGAATTTGGGGGAGTATTCGGACGAATATTTAAGGACTGACGTCCTCCTTCTGGCGGACATCTTTGAAAATTTCCGTACTGTTTGCTACAAAATTTATGGTTTAGACCCCGCATGGTCGTACACAGTTCCTGGTTTCACATTTGTAGCAATGTTGAAATTAACTGGAGTCAAACTGGAACTTTTGACCGACTACGACATGTACCTCTTTTTCGAAAAAGGTATACGTGGTGGTCTCACGCAATGTGTTAAACGTTATTGTGAAGCGCGCAATAAATATTTAGTTAATAATAATAATAACGCTATTACGTCGTCGTCCTCGTCCTCTTCTTCCTCATCGTTGGAAGAAGATAGTAATTTTATTATTTATCTCGATGCCAATAATTTGTATGGTCATGCCATGTGTGAGCCACTTCCAATAGGTGGCTTTAAGTGGATGACCGAAAATCAAATACAGCAACTTGATGTTTTAAATTATGATGAAAGTGGGACAGAGGGTTGTGTACTCGAGGTAGATTTGGAGTATCCCTCCAGTCTACATCATTTACATAACGATTATCCTCTATGCCCTGAACATCGTAATGTCTCTAAAAAAGGGACAATCAAAAAACTGGTTGCAACACTATATAATAAGTCGAATTATGTTATTCATATAAAATATTTGAAATTAGCATTAAATTTAGGATTAAGATTAACTAAAATACATCGCGGCATATGCTTCAACCAATCGCCTTGGTTGAAGGAATATATAGAATTAAATACTCAGTACCGTCAATTAGCAAATAATGACTTTGAAAAGAACCTTTACAAGATCATGAACAATGCAATATATGGAAAATCGCTTCAAAACCAACGCAATTTATTAGATTTAAAACTCGTTTCGGATAAAGTTAAGTTCACTAAACTCGTGGCAAACCCTAGGTTTAAGAATCGTACTATATTTCGTGAGCGTCCATTCTTATGTGCTGTTCATCGTAGTGCAAAACGTATTTTATTTAATAAGCCTATTTATGTTGGGATGTCGATCCTTGACATTAGTAAGCATACTATGTATGACTTTCACTATAATAAGATGCTAAAAATGTATAGTATAAATAATTTAACTTTATTATATACAGACACAGACAGTCTTGTTTATGATATAAGAACTGCTGATTTATATTTAGATATTAAGAATAATTTAAGTTTTTTTGACACGTCCGATTACCCCTCAGATCATCCGTGCTATTCTGTTAGTAATAAGAAAGTCTTGGGAAAGTACAAAGACGAAATGAATTCTATTCCAGTAGAAGCTTTCGTCGGGCTAAGATCCAAGGCATATAGTATTAAGGTTTCAAATAGTAATAAGGCGATAACTAAATGTAAGGGCGTGCCTTACAATGTAACAAAAAATGAAATATCATTTAATGACTATAAAAATTGTATATTTACTAATAATAATATCACTAGCGCTAATTATCGTACTGCGAATATGATACGAAGTTATGGACATGAATTATACACGATACGTACAACAAAGCTAGCCATTAATGGGCTAGACGATAAACGTGTCGTGTTACATGATAATATACATACTGTAGCCTTAGGCCACATAGATTTAACTAATATTATTGCTCGCACTGGTAATGAAGAAGATACAAATGAATCTGAACCAGTTGCAAAACGTATACGGTTAGAATAATAAGGTGTTGTATGTTTTTCTATATATTTTGTACATATTTGATTTTCCCTCATTCATTCTTTGTACATATTTTATTTATTTTCTCATCATTCTCATTCGTGTTTGTCTAGTCATCATTCTCGTTCTCATTGTCATTTTTTATCTGTATGTTTTTTATGTTATTGATGTCATTGTAGTCATCATCATCGCCATCGTTGTTCTCGTTACTGACATTCTTTTTATGTATTTTTTTCAATATATTACACTTTTTCATTCATTATTCAGTTTATTTGTGTTTATTTCAATTTATTATTTAACAATACATTTTGCAAGCATGATGTTGAAGATTACAAAGAAGTATGAAAAAAAGCAAACAATATATATGAAAAAATAGTATATTTCAGGTTTCTATAAATTTACAAACATTGCATGATAAAAGTCAAAAGAAACTTATTAACTAAATAATATCAAAAAAATTTTTTACAAAGAAAGAATTAATCATCTGGAAACAGTTTAAAAACAACTTCGCATTTTCCACAATCGCAAACAACATTTTCATCAAAAAATGTATCTTTAGTTTCAGGAAACATTTCTCGTATAAAATCAGTAAAAGATTTACGTCCGCATTGTTTACAATCTTTAATTAATGTTGGACGCACTGTACTAAGAGGTAGCGAATCTGGTATATCATAACTATGATGTTTAAAACATGGTAAATATTTTTTAATATTTTCATTATTCTTCACCATTTCAGGCAGTTTATCGTATAATTCGTAAATTTTATCAGGACATTCAGCAATTAATATCTCAGCAGTAGCTTTCTGCATTATAGAATGAGAGAGGTAAAAATATATATTTTGTTATGTTTGATATGTGCATGATAAAGAGGTTAACAAAGAATAATCACATTACCCTCACAACTTAGACATTGAGTTTTACCTTTGCAATATTTTAGATGTAAAAGCGGTGACATTGACATGTGGTAAACGTTTTCATCACTTTTGACTAATTATAACCAATTTTCCAACATTTCTCTTCGTTTTTCCTACATTTTAATACTTTTACACCGTTTCAGTCAATTTTTGCTATTTAATGCCATTTTTTCCAGTGTTTTTACCACCTTTCTCACAATTTTCATCATTCTTTCATCATCTTTGTTAGGTTTTTTCTTACAACTCTTTAATATTTCGATCGTTGCTAGTGATAACCATCATTATTTATGCTTTCAATCCTTCCACTTCAGCAATGCACACATACAGCTTAGCAATCGCCGCAGCCATTGAACGTTGTAGGACTGCAAACGTGATCTCCATTTGATTATTGGGATTTAAAAGTCACATCTTTGAACGCTTGATCTAATGCATCAACATGATTTTTTTTGTATTCGCCCACCCACTGCTGGAGGTTCCACTTAATATTCTCAACAGACTATCATACAGTCGTTTAATAAGAGAATCTGTAAGACCCGAGACATTTACTTAACGTTTTCCCAACACATTTACAGACATACCCTGTACACTAAGGAAATCTTTAAACATCTCTGTAACCATTCCTTTTAAGCTGGCGGGAGCAAGGAACTCCTATAAACGTTTATCAATCAGCACTTCATCGTTCATCGCCCTGGTTTCACTCGCCGTTGCACAGACATGTAATAAACATTTTCTTCTTTTACAATTTTCTTATGCTATAACACTATTACATCATTTTTCCTCGTTTCTAACTAATTGTAACCAGTTTTCCATTATTTCTTAGCATGTTCTTCTGTTTAGGACCTTTTGCGCTATTTTTTCATCAATTTATGTTATTTCACATCGTTTTTCTGGTGATTTTAGTGCCTTTCACACAATTTTACTAATTATTTTCGACTATTTCTTAACATGTTCTTCTGTTTTAGGTCCTTTTTGCACTATTTTTTCATCAATTTATGTTATTTCACATCGTTTTTCTAGTGTTTTACTACCTTTCACACAATTTTACTCAATTTTTCCCCATCTTTGAAGATTTTTTTTTTCATTTATCTCATACATTATATCTCCGAATGTGACGATTAGCTATCCTTTTAAGTACATTTTTTTAATTCGATATAAGTGAGGAGTACTTTTCAGGTCGACATGTATACTTCGTGATATGACATTCAATTCATTATTAATATATGTTTCAACAGGTTTGTGGTCGGTTGTTGGAGGTTTACAGAACTTTCTGTTGCATTGCTTATAGTATAATGGTTCTTGTGTGCTAGTGAGATGATGGTGTTTTGTGGGGAATAATAAACATGGGAAAGAGAAGGAGTGCGCCCCATCAAGCAGGGGGGAGTGATGCTTCGTAATTAACTTGGGTATTGCGCGCATTGCATGGCAGTTATAATATGCTCGAGCAAAAATTAGTCGCTGTACTCGCATGGTGTTCATGTTATTCATTAAATGTTCACACTGAGAGATGCAATGGGCTCATCGACAGATGGATCCATGCTATCATTTCGATTTTTATAATTGTAATCTGCACTGAGCATGTATGTATTACAACGAACCCATCAACTCTGTTACAGATAGTAATGTTTGAGGATAGATAGTGAAACGTTCATTAGAACATGAATGTGTATACAAAGTGCTGTTACATCACATGTATGTCATCAAATTAACTAAAATGTTGCGTCTATAGTAAAAAAAAGAAATGAGGGTTTTTCCCTAAGAGGGCGACTATAATAAAATTGATGCGATTTTAGATGGAAATGGGAGTATTTTACAGTAAAAACGCTGTTTTGCACCTAAATGGTGAATATTCTGGAGGTTAAACGGCATTTTCCACACAAAATTTGATGTTTTTTTTATAAATGTGGCTATTTTACTCCTACATGGAGTAATTTCTGCATGAGGAGTACTTTTTGGACTGACATGTATACTTCTTGATGTGGTATTCATTTCATTCTGAGGCTATGTTTGAACAGCTTTGTAAATGGTTGGGGGGGAAGTTTACAGAACTTTTCTGCTGCATCAGTTATAAGATAATAGTTTTTATATGCTAGTGAGATGAAGGTATTTGGTTAGGAATAATAAATATGGGTAAGAGGTGGAGTGCATCCCAATCAAGCATGGGAGAGTAATTAACTCCATTATTTGCACACATTGCAATAAAATTATAATCAGTTTGGTCAAAATTACTTGTTATATATCGTTCATGTTATACATTAAACATTCACACTGAGAAATGGACTGGACTCTTCGACATCAAGGTCCATGCGATCATTACACTTTTTTTCAACAATTTGTGACGTTTCATACTATTTTTTAATGTTTTGAACGGCTCTTATGATGTATTTCAGCACATTTTCACAGGTACAAAGTTTGTAATGCGAAATAATTTGAATTATTTCGACAGTCTTTACACACAAATAAAATACTATACCATTAACACACTCAACATGAAACAAATCATTACAAATAGAAATAAACAACGAAATTGCTCAGAAATTTTAATGAAATTCAAGAAGCATAGTGTATATGAAAATGAATATATATTCTTTAAATCAACACTCCAAACTTGCAGTTTCAGAATTATATCAGAACCTGACTAAGAACTCCGTTGTTCCTTTTGCTGCATATATATGTATATAATCATATATTATTAAATTATACATATAACTACATATGTACATATATATATCTACATATATACATATATATATCTACATATATACATATATATCTACATATATACACATATATATCTACATAAATACATATATATCTACATATATACATACATATATCTACATATATACACATATATATCTACATATATATCTACATATATACATATATATCTACATATATACACATATATATCTACATATATACATATATATCTACATATATACACATATATATCTACATATATACATACATATATCTACATATATACACATATATATCTACATAAATACATATATATATCTACATATATACACATATATATCTATATAAATACATATATATATGTACATATATACATACATATATCTACATATATACACATATATATCTACATATATACATAAATATATCTACATATATACACATATATATTTAAATAAATACATATATATATCTACATATATATACATATATATGCAGCAAAAGGAACAACGGAGTTCTTAGTCAGGTTCTGATATAATTCTGAAACTGCAAGTTTGGAGTGTTGATTTAAAGAATATATATTCATTTTCATATACACTATGCTTCTTGAATTTCATTAAAATTTCTGAGCAATTTCGTTGTTTATTTCTATTTGTAATGATTTGTTTCATGTTGAGTGTGTTAATGGTATAGTATTTTATTTGTGTGTAAAGACTGTCGAAATAATTCAAATTATTTCGCATTACAAACTTTGTACCTGTGAAAATGTGCTGAAATACATCATAAGAGCCGTTCAAAACATTAAAAAATAGTATGAAACGTCACAAATTGTTGAAAAAAAGTGTAATGATAGCATGGACCTTGATGTCGAAGAGTCCAGTCCATTTCTCAGTGTGAATGTTTAATGTATAACATGAACGATATATAACAAGTAATTTTGACCAAACTGATTATAATTTTATTGCAATGTGTGCAAATAATGGAGTTAATTCCCAAACAATACTCTCCCATGCTTGATTGGGATGCACTCCACCTCTTACCCATATTTATTATTCCTAACCAAATACCTTCATCTCACTAGCATATAAAAACTATTATCTTATAACTGATGCAGCAGAAAAGTTCTGTAAACTTCCCCCCCAACCATTTACAAAGCTGTTCAAACATAGCCTCAGAATGAAATGAATACCACATCAAGAAGTATACATGTCAGTCCAAAAAGTACTCCTCATGCAGAAATTACTCCATGTAGGAGTAAAATAGCCACATTTATAAAAAAAACATCAAATTTTGTGTGGAAAATGCCGTTTAACCTCCAGAATATTCACCATTTAGGTGCAAAACAGCGTTTTTACTGTAAAATACTCCCATTTCCATCTAAAATCGCATCAATTTTATTATAGTCGCCCTCTTAGGGAAAAACCCTCATTTCTTTTTTTTACTATAGACGCAACATTTTAGTTAATTTGATGACATACATGTGATGTAACAGCACTTTGTATACACATTCATGTTCTAATGAACGTTTCACTATCTATCCTCAAACATTACCATCTGTAACAGAGTTGATGGGTTCGTTGTAATACATACATGCTCAGTGCAGATTACAATTATAAAAATCGAAATGATAGCATGGATCCATCTGTCGATGAGCCCATTGCATCTCTCAGTGTGAACATTTAATGAATAACATGAACACCATGCGAGTACAGCGACTAATTTTTGCTCGAGCATATTATAACTGCCATGCAATGCGCGCAATACCCAAGTTAATTACGAAGCATCACTCCCCCCTGCTTGATGGGGCGCACTCCTTCTCTTTCCCATGTTTATTATTCCCCAAAAAACACCATCATCTCACTAGCACACAAGAACCATTATACTATAAGCAATGCAACAGAAAGTTCTGTAAACCTCCAACAACCGACCACAAACCTGTTGAAACATAGATTAATAATGAATTGAATGTCATATCACGAAGTATACATGTCGACCTGAAAAGTACTCCTCACTTATATCGAATTAAAAAAATGTACTTAAAAGGATAGCTAATCGTCACATTCGGAGATATAATGTATGAGATAAATGAAAAAAAAAATCTTCAAAGATGGGGAAAAATTGAGTAAAATTGTGTGAAAGGTAGTAAAACACTAGAAAAACGATGTGAAATAACATAAATTGATGAAAAAATAGTGCAAAAAGGACCTAAAACAGAAGAACATGTTAAGAAATAGTCGAAAATAATTAGTAAAATTGTGTGAAAGGCACTAAAATCACCAGAAAAACGATGTGAAATAACATAAATTGATGAAAAAATAGCGCAAAAGGTCCTAAACAGAAGAACATGCTAAGAAATAATGGAAAACTGGTTACAATTAGTTAGAAACGAGGAAAAATGATGTAATAGTGTTATAGCATAAGAAAATTGTAAAAGAAGAAAATGTTTATTACATGTCTGTGCAACGGCGAGTGAAACCAGGGCGATGAACGATGAAGTGCTGATTGATAAACGTTTATAGGAGTTCCTTGCTCCCGCCAGCTTAAAAGGAATGGTTACAGAGATGTTTAAAGATTTCCTTAGTGTACAGGGTATGTCTGTAAATGTGTTGGGAAAACGTTAAGTAAATGTCTCGGGTCTTACAGATTCTCTTATTAAACGACTGTATGATAGTCTGTTGAGAATATTAAGTGGAACCTCCAGCAGTGGGTGGGCGAATACAAAAAAAATCATGTTGATGCATTAGATCAAGCGTTCAAAGATGTGACTTTTAAATCCCAATAATCAAATGGAGATCACGTTTGCAGTCCTACAACGTTCAATGGCTGCGGCGATTGCTAAGCTGTATGTGTGCATTGCTGAAGTGGAAGGATTGAAAGCATAAATAATGATGGTTATCACTAGCAACGATCGAAATATTAAAGAGTTGTAAGAAAAAACCTAACAAAGATGATGAAAGAATGATGAAAATTGTGAGAAAGGTGGTAAAAACACTGGAAAAAATGGCATTAAATAGCAAAAATTGACTGAAACGGTGTAAAAGTATTAAAATGTAGGAAAAACGAAGAGAAATGTTGGAAAATTGGTTATAATTAGTCAAAAGTGATGAAAACGTTTACCACATGTCAATGTCACCGCTTTTACATCTAAAATATTGCAAAGGTAAAACTCAATGTCTAAGTTGTGAGGGTAATGTGATTATTCTTTGTTAACCTCTTTATCATGCACATATCAAACATAACAAAATATATATTTTTACCTCTCTCATTCTATAATGCAGAAAGCTACTGCTGAGATATTAATTGCTGAATGTCCTGATAAAATTTACGAATTATACGATAAACTGCCTGAAATGGTGAAGAATAATGAAAATATTAAAAAATATTTACCATGTTTTAAACATCATAGTTATGATATACCAGATTCGCTACCTCTTAGTACAGTGCGTCCAACATTAATTAAAGATTGTAAACAATGCGGACGTAAATCTTTTACTGATTTTATACGAGAAATGTTTCCTGAAACTAAAGATACATTTTTTGATGAAAATGTTGTTTGCGATTGTGGAAAATGCGAAGTTGTTTTTAAACTGTTTCCAGATGATTAATTCTTTCTTTGTAAAAAATTTTTTTGATATTATTTAGTTAATAAGTTTCTTTTGACTTTTATCATGCAATGTTTGTAAATTTATAGAAACCTGAAATATACTATTTTTTCATATATATTGTTTGCTTTTTTTCATACTTCTTTGTAATCTTCAACATCATGCTTGCAAAATGTATTGTTAAATAATAAATTGAAATAAACACAAATAAACTGAATAATGAATGAAAAAGTGTAATATATTGAAAAAAATACATAAAAAGAATGTCAGTAACAAGAACAACGATGGCGATGATGATGACTACAATGACATCAATAACATAAAAAACATACAGATAAAAAATGACAATGAGAACGAGAATGATGACTAGACAAACACGAATGAGAATGATGAGAAAATAAATAAAATATGTACAAAGAATGAATGAGGGAAAATCAAATATGTACAAAATATATAGAAAAACATACAACACCTTATTATTCTAACCGTATACGTTTTGCAACTGGTTCAGATTCATTTGTATCTTCTTCATTACCAGTGCGAGCAATAATATTAGTTAAATCTATGTGGCCTAAGGCTACAGTATGTATATTATCATGTAACACGACACGTTTATCGTCTAGCCCATTAATGGCTAGCTTTGTTGTACGTATCGTGTATAATTCATGTCCATAACTTCGTATCATATTCGCAGTACGATAATTAGCGCTAGTGATATTATTATTAGTAAATATACAATTTTTATAGTCATTAAATGATATTTCATTTTTTGTTACATTGTAAGGCACGCCCTTACATTTAGTTATCGCCTTATTACTATTTGAAACCTTAATACTATATGCCTTGGATCTTAGCCCGACGAAAGCTTCTACTGGAATAGAATTCATTTCGTCTTTGTACTTTCCCAAGACTTTCTTATTACTAACAGAATAGCACGGATGATCTGAGGGGTAATCGGACGTGTCAAAAAAACTTAAATTATTCTTAATATCTAAATATAAATCAGCAGTTCTTATATCATAAACAAGACTGTCTGTGTCTGTATATAATAAAGTTAAATTATTTATACTATACATTTTTAGCATCTTATTATAGTGAAAGTCATACATAGTATGCTTACTAATGTCAAGGATCGACATCCCAACATAAATAGGCTTATTAAATAAAATACGTTTTGCACTACGATGAACAGCACATAAGAATGGACGCTCACGAAATATAGTACGATTCTTAAACCTAGGGTTTGCCACGAGTTTAGTGAACTTAACTTTATCCGAAACGAGTTTTAAATCTAATAAATTGCGTTGGTTTTGAAGCGATTTTCCATATATTGCATTGTTCATGATCTTGTAAAGGTTCTTTTCAAAGTCATTATTTGCTAATTGACGGTACTGAGTATTTAATTCTATATATTCCTTCAACCAAGGCGATTGGTTGAAGCATATGCCGCGATGTATTTTAGTTAATCTTAATCCTAAATTTAATGCTAATTTCAAATATTTTATATGAATAACATAATTCGACTTATTATATAGTGTTGCAACCAGTTTTTTGATTGTCCCTTTTTTAGAGACATTACGATGTTCAGGGCATAGAGGATAATCGTTATGTAAATGATGTAGACTGGAGGGATACTCCAAATCTACCTCGAGTACACAACCCTCTGTCCCACTTTCATCATAATTTAAAACATCAAGTTGCTGTATTTGATTTTCGGTCATCCACTTAAAGCCACCTATTGGAAGTGGCTCACACATGGCATGACCATACAAATTATTGGCATCGAGATAAATAATAAAATTACTATCTTCTTCCAACGATGAGGAAGAAGAGGACGAGGACGACGACGTAATAGCGTTATTATTATTATTAACTAAATATTTATTGCGCGCTTCACAATAACGTTTAACACATTGCGTGAGACCACCACGTATACCTTTTTCGAAAAAGAGGTACATGTCGTAGTCGGTCAAAAGTTCCAGTTTGACTCCAGTTAATTTCAACATTGCTACAAATGTGAAACCAGGAACTGTGTACGACCATGCGGGGTCTAAACCATAAATTTTGTAGCAAACAGTACGGAAATTTTCAAAGATGTCCGCCAGAAGGAGGACGTCAGTCCTTAAATATTCGTCCGAATACTCCCCCAAATTCTTGACTTGAAGGGCATCCCATACTGTCTGCGCATGTTGATAAGCAGTCTCATCGATGGTTGACTTTGTTAGAGAACTGTAAAATGCCGATCTTGGAGGTAACGATTCTTCAGCAAGTTTGGCAAAGTCTGTGCAGTATTCATATGGGAAATACCCCTTTCGACGGAAAAGGGGGAGTAAAGACGGATCACGAATGTTAGCAATTGTATGATGGAAAGCGTCATCTGGAAGGTAGCTCGCCAGCTTCTCCAAGCTTGATGCCATGAAGCTAAAGGAGTCGACAAATCTAAGCTGGAACTTTGCAGGTATGATCTGTTTTGAGATTCCTTTATATCTCTCTTCCGTGTTTGCAAGCACGTTTATGTCGAGTGTGTCATATGCCAGTTCACGAACTATTATATGGCTATCGTAGCCTGATAGGTTATGAATAAATACTGGCAAAAAATTAGGCAAGCGTGACTCAAGATTGCATTTACTATGTGCGGCACCACGATATTCACCAGTTAGATGATTATGGTCCCGAACTTTATCATTGTTCAGTTGTTTTGCACAAATGTAACAAACAGTAGCACTATCAAAAGCTAATTTATCTGCAGCACTCATCACAATTGGTTTATTGTTTTGGTAAATTTCGTAAATTAATTTTGCATCAATAACAAGTTTTTCTACAAACACTTTTGCAGCGTCACGATCTCGATACAGTCTTTGTGATCTCAATGATGGAGGAAGAATATTATCACCGCCGCGAGACACAATTTTATACGAAAAGCTCATAGGCACGTGCTTATGAACTTTTATAGTGTTCTTGCGTGCTTGATCGCTCTGTACACGGCGGGTGATGCGGTCATCTTCATCTTCTGAGTCATCATTCTCTTCATCATCTCCAACATCATCTACTACAGGCTCCAGTACACACTCGAAATCTGCGTATACAACGAATGGGATCCAGTATTGTTGCCTATATTTATCATGCTGGAGAATATTTTTCCCTTGCACAGGCATCTCAATTGCAACTGGAGAATATTCCCTGCAATCTTTTTGGTGTTCTTGGAGCTTTTGAGGACTATCAACGTGCCACAAGCATCTCCTGCAGATGTGTATTCGTGCTTTATAGCCGGTGATTTGATGACGCACAAGCTTCTCCAAATCCTTGATGAAACAGTAATGTTTTTTGTTCCCGTCTTGAATTAAAAGGAGATCTGTATGATCTGGTTTGTCTTCCTTACAGATACGAATTGGATAAACAAAGTTTTTTTCGTCCAACGCGTACACATTAATTGAGGAGTTTGGATTGATCTTTTCAAATTTTTGCATATCGTCAAGACTTGCGGGGAACGAAATTCCAGTCCAATCATATTTCGCATCCAGTTCTTGTTTATTTTTGTATTTGTACACTTCATGAGCGTTCTTTGTAATAAATTTTGCTAACATTGAATATTTGAAGCAGAACGCATCGGTATTTTTAACATTTATAACTGCTTTTCGGGCACTTATTTTTGACGGTAATGGAATATATGAGGACGCGCGTGCGAGAACGTTCACTTTATTAATCCTCAGTTCAAGGTACACAATTTTCTTAATCGTCCAGCCCGATCCCTGCACGTACTCGAATCTGTCGATCAGATCCTTCATTTCACCAACTGAATCTTTGTACCACTTGTTAAAATCATCTCCTTCAACAAGTAATTTACAATTTGATGGAAAATATGTTGGAACCGTGTGTTTTGATTTGGTAACTGCTGTTATTCGTTTAAACATGCAATGTAACATGAGGCTACATTTTAATCCTTTCCCGATCGATCCTGACACTGTATCAATTACAGTTGATTTAATTTTTTCCAAAAATTTATTGATATCTACAATCCGCGTATTATCATTTATGACCCTGTACGTCGCGATCCTATTTTTGTACCGCTTCGATATATTTTCAATATGAAACAGGACTGCCATAGGTCTTTCGGCATCCGGCGCAATATTTGATCGAGATGCAGATTGAGAAGACATTATGAAAAATATTGATAAACTTGTAAAACTAAAAAAAATAATTTTAATTAAAAAAGAGACGTAAATAAAATGCTTACTGGTTTTAAAAAATCTGATGAATGATAACTACTGTGTAAAACTTTAACAAAATTTAAAAATCACTTTAAAAACACTTGAAAAGTAAAAAACAAACTGAACACAGTGAAGAGCAAACTACAAATGCGACTTCTTCAGGTTTGCAGGTACCTACCTCGATTATAAACAGCGCTGTGAGCAAAAATGGGAGGGGCTAAAACTTATCTGAAAACCGGTTTCAGCGTGATCCTCTTTCACTATGATACCTAAAAAGGTGCATGCACCTTGTAAATTAACCCCCTTCAGAATGAATGAAATAAGACTGCTCAATTCGGCTTGATTTTAGATGCGCATAGATGAGTTAAATTCGTCATTGATTTCAGAGAGATAGACGTTGTAAATTAACCCTCTTTAGAATGAGTGAAATAAGACTGCTCAATTCGGCTTGATTTCAGAGGTTTTCGGCATGATGCTTAAAAAGGTATATGAAAAACCACATTCCTTTGGTTATAGAGGTGTTTGAAAGACGTCGTCAAGGGGAGATGAAGATATGTGTGTTTGTGTGTAGGTGTGTACATGCGTGTGAACGTGTAGCGATCGCGAACAGGTTTCTATCAGTGGCGTGTGAGAGTGTGCATAGATGATCGGCTAGTTAATTTCGAACGAACGACTGGAATTCACCTCACCTGGTGACAGTTTCAACTAGTTGCTGGAACATTTAAATATTACCATTACAGCCGCGCTCGCGCTTACATAATACATCCCGTAGCAGCACACTCGCCCGCTCTCATTCGACTGATTGAACAATCGAATATTTTCTTTAAAAATAAAATTTTTTGAAAAAAAAAAATGCTGGAACGGAGCACGACTCGGAAAATTCCTTTAAATTTTGGGTTCTAAGTGTTGAGATTCAAACGTTTTTATCACTCCGGCAAAATTTTACCCCTCCCAACCTCGAAAAATGAAAATTAAAAAGTATGCTACATATATTACACACAGAGTCATGTATAATACATACACATGATGATAGAAGGCGCGGGTAATGGAAAGCGAGTACACTGCTAAGGCTATGTTGAATATATGCGTGGAAACGGTGTGAGCGCATTTACAGATAACAGTATGAACGGGGAATCGGGAAAATTTGAAGAAATTTTGGGGAAACATGGGTGAATTTTAACCATATGGATACAAATTGGGGTGAACTTTCAGCACCTGTACACTAATTGGGGGGGTAAATTTTGTCTACCTTGATGGAAATTAGGGATCGAATTAGCGGAACTGTCCAGGAAAATGGGGGGGGGAACTCGGAGGAAATCCTTAAAATCAGGGGAAACTTGGGGTAACTTTGGGCTCTAAAAGAGAAATTGGGGTTAATTTTTAGCACCCTGATGAGAATTTGGGGTGAAATTTCAGCAGCTGCCCGGGAAAATCGGGGGAAACCTGGACACTCGGGGTACCTACTCATGGGGAAAATCGGGGGAAACTTTGGGTAACTTTGGGCTCCAAGTCAGAAATTGGGGTGAGTTTTGAGCACCAGGGGACAGATTGGGGTGAATTTTGGACACCTGGACATAAATTGGGGTGAGTTTTGAGCACCGGGGGCACAAATAGGGGTTGGTGACGTCAGACGTGCCAGCTGCCCTATTTATACACTACTGCAGTCGCCATAGCTCTAAAAAAGGAAACGAGTGTTTAAGCGACCAGCGAACGAACCAGTGAAAATGGTACACCGACTTGGCAAAAAAAAAAAAACGAACAAAGAAAAAGATTTCTTCCGGCTGCCTCAGTCGATCAGCAAGCAGCCTACACACTGACAATCCAACGTGCTAGGCATGCAATATTAAACATATACACAAAAAAAAACATAAACAAACGGCAAATATAGTTGCCATTGAATAGTTGATGAGAAGAATTCAATTGAATTTAAATCTATTAAGGAATATGTAACTATTCAACTGAAAACGCGAATGATTTCAGGAAGGTAATATGATATACATACATACGTACATATTTATGTATAACAGACCAGCTAACGCGCTGTTTTTAGTTACAAAGAGTGTTACAAATGCGGATGTGTGGCCAGTGAATTTACTAGTTTTATAGCGATCAACTGTGTGAACATAAGGCTTATCATGTAATCATTGGAAATTTGCATTATTCAACTGCAGCTGAATGCAACAAAGACCAATTAATAATCTTAGTCATTCAGTTCGTGCAATCTCAAATGTTTTACGCGGTAAAATAAAAAGACCACTGCTACAATTTTTCGTTGACTTAAATCAACGATCCAACGGCGCAAATTTTTAGCAGAAAATTATTAAATTAATATATTTCCATTTCTGTTTTGTTGTATATAAATGTTTTAAATTAACACTTGTTACAGAAAATACGTAATATAATTCACAAAACCGACACGTTTCGGAGTAACTAATATTACACTATGATAAGAAGAGAAGCATCTGGTAAACCAAACAATATTCTACGGCGTCACTGTTGTCAAGCTTATGAGCACACTATACTTTACTATATGTACAATCCATTATGCATCATATACTACTCAATCATTATTCTCAAGGTTGCAATAATTCTTCTGCTTTTCTACCATGCTGCGTCTTATACGGGAATTTTCATCCAGCACGTTATAAAAGTTGTACAATATATAAAGAGTTACAAAGACTTCACAGAACACCTCAAACCAAAAACAAATGATTTCCAAACTCTTCGATAAATACAGACCCACCAATTGATATACATTAGTACAAAATATTATTCTTTGACTACTTATCCCGAACAGCCATTGTCTAAACACAGGTTTTTAATTTCAATAATCCACACAATCCTCCAAATACCAAACAGATGCCCATGTAGTATATCAATCATCACCCAATTTCCTGTATTACTTTTTTCCATCAATAATCATTCTTCTTCTATTGATATTACAAAAATTTTATTAGGATTCCTAATCAGATCGATAATTACTCCTATTACACTAACAACTTATTACTTATATTCTCCCAAAAAATAATTTAAAGATTCGTTAGTTTTCGTTTTTTTTTTTGGCTCAGCCTTCACCACTTAGTCAGTTATCCTTTTGCGGGGTGCAAGTGGCCTCAAGACGCGTTATAATGTACTTGATATTTTCCTCCACGAAAAAAGGATCGACGTAGTTCCCATTGCAACTCATTTCCTTCCGGCATAAATTTTCATATTTCTAATTCCGTAACATATCAATTGAATCATCAGTTGGAACGGTGAAATTACATTTTTAATCCATTGTATACTTCAGTATTGCAGTATTCATTTTTTTTTTTATCTACATCAGATTACCAATTAACTACTGTTTTCATCGGCACCTCATAAAATCGTATCAAAATTTCTTCAGTCTAATGTCCCCCTAATCAGAATGTTATGTACCTATTATTTGCCTCATTTGAAAATTCAAAGTCGATGCGACTAAAATTCCAAACCTATCTAGTGGGGGGCTGTCAAATCATTAACCCTCGCGGCAACATTTTTCCGAATACTATTTTAAATTATAATGAAGTAACATCACCAACACAACCAACATACTGGCCTTCGTCTTTCATAAACTCCGGATATATATTAAACATCTTCATCGCTTCAAAAGATTTACGTCTCTAAAATAATAAATGGCATAATCCACAGTCCCGTAATACTTATATTAAGTATCGGTTAGTCAATTGTTACAATGCGAAAGGTCACATAGATCTGCAATGAATCACGTACTATTCCAAAAAGTTTTTGAGCAACATATCAATTTAAAAAACCGTTTAATATCCTCAGACGATGTTGATTTCACAAAAAATCAACTTACGTGCCATATCCAGCTGTATGGAGTTGTTCATCTTTAGACGCTAATAAATTTCGGTTTAATTAGTTTTGTCCCATTAAAAATCATAATTATAATGACTAAAAAAGAAAAACTAATTCCATGTGGAAATTTTTCAAGTTAGGTTTTTGATAAAATCAAATAGAATCAATGGTCTGAGAAAAATATGTAAAATCTCGCATCCTCCGTGTAGTGAGACGGAAATCGAATGAATTGTTTCTCCAACGCGAGAGAAATCTATTATAGTTATCGGTTGGATAGCATTGGTGATTAACCACTAACCGTGTTGTTGCTAATCATTCTTATTTTGCGCACCGTATGTTTACGTGTTCTAGCTTGAAACTGTCGTAGATTTCGGTACGTATTTTTTTTTTATTTTGTTCTTTCTAGTCGCCGTGCTAAATAAAATAATATTTTTTAGCAATTTTTTGTTTTTATTTCCCATGTTATTAATGCATGCAGTCAGTTGGCGAATTTGCTGTTTAATATTCAGTGACTCGTTTTGCAAGTCAGCCACAGGTTTTGCTCTGATTGTGTTTTTGGCTTTTCTTTTTGATACTGTGTCAGGAAGACCCAAACTCGTCACAATATTGAAATTAAAAAATTAAAATTCGCTAGATGAAATCTTTACAAAATCATCAATAACTAATGATAATTCTTTTTAGTGTGCTACTATGAAAATTTTGTCCGTAAAAAATACAAATCCCCCAGACTCTGAAAAAAATAATTACGATTACCATTCGTAGAAGCGAAGATAATTGTGCACTCAAAATTAAGTACTTTCGAAATCCACCAATATTGAAGGTTATCAAGTCACGTTGTGAACCGTTCTATAGTAAACTTAGTAAATTTATTTCAGACACGACAATTGTAAACTGCTCGCATTTACCAAATTGTATATTTAATCACTTAGGCCCGCGAGATAATTGAAATTCAATGTAGACGTGTTCTCGTTATATTGTTAACGATTAGCGCGCAATTAGTGAATACCTTATAATTTACTTAATAAAATCGCATTGTTTATATCATTTCTATTTATTTCGTTATTGTAGATTGTAAAAATAAAAAAAAAAGATTATTTTGATAATTAAAGGTCATCGGTCTTCACCGAACTTCTCTATCAGGAAGTGCTTTTTTGCTTCGTGGCATTCTCCCGCTTGATCCGTTCTTCTATTACCGTGTGCGATTTAATCCACTGGTACCTTCATCAGTACGAAATTAATTCTTTTCCAAACATTGCTGATGATATTCTGTTTCCGTCTTTCTTTAGTGACCCAATTCCTAGATTATTAAAACAGATTATCGATAGTGGCGTGGAATTGCCAAATCGTGGCACCCCTTATTACAAACTTCCCCCTTGGGAAGACACCCCCTAAAAGATAGACACATCTCTTTTAGAGGTAATAACTCGAGGACTGATTACGAACACAACTCACCGCGTCGCCGAAAAAAATCAATAATCATACCAAATCTTTGCACATTTGAACCGATGCTTCAAAAGCAGACCCGCATATTTCCTCATCTCCAACCGTGTGCGCATATGACATCGGTAGTGAAATCACTTCGTTGCGTCTAAATGATTACTGCTCGGTACAGGAAGCAGAAGTCTACGCCATATACAGTAGCCTCGTAGCTTGTTTGCAGGCAAGATGTATAGATAGAAGCATACTTTTAATAACTGACTCTTTGGCTTCTTTAAAATCGATTTCCTCCCAGAACAGCAGGGATATCTTGGCCCTGAAAGTCAATTATACTTTGTAACGGTACTTGCCGTTGCTTAGCTAATAATTTTGCTTTATCCAGGGAAGCCAACCACAAGTTCCTAAAGAGCTCGTGGATTTAAATTAGAAATTTATTAAATTTTATTATTATTATTATTATTAAAATTATTGAAAAGGTGATTTGTTTTAACGTACGAGTATATTATTTAAACCTACACCGATCTTTCTGGAACG
This sequence comes from Icerya purchasi, assembly GCA_039619475.1. Taxonomy (NCBI): domain Eukaryota; kingdom Metazoa; phylum Arthropoda; class Insecta; order Hemiptera; family Monophlebidae; genus Icerya; species Icerya purchasi. Next base: position 80,541,891 of record CM077116.1, read on the forward strand.
ATCGACCGCTGTAAATACAATTATTAACTATGATATACGTATATGCAACGAAAACACGACGATTATAAATATGAATTGATTCGTATCACTGTTTGTGGCGGCGATGCAGAAACACGGTGATGAATGATCCCGGATGAGTGGACTGGCGACGAGTGAATGTTAAACAAATTTAATAATATTTACGGAATTTAATTTCGCGACGGGACTTCTACTATGGAAACCGATCTGAGATCCGACTATTGCATGCTGCAGAGGTTGTATTTTATTCCGGACGCGATTCCTTTTTTACGAGTCGTCTGCTAAAAAATTGACTGTTTTCTTCCTGGATGATTGAGATCGACTAGCTTCACTTCTTAGCCATTTTTTCGCTCATATGTCTACGAGCCTTTTTTCCTTTATTCTTGTCTCGGCTAATCACCGTTCATTTCCTTTACGGGTGGGCATTTCTCTAGTGACCGCGTGATCGTCCCCCAATCGACAAACGGAATTTCAATCACAATCACATTCTCACTCGCACCACGTTTTCGATAATTATTTAATTTCTTTTTATATTATTATTTATTTATTCATTTATCTATTTATTTATTTGTTTATTTCTCTTTTTATTTATTTATTTTTATCGAACCATGTAGTGGTCACATTACAGCGTTAAAGCTGCTCCATCAAGCAAGAAATCAGCTAACGTTCTTGTGGGTGCCGAGTCATATGAGAATTCAAGGCAACGAGCGAGTTGACTTAGCGTCTAAGTCAGCTTTACTTACGCTAATGCCGTTTGCAGCGCCACCAATCTGAAAAATGAAGGTTTATTTCCGTGAATGTATGATGATTGAGTGGATCAGCTAGTAGCAAAGGGAACCATCCTTTTTGAAAAGCATAAAATTTTCAGTCACTCCATGGTTTTCTTTTCTTTACCTTACGCGTCGGGAATATGCTGTGTTAAATAGGTTGCCGGTTGGGCATTCGGCGGTCTCGCACAACTATATACTTGAAGGTACCCTTCCCCCACCCACGTGCCTTTTCAGTTCCGGCTTTTATTATCCTTCGGTGGAACACCTATTACAAAACAATGTACAGCGTTCGCCCGCTCCGCTTTTGCCGGTGTTCCACTTTCGACTATCCTGTGTCAAATGACCCAACGCACATACACATGCTACTTGGCTTTTCTTAGAGCCAACAGTTTACTAGATAAATTATGAAGTAGCCTTTTCCCCCTGGCCCATCATGCTGTAATGACCATTGAAGTTAAAAATGGCGCATGGGTGCCACCGGGGAAAAAAAAAGAGTGCCATCAAAAAACTACTAGATTCGTTTTAAAAAAGGAAAATCTACCGATTGAAAACTAACCAATATTGGTAGCTAAATGAAATATTTTACAATCGAAGGTCATTAAAAAAAAATCTCACCTAGTTTTTTCATTTTAACCTTATTTTAGAGTAACTCTCAACTTTTGATTATAGTCTATTGTTTAGGATTTTTTTTTTTTTAATTCCGCTTCCTCCCTCTAGAGCTGATCAACCAAGGACCTTAACCAAGAAACAAATAGGACGGAAAGAAGCAAGAACAACTACCTAAAGTTTAAAATTCTATGCGATTAGAAATAGAAAGCACGAAGGAAAGTACCAGGGGAATAACAGTAGAAGTTGGGAAGGAAAGGAGAAAGGAAGCACTGAAAGGAGGATAGGTTGATCAACTGAAGTACAGAAACAGGAGGTGCACAATATGTTTTCAGTATATGTTTAATAAATGTTTCCTTTTTAAAAGAAGCTGAAATAGCGTAGTTTCTTTCGTTTTTTTTTTGGCCTGGCATTAAACGCCATTTGGTCACTAACTAATCATTAAATTATTCCTTTAGCTTATCTAAATCAATCTATACTTTTGCTGTCGCTGGGAATCGAACCCATGACTTCCATCTTAATAATCGAGCGTTTACGCCACTAGGCGTTGCGATGGTCATAAAATAGCGTAGTTAGTTAGGTAGGTCCGCTCAAAAGAAGCTGAATATGACCTGCTCTGTTCGCATTCATTTAAAGTTTTTATATTGCGCTAGATGATAATTCCCAAAGAAAAATACTTTTCCATACCGTGGCCCACCTCTTCCAGTGTTATGTTAAATCGTTTTACTCGTGGGAAAATTCTCATCTTATTTCTTACTTATCTCCGTTTTAGTTCATTTTGACCAGACACAATTTCCTTTAATAATCCCCCCCCCACTTCTTTAACTTTGATAATTTCTATTACTCGTTTAAAGTTTTTATTCTATTTTAACTTTTTTTTTTTTTTTTTTTTAAAGAAAGAAAGATGGGTTTGTTAAAAAACACATTGTCCCAAGAAGAGGGGAAGGATCAGAAGCGAATCAGATATTTATGCGATTAGATATGGAGGATAGAAAAGACTTAAGTGTCGGAATGACCGAAAGTGATAGTAAGGAGAGAAAAGAAAATGCACAATACGGAGTTTGAAAACCAATTGATAGAAGAGAAGAGGAAAAAAGGAAGAACGTTTAGAACTGATACAGGTGCACTCAAACAAAATGTGATTAGCGTCACCTATAACGTTTGTGAGAGGAAGGGTGAAAGGGACAGAGAGAAAAGGGGACTAGGGAGAAGTGAAATAAGGAAGCAGAAAGAAAATTGTGTCCAAAGTGTAGGTGACAGATCGCAGAGAGAGTTGAACGCCGCAAGGAGGAAAAATTGAAAAACCAGGGATAAGACGGTAGATTAGGCTGGATGGAGAGATAAAAGAATTCCAGATTTGAGAATGAGATGGAATACGAGTTTAACCATAGTTGCGGATCAAATATTACGAGTGAAAATCACCGATAGAAGAGGATGAACGAGCTATTGTATCGGCCCAGTTGTTACCTTCGATTCCAGACTGCCCAGGAATTCAGAGTAGGTTAATTTGTTTGGAGTAAGAAAGGAAAATGTTATAGATAAAAGAGCGTATGAAATGGATTACATAATCAACAGAGGGTGAAGGCAAAGAAGAGGAAATGGCTTGTAGGACACTGAGGGAATCTGATTTAATAAGGACTAACAAAAAGGACGGCACGCAGGATATCAGTAGACTCGGCATAGAAAACTGAACAGAAGGAAGGAAGTTTGAAGGTTTCAGAATAATTTAAGGAACGACAAAAGAAGGCTGAGTCAACTTCATTGGGTACTATGGAACCGTCAGTAAGGATCGCAAAGTGATTAGGGAAAAGAGAGCTAAAAGTATTTAAAAATTCTGATTTGATCACATGTTGAAGGAAAGGTTTGGTAGGGCAAGTTAAGAATAGGAAATTAATAGGATGTAGGTGTGTGGAGAAATTAAAAGAAAAGTATGGCAACTTGTCGCATGAATAAATATATGAAGAAAACTGAGAGAGACGGGTGGAAATGAGAGATATTATTGAAGCTTTGTTGATGGTAAATCGCCAATTGCGGTGGATATAAAACGAGGAATTAACAAGGGAAGAAGAAGAAATAGGTAGACCTTTGATTAAAAAGCGGTAACCTAAATATGATCCTCGAACGAAAAGAGGAGGGATGAGTGATTCGACACGCAAAACGGGTATAGGAGTAGACTTCCAGGCTCTCAGACAAAAACGAAAACAAACATTTTGGACACGATCGAGTTTGGAGAGCAAGGATCTGAAGGAATTTCCATAGATAAAATAACAATAATCAAGGATAGAACGAATAAAGGATTTGTAGAGCAGTAGTAGAATGCATGGGTCTCCACCCCAATTAAAACTTAATAAATAATATGGTTATAGTCGTTTGAGACATCGATTTATAGACGGTTAACACACCGCCGGTAGCTAAAATCGCAAACAAAGAAGTTATGAAATTAATTGAAAAAAATTCAGACTAATAAAATTAGGAATAAGTAACTGGGCAATTTGATGCGCAGGCCGAAATATGCATTACTTTAAACGATGTTGATAGTAGAAGGTGTTTGTGGTATTGGCCGCAGGGGAACGTCGTGATTTTCCAGTATCCAATAATCGATGGCAGTTGCAGAGACAAGAAATCTTTTTCATCTGGCGCGATGGATGAGAGCAGTGGAAGATGTGGACGCCGACCTTTCGATAGCGAAGACTGTTCGGAACAGTGCAAATTTATTTTACTGAATGACACACGGAAATTTTCTTCATAATATTATTCTCTAACGTTGTCACGTTACTCATATTTCTTGATTACTTCGAAATGTGTCGATATTTAATTTAATTTAATTTAACCGATTATACTTTTTTTTACGGTGTCATGTATTTAAATTACGCTACTTTTACTGCTTTACCCTTTCTTTCAAAATACATAAACAAAGCTGATGAATTATCAGATTTAGTAGTTTTAATTTTAACATACGTACATAAGGGGAATCAGTGTGTGATGTGTGCGCATTTAAAATAGAAATTATAAAAAACTTCAATTCGTGCAACATAAATTTAAAAGATTCAAATAAGATCAGGTTATTATTATATCTTTAAATTTGACGATATTCAATATTTTATCGCGGTGGCGTATTATTTGCTTTTAAGAAGTATTTATGCTATGACGCAAAACTTATTTTCGTCGTGTTGCTGTAGCTCAATTATTTATTAATATTATATCGTTCGTTGACAAGAAAATAAACTACTTCTTGTTATATGTTGAATATTGCAGATATTGCAAAAGTCAAAAAATTCACGGAAAGTCTGAACACAAAACAACATTAATAATTTAGAAAAAAATGAAAAATGATTTTATATAACGTTACAATAAACATGAATTAAAATTGTAACTTGTGGCGCCATCTTTGAAATTAGTTGGAAGTTAGAAAATGTTTATTATATAAATGAAGATTTTTCTCTTCTGCTGACAATAAATCGATCTTTATATTAAAGTATGCGTGTGACTAATAGTCAATTTTAGACTCAAATTTGGGTTGAGCAGTTCTGTAGAGAATTGACTGTTGTTTGTCAACTTTTGTTCTGTCTAACGTATGAGTTGATTATGAATTTTTCTGAAGTAGTCATTAGTTGCGGCTGTATTAGCTGATACATACGCTAACACTTGGATGAAAAATGCTAAAGCAGCGCTCTTCGGTTCACGTCCCGCCAATATAATTTCTGTGACTCGTAGCTATTTAATGAGTAATATACTTTCGAAAATAAACAGATGTAAGATATACTTGTTTATGAGGAAGTCAAAGGCATAATGTCGTTTTTCTACAGATCAGGTGTTGTTTTCACCGTCTACAGAACATACAAGAAATCTCTTTAGAAAGAGTTTATCGTCTTCACTGTAATTAGAATACTTACGGATGTCACTATGTTTCCTGTTTTTTTTACAAGCAGTTTAAATCATTTCGATTTTTCTATTCGCCATTTTTTACTTTCCAGTTTACGATATTCTTCTCGTCATTATTGTTCATTCGGCGCGAAGCGGTTTCTTGACTTTTTTTCCACTATTTGGTTAAAGCTCAGTTCTTCCCGTTTTAACTGATTCATTTATTGACGAGATTTTTCTGAGTTGAATCAGTTTTTCTTTTGCTCTCCGTTCCTTCTATCATTTGTAAACTTTATTGCATTGTGTTTTAACTACGTTTCGTTTGCGTCCTCTGTTCGTTCACCAGTTTGTTGTCTCTATTTTTCTTCCTTTTTTATTTGAACCAAATTTAATTCCTGAATTCGTTAACAAAATTTCCTTTAATTTCGTCTAGATTTTAATCAAAGTGCGATATTGATTTGTTGGTTTCTTAGGTTCCCTGAATATTTCATCCGTTTTTTTTTGTTTTGTACAGTACTTTTTACGATGACTAGTAAGTAAAGTAAAATTAATGATAAAATGCGACCAAGAGATATGGACAGCGTTATATTTTTTTGTAGAACTTTTTCAGTTAAAAAGCGCTACGAAAAACCAAGTACGTTGTTAAATTAGGTGAAGGTGTCAATTACGCATAAATGAACTGGTGGATTTAATAAAAAAATTATACAGCCACCAATTTACTCTTGAGAAATAAAATTTAAATAATGAAACGAGTGTTAAGGTGAATTTGTGAAACAATGTATGGAGTCGGCTGGAAAAGTACTAGTTCTATCTCATCTTTTTTTTAAATAAATTTATCTGGAATAACTAAAAAAATCGAAGAATAAACGGGATATTTAGATAATTTTTTAAAAAACCACGCTTTAAAATTAATTTTTTATTCAATTTTTATTGAAGGAAATACTGATACGTTTGGTACACTACAATTAACAGTTTTTATTGGCGGTACTGACGATAATTTTGTAATTATTGAAGAAATGGTAGATATTCATCTGTTGAAAGCTGATATTTTGAAAGTGCGATGACAGTATTAATCAAATTTAATTTGAGATTAGGAAATTTATCTACAACTACAACAGATAGTACACTATTTATAATAGGGAAACATAAAGAACTTGTTTTTTCCGTAGAGAAAAACGGAAATTATTGCCTTTAATGAAATATCATTGTATCGTACATCAGCAACTTTTTTTTTTTTTTTTTTTACCCCGTACCTGTATGTACATAGCGGTGTTTGTAGCATATTATAGAGAACAATTTTAGACAACCGGAATCTATCCATTGAAAGACTTGGACATGTAATGATGATTCATTTCTTTCTTACTTATATCTAATGAAAAGGAAAGTTAGGTAATTGGAATCGCATCTCGGCATCATTTTCTTTTTAGCCTCTTGGCTGGATTTCCCGGCAGAATGTTTCTATATATTTTTCCAATGTTTGGGTTACAGTGATGAGATAGTTTGTTGAAAAATTTTTCATACTGTATTTTTATGGGTTTCTTCAACGAATGGCATCCTTAGATCATTGTGCAAGGTCTCGTTAGATACATACTTTAGGGCTGCTGTCAACGTTCGCAAAATATTAGACTGTTGTCGTTCGCTGCAACATCAGCAACTTTTATGCGCAAAATCGATACATTTCGAGGATATATTGTGAGTTGTAATGAAAGATGTGAACTTCATTATATTTAGAGAACTAAATCACTGTGAATTATAGGCTTTTGTTTTTGATATCAATGCAGAACATGAAGATGTTTTTTTATTTTTTCGATGTTCAATGGCTTTCTCGAGAAAGAAGGGAAATGGATCATTACTTGTAAATAAGATCTTAGCTTACCAAAGGCATTAATGTGGCACAATATCTAAAAAATAGTCAGCTTTTGAAATTATAAATACTCAAAAAGTATTTAAGTTGCGATTTATGTGTACGGTTTTATATTTGAATATGTCTCTGTCATAATTTTTTTCCATAAAAAAGCATTAAAGAGGAATTTAAATGATTATTTCTTTATTAACTATAAAAGACAAAAATAAGTTACATGATGATAATTTTATAATACCTTCGATGAATTTTTCAGTAGTGTTTAAATGTCATAAAAATATTTATCTCTGTCTTCAAAGCAAGAATATCATCACCACCAGCGTTAGCTCGTTGATCTCAACGATAAAATATGTGAAAATGAAAAACTTTATTAAAAAAAAAAAACAGATACTACCGGTAAATAAAGTTTTATTCGTCGTTGTGCCAAGCGGCAAAATTTACATTAAGTCAGAAATGTAATTAATTTGATAATGCAGACAGTGAAAAGACGATAATGTGTATATATATAGAGATATACATATATATATATATATATATATATATACATATATATATATATATATATATATATATATATATATATATAATGTGATTTATTTGATAGAAGACACGCATTAGCTATTAGTAAAATATTTTCTGGATTTGCTTATAACTTGAAAATAGGAAAAGTTAACTGTGTGCAATATATCACTATAACACGTCTGGATTTCATAAGCTCTGGTAATTTTTTTTTTAATTTTCTGGTTTATTCTTTATTTTTACAAGCGTTGCTCACGGAAGTATATATGTACCTAAATGCACACACATACGCGCGCACGCGCCAACACACGCACACGTATATGCATGTATATACGCGGTTTTTATTTTATTTATATATTTACAAATAATAAAAATTGAAACTATAAATTTTTTTGGAGGTGCATTAATCGATTTTCACTCTATATTTCGATTTTAAATATGTACGGCACACATACATACATACATATATACATATCATTGATACGAAAAAGTTTTGAAGATTCTTTTGATGATGCATCTTGCATTTCAGTGTTTACTTTTTTTTTTATACATTATATATATTTATTTATTTACTTATGAAAAATATAGATATGTAAAAATCATATTTGAAAACATTGGTTTTCAAAATTCCGATAAGAATTCGTGCATGTATATTATATAACAAATTCGTTGCAGTTAAAGACATACTTTGATCTTATATAAAATAATTTTTTTTTTCTTTCGATTTCAGATTTGTTTTTCAACCTACGTAGGAGCTATCTGTTATTGAAAAGAGAAAAAAGGTGATTTATTAATTTATCTGTGCAACAATAAAAACAGGCAAAAATTATTTCCAGACTAATTTCGCTATCATTCGGTTTTACAAATTGCCGTTAAATGAAGAAAATTATTGCATCAAATTTTGTTTTAAGTCGTATTTTATTACATCGATACTTTTAATATTTTATTTTAAAATGAAAAAATATGTAATTTAGTCGTCAATCATTAAGTGTATGAGGATGAGCGTAATACGTCATTTTGTTCATATGTTTCCGCAGTAAAGCATACAATTGTGATATCTGTTTTCTACTATATCAAAAGGCACTAAAAGTATGCGTGTTTATAAATTTAATAATAAATTGGTTACATTAAGTTGTTTTTTTTTGTTTTTTTTTTTGAGAACATTTCATACCATGGGCCTCGCCAAGGAAGGGGTAGGGGAGAGCCGTTGACCCCCCCCCGCCCCGCCCCCTGTAGCGTTGAAACTTTTTAATCAACTGGCCATGATGAGTATTCATAGGCGCGTAATCACGGACAATTTGAAAGACTTTTATAATAAAGTAGTAGAACAATTTGCCAGAAACCCACGAAAATTATGTTTTAATTAAGATTTTATTCTTGTTTAATAAAATATTAAGCCTTTGCAAATTATAAATTTTATTTTTCCTACAACTCATATACTCTTTCTATCATCTTGCCCCTCTGGTTCATCGGCTGGCGACTTATCTTGCTTCCCCCTTGCTAATCGGCTGGCGACACCCTTGTATATACATACATACATACATACATATATATATATATATATATATACATTGGGTTCTCGGAAATGACACTAATGATTTTGATGAAATTCCCGAATTAGGAGTTTTTAGAGTCTAAAAATCGATTGGTCAAGGTTTCATCTTCAAGAAAATTCTATCAATCGAGCACCTGTAAAAGGGTAGGGATCCTAATCGCTTTATTAATCACTGTATGTTTAGGTTTATTAAAAAGTAATACGGTTATTTACCATGGTGAAAAAATGATACACATTTATTCACCACGGTAACTGAAAATAGATAAGGACATGATATCTTTGTTTCGCAATGATGTTTATTTACGTTTTCCGAAGCGGATTGCAATATTATGCAACTGAAATATACAGAGGTTCTACAGATGATAATTTTTTGTATAATAATATTTCTGGTTTTGTGAATTTTGAATTTGTTTTTATTTTTTGTAATGCGAGAATACATTGGCGCACTCAAGGGGGGTGCCACGGGGCCATTGCTCCCTCCAAAAAATCTTCGAAATCTTAATTTCGTTTTGTAATGTTTTGTTTTACTTAATTTTTTTAAAAAAACATACATATTAACTTTTTACTTATATTACAAGTATAATGTTATATACTTTTAGCTAATTTTTTAAAAAATAAAATTCGTCAGTTTTGTAATCTTGTGAAAAATAATCGTTAATTTTGTACCTTTTTTTTTTATTTTTTTTATTTTAATTTACAAGCCACAGAAATAGATAGGTACTTAGTCGAGGTACCGAGTTACCGCCCCCTAACTCATCTTCTGAATTCTAGGCCCGACCAAAAAAAAATCCTGAGTGCGCCTTTGCGAGAATACTTCAACATAAAAATGCTGAATACAATACTAAAATGTAGCTTTCTGCTAAATGTTTGACTGCACGTGAAACTGATGAATTCGTTGATTGGTAGGTCCCGATACAGCTCCGTCATTAATTAAATGAGCAATTCTTCTATAAAGCAATTGGTTCTAGAAATGACTCTAACGATATATGATTAAAATTTACCTGTGCAATTGTTATTTTCACATTACGTTCGAATTTTTATTTTTAATCGTTTCTCAAACTCGTGAATACTTTGGCTGATCAGCAGTTTGCAAAATAAAACCGAGCAAAGCTCGCTCACCAGATACTTTAAATAATTTGTGTTACTAATTTTTAAATTAAACTTATCATGTATCTTTCTTTTTTTTTTGAGAATTTTTTGACTTCCGTCGATTTTTATTTCAAATAATTTAAAAAGTGACCAATGCTAATGAGCATTAAACTTTTCTCAGAAAAAAAAAAGTTCAGGATGAGCTATCTCATCTCTTTTTTTCACTACTGATTACATAATTCATCTCATACGGTCTTTCATCACAATATTTTCCTCTTTCATTCTACCAAAACTAACTAATTGTGTATTGCTGGGCACTCTGGAAACGAATGTAACGACACACAGCGTGATAGAAACTGTAATACATTGAAGACTCATCAGTTTTGGAAGTAGCGAGTCGAGGAAATATTAGGGATATTTTTATTTTTTTGTATTTAACAATATTCAACACCTAGGACATTTGCGTCATCACTGTAAATTATAGTCGATTATACGGATATTTCGTAATTATTTTAGTTGTTATTAGGTTATTATATATTAATTCATTATTTAACAAACAAAATGTACAGCAATTTTACATTTAATTATATTTTTGTTGAAATATACATCTGAAAATATTTTAGATTATTTCGAAAGAATTCGCCGTCATTATTGGAATTAGAATGTATTTTATTACATTTCAGATTTTATTCGTGAAAATACCACACTAGATGCTTTAAAGTAAACTGACGCCGAATAAATCTTGCGTTAAAATATACGCAAATACTTTCCTGTTTATTCTTTTATTCGCATTCTGGGAACTTATTAATAAAACATATCCAACAATTATTATTACCGAGTTTTTCTTTAAAAAAAATTTAATGTTGTACTTCGGATTAACAAAGTGCATATGACCTGTTTTTTTAAACATTTCATTCATTTATTTCATTTTTATTTCTGAAGTAATTAAAAAATGACATTTTTTTATGTACAATTTTTACTTGAGTTTATTTAAAATGAAAATTTCAAGAATGTTTTCCGATTGTGTATTAAAAAAGCTTTCTGCAGTATTAATATTTTACTTACGGAAAATTTAATTGAAGTTTCTAAAAATGGTGCATGTAAAGTAGCACTTAATGAAGAATAATATAAATTTCTTAAAATTGATTCTTGGAATTACTATACAAAATAATAAAAATCTCGATCCGACTGATTAAAACTTATTTAAATAACGAATTATTCTTGATTTTCACGTACATTTATTGATAAAGGCAAAATAATTCAGGATGACAGTAACCTTTCTATCTTCAACCTTAATAGTCCTTCTCACAACTCTTGGTCAACTATCGACACTTCCCACTTGAAACGTCGAGTTTAATCTTATTCAGGCATTCCATCACTTCGATACGTCTGGAAGCTGCTGCCTCTCATCTAATTTCAACATAAACTCATCAAGTGAGTGGATCCACCCGACTGATGAAACTTCAAACACGCCATCTAGAACCTTTTCTAATTGATTTGCACACAATTACCCGAACTTGATCTCAGTCAAAACATCGACGACTTGTTCTCAGCATTCACCAATCACATTCTTCTTTATGCCTTGCAATCTACATCAAAACGTAATGCTTTCTGCAAAAAATCGGTTCAGCAGTGATCCAAAAACTGTAGCATCACAATTCGTAATCGTAGAAGAAAGCTTTAAAAACATTTCCACTTCAACCTATTTAATGATGTAAAACTGGAAGCCACCAACGCACTATTTAGCAGGCAAAAAGAGACTCTTGGGGAAAATATATATCTAATATTAACTCCACCATTTCTAGTTCTCAGACCTGGCCAACAATTTGAAAAATAGAATTAAAAAAATTCAGTTCTTCCTCCGACAGCAATTTCATTAACAATAAAATCAACATTCGCTAATCCTATATATACAACAGATGCATTTGCAGTCTATCTTAGCAATATCTCGAACACAAACATTCCGTGAGAACCCAACAACGATAATATCCCTTCCAACAAATCACCCAACCTAGATTTCAATAAAGATACGAGTATCACACTGAAAATCATCCTTTAGAGCGATCTTGTTCGACATTAGCAGAGCATTTGATGCATTATTGAGACTTAAAATTCTGTCCACTCTGAAAGCATGGAATATTAAAAGGAACATATTAAACTTCACACCGATCTTCTTCACAGAGAATTTGTAAATCGGATCGCCAATTCCTTCTCAGACATTCACTCACTTCTAAGTGGAGTGACAGTTCTCATATGCTCTTCATTATAAGTACTAGTGATTTAGTGAAATCAGTTTTCCCATTCATTTTCAAAACTCTCTTCGCAGACAACTTTTGTACACTTATCAGTTGCGCAAATCCCGAATTCACAGAAAATCTCCTCCGATAAGCAATCAAGCAAATACACGCAGGAATCGATGAACGAACTACAAATCTCGCAAGCAAAATCAACTGCAATTCACTTCTGCAAATACTGTGCTCTAAAAATCTAAAAATTCGATTTGACCACGATATATCTATTCCAGTTTCGGACAGTGTGACATTTGACACACGTTGTCCTGGACTACAAAAGCAAAATGCTTCAGAAAAATTAATCTCTTAAGGAAACAGGCTGACATTGCATGCTTCTGAAACTTTATCTGACTGCGGCGCATCTCTTCATGATTTTACCACCGAAACACATCTCGGCACTCCAGATGCAATCCATATTATATGCCTGAGATTGATTGGAACAACTTTTCGAGGCGAATCCTTAGACTCTCATCCCGCAAATCAGAAGACACTTTAATTCTTCAAAAATTATTCTTAAAGTTTTCGCCATAACTTTAACTCTTCCCTTCTCCTTCGTGATGTTCTAAAAAATACCAGTCTGCTAAATTTTCTTTCCAATACCGATCCTCAATGGCTATAATTCATCCTAAATTTAGATCTATCTCTCGTAGACTTTGGAAAATCCCGAATTACTTATGCTTAAATCTACAATGACCTCCTTCGTAAATTTCCAAATTTTGTTAGAATATATACGAGTATACATATATGTATATATATATATATATATATATATATAGATGGTTCTAAAACATCAGGCACAGAACCGGTTCTGCGATCATCCACGAAAATATGTGATTCCATTTTCACTAGCAGCTCAATTCTTAGTCGTCTCAACCGAACTCCATACTTTCAAACTAGCAGTCAATTATGGCACAGATCTCTCATTCAACTGTATTCTGATACTAGCAGGTTCACTACCCGTACTTCTATATATTGGTAAGTTTCATAAAAAAAGAACAATATCCATAATATCTCAAGAAGTACCCCAAACATTTTTTTCATCAAGCAAAGAAATCGTCTTCTACTGGATCCCGCTCATTCCAGCATTCACCAAAATCAATAAGCTGGCCAGACTGCATAACTGGCCCTAAATGTTTTCTCAATACCGAACGTTTCAATTTCAATAGTCGATGTGCAAAAAAAAAAAAATAAATAAAAAAAAAAGTGTAAATATCTGTGATTCAATCCCATTCACGAATAAACTAATGTTAATGAGAAAAACAGTCACTCCGTGGAAAACTTTAATCCAAAAATCCAGAAAAGACGAAGTAATACTTTTCAACTTAAAAACAGGCCACTCCGCCTTAACACATGGCTACATCCTCAATAAACAATCGCGACCGACATGTGACTCTTTCTCGAATAATTCAAAGTTTTAACCACACCAATTGATTTAAACAAATGACTCGGGACACTTGTTGCAGTTTGAAGCCTAATGCAACTGCTTGCTTTAAGGTTTCTATAGTGAAAGATGTAATTACATTTATTTTTTAATGTATTAATTAATTTCTTACCTTTTCAAATTGTTGTAACCTCAGAGCATACGGGCTAATTTTACAGTTATAAATGTAAACTTGACGTATGCTTCAAATACACCTCAAGGATGTAAGCGACAGGATAGCCATCAAGCCTACGCGAAATATTTAATTCCATAATTTTGTTTCGATTAAGCCACCTGAAATCATCCATAGGGGATGGCTACTTATAGTCCAGCCGTAGATTTGCATTGTAAATAGGCTATAAAAGTATCATCTTTATCATCAATGATTATTAGTACTAGTAATATTATCTTTATTACCAGTAATATTATTACTGCTATTCACATAGGCATTTTTTGCCTTTTAATAATGATTTACACGTTGACATATCCGGCTTCAAAAAATAGAATCATTGTAACTGTACACTTATCAACTATAGCATCATGTGAAAAGCTAACCCAGGAGGGCGTTAAAGTTCCAAGTTGGATCTAATTTATATACTACCCAAACTATGAAAGTTTCCAAAAACATCGGCTAGCAGAAGTATTGCTGTACTCGTCAAGTGTTTGAAAAAAACTACGTACAGTTACGTAACTCCTTATGTATGGATATATAAATAATCGTATGCGCATATAAATACCTATACGCATGTATACCAAGTATATGCATATACCCGCAGTTACATGTTGGGCTTAGTACACTGTGAAACTTTACAATCCCCGACGATCTGTCAAGGGTATGGGACTTATTTTATTTATACATTTTTCTATATATATGTATAGAAGAAATTAGTCAACCAATGCATAAAGCTTCGTACGCAGATTTCTTTGCACACCCCCAGAGTTGAATATCATTCATCCATATCAATTTGATGATTTGCCAATAAATTATACGTTTATTAGGCGGATTGAGCTAGGAGTAATGTTGCCTAATCAACCAATAAATCTGTCTTAACTTATGTAGAATTTGTTTTTTTTTCATCATGACATGCGTCTTCCAACTCAGCCTCGAATCTAAATGCATACATCCAGGTATATTTAGCGGAGTCCGATCTTGGAATAGGAAGACGATCAAAGTACAATTATGTAGGGCAGGTTTTAGATTTACGAAATATAAACATAACGTGCACCGATTTTTCTTGATTAATCTTAATCTTTCAATCGCGTGTTCATTTGCTAACTTTTTTCAACTGCAAAAATACAGGAATAAAATCAAATAATCAGTTTCTGCCTTGAACGTCGCAAAAACATCTCGCTACAAATACCGAATTCATATCGAAATATAATTAATAAACAATGTTACAATAGACCACGTGAGTGGAATGTGTATTTTTCTATTTTTTTTTTCTTAACCTTTTACAGGGTATTTTATAGGGTCTTTCTAACTTTAAATTTCTTTATTTCTATTTTGCAGCGTTTTATACATTTCAGTACTAGTAAAGCTAGATTTGACGTTGCATCTGACATTATCAGAGTTACAGTCACTCGAAAAGTATGCTGTTCCGATTGGATTTCCGTTTTAAGTTTGTCCTTATCCTGTCTGTAAACTATACACTGCCAATTAAAATGATCTATGTTGTGTAAATAATCTCGAAATACTTCTAAGAGATGATTTATTCTTCTGTGTTTATATCTTTTATATTTTTATTGAACACTACACTAACCGATTTCTTTACAAACAGATGCGCACTAGCGGAAAGTTTAGCGAAGAACATTGTTGAATGTTTGAATGTAATATCCTCAGTAGTAGGAAGAGTTCTGTGCATTTACGCAATTCTAAGGTATTAGTGAATGACATTGACTATTATTCTGCAACAACGTTTTTGCATGATCTGAAATTTCTTGATGTTAGATTCAAATGTATACGACCAGATGGGATGAGCAAATAACACGTTGAGTGTAATTAAACTCTTTTATAAGTTTATTCAAAGCGAAGATTTATCATTTCTTTTATTAAAAATAAGACGAAGTGAAAAATTAATAAACCGTGGACCTTATTCGTAATTTTACTGAAGGTGAGCCTCTACTAAACGGAATACCTAAGTATTTAACATCTTTCCTAAAATTAATATAATTATTACCTGTATGAATAATTTAGATTCCAAGTGAAGAATTGCTAACGTTTTCACGTAACAGTGGAATTTTTCAGTCCTTCCTTCACACCATTTATTAATTTTATTATGTTTACGGTCTGATGCCTTAATAGATCATTTAAGCTGTAGTTTAGAAAAATTTTAAATAAATGGAAAACTCGAACGAACCTCGATAAATTAATTTAAAATCCGGTTCGAAGTGACGTGATTATAATATTTCCTCTTGTTCGCGCTATTTGTCGATCTTTTTTATTACTACTCTAGTGTGTTCATTTCTCTACACATGAAAATAGTTTTAACATAGAATAAATAAATAAATAAAATATCAATAATAATTAAATCAACAATTAAGAAATTTAAAAAATTATTAAACTTCTGCTTTAATCGGGTGTGAGAGATGGGTGTACATATGTGTTTGCGCCGATATGACAAGTACAACATGGGGTAGAAAGAGTCTGTGGTAGTGCATGTAGTTTAACCTGTGTTTAAGACGATAGAATATGATACGCAGCGAGAAGGAGACAAACAGTATGCTAGTTTAGCATTCGTATATACGTATGTTACATGTTAACGTGGAAGAAATATAAAAATTGAAACAAGTTGCTTATTGCAATTAAAAATCGCAAGGCGCCGCACAATAGTCTCAAATCCTGAAAAGCTGACCAAAATTAGAAAACCTGTTTCAATTTGTACATAAAACATTTCGAAATTTATTCGAAGAACTAGAATAAAGAATAAACAGTAAGGAATAAATCTACATTTAAATAAAACATATTTTGGTTTACCGACAATAAGTCAAAACTTTTTGTATATTTTTTTTTCGAGTCTCTGTTTTTTTCTTTTCTTCAATGCTGTGCGATTGTCACCTTTTTGTATCCAGTTTGTAAGATATATGTAAAGAACAATCAAAAAATCGTATCCATGCATGTAGCGTAGACAGTCCAAACTGTAAATTATCATTTTTTTGTAGGATTGCATCGTGTTGTCTTTAAATTCTTTTCATTGACATAAATAATAACGTTGAGTAGATGAAATACACTAGTGATTGCGTTGCAAACTTTACCATCTATCATTGTTAGAACTAGTTTATAAGGTATGGTCTTTTCCGTCTTTAATTATTTCAAAAAGGACAAGTTTACTCTCTTGTTCTTTAATGTAATTTACGTCACTGACAGTTTCTTCTGTATTCTCGTGCAAAAATTGAATTCTTATTGGTCTGTAAAATGGAGGAAATTAAGGTCTCGGATTTTTCCACACAATAATTTCTGCATTTGTCACTTTATTAATAGATACGAGCTGCAGTGGTACAAGCGAAGTGAAAAAAATATTCGAATCTGATTTACTTCGGTCATCATCACTAAATTTTTGTTTGTACATGCATTGACCACAGTTACCAACACAATCCCATTTATAAATCAAATTTAAGTTACGAACATTTTCAGAAGCTGTAATAACTTCCATTTGAGAGAATCAATACGATTCGTTCAGCTGTATCATCTAACAAAAACTGTAGTTTTACTTCAGCACTACATTCGATTATAGTAATATTTGATTGAGGTGGATAACATTTACGCTTAGCTGACGGATACAGGTTACAATTATTTTCTTTGCTTATGGTTCGTAGTCCCAGATATTGAATTTTTGACAATTTTTGTTCAATTACAAGCGAAAGAGCAGAGTCACCGGAGGAGTAAATTCTAAAGATCTTCTGTACTTTTTGGCTTTTGATGGGCTATCCAGTGTTACATCTTTAACAACATTTGCAACATACAATTTTCCGGAAGCTCGAAGACTTGTATTTGAGTAGCAAAACTCAAAATGATCGGGTGTCTGTGACAACGTTTTAAAAATAGTTCGTGTCTGTGGTTAATGATTAATTAAGATATATACATATTTCTTTTTACAAAAGCATACAAAAAAACCTTAAATGCATCTATGCACAGCTGGTTTTTATTGATTTTATTAAACAATAGAATAAACTGCAATATAAAATAAGTTTCGTTACGGAATACCGTGGAACAAATAACGTTTTCTCTTTAATTTTTACATGTTATTTTACGTTCAATTTTATTAAAGTCATTTATAAATTGTTATTGGCTTTACTGGTTCTACTTACTATCACTGGAAGGCTCCATATTTCAGAATGAAAATCGGTTCACCGTAGAATGTTTGGCGTGCTTCCGAAATGACCGTTACTTTTCTTCTCTTAGGCGCGGCAGATGCTACTCGTGCGAAGGTCGACTTTAACACTTAATTATGGACTCAGGTTTAACGGTTGACTGTTGTTTGACAAACTTGAACTACCAGTATCTGGGTAACTCAACAGTTTAAATTCTCTCGATAGAAACTTTATTTTTCGACTTTTGGCCAGCTTTTCGGGATTTGGAACTGCTTATTTTTTTGGAGAACAGTATATTTAGAATGTAGGTGGGAGAGAGGCGCGGATAATACATTCGAATACATCTATTATTTGCGTGAAAAAAAAACAATGAATGTAAGAGACAGAATAACTAATATTACAAATGACAATAGTGATCTATCGCGCAGATATAATATTACTCGCATTACCTTCCCAGTACAATCCTGTCGGTGCATTGGTATGTAGGTTTCGATCATGACCCTTCAAACGACAGTTCACTGCTAGATATGTAAAATGACCTTGTTTGTAGGTTTAAGTGGTTAACGAAATAATGTCGACGGCAGAGCGTTGTAATAAAAGCCTTTTTAAATAATCTATTATACATTTCTCCGTTCTAATACACCAGTTGATCAATAGATAGCGCCATCTATGTCGCATTATTTACGGGTCACAAATTTAAAACTGAAAAATTAAAAAAAAGAAATGTGAAAACAGAAGATGCCTCGGTAAATTTCTTTAAAGTTCGGTCTCTACATGTCCAGTTTCGATCTCGTTTTTAACGATGTCCGAAAATTAAATTACAAATTATGCACGAATATTATAATAAGCAGTGAAATCGAAGTACCCTGATTTTCGCCTCTGTTAAGTCAGTAATACCAGAGTCACTCCCGAAGTGCGGCTTAGACAATATTCAACTATTCCCGTTGTGTGCGAGGTAAAGAGACGAGACAATTGTTCAACATGTTGCGATATTAAAATGACGATCGCCTCAGTACATCAAAATAAACCAAATAATAATTATATACATGTTGATCACGCCAGCTTACATTGCTGTGCCTTATAGTAACGTTATTTTCAACTCTCCTTTGAATATTTTTAGTTGCAAAACAGAGGGAATCGCGTCAAAAATAAATAAACAGTACCTTCGTCGGTGCGAACGGCTGTGGGAAATAGATTTCTTTCTAGAATACAACATATACATTATTCTGCAAACATAGTTCTGTTCTCGATCAGACGAATCTCGATCATTAAGCTTCACTCTTCAGTTACTTGCCCGCTACCAAGTTGGCATGCTCTACAGATCTTATACATCCCATTACATTATCCCAGATATTTTACTTTAATCCAGCTTTAATGTAAAATTCTCTATTCATACAATAGCTTTTGAAAAATAAACAATTTTAACAAATAAAATGCATGAACCAAACTCCTCTTGGTAAATTTCGTTAAAATTTAAGTAGTAAGTGTCGAGTTCCGAACGTGTTTTCTTCATAGTTTCTGGAAGCCCCTCCCCCCGTAATTTTTATAAACTTAAATTATAAAATGCGCTATTTAAAATGGAGTCAGATATTACAGATATACCTCTGTGCTAGCAGTCAGTTGCGTAGATAGCGGCAGTAAGCGATCGCGTTGCTTGTCGATGGGGTACACGGTAATAGGACTGCGTGAATTTGCACGAGTGATTGGACCGATTAATTTTGAACGATGGAATAATAATATACTTTGGTCAAAATTTGGATACTTATAATTTCAAATCCGAGCAGCCGAAAGGAAAAAGATCGGCGGGGATTAACTTTTAGCATTTAGATAAATATAACCGATATAATAAAATAAACTTTAATAACAAACAATATAGATCAATAAATTAGATAAATACCTATTTAGAAACGTTTTCGGGCATAACCCATCATCAGCTAACACTAACTTAAAGGAAACTTAAAACATACATCCTTTAAGTTAGTGTTAGCTGATGATGGGTTATGCCCGAAAACGTTTCTAAATAGGTATTTATCTAATTTATTGATCTATATTGTTTGTTATTAAAGTTTATTTTATTATACCATTTTAACAAACAGGATGTATTCACCTACATTTAAATATAACCGAGTTATCTTTTAGGGGTGATAGCTTCGTAATTAGTAGCCTGATTTGAGAGTTTGTGATGTCGAACGTAGCAGTGACGCGTCTGAGGTGCATATTAATGACTTTATGGAATTTTTCAGACATGTTGATCGCAATGGCTCTCGAAATCCACATTCTGCATCGTTAATCGAATGCAGTTCACCTGGACAAACGGAGGATATGCATTAATGAGGTGGCTAACCAAACTTGTAAAAACATACACTTTCAATGCAGATGTTGTATCATCTTAGAATGAATGTTACAAGGCAGATCTAGGATGATGCAAACACTTTCCAGCGATCGAGTCGGTATACTCTACTCTTTTTATATACACGACTACAGTTCTTCTTTTAATGTCTAAAATAATTACTAGACAGGACCAAATATATGTCTTATTATCCTATACGAATTTGATATTAAATTTAAAAGGTTTCTAAAATAAAAAAATGCAAAAACGAAGCGAGACTCAAAAAATTCTTTTACAATTTCGAAGTGTCGAGTTTCGAGCGTTTTTAGAACTCTCTGAAAATTTAAGCGTTCCCTATCTCAACGTTATTCTCGCTCTAGTGTATAACATCCTCCTGCTTATGTAGTAGTTTCAACAATTAATAAATTTAAAAAAAAAAAAAAAGAAAACGCAAGAATGGTAAGCGATCCGAAAAATTTCCCGTAAAATTTGGGTTCTAAGTGTACTTTTAGCTTTCTCTGAGAACTTCACCTCTCTTATTCACTATTGTAGTACATCTGTGAGTCCGGTAAATGATGTCGTTGGTAAGGGCGCGAGTGCGTGTATCTGCGCGCGCAATCAGACGGGTTAACTGTAAACGGTGGAATGATATTAAAATTAGAGCAGTCAGTATGGGAAGAAGAGGTTGGGGTTTATCTTTTGGAAGTGGAATAGTACTTCGGTTAATTTGGTATACATAGATTCAAATTTGTATACAAATTACTGAAAATGTGTACAGCCAGAGTGGAAAGGAGGGTTGAGGTTAATTTAAGAAAATAGCATACTTATTTTGAAAATTTGATCGGATTATTGGATGTGTACAGCCGGGGTAGCAAGGGGTACAGAATACGAGAAGAAAATTTGTAATTTGAACCCTGACAGCAGAAATTTGTTTAGTTTCTGTCATGTGTACATGATTTGAGGGTGTTCATGTTAGGGTCTCCAGAGTTGTCATTTATGCTGTACTGATATAATCTAAGGTTTTTTCACATTTTTACTCTTGTGTTATCATGCCATATAATCTGCAGAAATTTCTTTTATAACTTATACCAAAAAAGAAAAAAAAATTACACTACTCTTTTCAATACTTTAGGAAACACTAATAACGAGATTTCTCATATCGTTAACTTAAGTTAAGAAAAATTAACTGTGAAAAATTAACTGTGAAAAATACTTTCTTTACACATTTTTCAAATTATAAATGATAAAGTAAAAATGAAAATAATTTTCAACTCATTTTTACAATAAATTTATCTGTCCCACTTAATGAAATGTTTCGACCGAACTAATATTAATGATTATAACATTTTCACGCTAGAACTAATAAGAAAATCCTGTAATGCGTTGTTTAGAAAACCTGTTACGTTTGTGAGTTACGAAAGTTACAATAGAAATTGCCACACAAAACATAAATTTAATTTATCGTTTCTGAAAATGTAGAAAGCTACCATCCGGGGATGCAACTATTGTTCCCACAGCAGAGCTGAAGGATGGACTTTATGTAAATAAATAAATAATATATATACAGAGAACTCTTTATATTGGCGAGGGATAAGTTCAACATTTTTTCCCCAAATGTCAAATTCATAAAATCTTCTACAGGTTATGTGTAAGTAAAATAAGATGGCAAAAAAAAAAAATGAATTGTCTTCTTAATTAATTTAATTATGGTTTTTAAACTAGGAAAATTACACCGAGTTCTTATGATATTTGTGACGTAAATTAAGAAATTGGGGAAAACATACTTCTAATTCAAGAGTTTCGGAAAATGTTATAAACTGTGTCACTTGTTTATTCCGTTGCTGCATAATGACGTTGATTAAGTATTTCATTATTACGTTAATAGTATTTAAGTTGGGACTTTTAAAGAACTCCTTCAGTGCTACACTTTCTGTTTGAAAAAAATTTAAAAAATGCCGAATTTTAATACATGTAGATTTTGGTGAACCAAGCATGAACGCATTTTTAGAATTTTATAAAACGGGGTCATTACTTTTTTTATTCGCAAATGTTAAATTAAGAAATATTGGTATTAGTTCCGATTTGTGTTAATTTTGAATTCATTTCTCGAATTTTCGCGAAAGTATATTGTCCACTGATTAGAAAAATTAAGGCGGTATTTTTGTCGAATAAGTAGAAACGGAAAAAAAGATGGATAAAATGAATAAACCTCTAAAATCTGCAAAAACATTTTTTAATTAAACCCTTTATAATTAATTCAGCAAACATTAACAGGAAACGAAGAAGTGTACATATTAAACGACATTCGCGATTCTATTTTCGTACATCGGTTAAAAATAGTCAGCCGCAGTTCGAAATTCTCAGAAGAGACTTGAAAAGGTTAAATCCATTTGCAGTCGAATTTTACATCGTTTCCGATGACGCATTCTCTTTGTTTAAACGGACCCTGCCGATTCCAGCCATGGTGCTGTAGCGTCGGCATATTTCCATCAAATCTACCGATTCGCGGCTCGACGATGTTGCTCCTTATCATTTTTGACAAGAGCTTTTTCGTCTTTATAATTTCGGATTACAAGAGTATCGGATTCTTCCAGTCTTTTCCGACCGTCGTTTACCGACAACTGGAAATAGTTTATCCGCTATGCAAACATACGCCTCGTTTCATGCCTTTTTATTTGTATAGAAAGAACAAGAGTGTATTGTGCATACGACATTTTTGGCAGTTGCCGTTGAATCCACCGAATTGATTATTTCGTTGAAGTAAACATCAGTGATTGAAATCAAAAATGAAATTTCGTTCTTTTTAAAAGCAGATATTTTTATTTACTCGGTTATCGCCGGATTTTCAGAAACTGGCGTGGCCGGAAAGTTGACATTAAAAGTAACTTTTAGAGCTTAGAGATGTTCGCTTATTTCTGATTTATAATTTCTACGCAGACGCTTAGAAAACAACCCATACCGCGATGTTTTGGAACTGAACAGTTTGAACAATTTAGCTATTTCTGCTTAACAAATATGTGCCAAGGAGTCATGTTAGTCAAATAATCAAATCGACATGATAAAAAAGAAATATCAATTTCGGAATAGGATTTAGAAACTACTGGAAAAATTCGCAGCTGTTGACCTTATGATAAAATGTAAACGCGAATTACGATATAGAGCGACATTTGATAATTTTAAAACATATTAAAGACTATAATAACGTTTAATATATATACAAGTGTCAGGAAATAAATCGCTATTGCAAATAAAAAAACAGTACTTCCTCAATCTTTGTCTTCTTCGTTTGAAAAATAACTTTTTATTCATAATCAATAAATTCTAGAGTCTTTTATCGCATTTTCTTTTTTTTTTTTTTAAATTTTGATATTCGTTTTAAATAATTGATGTATTTTCACTGATTTCAAAGGAAGTATGTGATACGTTTTTTATTTTATTTGATGTTTGTTCATGTATAACTTCTGATTATCTAAACCGATTTTAATGATTCTTCGTTCTTTCAAAAGCGTCCCAGTCGGTGGCAGTACCATATGAATGTACACGAACTAGTCATCGGGAGTTTCTTTTGAGGATATTTTAAACAATTTTCACTACACGACATGATAGTTTATGACCCACTCGTTTCTAGATTATAATGTTCAATATTAAACATGTCGTTTTGCTATCCAAAAACTTGTTTCAAAATCGTTTGTTATCTGCTTTGATGTAGTGAAAGAGAAACTAAAAACTAAGAAGTTATAACAGACGACAAGCAAAATGAAGCATTTGTGAATTATGAAAAAAATAGCATGATTTGTCAATTCGTTGTTTAATATTATTGTATATTGCCTTAATAATTTTTAGGATTCCGTACACATATGAATCCTAATAAAACGGTACAAAAATGTCAAAAATATTCAATTAAAATATGTAATAACTCGCGAACTGTTTGACGTATAAACTTTGAAACTGGATCATAAATTACAATTAAAATTCTCTTTATGACAATGTGTCTACGATTTCAAGCTAACGGATTACCCTGAGCGACTAGAAACCCAAAAACCATCGAGAACATAGCATGGAATTTAAAACGACCTCTCAAAAATCATAACTCATCGCCGGATAACCCTTAAAAATTGTAATTCAAAATATTAAAACGCAGAAGCTCTTTCATAAAATCGAAAAATTACGGTTAAAAAATTATTTAAACCTCTTTTTAGACAAATGCAGCACGTAAACAGTAGCTCGAGTAAAAAAGTTGAGGATGGCAAAACGTTTCTCAAACATATGCATAAAGGACCGCTTTATAGGGAAATTATAGCCGAGCTTACAACTTTATATTTAGGCCCTCGGGGCGCCGAAAGCTTCAAAATTTGGGCGTACTTATTATATTCTAATGATGAGAGTCGTTTAACTAATTTTTGACTGGTTTTATTAAGGAAAAAAAGTATATCTTTAAGAATGGTCGATTTTTTTTACAATTTAATTTAATGATTACTGAGTAATTTACCTGTGTATTTATCGATACGGGACCGCCACTAACCGGTACACTAACTGTTTTCATAATGATAAGCTTGTAAATGATTTCAATTTTCGTTATTCATCCTTGAAGTAATTAACATATGTAATATTTTAACTTCTTGCTTTATTAAAAGTTATCCTTTTTTTCAACTTACATTTCCACAGAAAATGGCTTAGAATTTTATCAATTTAAAGAAGGGGGGGTTATATGTTGGTGTGAGTTTTTTTATGGTTGTTTACGCATAACTTGTACTTGTGTGGACTGATTTTAACGATTGTTCATGCGAAAGTGCATCAATCAGTGACTCTAAGGTACTAATGAATATTATCAAATGATGTGCAAAAATTTGATCCGTTTGGACAAGTTTTTTTTATTTTTTTTAAAATTTTTGAGTTTGTCAACCAGGGGGACCTTTACCCAGAAACAATTAGAAAAGGAAGAAGTCAATTATATCTACATACGATATCAAATGTTGTTAGGAGGAAATAATCAATATAATAGGAACAATCTGTGAAGAGGGAAAAGATAGCATATAAGAGGCGCAATATGGAGTAGAAAGACCAAGTATCAATAAACTAGGATAGAAAGCAGAGTACTCAGCAGAAAGAGATAAACACTTAATGAACATACGGTCCGCATCGTAAACACGCTCTTCGTTTGAGTGGAGAGGACAATATGGAAAGGCGAACAACGAAAAACGAAAACGGGAGGAAGATAATAAAGTATGGCTTAAGAGCGCAGACACTAATGGAGACAACAACAGAACGACAAAGTGAAGGAAACATAAAGAGAACCACGAATTAGCAGGAAGACACTAGGTTGAACAGAAAGTTTAACAAATTACGCAGAAAATAACGCACGAACAACAAGTAACGTTTTACGAGATCGGTTGCAACGGCCGGAAACATTTTATGACAGTAATATGATCGTTAAAAAACAAGTTCAGTCAAGCATGACGTTTCATGTGCCGAGGATTCCGTATGCTAAGTTAACGATAATTATAATTTACATATACATAACACTAAATTCAAAAATAAGGAATTTGATTTTTCCCGCAGTAAACAGGAAGAAAAATTTAATTTTCTGTGATTTTTTGAAATTACCGCTAACTTCGAAAGTTTCGTTCAGGAAATAAAATACGGTTTCGCTGCCGGCAAATAGCTATCTTTCAATGGATATATCACATGTCCGAGAAAAATTTTTTTTTTTCAAAAATTTCGAGTTTTCCGCGTCCCCAGGCTTAATTATGACGTTAGAAACTCGGATGCTGCAAACTAAAAAATATACGGGGATGTACATTAACGTTCAAAATTTTTAACTATGATACTCGCGTCGTCAAAAAAGGGACGCACATCATCTTTCGTACTTTTTTAAACTTTTCGTCAATTTCAAAAGTTTCGTTAAGGACATGACTTATGGTTTCATTTCCATCGAATAGCAATTTTTCCACGATATATCACATTACCGGAATAAAAGAAATATTTTTTTCAGAATTTCAAGCTTTTGGCACATCGAACGCCAAATTTTTGAATTAGAAACCTGGATATTCTAAACTAGAGAAGTATACGGGGATGCGTATTTCGTTCCCGACAAATAGCGATCTTTTCGACGATATATTACATGCCAAGAAAAAAATATATATTTTTTCCAAAATTTCGAGCTTTCAGCGCCTGAGGGTCTAATTTTAAAGCTGGAAACCGGGATGTTCTAAACTAGAGAAATATACGTGGATGCGTATGTTTTTAACCGTGTTCAAAATTTTTAGTTATAATACTCGATGCGCCAAGAGGGGGGAGCGTTATTTTTCGCTGTTTTTAACTTTTCGACAACTTTGAAAGTTTTGTTAAGGAAATAAAACACGGTTTCGTTCCCGACAAATAGCGATAGGTAAAAAATGTTTTTTTAAAAATTTTTGAATTTTTGGTGCCTGAAGGGTCTGAATATGAAGTTGTAAACTTGGCTATATTTTTCCTATGAAGCGGTTCTTTATGCATATATTTGAGAATCGTTTTGGTGTTTCCTCAACGTTTTTATTCCAGCTATTGCTTACATGACAACGTTCTTTTTTCTGTTGTTTTTGACCCAAGGGGGGAGGGGTATAAAAAAATTTTTAACTGTAATTTTTTTGATTTCATGAAAGGACTTTTGCATTGTATTTTATTTTTTGAATTTCACTTTTAAACTGGTGATGAGTTATGAATTTCTTAAGGGGGATTTTTCAGGTCGTTTTAAATACCATATTATACATTCTTGACGTTTTTGGGATTTTTTGCTTTTCAGGGTAATCGGTCAGCTTGTAATTATAGAAATTGTAATTTATGATCCAATTTTAAAGTTTGTGAATCAAACCGTTCCTGAGCTATTGCATATTTTAATTTGATATTTTTGTCGTTTCTGAATCATCTTATTAGGATTCCGTACCATATATGTGTACGGAATTCTAAAAAAAAAAAAAACAAACTTCAAACATTAAAAATCAATAACTAGTCTAACTTGAGCAGCCTCCTTTTCCAAGCTTCTATTTATTCATATGTATAGAAAACCCAACTCAAACGTTATTTCAATATATAGGATAACTGCATAATACTTCTGCAATATATTTTAATAAAGCAGAGGTGGGACAGTTGTCGAACTGGGAGGAAGACATACATGTTCTTCCCGAAAGTTTTTGACAGATCAAAATTAAAAAACTTAAACATTAATTTTTAAAATGCGCAGGTGCTCTCGGGGCACGGAAAGTTTGGCTCCTACTTACATAAGTTCCGTCTTTCTGATGGCCCTGGGTGCACCATGTGCACCTCTGGTGTTGAAGATAACATTGGACATCTTTTTTACTGTTCTAGATTTGAGGATCTTTGATCCAAATATAACATTAATAGCTCCCAATCTCTAATCATCACTAGAGAAAATTCTACAAATCTCCTGTTGTATATGGAGTCTGCGATTCACAGGAAGTTCATAAACGGAAACTAATACACTATTAACTCATTATTAAAAATTTAAAGCTTTCACAGTGTTTACTCATAATAAATAAATTTTCGGAAACAACTGTATTTTAAAAAGATATTTATTCGCTTAACGTTTCGACCAGCTTACACTGGCCATCATCGGAAGCAAACTGAAGAACGGAGCGAAGGAGGTTGGTTAGAGAAGCCATCGAAATTGAGAAATGGCCAAATTTTAAGAGAGAAGAAGGTCTACGTGTTCCCACGGCATGGAAACCAGTCATACGGTTGACGAACTTGCATCTATAACAGCGACCAGGTAGGTTTCATTTTTCTTTTCCATCTCTGGGTTATTGGTTTTAATTTTGATTGTCTCTTTAGGTCCCCTGACGTCTGCCACCGCATTTCACTTCTTCTTGGTCTTTTGTTCCCACATTCCGCCGGTCCGAGTGGTTTCTTCTTTCGGTTGAAATTGCTTTGCTTTACTTCGTTTGGTTAAGCTTCCGTTGGTCTGGTGCCCGCGGTCTTGCCCTCTGGAGCTTCCTCCGGATAGGTTTCGAGTGGGTCCTCAGGTGAGGTTTGTTAACTTTTTGGCGGGTTTCTGTAACTTTCACTCATCGGGCTAGGTGAACAGTCATTTTCAGGTGAGGATTCCAAGCAATTTTCAGGTAGTTCCCAGTCCTCGTTCAGGTGATTCAACTGTTTCTGTTGTAATATTTTATATTTTTGTTTTGTTCGGTTGGTTGTTCCGTGCGTTTCCAACGTTTTTTTTTTTTTCCTGTATTTAGTTTTATTTTTATAAGTTGTTATTCGTTTTTCCCCCCTGCCGCAACTGTGACCCGATGTTTTTTGTTTTTTGTTCCTTTTGTATATTTTTTTCTAATACTTTTTTTCTCATATGTTTTTACATTTTATTATCTTCTGTTGTTATACGTTTTGTCGGTTTTTCCCGTTTAGATTTTGTGTTCCTTTTATTATTTTTTTTTTTTTTCTCTATGTTTTTATATTTTATCTATCTGTTGTTATTGCGTTTTGTCGGTCTTTCCTGTTTAGAGGTAGGTTATCTGTTTTGATTTGGGTTTTTCATGATTTCTGATTCTTATTTTATTGTTATTGTCGATCGCAATTTTCGCTCCGTTCTTCAGTTTGCTTCTGATGATGGCCAGTGTAAGCTGGTCGAAACGTCAAGCGAATAAATATCTTTTTAAAAACACGCGGTTGATTCCGAAAATGAACTCCCTAAACTCAAATTCAATCGTGAAACCGCAAATGTAGTATGGTGTTTTTCTATCTTATGCACTAACTTTAAATAGCCAAAAATAATTAAATCATTGCACATAATATCTTGTAAGTTATTTTAAGTCATACTTAGAAAAACTCATCTATCAACTCACACGCTTGGTGAGTAGAGGGACTATGTTTTTCATTCTTTTACCACCTTTGTTTAAGTACATTTTGCAGGAAACTACCACACACACGATTCAATATTTATTAATACCTTATTTTAGCTAATCACTCCTGATTTAAACACTAGTTCCCTGCACCTTTATACACATTTTTTACTTAAATTTTAAGCAGGTTGTTGTTAAATAGCAACTAAATCTAATATTGCACTTTGTAATACGTAGGACTATGTTATTGTCTCACTGAGACTAACTGCTTTTAATTAATTATACATACATTTTCAAAGGATTTGTTATGCACATTTTTTTTTTCTCGTAATCACTGTACTTAATTACGATTTACATACAGTTCTTTACCTCTTTATACCAGGGGCGAATCCAGAAGGATATGGGGCGGATTATATAATTATGTAAAATCTTCTACGGTAGGCAGTGGACTTGAGAAATACCTTATTTCATAAAAAAATCAAATAGCGACCTCTTTAGAAATTTAAAAATGTTTTAAAAATACATAATTATTACAATTTAATTAAAATTTTGTTTTAGCTTTAGGTGAAAAATAAAACGAAATTATAAAATTCTAGCTAAAATGGTAGTTTAGAAATAGTAAGAAAGATAGTATTTTTATTCGACTTTACTACTATTTTATTTTTGTTTGTAATCCAATCCGAATACTTTGTTCGTGAGCAAGTTTAAATATGTATATTTCTTATTGAACTATTTTCATTTACATTTCAAAATAAAAATTAAAAGTAAGTAAGAAAGGCAAAAGATCGATGACAGTTGGGTTTAAAATAAAATAAAAACGTAACATTAATAGTTTTACTAGAAAACAGTATTAAATATTAGTTATAATTAAATCCATAAATAACATTTATACAAAAATTATAAATTAAGTTTCTTCATTATAATAAATATTTTCATAGGGGCTTTGATTCTTTCGATGGGAAAATGCCCCATATCCGCCCCCCCCGTGGATCCGCCACTGTTTATACACATATTTTACAAAATATTATTTGCCCTTAAAAAAAAAACCAAAAAAAAAAAAAAAACGATTATGCTACGATGAAAATGATTTTACCCATGAAATTCAGTCGAAGAGGTAACTATTATCAGTATAATTTAAACGTGGATGTTCTTCTCCAGAGATAATATATGTAAGTGTGCGGTGAATGTAACGCTGGAGAATAAGTAAAACTGGAGTAAGAATAAATTATATATTATACGGTTGAAGATTGAAAAATTTTTTCGTTTTTTAGTATAAGGCAGAGGAATTTGGAGGCAAATTTTAGTAGGGGATATTGTGGCGGGAGAAAAATTTTTTAATATTGCAAACGTTCTAACAATTATTTCAGATGTAGGTTGTAATTTCAAAATTAAGGCGAAAGTTAAAAGTTTAATTTTACAATTATGGAATGAGTTGCTTCGTCAGTGAGCTTTAATTTGCTCTTCGGCTGCAACTTCAGAAATTTGCGATATTCCGCCACGTGCTGTCTGGAAATGTTACTAGTTAGAAGAGCTGAAAAACGAGAATTACTACAACAGCTATTACAAGTTGTATCGAGAGACTAATCGCGTCGATATTTTAAATATAAGTAATTGCCTGCTGGGGAAATTTTTATATTCCGCTTTTTCCGCTCTTCCCTTAATAAACTAGTCTGTGCGTTGAACAGCGCTCTGTGTGGTTCGGCACTTTAATTAATGAAAAGAACCGCTAATCACGGAAATTAACGATTAAGAAAATTTCTGGTTAAAAAAGCGGGGAAAACGGAATAACCGAAAATAAATCAAAAATCAATACCGAAACTCGGCTATTATCTTCGAAGTGTTACTTTACCTTTCTCTGTCACTCGTTCATTACCGAAATCGCCAACATCAATCAGAACTATTTAAAGACATACAGAGTGCAATAGGAAAAAGTCGTTTGGCCAGCGTTAAATTATTCCCAGCAGAAAAAAAAAAAAAAAAAAAAAAATATGATGAATATGAGAAGTTTAACGTGCTGAATCCAGATTTGCTTTCTATTTTTTGTTTTCACGTATATATTTATTTAAAATGTTTTTTTTTTTTAATAGATCAAAATTATACATATTTTGTCTGTCGTTCTTGCATTAACGGTGCTCTATTCAGTTCAGATCGTAATTGTACACACAAAAACGACTCGCACTGATAGAAAGAGAGAGAACAATATCAGAGTCGTTTATCCTACACTTAGTCAATCGAGTATTTCCTCTGCTTCTTCATCATTATATACAGACTTAAGAAAATCTCGACTTTTTACGCAACCTGATTTGAACGACTTTGTTCGTGATTTAGGACTCTCAAAACCTAGGGCTCAACTTCTCGGATCAAGATTAAAACAATGGAATTTGCTATATAAAAATACGAAGGTCTCATATTTTCGTAACAGACAAGAAGATTTTATGAGTTATGTCACCAAAGAGAGTGATTTGGTATTTTGTAATGATGCTAAAGGACTTCTACGAGAAATGGGTTTTCCCGAAGGATCGGAGGCAACTTTTTATTGATTCGTCCAAAATCAGTTTAAAAGCTGTATTATTTCACAATTTCGATAAATATCCTTCAATTCTCCTAGCACATGCAACAAACATGAAAGAAAATTATGGAAATATGAAGTTGTTATCGGAAAAAATTCAATATTTACAGTACACGTGGAACATCTGTGCTGATTTAACAGTTGCAGCAATGTTAACTAGATTACAAGGAGGATACACAAAATTCTGTTGTTTTTTATGCGAGTGGGACAGTCGCACAAGAGATAAGCACTACGTAGTGAAAAATTTGCCAAAAGAGCGAGTTTGATGCCTGGACTCAAGCATGTAAAAGAAGAACCTTTAGTTCAAAGTAAACATTTTTTTTTACCACCACTTCATATAAAGCTGAGTCTTATGACAAATTTTGTAAAAGCCATGAGCAGAGATGGTGAAGGCTTTGAATACCTCAAAACCAAATTCCCTCGAATCAGCAACACGGAACTAAAAGAAGGAATCTTTGTAGGTTCCCAAATACGAGGGCTTATGAAAGACTCAAATTTTATAACTACGTTGAATAAATCTGAAAAAAGAGCATGAACCGCTTTCGTAGAAGTGTCATAATTTTCTTGGAAACAAAAAAAAATGGAAACTACCATGAGGAAATCATCCAAGAACTTCTTTCTGCATATAAAGCTCTGAAATGCAACATGGCCCTTAAAATTCATTTTTTAGAATCTCACTTAGATTTCTTCCCCACAAATTTTGGAGCAGTATCAGATGAACATGGTGAAAGGTTTCATCAAGACATAATGCGCATAGAGAGGCGCTACAATGGGAAATGGTTAGAAGCAATGCTTGCCGATTTTTGTTGATCGATTTGCCACGAAACTCCAATAGAAAATATGAAAAGGAAAAAAACACAAAGTGAAATACTATTAACAGCAAGTAATTAGATTATCTAATGGTTTTTGATGTTTTGTAACGAATTTTATTTAATATTGTATCAGTTATAAAATATATGATTTAAATTTGAAGCAAAAAATAGTTTTTTTGAAAAATTACATTAAAAAAAATGTATACGTGATTTGTAATTTTTTATACTATATTTCTATTCAGAAATATTAAATTTGTGATAATTATACATAAAAATCAGAAGGAGAGAAAAACATTTTTTTTTGCAGACCAGTGTAATGAGTTAAACCGGTCCTCCGTTTATGAACGATTTAACACTGGATGATGAAATGTTCTTTTTTTTTTTTTTTGTCCCAAGCATGTGGGTCTTAGGTGCAACTAATTGTAAGTAAAATACATTGACGACTGAAAAAATTGAACACGCAAACATCAATCAGTGAAATGATATAAATGATTTACAGTAGATCCGATTGGTGCAGTCCAAGTCCTGACGTATAAATTCGGATCGCAACATCTTTTCATCTTCAGTAGATTGCGGTTTTAATGACCTATTACAACTGGATAGAGACAGTGTCGCGTTTGCAGAATACCGGGCAAACACCGTGTAACGCATAAAGATCCTTTTCCTGACACGAAGAAGAAGAAGACTGACGGTAAGAGAGTTTGTAAATAGTTCGCACATAGTGGCCGATTGAACAAGTAATTATGTGGAAGTTGAGGGGGCCCACTGTTGAAATCGATTAAACGCAGCAGATTTTTCGCATTTAAAAAGGCGCGGCCCTGCATCTGACTTTTTATGCCAACGCCATTTAGTTTCATAATAGCCTATGATCTCACCTTTCTGTGATGGGTGATCGGATTAAATTATCCGATAGTAGCGTTAGGAATTGTCTGAACGAAGCGGACAGAGTCAGTCATCAGAAAGGGACAAACGTAAGGGCGGTACAGATGGTTAGACGTAGATTCCGTTAATTTTGGCTCGCGCGATGAAGAATAAAGTGTCACTGTATTATCAGGGACGGTCCATTATAGTGGACAGACCGTGTTATTTAAATTGGAGAGCTCGTTCATAGCTCACTCGATACAATTTTGTCAGAAATAATGACTAAACATTGAAACAAAGAATAGATTCGTATTTATAATAAGATGAATCCGATGACTAAAGCACAGAGATCGCTAGTAAAGGAAAGTATCATACTCAAACATTCTTGATAAGGTATCACAAACTTAAGTTCTTTTCATAATGTACTTAAGACTATTCCTACAGCGACCAGTCAAATGACCGGTTGACGATTTCTCACATTCCTTATATGAAAAATAAATTCTAGCCCAGGGGAGTGGGGTGTTTAGACATTCAGACATCGCGGATGCAAATCAGTATAGTCTTGCAATCCTAACAGAATGTTTTACATCGTACATACATGTTGAATATAGTGAATAGACGCATATGAGGCGAAGAATACAGAAATTTCATTTCTATGGCACAGAAAGTGGGGTTCAGCATTTTTTTCAAATACTATGAGCAGAACCGTGAGATTTATCAGATTTTACGATAGAAATCAGCGAAGCCAACGTTTACGAACCGATAAGTTAGCTTTAGTTTCCGAAGTTTGGTACAGATCCATTGAAAACAGACAAAACTGCTATATTAACTATTGGTGAACAATTATTTCCGACAAAAGCACGGTACAGATTCACCCGGTACAACATGCCCAATAAACCGGACAAATTTGATATCAAATTCTAGATAGCGTCTGATGTTAGCGGCAAGTGTTATTTGAGAAAAGATGAGAAAAGACCAGCTTCAGTTTCTGTTGGAAAGTTTGTTACTTTGAAATTAGTGGAATTGTTTACTTGCTGCGAAAGGATCATTATGGATAATTTTTTTACAAGCGCGTCTCTAGTGATCGGACTATTAGCAAAGTAAATTAAGATTGTTTGAACAATTCGACCAAATAAGAGAGAGCTACCAAAATTGGGGCGAAAGAAAAACATGATAGTATGAAACTTTTTCAACAAAACTGTACCGATTAAATAACTGCATTTTAACAATTTACAAAGATAAGCCAAAGAAGAAAGAGCTTCTCTTGAGTCAACGCATAACTCTGTCGGAATCGAAGCAAATAATGCTCGTGTATACTCGAAACAATGACGTTATATAATAGCACCATATTCGGTGTAGATCTAACCGACCAAATGTCCAAACATTATACGGTAAAATCCAAATGTCGGAGATGGCCCTTACAGGTATGTTTTAATATCCTGGACTCGGCCGCGATAAACGCATGGATATTATACAAAAAGAAACTACGGGCGAGGAAATTTCCAGACGGGACTTTTATTTAAATTAGCGGAGGAATCTATTGCTAAATATCCAAAGAAGCCACAGCTAGGGAAAGAAAGTGAAGCGGCATTAGTCACTAATACAATTAAAGGTTTTCATAAAAAAAAAAAAAAAAAACAAAAAAAACATGCCAGATAAGATATCGTAAAGATAATAAAACTAATAAAATCCTTCTTTTTTTTTTTTAGTTGGGTTCGTCAAAAAAGACATTGACCCAAGAAAAGGGGAAAGGATG
The DNA here is from genome assembly GCA_039619475.1 of Icerya purchasi. Classification (NCBI taxonomy): domain Eukaryota; kingdom Metazoa; phylum Arthropoda; class Insecta; order Hemiptera; family Monophlebidae; genus Icerya; species Icerya purchasi. The sequence goes on from CM077116.1 coordinate 80,577,353, forward strand.
AGAAGCTGAATCAGATATTTATGCGATTAGATATGGAGGATAGAAAAGACTCAAGTGCTGGAATGGCCGAGGGTGATGGCAAGGAGAGAACAAAAGATGCGCAATACGTGTTTAAAATGTAAAAAGTACGTATATGGAATATATGTGCATTTCAAAAGCCTATTTGTAAACAATGTAATAAAACTGAATAAAATGTTAATTTCCTAGATTTGAATAAAAGAGGGTGTATTTTTTATTTCGAAAAATTGCCTCTTAACTTTATTACATATTAAAATTTCGATTTCTTTTTTTTTCGATAACCAGTCATTTAACCGGTCGCGGTATGAATACATGAAATGTCGGTAGGCATAATAGTATTAAACAGAATATTATGGGATCAGTTCTTTTCTCACGGGGATCTAGATTTCTTCGCTATATATTCTCAAAATTGAGTGTATAGAATGTATAGAGTGTAAGGTTAAAAGCCTCGGCTATAATATTGCAACGAACATCTCTGCTAACATACATCTTCATAACGCGCCGAACCGAAACATCCTCCAGAGAAAATCTGATCGAGCGTATAAATTTTGGCCCAAGCGAATTCTTAACCGAAAACTTATTCAGCAGAAAATTTTATCACTCTTTACCACGGTACTTATCTGCGAATGAATCATTCACCGGTAATAATCGGGAATAGCCGAAGAATTATTATAATAATGAAAATACACGCAAAAATATAATATAGTAGGCGAAAAAAAAAAAAATCAGGAAAAGTTCTAAAACAATTCATTTGCGTTTATTAGCGCAAATTTTAGCATCGTAGACATCGATTTATTACTAATTAAAGAACTTCAGTGCATTTAATTAATAAGTTTAGCGATTAATTAAAACAAATTTACTCGTTAAAAAAAGTTTTTTTTTCTGAAATCAAAGATATTTTAATTTCGAAATGCATCCTTAAGGGTATTTATACTTTAGCGTGTAATTTGATAAGATTAGACGTAATTTAACGTTTTATTACGAAGAGAACAATATTAAAATTTGTAAAAGTTTACACTATCCGAAGCGCTCAATTAGGAAATTAACTTTTTCAGACTAGCTCGGAAGATAAATTTGTTTAACGGGTCGCTCTCTCCAACTGCGATAAATTTCCCGCGTGGCTGGTTAATTTTTCGAGGAATACGGTAAATTCACTTAGCGTCTAAACTGTTTCGACGAGTTCACTTGTGTTATGCTACATTCACGGCGACTAGAATAAATTTATTCCCCGCTAGCGAGCAAGTCGGCTGCTCGGTGTGTGGTTAATCCGTAAGCTGTTTCCGCATAGTGAACCGCAAATTTAAAAAAAAAAAAAAAAAAAAAAAATCAAAATTACGAGAAAAATGAATTCTTTATTACGACAATTGTACACGCAATTACGGTTTAAAACGACAAATAAAAAATAATAATAATAATTGCTAAAAACACAAATAGAATTACAATTAAAAAGATAATGTCTTTCTTTTGTCGCTCAAAAAAAGAATAAAAATCAATCTTACCTAAAAAGAAACAATTCTGAACTCTGTCGGAAACAAAAAATTCTGTAAATTTCCCGATTATAAAGCAATTCTCTGTAGACCTCTGCAGCATCGTCTCTCCGGTGTATAAAAGAGCTGCTTTAAATCTTTTCATGATCTGGAGAAAATATTTAGCATGTCGGGTTTCAGTTCGTTTTCCGATCGTGGTCGTTTTAGTTTTGAGTCCTGAGTCTAGTCTGTCGCTCTTCTTCGTCGAGAAGTTTGCTGCAGCATCTCTAGCCTGCTCTCGATCCGTATAGTGTGTTCGGTTATTTGTTTAAAGTCTCGTAATTTCGCGTACGGCTGTCGCAATTTATAGGAATAGGAAAAATACAACTAATAGGAGGGATACAATAATATAAATATATATATATTTTTTAAATTAAAATAAATCATCACGTAAATTTCTCTTTATTCATTCATTAATTTCAATAAAAACGGACAAAGATAAAAAAAGGACCGGAAAAATATGCGAACGGTAAAGACTATATATCAGTAACTTCTTGATTGTGGAGCCTAAACTGAAGGTCTCACAAACGGGGTGTCGCAATACGGATGTAGATTTAAAAAACGCGATGAAAAATGCTTTTTGCAACTTTTTTTCCGGAATAGCTCACGATGTATTAAGAAAATTTCAAAAGGACACACTGTGGCGTATTCGGTAGCGATTGAGATCAACAGTGACCGAAATGGTGATACACAAACGTAAGAGGAAAAAAATAAAGTAAATCAATGATGAAAGAATTAGTCGATGATTCTTAAACAATTTTTCATTTTTTATGCGTGAGACAAAATCAACGGCTTGATTAAAAGTCTTCTTAACGAAACAACATTCCTCTGATAGATATCTAATCATTTCGGACTCCAAAAGTGCTCTTCAAGCTATATCCTCTTCGTTTCCCTCATATTCCCTCGATTTTATTGTTTTCCGTATACGTTCTCTCATCTGTAGTCTTTCCCTTCCCCATTCCATTTCCATCGACCTTCTTTAGGTTCCAAGTCATGCGGATATTGATGGTAACGAGACGGTGGATTCCTCAGTGCGCTTAGCGCGTTACACTTTCCACATTTTGTTAAAAAGATTCCCGGACACAACATACTTCCCCTCTGCAAGGAATGTATGTCAGACTTTGGTCGGATGTGTATCCTCGCTCCTTTTCCAATTATAACTCATTTTACCTTTCTATTCAGTCTAGACCCCCTTCCTGTTCTTGGTTCTATTATTTTCCTACTCTTAAGCGTTTTTTCATCATTGCTATCTGCCATCTGCGGTTCAATCATACTTTTCTCCGATCCTCACGGTATCGTTTTATTTTTTCCCCGTCCCGTTACTGTTCTTTTTCGTTTGTGATTGTGACCACGTGCTGTTTGAATGTTCCAGTCTTTCCTCCGAATGTAACATCCTGTACGTTCATCTATTAAAGCTGAACTGTCCTACTCCATATAATACTTCCTATATCTTATCTTTGCCGTTATCCAAGGTGGTTCCTATTCTTGTCTCTTTCCTGTTATCGATTTCTGACCGGATTAAAATTTAATCTCTAATCTAGTCCAATTGTCCTGGGTAGCTGCCCTTGGTTGGCCAAGTCCAAAAAAACAAAAAAAAAAAACAAAAAAACATCAATGTAAAAACCAAAAAATAACACCATTTTATTATAACATATTTAAAGGAACCGAATTTTTCTACAACGTAATTGAAAGCTTTTACATTCTTAGTTTTTTTTTGTTTGCTGTAGATATCATCGTTTCAATTTTTCTCTAAACACGATAAAAACCCGCGTTGAAAGATCGTACATAAACAGTGGACACTCTTCAACGTAACGTACACCTTTTAGGTAAAGAATCCACTTTCATCTTCCATTTTCTCCTCACTTCCTCTTCGTACAATCTTGTGCAAAACAGATTCGCCAGCAGCAATAACACTTTTCTATACAATAATGAAGTCCGTGCTTATCATCAAATGTTCGTCGCCAGATATTAACATCGCACATCAATGCTGGATAATTCCTTTTCTAATACTGAAATAAATCATAGTTCAACTAATGTCACGTAGCAGATATTCAGAAATCGTAAAAAACCGCAATACTCTTTTACTAGCAAATACAATATGTTGTTGTTTTTTTTGTTTTTTTTACCTGACAGTGAGCCATTTGGCCACTGTGTCGAGTAGATGTAGGAATGATGCCGACTAACGGAAAGAACATAATGTTCAAAATAACACAATTAAATGTTGAAGTTAAACATGGCCGTAAAGATATATAATATGCCGATTTAATTTACAGAATCGGTGGGATTCGAACCAGGATTCTTCCTGAATCGAACAGCACTGAGTCTAATCTAATGCTACAGCAGCTGGTTCAGGGATAATCAAACTATCGCAGCCACCCATTTTTAATGTTTACTTATACACCGTTCGCTGAACTAATAGTTAGTGTCGTTTAAAGGAAATTATCCACGCGAATGGGGAAACATTTATTCGTGTTCCTATGGTTGCGATGTGTTATTTAAACGGTCACTTATCGAACACTGCAGCGGATGTTCAGAAGATAGCTCAGTGCATTTTTCCTATAAGGATTATTCCTAACGACATCGGAATTGTTAACTAAGATCTATATATGGTATCACTTGGAACCATTACGGAGTATACGGTGGTAAATCTGCAAAAGAAAAAAGTGAGTGAATAAAAATAAATAAGCGCCATTTCTTACAAAGTTCTTAAAGTAGTCAAACAATTTTTTGCCAGATTTACAAAAATTTCTTTCTTTTCATCTTAAGTAAAATCAGTCGAAAGTGGAATTAAGTAATTATTTCGGAGATGAGTGATGCTCCTCTACAAACCTCACTGGACTCTCGTAACAATATTTTGTACAAGTAACGGAATGATTAAACGGACATTTTTTAAAATTGTCTACACGCTGTTTTACGTACGCCGAGCCTAATTTTGGTCTATTAGTGATTATTTTGAAATAACTTTTTAACTTTTAATACTGCTGATTTATCCTCGGTCAGAGCACTATAGTTGTTAAAACTGTTATTCTATTTCATAATATGCGCATATTAATCGCCGTTATCGTTCCCCCGGTGGTAATACAAAAAATTACGTACAACACTTTTATACTGATTATACATTAGGATTTTTTTTTTTTTTTTTTTTTCTATCGAATATCCTGTTGCGTTCAACATCTGAACAAGAGGTTTATTTCATTTTTCAAAAAACAAAAAAAAAATAGTCGATTGAAATCGACTCTTCTATAAGAATTTTACAGCAGAAGTTCACGTGGGAATCCAAGGGGCATGATAGTTCTTCTATAGTATTACGTGCGAGAAAGTAAATTTTAATTGATTCGATCATTTTTAAAATAGGAGAAATTAATTTACTGCGTAGCGATAACGGTTGATCATCATGTTGTCAATAATATGTCTTACATGTACTGACACTCTGGGAGAAAAGTGTGTGAAAATCTTTTTGCATTTTTTTAAGAGGGTTGTAATAGAAACTGCATGCAAACCGTAACTTAAATTATTATTATTTTTTTAAGTCAACTACAATTTTCTATAAAGAACTTTATTATCTAAAAGGTGTAAGGGGTTTCCCGTTGCCCCGAAGGATCATCGATTTGTATCCATTCTCGCATATTTATTGTATAAGCAACGGCGGGCATTCGGTTGTCAACATATCAATCTATTTTGAAAGAAACTATCGATAAAAAAGCTGTTACTTTGATCAGTATGCGCTGATTCCAACAGTACGAAAACGATTTTTAAATGGCTCTGGTGCAAAAGTGTTTATAATACGTTGTAAATCGAAAAAAAAAAAAAAAAAACAAATATGAATTTTCTTCTGAATTTCGTATATGGCCGTTGTTGTTCTCGAGTAATGATTATTTTATTTGAGACATCATTGGTAAACAAGAAAGTCCGATCAGACAAGTTGACCGATAGCGGGCTTGCAGTATCCAGGCTGTACTAATCGCACTCGAATGAAGTTTATTTAAGAACTTACAGCGACAAATATTTACAAAGTGGGGCGTCTTGTCTATAAAACGACGGCGAAGGGGACATCTGAAGAAACCATCCAACGCGGTGCTGATAATGTATCGCGCGGTACACGGGGGGAAAAGAGTTTATTATTACTATTATTAAAAGGACGGGAGTAGTCAGGAAACTTTGATGCATAAGCCCCATCTGTCAGATTTTGTTTTTCGTGCAATATTCTTTATCTGTTATTACGGTTTATCGGATAATACTTGACTTTTTCGCAGGTGGCACAGTATGAAGAGGGTCATCCGATAAATCGGCTTAATAATCCGAACGGTAACAATAAATAAAAACGGTAGTAATTTATCATTTTTGAAAATATTGTTTACACGTATCGAATTCGGTCCGTGCCGACATCAAGGGCACATGTTTTCACAAGTGCGCCTTTATCGTTAAGCGATCTAGAAGCCCATCCGTCACTTTCAACGACATGACACTTGTGTGCCCGTGTTTCCTCCTAAGATTTTGCCCTGCCTATGTTGCACTGTATCGTACCGTTGCAATTAAACTTTCGGTAGACGGTGGCGAATGAAAATTTCGTACGCGCCTAAATTCCAACCGTTTCATCATCGATTATCTGAAGAGTAATTTTTCGCCTCCGACGATCGATTTTAAATAATTCCCGTAATTAAATTTCGCGCTATTTCCTTAATGACTGGCCAGCGTGTTTACTGAAGTCATGCCTGGCCCAAAACTGCTTATTAAAAATACGAATACTAACAAACTGTTGCTGAAAACCTTTCTTTTTCACCGTTCGCTAATCTAGGTAAACGCGGATTTTAGTTGCTCCGTGAAGTTTTTTTTTTTTTCGTTTATCTATGTAATAAGTCAAAAAGCAACCGGATCGCACTTTTATTCAGCAACTAACAAATTCTAACAATCAATTCATGGTCATTACAAAATTTTTTATACAAAAAAAGCGTTGAACTCGATAACTAAGAAAGTATTTTTACTCTTTCATATTTTCCCCAATACTGTGTTGTTTTTTTGGATTTTTTTTTTTTGATTAATAATGTAATTTTTTTCCCCTTATACTAACATACCAATTCACCTTATTACGAATTATTTACCGAATCTTCTCTTCGGTTCATCGTGGAAACCGATACCGCATATTTAATTCCGATTATTCTCGCGCAGATCGTTTAAACGCCACAACCTCGAGAAAACGGTTCGTGATCAGGAATTTTTTATGCGTGAAACGTTCAATTTTGAAGAACAAATCATGTCCGCTACCCTGTGTATCGACATTCCGTGTTTTGTTGAGCAATTTAATTGCGGAAATTAATTTTCGACTACCACAAATTTCACCCGAAGGCATTTCGCCGTATGAATATTTTTTTTAAGAAAAACAGACCGATTTTATTTTGTGTTTTACTTCGAAAAACACCGGGCGACTGATCCCCCCTCCCCCGCAAAAAAATCTTAATATTGATTCCAAGATTTTAATATTCACTCGCTGTTAATGCACACGGATGGATCTTTTAGATTTCAAAAAATAAAACACGTTCGTGAAATTTAAATGTTTTTATCTTTGTAGATGACTTTTTTCTTAAATATTACCGGTGAAATTACTTTGAAAGAAAAATAACGTGCAAAAAAAGAAAAAGAAAAATTTCGTTGATATACTCCCAAAAGTAAACAAAATACACACTATATATGTAAATGTGATATTCTCCTTCCGTGCCTGGCAATAGTTAAAATAGGCTACCACTGTTCCCACAATGGGATACCCAGTAAAGGCAATTATACCACTATTAGAGCACAGTAACTCATAAACACCTGCAGAAGATCGCTTAAGCAGCTTTCACCGTTTAATAACCCTGCAGTTAAAAACGGTAATGCAATGTTAAAAAAAAAAACCAAAAAAAATCTGCACGCAGTTGAACGGGATATCTCAGATTAAATATTTAAAGGTATGAACGGGCCAGCATAACAGATTTTTCTGACTCGTGAACTATCTCATACGGAAAATGACGAATTTAAACAGGGGAATCGAACGCGCAACAATCGGCTAAGGAATACAAGGTCGACGGTCTACTATAAATGCCAAAAATTAATAACAAAAATCGTTGAAAATAGTTCGAGATATTAAAATAAGAGTAAGCGTGTTTTGGAATTCGTTTTGCTATTTTTCATAAGCGTTGTTTTTAACAATTAAAATCTCTCAAATAATTCAGTTTCAAGTTGAATATTTTATCGGTACCATAATATCGCGAAATTCCGAATCTGTTCAGATTTGGTCATTCCGCATTTGACACTAATATAAACTGTCATCTTCTTATTAGACATTCGATATTCCTTATTACTTGTTTGTCACTGATAAGTATTTTTTTTCCCGTAAATTGCGCAATAGAGTCGGAGCATATGCCGAACAGAAAGTTCGAAACAGCGTTAAATGAAATTTATTTTGGGATATGTAAAACATCTGATGAAATCATTAAATGGAGAATGTATTATTTCCATTAACGGGATGTTATGTTCCGAGCACGTGCATGGTAAATTTTAAAGAATTCATCATCGATTGACTCTATGTCTGCGGGTTAATTCTCAGAAATTCCGGATAAAGAGAGATGATTTGGTAATACAGTGAATTCCTGGTTTGTTTCCCGAAGCTTGCTATTAACGATGGAAGAGAGAAGTGTAAATCTCTAGTAAAGTCTGCCTTTGAGGAAGTGTATATAATTCATCGAAATAGCCGCTTATTAAGAGGAAGGAAAGCTTTCAGATACACGTTCCCGTAATATATGTATTCCAGGAAACGTGTTTTACCGCTAGATATCTCAGCTAGGGTTGAGCGTGCACGCTACCTTCATTCATCCTGAGCAGAGTTCGAAGAATTGATAATTTAAATTGATTCAAGTGTTAAGGCGGAGAATTCTATAGGCTCGCGTTCATTATAACCGCTTTGTAAATTTCAAATGAAGAGCCGGAAAGCTAGCAGAGTTCGTAATAGACGCCCTTTTCGCATTTTTCAGCCATTCCGGGTTTGTTTTAAATTTCATCGCCGAGTATTTAACGAAATCCCTGAACATATGGAGAAGCGATGGCGATTTCCTTACAGAGTTATTCAGTCGAAGATCGTCCAGATAACGATCAAAAATGTAGCGTATATTTTAAATTAAATAAATTACTATTGTTCGTAAACATTAAAGTGCCGAAGTGATAAATCAAAATGTTACATTAAAAAAGATTTAAAGCGAGATACACAAAGTTTTTAAGCGAAATAGTGTTCGTTCGCAACTGTAATTAGTTCGGGGCGAATATCGACCACCGGACTTCCGTTCCTACACATTCATCTCAAAGTAGCGCATGCGCAGTAGCAACGATTACGGAGCGAATTGCTAATCTCTCGGAGTCAATGTCCCCACTGCACTCTCGATCGGTAGTGCGACAAGAATAATTACGTGGATTTTTGTACAACGATGATAACGGTTATCGGTTACTCGTGAAATTTGTTGCTGCTTTATATATTCGGTTATTTCGGTTGCTTAATTTATTTTTAATTAATAAATTCAAAAAATATCCAAGTATTTTATCGAAGATTGGTGTATTAATGTAGCGAAAAATGCGACCGAATTAAAAATAAGAATATAATTTATTAACGCTCGAAGAATGTTTTTAGAAAAACGTTTCGTCTTCCTGAGGTAAAATGAATGATAAAGAAAATGATTAAGATTCCCTTAAGAAATACCACCGAACAAGATTCTCAAGTTAAAATCGAATCTTTAGAGATATAAAAGATTTCGAAGGAAAAGTTGATTGATCATTTTGCATCGCAGAACGGTAGAGAAATAGAATTCTAACAGAGCGTGCGCACAATGTAATTATCGGTTACATATTTCAGGAGAAAAAATTTTCTTCGTTCGAAATGTACAACAAATCGTCATTGTTGAGCAGTTGTTTATTTCAAATGATAAAATCGAATTCTTTCCCCGGTTACTTTCCTGGAGTCCCCACGATTATTTCAATTTGTAATTCGTTTAATACTTTCACGAGATTAATTAGCGATTCGTTTAGTACTTTCGTGAGATTAATTAGCAATTCGTCTAATATTTTCGTGAGATTAATTAGCGATTTACATATTAAGTATTTTCGTGAGATCAATTAGAGGTGTTTAAATTTTTTTATGCGGCATGTATAAGGAACACATACTAGCATACCAAATGATTGTTAGGATCGTGTAATTTATCTATTTTGACTTTTGTCTTCTAGCTGGAGGTGATCCATAAATTTAGGTCGTTTTTTTTTTTTTTTTTTTTTGTTTTTGCTGAAAAACATAAAAAGTATATAACCTAGACTAAATAAATTATTAAATTTAAGACGATACGTTAAATAAAACGATACGAAAAATTTGTGAAAATTAACTGACAGAAAAAAAAAAGAGAAGTGGTGTCTAGAGGGGGACACCCGGTAGGAACAAAGTTCCTTGCACTTTTTGGTAGATATACAAGTATAAAGTCATTCATAAAGTATATGATAAAAAAAATGACACACAATATATAAATCCCGTATGAATTAAAACAAAAAGAACAAAGAAAATAAATCCCGTATGAATTAATTAAAACAAAAACAATAAATATATCATCAGACTCGTTGAAGTGTGGTAACGTCGCACAAAAAAAAAAACGCGCCAATTTTCGAATTCGATAAAATGTCACGTGTTTAGAATTGAGCTTATGACCGCGTATGATGCTTGCTGCTCGAATCTCGATACTCGCACGAACGCACACACACATACCCGTATATAATAGAAAGGGACAGAGTGAAGGTCGCTTGGACGACGTATAGCGCGATTTTCGTTACCTCGCCTTTTCTGCCAGTTTACTCTTACCGACTAGCTGCGTAAAAGAACTTCGTTCCAAAAGTCATATACTACAATGCAGCAAATTCCGTGACGCTAAACACAAAAAGTTTTACACAATGTTTAATTAAACTTTTAAAACGTTACATTTTTGAAGTTGGTCGAGTTTATAAGGTGCAACGTTCATTTATGCTTGGCGGAAATTTAAATCTTAAACTGGCTGCGAGAAAATGAATTCCTTACCGGCGATAAATCTGCAACTCAACAACCATCGATCATTTTTCAACGGCCCGAAGTAATATCTGCATCGACGCTGTCTACTTACTCGTCATAAGCACATCTCTGTACAAGAAAAACTGTATTTGATCGGTCTCGTCTCATACATCACCTACTATGATATTATCAATAAAACTTTCTAGTGACACCCGAAGATGGATTATCGATATAGCCTTTATTCTAGACATTCAAAAATATAAATTAGAATTACTATTGGTTATGTACATATGTTTAATCGTGCTTTGCGTTATTAAGAAATTAATCTACACATTTTGCTACATAAAGAATAATTACACGAAGAATATCTTCTCAGAATAAAATTAGAACATAATGCTGGCCAAAGATATAAAAGCCTAAAAGGGTTTGTACTGAAAACATACGAATTCGAAAGATATATAATTTCGGCCATTTTGACCTCGCAAGGGGCTGTGTGCCTCTTGACCCCCTTCGTCTACATTTCTGTCTCTTTCTATTCTACACTTTGTATAAAATGATCAAAATTTACAATTTAATTCTAAATTGGTCCACACATATATAAGTTATAGGCGAACAAACGTAAAAAATAAGAAAAAAAAAACGCAGTGCATCCTTCTTCTTTTTGGAAGTCGGTAACAAAGCTACATTTCCATGGTAATTTTGCAAACTGATAGCATTTTAAGTCAACCGCCTCTGTTATACTAATAACCAATAAGAAGAAAGAAAAATTTCAAGTTTTTTGACGAATACTTAATTTACGTTCACCGATTAACATAATAAATAACACCAGGTAACGGAAGTTGAATGGTACTATTCCTAATGGACAAAGAATCAGTAAAATCGGTTTACATAAATATGAGTTATGCGCGAATAAACATAAAAAAAAAATCATACGCGACGAATGTATAACCTCCTTCTTTTCGGAAGTCGGTAAAAATTAAGTTATTACAAATGTTACATAAAATTGATGTAGACTATTAATCTCTTCTCTCTCCCTCTCTCCAGACTAGCTCGATCGCACATTCTACAATCCGAGCCGAATTCCCTCACTTGCTTAATACATCCTTTCTTTCTCACCTACCATCCTTCACTGGCGGTTCTAAAAATGAGAACGGGGTGGGCGGCGCGTTTACCTCCCTCTCGCTGCATCACTCTGAAACCTTCAAGCTCCTTTCCTTCTGTTCTGTTTTCACAGCGGACTCTATCTTCATTTTACGCACAGTTTCGTTCATTCCATTCATAAGAGCGATCAGTAAATGTCTCATTGTCTCCGATTCCAAAAGTGTTCTTCAAGCTATTTCTTCTTCTCCTTCTCATTACTTCAACTCTATTATTCTCCTAATTCGTTCATATCCACTCTACTCTCATCCCGCTCCATTACTATTGCCCTTTTGTGGATTCCTAGCCATTCTGGCATTGAGGGCAACGAGTTAACGGATTTTTTAGCCCCTTCGGCCGCCCGCGATGGTCCTTCACTCTGTAATTTTCCTACCTCGGACATCCTTCTTCTTTCCTCAGCTAATCATTCCCGACTATGGTCGGACATCTATCCTTCTTTATTTTCTAATCCCGCCTCTCATTATCTTCATATACAACCGGTTGCCCTCAGCCGTGGTTTCAATCCTCTTCTTATCAACGCTCCGCGATCGTTTCCTTAATCAGACTGCGTTTTAATCACTCCCTTCTACCCTCTTCACGTTTTCGTTTTTCCCTGTCCTCCTCTTCCGATTGTCCAATTCATAATTCCATTTCTCCTCCACTATATATTGCAAACCACATGTTCTTTGAATGTCCTGCCCTTGATTCTGAGCGCTCTGTTTTGTACTCTTAAATCTTAACACTGGGTCTTCCTGCCGCTTATAGTTCTTCCTTTGTCTTTTCCTTTCCATCTCCAGATATAATCCCTGTACTTCAATCTTTCCTAAGCTCTATTTCTAATCGTTTCTCTATTTAACCCTTTCCATGATGTTACTGGATCAAAGCCGCTGGTGCGCCCAAAGGATAATATATAGAATAATATTATTATTTTATATTTAAAAAAAAAAAAGAAATAAAAGAAATAAATAAAATTGGGACATTTTTTCTAATGGAGACCGGCCTAAGAATTACGTTGTAATTTTTGTATATGTATATATATGTGTGTGTATATATAAAGGCATAAAGAAAGAGATGCAAAAGACTCCCTCGAGCTAAAGTTTTACCTTGGATTAATTGCTGCTTGTTTTCCATCATAAAAATAGTCACATATTTATTGGAAGATTTTTTCCTTTGTCAAGCATAATTTAGAAAGTATAGAATCTAGGATCATAAGCTAGTTTTAAATCAATAAAGATAATTTTTGAATATCAACTGGTACTTGAACTTATTTGCATTATTACATCGGTGTCATCGGAACCGTGTGTGATCAATTATTTCAACGTTGTACGCCTTTAATGCGTAATAATAGACGTAATTAAAGTAGGAATGTGTTTTATAATGTGCAGCGAAAGGCGGTTAATACAAAAAATTACGAAATTCGCGGCGTAAAAATATACATAAGAGGCTGAAGTAATTAAAGTCGATCTTATTAGTCAGCGGCCAAATTGTCGTTTCCAGTAAACGCTCGAAAACAAACAAAACGGTAGCTGTTATTTATACGACGATTAGCAGAGACAGTGTTATTTGTACACGAACCGTGAAATAGCTTTTTACTCGTTCTCAGTATTATCTTCGGATTGGCCCGATTAGTGTTTTCATTTCGATTATCAGCTACGAGCGGGAGCAACTATTGCAGAACAAACGCTTACGATGTATTCCCGATTGTTTACTTTCGTGTGCAATCCGACGAACGTTCCGTTTATTGAAAGAGTACACACTCAAAATTACACGAAACTTTTGTAAGATAAAATTGCTTCATACGCGGAACCGTAGTAGGACATCAAGAATATTACAGATTGAGTGCTCGCATGTATCTCAAATATACAGGTGGAACAATTGAAGATATCTCTTTATATCAACCGCATTTTCACATACTTCAATTTGATACTTGTAAGATGATATTATTTTTTAGTTTTATTCTTTTCTGACCTAACTGTTTCTTATTTTTTGCATCTGAAGTTTTTGTTTTCATTTTGCAATATTCCCCTATGTAATTTAAAGTAGCTACACAATATTTGATCGGAATGATCCGGAGCCTGGGAAATCGCAGATGACTTCACCACGCCTTCCAGCCAGTCACGATATCGATATTTGGAAACAGTGTTACAATTCGCGTAATTTCATAACTGCAATTTAAAATTACCGAACAAAATATACTGCGTAGCAATTAATTGAAATAAGTCGGTATCCTTCAAAAAAACCAAAACAAAAAAACCATCTCAAAATCCGTGCAAATTTATTTGAATTTTTCCGATATTTCGAAAGTTTCTGGCACATGGGTGCGAGTAAATGAAAAATAAGATCATTGAACTATGTCGCATATCTTTTAACAATTTTGTGTTTGGTCATTTCGTTATTTCCACGTTCGGTGTATAAAAATTTTGTCATATTTCAAACATTTTTCATTTTTGTTTTACCTTTATTCCGTAGCAGTTTATCGCAATTAGCCTGTTTTTTAATTGTAATAGTTGGCCGGATTTTTTTTTAAATGTTACGCCTCCTTGTTGTTAATGCTTTGTAGGTTGTAATGGTGAAGGATTTAAATTTATCAACATTATCAAGAATGGCATTTTCCTTCATTTAGATATACTGTATACTACGCAATGATTAAACACGAAGGAATTTTTAAGAGCAAAATTCTTCAAATGTAATGAATCAGAATTGACAGAAGGAAGCTATTCCTATGGAAGACGAATGATTTTCATTCGGCCAGCTCTATCGGAATAAATAATTACATCGGTAAGCTTATGAGACATTTGCAACAAATTTAACGATGTAAATTAAAAGTGTTTAGGAATCGTGCATTAAAACAATTTCCACAGTTTATATTTCCGAAACAAATAAAAAGAAAAAACTTTAAAGATTTCAATGAAAACGCAATGCGAAATATAAATTATTAATCGCAAGTTTAATTATTTCGGTCCTTTCTTCGATCGTATTGTTGTGTACAATGCCGAAAACTGATTGCGAGATTTTATTAGATTTATAATGCCGATTAGATTAAAAACGACTTTTTCGTTATTTTATTCCTTCTATCGTAAATTTATTAAATATATCGCAATAATTCTTATTTATTGAGTTATTAGTAAAAATCATTCATTTATTAAAATTATATCTCGTATATATTTTTTCGACATTTCAAAATAAACCGCAAATGTTATGTGGCAAGACAAAAGCATTAAGATAGTATGCACTTTTTGGGCTAATTTTAAAAGAAGTGTTTTGTTAATTCGTTACAATTCTTTCACATATTTTAATATTTTCCTATATAACATTTCATGTTTTTATTTCCGAGTGTTCTACAGATTTAAGCTAACGAATAAAATGATTATTTTCATAACGAACGTTGTTAAATTCATGACTTTTATTGTTAATGTTATTTTTAATAAAGAATAACTTAATCCGTTCCTAAATTGCAAATTTCCAGGTGCGTTTTGGAATTCTTTATTTTTTTAACATAATCAATAAAACTGTGTGTGTGGGGTGAGGGGGATTGTATGTATATGTATTTATATATATATATATATATAACTCGATCCTTCGGAACTAAAATTTTCTGGATCTCCAGATCCTAGTTTTTCATCAATATAAACAATGTCATTGATTAATGGCTGTGTTATTCATACGCCGGTGGTAACAAAATTACCTACATTTTATCTTCCATCCCCTGCGGCCGTAAAAATATCAATGTTACCACTTTTGTAAGTTGAGCTACGGTTAATTCAGTGTAACCCTTTTTTTAAAAAAATTAAAATACAGCATAATTTGAAGCTTAATTTCAGTCTTTAGTTTTAATTTAGTTCACTCCGTATTATTAGCTGATGATGCGAGATTCAATTTTAATAAATGAATGATTATCGCTAATTCAATAAACGAAAGTTTTTTTTTGAGGGGGGGCTTGTCAACCAAGGACCTTTACCCAGAAACAAACGGTAAGGAGAGAAGTCGGTAAAGCATTATAAATCTAATAAAATCTCACAATCGATTTTCCGCACTGTACATAATACACGAACGAAGAACAAACCGAAATAATTAAACTTACAATTGATAATTCATATTTCGCATTGTTTAGGGTTAATTTGGAATACTAAAAATTTCGGATCTAATGTTGGATAATGCCCTCGACTGGCGATCCCCCCCCCCCCCGAAAAAAAAAAATCGGATGTAAAAATTGTAATATCGAAAAAACACTTGGTAACATTACCCGCGATGTTGACTTTTACAAAAACGACGACAGAGCACTAAAAAGGGCTATTTCAAGAAAGTAATTACGAAATTTGGGTTTAGAAAACGTTAAAATACGGGACGCACCACAAAGCTGACAACGGGAAAAAACAAATGATACACGTGGTGAACAAACAACAACAACAAAGAACGGACTTTTTTCTTTTTTTTGATGATAAATTTCTTTAGGCTCGCCGTAAGAACGGACTTACTACAATAACGGACGGAACAAAAACAACTCAGGTAAAAAGCCATATTTGGTTCTGTAAATAGAAATTACTGACCGGATCTAAAATAAACTTTAAAACGTGTCTTACAAGAAAATACTATTAAAAGCGAAATTGTTAGCGAATACCGTTGTATATATAAAAAATATCAAAGGAAATTAAAATAGACATTTTTTAACATGTGAAAATCTACTATTAACACGTGTGTATTGATGTCCGAAAATGATCCTAAAATAAGGTATTTATTTTAATTTATTAAAGTAAATTATTCTATACTTATTTTGTTTATTATCGAGGTATTTATTTATTAGTTTTATATTTATAATTTCGTTATATTCGAAAAATAAAAAATAATAAAAAACCACTAACTGCAAACCCATCTCTAACCTTATAGGTTAATATTGTTATTTTCAATTCTAAAGTTCATTATAATTGTTTTAAGATATTCCTATAATGCTCTTGAAAGATTCTGCTTGATACAAAGCACTCAGAAAGGTTATCACCGGTTTTTTTGTTTTTTTTTTTCGGTGCGTACTTATTATTTAACGCGGTTAATGGTGAAATGTGACTAAAAACGGAGCTATCAACGGACCTAGTAAGGACTAGATGCGATTTCGGCGAATCTTGCTCATCCATAGCATATAATAAATTCGATGAAATCAGAAGCATACATTTATAGAGTCGAAGTTTTAAAAGTTGTGAAAGAAAAAAAGAGAGTAAATTGTACTTCAGTGGACAGACGAAACACGTTCTCATAAGAAATCAGCATGTTTGTTTTAATGTAAAATGAGACATTTTATAATTAAGTAATATAGGGGGGGGGCATAGGAAACTTAAGCGACCGTCTGCCTGTCTGTCTCTCTATCTGACTCTTTGTCACTTTGAGCAGCGCGCCTGAGGACTATCTGAATTTTGACGATGAACAAACAATACTTCTTTTTCCCTTCGTAACGGTTAAATGTGCACAAACAATCGTAACAATCAGTTTTTAGTGATTTGCAAATAACTTAGGGAAACGCCAGAAAGCTTAATTTACTTATTTCGTAAATATGGACACTTAAATATGACGCTAATCGACTTGCTTTGAAGCAAATTTTAACATCTGTACCGGCAAAACCAGTGGAAGTGTATGTGTTTTACTTTCGAAAAATAGCAAAATTTTTTACAAATTTTAAGAAAAGCGCATTTTGCGATAAATATTGTACCGGTTGAATATTAATATTTTCGCATCTGTTTTCGCACACATATCGTTAAAAAATTTTAATAGTTCCTACTTCTCGGGTTTTCGCCTGGATCGGGCTTAATCTTTGTAGCGGCGAAAGAAAACAAATAAAATATAACCCCACAAAAAAACAAAGTCGTAATGATTTGCTGTTTTGATGAGAGCTTTATTACGACGTAAAAAAAATTAATGAAAATATTCCGCAATAATGTGGCTCGGATTATTAAAGTTTTTAAAGGTACCGCGCGCCGGGATAACAAAATTTTTACGGCCTTCGAAAAAAAAAAAAAAAGAAAGAAATATCTCGATTTTCGCATGGTTCACGGCTAAAATTTTTAGAAATAATTCCTAGCACCTCGCTGCTGTTTGTAGCGTTAGATTAAGCAACGGAGTTTAGTAGAACGTAATATTCCGATTCGATAAATTAAGAACTCGTACCGGATAATATAATTGTGTTCGTTAAGAGAGAACCGGACTATCGTTAGAAATTAATTTATTCACTATTATCTTAGAAAAATTCCTGTTTTCTAGAAATTTTATGAGAGACTGCCAAATAAAAATTACATTTTTTTCCCTTTTATGTAAATATACTTATTTTTACTTATTAATTTTTTCCTTTTTTTTTCTAAATAACCTTTTCTATTGTTAAAAAAAAAAGAATAAGCGGAAAAATCCTTTTTTGCTGTTCCGTAGCTGACGTGATCTCGGAATAGAAACCGAAAAACCGAAAAAACAAAACAGAATCCATAAAGCGAAATTTAACGACGAAACAAGAGCGGAAGTTGCGAATAATTTGCGGATGGCCGATATTAATTTTAGGCGCCGATGCGGTGCGGACAAATGAAGCGTCGAAGCCGTTATTTATTTAGTGTAGACGAGATTTTGACGTTTCATGAAATGGACATTTGATCAGCAGCTCTTCTAGTTCTTATTTAAGTCAGGGTAAAAGTATGTCGTCCTTTCGCAGCGTCGAAAGAATGTAAAAAAAAACTTTTCAAATTTTCGTCACCAGGTCCGATTAGCGGTCAAAGTAAGGCGGCGGCCGCGACAGCGAATAAACAAACGGACGGATTTCGTTATTTCCAGGCCGGACTTGAAGGGTGACAGCTGTGCGGTATTGTTAGAGTACAGCGCGCTGTGAGAGATGAGAGCGGTTTGAAAAGGTTGGCACCAATAGCCGTACCGGAATCGACAAGGCTGCCGGAATTATCGGAGGAGACACGGGAGTCGGTATATAAGGAACGTGCAACGGAGGCGCCAGATTCAAAGTTGATCAGCGTTGTGAGCTTTCATAGCTGCGTCATATACTTGACTATAGAGAGCTACGGTAACTTCTTTTATAAGAGACAAATTCGCATTAGACGCACATTTCCCATGTTTAACGGCAGTTTCTCTCGATTGTTTTTCTTCCGAGATTTTTTAATGCCCGCACATACACTATAGGCTGCTTCTGAAGAATTCAGCGTCGTCGTCGCTGTAACAATTTTATCTACTCGATTGTCATATCGCTTTAACCACACACACGCACATTCACAGAACATTCGCGCGCGTACAGGATAACAAATAAAGATTAATTAAATAAATATTCAGGTGAAACTGAACGAACGAGAAACGTTGGCAAATGCGTCGTATTAGCACGCTGATTAAAACGATGTTAACAGCGATAGTAGCTGTTATCAGAAAGCCGAATAGCAATGAAAAAATATTACAGCGACCGTGCCGAGCGACGTCCTTATCAAAAAATAACAGTTGCAGTCTTCGTTCGGCGCTCCTACTGCTGATATTTTTGATTCTAGCCGTGATTTTAGCATCCTCGACCGTGCACTGCTCCATTCGGACGCACTTACCTAATCGGATAATTCAGGTAAGAGATAATTTCGTTTCTTTTTTTTTTTCTTCTTCCGAATTTTATAAAAAATTTCGTACTGCCTGTCAGATTGCATTTGTAAAAAGATCCCATTAATTGCTCCTCCGGCCATGCAGGTGGCAATATCACATATCGGTTCAGTCAGAAGCCCTTTCTATTGTCATCCTTTCGATGTGCCTATACGACTGTCGCCTGTCACTCTTTTCAATTCGAACGTACCGTGTGCGAGCGAAATTTCGATTTTAGTTTTCGGCGCGCTTTTCGTTTCTATAAATAATAATAACACCCGGTTTGTTTTAATTTTACCATCATCTCCAGTAAGCAGTTCTATGAATAAAATTTTTGCTCTATTTCGTTTCTATGTAAACTGAAAAATAATACACTAGACGATTAATTTTTTTCGACTAATTAGAAATAACGAGAATATCGATTAATTAGAGATTACTATTTTTGTACACTTTAATTGCCCCCCCGGCTAAAAGGTTTACACAAATATAAAGAGTATCCGTTTTGTAGAACAGATGGGTTCGTTTTTTTTTTTTTTGTTTTTTTTTTCTGCTTTTTTTAGGTGTGTCAACTATGGACATTAATTCGGCGCAAGTGATATTTTTGGAAATGTTAATGTGTGGTGGTAGCGAAGTATTACCTGAACGAAACCCCACTACCTAACCAGCTGCGCCACAGTAGCTGTTTTAAAAAGGGTTCTAATCGAATTTCAAGGAATAATTCTAACTTGCGGGATCTTATATGAAATATAAAAAAAAAACAAAAAAAAAAAAAATTTTCTAGGTTGTATGAAAAAGTTCTTTTATTAAATTAATGGCAATGCCATTATTGCGCTAATAAATAAAAAAAAAAAAATGGCCGTGGAAAAGCGTTAAAATCGTTACGTAATATGCAGTTGAAGTTGTAACGGAAATTGGCAAAATGTAAATTATCAATATTTTTTTAAGAATAACGTCGGCGATTGAAAGTTACCCTTCAATGAGATGGTGTCTCTTCCTTATAATTTCTCCTTTATCCTTTCCTTCCCATCTGTAGCTATAATACCTGTACTTCAATCTATGCTCTATCTCTAATCGCCTCTCGATTTAACCTCTTATTTTAAAACTTTCCTAGTTGTTGGATCAAAAAAAAGTTAAAAATAATGTATCACTATTATTTAAAAAAACAAAATAGATGGTGTTCCTGGTGTTTTTTAGCACGGGGTACACTACACGTTTTTGTCCCACGATTATGTCTCGTTACTCTGTATAAGATAGCAAAGGTTGAACGCTGTATAATCGCTAAGATTCGTTTTTAATAAAAGACGACGGAGAACTACGTAGCCAGTTGAAAACGATTTTTCTAAAATAATGTTAGAAAAAAAAAGATCATCGGGGGTTAAAGGGGCTTGTCCTCTTACGAGAAGAGCGAAGTTAATTCATAAAAAATATACATATATTAATTTACGGCTCTTAAAGGGCTTGTCATTTATCCGAAATATTTACAATATTCTTAAGAATTAATTAAATTACTACCGATGATTTTAATGGAAATGTAATAAACACAAATTCTTAATCGCGATAATTTTAATTTATAATAACTCTTTTTCAGTGGGTTTTGTTTCTTTTTTTCTTTTTTTTCCCCAAATATTTCATAAATTGTAGAGCTTATAACATTATTCATATATTCTTCGTAGTTCATTCTTTCATTAGCACGCTAAATGGTGATCATCGAGTAATAATGATTATGAAAAATTAAGAAAGGTAGTAAAAACGCGAAGAGGTAACTTTTATTAGATGTATGTATGTGGCGTTCGCCGAGAAAGGGAACCTGTGTGTGGCGAAAATATAGGGTTCGAGTTAAACACGGATTCTGATGCTTGGAATTTTCTAGAATAAGGTGCAACATGTATTTTTTTTTCGCAAACGTTTTTTAATGTCTTAAAACGTGCAAAACCGAATGAAAAAAAAATAGTTGAAAAAATGTGGAAAAACATTAAAAATTTTTAAAAAATCTTAAAATTATTTTTTTCCCAGTTGTTAGCTTTTTGTTTGTTGGTTGTACGTTTCGCTGTGTAGATGACATTTTCCTTTTTCCGAGCCGACAAAAAAATATTGACAGGCGATTTCCCCCTTTTATTTTTTAAACTGGAAACGGTGATACTTTGTAATAACTATTATGAAAACAGTGTCGAATTAATAAGGTGATAAAATTAAAATTTGAGAGATGGAAATAGGGGGAATCACGACGAAAAACTCTTGATAAAAGTCTTGAAATTTTCTGTCCCACATTCGCCTTTCGATTTTGCTAGGCATTCACAGCAAGATTGAATTTTTTATGGCCAGATCGATTAACAACTTCTTCGCAATCTTCGTAGCAATCAACGTTTGAGCGACCAAATTTTAATTTAATTAGGGCAAAATTTGGCGACCATGCTCTAATTGAATTGGCAGCACACTTACATACAGGCACACGCGGTACAGTATGCTATTATAACAGTATTACTTTTCGAAAAAACTTTAAACGCGTTTTTCTCAAAATTACTTTTCACACCACCACAGGTGTTCCTTTTCTCGGTGAACATCACATATGCTTTTTACTTTTTTTTGGAATTATCACGAGCCTGCGCAATTGCGCCGACTACTTTATTGCAAATGGCAACTATTGCGGATTGAATAATAGTATTCGTTTTTTACTCCGCGAAGTTCCATTGAAGGGGAATGTAAAATACCAACACGACTGAAATCAAAAAAAAAAAAAAAGCCGGTTTACACTAGTATGATAAACGTTAATATATTTTTTTTTTATTTATAAATTTACAAAAATAAATCTAGGCGCAGCGCCGTGTGTAACTACCTAGGCTATTACGACACCTAGACTCGCTAGAAACTATAGAAGGCGGTGCAGTCTGTTCGATGCTACAAAATTCAGTACTGCCCGAACACAATCCGGGTGGTTCGACAAGAAACGGTGGGGTGAGAGATAACTTCTGGTATTAATGATTTAATTTTATTTTACTTTAGCAACCCCAGTAACGAGGATTAGCAAATTTAAAGCATCCAAAAACTACATAAGAAAGGGGCATGTGTTGAAAACGAGTTGCTTTTTTAGTTTTCCACAGCACGGCCTAATGGTAAAATCGTCATTTGTTCTTTAATTGCCGAGTGCGTCATCAGCTTTACATCCTCATCTTCAAGGGACGACAACACGGTGTTTATTCTCTTTCCGGTTAATGTTTGATCGTCGTAATGTTTTCCGTATTTTAAATCAGTTTAAGTAGAATTACGCAAAGGCAAACCACGGTTCGGTCGCAATATCGACTTCTTTCAGTTACTGAAAGTGTGCAATTTTTTCATACAGTTTCGTCGCCACGTTTTCCTGCGCTTTTGCATAAGGCATTTCTTGGAAATCGAACAATTTCCTTGCCTGCAGTCGTATTGTTCCAGAGCTTACATATCCTAGTCGACAGTCATCATTTTTTACGCGTCGACCGTTGCTATTTTTGTAATTGTGAATTATTCCATTTACTATTACGCATTAACATTTATTAGTAAAAAAGTATAAACTTTTCATTTCAAGTTCA
Organism: Icerya purchasi; assembly: GCA_039619475.1. NCBI lineage: Eukaryota > Metazoa > Arthropoda > Insecta > Hemiptera > Monophlebidae > Icerya > Icerya purchasi. The sequence goes on from CM077116.1 coordinate 80,600,224, forward strand.
AGACTAAACTAGAATTGTTATGCAATCGACTGCAATTACAGTCGCCCATAATATAGGACATATTTCTTTAAATCGAATATCGGAAGTAATCGTTTTTTTTTTTTTGTTTTTTTTTTTTGTGTTTTTCATGATTTCAATTCGAATTATTTAATGTTCTAAATTGTTTAAAATTTGATAATTATAAGTAAGGGGCCAAGTTAAATTTTCAAAGCAATAGGATCTCGATTAGATACCGGAAATCGTTGAAATTATATACTTGACAGTTATACAAGAAAAATACGATAATACTTGATCAAAACCCCTTATCGGTCATATATAGAATTCAGCTTACACAATGAGGGAAAAGAACCGGTGCAATCATCTTCCATCGAAAATAGCAGACGATAGTCTGCACAGTTCTTGGCTCGAGATGGTCGCCGTCGAATCTGTGTGCCTTTTCGAAAGTGACGTGTCATTACTCACATGAAAGACTAGAATTGAGAACAGATTGTTACTTAACTAATACGTTGCCAGAGTTTTTGAATAGTGTAAAGGTATCTTATAAGGTCGAAATTACCTAATATTGTATGAAAAGAAATAATTTTAATACGCTGTCTAGTATTTTCCTGCAACGTCAAAAAAAAAGAAAAGTTAGCTGTTAATTTTTTCTAAATTAACATATAAGTTGAAAATCTGAGAGCTAACGACTTTTGGGCAGTTCAAAAAAATTAATTTCTTAAAAAACTATTGCTCGATATTGTACGTAATGGCTGGTTATTAGAATTTCTAAGGATTATTATGAAAACACTGACGGCAACATAATTTCGGAGAGACATGAATATAAATTTTTTAATAAAAAAAAAACAAAAAAAAAGGAAATATGCGTGATTACTGCGTTTATATACAGAACGCTATGTTTGTATATTTAATAAAATCCGTATGTTACTTTCACTTCTCATAGTGAATGTAACGGAATATTTTGAAATCTGATGAAAAATCGAGTCGGTAAATATACCGACAGGTAATTTTATTAGATCCCCAGCCTCTAAATCGTTTTGTAGCTTTTGTTGTTACAAATCCTTATTCCATCGGAAACGGAATATTCTCTAACATAATGTAACTAACGACGTAATTTGTAAAAGAATGGTGTGTAGATACGCAATTGTCTCATGTTTCTCCATTATCATCTACTGTTCTATCGTATCTACCGCTGATGAAAATACGTGTTTCCCAATCTTGCAATATTCTCGCAATTGGAACTGTTACTTTTTCGCTAATCACTGTTTCTTAATACTTACGTTTGTTTTCTCGTGCGAATATTGTAGGTATGTAAAATATTACTAAGAAATAATAAATGAAATGAAACTCTAAAGGCAGAAAAAAAAATTTACTCAATATTCACAGAAACCTGCGGTGGTACTATAATAACGTTCACATTAACGCGTTATCAGCAAGCCCTATGAGATTACCATGTAAATGTTGAAATTAAAGATATATCAACTCTTTAATTACATATCGGATGATCAACAGCTCTGAATTCAGTTAATATTAGTTAATCACCGATAATCATTACATGTTAGGCAGTGCTCTGGCTATTCTAAAATTTGTGAATCTGAATACCGCTTGATTTAAAAATTATTATTATTCTGTACGCTGAACGTGCTATATTTTTGCACATAAGCGAGTTTAAATTTATAATCTGTTTTATCTACTCGGTATTATCTACTATTACAAATACAATTCGATTTGATTATCGTCAATCACTTGACTACTGTAAACAATCTCATAATTATATTTAATTTCGATGCTGTGTTTCTTTTCTCTCTGGCACGGTTAATAGCGAGCTGTATTTTTTTGAAGAAAACAGATCAATCATTTCGCAACATTATTTGCAGAAATTTACATATTAGTGTGAAATTAAAATTTTTTTATACCATGATAATTTGAAAACCTTTTAAAGTTATGGTGGAATAATAATATTGCGTTTCTTTAAATAAATATATAATGTCAAAGCATGTTTTGATCTTGATGTGGTTGTCTTTAATAAAAAAATTTTTTAAACTATAATAAATCTGATGAAATTGTCGGCCTATATGTTTATATCAATTCAATTCTTTCTAAGATTTTGGAGTGTTCCGTTTTAAATTCACAATAAAGTTATAGTACGTGCGCGAATTTTATTCGATGTTCAAATGTAAATTTTTGTACATAAAAAGCAATCACATTTTTTTTTTTTTTTTTTATTAAAGGATTTGTACTGATTCTTCTTGAATTATATTATCGTTACATTAGACACCTGGTACAGTATCCATGTGGTACATATAATGATACCGAGAAGTTACAAATTTGAGGCTATTATCTATTTTACCGGCCAACTATTTTTCATTAATTAATCTCGCATAAGAAAGAATAAAAAGGAAAATAAATAAATAAAAAATAACTCAGTATTGTCGTGTAATTTAAAATCAAATTTTACGTGTGATTACTTAGTTACTTCTTTACACTCTCATGGGGTACAGCTGTCGAGTATAACATCATATTAAAGAAATTACTTTAAAACTGTTAATTAACCAAAACTCAAAACTAAAATACTGAAAACTCATGTCCTAGACAAAAACTGCCTTCAGTATCAATGTACAACTTTGAAATTCCTCGAGCAAACAAAAAATTTCCATCAAAGCATATGAAAAATGCACGTTTTACGGCAAAATTTATTTTAAAGAACTATTATAATTTTTTTAATACGTTGTCAATTTTAATAACTATATTTTGTTGACGTAGCTTTTGAAGTTTTTATAGAGGCAAATTGTCGAGCAGTTCTCTATTAATTTTTGCAACAGGTTCTTGCTAAATATGTTCTACTCCATTTGTGTCATTTTCATCCTAAAACGCTTTTATTTAAACAATTAACTTCAACATTATTGTAGAAAAGAAAAGGATCGTGGAAGACACTGAAAATTTAGTAACAAATAAGCATCTGGAAGACGGGAATGACTAGTCATGTTGATAAGTATTAATAGGAAGGTATCCGAAGAAGAATGTTACATATATTGCGTGAAGAAAACTCGGCTAAAGGACCGAACAAAGTCTAATTGATTGGATGTAATAAGTAATCGATTAGTGAAAAAAAAAAGTGAGATTGGGGTTTGGAAGTTTTTCTTTTTTTTTGGGGGGGGGGGGGCGCCAGCGGCATTGACTCAACAACAGGAAATTTGGAAGTTACAAATACAGCATTGTTGAAGTTTGCAAGGATTTTTTTTTTTTTTTTTTTCTTGACAAAATGGAAGTAAATTTATTTAGAAAAATTATGGGAAGTCAGAAAATGACAAGTATAATTTTCAATTTGAAATACGGTTTATAAAATACCTGTTGTCATGATATTTTGGTGAGTTCCTGTATAGACACATTTTAATCCTTTTGTAGTAATTGAAGGCACCACGCAACACATGCAGTCATGTATATCCTGGAAGATTCCCTATAAACGTGAAAATATGATGCGTTCGAGGCAATGGTCCCAGTTGATTTGAAATAATTCCAGATATTTTCGAAACCAAACTCCGTTTCTCTTTCATCTTTAATCTCCAACAAGCAGATTGACCTGAAATTTCCACTGCCGAGAATATTGAATGCAGGTTTCCTTCAATCAGTGTTACTAAAAAAGCTCGCGCTATTGTAAAGGTAGCGTTTTTAATTTCGAAACACTTCCTGTGTAGAATACACATTCATTATTAGCTTTGTCGACTTTATTTTAAAATTATTCTATTCGTCCTCATAGAATATTTATATCTGTCGCGCTTTTCAAAAAATCTCAAAAAGTAATTTATAATTGCGCCATTGGGACTAATGCGGAACTCGTTTCGCCATCGTTTGCAAGTTATGCTGAGCATTGCGCAAAAAGATAAATGTTTCCAACTAGCAAAGTTTTTCCGACAGAAAAAGAAAACTTTACATTTCTAGTGTGTGGTTAGCAGAGTATGAACTCAGTTTCATTTAAATTAAGTTGCAAAAGTGAAGACAACTTAAATATACTACGCAAAAACTTTTTCTCCTTACTAAGTCAATTCCCTTCGTTTTTATTTCTTTATTGCAACAGGGCAACAGTTATTTTATTTGAAAGTCATCGTACACTACGTATATGTAACCGTGGAAGCTACTGCAGTGTGTTTGATAGTACAGTAAAAATCGGTTATAAAAGTTACAGAGGCGGATGTTGCCAGGCAGAATTCCGTAGAATTACTATTTAATCTCTGCTGGTTACAAAATTACAAAAACTGACTATTAAGATTTTGTTCCCAGATTAAAAAAATCGAACTGCTTTCTTTAAATAATGATTTTTTTCTATTTTTCCTTTTTTTTTCTTTTTTTTTTTGGGCGCGCCAGCGGCTTTGACCCAACCACTACTACAGAAATTATGGAAAGGGTTAAATAGAGAAACGATTAGAAATAGAGCTTAGGAAAGATTGAAGTACAGGGATTATATCTGGAGATGAAAAGGAAAAGACAAAGGAAGAACTATAAGCGGCAGAAAGACCCAGTGTTAAGATTTAGGAGTACAAAACAGAGCATTCAGAATCAAGGGCGGGGCATTCAAAGAAGATGTGGTTTGCAATATTTAGTGGAGGAGAAATGGAACTATGAAGGGGACAATCGGGAGAGGAGGACAGGGAAAAACGAAAAAGGTGATGAGGGTAGAAGGGGGTGATTAAAACGCAATCTGATTAAGGAAACGATCGCGGAGCGTTGATAGGAAGAGGATTGAAACCACTGCTGAGGATAACTGGTTGTATATGAAAATAATGAGAGGCGGGATTAGAAAATAAAGAAGGATACATGTCCGACCACAGTCGGGAATGACTAGCTGAGGAAAGAAGGAGGATGTCGGAGGTAGGAAAGTTCTATTGATTTAAATTTTATTTTTACATCATTGTATTTTGAAGTGTAAAGAAAAAAATGCAGTGTTTTTGTACTTCACAATTTAATAAAAAAAAGTACTATAAGTAAACGATTACTTGCATAATCATTGAAAATTAATCAGAAAAATATATTTCATGGCGCAGTTTTATACCAACAAGTAAATCTTAGACGTTAAAAAATTAAAATGGTTTATTTGATATTGTATGTAACGACAAGCTAGTTGTTATAAGAACCATATTACTTTTCAGTATCGTTATAATCGATTTTAACTGCATTTATCGCTACTAGTTTGTGTCAGAGACACGATCTGTAGGCTACAAGAAGAATATTAAACTTGATAGATTTATGCAATAAAATAGACAGATGATTAGCAGATAAGGTTTTAAATATATGTATATCGAATACTGCGCCACGTTTGTTTTGGTATCGAGTGGCATTCAAGGTGAACAAACTGCAGTAGTTGAGTAAGAATTTCAAATTTGAGCATAAATAAAATTCCCGGTAGCAAATATTAAAAATTCTGTTGCAGAATTTTTTATTTATTTGTAAAAAAAAATAGAAAACACTACTTTTTTTTAACTCTCTGAAGCACAATTTGTATGTTTAGGTCATGTCATGTTTGATGATTTCAGAGTAATGCAAAAAGTGAAGTAACAGAACGACGGTGTATTTACTTACGCCAGAAATTAATAAAATCTCATCTAGAGTTTATTATTTACCGTAGTAATTAATTAATTTAAATGTTTACGTTCAATTTATATTTACTATGGAAATCATTTTATTGAAAATTATATAAAAGTTAATTTTTTTTATTCGTTCCATATGCAATTTTTGCTACCGCTGCCTGGTCGCATCTTCACTACTTAAAACCTCACATATTTCGTGAAGGAGAGGGGATAGAAAACTTAGCCGTACTATTAAAACCTTCATTTGGACAACACGAATAAGCCTTGAAAAGTTTAGCATGGAAATATCGAGCCGGATGTAAAAATATTCAAAATATTAAACTTCACGGAAGCTTATTACATAAATATAAAAATTACATCATTAATTACCGGTGTAATAACCCCCATTATAAAATATTAACTCACGTGCCATTTATATTTTTCGAAAATCATTTTTTCTCTAATTATAAATCAACATTTGTTACCTGTTCCATGAGTATGTCGAACAAAACAAAAAAAGATTCAACCAAATGTATTATGATTTTTGCAGTTTGTTCGAATTTTCCGACATTCCTTCGTAATTTTTCCGAATTTTTTTTTGTTGAAAACTTTTCCAGGTCCATAACAAAGAAAATAAAAAAAAAATAAAAAAAAATACGCCAATCCATCGTTTGAATTGTGAGTTATGGTCGTAAAAATGAATTTCAGTTTTTCCCAAATTTTACAATTTTCCGAGCATTGTTGACATAAAAACCTTATTTGAACTATTAGGAACATTTAAAAACAAAAAAAAATTAGTAAGATCGGAATTCAGCCATTCTTAAGTGATGCGTTTAACAACGAACAGTATTTCATTTTTACATATATATATATATATATATATAATATATAAGAATTAGGTAATTTCGACCATATAAAATACCTTCACATTATTCAAAATCGTTGGCAACGTATATTAGTTAAATAACAATCTGTTCTCGGTTCTAGTCTCCCACGTGAGTAATCACGCGTCACTTTTGAAAAGGCTTCAACGGCGACCATCTCGAGAAGAGAACAGTGTTACCCTATCGTCTGCAATTTTCGGTGGAAGATGATCGCACCGGTTTTTTCAACTCGTTGTGTAAGCTGAATTTTATATGCATCGATAAGGTGGTTTAACCGAGTATTTTCGTATTTTTCTTGTATAACTATCAAGTATATAATTTCAACTATTTCCGGTACCCATTCGAGGTCCTATTGCTTTGAAAACTTAACTTGGCCCCGTACTTATAATTATCAAATTTTAAACAATTTAGAACATTAAATAATTCGAAATTAAAGTCATAAAAATAAAAGATTACTTCCGATATTCGACTTAAAGAAACAAGTCTTATATTATGCGCGATTGTAACTGCAGTCGACAGCACAGCAATTCTAGTTTAGTCTTGAACTTGAAATGAAAAGTTTAAACTATTTAACTAATAAATGTTAATGCATAATAGTAAATCGAATAATTTACGATTACAAAAATAGCAACGGCCGACGCGTAAAAAATGATAACTGTCGACCGCGATATGTAAGCTCTGGAACGGCACGGACATAGTTCGATTTCCAGAAAATGCCTTGTGCAAGAGCACAGAAAAACGTGGCGGCGAAACTGTAAGAAAAAATTGCACACTTTCAGTAACAGAAAGAAGCCGATATTGCGACCGAACGGTAGTTTGCCTTTGCGAAATTCTACTGAAACTGATTTAAAACACTGAAAACATTACGACGATCAAACATTAACCGGAAAGAGAATAAACGCCATCGTCATCCTTTGAAGATGAGGATGTAAAGCTGATAACGCACTCGGCAATTAAAGAACAAATGGCGATTTTACCATTAAGTCTTGCTGTGAAAAGCTAAATATGTTTCGAATTCTCGCTTGGTCTAAGCAAATGATAAAGTGTAAAGATAACATCTGCATTGCAGCAATAATGACTGATTTAAAGTTAATAGGAATAGAATTATTAATTTACATAATTTATCGATATGTCAGCGTGTTCTAAGACTTCGTTAAGTTAGGTGCATCTGTGAAATTGGCATGTGTTGCGTGCGTGTCTACAATGTTTCTTGTTAATCTTATCAGTGTGACCGCGAAAATGTACTCAGGCAGCGAACTTCGAATTCGTTCTTGCACACACTAATTTTAAATGTAATACCATTCGGTGTATTAAATGCTGGGGTTCCCCTATCGAATTTAACAGAACTTACTAATTCTCCGTAATGGTCAAGTATGAGAATCTTTTTTCTTTTTTTTATTTTTTTTATTTTTGGGTTTTATCGCTGATTAACGTAAAAGCGCTCACGAAATTAAAATCAAAGTAAAAAAAAAAAAATATTAGTCTGTACCGCATTATCCAATTGAAGAGAAATAATTCTATACAAGTTGCAAGTTTAGGACACGGTCTTATTTATTTTCTGTTATTTTTCGTGTATTTTGAAATTTTTCAAACGGGGTTGTCCTTTTCCGATGTGAACAGAAAGTTATTTTCACTGTCTAATATCACATACGACGAAAGCTATTTTTCAACGAAAATTTTGCTAATTTAGACTTCCAACCTGTTTTGTTTTTTTGGTTGGTAGGGTTCTAACTATGATAATACAGTCACCCAAAGTATCCTAGAATTAGACCAAAGTAAACAAAACTTATTATAATATTTTATTAATCACACTAATAGTATCGATCTTTCGGAAAAGAAGTAATTCGGATGAACGGGGTTTTTTTTTTTTCTGTACATTTCATTAAAGCTATTCGGCGCGAATTTCGTTAGATGTTTTAAATAAAAAATAAAAAATTTTCGGTACCCGCAAAATACCATTCTGTACATTTAGAGAATACGTGTCGAATTCGTTTCGATTAACGTAATAATTTCACTGCCTCTATTTAAGTTTCGGACAGGATAAGAGAATGTTTTCGTATACGCGTTCAGGGATATTCCGTTTTATGTAGAAATATTCGAGGCCTCGTTAATTTCTATTAATATAATAAATAATTCACCGCAAAGAGAATATATATATTTAAGTACACCAACGTCTGTTTTTCGAAGTAAATCTCATATTAGCGAAATCTAAGTAGATTTAAATGGCTACCGAAAATTACTGGGACTAAAAACATCGAGATATATATTAATTTAGTGTTTTTATTATTTATGGCGGATTAATTACCAGCCGAAATTAAAATAGTAGCAGGGACAGACAAACATCCGCGAGAGGCTACGTTCTTATGACTACGCGATATACGTTTGCCTATAGGATAATGCTAAACGGCCGAATTTTTGCGGACCGTCCGAGCAGATATCGTATGCGAGCGGTTTAAATAAATTTTTCGTTGTTATACGATACTTCAAGCATAGTGGTTTAAGATGTTCGACTACCGCAAACTGGAGATCACCGAGGCTGTCGAATCAATTCGCCTCAGGTATTTAAATATTTGAAATAACTTTAGGAATGGCCGAACTTTTCTTACTGTTATCGTCTTTGTAAATAAGAAGAAAATTAAATATGACAAACGATAAATAAATACATTAAAAAAGTACGTCAATTTAGAAAAAATAAACAGCATTGAGATTAAACAAACTGATATAGCCGGATTCGTGTTCATGTTGCTGAAATCGTTAAGAACATTTTTGCACGCGCCTAAGGAAATTCACATTACACTTAAAATTGAAAAGATCTGTCCAGCTGTTGTTGGTCGTAGCACCGATATGGAGGTGTGCACTTGAACTATTTGGGAAATCTAGTAAAAGCAATTTTGCACAGATCCAAAGGTAGTATTATTTTTCGCGCAAAACCACATCAGCTCCAAAATGTGTCACTAAACTTTACACATTGAGATATTCTATTTGTCAAAGCAGTCCATGTCGAACAATACCAAAAGTTTTTTTTGAAAAATTTTAAACACAAACCCGAATATAAATAGAATACTATAATATACTAACACTCTTTCGGATAATCCAAAAAGAAGGCTTCCTCTTCTTCTTCTTCCGTCGTTTGCATCGTGACCAGCCATGTTACAATGATTGAATGCAATCAAGAAGGGTAAAGAGGAGAAAACGGTGCCGTGACGCTCTTCCTATCACTTAATAATGATTAGCACTAACATTTATTCTATGATATGCATTCAAATCGCTATCCCAATACATTACAAAAAGTGCATTATTACAGTTACAATAATGCCAATCCTGTACTTGGAATAGCTTTAATTAGACTCCTATAGGCAATGCTTAGTTGCACCTGTCGCCATAGCATTTATGTTAAAATCCTTTATATATTTCTTGACTGCTAAGGACTGTCCTTGATTAGATTTCTATTGTGTCCATATCCTAAATGATATGTACATTCTCTACAACCAGGCTCCTATGGGCAATGCTAAATCGTATTTGTCACCATGGTGCTTGAATTCTAATTGTATATGCTTCCTGTTACATCCTCAGTGCAGAAGAATTTTTATCTCAGATCAAATCTCTCGTTGCAGGGATTGACCTATCTTATATTCTTTGGTAAGCTATTGAAATCTTGAAGCTATTGGCGCTGTTTATGGTCTCTTAGAGCCGGTACAGCGGAAGATGAAGAAAGAAAAAGAGAAACCTTTTCGAGCAAGGCTCCTCGTTTTTAATAAACGTTTAATTTATTATTAATATATAGTTTTTAATATACATATATTTGTTCATTATTTGTTACTGGTATATTTATTTTATTATTATTTATAATACTAACAAACAAGTATGGCTAAAAGTCCCATATTCAATTGCCGTCTCTGTTAGCAATAACACCATAGAAATATGTACAATCATCCAGCTTCACCGTAAAAGTTCTACATTAGCCCGGTCTCGTTAACGGGTAATTTTCTACTAGCGTAGTACGTCTTAAACTTGACTCTATTTCTAAATCATCCGTTTTCTATAAATCGGTCTTTTTTTTTTTTTAGTTTTATCCGGAATAGTCCAAGTAGCATTTCCATAATTTTTGCGACCAAATTTATCGAGCCACGCTTTTTCGTTTTAATCTGTGTCGAAAACAGACGATAATCATAATCAAACGTTCCCGATAAGTTTAATGCTGGGCTGCAAAGCATTCATTCATAGTTACCCTCTAATAGTTGTAAAAAATCGAAAGTGACTCGATACGTCGTTGCTAAGCTAACTAATCCGAGAACGTATTCGCATTATTTTGCATTCCGATGAAAATTGTTATGTAAATATATTCCCGTTATATATTAATAACGATCCGCCCATTGGAAAAAATGAAAGCGATATATTCAGCGATATTTGCCTTTTATCGGCTATGGTTAACTGATTTTCGATACTCCGTCCAAATATTACGTGAAGAACAAGTGTAACAAAGTTTGCGCCGGGCAGTTAAAACGGCAAGATTTTGTATGTAGCGCAGAAATGTCGCGGTGGAGAGACGTCAAGAGTGATGAAGTTCGAGGAAGGCCGGATTTAGAATTCGATTAATGAGGAGAATTTTTTTCTTTCCTTTTTTTTATATAATGTAATTCATATAAGACCATTCTTTGCACAGATAATTTTTATTTTCAATGAGTCGCGTTAGATGCACTCAGTGCTACAATCTGGTTGGACACACGACAATAAAGCGGTATTAAATTATCGATTAGTTGATTAGACCGACAGTTAGCAAGATGTTCTGTGTGATATTTACTGCAGATTTCATTGTTAAACAGTTCCAGTTGTTTCATCTACGGAGCGTTCTGCTTTATATTCCTATTTGTTGAGGCTTGGGCTTCCTACTCCTTATTGTGCTTCTTATATCCTGTCCTTTCCTTGACCAAAGGAGGGGTACATAGGAGGATAGCAATAGCTTGAAAAAAGTATTGGTCTTTAAAAAATATATTTAAGGGTCCGTTTGGGATTCAAGCCAAAAGTGACATATTTAATAGCTCTAGCATTGACATACGGTTCTCAAACATGGGCTATAACAAAAAAGGAAGAGAACAAAATTGAGAGTAGTCAAAATGGAATGTTTAGATCAATTTTAAATATTAAACGTAGAGCTAGGATTAGAAACACATTTATCAAAGGAAAATTAAAATATTTAATAAATAAATTTAGTTAACGAATGTAGAAGGAAAACGTTGGATTGGGCTAAACATGTTGAGAGGATAATGGATAATAGGTAGACATATAGGATAAATAACTGGTGTATTAAGGATAAAAGAAGGAGAGGCAGACAATTTTTGAGATGGGAAGACGAAATAAGGAAATTTCTACATAACAGACAGTATGAGAGAATTGCTCAGGACCGCAGGGAATGGGCAAAGTTGAGGGAGGCCTTTGCCCAGGATATGGGCTGTTAGTTTTTAGTTTTTAATTTAGTTTTAGTTAATATAACTGTTTAAAGTAATTTTTAAGGAAATGTACGATGTCATACTTGGTTGGTGTGTATGAGAGTATAAATGTAATACTCGCACCATAAATTTGTTACAGAGTCTAATAATAATAATAATAATAATTCAAGTTCAATTCAATTCAAGTTTTTATTATTATTATTATTATTATATAATCCATCTATGCGCAAGTTTGCGCGAGCGATGGCTATTGTAAACAACCAAAAAAATAAAAAATTTTGAAACAAAATAAAATAAAAGTTTTTTAAACAAAATATGTAAACAATAAAAAATTTTGAACTAAAATAAAAGTTTCTTAAACAAAGTAATATTAAAAACTGCAATTATATGTAACATGCACACTCAAAAATACAATCAGATGCATTTATACATTTAGACATTCTTATACATATGTGCACTCTAATTAAATACGTATATACAAAAACTGTACTTACTATTACAGAAGTAGTAAGTTGAAAATTAAATAAGTTAAAATTTGGTGAGCTTTTTTTTTTTTTTTTTTTTTTTTCCTAATAATAATTAAAAGGCCCTTGGTTGACAAGCTCGAGAATATAAAAAAAGAAAAAATGAAGAACCTTTTTCCATGGTAATTTGGTAGATCGATAGTAATATAATACCGTGATTATGAAGTATGTAACACCGAAACAAGTTGGCTGTATTTTATATTTTTATAACAATTATTATTTTCTGTAATACGTGTTTTATGTTTATATAATAAAGTGACAAAACAGAAAATGGATTCGAACATTTATATTTCAAATTCAAATTGATAGTATTATCGCTTCCGTTAAACTAATAACAAATATAAGGGGAAAAAAATTATCTAAAGAGGCCGTATTCTTTTACGTTTTTTGATAAATACTCAGTTTATATTCACAAATTTTAATCGGAACACACCTGGTCTGAGTGGAACGCTTTCTAATAAACAAAAAATCAGTAAAATCTGTCCATATGAATTATTATTATTTTTTTTTTTTTTGCTATTGTACCAGTAAGAATCATAAACAGAGCTCGTGACCTATCTTCCTTATATTTATAAACCATGTAATAGCCAACCCATTCTTCCAATGAAGGATTGAGTCGGAGATAATAATAGAATTGTAATAGTAATAAGCATGTTTTATAAAACCAGCGGGGTAACATGGCAAATTATACAGTGAAGTATGGCCCATAGGGTCTCGTCAGTAGTATAGGAAGAATTTGAGAATATTAATAAGTTATTAAACGCCAGCTATATGTCTTTTTTTTTTTTTTCACATCACACCGGTCCTAAAACCATAATTGACGAGGCTATTATTTTATTTTATTTATTTATTTTATTTTTTTTCATGCTCAGTTACCCAGCGGCAGCATAAGCATTAGTCGATCGGAAAAACTGATTACTATAATTTGGAGTTCATTCCTTTCACATCCGAGATGTTAGTGGCGGAGTTATCTTCTGCTTCTGATATCTAATACTGTTTACTATAGCGCTGGATTTTGTTTGTTCGACGGCTGAGGTATTAACGACGATGTTATCTATCGCATCTGACACCTAGGGCGTCACCGGCCCATGTTCTTTTGAGCCTCCTTGGCTGATCCCAGCGACTGATGTTCGATACCTCTGGATTTTGATTGAGTTGAAGAGCCTCATAAAAGTGTTTGTATTGTTTTAAGTATAAATCGTTTACGTATGGAACATCTAAGTCTGTATGTAGAGTGTGATTCGATACATAGTACGGTGCGTATACCAATTGCCTCAACGTTTTCGATTGGAACTGTTGAACCCTATTTAGGTTACTCTTCGCAGTGGCTCCATATACTTCTAATCCGTATCTCCAGACTGGCGCTATGACTGAAAGATAAACTAGCCTCTTGCATTTCAAGTTCACTGGTGACTTTTTGCCTATTATGCTGTTGAGAGCAATATCCGAAGGACCACATTTTTTTACGTTTTTTGATGAATACTCAATTTATGTTCATTGATTTTCATCATTACTCACATGGTACCTAAGTTGAATGGTACTCTTTCTAATGGACAAAGAATCAGTAAAATCAGCTATATAAATATAGTATAAAAAAAAAAAAAAAAACGTACATGACGTACGTATAACCTCCTTCTTTTTGGTAGTCGGTAAAAATTAAAATGTAACAAACGTTACATAAAATTAGGAAAATACTTCTATAGGGGCTGGCCTAAGAATTACGTTGTAATTAATATATATTTCTTTTTGGCTCATCAACAAAGGACCCGTCCCCAATTTTTGAAAGAAATCAAGTTCGGACATTCCTTTTTTTATATTAAAAATTCATCTTCACCGTATTTTATATTACGATCGGTAAACTATTACACTTTAACGGTTGAATAAGGTTGTTTTCATTGTTCAGAAAATTTTACATTAATATAACCGTATCGTCGAATGTTATATAAATTTTACTCATTAAAGTGTTGGCAGTCCGAAGTATACAGAGGGGGGGGGGGGGATGTAGTGGCTACGGAAATTCAATATGAAAATCGACAGCTCGTGACCAACGATCAATACTAGTAAAAGTTGAATAATTTACAAAATAAAAATAAGGCCGATTGGACGCGCTGCTGAAGGACCGATAGTTATAAAATAAGAGATTATAGAAGGAAGTAGTTTTCGGTAAAAACTTTATGAAAATTATCCGAGAGAATCACGCTAAGAGTAGGCAAATTAAGCGGATTCGGTATACCGGGTATTAGCGGGAATCGTTTCGATAGTCAAAGAAGAGAAGGGTGCTTAAAAACATTATGCCTTTCTCAATTGTTCTCGTTATAGCTATTAATAAAATTAACAGTGTTGTCAGGTGAACCGAAGTTACTTATAATAAAAACCAACTTCAATAACAAACGAATATAAGGGTAAAAATAATTTATAATAATAAATTAACTAACTACCTTATTTACTTACCTAAGGAATCTAAAAAACTTAAATACACTATATCATCATCATAGTCGCGGGCTCGTTCCGAACATCGTGAGATTATGAGTAATTTTAGTTGTTCCGTATAATCTGTGCAATTGATCGCCATCTATCCCTATCTTGGGGGCGCATCCTACCATTTGCTGCAGTGAGCTGGCCCTAGTGATCACTTTGATCTTGTCCACATACCGGGTTGGCGGTCTTCCTCTTCGTCTGCGATCCTCAACCATGCCTAATACTATCAACTTTTCTAAATTATTCCGTCGCATGATATGACCAAAGAAAGTGGCGATGCGCTCTTCAACTGTATGCCGTAGTCGAGTATCCGCATTAACTTCTTTCAGTATTGATAAGTTTGTCCTCTTCGCCGTCCACGGTACTCTTAGCATTCGCCTCCCACAATACATTTCAAAAGCATATATACGTACTTAAAAAACCGCCTCATAATTTTTTTTTTTTAAGTCTTATATTTAATTTGAATTACAACTCTTAGAAATACTGTTATTTGTACTATTGATTAAAAAAAAAAATAATAATAATAAAATTAAATTAAACACAAACTCAACGCACAAAAAGAAATTAAAAGTTTAAGTAAATAATCGTATTAATGATTTCAACAATTTCAATGTTACATATAAAAAAAAAAAGTATATATAATAAAGTACATGCATTAATATTCAGTTATGGAATTTTTTTTATTACTCATCTCGTCAAAAAATAAACATATATGTAGGGGGGAGCGCGCAAAAAATACAGGGAAAACAACTATAAAAATATTAATTTTCTTGAAAAATATTCTTATCGGAAACATAAACGGGTGTAAATAAATCAATAAAACAAGCCAGTCTGGAATCAACCCATTAATTGCAAATTGCGATGCGACACATTGAATTTCAGGGGGAAAAAACCGATAAATAAAAAAGGTGCATTTCATAAAAATTTAATTGTTTGTAAGAAACCATGAAATATCGATTAGGAAAACTTTTTAACGTATTTATTATAACTAATTATTTATTATTAGATTTTTTTTTTTAATTTAGCTTTTCCGTTTTAAACGAAATTAACATATGGCCTGTACCTCGTCGCGTTGGGGATACAAACGCTAGAATTTTTTGCGAAATATGATATAAAAAGTTCCAAAACAACTCCTTATTTTCCATTCCATGTTAAACATGTCTTCGAAACTTCAAGAAACGTTTTTAAACAATAGATACGTCCTGAGAAAATTGGATGCGATTCGTTATTCTGCATTAAGTTTGATCCTCGTATAATATCCCACCACTGAAACTTCCTCATCTTTACTCCGAAGTCTCTTATCCTCCAGCTTTCAATAACCATCCTCTCTTTAGGTCGATCAAAATACTTTCTCTTTCGTTAACGTTAGCGTCGAGGCTGGTGAATATAATTAACCTCCATTTATGGAGATTCAAAAGTTAACTTTACGATTCCGCACAAATCTAAGTTGCAAAGCCACATGCCGATTCAGAATGAGGAACAGTACGGCAGTATTCGCTGTTATCTAAATGGAGTAAAAGTAACCTTCTGCAATGCCGACATCTATAAAAAGTGAATTGCGCTAATACATATATACTGCCCTTCGTATTCTAGTCCTAATGCTGAATTCTATATAGCAATGCCAAAGTATTAACAAGTTTGTTCGGACCATGCGTTAATAGATTAATTTTTAAAGCTCATTTTACTATAACCATAATTTAATTAGTTGATGCAGCGGCTCAACTATTATACTCATAGAACTTTGCGGGCTCTTCCCAAATATCAGGACATCCTTACGGAGCACTAAAAATACCTTCCGATCTGTGTTACCTTCTCTAAAAACCAGCAAGAAGTTTGTCGAGCTACAATGCTCCTCGATAGGATCTCGTAGTTAAACGGTTACGAGCTTAACCATTTGCGTGTGCTCCTAATCGGTTGTCCGTTTTTCTCCCCCTATCTAATGAATTTCTTCTACAATTCCCCATATTTCTATGATTTCGAACAAGGTCCAATTTGCGTCTGTCCTCTCAGAAGGCTAAGCTGAATAGTTTAATTTATAAAACAGATAATGTCTTTTAAGATTTGCCCTATAATCCGAAGTTGACTTTTAAGCCGTAATAACCTAGTTACACGCGTTCCCCGAATTCAACAAAATTTTCGTATATACATTCATGGGCGTCGCCAACGGGTTGCAGGGGGACAGCTGCCACCCCTGGAGCCTTGAAACTTTTTAATCAACTAGACATGATAGGTATTCATAGGCGCGTAATCATGGACAATTTGGAAGACTTTTATAATAAAGTAGTAGAACAATTTTCCAGAAACCCATGAAAATTATGTTTTAATTAATATTTCATTCTTGTTTAATAAAATATTAAGCCTTTACAACTTATAAATTTTATTTTTCCTATAATTCATATCCTCTTTCTATCATCTTGCCCCTCCTGGCGGCTGGCAACTCATCTTGCCCCCTCCTCCGGCTCATCGTCTGGCGACTAAATCCGCAAAATATAAATCCGAATTATTTCTGACGAAAACAAAACATGACCGTCAACTACTGTTCAGTGTTTTAGAGCTTCGCTGATATTCCATTTTCCTTTTTTCTTTCTTGGTTAGTTTGTCGGAATTTCTACTTGATAAAGTGTAACAAAAAAAGGAACAATGCGAAAAAAAACAAAAAAAAACAAATATCTTTCGTAATTTATCGAATAATTCAAGCATTTTACTTTCCGAAAACGGCCGATTTATTCAATATTTTGAAAATTACAACTATTTCAAAATGCAACCGAAATGGTCTGTAAAATTTTCATTGTGCTGATATTAAAAAAGTGTTGAGCGATGGTAAACTCGCAGATGACGTAGTCAATTTGTTAGAAGCGACGGCTGCAGTTGACTGAACGACGACGATATTCTTCAGCGGACGCGTTTAAATAACAACGACCATTTGTTAAAGAAATTAATACGAGCAGCATCGGCTCAAAAATTTGAATTAATCATTCTGCATTACACTTCATTTTCTTGCCAGCAGTTTTCCAGTTGCATCATTTCCGTCTTTCGTTGTTTCTTCTTTACGCTTCACATTCCAATTGAACGATGTCGCGTTCATTTGCAATGCACCCTGCACCCTCCGGTAACACCTAAATTTTCTTCTATGTTCAATTTTGCCCACCAATTGCATTATGTCTGAAGCGGCCATTGCGAGATTCTAGTTTGAACAATTTCGCACTCGCATTATTCGAATTATCGCGATAAACATATTTCTCGCGTTTTTTTTGTTTACCGAAAATCCTTTTTGGATAGAATTTGATTCGTTTGCATAATCTTACGAATTCCAATTTGTCGAAATATTAATGCCTTAAGGATGGATTAGCTTGAGATAAAATTATGTGAAAGCCAATGAATTTAAATTTGTAGTTCTTCAAACGTTTTTTTTTTCTTCACCCAATATATTATTATTTGTAAATGAAATCAGTTTTCCAATTCTTTAAATCTACCAACCTCTCGACCAGATTTCTGTAGAGAAAGCTGTTCCAATTAATAGTTATTTTCGAATCTGTATCCTACGAAAAAGGTTGATTACTCTTCGGATAATTTTTTACTAGTTTTTTAAGAGCATGAGAAATTTTCTAACCGAAGCGCTCCTAATCGAAATAGTCTACATTAAATAATAATAATAATAATAATAATAATAATAATAATAATAATAATAATAATAATAATAATAATAAAAGAGTAATTTGTAAATTCTGATAAATTCTGATAAATACTGAAAAATACACGTCCGGTTTCAAAAAAAAATATCTTTTACATGACTTTTAACGTTCAGTTTAGTAGTTTTAATATACTCTTTACCGAAAATTTTAAACTTATTATTATTTATTTTTTTCGTTCACTCGGTTTATGAACCTAATCGACTCAAGAGGAAAGAAGAAAAAGTTTAAGATTAAAATTAGGTGGTCTTTAAGTAGCCTAGGCAGCTCTCACTGTGATAACCTTAGTAGTTAAAAACGGTAATTCAATGGAAAAAAAAAAATTCGTTCGAGAAAAGTTAAAACTTTACCTGTTTAGTAAGCTAGTTATCATTAAAAACTTGCTGTAGGCAATTTGAACTTGGTAGAAGTTTCGAATAGATGTTCTTATTAAAAGTTTAAAAATTAAAATTTTTTTTCGTAATAAACAATAATTTGTTTGTAATATTTAGTTTTTTTTTTTTTTTTTTTTTTTTTTTGTTAAAACATTTTAAGTAAAATATGAGTAAAGAACAACATATTGTTTATCTAAAAGTGTGAGAACCTTAGGATATATTGTAATTTCAATAAAAAACTTTTACGCTAGATTCTGGTTGGCACATACACACCTCACAATCTCGTGTCTTAATGGACACATTACAAAGTTCAATTTGATACACGTGTCTTAACGACCTTAGCAGTTACACACGACGTACGGGTATAAATAAATTTTTAGAAAAACGAAATTGTAAGAAACATTTTTTTTTTTATTGTTCGTTTTTTTTTCCACACACATATACATACGCATATACATATATATGTTATCCAATTCGTATGCAAACGAACAGGCGAATTTATTATGAGATACCTAATTTATCAATAACGAGTTTGTTAGAGCTCGTCCAATTAAATTTATGGTACTCGTCAAACTTGTTTTATAGTATATTTTATTATTTATTCTTCAATTATACCTTAATATAAATATATATCGACTTTTTTCTAAAAGTTATTTCATCGATTGCAAATTTTTAAAATATGTTAAAATCCTTTTACCCCTGTTAATTCAGTAACATTATTTCAAAAATTGATGCTGTTACGGTTGCATCTGTATTCGGGACCATAAAATTACGGCAATCTTTTCTGTTACAAATAGAACCACTAAAAATGCTACGTCACCAACACTCGGCAACGTGCATAATCCAATGATCATCATCCTGTTTACTAAGTCGCCAGTTTATTTCTGACCGCCCTCATATTTCTTTTTACTTTGTCGTTATACTGTAAAATGTTTGTGCGTGAATTTTGTTTTAAGCAATATTCTAACAAAAGAAATTTAAGACGACATTATCATAACTTTCATACTGAATTATTGATTTGTATGGAATATGGATTGCGGAGAAATTTTTAATTATAAAAAAACGATTGTGTCTCATTTGGAATTACATTTTTTGTGCATTTATTTAAAAATGGCTTTATTTGTGAGTCTGCTTATAAACACATTAAATTAATAGGAAAACAAAAACTATATTATAACAAATATGATCATGGGCGTCGCCAGGGGGGAAAGTGGGCAGTTGCTACCCCTCCAGGAGCCTTGAAACTTTTAAATCAACTGGCGATGATGAGTATTCATAGGCGCATAATCATGGACAATTTGGAAGACTTTTATAATTTTATTATAAAGATTTGCCAGAAACCCACGAAAATTATGTTTTAATTAAGAGTTTATTCTTGTTTAATAAAATATTAAGCCTTTACAAATTATAAACTTTATTTTTCCTATAACTCATATTTTTTTTCTATCATCTTGCCCCCCTCCCTCCGGCTCATCGGCTAGCGACGCCCTTATTATTATTATTATTATTATTATTATTATTATTATTATTATTATTACATTAGAAGGTGCAGGCGCCGGCTGCTCAAACGGGCCATATGCGCCCGGGGAACGGAAGAGATACTAGATTGAATTTAGGAGGTTAAGGAAATGAAGGAATTGGAACGCACTGCGGATATGACACGGAGAATCAGCTAGGAGTTTTGATAAGGAAGGGGGGAGGCCATGCTGGGCTCTAAGTGCTATAAAGGAATGACAAGATGTTAGTAAATGGGGAATGGAAAGCTGGGTTGTTTGGCAAAAGGGACAAAGAGGGGAATCGGTGCGTTGAAGGAAATACGAATGGGTCAGGCGGGAGTGGAAATCCTAAGTCTGGTAAGAATAATATTTTTTTTCCTTGAACGGAATGGAAGGGGAATACGATATTATGTCAAAATAAAGTTAAATTTGCAAGAAAAATTAAATTATAATATTTAAAAAAAAATTTGAAGTTTTATTGATAATAATGATAATACCAATAAAATATTTCGAGTTCTAACAATAATGACGTCAGTAATGACGTAAGACTTTTAGTGGTTCTATTTGCAACAGGAAGGATACGCATAAAATTACATCTCGAATACAGTTCTTTAGTTTTTGATATTTTAAACTTACATAAATAAACTTCACATATTCCGCAAACAGAAATATAAACCGAACATTAAAATTATTCGCCATAAATATCTTGTTGTCTGTTTCTTGTAACACATTTGGAAAAATTTTCTAACCGTTTTAAAATTTTCCAGGATGATATTCACTTTCCAATTTTTTTTTTTTAAATTGCTTTAGGTTACACATTTTTATTTCGCAGATAAACCGATTATTTTCATATCGTACATTGTTAAATTCACGTTCTGTATTATTATTTTTAATTACGAATAAGTTAATATGTTTATTAATTTCCATTTCCAACGGTATTCCAGCAATAGTCATTACCGCTGAATAACGTGTTTTATACGCTTCAATTAAATGCCTACTATTCTATTTTTGAATTCGTTACGTATGTGATATTCATCCCTTTTTTATAATTCATTTTATTGTTATTGTTATAAAATTTATTATAAATTTAAAAAATGTAATAATTTTATTTTTAATCACTTGAAGTTATTACAAAACTTTAATACTATTAAGAATTACGATTATAGTGTGTTAAAATATTTAGTAACAAAAAGTGGAAACAGCGTAATAGGTTTAATCATAAGCATCTACGAAGTAAATAAATTGATAAAAAATGTTAAAGTCGAAATAGTTAATCTCATTTGGAAAGGAAAAATAATATTTAAATTAAATAAAAATTGTATAATGAATAATTAACGAATGTAAATTAAAAATTTTAACTAATATAAATTTGAAGAGCCAAGGCCATGTCCACGGGGCGGGGGGACCCCGCCCCCCACCATGAGAATTGAAATAGTTATTATAAATACACAAAAATCTGGAAAAAATCAAAAATTTAAAATAAATGTTGATGATTTTTTAGGGTGTTCTTACTTACCTTTAAAAGAAAAAAGAAAAAATATGTTCCATATTTTTAGGTACTTTATTAATATTTTATGCAAAATTTTTTTTACGAGTATAATTAATAACATGTGTAATTTTTATTAATGTTTATACGCGGTGATTCATTTATGTAAATTATTAATGTATAAGCCAACATGATGGAAATTATTAATAATACGAATATTAGTGAAAAATGTATTGTTATTTATAAAATGAATATGCGAAGAAAATTTTCAAAACTCCCCCATTTCCAAAATTCTGGGCACGGGCTTGTGAAGAGCTAATTAAAAACAAAAAATATTCGCAGAACAATTAAATCAAATTAGGAACACCTACAACATAACTTTCATAGATAGTAATTTGCGTTATATTATGAACAACATTAGATCCGCAAATAAATAAATCGGAAGAAATTAAAAACATAAAAAACTGAATTTCAGTGAAATGAAACACTGGACAGATATAAAAAAATAATAAAAAAAAAAAACAACAATCAATTAAAATATATCTATAAAAATGATAACAAAATTGTAATACTGCGTGGAATAATTAAAATAATTACCAAGCGAAATAGAAATGAAATAGGCAAGAGTGAAACCGAATTTTGGAAAAAATTAATACGATAGTCAACAGTTTGTACCAAAACCTTACGGGCTCATTATGGATAAATATAATAAACAAAATTTTAACCGCAGTAAAAAATGAGAATTTTGAAATTATTACGGAAGAACCGTTCGCGGATGATATAGCAATAGTTACGTCACATAAAGATGTTAAAGAGGCAGAAATAAGGATGCGAAAAGATCTAATAACAATAAGTAAATGGGCACACGATAAAAGTCTAAGAATAAATGTAAAAAAGACTAAAGCAATGGTACTGCGCAAAAAAAGAGACAACTCTGATTTATATTGTCCAAATATAATAATGCACTCAAACGAATGTGTACACTCAATGGAGGAAAGACGCGAATGCGAAATGAAAAACTATCAAAAGTTATACATAGTAACGCAGTATAAACATTTTTAGACAGTAATGATGGACCAACACTTAAGATAAGACATACATATTGAATACATTGCAACGAAAATAAGAGCAGTTTTACCAGCTTTATATACATTAAAGAAATACGCAACAAATGAAACATTAAAAGTAGTTTATTGTGCGCTAGTAGAGTCGAGGATCAGATATGTAATTCAGGCATGGGGAATGGCGAGAAAAGCATACGTGGGTAAAATAAATAAACTGCAAATTAAATTCTTGAAATTAATAGGAAATCCTTAAGGGGAGAAAGCGAAAGTGAAATAATTAAAAAAGAAGACATAATGAGCATAAGAGGAATGTACTTATTACTGAAGATATGGGAGTACATATCAGCAGAAAAGATAATTGAATTGGAGGAAAGAATAAACACAGAATACGAGTTGAGGGAAAAACTTTCGTACCAACTGCCGTTAGCAGGAACAAAGATGAGGGAGCAAACGGATAAATATATTATAACTCAAATGTTGAATAAAATACCCAAAGAAATAATAGAGAAGGAAAAAATAGGGGAAAGAAAAAGGAATATAAAGGAATGGCTCCAGGAAGAAGAAAATATAAAAAAAATAAACATAAAATAAAATGACAAGACGCAACAAAAAAACTTGGAAAAAAACCCATTGAATATAAAAGATAGAAATAGATTATTAAGTATTGATAAGTAAAAAGATAGATTAAGATTAGTAAAAATATTACACGATTATGTATATGTATAAGTTAATTTAAGATGGTAAAGTGTTCATAGGATAATTCGTCGACAAGCGTTTTAGCTCGACGAAAGATTTTTATGTAAAAAATAACAAATACATATTTTTCAAAAAAAAAAACACTCGAAATTAGAATTAACCAGCGGAGTAATTTTTCCTAAAATCGATGAGGACGATTTCAATAATCTGACAATTCCGATTACAACAGAAAATACACGGATGAATTTGCAACAGTCCAAATAATTAAAAAGTTAAATAACAAGAAAGCAAAAATGGTAACGACCAAATCTCAAATAAAATTATTAAAATCATGAGCAAAGACAATAACATTTAGGTACCTACTATTTTAAACGCTTACTTAAAAACCTCAGATCTTCCTGATATCTGGAAGGTAGACAAAATCATTTTAATCAATAAACCCAATAAAAACCCAACCTCACTGAATGATTATAAACGAAACAGCAAAATAAATAAGATAAACAAGTCTCAAAAATTTTGGACTGAGTTTAAATGAAGGAAAAAGCCTCGGGGTTCACTATATTTTTTATCCCATGATGATTTCCCATTAATTTATGTAAGATAACAAAGGCTGAATGCTGTGCTGTACAATTGCTAAGATTTTCTTTTTTGAATAAAAGCTGGGTAAGAATGACGTAGTAAATTGAGAACGATTTTTCTAGTAGAAGTTTAGAAGAAAAAAAAATTGGTGGTCAAGGGGTTTGCTCCCTCGCGAAGACTGAAGGGCAGAGTGTTTACATATTTATGTATATATATGTGTATATATAGGCAGCGTGGTAGCCTAATGGTTAAGGTGCTTGGCTACTAAATCAGAGGTCACGGGTTCGAGACTTGTCTCGTCCCAGATCCAAGTCGCTCCCAAGCTTACCCAGCCTGAAATAATTGGGTACCAGAGAATTATCCAGGGAAAAGTAAAGGCGGCCGAGAGAAAGTAACTGGCCCCCCTACTCTCATTAGTGCCGTTGGGCTTAGTACATTGTGAACCTTAATTTCACAATACCCGACGCCCTATTAAAGGGTATGGGATTTACTTTACTTTACTATTTATATATATGTATATATATGTGTGTGTGGATCATAAGTAGCTACAGACTTTTTTCAAATATGAAACAATGTTACATAAATTAAAATTGTGGTTACAAAAATGACTTTGATGGTCCGTAAATTATTTTAGGTGATAGTCTGAAGTTCTTAGCATAGATTAATGAGGTTGATTAAGCGAAATATGCGTGTAAACGACGTAGGAGTTGAAACGAAGTTGTGAAGAGAGTTGTTTTTTTCTGTCTTTGACATCGTACTAACCATGTTAACAAGCATTCTGAGTGAGCTGAGCTATCCCCGATTATAGCTCAGACTTTAACGAATCCAATGATATCAATAATATATACTTTACGTTCCACAAAAGCGTTACAAAAACCAGAATCAATAAAGCAAGTAAATTTCTTTACTAATTTTTTCAAGTCGTGTTTGCCTAAATTCCAAGTTTATTTCCGGGACGTAAATGTGTGTTTTTTTTGGCCAAAATTTTGAAGTTTTCTTATCACAAGTGAATGTGTGCCATTTATTTTTCGTAATTTCAAAGTTTTTTTGTTATGCGTAATTGTGTGTGTGTGTGTTTTTTTTAAACTAAGTTTCTCCTGCTAATTTTAGTGAATAAATGTTTTGTTTTTTGTGTAAAAACGGAAAGGTATCTAAAATGTTGTTTTACATGTTATGCGCATTTTTTGGGAGAATAAACGTCTAAAAAGTGGTGTAAAGTTAATTGTGTAGCTAATTATTGCCCACCCTGCATATATATTATATATTTTACTGTCTAGTTTTATTTCATATTTCTGTGCAATGATTACTGCAATATCATCTTTACGAACGTAATAGAGGGAGAAGCGAAATTGACATTTTGAAAAGACGTGGAATAATGAAAATAAATTATAGAGAGCTCAAAAATTTTCATCGGAACTCTGAAGCAACGTACTTAAAATTGTGAAACCGACCGAGAATATTTTCGACGTATTTATTGCTTTTTACAAAAAAAAATTCATTTTGGTTATTTTTTTTTGGTCTTTTTTAATTTCGAAGAATTACTTATTATCCGAGAAAGCTTAAAAATTATTCGAAAAATAACAATAATATATAAGTTAGTTATATAATAAGTTATTTCTGCGTAAAAATATTAAAACGCAACTTTGTTTTATTCTGTGTATTTTTAGTAACTTCGAGATATGTTTATAAAATTAGACACATTCACAGAAAGAAGTAATGAAGGCTTTCATTGATAGTCGGTACCATTAGTAGAATTTCAAGATAATATGTTTGGTGTATTAACTATAAATATCTTAATTTTAAGCAGTTTCAAAATATTTCTTCATTATTTCTTAAGAAAGATAATATATATATATAACGGTGATTTTATTTTTATCTTCGTAGAATGTTGTATAGAAAAGTCTTTGCCGCTTAAGCCTGTCTCGTGTCGCAACGAGTGCACTGTCATTCTATTTTCTTTTTTTCTCGATTTTTAATATAACCGATGTTAAATAATGCAACAGTGATCTCACGTAGGAATCGAAAATAATCGCCCGTTACATCTCAGTTACAAGCAGCGACCGGCCGATTTCTATTCCAGCAACAGAGTTACTATTATAATGACTTTATTATCGAACTGAAAAAATTAACACGATTCCATGTTTTCGCCAAATTTTCTGATAGAACGGTGGTGCTCAGCGGAGTTAGTGCTCTAAGTCGCTGGTATTTTTTCGTATGCGCCTGCGCTAATGTAAAAAAGCCGGCTGCGACGATAACGGAATGAAAGAAAAAAAAACAGCAAAAAGAACCCTCTTTAGCAGAACTATTCGAATCTAACCGCTAGTTAATATCACGTGAATATTTCCGTTATCACTCATTAGTCGCTGTCTGCAGTCTGCACGGACTGACAGGTTAATTACTATTCGGCCTACATTTTTCCTTTTTTTCCGATTATTAAATATTTTATCTGTTTAATGTATTTTAAGAAGAACTGATAAGAGCGAAATTCCCCCAGTCATACATGCAAGTGTTCTTTCATTTTTGTTAAATTATCAGTATTGCTAATTTTTGAAAATTATTACATCGCAACTCTGTTATTGTTCCGAAATGGACGTTTGTTAAATTGTGTTCGTAATTTTCCCTCACTTCCGCAAGTTCGATGGATTAATAATATCGAGAAAATTGATTTCATTGTCTGTCTGTCTGTCTGCGTAATATTTTGCCCGATAATAAAATCATACATGCGCTGTTTGCGGAACTAAAATACTCTATGAGGAATACACGTGCACAGCGTTCCGCAGTTACTACGTCGGCGATTAACACCTGTCTACGTATTAATAACTTCAGGTGCGCAGAAATATATGTACATCGGAGCAACGTCTGTTGTCTTACCTAAAATCTAGCGCACGGAAATTGAGCTAGCTCCGGAAGCAACAGTCTACACTGTTAAGCTGACCGTTATCGGCTATACCATTATATATAATGTCCTAAAATATCGTGGAAAGTTTTTAATTTGTCGGTGATGGCTTGCTTATTCTCGCTACTACATTCTAATTTTGAGTACAAGCGTCATCGCTAATCTATGATATTAAAAATAAGTTCCCGGTTATTGCAGTATCCACAGAAATGATCTAGCGGATGCACAGCTAAGGAGGTAGCACAGATGGTATATTATTATCATTTTTATACCTTCTGCAAATTTAGCACGTAAGGCTACAGATGATGCAAATATTGATTGAGCTAATCTAAGATCAAAATTCGGCACAGGAGTTTTCACAAATCGCTGCATCCGATAAGTCCCATATGGTTTTACTATATGCCGGTGGAAATACCTGGCCGGATGAAGGTTCGTCACCACAGCCTGAAAATTCTAGCTAGGTTATGCAAGAATTATATTAAATTTTGCGGAGAACAGCAATTATTTTATTTAGAAAAAAGTTATGTACAATAGACTTAATTTTTTTTTTTTAAATGGATTCGGTGTCAGCACTGACCCAACTACATGAGCTTAGATCACCTACTCAGATTCTGAGGCGATCGGAGATAGAGAGTATAAAGGAAAGTAGAAGAGGAATAACGGCTAGAGATGGGACGGAAAGGATAAAGGAAGCATAGACTTATATTTGCAGATATGTTTCTGCCTTATGATATTGGTCATATTCTGCAGAGACCGAGCGTTGTTATATATTCATCTTTTTTTTCTTTTTTTTTTTAAAGAGAAGGATTATTATTTAAGTTATTCGGAAGAAAGGTATCGTATTTATTTAGTTTCTCATTTTTCGTTAATCGCCAATATTTCTGTTTTCCTCAAAGCTAAATATAACATTAGTCATGTACCGGCTGTTCTTTCTTTCTTTTTTTTTTTGTTTTTTTTTTACTTCTTTTCCGATGACGAATATAAGCTATTCGAAATATTAAATAAAAATATTTAAATAATATTATCCCTAATACTACTCATACCGTGGAAGTTTTAGAATGTTTCAATTAATTGCAATTGAACAGTGTTCTACTACGTTTAATGGAGACAAATGTACCGTGAATACGTGATATCACTTGGCACGAAGACTCACTACATAGCTCGGTAAACTGTAACATAATTAATAGCCTACCTGATTGAAAAGAGTTTTTTAGTAAAAATTAATACTCGGGCTATAAAAAATTAAACACAGGCAGGAGCTTTCCAAGATAGTATTCTCTTACTGTTCATTGTATTTCAAATTAATTATTTTCATTATATTTTTCTGCAGCCATCTCTGTATTTATTAAATAGTATTATTCTGTCTTAATATGCTATTGGAATTTCAATGTGGAAATGATTAAGCAACTCCGTACACATTAAGAAATTACCTTCAACCTTACTTACGCATTTTCAAATATAATTTTTATTCACTCATACATTCATTGAAACGTGTACATCTTTTTTTCTTGTGAAGAAATACTGAATACACTTTACATACTTATATACGTATATATATATATATATATATATATATATATATATTAATTACAACGTAATTCTTAGGCTACCCCCCATTTCAAAAATGTCCCAGAAATATGTCCCAATTTTATGTAACGCAAAATGTCCCAAAAAAATGTCCCAATTTTATGTATCGTTTGTTATATTTTATAGGATTTTTGTTATTGTTATTTAAAAAATGTCACAATTTTATGTAATGAAATATGTAACGAAAAGTGTAACGAAAAAATGTCTTAATTTTATATAATGAAAGTTAAATATTATAATAGGACTTTTGTGGTCATGTTATTTTTTTTTGTGTTGATGCCAGTAAGAATTACATTGTAAATTTTGATCATTTCATACAAAGTATAGAAGAGAAAGAGACAGAAATGAAAGCGATATTTATGGTGTGCCGGGAGATGACGCCTAAATTAAAAGTTCCAAAAGCTAATTCATGCTGATATAACATATAAATGATTTTCGAGTTAGAGTTTAAATAAAAAAAGATTGTGGAAAACAGAACGTTCTTTTCAAGCTTTTTGTTAGAATGTGGTGTATGGACAGACAGTGTCGTGTCAAGACAATTTTAAATGAATCACTTCCCGGAGTACTGAGTACTTTTTCGATTAATTCTAATTAGGATGCTGGTGTGGGTTCATCAATGAGAGAAAAAGGAAAGAAAACTGCAGAGTCAGCCGATGCTTTTATGCATGAACTATACATCGCATTACTTGTTTGCGTTTGTAATAGATGTAATTAAAAACTGGTGAAAATGCTCGTAGTAAATTAGCAGCATCGTGGTGAATAGTAAAAAGTAAACCAACTTTTCCGATGGAAGAATTAATAGTAGTAATTAAAACACTTGAATTCAAAGGACAATTCTTCGAATTCCTTTCTCGCATAGTTAAAGAGATTCTTTCGCCTTCGAACGCATACGCCCGAGGAACTTGTTAGTTCTCTTGTTGAATTTCGAAATTAGGAAAATTCTTTGTTGCAGCTGCTGTCAAATTTTTATTAATTTACAGTAGTTGCCGGTTTTTATTTTTTCGCAAAATTTAAATCAAACGCTACTAAATCGGACTTTTTGCAATACGTTAACCTATCCACCTGACTCAATAATAATGTCCTTCTCACCAAAGCCTCATCGCTGTACTTCCGTGTGCAACCATTCGTCCAGAACCAACTGGCCAACGGGATGACATCTGAAGTAGTTGTTAATTTGTTTTGAAGGAAACGCAGGAGGAAGGCTAAGTTGAAACGTTCTAGAATTGCATTGAACTGAAGAATTATATCAATATTAATTTTGAGTTGGTACTGGTTACCGCGCCTGACCTAGTTGGCTTATCCCGGGGACGTGATAGTTAAATACTCCATCTCGAGTAACTTCATCACAGTGCTCGAAGAATGCGTTGAAAATGGTTTAAATCCAGATCTGTGGTTGCACACTGATGGAAACAAGTTTGTGCGAATCATCCAGGTTTTGTTCTAGTAATTGTGGATCGGACGGATGTGAAATCATGTGCTGCTCGTCTATTCGTGAAGTTACGTGATCAGAGCTTTTCGCAATATTTAACTGATAAACAACTTTGCGAATACGTTAACGATTGCTTGATCTGACCGCTGTTCCTCATGCCCACGTGGACGTGTTGAGTGGAATGTTTTTTGTTGGGAATAATTCGGCGCATTCAACCATTTCTTTTGTAGTACGGTTAAGCAATACCCCATATTTCTGAACAAATTAGGCTTTCATTAAATTTGAAATGGAGCCCGTGAATTCAATGTGGCGATCTAAATAGTTTCTATAGATTTCTATAAAGCCTTTGACTCCGTTAAGTGGAAGAAATTATGGTGTACATTAGAAAGTATGGGAATACCCAAACACTTTATATACTTAATAGAGCAATTATATGAAAATAGCTCTGTTACTGTGTTTGTGAATAATGCGAAATCTTCTAAATTTAGGTTACACGGCTGTTTATACTGAACATATTGGTGCGGCAAATATTGAATAATCGGAACAATGGCATCTTAGTAGGTGGGAGAAGAATGAATAATTTGCGTCATGCCGATGATATCGTTATTATAAGTAGTTCCAAAGAAAAGTTGGTATCCTTTATGCGAAAAATACTAGAAGATCAGTGATTACGGACTACTTATGACAAAGATCCAAAACTAAAGTTACGGTAATAGACAGAAATGACCATGTCGAACATGATAAACTCTGTACGGGCCTGAGGTTGTAGATAATTCTTATATATCTCGGATCAATATGAAACTAAAAATGGAAGTCGTCTGACATAAAGGGTCAACTAACTATACAGTCGTTAGATTAACAACAATTTAGAAAGATGCAACCTTGTAAACACGAAGTTGAATCTGTTAAACTGCCTAATCTTTTCAATCGTCACATATGTAGGCGAAACTTGGTCCCTTAATGTGACAGGTATTAATAAAATTGATGGATTTGAAACCTGAGTGTATAGGAAATTGTTAAGAATATCATGGATGGACCGTAAAACGAATGTATACATCTTCAACGAGCTGGATATACAGATGTATATTAACAACAGGATAAAGAAGTGGGTTTTAAGTTTTTTCTCGGACAACGTGGATCGCGACGTAAACCCTCCGAAACGTCAGATGATTACTGTGAAAATTAACGCAAAAAGGACGAAACATAGTAGACCAAAAACACGTTGGGTCGACCCATTGAAATGATTAAACCTGAGGCTAACATGAAGGACTGTAAACACCACTGCACACTTTGGCGGGTACTACAAGGAAGAAGAAGAAAAAAAA
This sequence comes from Icerya purchasi, assembly GCA_039619475.1. Classification (NCBI taxonomy): domain Eukaryota; kingdom Metazoa; phylum Arthropoda; class Insecta; order Hemiptera; family Monophlebidae; genus Icerya; species Icerya purchasi. The sequence goes on from CM077116.1 coordinate 80,631,736, forward strand.
AACGAAGAAGAATAGTAAACGCTGCTACGAGACTGGGTGTTGAAATAATATAGCTTATCCTGTGCAAAGAGATAAATGTAGTTTAAGTACAAATATTGCGATCGAAGCGCCGGGCTGGACCAAGCGGCCGTAGATGTGTGATGGTTCTTATCTTGGCTATCGTTTCTTGACTAAGCGTCTTCCTATTTCTTTGTCGAATCTTATTAACTCTTATCTTTCCATACTGCACAACTGGCGCTTTTCTCCTAGGAAAATCTCTATTCTTTCTCATATATCCAAACGACTTAATCAATTCACTCTTTACGTTTTCTCTTATAACAAACTCCCTTACTTCACGGTTAATTATTCCAATTTCCTTTGTACGCCTAAGATATACTCTCTTTCCGCCTTTCACGAGAACCTGCCAGCTCATGTAGTCCGACAGGAATATAACCATATCATGCAATCCTTATTTCCGTTCCACACTGTTATCTTTACTGATGGCTCCAAAACAACGGACGTTACGGGAGCTGCCTTTTTGGTCCCATCACTCAACTATTTCGAATCTTATAACTGCCTTCCTTCTGCTCCATATTTACCGCGGAGTCCTCTGCAATTCTTCGTGCTGTCCAACACATTTCTTCCAACAACGACTCTAATAAATTTCTGATAGTCTCGGATTCAAAAGGTGTTCCACTGTCTATCGTCTCTCCTCTTCCTCGACATTCCTCAGATTCCATAATTCTCCTGATTCGTTCTCTTGTCACTAGATTGTATAGCGGTCGTTCCATTCAAATCGATTTCTTATGGTCCCCCAGTCATGCTGGCATTGAGGGCAATGAATTGGTTGATTCATTAGCTCGATCTGCCGTTCAGACAGGTCAATTTCTATCCAAATTTTCTTCTTGCAATCTTAACGTTCTTTCCAGGAATTGCCATCGTAGGCGATAGCACGATATTTATCCTCTTTTATTCTGGAATCATAAATTCTTCTATCTTAGTATCCAAACCCATCTTCGTACGTACCCTTGGTACTATGAATTCCCTCATCTCTCGCGTTTTCTTATCTCTTCCATTTGCAGGCTTCGCCTAAATCATAGTCGTCTTCCGTCATCTTCTTTTCCCTCTTCTATGTCCTCTTCTCCTTTTTGTTCCTTCCATCCGGATGATTCTAATCTAATCTGTGACACAAATCACATCTTCATTGAATGCGCGTCTGTATCTATAGAACGCTCTCACTTCTATAGTAAACTCCTGAAACTCGGTTTGCCTACTCCGTACAGTGCTTCCTTTATTCTTTCACTTCCATCCCCGGCAATCATTCCTATTATAGCGTCCTTCATAGCTTCTATTTCTAGTAACATTCAATTTTAATTCGTTTCTCCCTCTCTCTCATTAACACACCCTAATGCTGGGTAATGCCCTCGACTGGCGATCCCCCCCCCCCCAAAATGATGTGTGATGGTGCGCCTTTTTAATCACCGTTATTATCTTTTATCAGCAGGTTGGTTCATTGTTATCGCTTACGTTGATATCTCACATTCATCGGAGAAGCGTATTTGATTACGCCAATCAAGTTGTTAAATTTACTACACATGCAAACCTGTACTTACACGTATTATCTGATGTATTAAAGAAAGAAGAAAAGAAATTTTTATTAACGAATTACTAGTATTTCTGACACAAACATTGCGGGTAATCTCTTCGCGTTAACTTATCGTCTTGGATTAACATCGTATGATAATATCGTAATATTCTGGTACAAGGAAAAATATGATAAAACCTTGAAACGTAATATTATATGATTTTGGTAAAAACATCGCTATAGTCGCATAATTATAACTGAAACTTAGTCATAGCATAAGGGCAGAGCTAAAATAAGAAACGCCGACGCATGTACATGTAGTATACATACACACTGTAGCCACTTGGAATATGAGTATTTAGTAATCCATACCTCTGGTAAAATATTAGGATGCGCAGTTACAATCGAAATGATCCGCGTCCTCTGAAGTATAATTTCCTAATTAGGGAAAAATTTACTTTTTTTACCCAAAAAACAGTAATTTTCCTGTAGCGACGTACATTTAATGCAAATCTGAAGCTCTGAAGGGCGTTTTTTTTTTTTTTTCCGTGTTAACTGCAACTGTTTATACGGAGAATTGTTAATTGAGTACGATGAATCGATACTGGCTAACTTTCATCTCTCTCACTGATCTCGTTTTTGTTCTTCTTTTATTGATCTACCTATATGAGCACCCTAATCCGTATTAATCGATCAACGTGTAATACTCCACGAAGTGTTTATTTAAAATTGTCTAAGCCGTTTCTGTATCATTTCAAAAGAAGTGTTCCAGAGTAGTTTCTTTTAAAAGTTTTTCACGTGGTTTCACCTCAGCTCTTCACCGAAATATCTATGGTCCCGTGTTTATTTTTGATTAGCGGAGAATTTCGTACCAGAATCTTCGGTTTACCTGCAGAGAGGGTTAAAATAAATTTTAAAGTCCGGAAGCACATCCGTCAAAAATTAAAAAGCTTTATTCGGAATTTTCAAGCAATTTTTGTTTTATAAATATTTTACAAAGTAATAAATTCACAATATTTCCCCCTGAGGCGACTTACCTATATTCCGCTTCCGTGTGTTGCCACGTCCTTCACTTGATGTTCGATTGTACCTCAGCAATTCGATATATTTATAAAAGAAAAAAAAAAAAAATGAGTAGTAGAATTAAAATTAAAATGTTGACTACTCATAACAATAATCTTTATATTGGCAGAATTATATATAGCTCTGCAGGATACGTAGTAGGGAGATAACTCGACGGAGAGCCGAATAAGAAAGAGATGTTATTAGGACACAAACTAATGGTAGAGAAAGTGATGACACGACTATGACAAAAGACAGAAAGCAATGAAGGATAGTGTTCGTCGTAATGATCGAGTACAGATGGGACTCGAAGAAAAAGTCGTTTAATCAACGTGCTAGCTCATGAAGAAATTTTAAAAGAGAGATTTGCGAAAAGAACCGAGAGATTGCTAATATAATGGCAAATCGGGGATTCAGATACGGTGGAATACGCGTAGTGTGTGAAGTGAAAATTGGCTAAACATATGGCAAAAAAAAAAAGAGACAGAAATAAGTAATTAAAACTACGAAGTGGAAGACAAATTTGAAAATCGTTTTCTACGTAGAATAAAATAGACAGACAAAATTAAGAAGTGACATTCAGGGTAAGGATCGAAGAAAAAGGGAAAAATCTAGAGGAAACCTTCCATCGGGAGTGGACAGGAAACGGCTGGAAGTGCAGGTGGTATTGGCCACTTCGAAGTGGATAAGAGGTTAGATTGTAGCACCGACGCTATATACTGCATCGGAGTTAAGTAAAGAAAGGTCTTTATTCTGACACTGTCATTTAATGGAGTTATACGAAGAATTTTAGGATTACCTCATCACCATTCGGTTCCAGTCAGTTCTGATCGTTATGACCTGCGAGCGCTCTCCACTGTTTCCGGTCTTGAGCTGTGTTGATCGCTGTTGCTACCTCACCAAATTGGCTTCGTAAGCCGTTAGTCCAACGGGTGGGTACTCTATCGCTTTATCTTGTACCGGGTGCTTTGGCGAGCAATAATGTTTTCTCCAGATTTTCGCTCATGCGTCTTGCGATATGTTCAACCCATCTTCCGCATAATCTATGCAATTTTTCCGGTTCGTCCACTTCAGTTCATTATTGAAAGATTTATTCTTCTTTCCGTCCACGCTGTATGTAGCATTTGTCGTCAAATCCACATTTCAAACGCATCAATGCGGCGTTTATCCACTGTATTGATCGTCCGCGTTTCGGCCCCATACAAGAAAATTGGCAGAATTAGTGTTTTTATTATTTTTTTTCTGCAAGTTTACAGACAGATTTTTATCACGGGTTAAACTTTTCGGCTGTGCCATTGCGGCCTTACCTAAAGTAATTCGTTTTTTTTTTATTTCCGCCGAACATCCACCGCCAGCAATAATAAGCGATCCTAGATAGACAAAAGACTTCACTTTTTCAAAATTTACCAGAAGATTAATGTCGTTATGGACAGACTCGCGGTCTATCACCATAATTTTGGTTTTATCTACATTGATTAATTGGCCATGCCTTTCGCTAACTTTTTTGATGTGTCTAATTAAATCCGCCCTTTCTTTGCCCGATGTCATCAATAACGTAGTGTCATCAGCGTATCTCAAATTGGAGATCTTCTTGCCACCAATAGGAATGCCACCGTTCCATTCGTGCAAAGCTTCCCTCATAATATACTCACCGGAAATAGTGAAGAGTTGAAGCGACAAGATATCTCCTTGTCGAACGCCGCGTTCTGCTTTGAAAGCTGTAGATTCTTCTCCAGTCATTCGGACCGGCATTTCACTGCTTTCGTATAAATTTTTCACCAATGTAATCAGATGTCCAGGTATGTCCATTTCCGCCAGGATACGCAGTAAGGAGTTCCATCTTACACAATCGAAAGCTTCTGCATAGTCAAGAAAGCATAATACCGCACGAATGTTATATTTACGGTATTTTTCTATGACCATTTGTACGTTAAAAATTTGTTCTCGTGTTCCGTGCCCACCAGAGAAACCAGCTTGTTCAATCGGTATTTGTCTATTATGAAAGGTCTTCAACCGTTTGTTCAAGATCTCTTTAACAGTATCTTGCTTGGATGTGAAATTAAAGAAATCGTGCGGTAATTGGTGCATTTCTTACATTTTTTGTGGATTGGTATCAGTACAGACCTGCACCAATCTTTCGGTCATTCTCCCGTACGCCATATATAATTACACAGTTTTCATATAGTAATAATTGCCTTATCCCCTAGCTACTTCAGGATCTCAGCATTGCCCTTCTTACTTCCTCCATTAGGATATCAGGTTCCCCTGGGATGCGGTGCCGCCCGTCACGAAAAAATCTATATTTCTTCTTTCTTCGTAGTACAATTTTTCGCGGTAGTCCCGCTAATGTCTCAATATTCTCTTTTTGTCCCGCGCCGCATTTCCATCTTTATCTTCCACTTCGCATCTTTGTAGTTTAAAACCTCTGAGATGTTGCTTGAGCTTCTTATAGAAGTGCTTGGTATCGCTTCTATCATCAAACTCCCGTGTTTCCTGGCATATTCTATCTATAGACGTAGCATGATATTTTTGACATGATTTCTGAATTCTTCGATTTAGGTTCTGATATTTTGTCACATTGCCAGATGATTTCGCATATCTTCGTGATGCAGTTAGGACCAAAGTACGATCAGTTATCCACAGTTGATGCCTCTTCTTTGGCTTTGGTTTTTGCGCAACTATTTCTTTTTTACTTTTGATTATGGTGTCTCTTATCCAGTTTCACTCCGTAATTGGTATCTATTTCATTATTTATCACATTCTTATTTGTAGTTGCAGAGGAAGCTATTCTCTGACATCCGTAAGGTAAATGCGTTTATTAACCTTTCGGCTGACACTGCTCGTTCTTATTCTAAGTCTGAATTTGGCACATAATTAGTTGGTGATCGGATCCTACATCTGCACCTAGGTAGGTCTTACCTTCAAGTATTGAAGATTTCCAGCGCCGGTGAATTAGGAGGTAATCTATCTGATTTCTTGTAACTCCGTCAGGTGCCTACCATGTAGATAGCCTCATTTTGTGCTGTTTAAACAATGTGTTCGTCACAATCATATCCTGTTCTGCACAAAATTGCAGTAGGTTTTCTCTTTTTCCGTTGCGGATGCCTAGTCCAAAACAGCTCACAACTCCGTAGAACCCATCGTTTACATTGCAGCATTATTATCTCCCGCTATCAACGTTACTTCATTCTTAGCAGCGGAGTTAACCAGCTCTTCAAGGTCAGAGTAAATGCATATATTTGTATGATATTTATCGGGGTTGGTTTAGCATTCATTCTTAAGATTACAATCCGATCACCTATCGCTCTTGTTCCTATCACAGCGTGTTCATATTGTTTTGACACAATTATGGCTACTCCGTTGCGCCTTACAGCTTCATTGCTGGCCATGAAAAAGCTGTTGTCAATCGATGTTTTGAAATTACCGTTTATGTTCCTGTGTTTCACTTATCCCTGTAATATGAATATTTAGTCTTTCTATTTCCTGTTCTAGGATGGTCAGTCTACCGCACTGTTGTAATCCGCGAATACATTCCATGTTGCAATCTTTATCGATTCTTTTATCTTCGCTTTAGTCTTTATGCAGGTAGCCTGGGTTGCGCGAACGGTGATTCTTAGCAACCCTGGTCCATTTAAGAGGCGTATTATCTTCGTTACAACTGCTAAGCACAAAAACTTTCAGCAGGAAATAGCGTCTTAATTTTTATAATTCTTCCAGCACTCTTAATACTAAGGCCGAGCGGAGAATAGTGCAAGATCAAACATATGGAGAAGTTTCCCTCGCTTCATTGACGTGCGCAAAGGTAAGCGAGATTTTACTTCTACAAATTTACGAAGCTGTAACTAAAAATTCCTCTTCTACATTTCAGTATCCGTTGTTAAATGTACGAAGACATGTGCCAGTAAGATCATCGTTTATACTGTGACGTGGTTAGTAATTAAGAGGGGCCCGGTCACTACTGAACATAATAGTACCTTAATAAATAAACGAGGCAGCGGTGTATAAAAAAAAGTATGTAGGTACGACCTGTGTATGTGCGCGCGTGAGTGTAAGTGATTACATACGAGAGCTATGCAAGAAGACTGAAAGTGTGGCGGTTTTACAGAAGATAAATAATATGCAAGAGAAATAATAAAAACGAGGTTACGATCAACAGAACTCTTTGTAAAATCAGAAACTCTAGCGGGCTTTACTTTTCACCATTGCTATTGTTTATGTCTTTTTAACTTAACTATCGCCCCCGGACCAATTTTCAAAAGAAAATATTCAACTGGTCCGAATGGTTTATTTTTAGGTTTTCGCCTTTTATACCGGCTGGTATATAGCGGAGTATTATAACGGATCTGTATTAACACGATATGTATAATGATAACAAAAAAGAAACGATTTAGAAGTTGAGCTGGACGCTAATTGAAATTGTTATTACCTATTTTCAGCAATGCGGAAGAAATGCTTTAAACGTAGATTGAGCTTATAACTTAGCCAGAATGCTTTTAAATTTTATCACGCTGCTATACGCTCTAAGCAACTATCCTGATTACGATAAAGTAAGCAATTTCATAATTCTTCTAATTTAACATCACGCTCGAGACTGTTAGTCGACTGTTTTATCATTCGTTCGTTTGTGTTACATACTATTCGCGCACAAATAGCAAATAATTACTAGTGCGTTGTATTATTTGCAATTTTAGAAGTACGCCCTTTTCTTTTTAATCTATCTGAGGATAGTTTAATATACTTCGTTGATTCTGTCGTTCCAGTTTATGTTCCTTCCTTTGATGAACTGTACTCCTGTACATTTCCGCAAAACTCTCCCTCTCCTTCTCACTTCCCGACTTCGGCTTTCGATTTTAATGAATTAAAATCGGTTTTATCCAAATCTTCCAGCCTTACTACGGGCCTTGACGGTATACCTTATCTTGCTCTTAAAAATCTATCTAAACCGTCCTTTAACTTCCTTCTCAATCTTTTAAGTTCTTTTCTTTTCAGGTTTATAATTCACTCCTCTTGAAATTCTTTCATCGTTGTTCCTATTCCTAAAAACAGTCCGTCTTTACGTTCCATTTCCTGGGCACCCTGCATCAGAAAATTGTTTGAAGGTATGTTGAACAAGCGTTTCTGCTCCGAACAATATGTTCGGCTTTCGGTCTGGTATTGGCCGTCTTGACTGTATTAGTCTTTTGGTTTCTCATCTATGTAAGTCCTTTATCCGAAAACACTACACTCTGGATTTCTTCATTGATGTCTCCTGTGCTTTTGATAATGTTCATCTCCCAACTTTAAGAGATAAAATGACGTCAATCAACATTCCAGACAATTTCACTTCCTTTGTTATTAAGCTCATGTCCAGTCATTCTATCCAGCTTTCTACTCCATTACTGGACACTAAAAGAAGGGTTTTCTGCGGTCTTCCTTAAGGTTCCTTTCTCAGTCCTACTCTTTTTAACATTTATACTGCCAGTATCGCTTCCCTCCCTTTAAATTCCCGCTCTTTATTCTTTGCTGATGATATTCTGCTTTTTTCCTCTTTTTACGGTATTGCTGCAGCCGGTGGAGTTCTTAATTCGTCCCTCAATTTGCTTGAAAGTGCTCTTGCTTCAATTAACCTTTCGATTTCAAGTCTTCGTACGTCGTATATTTTTACCTTGCGACCTTACAATCCTGCTTCTGTTAATTTATATCCTTAACTTGCTTGTGTTAATTGCTTCCGTTATCTTGATATCTTCCTCGATAGTCGTCTGACCTTTTCCGAACATATCAAATATCTTTCCTCCTCCTCCACTAAAAGGTTAAACTTGCTAGAGGTCCCGTCTCCTACTAAATGGGACGGTGACATTTACGTTCTTATTCTTCTGTATACATAGATCGTCTGTTCCAAGCTCGACCACTGTTCGTTCAGTTATGCCTGTACCTCCAAGTTCTGACTCTCTAAACTATGTGTGATCCAGAACTCTTGCCTTCGACTCCATCTTGGTGCTTTTAAATCCACTCCTATTCCAGCACTGCTTACTGAATCGAATATGCAACCCCTGTCTATCCGCAGATCTTATTTAGGCTATCGTTTCCTTGCTAAACATCTTTCATTCTCTTTCTCTACTCTTATTTTCTCCTACCTTTCAATTTCCCGGAATTGGCGTTCTGTGCCTAGGAAAATTGCTATCTTATCTCTTATTTCTCTACGTCTTGGTACATTTTGATCGTATCCAATTTCCTTTAACAGTCTTCCCTATTTCACCTTCAATTTCAGTGCTCTCTGCCATCCTCCCGGAGTATTTATTTTACTTGCACTTTCAAAATCTCTCCCTCCAGCAGTAATTAAACAGGAATTCTATAGTACTGTCAATTCTCTCTTTTCTTCTCGTGTAAACATTTTCACTGATGGTTCTAAAGGGCCTGATGGTGTTGGTGCTCCTTTTATTTTTCCAGATTATAACTTTTATTTTTGTTTTCCTTCTTTGCGGCCGAGCTGATGGCTATTTTACGTTCCATTATTTTCATCTCCTCTAATCGTTTTTCTTCTCGATTTCTAATCATTTTCGACTCCATGAATGCTCTTCAAGCCATCTCCTCTCCTCTTCCTGATCATTCCTGTGACTTTATTATTCTTCGTATACGCTCTCTCATTCGGACTTTTTTTCTCTCCATGGGATCCATATTGAATTGTTTTGGACTCGTGGCCATTTTGGCATCTCTGCTAATGAGATGGCTGATTACGCTTTTAATCTCTTCCCACTGTGTAAGAATTTTCATCTCAGATTTTGGTCGGATGTGTACACTTCCTCCTTTTGTAATAGTTACTCCTTTTATTTGTCTGTTCAACCTAGTCTTCCTTCCAGTACATTGTTCCTTCTGTTTCCTTCACTTTCTCGCTTTGTTGCTGTCAGCATTATGCGTTTTCGTATTAATCATTCCTTCCTGCATTCCTCCCGCTTTCGCTTCTCGTTAGCCTCTTCCCCATATTGTCCTTTCCATTCAAATGTTGCGGTTGTTTGTGACGCCGATCGCGTGATTTCTGAGTGCCTAGCTCTTTCGGTAGAGTGTTCGGCTCTGTACTCCGGCTTGCTTAGGCTTAAGGTTTTCTGCTCCTTGTTGTGTCCGTTATATCCTGCCTTTACTTTCTATACTTATTATCCCTCCTATTGTTACGTTCCTATTAACGATATCTGACCGTTTTATTATATACCTTTCCTTTTACTCTAATCGTTTCTGGGTGAAGGTCCTTGGTTGACGAGCCCAATTTTATTCTTTTTTGTTTGGGTGCACGTAAATCTACTCCAATTTCTGCCATCCTCTTCAAATCAAAATCACTCCCTTTGTTCATCCGCAGATCCTATTTGGGCTATCGTTTTGTAATCAAACGCCTTCCCCCCTTTTCCTCTAGGATTATAGCTGCCTATTGTTCTATTTTTCACAACTGGCGTTTTACTCCCAACAGAATTCCAATTTTATCTATCATTTCTGTTCGTCTTGCCAATTTTTCTCCCTATATTTTCTCCTATGATAAATCTCCGTACTTTTCTCTTAATTATTTCAGTCTCTTACATTCTCCTCACGTATTTCATTTGTCAAGTTCTGCCAAATTCCTTCCTCACTCTATAGTTAGATCTGAATTTCACGTGGTTGTAAGCTCTTTATATCCCAATCATTTCGTTATTTTTACTGATGGTTCTAAGAGGGCTGATGGGGTTGGTGCCCTTTTTGTTTTTCCTTCTCACAACACTTCCTTCCTGCTGTTCTACATTTACTTCGCTGCCATACTTCGTGCAATTCTTTTTATCTCTTCCTCTTCTATCTTCTCGGATAAATTTCTTTTAATAGCTGACTCTGAAAGTGTTTTGAAGGCGATTTATTCTCTCTTACCATTGTCCTCTTTTGAACCTTTCATTCTTCTTATTCGCAATCTAATTCACGAATTATTCCTGTTCCGTTCTATCCAAATAGATCTCTTGGCCATGCTGGAATTGGAAGTAATGAGAGGGCTGATTTCTTGACTCGCTCAGGAATTTCCGATGGACATCCTCTTCATAAATTTCCTGTTCACGATATTAATCATATTTCCAAACAGTTTCATCTTAGATTATGGAAGGATATTTATTTTTCCCGTTTCTTCAATCCGAATTCCTTTTATCTTTCCGTCCAGCCCTTACCTTCTCTGACCAGTTGGTTCGACAAGTTTCCTTCTCTTTGTCGTCCCCTGATCACTGCCATATGTCATCTTCGTTTCAGTCATACCTTTCTCCCTTCGTCATTTTGTCGTTTTCCCTTGTCTCTTCTTCGCGGTGTATTCTTCATCCAGAGGATTCCTTTTTTCTGTGTGATATCAATCACGTCTTCTTCGAATGTTCCTCACTCTCTTCAGAATGTTCTCTCTTCTATTCTCGGCTTTTGGATCTTGGTCTTCCTGCTCCATACAATGACTCTTATGTTCTCTCATTTCCTTCCTTGTCAGTTGTTCCTATTCTAGCTTCTTTCATTCATTCAATCTCGCAAAAGATTGAAATCTAATATGTTATTCTCCTTTTGAACTATTACTTAGATTCCTTGGCTGATTGGGCTGTTGCTCTCCGTTGGCGTACCCATAAAAAAAAAAGAAAAGAAATCTTTTTTTTCTTAAAAAAAAAAAAAGTTCTGATTTTTGGAATTTACATTTAAGAGGGCGTTAATTGTTACCGCAGGGACGGATGTTAATATTTTTTTGTAACGAATTTCTTTTTTTTTTGTTGGTCGACATAGATTGATGATCTTACGTATTTTAGACATCATTTCTTTATAAATTAGTTAAAATTATTCGATCATTCTACAGATCGTACTGATTTGTGATCAGCCGATTGCCGATGACTGCGTGTTTTTTTCTTGTCTTGATGATCGTCCAGGTTTCTTATAACGAGTACATATCAGAGACTGTACTTTGGTTTTTCTTACCTTTTTCGATATTTTATTTTATTTCATTATTACCGTTTTCGCTAAATGTTATTTAATTCATGCTAATTAAACTTATTTTTCCAACAATGTCCCAAATCATTCTGATATTTTTTTTTTTCTTTAGACAACATGCTTATTATGTTATTACTTCAAGTCCGCAGTTTCTTTTAATCTATCAATTTTCCCGATATGTTTTACACACGTTTCGTATTACTTTGGCTAAAGGTTCGCGTTTAAGTAATTTTCCTGTCATTAAACAAATATACCAACATTCGTTCCATTATCAATTCGCTGTTTGGAATAATCTAAAATTCGGTCTGCCAATGCTTGGCACGTTCAAATTCCGCAGATTACATGTTCTTGTCTATCTTCATTGTGTCTTGTTTCCGCCACATAACGAAGAACCTTTCTATTGAAATTTTTCACAATTCTCAAATGACACAATCAAACGTTACTGTTAGAGAAGTTTTCTGTTACCTAAAGAGGAGTTTGTTCTTTTATTTTCATCTTTCCGATCTTCGTCTTTCTACTCCTTATAATGACTCTTATGTTCCCTCATTTCCTTCCTTATTAGTTGTTCCTATTCTAGCTTTTTTCATTCATTCCATCTTGCACTAGACTAAAATCTAATATGCTATGATCTTTTTGAGCCGTTATTTAGATTTCTCGGTTGATTGGGCTGTTGCTCTTCGTTAGCGTACCCATTTTCTTTTTTTTTAAAGAAAAAAATTATTGGTTTTAAAGATATTGAAGTATTTTGCTTCCTCTTTTTAAAAATCAGCTTAATCTCCACGAGATCATTTTTGTATTGATTACTATATTGTTAGTATTACTTTGCTTGCAACTGGAATCAGTGACTTTTAGGTTTAACCCGTGTAATAATAGTGGGAAACATGACTTTTTTTAAAATTATAGACTTGACAAAAATTGTAATTTCTAAATTTTGCTACATAATATTCGTTCATTCAAACATAATTTTGGATATTTTGCTTGTACCGGTACCACGCACTGTATAGCTTTGTTCAGTTTTAAGTACCTAGAAGTTTCTTCAGTTTTCGTTCCCGTCACATTCGCCCTCTGTTTCTTCTTGCGATGTTGCTTCATTTTGAACTTGCCACTTTTTTTTCTTCTAGTTTAGACTTCGGCCTACTCGTCCTGTTTCCGCAATTTCTTTTTTTTTTACTTGTAAATCTGGCTGGGCTATTGCGGCGCCTAAACAATGTAGAAGTTACATTAGACGATACAAAATTCAAAACCATTCGAACACAGTCCGGATGATTTAACAAAAGAGACAGACAGTGGAGTAGGGTATTGAAGCATTGAGAGTATGCTGGCATCATTTAAGCAAATGCTCTATCGCCGTCAAGACCGTGAGTCCACAAAGCGGCAGGAAGATGGAGGAGGAGTACCCTCAAAGACGTAACTGTAAGACAATGCCGTGTGTCCCAACCACAATTTCGGTGGAATTTAGAATTCTCTAGGCGAGATAGTGAGCGGTGGATACCACGGATCGGTGCTAAACTTCGTGGACCTAAGACAGGTCGTTTGATCCGTCCACAGTTTACTCTCTTCATTCTTCGGAAAAGTGCATTTCGAAAACGGATGGTCCCAATTGAGGCATTGCATCATGAAACAGCATCGGGCTAGATAATGTTGCCCTAGTAGCCAAGTTATCCTGTTCGTTGTCTGGAACCCTAGCATGATCAGGAACTATCCATAAGAATGTAACGTACACATAAAATAGGGAAAGCTAATATATCACGTCTTTTAACATGTATCGTTCCTAAATTCGTTCATCACTAGGTGACTTATTCATTTACTTGTTTTTGAATTTCATCGTGTTAGTGATTGGTCCTTTTTTTTCCCTTTCCTGCGGTATTAGGTACTAATTTATTCATATGAGTATTTAATCACCGCGACGGCTTTACCCATTCTCTTCTTCTACGTTTTTAACTGTTTTGTTTCTTCCGTAAACCGTCGTTGCACGCACGGGGCTAATTTATATTTCTCTTCAATTTCACTGAATTACAAAAACTCTTAATCGATTCAACACTTCGAATTTGGCATATTCTTCAGATTCAAATTGGCTCGATTAGTCTATTAAAGCGTTTTCTGCTTCTCATTAAAGCGCGATATTTTTCATATTTAGCAATTTTTTAGTTTTGCAGTAAATTACTGTCCGAAAATACTGCAAGTTTAAGAGGGATAGCGATCGATAAAAATTCAATGATAATGTTACGGTGATTTATCGAAAAGACGTACGGCTGTGAGCGCTACAATTTTAAATATTCTTAAATAACTTAGCCTTCGATTTTCATATTTTGTTTTAGACTCTTTCGAAAAGAAATCATTTTACATCCAGACTTTATGATTCTTTTAATCGGAGAAATTCTACAATCGGTTCTCGCCGATTTCTTAAGCATAAACGTCGGATTGAACCAGAGGATATGCAAATTTTTTTCGTAGTTCCTCATACAAGAGGGAAAATAAAAGATGGAAGCGTGTTAGATTTTCCCCCAAAAGGGACAGTGCCGTTTAATTTCTTAGCGATATCGCGATGCTACAACCGGGTCGGAGTCTGAAGCAAATATTCGTACCGTCATCTGAAGGATGAGTTGGAATATGAATGCTGTAAAGTTCGATGAAAACTAGACGACTAGTAAAATCCGTTTGGAAAACGGTCTATTCAGCGTTCCGATAATTGAAATTGGAATCTAGTCGACAATTTCTCGCATAGTACAGATATTTAGAGTTTTCTTTGATTTCCCTGACCACTGAAACTTCCTTATTTCTCCATTTTCCTTGTCACCTTTCACAATTGGCCCGCTGCTGTATATTCATTAAGTCTTTTACGAATGCTCTTCCTCCTTTATACCATATTTTCAATTTCTATTATATGATTTTTTCACGCCGTACAATGTTTTCTATGTTTTATTTTCATTTCAACAATTTTCCCTCATTCCCTTTAAATATTTACAGAATTATATTCGAGCGAAGTTGATTATCCCGGGGTCACTAGACCAACAGACAGATAAGAAAGATAAACCGTAATAAATACATTTGCTTGTGAAAATTTTTCAGTCACGTTTATTACTCTTTAGTCTAATCCATAATATGAAATAAAACTTATATAATATCCGAAATAGCTAAAATTGTGGAACTCTATGTAGGAAAGCATTTAAGAGAATATATGGAAAACAATGATTATTTGTACAAAAACCAGTTCGGTTTTAGGAAAAATAAATCTACAATTTCATTACTTAGAACAATGGTAAAACAGGTAAACGAAGGGTTAGCTAAGGGAGAACAGTTTTTAATAGCTTTTATCGACTTAACCAAAGCCTTCGATGTAGTAAATCATAAGAAGTTAATCTCTGACCTAGACGGATTTGGCATAAAGCAAGCTCAAAAGAAATGGTTTATAGACTATATAACAAATAGAGCAAGTATGGTTAAGATTAATGGAAAATTAAGTTCCAAAGTAAATTTAAAATATGGCGTAGGTCAGGGGACAGTTTTATCTCCATTACTTTTTCTAATTTATACGAACTCTTTAATAGAATACATTAAGAACTCCAACGTTTTCGCATATGCAGATGACATAGCTCTGGTTATAAGTCATAAGGATATTAAAATCGCCGAAAAACTTCTGCAAGAAGATGTTGATATTTTAGGAAAATGGGCCCACGATAGAGCTTTAATTATAAATGGTGTGAAGTCGAGAATCATGTATATAAGAACCCCAAGCAGGTATAGGAAATACGATCCAAAAATTATACTTCATTCAATTCAGTGTTTACATATGAACGATATAAATACGCAAAGCTGCTCTTGTGACCCTTTAGAAACTGTTAATAAATATAAATATCTTGGGCTGACATTAGATCAAACACTAAATTGGAAAAATCATATTGAAGAAATATCGAATAAAACAAGGCAAGCTATTCCGGCACTTTTCAGACTCAAACTAATGCTGCCTTATAAGACAGTACGAATGTTCTTTGAAGCGGTAATCATGGCCAGAATTAGGTATGGCATACAGGTGTGGGGAGAAGCAAAGGAAGGAGAAATGAAGAAAATAAACAAATTACAGCGTAGGTGTTTGAAAATAATTCTGCCTCGCTGTGTGGCAGGTAAAAATGGCGCTTCATGGTGGAAGGAAAACAAAGAGTTATCACCGAAAATGATGTACTATTATCATAGATTGTATGAATACAAAACTCAAAGGACACTTTTACCTAGTATAAATAGAGAACGGGCAACGAGAAGTTCTAAAAGTACGTACTTTATGTGGCCGAAAGGCATAAACAGTAAAATCGATAATGTTGATGAGTTGGTACTGATGAAACTAGTAGACGCTATACCACGTGATATACTTGACGAATTGAAAATAGGGCTGTGGAAGAATAAAGTTAAATTGTGGTTGATAGAATGGTGCACGCAGTAGGCGAATCAATTCCAAATGTTAAAAACACGTAATTTCCCACTTCAAATGCGGGATCCTTCCCGATTAAAACCTTTTTATTCGTTATACTCCTTTATACTCCTTTATCCGTTATCATGTTAATAGTTAAGTTTCAAATTCTGAGGAAAACGGGATCTATGTACCAAATAACTTGCGTACAAGAAGCTTTTTCAATTCAAAATATACGTAAACCTAATAACCCATTATCAATGTATTCCCCGTCGGAATAGGCGTTACGTTAATACCGTTAGATGTAAATATGTAACTTTATATCAATGTACTATAGAAACATTTGTATATTTTAAGTAACTTTGTTAATAAACGTTGATAGGCTGATTGGGCACTCGCACTACGGGCAGCATTGCTCAGCGAGACCCTCAACTTATTTATAATAAAAAAAAAAAAAAAAAAAAGCCAGCAGGTAGATATAGTTTGTTTCCTCATATCGTGAAGAAGGATAGAATAAAATTTTTAACAGTTCAGTTAGAAAGAGCGAGCAAAATTTAGCAGTTTCGGGTCTCAGATACACTGAGAAAATCCTTATTCAGGGCAAATTAAAGTCTAAAACAGAGAACATTCCGTGTCAATCGCCGTAGTAGCTTATCCCCGTAGAAAGATAGCGACATCCGATTAAAGGAATAATTATCCAATGTGCAACTATTATTTTTTGCTCTGTCGTCGGCCATATAGAGGTCGAAATTCAGCCAGGACAATGTACACTTACCGTTCACAAGGTATGCAGAGAAGTCGGAATTCGGCTAAATAGACACGCTGATGGAGTATTTGGTGGTATCGCTTATGCAAAACCGTAAAAAGAAAATTTGGTATCCGTAGGGCGTTTAAAATTCGTGAAGTAAATTAATTAAATGTAAGCGCGCTGAAGTGTGTGTAACATATCCCAAGGGAGACAATATTTCAAGTTAATAACGTCAGTTCTATAAAACAGCGTGGTTTAGAGGAAAACACCTCGATAGGGATTACACGACTACAATGGTAGGACTGCGGATATGGCCGGGTACCGGAACATCTGGCCAAAATATAGTAACAGGAAACATTTGCCTTTCATGTAGATTCGAAGGATTAATAAATCATATGAGCGGGTAGTGCGATTACAATAGAGTTGGTAGATTTAACCTCGAGGAAGAGGTATTGAAGGAATGGAATACTCTGCCAGTAACGGTAAAATTTCGGGTTTGATCACGGGCCGCGATAGAAACTAGTACGAAAAATTAAATGAAATTCTCGCTATTTCACGTGGAAGGCAATGACAAATCATATGCGCGCTAGTTAGTATACAGCAGATTCGCGGGACTGAATTTCTGTATCGATAAATCAAACAATCACAATATCAATTCCGAATGTAGTCATGCGTGTATGCTCACATTGCATATAACAATTGCTATGAACACTATGCCTATGTCTGTACAGCTAGAATGAACGAATAGGTAGCCGCCGACGTTCGAGAATTAAGAGTATGGCACTAGACGATGATGAATGGTAAGCCGAATTATTTCCAATTCCTGCTCTTATTTAAGCGGATTATTGTATGAATTTATCAAGATCGATCAATATTAACTTAAAAGATTAAACTGGTCATAAGAAAGAAAAAAAACTGAAAATAACGACGCGGTACGAGGTTGGAAGTTGAACGAATTCGATCCTGGGAGTGTAATACCCTGATCATTTAAATGTCCCGAGGAGCGTGAGAGTGGATGGGTTTTTATGTATTTGCTTACGATGAAA
This sequence comes from Icerya purchasi, assembly GCA_039619475.1. Taxonomy (NCBI): domain Eukaryota; kingdom Metazoa; phylum Arthropoda; class Insecta; order Hemiptera; family Monophlebidae; genus Icerya; species Icerya purchasi. The sequence goes on from CM077116.1 coordinate 80,649,492, forward strand.
TGAATGTACGTGATAATCAGTCCTAACGACTGACAATGCTTATGTCTGATAGACCGATTTAAATGCTAAACATCACGATTATCAATAAGAGTAATAATTTCGTAAGAAATATGCCTTAGAAAATTCGCTATATCAAATATTATAAAGTATGGCGAGGAAATAAACACGATTGTTTTGTGTCATTAAGAGATCGATTTCCCTTATCTTAATTGTTTTCTTATTTCCTCTACAATTCGTCTCCCCGCTTAAATAATTCCTTCAGTTTTTTTTTCGATTTACTATCCATCATATTTTCTTTGAATGTTTGTTTCTCTCGTAGCAACGCTCTCTTCTGTAAATTCCTGTGACCTTCCTATCTCAATGCTGCTTATCTTACATATTTTACTTCCTCCTTCGGTTTGACTGAATTTTTTTTCTCCATTTCCACTTATTAATCTTTACTCATCGTTAACTTTTAATTGCTACGTCACAGCACTTGGCTTACACATTTGAAGGGGAAAAAAAATCACTGACATTCGTACCGAAACTTTTTTTTTTTTTTTTTTCGTACTGAGAACTATCTTACCGGATACATTTACCAGCTAATATTTTGTAGCGCTGATGATATTTGTAAGATACGATCATGTTTGACAGGAAAAAGTAAAAAATAACGTTTGCATTATACGAACCCAGAATTATGCTTTTATACATTTATATCTCCAAGTAGATAGAATTTTTGAGATACATTCGCGGATGATCTGTGCTGCCTATATTGTAAGATACTAGGGGATGGGGGGGGGGCGTATTATATGCTTTCACATCGGTTTCATATTTTTTAATAGTAATCGATTTCATTTATTACGGATATTTCTGACGAGATGCATTTATCAAAGAAATTTTGTGGCCCTTTTTTTTACAATCTATTCGCTAAATGCAAATTATAATTTTTTTTTTGCGCATCCATTTTATACTCGTACACCTTAGTTTATTTAAAAATGCCGCAGTTTTCGGTGTAGCTGCACAATAGGTTCTTGTGGTACGCCAGCTGTGCTTATTCGCTGAGGATTTTTTTTTCTTCTGCTTACGGCTCGGACTGTCATTCATTTAGCCATTCCTATAATACTTTGGTAATTATATAAATATATTACTATTACAAAAAAACGAACTATCACTAAAAGTGTACTATGGCCAGAACAACAATAAATACTATACGGAGGGAAGATTTATTTTTCATAAAACGTTTTTCTGTTGCAATCTGTCGCAGCCGAATAGCGAGTGATTAATGATATTGATAAAAGTTGACTGAATGCGATTACCTTCAACGGAATTCGCGGAATTTAATGCCACACGGAGTTGATCCATATACGCAATCTACAGACCACAGCGACATACCTGCGAATAAGACGACCGGGAATGGACACGGTGGAATATTACAGTACGAAGGAAACGAAGATTGGATAGAACAATATCATAATGTCTATGCCCCATTCCTGTAAGCCAATCCTTTAAGGTACTGGTTTGAATTTCCTGATGTAAGTCTGCGGGAAAGAATAAAAGGGAACACACAACTTCATCCGAAGCAGTGCTTTTAGTAGCGATATCAACACTTAGTCTAAACCCGCGATGACTTGGGATGCAACAAAAGTTTAAACAAGTTTTGCTATTAAAAGTTTGAAGATATTTAGTCTTAATGCTGTAGACAAACGGGTGACTATTTATAATTAGAAGAGCTATATGGTCTAGTTCAAATAGGCTATTGGAAAAAATTGCGATTTATTGTTTAAGAACACCCGGAATGAAATAAAAAGCCTTAAATCGATAGCCAATAGCTCTCAACGGTAAAAACAGATGCCTCCGAAAATAGTTTAAATTTTTGAAGTGTGATGTTAGATACAATGAAAGCAGAACTGGTGAGGGTCATTAGGACCTGCGAACTTGCCACCATCTGCAAAAAATTCTTTAATACTGACTGGGTACTTGTTAATAAAATTATTGAACCACGGTTCAGACATCGATAGATTTGTATTTTTGATTTTCATCAGTCACGTAGCATCAATATATTTATCCTTATACTATATTAATAGAACAAGGAACAGAAAGATGGAACCTTAAGGATGAAAGTGGGACTTGATGATGGACCGAAATTCTTTTTGCTAATAATCATAGCTTAGAAAAAACAAATCTCCAATATATCTCTGAGCTGTTGTAATGAATATGGGAATCGATAATTACAGTATTTGAGCAAATATCGATCAGTAAGAATATAGGGAATGGAGATGTTCTATTATTGAGAAGCTGTCAGAGAAGACTATTTCCAGTGATAATAGGTAGACAATTTCTCTGAAAAAATGTTTTTTAGCATGTCTTATTTTATGTTCATTTAATACTTTTTGTTTTTGTTTATAATTTTTCATTGCTTTCATTGACTACTAATTAGGGTACACAGATACATGGACGCTCTGGGATTATAAGGTATATGCGGGTATACAGAAAAAATTTTGAACTGATCATTTAAATCATGAAGACGATCATAAACTGGCCAGAAGGGCAAGCTGAACTGATTAAAAAAAAAAAAAAGTTAACACTGTTGACTAATATTATAGAGAAAATAATTCCGAAATACGTTGGTTGGCTTCTTCAATTTCGTGCATTATTAGTTATTGTAAAATGTTTTAACAGGTAATCGGTAGACGTGAAAAGCATCACCAAAAATTATTTCATGTTATAATTTCGTCAATGAAATTGATCGTTAAAACTACTTTAACATTGATTCTGCACTTCGAAGTACTTTAATAGTATGGAAACAGAATTTAGATATGAATTCACGTGCCATATACAACCACCTAGGCCAAGGACGCGTGAAGTTTTACGATTTAAATTTGGATAAACAGAACGCTCGACTTCCCGAAGAGGAGCAGAGGTTGAAGGACAAAAGCAGTTTTCATAGCATTGTTCAATGTGGGAAATTTACTTTCAGAAAAAATTATAAGATCAACGAAATTCGTTTCAAAAAGAGCCCACAGCGTTCCGTGACAAAAGCGAAAATCTAGAACCGAACAACATGTGTCATCTTCGTTTAACACCGTTCGTTCTCATGTGCCATCAGGTGAGATGTTATTGAAAAAATAATTCGATCCGAACTAAAAAATATAAAGAAAAAAAGCAATTGATTTTCTCTGTCATTGAAGGGTAAATAAACTGAAAAAATAATTGTACTGGTCGGTACAGCAAAAAAAGAAAGAAAGAGAAATGAAAAAATGTGGAATGGATGCGACGTTATTAGAAAAAATCGCATCTTCCATTTGAAAACGTAATTTAGAATGGTCGTAGGGTAACAATGGAGGAATCAGAAGGAGGAGAACTGTTGACACTAGACGTTATCCGTTTACAAAAAACATTTCACTCTTACCATTGATTGTCGCTAACTGAGAAGCGTCTAGTAGAGAATACTGTAAACCGAACAAGTTTGTACGTGTGAACATTGTAGTAGTTCATCTTTTTATTTCCCTTTACTTTCACATCGAGAAGAGCAAACATATCATACGTGCTCAATCGAAGGTAAGTTCAGGTTAAAAAAGACGCACAATCAAACGAACTAGTTCTTTCAGTGGTTGATTAATATGTTCTAGAGAATTGTCGAAATTTTCTTTACGGACGAGTGTGCAGGAAAAGCAACGAAAAGAAGAAAGAACTTGCGGTTTGCAGGGCTAGAATTTTACAAAATTACGAAATCCGCAACAAAAGCTTTTTTCATTTTTTATATGTTCTAAAAGTTTAGGTTGTCAATATTGTGGCAAAATTTTAAACGAAAGCGTTAAAATAGAAAAAAAATAGTACTTGTATATATTGCGGTTTTTTGATTCTTTGTTTAATTAAATTTTCTTTTCTTTAACTTTAATAATTTTTAATATCTGATTACCGGTATCGTTTGGAGGGTAAAATAGATACCAGTTATAAACTGGAAGCCTCGAAGTTGTAAAAACGTAAATAAAACGTTAAAATGTGCTAACATTTATATGTTCGATACATTCATGTGTTTATAAATTTACAACAATGTAGTCGGATATCTCGGTACAGAGAAAATGATAAATGTTTGCACAGCGTTGAATTAATCACGTAAAATTTCATTATTCGAGTTTTTTTTTTTAATCAACGTTAACCATTCGCTGCAGTATTGCAGGTCTAATCTATTGCGCAATCTTTACTCTTTATTACCTGTAACGAGAAGTAGGAGTCCGTAATCGAGGAATTTGATGCACAAAAAGAAAGGCTACATCCCAGTGGATGATACGAGCACCCTATGTGCGATAATAAACTGCAGCTTTTGCAATATTGACTATAGTATACTAAAATTTCAAACGAATTACGTATTTTATACATAAAAGAAATATATAAAATGAGCGCGCGTATAATCCTATTTTACTCTGCTCTATTGTACACGGAGTAAAATTTAGCCGAACTATTTTTCTAGTCCAAAATAAAATTGTTAAAATTTATTTCTTTTATATTTCGTAAAGTTCTATTTTTCTTTCTTCATTATTATCAATACTCTTTTCTTTGCGCATTTCAAGTTACCGCAAATTGTATGTAACTACGTGGACTACTACAGCAAACGACAATTATTATTAAACTGTAAAAGTAATACCATTGAATTTTACATACAGCATAGTTTGAATAGAACAGGTGAAATGTAAAGAAAGTAAAGAGGCGCATTTAGATTCAAAAGATTAAACGGACTAAGTTGGATTGACATGGATAATATGGTTGAAAGAAAAGGAGTATGGCAGGTTGCGAAAGGTGAAGTTCTGTTGAATATGAATCGAAAGTGCTCGATTCTCAAATGGGTAATGATTGAGAACTTTCGGTGGGACATGGCTTAGTATTAAATTTGACTGTCAAAATGTTTGTTCGAAAGCTCCATGTGACTTGCGCTCCGATTTGGATTTTAGTGGAATAATTTCCATTTCTTTTTTAATTGATGTTGATGGAATGGCATCAGCCGACATTGAATTACACATTAACTCATCGTTTTCAAACACTGCAGCATGACTAGAGACGCGTAAGAATAAAATCTGTCAATTCTGTTTTGATAGGTTAAACAATGTGTGTCGAATCTTGTTTGGGCTATAAGCTAGATATTAAAACTTATTCCGCTGTTTTATTAGAATAGTCGTCTTCAATAACAGAAATCCTTGTCCATCTTGAAATGTTTATCCAACCACAAGTACAATATAGATCCAAAATTTTTGTTATCAGTATACAAAGCCCTTATCTTAAGTAAACTAGTTGTCAGGTGTATTCTTCTGCTAATAAAACTCTTCTGAAATCTATCGATCCTATCCATAATACTTCTTTACGTATCATACTTGGGGCGCACCGGACTTTTCCTTCGTTGGACGTTTGTGCTTTGGAGGGCCTTCCTCCTTTATCTACTATTCGCGATTATCTCACCTTTCGAGATTCTTTTTGTTATTTCTTACCAGATAAATTTTCCACCGGTAACTCCCAAATCCTATTCCCATCTTTTCCTGGCGATCCATTGGTCAAGGCTTTAATTTTTCTTTCTAAGGTAGGCATAAATTGGAGCGACCATCATGTTAATCTGACTACTATAGCTCCCTGGAATCATGTCTCAACATCTATAAACATATCCTTAGCAGATTCCTTAATAATATCTAACCTTTCTATACCCATATCTCAAGTAGTATTAAACAAACTCGCCTCCTTCCCTAACTACATTCACATGTACACAGACGCAGCTAAAGCGAGTTCTACTAATTCTCCTTTACCAACTGCATGCACTTATGAAATTGGAGGTGTAATGTACACCGAGCGCCTAAACGACTACTGCTCTACTTTAGAGGCAGAAATGTTTGGGATCCTTCTTTGTCTTGAGACATATTCTTCAAGCCCACCGTCTCAAAATGCCCTTCTTATTACCGACTCACCTCAATCTATCAAAGCTATCCAGAACCCAGACAGTTGCAACTCTACTAATTAAAATAAAAAACCTCCTATTCCAACTTTCACGATCTGAGGTGTATTGTGACATTCTTATGGGTCCCTGGCCATGTTGGGGTTCCCGGCAATGAGCGGGTTGACTTGGCTGCTAAGGCAACTCTATCCAGACGCTGTACTGCCTCGATTAGGGTCATCAGTATTTCTGATGCATTTTGCTGAAGAGTGGAGCAAACTATGGCCAGAATAAACGACCCGGCTCAGGTCCATAAAGTCAAACACCGACCCATGGTGGCCGCTGTTCCCTGTCTCACGTAGGGATTTCTCGATCCTATCGAGATTGCGTCTGGGGCACACTGCACTGTCACACAATTACGTCTTTGAAGGAGCTTCCCCTCCGTACACCTGCCCCCTGTGCGGGTTTATGGCCTCGCCAACCGTAGAGTATCTGCTGAAATGGTGCCGGCATACTTCCCGTACTTCTACTTATACCTCACCCCACCGTCTGTTGTCGAACTATCCGGATTGTGTTCGAGCAGTGTTGAGTTTTGCAGCATCGAACAGACTGCACTGCCTTCTGTAATTTCCAGTGAGTCTAGGTGCCGTAATAGCCCAGGTAGTTACACACGGCGCCTAGATTTATATTTGTAACTTTATTAAAAAAAAAAAATAATAATAACATTCCACAGTTGTTTGACTTTCATTATTCCATCGACATCTTCATTCTCGAAGTCACAGCTAAGTACGGAAAATGAGTTGCCTGTTGTTCCATTGTAATTTGTTTGAGACACAATAGAATTCGCTTTTGCGCTTTTATGGACACAAGTTAAATTTACGTTTTCGCGGACCCGTTTTTTTCTTTATTTATTTTTTTTTTGGCCACTAGAAAGACGTTGGCAGCCTCAATTTCTGAATACCATTCAGGATGATTCAGCACTGATTTCAGCTAGTGCGTTGTTGTAGATGTCGTTGGTGGGTTGACCCTATTTAGGAAAATTCTCAGTGCGTCATACGGTTGGAGTTTTTTATGATGTTATTGGTTGACTCTTATGGTAGTTTCGTGATTGGTGGGTTTTATTGGTGGAAAGTTTTTATTGGCAGTTCGTTCGTAAGGTAATTCGGTTGTACTTTGTGTGTTATCGGAGCAAGTCGGTGTTATCTAATAGTTTGTTCGTTTAGTTTCGGTTGATAAATTCTTCTCCATCTTACACTACACAATTACACACACATAGGCAGCCTTGGTATAATCTGCCCTTTTTATCTTATTCTCTGTGCTACCTGTCTTTCCTTCCCATCTGATGGACGATCCAAATCATCCACTTGACCCGGGAGGGGGAAACGTTGTGTTTCGTTCGGTAGCACTAGTTGGGTTGACGACGGTACTCTTAATTAGGCCTCGACTATCAGAACATTGAGATGGACAATGATAGCACTAGTTCAATTAACTCGGTAAGGCAATTTAACGCAAACGCCGTAGTGAATTCATCCCCACTTCGGGAATCTGATAAAGCAATTTGCATGCGTTTACTAATAATAGAATCTCGGACAATAGTACTAATAACGGCAATAGGAAAAATGATAAGAATAATAGCGTGTTCAATAACAATAACGAGGTAAATACCAATTTGATTTACAGAAACTATAGCGAGAATGATAATAAATAATAATAATAATAATAATGATAACAATAATAATAATAATAATAATAATAGAATCTATAAAAACAAGTATAACACTTTTATTAGTAATAGTGATAATATTAAGAACTTTAAAGTGTTTGTTGAAAAAACGTATAATAACAACTTAGGTCAAGTCATTATCGTTTATCCATTGGTGCACTTAAAGTCGTCGAAATTTTAAGAGTTGCTAATCTCCGCAAGGACATCACCAGGGAAATCAAAAAAGTCGGACGGAATCGAGCAATTATTCATATATTCCTGCTTACCTATTATCCAGATGTGGTGTTATAAAAGAAGTGGATACGGATTACACGGAGGAACAACTGATGGAAATGATCGACTGTAACCCGTATGTAATAAACTACATCAAGAGATTTAATCGTGGACAAAGAAGTCAAGTATGTTCCTAACGCTTCAGTCCTGATATCGTTCAAAGGACAGAGTTTGCCATCCTATATTGTTATGTGGAATGTGAGATTAATTTTTTTTTTTTTTTTTTTTGAGCATGTCAGCTAAGGACGTTACTCAATTCAACGGTATGATAGTATTAATAATTATAAAGGAAAAATGTTACAAATGGAACATACGAAAGAAGCTAACAAAGGAATAACCAAGGGAGACGGAAAAGAAAGGATGCTGTGAGCACTGTAGGGCGTAGGGAGGCCAAGACGCAAAAGACCGGAATACAGTATCGCGCGTTCTGAAGAAATGGAAGGACATTCAAGTAAAATGTGGTTCGCATCACAAACGAAGTTTGCTTGCGAACCATTCGTTAGGAGAATGAAGCAGTGCTACTGCTGCTTAAGGTATGGACATGTAATTGCAAAAGTAGTCCAAGGTAAAGACCATACCGGGGAACAATGTAACAGCCAGACAGCATCGTATTTATTTTGCGTCGATCTTCATAAATTCACCAATCATCCAGTTTGTCCGGAGAAGATACGTCAAATAAACATTGGCTTCACGCGATCTAAGCTTCCAAGAGGCTTTCTTGGAAATATCCAAAATCTATATACAGAGCCAGGTAGTTTCGAACAGAGTTAGTAACAGATTTATTCTGCTGACAGATTACAACGAATATCCGGAGATTTTGTGGATAATGATGTATACAATATTCTAGCGTACAAACCGCCTCCTATATCAAAGAAAACAGGCTTCTTTGATAAAAATTTAAGAGATCGAAGTCCTTTCTTTCATCAGATGAAGAAAAAAGAAGTCTAGGACGGAAACATATTTTTAAGAGAACAACCTTCGAAAACCCAAATGTAAAGTCATCTTACGTAGACAATCGATCACACAATAAGACGTTCATGAATCAATTGTTGAAATCCGCTAATCCAGAAATGAATGATCGAGCCCAAAAATCAAAGCAATTGTCTACTAAAAATAATTCAATTAATATTACTAAAAAAATCGTAGATATCAATCAAAAAAATAAAAGCACTAAAGATAATAAAACTAATATAAGTAAAAAGTAATATTCAATTCTGCTTTTTTCGATTATTATTATACTATATTTACTTAGTATTATATGTATATGTCGTTTTTTTTTGTGTGTACATATATTATTATTATGCTTTATGATTTCTTTATCTACTTCTAAATATGCTGAAAGTACTACAGTGGAATTCGAGAAGTGTTCTCTCGAATAAAGGTGATTTAGAAATATTTCTGGCAACACATGATATAGATATTGTGCTTTTAGCGGAGACTTGGTTATCGCGAGTAAAAACCTTTAACATCAACAACTACAACTTCTATCGGGATGATAAGGAGGATGGATTACTTTCTATGGACTTAACGGAGTGTAATAATAATACAAGATCAAACGCCGTTTGTGTTTACGTTAACTATAAACAGTTCAAAGGGAATTTTATCTCGTATTAATCTCCTCCGGGGCATGATATTGGTTCGACATTTATTCTCAATTAATTAAACAGTCTAGGCAACATACCCACTGTCTTCGCCGGCGATTTCAGTGCGCTAAACTCCCTAAGGGGCTGCAATCGAAATGACACGAAGGCTGAAGAAATTTTAAAAACTATTACCAATTCTTAGCTTTGTTTGATGAATAATGGGTTTTTTACTAGAATAGATAGTCCCGTTCATAACCGCAATCCAGTAGATTTAACATTAGTGTTTCATCCGACCTCTATCTTAACTGCTCATGGATGGTCGCTCCCCTGTTTCTGGGAAGCGAAAGTATGCAGATTGGGTCAAATTTAGAGATCATAATTCTGCGCCTCTTGCTCGCCCATTTGAGGGGAAGAAATCTCCTTCTCCTTAATGGAAAGAAGACTGTAGAAGTAAAATTAATGAGCGTAATGCTGCTCTGCGTTGATTTCGAATGGATGGCTCAATGAACGCATACTTGAACTACAGAAGGATTTTAGCTGAAACACGTAGAATTTTGAAGAGAGCTAAGAGGACTCTTGGGAAAATTATTGTGCGAAGTTCAATAGAAACACTCCCTTGAAAGAAATTTGGCCGTTGGCCAGGAGATTTAAAAACAAAAACTATCATTCTAAAGATGCTGCAGACATCGCTCGATTCAAAGACTTTACAGATAGAGTTGCCCCTCCTTACGTCCCCACTGTAAATGGAATACCTGATCCTACAATCCTCCCGCTTACCTTCCACTTTTTGTCTAGCCCTGTTAGTTATAATGAGTTATTCCTGCCTGTAAGAAATAAAAAAGATTCTTTTTTTGATTTAGATGGCATAATATACTCTGTCCTAATCAATCTACATATCTACTGAATATATTTAATGGTTTTTTACACGAACGGGCCGCAATGGTCGAAATTCCTAATAGTTGCTATTCCCAAAGCCGGCAGACCTTCTAATAAAGCACCATCGTACAGACTGATTGTGCTGGCTTCTTGTTTTAGAAAATGTTTCGAGATTGTGTTCAAGAGAAGACTCACGTGGTGGACTGAAAATAATAATATTTTTCCGCACGATCTATTTGATTTCAGATCTGGCTTAGCAACTATCAATTGCGCATCGCCCATTTACTTAATGACATCTACCTCTCCTTTTTAAACAAACAGTTTTTAGTTGCCACCTTCTTGGATATAGAGGGGGCCTTCGATAATGTATCGATTATCCTATTTTAGTAGAAAGACTAAGAAAATCGGGTATCCCTGATAGTCTTGCCAAATTCATCTGTTCACTCTTGTTTTTCCTTAATCCAGACAAACACGAATTCATTATTAGGCATGCTTACAGGAGACTGGCCCATTTTTTTTGAGCCCATGTTATTTAACTTTTATGTCTTGGCTTTATTTCATACACCGATAACTTACGAACATTGTGTCGTATGCGACGATTTTGTTACCTATAGTATTCATAAGAATGTCTCGTGAAAATCAACTTTGTGTGGCTCGTTGTAACGAAACATTGCATGATATCATTAGGCTTAATTTATCTCCCGCTAAGTCAGTTTTTCCAATTTTTGCAAATAGATTTATCCTTCTTTCGTGACCTTGCAATTCATATCGGTGATGAACCTATTCCCATGGTTATCTCCGTTAAGTATTTATGTATTTAGATATGGAACTTACTCTCGCCATATATTACTACTCCATAAACAAACCTTAAAAATTACTAACTTGCTTAAAAATTCGAGCAATATTGATGGCGCCTTTGATCACTCTTCTTTAGTTAGAAAAAAGCTTTAGAAACTTTTATTTTCCCTTTAAATCCATTTGAAGAGGAATTTGTCTAAAAAAATAAATATCTATTCAACACTATGTCGATATTTTCTTTATTTTTTTTCCCACGAATTACACGATGTAACCAATCTGCTTCAGAACTACCTAAATAATTAATAAGTTGATTTTACATATAGCAATAGCAACCTCTCACGTTGAGCAGGGAGACTACCCGTGCTTAAGCATAATGCGGTATATATTCTACTCGTATATAATTTACTCTTATTGTAGTTGTATAATTTGCAACTTTGGACCACGTACTCGGTAGGACCGAGCTCACCACTCGTACACAAATCCGAGTTCACTACCTACGTTATTTTAGCATTGCTGCCGGTAACTGCATATCGTTCCATATTGTTTTATTCAAGGTAGCTGTATTTTTTCCACATCGTGTTCGAGCATTAATTCGTGATCGGAGCGAGCACCGAGCGCGGAACCTAACGCTAACATTTTTTTAGCCAGTCCGCCGGTTAGGTGTAATTAAACGGCGTTCGTTGTTCGATAGCTTTTAAGCAACGCCCATCATACGCAGTATCGTGTCGTGATTCGAGTATACTTGTGACTTTGTAAGCTTCGGAACGATGACTATTATTAAGCGATATCGATTTAGTGAAATCACGTAAACAGAGTTGCGCGTGTTCTTTGCTACTTATTAACCTTTTTGACTTTGTTAACGCAAATGTCACCTGTTGCTGGCTCGTTAGTTAACAGCTGACACACACACACACACATATATATATATATAATAATAATACTTCTCATCACACAAGCGATGAACACGCCTGACTGAAAAACGAAATGAAGTGAAATTTTCGTCCATCTTCGATTTTCAAATAACACGTTGGAATCTTAGTTGGTTTATTTTTAGCCAGCTTGATATTTAACGCACTCAGTTTTATTAGATCTCGCTGCGGTTTAAAAATATCAGCTTAGTGCGGAGTAAAGTGTTTTTTTGAAATAGAAAATAAAAATAATTTCAGGGCCGATTCAGAAAAATTCTCTCTTGAAGAAATCGCTTGGAACATTTTAAAACGCTTCGTGTTAGTGTATTAAACCAATTTGATTGTGTCGACTACGTATAAAAATGTTCATTTTCAGCACGCTAGAGCAACGGGTTTTTGAACGTTCCAAATAAAATAGCGGTTTTTTATTGTTTTCTTAAATGTTTTTTTTTGATTTTTTTTATTCCACTCTTCTCATTTTACATTCAACTACCTGGTAGATTTTTTAGAAAATTTGTAACACTTTAATAGTGGCAAACGGAATATACGCGGCACGTATAACCTAAGCGGAGTATAAAAGAAGGAATAGAAAATTGACGTACAAGAGAAGTGCCTAAAGAAAAATAAATAGTAAAATAAAAAGGATGAGTGGAAAAGGAAAAAGAATACGTGATAAATGTTGCCAAAGATGTAGAAAAGAAAAGCTGCGTTAAAATTACGTTTAAAAATAACGACATCGCAACCATTCACCGGTAGTTTCAAAACTCTTTCGAGAAATCGTAACGACCGTTCGAGAAGAAAAAAAAATGACAACTGAAAAAAACCCCTCCCGATACTTCCACCGACGTAAAATTTCATTATCGAGAATTTTAAAAAGGGCGCCAATTGGCTCGGGCGGTGAATCTTTCAAGAATGTACGTTTTTATCCGTATAATGAAATTAGCGGAGAAACAACTGAAAGGTGAAAGAATTTGTGAAAGAGTAAAAGCTGATAAACGTAATTATTGATAACTAGCAGCAGAAATGGCCAGGTGAGCGAATAACGAGAATGTTATGCGGAATTTATGAATAGCTGAACAAATACGCTGTCGGCAGATCGCGACTTGCTTTTCGACATGCACAAGATGAGGCGGATTTCGCTGTTTACCTGATAATAAGTAGCTCGGCGGTCTCGTGCCATATTTTACTCTGATAACGTCTATCACGAGTTTACAACCAACAGCGCGGAAATTATTATGCGAGCCAGCCAGCTCCTTATCGCAATATCGCATGCACGTCCTGATCGGCAGCCGATGTTGTTTTCGGTATTATTACTGTTAACGTACAATACTAATCCGATTCGCAGATATCTTTTTCATTAATCCGAAATTATTTACATCTCGCTGGATTATATCGAGTTTAATCCGGTGCGGATTTCATTCACACGCCGGTTTCCGGTAATTAATTGATAGAAATCATCATGGAATTCCGCAAGATGGTAGAACAACTAGAGTTAACTCATACAATCGCAAGACGTGGTTCGGCAGATTTGAAAAATCTTACACAAAGTTTAGCTAAAATCATAGCATTACCCTTAAATCGTATGGGGGGGGGGGGTTCTCGGGGGAATAATGTACGAAGAACTAGCCGCTGTTCAGTACTTTTTAAGCAAAACGCGGAAAAGATTATCGGCCGATAATAACAATATAGTTGCTGAGAAACAATTTGGTTTCAGACCGGGTTACAGTACTACACATGAAATTCTGAGGATCGTCGATCAGGCCATAACTTAAATAAAAAATAAATAGACTTAATTCGACATTGGTGTGACGGGTTAATTTACAAAATATTAAAATACAAAATTTTTAATTGCATTTAAATGAACTAAAAAAAGCCATTTATAAAACTTTTTACGTTTTCATGCTAATGTACAAAAAAAACTTTGTCACCGCAGAGGTACCAAAAGTGTCATACCAGACTCCTTTTCCTTTTCAGTTTGACTTTCCAAACGCCTTTTGCAGATGTCTTACGGTCATCATCATCATTATCTTCAGCTATTTTCAATCCACTGCTGGATGCACTCGAAGTTCTTTCCATTTTTTCTGGTTTGCTGCTTTGCTCGTCCGCAGTCCTTTCGAAACTCATTTATATCGTCTTTTCGACCGTGTTAACGGTCTGTCTCTTTTACATGTTTCGTTTGTCATCCACATTGTCACTGTATTTGCAAGGATTGTCCATTTCTATTTTGATTCTTTTATCGTTTGTACTACATATTTTAGATAGCGCGGTAGCCTAGTGGTTAAGACGCTTGGCTACTAAACCAGAGGACACGGGTTCGAGACTTGTCTCGTTCCAGATCTTAATCACTCTCAAGTTTATACCTAATCTGAAAGAAATCTGGGGAAAAAAACGCGGCCGAGAGATAGGAACTGGCCCCCCTACTCTCATTAGTGCCGTTGAGCATTGGGAACCTTAACTTCACAATCCCTGACGCCCCGTTAAGAGTATATTCCCGTAGTTTCCTTGATCCGTTTATTTCCTTTTTAACCGTCAGAGTTATGCCAGTCATACTTCTTTCAAACACCTCCTCTGTGCTACTCTTAGTCTTTCTTCCACCGCTGCTGCAGTGTTCCATGTTTCACATCCATAGGTCATCACTGGCAGTGCGCATTGATTAAATGTTTTCCTTTGAAGACATACAGGAATCTTTTTATTTTGCAAGATGTTGTTTAGTTTACCACATACTAGGGCAGCCATTTATATCCTTCTTGTTATTTCCTTTTGTAAAATCTATTGTCACTTTTTATAATCTGTACTAAATAATTAAATGATATCATTTCCTGCACCGCCATCTGGTCTGTCGTAATATTACTGTTTTATGAGAAATTGTATAGCCGGTATATATTCTACTATTTGTAAAAGTCTCTCCAGTTGCATTGTCGTCGTCATCATCATCATCATCATGTTGCCATGGTCGCTGTCGAACGTTGGCTAACATACTGGCAATCTTCTATCCAAAACCGTTGGGATCAAGTTGATAACCGACAAATTGAATCAATGCGATAAACATTCCGTAACTAGGTTGTCTTTCTTTTTCCCCGTAGTCACTTGTGATCTTTGCCTGCATTAGCACATGGAGCAGGCTATATTGTTTCGGGTGTCGCGTTAGGGGACTAACATATTGAAGTTTACGATACTCGATTTCTTGTACTATTTCTTTGCCTTTTCTCATGTAATTTAGTACCTCCGAGTTGCTTATCTGTCTAATTTACGCGAAGTTATCTATACGATGCAGCCACATTTTAAAGGCATCCAGTTTTCACTCCACTATTTTTCTAATTATCCAACTTTCAGCGCACCATACAGCAATCATACCAAAAATATTATATAGAATATTATTAGTCTCATTTTCAGATCCAGTTTTATGTTTCTACAAAATAATATTGCTTTTAATTTTATAAATGCACTTCGAACTTTTGCGATTCAAACTGGTAGTGCTGTAAAAGTTTTCGGAAAATGTAAAATTGAAATTAACCCAATTAGAAGCTAGTCACTAGCAGATATCTCACTTCTCTAGATCGGCACCAGGATTACACGGCCAGGTCATGTTACTTAGCTGTAATTCTGGATAACAAATTGATCCTTTTAATGAACACTTAAAACATGCTGAAGTAAAAAAAAACAACAGGCATTGTAACATTTTAGCTAATTTTTCAATCGAATATTTTACTTCAGCAGTTCACTTACTGTTTATAAAAATATCATTCGGCCAATATTAACTTACTCATTTTCGTTTTCATTCTCTAATTTAAAAAAACTTTATCCGCTACAAAATAGGTGCTGTTGTTATATTTTAAAAGTTGTTCATTGCGTCGAAATGAATAATACGTGTAATTATAGTTGCTTTATTTAAAAAATTCTACCCTTAACACAATAAAAAAAAAAAAAAATGTTTCGATCGACGTTCCTACCGTTAAAATTGATCAGTAATATACTACCGATTCTGAGCAACTAATAAGCCATCGTCGAATTAAATATAATATCGTTAGTCAAGGCTGATTCTGTAGACGCTTATCTTTTGTTACGTTATTCTTAAGCATAATTTGTCTGTAATTCCAATTATTTTTTGCAGTTTCCTATTCTAACGTGTAATATGATTTCTTTAATAATATTTAAATGTTCTACATAACATGATTACCGTTATGCGGTCAAGTCTCGTTTGAGCTGGTACGCATTTTATATACTGCGTGTAACTCTCCGTACGTACAGTTTTAATTTTGCCAATCTCTTATGATGGCCATTCTGGAATCAAAATAAATGATCTAGTTGACTTATCAGCTATCTTCCGCTTCCCGCAGGATTCTTTTACCATAGTCGTCTAATTCATCAATATTCCGTCTACAACTACTAATTCCAAATAATAGTGTTTATTACGCCTCCGCATTCCTTAACCTGGATGATTTATTTTACTTATCTAACCTTCTCTTCTTTCTATCCCTGGTTCTTTGACTTCTCCTCCATGTACGCTTTTAACCCTCCCCCCGCGGTATGTTTACGCTTTGGGCAGCTCCCTTCATCACTTTTTCATATTTCTCTCCTATCTTCTCCGTAATGACCCTGATAATTAAATGCTCGTCGCTTTCAGTTGAACAAACTTCTTTCTGATCCTTTCTTTGCATTCCCACTTCCTGCAACTCCATCCTTCTATTATCCAAATTGATTTTTTTTTTCAGCCATCTCTGATCGTACATCCGATTTTTTTCCTCCACTTCTTGGGTCTATGTCCACGTTAACGAACCTCTTAAAAAAAATAAATAAATAGTTTTGGTTTTTTCTATAAAAAAAAACAACAACAACAAACAAACAAAAATTGATATTAATTTAAAACCAAATACAAAATATAACAAAAACAAATTTATATGTATAAAACTACATACTTAGAAACGTTGTCGGCCATATCATCGGCTAAAAATTAATAATACAAATGAAACGAAACAAATTCTATACCCCTGCATAAATGCCATATGATGAAAGGATTCGTACTAGGCGTATTACTAAAAGATGGAGTAGAATTCGACAAACTTTTTATTTCGGCAATAAAATGACTGAAATGGAACTGAGTGGGAGGAAGAATGAATGACAAATAGGCCTTACGAATTACAGACTGGTTAATTTATGAAAAAAAAGAAAAAAGACACGACGCGATCTCGTTCCGTTCGGTTTCCCGAATTACTTCGTCAAACTTTTTTCCTTTAATTACCAGTTCGTAGCAGACTTCGTTGCGGGAAAAGAATTCTAAAAATCCGAATGAATAATTTTCCAAGAGTGAAGTGCCAAAAAACATGATTAGGCGATGATGCGTAAACGTAATTGTGGAAAATTTGCGATTCAATTTACCTAATTCTAACGTCAGCCAAAATTAGGAAAACTTGCGCTATTCGTAGGGTACAAAATAATAAATGAGAGCACTTTTAAATCGAAATTCGAATCTCAACAGGAACGAAACGGCTGGAAAGAAAAAAGGTTCAGCCCGCATTAAGTGTAAAAGAAAATTCTTCTACGGCAGCATTAAACATTTCCGATGAGGTGAAACGGATTAATGGTAGCAGTGGAATGAGTGAGACAAAACTTGGTATAATTCAAGAAAGATAACAACGAAACGAACGGAAAAAACTGTCGCCGAGGAAATCGTTACAAAGCAACAAAGACGTAAAAGGTTATTATTACGTCGAATTGGGCAAGCGGGTTTATTTTTCAAGGAACTAAAAGCGTCAGGAAACGTTGTTATACGTTCACAGTAATTAACTAGGTAAACAAAAGTCGCGCAATTTCGATGAAACATTTATGGGTTTTCAGAACTACAGTCTGGTTTTCGAATGAAGGCGCTACGTTAGAAATAATTTACAATGAATATCATTCAAAAATTCGAAAAAAATATAAAATTAGCATTAAAAAATAATTCTTAACGAAAACGCCATAGTGAACTTTGTACCGAAAAACTAAAAATGCGTTCATTTATTAATTGATTTTTTTTTTCCCGGACGCTGGTATTGATAATCACCTTTTTAATAACGGTGGATATTACGTACAAAAAATACTTAACCTACATTATTCATCCAGAATGCCTAATTCGTAAAGTCCATCCAGCTTCTCTCTATGTGTTATTCTTTCTTTTTTTTTTTTTTGTTTTTACTCCCCTCGGGTTTGCTACCAGAGAGCATTAGCCCAGCAAAATGGAATAGATGTATGGAAAAGAATAGAAACTATATTTTTATTTTGTCGACAATGGAATCAAGGAACACCCCTAGATCAGGAACGACTGAGAGAACAGATATAGAGAAAGAACATAAGAGGCGTTGAAAGGAGCAGGAAGACCAAGCTTAAAAAGATGATAATAAAGTAACTCAGGCTCGCGAGATAAACCAGAACACAAGAAGGGCACGTGATTCGCATCACAAACATACTGGGAATCTTCAGGATCCAATGAACAAAAGGGAGAAGTTATCTGTATTTAGCGACCTATGTAGCAACGGCGGTTTTTGCTCGAACTTAAAGGTTACATAGTTTCTATCTTCTGAGATCTTTTATCCGAGAATTTTGGCCTGTTGATTTTGTCTCTGCAAGTTGACCTACGTGATCGAATTTTTCGTTTTCCAGTGTGTTTCGAGTTTTGATTAAGTTAGTTTTTGATGATGATGGGTTATGCCCGAAAACGTTCCTAAATAAGGTATTTATTTAATTTATTGTTATAAATTATTTTTACCCCCTTATTATATTGTTTGTTATTGAAGTTGGTTTTTATTATACAGTTTATAACAAACAGGCATGTATTCACCTACATTTTCGTAAACTGTTGACAGCCAGTAATAATTCAGTCCTTAATGACTAAGACAAAATCGAAAGTATACATTAATCGAAGGGATTGCCCGATCGATGTTATTTCGATGGTTAAAGTCTTTCCAAGTGATCGTTGAGTTCTTCTTACAAATAACACTGAGAAAAATAACGACGAAACTCTAAAAATCGCCACGGACAACAGTGTTCTCCGAGAATAAATGCGTTTCGCGCGCAATTTAGGTAATAAACGGATGAAATATGTGATGATTTGAAGAAAAAAATAAATTGTACTATTCAGAAGTGAAAAATTTTTACTCAGTAAGGCGAACTATAAAAAACGCTTTTACGTGGATGCTGTTCAGCATAAATCTATTCTGCGAGCTGAAATAAGACAATTGTCTACGCCGAAGTTTACGATGACGATTCTTCATTAAAATCGAATATCAATCTTTCAGAATGTATGAAACTGATAGAGCTCAAAATCCTCGATACGTCTAACATAGCCAGGGTTTCCATTGTTCAGACGCAAAGAAATCGCAGGTAACGACGCAATTTCATACTACGCATATCTTCTGCCAGGCAACCTCTTCGTGTACCATTAATTTTACTTTAATTAATCTCAAAAACGCTTTAATTTAAAATCATTTTTTCTCACGGCTCGAATTGTACTAGGTAAACGTAATGAAAAAGCTACGCCGTTCCGAAGTACCATAAAATCTCGATACTAATTCACTTTAAATAATTTTAAAGTAATTTTAAAATAATTTTAAATATAACATAAAGTCACCTCAGCTGGCCCTTCTTAATACGATTCACAGTTCTGCGAATCTAGAATCGTATTAACTCAGATCATTTTGAGCGAATAAAGTTATATTATCTATTAAACACCCCGTATATTCGTATTTGATATAACGTCGATTTTCTTTTTATTTTATTGTACTTATTTACTTATCTTATTACTAATCTAATCTGTGCTATCATTTATTATGTGAAAATTATCAATTGAACTGCAACTGCTGTTATCAGGCGATCACAGCGCCACTATAATTTCATCATGCATTATTATCACAAAGAAAAGATCGCGTTACATACGAAATAACTACGTGTTCAGTTAGACTGCAACAAAACGGTTCTATTTAAATTTACGTGTTCAGTTAGACTGCAACAAAACGGTTCTATTTAAATATACACCCGCACGAATTCAAGATTGTTGATGATAGAACGCTTAATGTGAAGATGCATAAAATGCAGTCACCTTCTTTTGCCCAAGTGCGGAGCGTAGAGTTGCCCCTCCATAATCTTCAAAGAACAGATTTAGTGCCCAGGAGATATACGTATATATATTTTTTTTTAACTCTTCCTTTTTTTTTTAGATAATTTATTTTTAATTCTCATTTTGAGAGCTCAACACCGTGCATTTCCTACTTAAAATATTATTTCAGGAAGTTCACTTATCCACAGTGGAAAAAAATGATGAATAACTAAAGTTTGGCTCATGCTCCTTGCTATCGGTAGTGAGCCGAGAAAATCTAAAGTAATAACGTCCAGTGGACTTGCACCTTCATAAGAAGCAATGGACCCTCTTGTAGGAGTGTTTTATGAGGTTTTACTTGTTTGCACGTTTCGTAACTTTTTTATTATTGTACAAATTTGTTTTTGAATTTTGGAAAAGTGGTTTTTAATGAGAAAGACGCGGTTACTCAGAATGAGCATATTTTTTGGTGGTAGACCAAGACTGGTAGTTCAACATCACTTCCTGGCACGCATAATAGTCATTCGCAGTCCTTATTCCGATTTCTAAAAATAGTATATCATTATGAATAGTTTTATTTTTTTTAAACATTTTTATTACAGCCCCCCTACACCCACACCCACGCATCATCCTTATCGTCTCTCTGGGAGTTGTATAGGTTTACAAAGATACTATGAATCACAGAATTTGGTGAAAGATAAACCTTCGCAATTGTAGCACAATCTCTATGGCCATTACTAGAAAGCATGTCAAGGGCAGAAAGTAACCCCAATTCTTGTCCCGATGCTCAAAATTCACCTCCAAATTTCCCCCAAATCTCCCGATGTTCCCCTGTAGTTTTGCTAATACAACTCCCAACCCTTAGACTATTACACTACAGTAATCCGACCATCATGTTTTCCGGAAAAGGGTCTGAACCTATATTTTAATATTTACTTGTATATAATTAAATTATAACCCAATTTCCCGTCAGGGTACATAAATTTCACCTAAGTATAACCTCTCAGCGCTATAATCCGCTAATCCGAACACTCGCTCTGGGGAAAGAGTCCCCCAACCATTGCCCTTTTGGTTAGGACATTACGGTTATTTGAACCGTTTAAAAATTAACCACAAAGCTGTATTTAAAGTATGAAATTAACCTTAGTCCTCTTTGTCCATTCATCCGTCTTTTAGAGTTATATTATAATATATAATTTATATGTTTTTCCGTGCGTGATTATTTTTTAATTATTATTATAGATATTATTTTTAAACTATTCGCCTAATTACAACCCCTCGGGATATATTTATTCGCTAATTTAATGTATATTTTTTAAAATGTAATACGAGTTTACCTTGATAAATTATTTTTTAATATTAAGCGTATACCGCTAGTGCTGGATCTTGCATTGCAGTCATTTCCTGCGAATTCCCTAATACGTAGCGAAATCTATTCTTTTATTCTTTAATAGTTGTAGAAGATTGAACCAGGAGTCTTACTAAATTTTCGAACATACCTCCTATATTGCCGACATCAATGCTTATACTTTATCAAATACCATTTGCAAAGTTTTTTCTTTACCGTCGTAATAGTCGTTCTTATTTTAAAAATACGGATTGTTATATCCCGAATGCCTTTTCAGAAACCATCGTGACCCCCACATTTTATGGCTAGCCTTTTCACTTCTCAGTGTAAGCTGGCCAAAACTTTAAGCAAATAAAATTCTTCTTAACACAGCAGTGTATCCGCAATTTATTTTTTATGAATACTTACTGTGAAAGCTTTAAACATTTATTTATTTATTTATTTTTTAATTTGTTTTAGGGCGAAGAGGAAAATACGGCGATTAAAAACTTCTTTTCCAATTACCGTGGTAAACGATTACCTCAACATATTATCAGCGGTAAAAGAATTTTTAATACTAATATTACTTATTTACGTTTTTTTTTATGGTTTAATTTAGGTTTACACGGTAATTTACATAATAATTGATCATTTAGTTTTCATTTTAACGCTGTGCGGTAATGAAGCGAAATAGGTGCCGGGGCGAGGGGGAAACTTTCGACATCGAAATCGACCTTTAAGTAATTTTGACTTGGCAAGTTTTCCGATATTATCTCTTGATTTTAACTCGATAACGTGAAGACTGTATAGAGAGCTATATTAGCTCCCTCCGGCTCTATCCTACAAATATATTTGACCTATTCTTTCCGATGAAGATGTTCATAAATGTGTACATAGCGCCGGGTTCAGTTTGCACTGGCGCAAAGTTAATCAATCGCAGTGTCCCTTTGAGGAATGGGAATTGAAATTTTCGAAAACATGCGGATTTTTAAATGTTTAACCTAATTAAAATGATTTAAATGATATAAACAATCAGATACTTTAAAGTATTGAAACAATTTACGACGCAGAAAATTTCACTTTTTAACGATGCAAAGAATCATTATTATTTATTTTTTTTTTTTTTTTAAGTTCAATGACTTTCTTCATTACTATAAAGCAAAGTTCATAGTCTTAATTATGAAACATTAATAATAATTATGGCGACGACTGCGAAAACAGCGTCTACCATCCTGTTAAAAGGAAATGAGCAGAATTGACACCCAACACTATGGCTACACTGCAACAGCAGCGCCCGCCGTGCCGGCTTACAAGGAGTTCACCTATATATCTACCGTTAGGGCCGCAAATGCGACAGTGAGCCCATAGAATTAACTACGAGCTGTGCCTGTTTGTAACTGTAACTGTAACATCAGTGCGTGCTCTTCGTTTAGTGAGGAGTACATTGGAAGTAACTAGACACGGTTAGTTAGGAATGTCAACGTGGAAGAGAACTACTGAAGGGATTAGATTTTAATATAATGAAGTATAGAAGATAGGAATTTTGTTTCAACTGGGATGATCAACATTGACTGTAGAGAGAGAATAAAGGCCACACAATATGGAGTTGGCTCATCATGTGAGAGCAGCTCCACGTATAGAGCTGCCCTTTCCGATACGACTGTGTTATCGATACATAGCGGACAAATAGGAGAGGACACTATGGAGAAACGATACAATGAAGCAGGAAGTCGACTTCGAAGACGACAGATAGCAGACGTGATGAAACGGGGAAGTTGCGGAAAATGTAGATACCATGGTTGAGCAGGTGGCTTGGGGAAAATGAAAAAATATTGTGAATTAGGATTAGAGAAGGATGATTTATAAAAAGATTTCCAATCGGCCTTGCCCAACACGACGCTTATCATCGTTTATTCAAAAAATATGTTACAATATTTCATTATAATTATACAATTCATTTTCATAATTATATATAGTGAGAAAAAAATAAATAAAAACAACAATAATAATAATAAAACAAAAAATAAAAAAGATAAAAATAAAAAAAAAACAACTACTTATCATTATATAAACAATTTCGTATTACACGTTCGACAAATACGAATGGTCGATTCTCCGCCACAGTCATTTCCCAATTTATCTAACTTAATTTCACTCATTAATATTATTAACCAACCATTGTTTAATTAACACTTTCCAAGTTCCTATCTCTTTTTGCATTATATCTTCGGGGATTCATTCTAGCAGCTTGATTAAACCTATTTCATCCGTATTATCAATCTTACTATTTAAGCCTTTCGGACGAATAAAATAGACCTCCCTATTATTCGTCGTTGTCCTGCTTCTTGTCTTCGTAGCTATTGATATACTTGTGGTCTTATATTCAAGTAACCGGTGATGTAGCATATCCTTGGAGACATCCCATTTCTCACTCTCCAATAGTTGATATTACTGTTAACCTGATCTTTATCGGGGATTATTAAGCATTTCTTTTGTTGACTACTAATCTTTTTGATTATCGTTCTTTTTGCTTTCCCCACAAATTGATATCCCGTACATAATTCTAGACAATACTATAGCGTTATAATATACACGCAAACTACCATATTGTATTAAAAGAGCCAATTGATAAAGTGCCGGTAGCATTTGCCTGATTTTATTAGATAAATTTATAATATGCTTGTCCCAAGATTCTGTCAATGATTAATCCTAAATATTTGACCTCTTCCGTCGTTTCCAGTTGTGTACACCCACAGTTCGAAGTAGAAGTCAAATAATTATGTAAACAATTATTGTTATGCACTGTGATAGATGGTTTATAGGTTCCATACCTACTGGACGTTCTTCTTATACAGAAAGACTTCGAATTTTTTATATTAACAGTTAGTACACATACTATTCACATTCGCTTGTAAGAGTTTTTCGACCTCATGGATATAAGAAGTTGTTCTGGCAATCTTCGATTTTGCGGATGTTCGTTTAGCTGCGGAATGTTTTCGTTGACGTAGCGGCTCTGTCTACATTAATTCTACGCTTCGACCGTTTTCAAAATAAAAAGGGAAGATTAAAGCCACCATTTTAAATAAATAAGAAAATACGATTAATACGGATACGATAAAATTAAAAAATTTTCGCCAAAAAAATTTAGAACACCTTTGACCATTTTTTCTCCTTTGATGAAGAATGAACATATCTGTACTATCGCGTTTAATCCCCTTAAGTAGGCTCCATGTGCTGTAATAGCCCCAGTAGTTAAACACGGCACATGGAAACCCTCATATACAATCTTAAGGGAAAAAAAAAACAAAAAAACATTCGGTTTTGTTCACGATTAAACTTGTTAGGAAGCAATAAAAAAACGATACTGCCTAATCGGATAGAGGGAAATAATCAAAACAAGTTCAGTCAAGCATGATGTTTATGCGCTGAGTATTTCATATGTTAAGTTAAAGATAAGCGTAATATTTATGTTTATATAATATTAAATTCAAAATAAAGAAATGGTTTTTTGCGCTGCAAAGATAGGAAGACGCGTCATTTTTCATGCCTTTTTGAAGTTTTGGACAACTTTGAAAGTTTCGTTAAGAAAATGAAATAAGATTTTATTCCCGACAAAAAACTCTCTATATCATTCTACCAACATATCGCATGCCTGGAAGAAAAAAATTTTTTTCAAAAATTTCGAGTTTTCAGCGCCGCCGGGGCCTAATTTTAAGATTGGAAATCTGGATGTTTCAAACGAAAGAAATATACGGAGATGTGCGTATTTTTAACCTTGTTTAAAATTTTTAACCGCAAAGAAGGCTACATGTCATATTATAAATAAAAGAATTCTTGTATAATATGGAGCGTAAATTATTTTCCTAATCATACCCTCCATGGAAGTGTCTCAGATGTTTAGTTTTCTAACACTGTTTCCCGAATCATTAAAGAAAACTTTAAACGAACATTACATTAAGCCTGGATCTATCAGCTGCGGTACCACTAAGGGAGACGCATGCACGCATCTAGATCTCGTTCTAGAGTCGATTTCAGACTGGACTGAAGTAAGATTTCCCTTCTATAAAGCTGCGAGTATAGGGGTTGTCGTAATCTGATTAATGCCTATATCGCCATCCTAATTAGTACTAATCAATCCGCACAGCATTTAATAGGCCATGCAGTGTTTCCGTTTAAAACTGTCTTCATACGATGTTAGTTGTTGCTTTTCCTAAACAGGAGCAGTTACAACGTTCTTTTCTCACGTTCTTTACATCCCAGCGCTGTACCGAAAAGCATTTACAGTTCTTCTAAGTATGCAAGAATTTATTCCGTTCAGATTTCCATTTAGAACCTTTAGTTTTCGCTTTCTTGGATATCAATAAAACCAAAACCTGTTTCGAAGACTTAGCTTGGCAATCGTGAAGGTTAAGAATAAAAGAATGCGTCAATGATTACTTTTGTATTATTATTCCTTCCAACGTAACATTCAATACGATTTCTACATAAAACACAATAAACATAGGATATAATTTTAAAATGTCGCTAGATAATTCTGTGTGTACAAGATTTCAGCATATAGAGTCAATTTCGGAATTGAAATTACGCAGTCTAGTAAAATAGGAAGTGACACCGTCGAAATATTAAAAATCCTGTATATATAAGTTATGGAAAATTTAAATTATAAGAATTTTTTCCCGAAAAAAGTAAAATGATAATACGAATAGAAAAATAAAGACAATTTTTTAAAATTTTTGTAGAGACTGAATCGCGTCAAATTTTTATTTAAATATATGTTTTTCTTTATCTAGAATTTTTATTTACCATAGTGAACGTTTTATTCAAATTTTCTTATCTATTATAAAACTAACACTTTTTTTTTACCTATGCCAGCGAACATTTGATCTAATTCTTTTCGTATACGTTTTCCTATCTCTCTAAAGGACAAGTAGTTTAACAGATTTTGTCAAGTTTACTCTTAATCTCAAAACCCGCAGTGTCCCATTAAAGTTTCCCTTCAATATAGATAAAAAAAAAACTACTCCGTTTAGGTGATTTTGCTAATAATAAGTCGGGTAAATTTTTGGGTAAATTTTTGGGTAAATATTCTAATTAAGTAGTATTCTGCCGATATGAGTAGGTTGCGTGAAAAATGGATTTCTCTTTTTCTTTAACAATCGAGGGAGAAATAACTAAAAGATTTTCTTTTTTTCAATTTACCTCCGTGTGCCTAATTTAACTACTGTGGCTATCACGACTACACTGAAGTGGCCTACTAGACTTTACTTAAACGTGTAAAGCTAGGCTATTTGCTCTGGCGAAGTGCTACCGACTGCGGGTTATTTGAGAGTGCCTGTGAAATCTCGGTACGAAATTTAGAATCATTAAAGTTTAATTTAGCCGCAAAGTAATAATAAATGAACAAACGTAGCTAGAACAGGCAATAAAATAAGAGCCAGTATAAAAGCACAGAAGTATTTGAGCGTCTAAATTGGAATAAAGGTAAAAACCTGGCGAACTAACAGTTGCTATAGAATTCAGGAATAAGGTAAAAAGAAAACAGAAGCTTAAGAGGAAAAGCTACAAATTGCATAAAATTACACAATAACGGGAGAACAATAAATCATGAGGGACGGGGTGTGAAGAGGTTGTAGGATGATAAGAGAGACGGAAAGAAAACGTCGTCTGAGCACACTTTTTAATTAAAATTTCGTTTACAATTTCTCATCGGAATATTTTAGCATTGTAAAATTCAACTAAAAACTAGTTTGAATTGCATTATCAATGAAAATACGGTATAAATTGTTATTTCGTTCATACTTACCGTTAATTATTTATAACATTTTCTCAAGTTTAAGGGGGTAGAAAGCAAAAAAAAATAAGGACATATTTCGATATTTTTTTTCTTAGTGATACTTTTATTAAACCGTATATATTTTTTTTTATATATATAGTGTTTAGCATCTACTTTCTGAAAAAAATTTTTAATGTAATCCTTTTTTTAACCGCAAGATGGCGTCAAAATCAAAGCCGAAAAAAAAATTAAAAATTTGGTGGAAATTCTTCAGCCGCTTAGAAAAGCATCCGATATGAAAAAAACAAAAAGCGGTTTGAAGCGAAGACATGTAATTCGGCACTGAACCTAACTCCGATAAAAAATATACTTATAAAACAAAATGACGGTGATTAGAAAAAAAAAAATTCAAAAAACAACCGTTTTTTCGGCCAGTTTGGACCGTATAATAGGTATAGGATTTTTTTTTTTTTTTTTTAAATAGGTTTTAGGTGCGATGCTTAATGGCCTTGATAACGAACAAAATGAATCAACTTTTTTTTTTTAATTATTTCATTAGAACTTGAGAAACCGTTTCAGCCAGTTTAAAAAGCATAGTTTTAAGAAAAACGCCTTTTTTTTTTATTAAAATAAGTTATGGGTCTCACAGGGCAAATATGCCCGTTGTGTGAGTGCCCGACACTCTTATTAACGTTTATTCAAAAAATATATACAATACAAAAAATTATAATTTATCTTAACTTATTTTATACTTATAATATTAGAACTCTAGCGTTAAGATTAAGTATAAATATATAAACGCATGCAACTACGTAACACGCCCCGTAATACGTATCTGTACATTATCACATGCCGACAGTTCAATATTTAAAATGGGAAACCTTATCTTCTTTACCACTTAATGACTGGTAAAGACACCAGGAAATCAAAAACAAAAACGTATAAAGAAAGGAGCATTAGAAGGTAGGGAGATTCAGAACGTAGCTTGTTATTCAATCTTTGCACCATTCCTTTAACCAAATTTCCACCTCCTTTTTCCACACACCAATTCTTTTTTCCTCTAATATATGATTCGGGATTGTACTTATTAATTTAATTAAAACCGAATCATCCGTATTATCAATTCGCAGATTTACCCCACGAGGATAGATGTAGTATGTATTACTTTGGTTTCTTGTCAATCGAGTTTTTTGCCTAGATGGTAATTTAATATTATTGACGTTAAATTCTAGTAGTCTGTAATAATAATAGTACATCTTGGGGGACATTTCATTGTTTTCCTTCCACCATGTTGATCCAGGGACGTTTTTCTTCCAATGAGGGAGTATGAGTTTCAAACACCTCTTCTGTATTTTACTTATTTTATTTATTTCAGTTTTTTTAGCCTCGCCCCATATTTGAATTCCATATAAAATTCTAGACATTACAATTGAGTTATAGTATATACGTAATGTTCGATATGATAGTAGCTGCTTTATTTTATATAAAGCTGGAATTGTCTGTCTTATTTTTGAGTTTAAACTTAGAATGTGTTTTTTCCAATTCAGGGATTTATCTATATATACACCTAAATATTTAAAGTCATTTACGTTTTCTAACGGTGGACAAGGACATAAATGGGTGTTGATATTTACATGAAGCTCATGAATGCAATTGTTACTGTGGAGGATAATTCGCGATCGCGTATTTTATATTTAAAGTGTTTTTTTGCGCAATTTCATCGATGTTTCACAGTTTTGAGTAACGAAAACTTACCAAACTCTAGTCAGCGATTCCTAGTCCGTACAACAAACTAAAGGCTTCCTCAGAAATATCTTCTTGTTCTTGGCGAGCCTTTTTTGCCGCAATTCTGGCCTTCTTAGCAGCTACAGCGGAACGCTTTTCTGCCTGTTTTACGCGTTAGTGGTATTTGTAATCCACGAATTTAACAGTAGATTTTTTTTGTTTTTTATTATTTTGTTGGGTACAACTAACGAAGAGCAACAGCCTAATCAACCAAGGAATCTAAGTAATAACTCAAAAGGAGAATAACATACTAGATTTCAATCTGGTGCGAGATTGAATGAATGAAAGAAGCTAGAATAGGAACAACTGACAAGGAAGGAAATGAGAGAACATAAGAGTCATTGTATGTAGCAGGAAGACGAAGATCCAAAAGCCGAGAATAGAAGAGAGAACGTTCTGAAGAGAGTGAGGAACATTCGAAGAAGACGTGATTGATATCACGCAGAAAAAAGGAATCCTCTTGGTGAAGGCGAAGAAGAGACAAGGGAAAACGAAAAAATGACGAAGGGAGAAAGGTATGACCGAAACGAAGACGACATATGGCAGTAATCAGGGGACGACAAAGAGAAGGAAACTTGTCAAACCAACTGGTCAGAGAAGGTAAGGGCTGGACGGAAAGATAAAAGGAATTCGGATTGAAGAAACGGGAAAAATAAATATTCTTCCATAATCTAAGATGAAACTGTTTGGAAATATGATTAATATCGTGAACAGGAAATTTATGAAGAGGATGTCCATCGGAAATTCCTGAGCGAGTCAAGAAATCAGCCCTCTCATTACTTCCAATTCCAGCATGGCCAAGAGATCTATTTGGATAGAACGGAACAGGAATAATTCGTGAATTAGATTGCGAATAAGAAGAATGAAAGGTTCAAAAGAGGACAATGGTAAGAGAGAATAAATCGCCTTCAAAACACTTTCAGAGTCAGCTATTAAAAGAAATTTATCCGAGAAGATAGAAGAGGAAGAGATAAAAAGAATTGCACGAAATATGGCAACGAAGTAAATGTAGAACAGCAGGAAGGAAGTTTAAAGGATTCAGAGTAGTAACAAGAAGAGGAAAAACAAAGGCGGCACCAACCTCACCAGCCCTCTTATTGTTAGACCCATCAGTAAAAATAACGGAATGATTGGGATATAAAGAATTCAAAACCATGTGAAATTCAGATCTAACTACAGAGTGAGGAAGGAATTTAACAGAACTTGACAAATGAAATACGTGAGAAGGATGTAAGAGACTGAAATAATTAAGAGAAGAGTACGGAGATTTATCATAGGAGAAAATATAGGGAGACAAATTGGTAAGACGAACAGAAATATATGGATCCAATTCTGATCCACATCGTCTCCATCATTTTCAATACCGTTTCACTACATTCATTAAATATTGAAAGGGACACATAGGCGGCAAGTTCAACTATGTTCTTGCTTACAAAATTATGTTCCGGTACAATGAGCCAGAGTGTATTATTGTAACTTTCGTTGTTATTTCGGGTATTTCGGCCTAAACAACCACTTAAAAAAGTTCATCTCCTGTTAGCCGTTCATAAACCGGTTATTCTTGCACCCTTTCATTCAAAACAGGTAGAGATATGTTTGAAAACCTCGTCCATTCGGGGTTGCACTTCTCATGCTGCGGCGCGGCGTCCGTCGAGATCATATGGAAGTATGTTACCCATGTTTCATTACTATACAAGTGATGTGAAACATCTAACGTCGCGAATTGAAGACAAAATCGACTAGTACGAGAAATAAAACCGCGAACCGGAATCTCGTAATGGCTCTCTGCTATTTCCCATCTTCTATAGTAAACGCCTAACACTTCTCCTATATACAAGCTGTACGGTGTGTACAGAAAAAATTAGATACTTCAATTTCATTCTGTGCGTGTGTGTCTACTCTGCGGCACCGGCAGTTTGCACTTCCATCGATGAACGCTAGTCGTTTAAAGGCGTCCCAGATAGCTTAATTTTTATAAAAATTTTTCAAATTTTTACATAAAATTTGCGATTTGCATTCTTGAGACTCTCGTTTGATCATAAAAAAAAAAACCTTTTTTTTTTTTCTAAACTGTAATAGTCCCTTAAATAATTAAAATCACTTTTTGGCCAAAATCCGAGTAACATTTTCGCAAAATTCGTATTACGATTGAACTGGGGGAGAGCAACATTAGCCGCAACCAATAACAAAATGTATTTTTCTAAAAAATAAAATAACATTAGAAGAATGTTTAAATTCAATACGTATTCATTGTGACATCGACTTCTTCTTCATTCCGCCGTATCCGTCCGATTATCATGGTTATTGTTGATTCTGATTGTACGGCTTCTTGTAGTTCGGCTATGGTACATCCATACCACCCCCTCATATCTGCTAGCCAGGACATTTTTCTACTGCATAAAATTGTAACCGATCAACGTGTCCCCATCGGATTTCGTTTCCTACGACTGCTCTATCGGACGAGATAGGAGTATATTCATTTTTCTTGTCTAACCGTACAAATGGCAACGCTATGCAGTTGAATACAACTAGCTCGAATATCGACTCCTCCCCCATTTCATGAGACAAGGTGAAATTGTAGGGCAGAAATCGGAAAGTTTCGATATTATTTACGTTACCGAAAGATAAAATCTATACAGATTAAAGAATTTGTTTTTTCTTCACTGCAATTACCATCTTTTAATTGACTTTATAATTTCGTCAATTAATGTTCTTAGAAATGCGCGAGGTTAAATGTGTTCACGCAAATTGAATGATCATGTATCGTAAAAAGAGTTTATAAATTGTTTCAAACGAATATGATGTTTTTAAATAATTTTCAAACGTTCATTTCACATTTCCATAACCAAGCAATCCGTGGAAGTCTATTATAAATATATACGAGAAAAAATTCTTCGACAATTTCCCAGAAGGGCGAGGTTGTAAATAAATTACAATCACGAAAGTCTGTTTAACAATAGAAAAAGAAAATGCATTTCGGAAAATTAACATCCTCTTTCAGGCGACTATTAAACTCGTACTTACTCGCAACTAGGTAGACGAAAATAAGTGAGTCGAAGAGAAATAAACAAGTGTGGCTCGGTGGAGAATTGCAGAATATGAAAATTGTTCTTGAAAAATTTTACATTAAAATTTTCCGGTTAATTAATAAACTTACAAAGTCGGGAAAATTTTAACCGTTACAATTATGAAAATTATTAAAGGACACGTGTTTAAAGTTCAGCTAAATGTTAATAATGCGATTTAGGAAACATACGAATACGCTTTTATAGAAATCAAAATTACGAATTGTAAATTAATTGAAAAGAAGTGTTACCAAAAAACCGAAAATGCAATTATGTTAGCTTGATTCTTCGAACCCGGCGCCAATGTAGTTTGGAAAAAAGTTAACCACAAAAAAGCAGAGTCAATTCTTTAATTTTTAATATTTAGAGTGCGGTAAATATTACCGTTTTCCGTACCATTTAATACGTGAAATTTAAATAAGAAAAGTCCGAAAATGCCAAAAACAGAACGATACGATTATTTTTCAAAATTGGGGAAAAAAACTATAAAATTATTTTCGCTGAAATACCACATTTATTCCATGTGCGCTACAAAGACTGTTGTGACAATAGTAGTCTGTAACATAGAACACAACTTGTACACAGAGTAATTTTAAGGAATTTAACGAAATAAAATAACGTATAATGGCGGTAAAAGCGATAAGTTATTTAATAAAATAGTATAAACATCGATTTCAAGCTTGATAATATAGGTTACATAGTAAAATATACCTTAATTGTGATTATTCCTAAACGAGATTAATACTTACTAAAGTTGATATTAAATTCGGAAATTTCAACTATTGAAAAATCGTATTAAATGGGTATAACAACAGCGCGATAACTCGTTTTAAGCCGACTATATTGAAAACATCGGGAATATTTAATGCGGTTATTTTAATTGTTGCAATTTCGGAATTCGGTGCTAACTTTAGTAAGCATTAATCTTGTTTAAGAATTAACGTAATATCGTTTTAAGGTATATACCACTCTGAAATAAATCATTTTGTTTATCAAATGAGCATTTTTTACTTTTTACTTTATTTCTGTTAAATTTGTAGAATTAATCTTGAAGTCGGTATTTATGGGGGTTTTTTTCAATTAAGTGGTGGTAATATGAATAGACCAATACGAAACATCCTGCATTGCTATTCATACAAAATTAACTATGTGCAGGAATTGCTTCCTGCTGACCTGCCAGCAAGGGAGATTTTTGCTTTAGAATTTCTTAATGGAAATGGACAATGACGTACAGTCAAACTTTTTTAAATTAGGATGCTTATAGCGCCACCTGTTGCTAAAATTTGGAATTATTATGTTTTTCTTATGTCATCCACTTTCCCCCTTCATCAGTAATATTCCCTTTAAATTTTGTCGTCATTCTGTTTTGTTTTTTTTTATAGCGTTTTAAAACTTGAACTTTAATTATAATCACCCTGTATATATCTGATTAATAACTTGAAAGAGGGCTTTTAATATGTTATAAAACTTAATTTTATATAACTTAATACTACGAGGCCTGCGACATGGTTAAGAACCACTGATTTAAGCCGTTTCCGGTAATCGTCTTTTTAATTTTAAAATTTTAGTCGTTCATATTTCTTCCGTGTTCTGATGAGAAATTTCTTAGCTAATTTTTTTTGCTTGGTTGTATTAAGCAAAAACACGGTATATTTCTACGGGAACTACGTTTTTCACGTTTGTGTTTTAATAATTACTGAGCATCCGTATTCACCGGTACTTATCGATATATACCTATATGGGACAACCACTGACCGACAGAGTTTCTAATAAACAAAGAGTACAATTCAGTTTATACGCAGTAATGTTAACATACGCACTATTTCCGTCAGGATGAGCTTTTTAATTTGCGCTATGTTTCGAATTCGTTTTCTTTATTCGAATCTTTAGATATTTATAATTATTGCTGATAATATTATAATTTTTCGCCTTATTAAAAACCGTTTTTTTTTTTTTGTTTTTTTTTTAACTGACGTATCCACGATGAACTGATAATATTTTAAGTGCCAATGTAAAAAGGCACCCTCTTTTTTAACGTTTATTTTAATGATTACACCCGTATTCATTGGTGCTAATATGGGGTACTCTCACCATTGATTGGTACACTTTTCAATAAACAAGGAGGAATCATAAAGCGGTCTACATACGCGTGAATAAACAAGAAATAGATATTACATATTAATGAAAGTAACTGTACATATTGCCCAATAAAATCGAAAGAGCTCTATGAACATAACCTGTATTAGAGCCTTATTGATAAACATGTGATGTTAAATACGTTAAAATCAATTTACCTAAGCGCTAAAACGGATCGAGTAAAAAAAAAAAAAAAGAAAAAAAAACTTATAATAAAAAATCATTAATTGAATATTTTTTTTTGTTATGGCAGATTGTATTCTAGTTGTTTCGAAACCAGGCCAGTATTCCTTTAAAACAACCAAAGAAAACTATGACAAGGAAAATACGGTATGCGGAATTTACTTTATGGTTGACCCGGATGAAATTGTTCAGATTCAGTTCGATTTCATGGATATGCCCTGCTCAGACGAATCCCTCGTTGCGGTATGTTATTTTTACTTTATCGTCAGTGAAAAAAGCGGCAAATGATATGAAAACAATTGTTTTCCTCGACGTATATCTAGCAAGCGGATTATAAAATAAACTGAAAATCCGAGTGTCGTATACACCGAAAAATGACGTTGTTTAAATAACCGTGAAAAATAAAAATCACTGGAAATTTGTCTACAATTCGACAAGAATGTAAAAAAAACTAACGAAAAATCTACATATCCAAATAATACAATAAAATCTTGATTTGTATCAAAAAAGATATTTCTAACGCAATACGAAAGTATACACAGATATATACATATATATTGAGAATCGGTGTGCCGATACATGGCGAAGTGAGCAAAGTATATCGAATATTCGATTCTTTAGGCGATTTGAAGAAGAACACGGACTGAGCACGTTAAGTGTAACGGAGAGTTGCTTTCGTTTATGATATTAATAAAATCCCTGCTAGAAGAACGATATGAGCAAGAAATAAACATTATTAGTTAGGTTTAAAGAGACTGGCAAAGAAGAAACGAGAACAATGAAAGAAAACCGTAATGATAGAAACGAACCATAAAAAATCAAGTAAAAAAACGGAATAATTTTATTTTTTATATTAAGCTAGATTAAACTTATTTTTCAGATATTATAACAAAAGTAAAATATAATCGAATAACGATTTGTTTTAAAAAATAATTTAAAAACTGTTAAAGAAATGAACTGTATAAATTTTATTACCAAAATCAAATAAAAAGTTCGCTGCAAAGTAAAAAATAATTATTCGATAAAAGTTGGTAATTTAAAAATAATATTTATACTTCAAAGGGGGGAAATCGATACTTAAACAACATGAATAAGTATTAGAGTAGTCGACGTTAAATACAAAGTGCAACGACTAAACCATAAAATCACATTAAATGAATGCAACAATATAATCAGTCGTTTTATAAATACATTAGAAATGTTTAAGGTGGTTTTTTAATTACTGTAATTTGAATACCGACTACTCGAATATATGTTAATGTTGTCTAAAAACTAATTGAAGCATATATTACTTTAAAATATGTCACCACCTTCTATCGAAGTATTCACTTTTTATGCATCCTTTTTTTCAAAATTTTCGCTAAAATTTTGAAGTTTTTTCATTAAAAAGAAAAAAACAAATTATTTCAGAATTTTCACCGTAAATATTTTTAATTAATATTGACCAACTCACAATTCTGTTATCTTTTGTACTCTGTAAGGGCTCTAAAGAGTACAATATTTGAACGTAATATTTCCGCCGGTAATGAGCTCGCAAATCGCGCTGTTGAGGATTTCAAATTCGTTATCTTAATTTAATATTTCTATAAACTAACGTTGATAATATATCAAGTCATTCGCGACCAAGGTCCCTTTAATTTTAAAATTTTTCGCTGATTTTCATTCGGCTATAATTAAGAAAAAAAATATTTTCTCTAAAGAGATTTCTTTTTTTAACGTTACTAAATATCCATTGCACCGATACTCACCGGTACTCATTCGGCACCCTTACCCGGTACACTTTTCGATTAATAAAGCATAGGTCCACGTGGTCCAAAGTTATGCGTGAACAAACGAAGAAAAAAAAACATAAAGTTCCACTTTTTGAAGTTGCTATAAAAATAAATAAACACCTATCGAAATGATATCGTTGAGCAATTGAGGTACTTGACTATGGAACCAAAGGCGCCGATTCGAAACTCATCCGCACCAAATTCTAGTTATTTCCAACTATATTTCTAACTTGAAATCAAACTGGATAGCGGAAGAATTTTTGAGGAAGTACGGAGAAAGCCACTTGCCCCGTGGTATTCTTTCTTTAGATCTATCAAACTTGCAGTAGAACCTTAACTGCACGCTCTTTGATACCTCGTCAAATTTCAAAGAAACATACACGAGGGAGCGCACTATAGAAAGCATAATACATAAATGGCTTGGCGAATAAAAGATAATAAAAATTGTAAACGTGTAAAACAAATAATAATAATATCCTAAACGAAGCGTAACTAAACTGTCTGAAAGAATTTGATGAAATAAATGCTTTGTCGAACAGAAGAGAAATTCAACGTACAGTAGAACACTAATCGCGAATAATCAAAATTCAACAAACGATATTTAATTCTGCAGTCTTCAATTACTAGTTTTAGTCATAGAACATTCTGACGGGAACCGTTTGCTTGGACAACTGACCGAAGAGTGAACTAGGCGGTAGATCGAATCTTTTTAGGCCGTGTCGTCCTATATAGTCACAGTTCAATTCCTACATAAAAAGAATAAACAGATAAAAAATATATTGACAAAAACCAAAATCTCTTTTTTGTTCATTATAAATTAGAATCATTTTGTATATCCGTATATATGTAAATGACTAGTATATATACATATATACATATGTATGCGTGTAAAGAAAAAGGGTGCTTTTCCGAGATTCACTCAAAAACCACTGAACTGATTTTAATCTTTCGCTTTTGAAAGCTGCTTTACTGCAGATAGTTCCATGTTCCATTTCCAAAATAATTATAATTCCGTAAGAAAATTCGATACTTTATAAAAACAATATATGCATGCACAAATCTGAATATATATGATTCTTCGATAGTAACTTTTTCAATTGCTATTTATTTTATTTTTTGAATTAATAAAATAATGTCTATCATTTTTTAAATTGTAATCAGCATTATTATATATAGTTTTTAAATATTTCTTACCAGGACATAAAATTGCAGGACGAAAAATCTGGAGAAAGTCTACATTCTATAGGCCAGACAACATCTGAAATTCTACGTAGTTCCACACATCATACGATTAGACAAGATCGCGTCGCTTTCTATTTTATTTTTCTTTGCAGTGGAAGTATGAGGTTGGATGGTTTTAAAAATCTATTAATCAGTTTTTTAATATAAACATAAAACTATAAGGGAAGGCTAAAAACGAACAAAAATGATCTGTCACGATAAGGAAAAACTCGCATTCCCGCGTGAATACCGCCACATAGGACACAAAACATTTCGAAAAGTGCCATTGTATAAGTCAATCAAAACATGTATTAATATGGTCATCCAATCTCCTATCCGATGCTCAGTCTATCCTTCAGACGACAATTGACAAGCTATATACCTGGGCTGTACACAATGGGCTAACTTTCCCCTCTTCCAAAAGTTCATGTGTTAACTATAAAGATAACCAAGAAATTCGCCTTCATCGCAGTAATTCTCCTCTTCCGTTCTCCAGTTATGTTAAATTTTTAGGTCTAGTTTTTGATTCCCTTTTGTTCTGGTCTTCTCTTCCAAGCTTAAAAATAAATGCATAAAGAACCTCTCCATTATAAACTACTTGACCAGTTCTAAATTCAATATTGACCCCAAGCTACTTGTCACCATTTATAAAGCCCTTATCCTTTCCAGATGAACTGGGTACTCCTCGGCTAGTCAGTCGTTAACTCAGTTCACTTAATTCAGGTATTCACCGAACTTCTCCATCAGAAAGTGCTTGTTTCCTTAGTGGCATACCCCCACTTTTCCTGGTCCGTTTTTCTATTGCCGCGCGCGATTTAATCCACCGATACCTTCATCAGTACGAAATTAATTATTTTCCAAACATTACTGATATTCCGCTTTCGTCTTTCTCTAGTGACCCAATTCCTAGATTATTAAAACAAATTATCGAAAGCGGCGTGCCAAATCCTGACACCTCTTATTACAAACTTCCCCTTGGGAAGACATCCCCGCGAGGATAGACACATCTCTCTTAGAGGTAATAACTTGCGGACCGATTACGAACATAACTCACCGCGTTGCCGAAAAAGTCAATAGTCATTCCAACTCTTTGCAGATATACATTGATGCTTCAAAAGCAGACCCGCATATTTCCCCATCTCCTACCGTGTGCGCATATGACATCGGTAGTGAAATCACTTCGTTGCGTCTAAATGATTACCGCTCAGTACAGGAAGCAGAATTGTACGCCATATACAGAAGCCTCGTAGTTTGGTTACAGACAGGATGTATGGATAGAAGCATACTTTTAATAACCGACTCTTCGGCTTCTCTAAAATCGATTTTCTCGCAGAACAACATGGACATCTTGACCCTGAAAGTCAATTATACGTTGAAGCTGCTCCATCAAGCAAGAAATCAGGTAACGCTCTTATGGGTGCTGAGTCATATGGGAATTCAAGGCAACGAGCGAGTTGACTTGGCTTCCAAGATAGCTCTGCTTGCACCAATTCCGTTAGCAGCGCCACCAATCTGCAAAATGAAGGTTTATTTTCATGAACGTATGATGGCTGAGTGGATCAGCCAATGGTAAAGGGAACCTTATGAAAAGCAAAAAAATTTACAGCCTCTCCATGGTTTCCTTCTCTTTACCTTGCGCGTCGGGAATCTGCTGTATTAAATAGGCTGCGGGTTGGGCATTCAGCGGTCTCACACAATTATATACTTGAAGGTACCCTTCATCTATCTACGTGCCTTTTCTGTTCCGGCTCTTCTTATCCTTCGGTGGAGCACCTGTTACAACAATGTGCAGTGTTCGCCCAATCCGCTTTTCCCGGTGTTTCACTTTTAACTATCCTGTCAAATGACAATGTTACTCGTTTTTCTTAGAGACAACAGCTTGCTAGGTAAATTATGAAGTAGCCTTTTCACCCTGGTTCATGTGCTGTAATGACCATTCCATTAAAAAATGGCGCATGAGTGACACCAGGAAAAAAAAAATGGTATGGTAAAAAATCGAAAGTTATCCGTTCTACAACTTGTTTTCAAAAATTAGAAATATAAAAACCGGAAGTAAACCGGTAAAAGAAATAACGGCATTTTCTTTTCTAGATCAATAGAAAAAAAAAAAAAAAAAAATATATCGTTTACACCGACCCTATCTGAATTTTTTTTTAATACTTTTTTTTCATAGAAATTAAACTGTGCCGAAATAAGACCGTGCCCAAATAGGATTGCCTCTTTTTAGGCTATCTCCTGTTTTGTTCCATCGCCACTGCGTAAACGTAATCTTATGGGTTAACGACTCTTTTTATTTTCCTAATCACCGAAACTCCGACTAGTTAGACATTGGTTGTGACCGATAAAAAGTTTCTCCGTTTTATGTGATTTTTCGCAGTAATCATACGCCTCTTGGAAGAGAATTTTATCCGTGATTTATGTGTGAAATTTCAAAATTTTATATGTTAAACCGTTCTAGAGTTCTTGAACATTTTTTTTCTTTTGGTTTTTTAATGTTTTTGAAAAATTAAGGCAATGCGAGAAATTTCAGGTTATTTTCGATTGATTAATCCGAAATAGGAACACAAAGTTAATATGTAAATTGATGTAAAAGGAACTATAAGATGAACTCAGAGAAAAAAAAAAAGAAGTCCATTTGCTTTAATAACGAATTACATTTACATAGCAGAGACTGAACACAAAACAGCAGGTAGTCTAAAAAGTGGTTTTCGAAATGTTCGTTTTGGACGGACGTTAACCCGATCGATCAGTTGACCAGTTCACTCTGCTCCCAGTCAACCATGTTCAAACGTACCGGCTATTCTGGTAAGTCCATCTCTGCGTGATGAACATTTGTAGAAAAAGTTATTAAAACGACTAAGGGATAATATGTGCTAAATTAAGATAAGAACAGATATTTTAAAGAAGACGAATTAAAGACGTATTTTTAAAGCGTATTTTTTTTTTTTTGTTTTTAGTTCGCCAACGAAACGTAATACGTAAGAATGAGGAAAAAAAATTGATATTTTAATGTATTCAGAAATCGAGGAAATTGAGGTAAGGAAAACAGATCTAAATTGAGGAATAAAGGAAACCTTATTATTAGGAAGAGCAGATAATTTGAAGAGCTTTCCCATAAAGTTTAAAAGTGAAGCTTCATGGAAACCCGAAGAAAGTACAAGCGGAATCGCAGATTTCGATGGTGAAAAGAAGTAAAGAAATTAAAGTGCAACAAAAAAGGAAAACTGGAAGTAGATCCTGTGATCAATAGGACATTGATGTACCGGGTAGAGAGAAAAGAACGGTTAAGAAAACTATAGTCGGGCGTAGAAAGTAAATTCCGCTGAACAGATAAGTAATAATATTGAGGATTAGAAAAAGAAATTGTCATTAATAGTTTAGTCGATACCAAAAGCTGAGCACAACATGGACAGACTCATTAATTCGACGAATAAAAGTCCCACAATTTTCTCTTGTTTCATAGAGTTCCGTCACAATGTTGTCGAATATAATAATATATAATAATAAAATAATGAACATAGTGAAATAAATTTACGGACAACTGCATAAAAATTTAATCTATTTAACTCAATAATACATTAAATTTTCTACGCAGTTGTCCGTAAATTTATTTCACTATGATTAATCGCTGCGAAAGTTTTAAACGTTTCAAAATAATGAACAATTTATAAACGTAAAGAAAACTTCTTAAGATTGAAAGATAAAAACATAAATTCTGTATTACATGTTTAGCATCTAAAGTAGACTTGAATTAATTTAAAAAAAAAAAACCCGAAGAACATTAATATAAATGAATTCGATTTTGAAAAAAAAAATATAATAATCACATTAATGATATAGATGATTAACGGGACCGAATTAGAAAAGATGACGTAGATATTGAGAGCTTATGTACTAGTTTATTTTCATTTAGGAAAGTAAAACCTAAATATCCTAATAATCGGAGTTAAATCGCACGAAATATTTAGCCTACTTTTTAGTAGTATTCTTTTTGTCTTCAAATTCTAAATGAAAACAGGCTATAATTTAGGTTTCCGAATATGCGGTATTTAATCGATCTTTTATGTCGCTTCTGAAACATTTTAATGTGCAATCTTAAGATATTAATTAGATTTTTTTTATTAATTACTCGCTATTTTACTAGACAAACGGGGTGTACGAGAATACATGT
Source organism: Icerya purchasi (assembly GCA_039619475.1). Classification (NCBI taxonomy): domain Eukaryota; kingdom Metazoa; phylum Arthropoda; class Insecta; order Hemiptera; family Monophlebidae; genus Icerya; species Icerya purchasi. Next base: position 80,691,047 of record CM077116.1, read on the forward strand.
AATATTATATAGTTCGGTTTCGGTTGCATTTTCCGCTTACAAAATATGTACGCGTAAGCGATAAATTTCACTGCGCTCTGTAGCAGTGTGCATATTCTACGAGAACTGCGCGTCATCAGCAGAATATAGAGCTAATAACTGGGGAATCGCCAAAGACTGAAGAAGAATAAGGCACCATCAGCGATCATTACCTGAAATATTATGCAGCCATTGCCAGTTCGGCACTTATCCTAGACAACGAGATGACCTAGTCGCAATAGGCAAAAATAAGGTACCTTTCAAAAAAAAAAAAAAACTCGAAACTATGCTGAATAACGGGACAAGGGAACTTGATGCGTATACTGTTACGGGTATAAAGCAAGTACCTAAATGAAGAGCCTGATTAAAAAGCTTAGCGAGACCTACTGATTAATCGGAATCACAAAAAAAAAACGGAAATCCAAAATATTCGGTAGTTAGTGTTGGCCATGGTATGTAAAAAACACTTGCGAATAAACTAGCGCAATATGCAAGTTGTGGAGCTGACACGGATGTGTATCCTCTCAGAAGGTTTTTCAGCATTTTGCTACTGTTTCGCAGCGAATAGTGTACACGGTGTAGCTCCGAACGAACGAACTACTGGGCCAGATTCTGCGGAAAATGTAACAAATCCAAAGTAAATTATTGCACGCGGACATCGTCTTCTACATCGATAGTCATTAAAGCGCTGGCACAGATTTCTGGGAGAGGTGGAAGAAGAGAGATTTCGAATGCTGAATGCAAAGACCAACAGGGGAAAACTGACGACAAAAGTACTACCAAACGGAAACCACTTGAGCTCCAGGAGATGGGGTACAGTAGAAGGACCACGGAATGATGCAGCTAGTAGCAATTATCTGCGAAACAACGACCGTTCGTTCGAATACAGTCCCATCGACAGATGCAGATAGACGACTGGGTGCTGACGGTAAATTAATTCTTGCCGCCGAATAGAACCAGTAACGGAACATAGTCGACAAACAGTAATATCATTTGCATTCGAATTTAATGCATTAGCGTAATTCAGAGAAACTGGATCAATAAAGAACGAGCAGAGAGAGTGTATTTAGCTCGGCGGAATGGTAATCGATGTAGTTTTATTGGATTATTTTCTTCGTCTTCTTATTCTTCTTCTTCTTCTTCTTCAAGCACAACCTTCTGACGCCAACATTTGACGTAGGTCTCTTCTCAATTCTTCCAACGTCGTCTGTCCTGAGCCTTGCCTATATGACAGGCTTATTTTATTATATCATCTGACCATAGATTCTTCTCGAGGGTATTTCCTGTGTATGGTCGCCAGTTCAGTGCTTTGTCCGTCTTCCGTGTCTGCTAGTCTTACGAGGTCCAGTTCCATTGTTTTGCTGCAATTTCGACTACAACCGTATCTTCAAACCTGGTGCTTTTTTCGTATATCGCGATTTCTGATTCTATCGTTTAATCTTATTCGGAGTAATTCCATTCGTCTTTTTTATCCATCGATTCTCTTGTTAGAGGCCAACTTTCCGCTTCATAGCTCAGCGTGATGCAGCGATTAAAGAATTTGGCTCGGCTCGCTGGACTGAGCTTATTTTATAAAATCGTTTTCATTCTTTCAAACGATCTTTAGACCCGTTTTATTTTTAGTTGCAATTTTCTTACCTAACTATATGGAAGTGTCGAAACTTATTTTTTTTACAGCACCTTGTAATTATGTCGTTTTCTTCATCTTCTCCACATTTCCAGAATAATCCAGTACTATGAAATACTGGATTATTTTAGAATATCAAAAGCGGAATGGAACACAGTCTGTTCGAACTTAATTAGACGGAGCCGATGCATAATCATTTTGTATGTATTCAAAAACTTTTCGTAACAGCAAGCTTATAAATCGCGATTCGAGCGGTCTGGAACCAAGCAATTATGTTCTCTCTTCTAGGGTAAACGATTTTCCTAACAATTTTACTGAGTAACCCGAAAAGACTAATGTGTGTTATTAACTTAGAGCAGGATTTCCCCACCTTTTTTTCGTCGAGCCGCCCGAATTATAAATAACATTTTCATGCCCCCCCCCCTTAATTTTTACATTAATAAAACGCACATTAGTTTTAATAAAACTTATTTATATTAATTCTAAGTTGTAGATATAAACTTTAACCAAAATTTAAAGCGATTTTTATAGAAATAATTTATTATAATTACAGTACTAATGAGATACTTGAGCTTCCACGGTCTGCACCAGTTGGTTGATTTTAGTTTTTGCTAGAGCTATTGTCGGGTCGCTACCAACGGCAAGACGATTTTGCTGCTTAGTTTTAATTAAAACCAGAGCCGAAAATCCTGTCTCACGTAAATAAGTTGAAGAAAAAGGGAACAAGTATTCGTTGGCAACTTTGGAATTAACAAGGAATAACGTTTGGTCCAAAATTTCTCCAATGTTAAGAGATGGAAGTCTGCTTTCGTTCTCGAATCGGCCTTCATTTCCAGAAATTCTTCTTGAACTTCTTCTGGTAATTGTAAGACATGGAAAACAAATGGGTTTCTGGTCATATGCAATATATTGGTGACTCTGAATTAATGTCTCGATAGTATCGTTGAAATTCGTCTTCCAGCGCTTACAAATGAGTTTGTATTTTAACTTTTAAATCTTCGTCCAGTTTTTTACTTTTAATTGCTTCGAATTGTCAAGTTTGCAAAAGTACCGGTTTTTCCGATCTCCCGGCTGAGTGGCCACCCTGAATAGTTTCATAGAGATTTCTAAAAACATAGGTTTTTAAAAATCTTTAGCAACCATTTATGTAACAAGAATTTGTAAATACCTACGTCGTAAAATATAGATCTCTTCTAATTTGTTTGGTATTTTTTTCATAATTTTTAGATGCCTGAAAGGTCATTTTTGAAGGCTTGTCATATTATTTATTGAACGCCCCTCGTCCGATGTTTAATTTACGCGTTAAATTAATTTTTCTTTCGATAATGCAAACTTACTGCGCCCCCCTTGACATCTCTCTATGTCCCCTGCAAATAGGTTTTTAAAATGCAGTTACGGTCTCTCAAAATACAAAGTAGCCTGGCCGAGGCGAAAGAGTGATAAAAATTTGCTGATCCTTTAAATATTACGTTTTTAAAAATTTTTATGAAACTATTCAGGGGAGCCAGCCAACCGGAAAATCGGAAAAACCGGGAATTTTGCAAACTGGGAAAAAACCGGGAATGAGCCGGGAATTTTGTCGTAAAACCAGGCGAAAGAGAAAAAATAGAAAAAACGAAATATTTTTAATAAGGAAAAATCACTTGAAGCGAAAAATAAGTGCATTTTTACTGCATTTTACTCAAAATAAATTAAGAAGTTCTGTTTTATTCATATAAATATGCTGCGGCGGTCAAATATTATCAGTTGTAACAAAAAAATTCCGTTCTTCTTTTTGTACAATTCTAATAATCAGGAAATCGGTGAGATTTGGACTGGGGAACCTGGAAGGATTTGGATCAGGAAAACCGGGAATTTAAAAATTATATTTTAATGGCCAGCATGCGATTTCATCAGTGTTTTATGTATTATGTAACAACAAATAATTATAAAAGAATAATAATATGAATAACTTATAAAACTGTTGGATTAACAGCAGGTAGCAATGTAGTGGTATTTGTTACTAATCATCATGCCCATCACCAGTCATATCTAAATCAGGAATGCAAACTCTCGGCGGCCAATCTACAGTTATGTGTAGGTAAAGGGAATGTAATTGCATACAGGTATTTTACTGTTGTAGGCGCAAAATGACAGCGAAAAAGAGTCAGAAGACTATATTAAGTTTGGATTTCCCTGCACAGAGAAAGACGAGCTGCAATTGCTTCAGTGTATGATGTGTACGAAAGTTTTAAGTAACGATAGCATGAGGCCCAATCGCCTTGAAAGGCATTTGAGCCAGCAACATCCTACTCTGATTTCGAAGTCGAAAGAGTTTTTTTTTTGTTGGCTCGCCTTTATGAATTGAATGAAGAGGTCATCCGAGTTCAAAGAAAAAAAAGATTTTTTGCAAATGTTCAACCATGAACAATTTCAATGTAGGTTGGCTTATTTAACTGATATATTTGATGCCTTGAATCAGCTAAACTTGAAGCTTCAAGGCAGAAACGGTACTGTAATAAGTAACTATGATCATACTCAGGGGTTCATATCAAAGCTTCAACTTCGGAATCGAAAGGTAAATGTAATAATATTTTTTTCTCGACTATTCGAAGCAATTAAAAGTAAAAAACTGGACGAAGATTCGAAAGTTAAAATACAAACTCATTTGTAAGCGCTGGAAGACGAATTTCAACGATACTATCGAGACATTAATTTAGAGTCACCAATATATTGCATATGACCAGAAATCCATTTGTTTTCCATGTCTTACAATTACCAGAAGAAGTTCAAGAAGAATTTCTGGAAATGAAGGCCGATTCGAGAACGAAAGCAGACTTCCATCTCTTAACATTGGAGAAATTTTGGATCAAACGTTATTCCTTGTTAATTCCAAAGTTGCCAACGAATACTTGTTCCCTTTTTCTTCAACTTATTTACGTGAGACAGGATTTTCGGCTCTGGTTTTAATTAAAACTAAGCAGCAAAATCGTCTTGCCGTTGATAGCGACCCGACAATAGCTCTAGCAAAAACAAAAATCAACCAACTGGTGCAGACCGTGCAAGCTCAAGTATCTCATTAGTACTGTAATTATAATAAATTATTTCTATAAAAATCGCTTTAAATTTTGGTTAAAGTTTATATCTACAACTTAGAATTAATATAAATAAGTTTTATTAAAACTAATGTGCGTTTTATTAATGTAAAAATTAAGGGGGGGGGGGCATGAAAATGTTATTTATAATTCGGGCGGCTCGACGAAAAAAAGGTTAGAAACCCTGGTCTAACTTCTCTTTTGCGAGATTTTCTGATCTAAATATGTCCGCATCAGTTCACGGTTTGGAAAATCAGTATGTAGTTATTCGTCATGGTAGAATATTTTTGACGAATTCCTCCCGGTAGATCCGGGTTTAAATCAACTGATTTAGTGGCATGATGTTTACATATATCTTTCCGGATTTTTAGAAACGTATCCTTTGTACACCGAGCACCAGCGGTATACCAGTAATAAAACGAGTACTTCAATTTTGCCATCACTCATACCATGTCCATTTTAGATAGCTCCCATCTATCCCACCTGAGCTATGTCACCACAGTTAGACCACCCCGTACGGAACACATGTCTTAATTTTGCAAATAATTGGAAACCCTTATCGTAGTTAAGGTAGTTTTATGCGGGATAATTAATAATCGCTTGGTTCTCTAGTTATATCAAATTTAAAAATAACAAGAAAATCACATTTTTTTGTTTCTTTAATTTTTTTTAAATTCACGTCCCTTGATATTTATCCGGCATATTACCGTTGTGTTAGAGACAGTTTTACTTTTAATTTTTCGTTCCCTTTTATAAAGTAACGATTACATTTTTATTCGCTGCAAAGGTTAACATGAGCTTTATTTTTTGTTATACGCACCTGGCTAAATGTTGAATCAATTTTCCAGCAAATATCTTCTTAAATTTATTTTAGCTCAAATTCCACATTGCCTCAATTTGTCAAATTTTTCTTTCTTGGGATGATATTACATATTGTGTATATTTTTAGGGAGCTTAGAATAAAAATTCTACTTTTGAACGATATGAAAAAGAAAATACCAAAAAAAGGGGGCGAAAAACAGTACCAGAACTGAAATGTGGAATAAACTCATAAATGATGGAATACCTTTCACATTTATTCGCGCGAAGGAGAATGGCTTTAAAACCAACTCGTCAAAAGTAAATCACAAAGACGCGTTTCCTAAATGGAATCTTTTAAAGGATTAAACTCGCATAAAGATTTTTGCCATTACGAAGAAAACGTAAATGCGAAAGGAAATGAGAGACGGCTCTTACAATCTCAAAGGTGAATCGCGTTCTAGCGATATGGAAGTTGAACGGAAGTTTGAACTTTCCACGGATTTTTTTTTCACAGCAGCAGGTCGCATGGAATCTAGATGAGATTCAATTTCCGAACGTAGAAAATCGTACTGAAACTAAAATTTACGCTATTTTGTACAACCGGGTTCCAAAAAATGCCCTTTAAAAAACTAATCCTTCGTTTTATATTGCACTCAAAAATCAATTTCTTCCCGACAGTTTGAACAGTAACTGCAAACCTTTTTTTTTTATTTACAAAACTAGTCGACGCGAAAAGAAAAAAAATGTAAAGTTAACAATTTAATATGAATAATGTTCATAGCGTATGAATAAGTTGCTTAAAAGCCAGGAACTCAACTGCGTTACCCTCCTCTTCCATATGTAGAGAGTAAAAAAAGAATCACGCTAGTTGCCCTATCCATCCTGGCGACGAAGCCGTCTGTGATCCTGACCATATCTTCTTTGAATGTCCATCCCTCGTTAATGTAATCTACTTCTTTATATTCCGATCTGTTATCACTCAAACTCGCTAATCGTTATTACGCTTCGTATATCTTATTGTTTCCGTCGATCTCCGTTGTTCCTATCCTCAGTTCTTTTATTTTTTCAATAGCTGACTACATCTAACTGATTCTTTTCCCTCGTGTTGTTTCTGGGCAAAGATCCGTTGCTGACATGCTCAAAGGGGAGAGGGTTAAAAAAAAAAGAGTCACGCCAATATATATTAAGAAGAAACTATAGTTGTTAATGAAGCGGCAGCTAATTTGCATTTTCATTATAACGCATTCCGCAGATTATGCTTAAATGTTAAAATTCTTCGACGAAACCTGTCGGCATGTTCTTAATATTTATTTCGTTCATTATGCGAAAAAGGAATATTTTTTCGTTGGGTTATATTATGAATTACACGGCTACTCCACTACGCATTGCCGACGTAATCATGAAATTTAAACTTTTAAAATGCAAAGAAATGAATCCAAATGCTAATAAAAATAAACGATTTTTAACGTGACGAAATTTTAAGATAAAAAATGAGCAATTTATAAACTCGTACATTAAAAAGTGGTCAAAAGATGAAAGCGTGGTGAAAAAAAATCATATATGTAGAAAAACCGCCAATGTATATGTATATACCACCTATCATCTCACCTATGTACTATGGAGAACGTGTATATTTTTAAAGATTCTTTATTAATAATTTTAGGTGCAACGTATGAAGTTGGATTTACTATTGATCTCTGATATATTCCTGCACTAGGATATAATTTAGTTTAAAGTTTTACGATTAATGACCTAATTTATAATATTATTTGAAATTTCGTATTCCGTTAGTGTATTTCATTATGATACTTTTTTAATTAACACTTCCGCAAGCATTTTTAAAATCAACTAATATTGTCACTGAGCGGTAGTAAATTTAAATTTACATGTTCAGAACAGTAAGACTATCTCTATTGTATTGCGCCCGTACTAAATCCAAATTGAGTTTTAAATAGTGGTGGGAAATTTCGAGATGTTTTAACAATCGAGGGGATCGTAATCGGACAAACATAAACAATCGAGTCACCACTGGCTCAACAAACTTTAGTAATAGAAAGGTTTTCAATCGAATTAACAATCGAAAAAGATTTTTAGTCGAGTCTTTTCGGTTACTAAAATCTTTCGGAATTGCTAGCTCTTACATAAATATGTCAGTAGTTATGCTAATTGGTACATGTTCAATATCCACGCCAATAAATTTCCACTAGTCATTATGCGTGTGTGTTCATTATTTAAGAAACTCCTATATAAAACAGGTGTACACACACACACACACAAGCAAAAGAAGAGAAAATAAAACGGGGACGGGAGAGTAAAGAAAATTGATAAACGATATATGCAGATCTTATTATATGTAATGCAACAAATGTCAAACTATCAAAATTTCTAACAAGTCTCAACAAATTCGGAAAGTATCCATTTCGAAATGTTCCCGAAACTCGTTAATACTTTAATTGATTTCACAATTCAGATTTATTTAAACGAGCAAACTTTATTATCAAAAGCTGTAAATATATATGAAAAATAAATAAATATTTCTGTCGGTAGTTAACGGTTTCGTCACCAACGAAAGAAAAAACGGGTTCAACTATTCAAATAAAAACATCTCGAAACATTTTCGACCGTTGAAAGAAAAATACGGGTCTCATATTATTTGAATGATAATCATCGAGAGAAAAATACCAGTGAAAAATAGGAGTTCGGAAACCAGTTAGATTATTCGAATGAAAATAGTCGAAAGTAATTGAGAAATGTTAACAATCGAGAGAATATACTACATATCTCTTCATTGCTCATTACCAGTTTTAACTGGAGGGATGGTTCAGATCCTAGATTGTTATAATATATTCCCGGGTTAGTACAAAGGGTGGACCAAAACAACTGAAACTACTCCCCGTACGGAGTATGGACATGAGCGTATTAGTTTGAGTACTTTTTGCAATGGACGTAAATCGCGGTCGGATGTTCTTCAAATAGAATTCCTTGAACACCATTAAACTTACTACCCATGGCAGCTGCTCCATCATATCCTTGGACACGAATATTATTAGGATCGATGTTATACTTGTGCAAAGTTGACAGAATCGTATCACTCCACGATTTTTTTAAAGGAAAAAAATGTTCGCAAATGGAGTATTTACTATCTACATGCTTTACATATCGAAAACAAAGAGTAAATTGTTCGGTTGTTGTAATATCTTGAGACTCATCGGCTAAAACGATAAAAAATTTCGCATCTTTGATTTCTAACGCAATTTTTTGTTTCATTATTTCATCGCATGCATCTGTAATTTGATTTTGAATATTCCAACTTACATACGTTGCATTTTTACCGCAATTTTTGAAATGTTCTTTCAATACGACACCACGCCAATATTGATTCGTGATCTCAATAACACTCTAAAATTGCCTTCGTTTTCTTTAGGCGGATTTTCTAAATCAAAATCTCCATAATCTCGATGGTTACGCAATGGGAGTCTCTGTTTTCCACATAGAATGATTGTATCTATAATAACGTCGATTTCCTTCAGCTTGAATTTTCTTAACTGTATCAGCTGCCTTTTCAATCGACATCAACTTTCCCGTCATCACATTTTTGAAATTACTCGCGCATAAACAAACAGTTTTATGATAGTCAAGATTTTCGTGAAAATTAAATCTTTCGAGAGCCTTTTACTCTAATTATATTGAAAGCAACCTTTACCAAAAAATTAGATTTTTGCGTACCTGCGTGACCAACTAGTGACGGAGCAGATAGTACACAATTCAAACAGAAACAGCTATCTTCGATTTTTGAGTATGTCAAACATCGGTATATCAAAGACCAAGTGTACTGAGCACGTCATTCGTGTCTTTGCTTTTGCTTATTTTTGAAAGGAAATATAAAATCTATGGACGGCTTTCATACATTCGTCAAGGCATCGAACTTTTGTTGATCGGTCAAACTTCGTTTTACAGAGATCCATTGGATTAGTACTTATAGTTGGTGCTGGTGCTATTGCTATAGATTTTGTCGAAGACATTGATGTACAACCCACTGCATATTTTGTACCTGTTTCATATTGTAAATCACTTTGACGCTGAAGCTGAGTATCCGTATCTAAGCGTAATATTTTATCAACAGAGATGTATTACTACTGTAGGTATCACTAGCTTTGCCTTTTTTTGGTTGGAAAAAATGATCCAAGGTACAATTAGTTTTTCGGTTCATGATTTATACTACATTCGAAAGAAAAGAAAAAATTAAACAATTCGCGGTAGGTAACATAAGCCCATAACCGACCAAACAGGAAAAGAGTTGATCATGCAACTGCTACCTAATAAATTCAAAATTGAACCGATGAAAGTTATGCAGGTTCACATGGTTCCGCGATAGAAGCTAAAGTATGACAGAAAAGAATAAGCCGTCCGCCCTTTTCCGCGTTTCATACGGCATGAATATCTGGACAGAAATGTTCTCCATCAGCTAAAAAGTGACAAAACATCGGAATTCGAATGAAACTTTCTCGTCATTTTTTCTATGTACGCGGCTATTTAGCAATTTCCTTCTCTATTTCTAGCACATAGACTGGCCGTTGTATTTTTCTTTTTCTATTTACTTACCATTTCACTCCGTTGCAATTTACTACTACATGCGCAATCCATGCAGCTCCGGGTTTCTTTAAGCAACTGACATGACGTAATTTAACCCAGCATTGGTAACAGTGTAATGCGTTGACAAACAGCGCAAACTAGTGTTAGTGTTGAGTGATCAATGTCAGATCCATTTAGGTCCGCTGGATACGTATCCGGGATGCAGTTCCCGAACCTGTGATTCAGTTCCGGATCCATATCCGAAGAAATAACGAACTTACCCATCACTACTACATACAGCCCAACGAAGCAACGTAAAACAAAATTATTTTACATTTCTACATCGAATTTATTTATTTTTCTGCACTATCCCGCTTTACGCTCCAAAATTAATTTTTGCAAAAAATTTCGGAGATATTTTGGGGTCGAGCAATGGCCCCGTGGCACCCCCTTGAATGCGCCAATGTATTAGATTAAACTTAAAATCATTATTTAATGTTTTCCACATCCTTGTTTAGCAACATATTAGTTAAGTTTATAATTTTAGGATGAAAACAATACTTACAATTCCTCGAGCATTTATGTTTATTAGACACTTGTATTAATCTATCTGGTTTACTGTGTATTGTAGTATACTTCACATGAATAATGTTTTTAATTCTTTTGCTAATATTAATAATATACAGTTCGAAAATATTGAAGCTTGAGTGAGTAAATATAATTTTAATAGTTGCTTATTCAGATGCGGTGAAATCGAAGGGAAAGTATAGAAGACTATTAGTTTAAATAGTGTAAGACGAGAAGGAGCGCCGGTTTTGTAAAATGGAGAGCTAAGAAGGAATAAAGACGTTGAGAAAGGAATCGATAGCCTAAAACGAATTTAAGAATAAAAAGGGGGGCGTTTTGGATTCAGCAAGTAGTGTAGCTATGCGGAAGATATAAGAGAAGAGAAAAGGCAGGAATTTCCTAACCTGTAAAAAACAAATTTAGTGGCGCAGCCCTAGGTAAAAGACAAATAATCAAATTTAGAATGGATTCGTGAAAGGGAAATAAAGAGGAGAGGATCGCCCCTTATTTAGTAAGAGAAAGGACCTTTCATAGATTCAGTCTCTTGAGAGCAGAGGAGGAAATAAAATTAATATGCTTATAGAAAGACAGACGACTATTAAGAAAAACACCGAGACAGCAGAAGAAAATTTTAAGAGGGATGAGTATAGAATTTGAAGGGTACAAAGACACTTGCTAGATTGTAAGTACGAAGGAAAAAAACAATGCGAGAAAACTTTGAAAGAGCAATTGAAGGGTTTATCGAGGAAATAGATTGTCCCAACATAGTCAAAGACCAATTAACTTCCTCATTCGTGTCTTCAATAATGTAAAAGGAGGAGGAGGACAGCAAAATGTCAGCGGCAAAGAACAAAGAGCGGGAACCAATAGAAAGAGAAGTAGCTGAGATGGTATAAATATTGAAGAGAGTAGGGCTATGGCAAGGACGCTGGGGAAGATCGCCAGAGACAATTCTTGTAGTCTAGAAAAATTTAGAAGAGAAATGGATGTAATGTTTCTGCATGCGATTGATAGTGATAGAAATTAATTTCTTACGAATATTCCAAGCTACCATACTATCTCAGCGAGTAGGAAAATGAACATTATCAAAGACGCAGGAAACATCAGTAGAAGTACCAATTGGTAAAAGATTTATATACATATATAGGCGACAAAAAGAGTGGCACAACCAGCGGGCCCTAGACCAGGACGGATGCGAAACATAACAGGAGGAAATACATGATTATACTCTAGCCACCCAACAAGGAGGTACCCTCCAGTAATTTCTTAAGACAAGAAGCCAAAGAAATAGGACGTAAAGAGAAATTTTCCTTAAAGGCAGGGATAATAATGAAATAGTTTCAGGAAAGAGGTGCGACACCTTTAGAAAGAAAGAAGTTAAATAGGTCAGACAGATTCTTAAGGATAAGGAAGGGTATAGAATCAATAACAGGGTGGAGGTAGATGATTATTTAAGAATGGATTTTAATTCATTGATATGGAAGGCGGTAGTAAGGAAATAAGTCTTTTGGAAAGGGACAAGAATAAAATTCGTCAAGATTTGGAACGTAAGCGGAAGTGGCAGCATCGATAAAAGTTAGCAGTCTATCCACAGAGATGTAAAAAAAAAGGAGGAGGTTCAGAATTTGAAAATTTGAATAATCTGGTCATTTTTAAAATATAAGCCGAAAGTTTTCTCAACAAGACTTCTTTGAGGGTTTTAAAATAAATCTCGCTTTAGCATTGCCCTATTTGTAGGCCAGAAAGTTCTAGAGAGTAGAATTAGAACGGAATGCTCTGCATGTAGCGTAGCTATGATCGAATGAAGAGTTACATGCCTCGTTTCACTAAAGGGATGAGGCTATTTTCCGACGATTAGATATAGGAAAATGGTAAGGAGGAAAAGAAAGCGAGAGAGCATTAGTAATAGAATTTAGGAATAAGTTGTACTGAGATAGGGTGATAAATATGTGAAGGGTCAGGGAGAGTAGAAGCAACTAAGAAACGGAAAAAGGTCCAATTAGTTCTGAATAAATTTCACCGAGAATAATGGGAAGGTTTGAAATAAAAAGAAAAATTCTAAAAAGTGATTAGGATAGTAATATGGTCACTGCTGAAGGAGCCCAAAAGGGTTGACCAGTTGTAGTTAAAACCAGTAGATGGGGATGAAAATGTAAGATCGAGGGAACTAAAGTAAGAAGGGCTCTTGTAATGGATAGGAGAGAGATCATTAAGGAGAACTATGTTGTGTTTCGGAAACAGTGCCATTATGGTTTGAACAGCTCCACACGGGAGAGTGAACATTCCAGTCACCACCAATGATGAATGGATGAAAAATAGAATTAAAAAATGGAGAGAGGGGAAAATGACGAACATCGCACCTGGGAGGAGAACAGATGTGCAGAATTGGAAGCGATCGAAAAGTGTACCATAATTAGGCTGATTAGAACTGGAAGAGGAATTAAAGGAGACTTCATGAAAATGAAAGGAGATGCCGTTTTTGATAAGAATCACGGACCCACCATAAACATCGTCGTGATCGCATGCAATAAGCTTGTATCACCTAATGTTGATGATAACATCCGATCATAGCAGTGTTTCCGAGATAAGAGCAACGCTGATATTGTGGATATCCAACAGACCCCCTCTAATAAATGTTTGTTGGCTGTAAGGCTATGACAATTCTATGGTAAAACGTTGAGAGAAACAGACATAATGAATAAAAAAAAAAAAAAAAAAAAAAAGTCTCTAAGACGAGAGCGTTAGGAGGATAAAAGGAGGGAGAAAGCACAAAAAATAAAAAAAAATAAAAATGACATTATGCATAAATAAAAAAATGACGCAAAAAAAAAAGAAGAAAAAAAATCAAGGCAAGTTAACTCAAAAGAAAGAAACTGAGCGAGGAAAAGAAAAAATTATAAGAGTTGAGCAAACGGAACTTAATCAAGAAAAGGCGGCAGAAGTTCACCTGACATGAGCAAATTTGAAACCGGAGTTATAGAAAGCAAAAGAGAAAATGATAGAGAGAGAAATAGACTTTAAAGATATCACAATGCATAATCTAATGCTTTTAAACACTGTAAATCCAACCAAAGTGAAAGAAACATACAACTTGTAGTATCAAGCAGTAACAGTGTATCTCATTCTCAAGAAAAACGTGACCTGCGTATACGGGTGGAATATACGAATTAAAATAAATGCAACTAAGCCTGCCAGTAGAATTGGTCACTTCAGTGTCAGTATTTTCGATAATTCCGAAAACAATCACTGCAATCAAATCCATAGGCAATTCGTCTGGATGTCTCAAAATCCAGCATAAAGGAGAAGCTACAATAAAAACAGAAAAGAAAGGAAAACGACAACAATGTGAAGAAAAGGAAATGTAATAGATACATAAATAATTATAGAATAAAGCCAGAAAAGGAAAAAAGAAAAGAAACAGAAAGAAAAGGAAAATGAGCCCCGGATTTCTTTTCTTTCATTATTCATTGTTTGCAAGAAGAGTAATTAATTAAAATTTATGTAACTAGATAGGAAAAATGGTAAAGAGTCAGCAAGGGAAAGAGAAAAAATGGTTTTGTTGATTTTATTAAATTTTATTACTAAGCGAGCTGTTTAATTGAAATTTTCTCACAGTTTAAAAGTGAATAGTCCATATGTGTCGTATGAAAATAACGGTTTCCAAATGACCGAATATAATTTTGCATCTTTTAAATTAAAGTTTAAAAATGTCAAGTATCGTGCAAGATTTAATATCTAGCTTTTGAATATTTAGATTTCAGATAACTGTATGTCGAAAAATATTGAAAAAGTAGTAAAAGATAAATGCTATTCCATCTACAATAATTACTAGTCGAGTGTGATATATTAGCATCAATGATCCTGTACAATAAGTTATGAAGCACTATAATTTAAATTTATATAACATTGCAAATATTTGTTGTAAATTTTTTTAAAGTAGATTTTTCTAAACTTACAAATATTATCGGAGCTTTGAAGTTCTAAATTTAAAGCTGAAAATTTTGGTTTTGCTTAATTAGAGAAATTTCTTATTATAAGCACGTTCATCAGAAACTTTAAAATTTGCATAATATTTGCGCTACTAAGACGAAGAGACATATACCATTCAAACATTTTGCAAATTTTTAAAGGTTTTGATAAAAAATCAAAGTATATTTTTCTAATTACTATGCAAAAAGTTTTTTATACCTGGAAAAAAATAAACTTTTTTTAATCTCCGAAACTCCAGCTTGGAAGTTAAAGATTGCTCATGTTTAATTGATAAAGTATCTTTGAATGGAGATGTTTATTTTTACGATTTTTACCGTTCTTGGTAAACAAGTGATTTCGGAGAGTCACATATTTTTTGGAAGAACAATTTATCTGTGATTTATGCGCACAATTTTAAATTTATCTGTTAAACCATTGGTGGAGTTATTGAATTTTATTTCTGCATTTTATGTTTTCCAAATCGTGTTGTATTAACACTTTGCGTAAAGTCGTAAAAACATCTGTGCGAGAAAATCGGTTAAAGATGTTTTTTTGTTTTCTTTTATTTACTGCACAAAATAACTCAAAGAGCACGTGGTTTAACACGATGAAGAAGGAGAAGTTTACGAATCAACGTTGCTCATTAAACATTAGGATCACATTTACGCTGCGGAGGTAAAACGAAGCAACAGATAGTTTAAAAAGATATTCGAAATGTCAGTCTTGAGCAGACTGACATTTGATCAGCTCGCAAGTTCACCCTACGGGGCTAATTTATTCTACGGCTAGTTGGTCTATGACTGAACGGTACCGACCCGTTTGGAGCGACATGTTATCCATCCATGTGCCCGTTTTGTTCTGCGTTATTCGACGTCTCCGTTGGGCATTTTATAAAAATTAATCGATAACCACACAACAGCAAACCACATTAGTTAAGCAAGGGTTTAACGTTTCAACAAAATATTTTTGGCGGCAATTATTAAAAATTCTATTGCAAGATTCTTTATTTTTTTGCAAAATTTAAGTAACGCAAAAAAAAAAACGAAATAGAGGGCGGTGATTTTTTTTCCTTTAATGGGTTTGTCAACGAGGACATCAGCCCCCATGAAATGGGAAGAAGGAGAAAATAAATGAAAATTTGTAAACATATTTAAAGATAGAGTATAAAAATAATTCAAGGGCTAGAATAAATAACAGAAGTAGAAGAAAATGAGGAAATATAAACCAGCACTATATGGAGTACGGATATCAAATTCTAATAGAGAGTAGAAAAACGATTGTTCAGTAGAGAGGGCCGCACATTCAAACGAAATGTGATCAACATCACAAAGAAAGTATACGGAACGGAGGTGAAAAGGGCAAAATGGAGCATAGATACAAATGAAAACCGAAAAAAAAAAGTGATGGGGAAGCCCAGGAAATATAGGCGCGACGAAGTTGAAATGGTTGAATACAAGTAAAGAGCCATAATTTGGAATGAGCGACTGAGGAAAGAAAAACAATATTATGAGCTGAAAATATGCCCAAAAGTCTACCATTGAAAATGGAAGAACGGGTTAAGGGATTCGCCATCTCATTGCCCTCAATGCCTAAATAACCAGGAATTCACAAAAGATCGATTTCGCCGTATTCTTAATTGCACCAGAAATTAGTAAAACCTTATCTATAGCTTATATTTATATTTTTATTTAAATTTTTTCGTTTTATTTACATTCACCATGGCAATGATATTTTATTTAAAATATTTATTATAGTAAACATTTCATTTAGTTTATTTTTTATTTTAGAGAGTGCATTTTACAGTACTATTTTCCCTACACGATTTACAAAAACCACCATAGCTTGACTAAATCACAGTAGAAATTTATAAATTACGCACCCCAAAACCTTTCAACAGTATCAATCTATCTATAGATGAAAACCAGAACAAAATCGATTCCCCGCTTTAAATGAGTTTTTCTGATCACCTGTTTCTTTTTTGTTTTTAGCTCGATTTTGGCGATAAAACGCACGGATTTCACCTTCATACGCAAATCTATTGCTTGTGCCCTGCAACTTCGAATTTCCTGACCCTTGCAGTTGAAGGTTTAATATATTTAGTTGCGCGAAAAAATCGAAATTTGGACTCACAGAACTGATCCAGCAGCTCTTTGTTCTCCTTGTTAGTTAAGAATATTTGTACTTCCTCTTTTAGTTCGTACAACCTCGGCGGCATATTTTCTTTGGAAAATCAACGCACTTCCATGTGGAAAGGCAGAGTTTCAGAGTTCGTATTAGAGCACAATTGTTTGAAGAGACGAGTATTAAGTGCACTTTTTTTAATGAAGCTAACTGCTTTTATAGCTATTTTCATCGCAATAGCAAAGCATTTCGGCAGCATTTGGCAGCCAATGCTTGACAATGAATAACGCAGTGCGTCGTAATTGCAGATGGATTTTTTGTTTTCATCAACGCTGAAAGACCTGAGCCGGAACTAAACATAGCAGGAGCACCGTCCGTACAAAGCCTCGCAAGCTTTTGCCACATAGGTCCATGTTTCTCCAAATATCGACTTATTACATCCATAACATCTGCACCAGTTATTGAGAAAATAGTAACTCCTCTTTAAATGTTTTATTGACAATCGAAAATCGAATAAATACAAGTAACTGATAACATTCTGAAACGTCGGTACATTCATCACACTGTAGCGCAAAATAAGGACTACATTTTATTTTGTCAATAACTTGTCCTTCAATATCATTTGACATTTTGCGACTTTTTGAAAGTATTATTTCGCGACTTTTCTTTTGAGCTTTCTACCCTAAAAGCTCTTCTGCAGCTTTAAGCATACAAGGCTTTATTAGAGATTCAGCGATTGTGTATGCTTTTTTGGATTTGGCAATGAATTTTGAAATTTCAAATGATGCAGCTAATGTTTTTTCAGATGTTGCATAACTTGTTGCACTGGGTTCAAGTTTCAGTTTTTTAAGATTTATTAGTTTACCTTCGAAGAATTCTCACGGACGGTCACAATAATTCGGATTGACGTTTCAATTTCGCTGGGGCTTTAATGCATCATTGGCAAGAACAGTTGTACATACTACCACGCACTTAGGTCTAATCTCCCTATTTACTTCTATTGAAATAAAGCCCAGTTTAATATAACCGCCGTAATACTTTCGTTTCGGTGACATGTTTCTGATAACAATTATATTATTCTCACCTACTTTATGTACAATGTACATATTAATACTTGAAAGCGGTCACAGAAAAAATACGGATAAAACATTCCGAATTTTAATGACAAACCGTTGGAACTGGCGTACAAAGTAAATCGCAATTAAAAAGAAGCCTAGCAGATTTGGCGATGTGACGTAATAAAGTAAAATGTTAAATGTAAAGTAGTATTCATAGTACCTACTTAGAATTAACGTGTAACATAAACAAAACAAACAAGGTTTATTTTACTTACGTATTCAAATCTGAAGCAGTTATTACTATAAAGACCTTAGTAGACCAACGATATTTGCCTTTTGTCGACTCGTTGTCACTTATTTAATATTTTTAGGATGGCTTCGCGGACCACTTTGAATGCTTCCAGGTACCAACAGTTAAGAACCACTGTTGTACAGGATAAATCGTTCTACCGATAATGCTAGAGCTAAGCAAGTTCACCACTCAACCTTTTTTTTTTTTTTTTTTTATCTTAACCAGCGCCAACTGATTTTCGGCTAGTCATCAAAACTCCCAACGGCAATTTCATTAGAACTCAAAACGGTATTAGCTTCCAACAAGCGGCGATCCATCCGCGACATCAAAACTGGCCAGATTAGCTTCACCTCAAAACCCAGAAGTAACGCATGTCCACATCTACATCGTAAGAAAAGCTCGCGCAGCTGCCTTCCCAAAAATTAACCTACATGATGATGTTCAGCCTCAGTAACTAATACAGACTAGCTTACTAACTCTATTCACTATATTCAGTTTTTACAGAACAATTCTTGGTCTTCGTCTTGCACTGGACATATTTTTTTCAACAATTTCATAATCTGATCATCAACTTTTATCTTATAATTTACCAAACGCTGCCCACCGCACGTAAATCAACAAGGTAAATAATCGCACGGCGCTCACATTGTATTATATGAAGAATCTACCGTTAGCCTACTTTCATCTGTATCGCATATCTATACAGAATTTTGTAGGTTACCGATAAGGATTGCAATCTTTGAAAAATAAAAGGACTTGGAAGGAAGATTTTAGCGCGATGGTATTATTATTATCGGTCGTGCGTAAAATTAAAGATTTAAGAAAACGCGTTTTCCGCATTTATTTTCTTCTGTTTTTTTTGTTGTTTTTTTTTTTTCGGTGAAAACTTTTGCATTCCTCCGTATTAAGAAAAAGTCGTCGAAGCAGTGCATTTTTTGTACTACAGTTTTACGTGTTAATCTAGAAGCGAAATTTATAATCTGACTCTGTCGGTAATTTAAACGCTCAAGATTAATCAGTTCACCTTTAGCTTCATATTAGGTAAACTGATTTTTGGACGTGAATTTTTAATCGTTGTTATCCGTATTTTCTGAACAAAAAACAAAAATAATTGATTAGTTTGTTGACGGCTGGGAGTTAAATGGTTCCTATTTTCCATCGGAAGAGGATTATACGCATCCGGTTTCAGAACGTTTCAAAGAGTACTGCGGAAGAAGACGAATTAAACAGTTACTCGAATCCACTCAAAATGCTGCTTTGATACAGTACCGGGTACCAAAACTAGGAAAA
The DNA here is from genome assembly GCA_039619475.1 of Icerya purchasi. Classification (NCBI taxonomy): domain Eukaryota; kingdom Metazoa; phylum Arthropoda; class Insecta; order Hemiptera; family Monophlebidae; genus Icerya; species Icerya purchasi. Next base: position 80,710,436 of record CM077116.1, read on the forward strand.
GGCTTTAGTTTCCAATTTAGTACGAGAAAAAACCCAATGCGTAAGTACATAAGAAATAATGATAAATGATATTAATAAAACGCGAAATATTTAATTTATTTATAGTATTTATGTATTTTGAGTGAAAAAAATTTTCGTCGTATTTGAAAATTTATTAAATTTACTTTTTTTTTTTCAAATCAAAGAATTCAGATTAGCTAAAACGATTAAATTGAAAGATGAATTAAAAAGAAACTTCCGATAATTGAAAAAAGAAAAAATACCAACTAGACAATTATTATTTTCATTATTTTTATATGCCTACTCTGAAAACCAAATAGTCTTTCCATTGCTAAAATAATATTTTTACAATTATACACATATATATATATATATATATATATATATATATATATAAATATATGTTAATTACAACGTAATTCTTAGGCTACAATCTATTAGAAAAAATGTCCCAAAAAAATCTCAATTTTATGTAACGAAAAATGTCCCAATTTTATGTAACGTTTGTTATATTTTATAGAATTTTTGTTATTGTTATTTAAAAAATATCACAATTTTATGTAATAAAATATGTAACGAAAAATGTCTTGATTTTATATAATGAAAGTTAAATGTTAGAATAGGATTTTTGAGATTATGTTATTTTTTTTGTGTTAATGCCAGTAAGAATTACGTTGTAAATTTTGATAATTTTGTACAAAGTATAGAAGAGAAAAATATAGAAATGCAAGCAAGAGGGGCCACACAGCCCCTTGCGAGACCATAATGGTCGAGTTATATATGTATATATGAGCGTGTGTGTGTGTGTGTGTGTGTGTGAAAGCGTAGGTGTGGGTGTGGGTGTGCGTGTGTGTATGTGTGTTATCATGAAATATATTTATTTATAAATGGTACACTAAAGTCTTGTAGTAAATTATTGTATATACAATATTTGAACACTACAATAAAAACAAATTAAAAACAGTCGTTTCCATAGAATTTATAAAAATTTCAATTTTCTTTTCTATTGTCAAAAATTGAAAATAAATAAATTTATTCTGAATTTCGGTTCATTTAATTCAAGCAGTTATGATTTCGCAGACATTTCGGGGGGCGGGTTAAACCTGGAAAACCGCCTCTCAGATACGGCCCTAATGTCACCATTTAATTACGTATATTATCGGGTTATTATGCTCCAACTTGAAACTAAAAAGCGATTATTCTTTTGAGAAGCCAGTCGATCCGGTCAAATAACTAGGGGGTGCATGAAGTCGGCGGAAAAGATCAATGTCATCAAAATCTGATCAACAGCAGCATTGAGTCGTCACTTGCGCAATGCTAATACATTTTCGTACAAAACAGCAGATAACAACGCAAAAAGAATCACTTTAAAAGATTATATTGTCCACACGAATAAATAAGTGTCAACTATAAGGAAAAACTCGTGCATTCGCGAAGTGTCTACTGTTTCATCGTAAAACCGACCGAAATAAATGACGCACGCCGCATATGAAAGCGGAAAAATAGTGATTTCGCGTTTCATCTGTCTCACATGTTGAAAATTACTTTATAGTCCCGCCAATTATACGAATGATGAATTGCTTCGACGTGGAAAATCGATAAAAGTAGCATTTTTAAACCCCGGATGGCGGTGTAATTTAACATATTCACGTTTGATCCGGCCCATTTCTTTTCTATTCAAAAGCGACATGCGCTGGTACATATAATACGTACATGAATATTTATCAGAAGCAGCGACACATCTCCAAATTCTAAAATTAAATTCCACTTAAACGAATACATCATGTGAAACTTCTGCTCGCCTAATACGTTGATTGCATTCTGAACACGTACAAATAGATTCTTCTTCGTAAAAAAGTCCTATGCTCCGTCCGTTTCCCTCGGCGCACCGAAAATTCATTTTGAATATTTATTTCGTTCTATACACCCACCCAACAAAAGTTTATTCATCCTAGAATGAACTTTTGCATAAATATAAACCGTGTAAGTCTTTTTTTCTACACATGCTTCAATTTTTATACTTCCATTATTTTTAAACCGATATCTCGAAAACAAACAGTTTTGAAAAGCTGCTTTTTCTGTCTCTACGGCTGCTTAATCTTCCGCGAACCACTCGCATTAGCTATAATCCAGCAACAACCCTATTCGCGTAAAAAATATAATTCGCTGGAATATAAAGGGATTTCAAGTTTCAGACCGGCTCTGTAATATTTCTTTATTCGGAATAAATTTTTACGACTACTCCCAGTTTTCTCAATTTTTACCGCGCTTTTACGCGTAATTTATTTCACCATATTAAATAATAATAAAAAAACAAAAAAAAAAAAAACGCAATTTCTTTTATTTGTAAAAGAAAAAAAAAACGAAAATAAAAACAAAAAAACAAACAAACATAATCGTAACATAAATTTTATTTGAACAACTTTCTTTATTTTGTAAACAAGGTCAGCCGCGTATGATGGAAACCACATTTATGGACTGTGACGTAATGCACATGCGCAACTCCGAATCCAAAATAATTTGTTACATTTTTTGTGATTATTATATTAACAATGCTCGATATAATTCAGTGATGATAATCAATGTAAAAAAGCGATAATGCTAAATTTATCATTACCGAAATTTTGTTTTAAACAGTGACGTGCCAAGCGGAAGCAACTGAGACAGCCCCCCCCCTCCCTGAGAAAAAACTGGCTGGGGAGCATAGGAAAATATATATTATACCAGTATATATAACAGTCATTTAATAAAAATCCGAGAAAATTAAACGAAAAGTTAAATAAATACGAAGAGAGATCGTTTGAATTAATAAAATTCAACTTTTTAACCGTATTAAACATTATATCGCCGTCACAAAAATAAAAAATAAAATGCCCACCGAACCAAGAAAACAAAAACGAAAAATTTCGGATAGTCGGAAGAAATAAAAATTCTATAAGAGAAAATCATTTAAAGTAAAAAAGAAAAGCGTTTTTAGCATATTTCACTTCATAATTAAAGCCTCTTTTTATTTATATAAAATATTATCAGTAGCGACGAAGAAAACTACATTCTTTCTTTTTCATTTTCTTTTTTTATTTTTTAACTACATTCTTCTTTTATTAATTTATATAGGCCTTTATATATAGGGGTTATTTATGTTTTTGCCCTCCTCCTGGTTGTGATTTATGTTATTGGCCCGCCTGGTTGTGAAACGTTGGCACGCCACTGGTTTTAAGGATAGTTGCACACACATTCTAGAAGTAATTACGTTATATAAAATCAAAACGAATATGTTTTTTTACATTTGGCAAATGTTCGATAGGTTTCTCCCTTTGCGGGCGGTGTATTTATTTTTACCGGAAAATCACGCCGTTTTATGTAACATCTGGATAACTCGCCTTTTCTTTTAAGAACCCTAGGGAGGACCATTGTGATAAAATCGATACATCTAACGAGTTTGTACAAGTATTCAGTCGTCCTTTAATAACTATATAACAGTTTGCTAGACGTATACTAAGGTATTTTGTTTTTTCCTTCTTTCAGTTTTTGAAAACCAAAAGAAGCATAAAGTGCCAAATGTCAGACTTCAGGTTTACTGGTTAGGAAAGCAGTGAAAACAGCTAATTTCTTGATTTATTTTATTTTCCTTCCGGCTACAGCGTTGTTTAAAAACAATAACACGAATAATTTAAAAACTGCTTTAATAAAATATTAAAAATACGGCAATCAGTGTTACTATTATTACCATGATTACGATTTAAATTAAATTGCCCAAAATGATCGGTATAATTTTAATATATCATTATAGTAATAGTAGTCCAGGAGGCAGTGAATTTTTTCGGTACTAATTTTCGCAGTCAGCAAGCATCGATAGAATTATTCAGTTAGTAATTCTAAGTAAAATGCACATATATCAATAGGGTCGGGGATTTTCCGATGGGTTGAGACGGAAAATGCGTTACAACATACAAATGCAGTCTACTTTTTTTTTTCCAGTGATAAAAATCGTTGTAATAGTAAGAGATATATTGAATGTAATTAAAACAAATAGTCTGTCTAATCTGTGAGTATGGGTAATACGTCTGATAGATGGAAAACTGAAAAATAATCATCAGAACAATTTCCCTTATTTTTGCAGTTCTGAAAATTTATCAGATAATGGTCCATGTTATAATAACAGTTTACAATACAATCTGGCTAATGTGGAACACCTCGAAAGCCTTGCCAGACTCGTCTAATGCTTAACAGCGTTAAATTCGGCACCTTCGATATGTGGGTGATTGGTGTCATACCTACATGTTTTTATTATGAGAGTATTAAACAAGGAAATACAAAAAAGCAAATACACTTTATACAGTAAAAAATTATAATTGGACAGTATAATCTACCATGTGACAAATTGAAAAATAAGAGCAAAAATGTTCTATTTTTACAATTTTGAAGATCCCGGTAGACTCATTTGCCAATTTTATAAATCAGCCAGACTTATTTTTAATTACAGTTTATGATAGTATCAATTTATACGTTAAATTTCAAGCGTGTAAAAATAAGGGTTACCGATCCCAAAAATCGATGAAATTTTTGAATCCGCAAATTTTCTACTTTTCTCCATTTGGGATAAGCCAGACTGCTATTTTCATAAATTTCACGTTCAACTTTAGTAAATGTAAAATATTTATGACCGGGGAAATAAGTGAACTTGTTTTTTTTTTTTTTTTATTTTTGGAAATCCATCCGAAAATTTTAGCTAGACTAAAAAATTGTTGTTTTGTATCACTAACAAAACAAACTAATTCATATACACTAATTGCAAAAATAAGTACTAAAAAAATTCACTGCCTCCCGGACTATAATAATTAGGATTAAAAATATTAACGTTTTTATTTCTATCGACAGTTAATTTTACACCTAAAATGACTATCGAGAATATTTACTCTTAAAAACTGTGCCTCTGCTATCATTCCCATTACACTAACAGACAGACTGTCGCTATTTTACATAGCGAGTGATGGTATGAATTTTTAAACTTTCCAAAAATTCAACTCCTCCGCCATCGACCCAAGCTTTCTCGCATTTACAAGTGTGCAGACAAAATAGCGTGCGATAAAACTTACATGAACTGCAAGCATCAACTGAAATTATCAATGAGAACTTAACAGGACCGTCTTCATGTCTTTCTATGAAATGACAGCAAATAAAGTTTCTTGTCCATAAGATTCCTTTTCTGCATTCGAGCTTTTTGTCATAACAACACGAAAAGCCACGCAAATCGGCATGCTCAACGTAACATGAATTAAGCGCCTCACTCGATGCCTAATGTAGAACACGATAAAGTAAAATTTTGTAAAAATTAAAATGGGAAATAAAAAAAGAACTTACCGTTGTATTACGCAACTGGTTCGCTGCGCATAATAAAAGTTTACATTTAGTCTATTTATAATCGATCATTAAAATAACTGCTTAATTTTCTAGCACTTGACAGTTCGTATAATAAAATAAATTTGTTTCACTGCTTGTTTAATCTCAGTGAACAGAGTGCGGATTTTCTTAATTAAATCGGCGTAACATGTAAGAAGTTCCATGAAAGCATATCGAAGATGACATCACTCTGTCCCGTGAAATCCCGATTTGAAACAAAATATTATAATACGCCGTTTTGCTGTCTGTAAAACCCATTAAAATATTTCTACACCGGAACGAAGAAGGATTAACTCATTAATTAATTTTGTTTTATTTAATTTGGAAATATCTGCAATTATAAAATTATCAAAAATTGTATATGTTTATATGAAATTGGGATTTTCGGAAACAGTTTTCACAATTTTAACAATTTTTGTTTACCTGAGAAATTTATATTTACCACAATAGACGGTTTATTTATTTTATTTTTTTTATTATCAAGCTAGTACTTTTTTATAAAGGAGAATGTAACGATATATCGGTCGATCGGAAGAATATCTCACGACTTGAAAAATGAATGATCGAAAAGTAAAACATCAGCAACCTTAAAATCAAAAAGGGTTAAATTTTATTATAAATACAAATAGATGAAACGAAAGCGGCTGACATAAAATCAAAATTACGATTGCGTCTTTGCTTTTATGTCCAAAAATACAACATACATAAAAAAATTCAATATAAATTGCTTAGGCCCCCGACTCAACGATTATGATAAACTCTTAAAGTTCATCCTCGAACAGATTTATAGATTGAGTTATATTAATACTGCCCAGTACCGTGCCCAGAACTTTGAAAAGGAGGGGGGGCTGAAAATTTTCTTCACATATTTATTTTATAAATAACAATACAATTTTCACTAATATTCATACTATTTTAATAATTTCTATCATAAAACATGGAGCATATTTTTTCTTTTTTTTTTTTTTAACGTAAGAACACACTAAAAAATTATCAATATTTATTTTAAATTTTTGATTTTTTTCAGATTTTTGTGTATTTATAATAACTATTTCAGTTCTAATGAGAAGGTGTTTACCCCCCCCCCCCCGGGGGTGGGTGCACGGCCTTGATATTGCCAATTCCATTATAAAATATACACTTTTTTGTTCGAAAAAAAAAAAAAAAACAGGTTACAATAGATATTAAGCATAAGTTGTGAGAGTGAAAATATAGAAAAACTTTTTAATCTAAACATAATTAAAAATAGTATAAAACAAAAAAAAATAATAAATCATGGTACGTAATTCAATGTGCGTTTTAATAATAAAAATATGCACTAATAAAACAGGTTCCCTAGGGCAAAACGGAATGCATTGCTGCAAAAAAAATAAATAAATAAAAAAAATAAAATGTACAAAAATATATTTAAAATAATTCTAAAGTTTTGACCAATAATTTTTTTTTTGTATGTCTCGTTCAATGAAAATAAAACTATAAGCCTATCTTATTCTACCTCGATGATGACTTTTTTTCATTTTTTATAAGTATTAATTTCACTGGATTTGAAGGCATTTCTATCCATTACGGTTAACAATTATTTTCTTTTCTTCAGTAGATGCTTGTCATCTAAATCATACTCATATACTTCGATTAACTTTCTTTGACACAGTTTTTCAGTTTTGCTTTTAAAATGCTCGCAAAATTATAAAGTGTAACAAAAACAAAAAGTCATTACTTTAGATCATCAGTTCACCTATAAACACACACACATAAGAAAATAACATAAAAACATTAAATCTATTCGTTCCTTCGCGAATACAGTATTTATTAGCGTTCTTTCTTCGAATTACGGAAATTAATTTCTCAGTCCTTTCTTCGAAATGTAAAACTAAATTGCACTGATGTTGTTTTACGTTATATTCTTATCGATAAAAAATATTTCGAGAATATTCTTACAAAAATAATTCTGATAATGTTTCAGTTAATAGCTTAGGTTTTTTTTTTTTTTTTTGTTAATGAGTTATAGTTTCACGAATTTCATGAACCTAATAATTTGATTCTTATCCTTCTCTAAACTACTGTCACGTTTCTTTTACATGCGTTACTGAGGACGGCACTTTTAATATAAACTAACGCTCTGACTGGCACGTGTGGCGTATTGCCTCGGCTCGATTAGACAATATTGAAGAAAATCACAAAATCTAAAAAACACTAAAAATTTCAATATGTATTTAGATTTACACATTTGTGTATGTTGTCATAATATTCGATTTAAAATTATTATTGTTAACATTATCAAAATTATTGTAATTTTATTTAACACAAATAATTCATACTGATACTAAATTTAAACATGTTTCGTGGTAACGAACTTCATGTTCATGGTGTAATTAAGTTGAGCACGGTAGCCTTGTAGTTAAGATGTTTGGTTATCAAACCCAGGGTCACAGGTTCGAGATTTATCTCGTTCTAGATCCAAGTCGCTCCCAGGTTTACTCCGCCTGCCTCTCTTACTATCATGAGTGTGGTTCGGCTCAGTATATTGTGAACCTTAACTTCGCTATCTTCGACATCCTATCAAAAGTATAGGGCTTACTTTATTTCATATAAAAATATCAAGTCTATCCTTTACAAAGAGAGTGTCTAGAGCTTTTGTAAAAATATAAAGTCTTATTACTTCTACGTAGCGTTCAACACTTTATAAACAAAGTACTGCACAAAACATGCGAAAATACAGATAATTTTTTCCTCGTTTCCTGTTTATAAAACTTTGTATATTTCCTATCGAGTGTCTCACATTGCGATATGAGGTTTAAATTTCTGGAATTTTTCCCATGCATACATATATATCTGATGGGACTTTTTTTCTAGTTTAGAGACTCGAAATACGAAAATGTTCAACTCATAAATTCCGAAATACAAAAATTTTGCATAATCTATAACACATTATCACAAATTTGGAAAGTTGACTAAGTGAGATATCATGAAGTATTAAAAATAACGTTATTCTCGGTAAGTTGTTCTTACTTAATGAAATATAGATTGACTTATTTCACTAAGGGGTTTTCGCAACATATTTTATGAATAAAAGTTAAATTTAATATCGAATAAAAGCTAAATTTTTTTTCTCCAATAAAAATAGATTAAACACATTGGCTTAGCGTTTGAATATTAAATTTAACAAACCGAGGAAAACATTTTAAAAGAATTACAATTTTTATTCGTGTAAAAATTATGTGCAATCCTCCCTATCAGTTTAAAGATAAATTGTTTGATATTATTTCTGAAAAACATATAGGCTTGATTACAGGTATTCTTTTCTGATTTTAACCCATCGACGCCGAATTTGAATTTAGTATTAAATTAATATTTAAAATTTTTATTTTACAATTAAAATAAGTAAACTTATGTAAGTCATAAAAAAACACTTTGCCAGAAAAGATTAAAATACTAGTCTTGTACTCGTATAAAATGATTTATGTTCATGTAGTTTAATTTCTACAAAATATTACACTACTAACTATTATTCGAAATAATTATTTATTACTGCTATAAAAAAGTAAGTAAATAATGACGATAGTAAATTAAACGTTGCAAAATATAATACATAAACTTATTTTTATTGCTTTCATTATTATTTTCTTATGGTATAAAATGTGCATATTCAAAAGTTATGAAATTTTTTGATCTATTTAATTTATAAAGAAATAACAAACAGATATCTTCGAAATATGAGTTTTCTTTAAGAATTTAAAGACAAATAAATATACTAGCATTTATAAGGTAAACTACACATTTGTACATTCGCTAGCGCATACGAAACAATTAAAAATATCTTAGAAAAACTAAAAATATAGCCTTCTTCTTTTATTCTAATACTCCGATCGTAGATTGTAATTAATATTCAGATATTAACGGTTAACTCACGAACTTCAATATAAATAATAATTTCCATATTTTCAGTTGAATAAAATACAATGAGGTAAGCAAGAAATCAATAGTAAAACAGAAGGGAACAAAACGGAAAATTAAAAATAGAAAATAAGTTAAATAAAAGATTACTGAAGTAAATAAAAAACAAAACTTGAATTACTATTAACTGATTTAAAATTATAAGAAGATCAGACAAGAAGAAAATAAAATTAAAATTTCCTACATTTAATCCTTTATCACTGAGGTTAGTATAATAAAAATAATACTCATTTAAAAAGTTAAACAATTTTTCCTAGTTATAATATATGAAATTCACAATAACTATTGTTATTATATTTACAACAGACCCTTACAGGCTCTCATTCAAAGAGACATATTCGAATAACGTGGTTTCTCAGGTGTAGGTGTTTTAATTAATAAATATTAGACACATGTTACGTCATTTCCGTGAAGGGGATTTCAGTAACAAAGAAAAATGAATAAATCCAAAAAGTAAAAATTTACGTCCCTCTAACTGAAATGATTGTTTGGATCTAGGTCCGAATCATAAACATTCACGAGAGACACGTTTCAAAATTTCTTTACAAATGTTAAATCTATAATATTTTTGTAGCCTACATGCGAGTAAGGACCTAAAAAAGACATTTTTCTCTTTAACCGATTTTTTGACAAGTGACCATAATAATTATTTTTTTAACAGAAGCACGGGCCCGTAGACATTGTGCATTCAATATTTAAAAATTGTGAAAACCCATGTATATTTTCATTTTAAACAGAAACTCAAAACCCATGAATACCCTATGAGGATTTAAAAAATTTTAAAAAACAAGTAAACTTATGTATTCAGAACAAAGAATTTATTTTTAAATATATTTAAAACGAGAATTATTTTATTTCAGCAATCGGCAAAAACAAAAAACAATCATTTAAAATGTAAAAAAATAAATGTTTACCTACTACTTGAAAATTAAATGATTTTCTTGTTCTTCTAATTAATATATTTTTTAAAGAATATATTTTTAATACATCTGAAATATTAATAAATATATAAATGCGCTGAAAAACAAAGTTATCTTTTTTAAAAAAATTCTCACGTAGTTTTTTCGTTTTTAAAAGTGATGAATATATATTTTTTTTTAAATTATTACTCCGTCAGATTTCGACGGGTTTCAGCTAGTAATTTATTATTTCACGAATAGAAAGTAGATTAAAAATTTTAAATAATTATTTGTTTCGCGCTATCTTTGTTACAGTCTAAAAGCAAACAGCGCTAAATTTAACCTGAACTAAGTATGTACACATATTCAAAATTTTATACTATGCGAATGTTAAAACCTGTTACTTAGTTTCCGTTTCCATATATATATATATATATATATATATATATATACATATATTTTGGACCTCGCCATCAGAACATCAGCTGGACATTCAGACAATAATTTCTCTATAATATTTGTAAAAGAGTAAATTAAAATTGACTACATAATTCTTTAAAAAAATAAAATAAAGATTACGTAGTAATCTTTATTACTGCTTCAGTTATATATTTCATAACGGTTTTTCGTAATGCTATTTCTCATATTTATGTTTTTAAATATGAAATATACTTTACACTTGATGATAATCCGGTTAAATATGAAATCCTCGAGTGAATTAAATTCTAAACATTACATAAAAATTGATCGCCATCATTGTAATATCTCGAAACCAGGCCAGTGCCCAGAATTTTGGAAAGGGGGGAGGGGGGGGGGGTTGAAAATTTTCTTTGCATATTTATTTTATAATACATTTTTCACTAATATTTGTACTATTAATAATTTCCTTCATTTTGATTTATATATTAATAATTTACATAAATGAATTACCCCGTATATGAACATTAATAAAAATTACATATGTTATTAATTATACTCGTAATAAAATTTTTTTTTGCATAAAATATTAATGAAGTACCTAAAAATATGCATCATATTTTTTCTTTTTTCTTTTAAAAGTAGGTAAAAACACCCTAAAAAATCATCAATATTTATTTTAAATTTGTGATTTCTTTCAGATTTTTTTGTATTTATAATAACTATTTCAGTTCTCATGGGGGGGGGTAACCCCCCCCCCCCGTGGACACGGCCTTGCTCGAAACGGTTGTAAAATGATTATCGTTGTCCAAAATTCTCCGGTAACTCTTTGGCCATTGCAATCTCTTATTTACCACATTAAATAATAATAAGTTTAATAATATTATAAAATTATTTCCTTACACTAACACGTCAATTCAATAATATACTACAAGAACTCGTATCTATTTCTTAAATTATATATCCCAAAGTAAATGGATCATGCTTTCCCTATTAGTTCGGCTTAGTGCAATCAGTTATCATTGTATTTTTCAGAATTAAATTTTACTTCTAAAACAAAGCAAAAACAAATTAATTTTTTTAGCTTGCCATGTGTTAGTTGAAAGTCCAAGTTATGTTTACACGTTGCGAAATTACGGTAAACAAGTCAACTGCAGTTTGATGTCGATGAATCCAGCGAAAATAAAAGTTCTAGCTCTTACTGTTGGTGTCGGTAATAAACGAAATATGGAGATTGGAACATTTCATGATGTAAGTATAAAGCTAAATTTAATACTAATTTCATTAAAACATAAGTTTAAAAACTAAGTCAGTTTTAACGTAATTTCAAAAATTGTGCAATTTTAATTAATAAATTCGATAGTTAGACATTATAATTTCGATCTGTTAGTGTATGTTATTTCACTTCTGGTACAAGTAGTCAATTATTGTGCACGCAATATTTGAACACTACAATAAAAACAAACAAAAAATAGTCGTTTCCATAGAACTCACAAACATTTCAATTTTCTTTTCTTTTGTCAAAAATTGAAAAGGAATAAACTAATTCTGAATTTCAGTCCATTTAATTCAAGCAGTTATTATTTCGCAGACATTTCGGAGGAGGTTTGAATCCTAAAAAAACCCCATCAGATACAGCCCGGCCGGCAATTACAACAACACTCAATGTCACTCCCGGGAATTTGAATCATTGCTTAAACATATCGACTCTAATTAAATACCTAACTTTATGTTTATGTGTGTGTTTCAATGCACCGTTGATCATTTTCCAAGCAGCGTTAAGTACTTTTTCATATCAGGAAAGCAAAACGAGGCTTTATTTCTCTGTAGCGTGTTAAAATGGTTGCCTATCCGGGTTTTCTACGAGCAAACCTAAAAAGCTTGTATATTTGAAAAAATAAAAAACATACATATATAATAATAAATAACAAAAATAAATAAAGAAACAAAAATTTTAATACATGTTTTTTTAAATGGATAAACACGAGATACAACAGATATGGATATGAATTTCTAAACTGACTATTTATGACATTAAAAGGGGGCCATGTATTACTAGGGGGCAGTATTATCATGAAAAAAAGATGACGTAAGAACATATATTTTTGGTTCGGGAGTCATGCAAAGGAAACTAAGATTTTGAAAGCAAAATCCCCATCAAAAAATATATAACAGCTGTCATACTATGCTCTTTGTAATTGATATAAAAAGGCATTTTTGGGGGTTTATGTAAGCACTAAAAAGATTTGAAGCAAGTGCTGTGACAACGATGAAAGAATCAAGCAATTTGTTTAAAAATTGATCCATAATTAATGTCGAATAGACCTTGGGTATTGCAGAATGAACTGGATAAATAGATGAGCAGGTTCTATAAAAAAAAGGGAAATATTTTTTTACAAAATGGAAAATAACAAGTAAAGTAAATGAAGAAAAGAAAAAAAGTAACTAAAAAATTAAAACACATTAATAACTTTAGTATTAATAATGTTTACTAACTTACTTCAATGATTAAGGTTAAATACATTTAGATAACTTAAACTAACGAGAAAGATTTAAAATTTATTATAGAAAGGTAGTTACTTATTTTATTTTTAACAAATTAAACAAAAATAAAAATTAAATTTGTATTAATAAAGTGGGTTTGTTAGTAGCAATTTGATTATTATACGCAAGAAACATTTCATGTATTCTAGATTACATAATGTTATAAATTGAACAAAAAAATTCACATTTAGTGTTTCATATTTTTAATAAGGTAATATGATTTTTATGAAAATGTAATTAAACCGATTAAGTTAAATATCGGTAATATAGATAAATTAAGGCAAATTAAGTAAACATAGCAGAATATACTCGGAGCGCCCTTCTTCTAAATGTAATTCATGCACGATAAATTGCAAAAACTTGTATATTAGATATATTAATTTTTCCACTATAGGGGAGGAGAGTTACTGGAGTTCATACAACTTCAGAATGGTAATATTTTGACTAAAAATTATAAATTACAAGAAAACTTTGCTTCAGCATAAACATAAAAATTATTGACGTCTAAAGAATGAAACATATTCCTTTTAAAGTGATTGATTAATGTCTTTAAATGTTTGTTCAAAATTTTAGTGAGCTTATTAAATTTTCTTTTTATTCAATTTACAATACAAAATGAAATTTATAAAAATTAATTAACCGTATTAAACATATTCAATAATTACAAAACAGAACTTGAAAAAACAATTATGTATTTTTTTACTCGCGATTATGAATTAAAATTAAAATTTAAAATAAACAATTAATTTCAAGATCAGCAAACTTTTATTTTATGTATTCCTATACACAGGCCCGTGCCCAGAATTTTGGAAATGGGGGGGGGTGAAAATTTCTTCGCATATTTATTTTATAAATAAAAATACATTTTTCGCTAATATTCATTCTATTAATAATTTCCATCATTTTGATTTATATATTAATAATTTAAATAAACGAATTACTGTATAAAACAATAAAAATTACATATGTTATTGATTATACTCGTAACAAAAATTTTTGCATAAAATATTAATGAAATACCTAAGCTATTTCAATTCTCATGGGGGGGGGGGGGGTAACCCACCCCGTGGACACGGCCTTGCCTATACATGAATACGAAAAATGTTCACCTTTTAATTTCAATTAAATTGCTGGAACTTAAATCTAATCGAGATAAATAAACAATTTAGGTTAGCTCCTCGAACACTGACCAAAGTTCATTTTTCAGCCATAATTCTAGTTCGTTCATTTTTGTTGTTGTTCATAGTTGTATATTCTTTCATTGTAAATAGTTTTGAATTTTAAATTGTTTCACGTAAACTTTATTAAAAAAAAAAAACCCTAATCAAAAACCTCTTACGTCGAAATTATAACTCACTTGTATTTGCAAGTCATTTTAAATTGTAAATAATTAAAGTTTTAAACTGTTTATGCGAACTTGTAACTTTATTGGTAATTATTCGTACATCGACAGAACAAGAAACGAACAAAAATGAACGTCATCGTACAAATTAAAATGAACTATGGTATCTAAAAACACTGTAGTCAGTATTTCAGGATGTACTTGATTTATTTTTGGCTTGAAAATGGAGTATATTAATAAAGAATCTGAGGGAAGTTGCTGATGATTAAACTTTCCTCATTTAAATTACAAAAAGAAGAAAAACATCATTATCACTACTTAATAACTAAGCAAAAACATTATACCAAAAACCTACCTCAAAAATTGACTGAACAGATTAGTTCCGATAAATATCACCACGATAATATTATTTATTTTCATGTAAAATGCCGGAATGAATTTTAATTAAATATATCTAAAAAGCAACATTAATGTAATATGTACGCGTAGATATGTATCAAGTTTTACCTTTAAAACTGTAAACTTGTTTTTTTTCGTTTCTCGTTACTTTACTGCATTACTAATTTAAAAAACAAACTGTTTCAGTGTACAAAAATTTTAACGTACCAGAATGTATTTATAAATTTTACCTATAATTATATAATTATGATTATTCGTAACACTTATTGTAATTAATATATAAATTTATTAGGTGGTGAGAATATTATTGTACAAATTTTCAGTTTTACTTTAATTTAAAAGGCAATTATTTACACGTAAAATTTAGAAACCAGTTGATTTTATATTTTTAAATTTTACGAATTAACGTTATTAATATTAATTTTTCCATATGAGATATTTGCAGTTAGGTATTTATAAAATGCGGCCCCGATAAATAATTATACTTACCATTTTATATAAACAGGGTTAAATACACATAGTTTTAATTTTTCTTAAAAGTAAAATACAAAAACCTTATAAAAAAAAAATGGTACTGCAACAATACCATTAGCAAACAATAATTATCAATTCTTTTTTTTAAGTATTTTTATTAAATTCGGAATATCCATCCTATAATGAAAAAACTGAATATACTTCGATTAGAATCATTTCAAATTTATACAAATCTGTGAAGTTGTTGAAAAGCAATATACCAAGATAAAGTTAAAAAAAGCTGTTATTTTAACAATCGTGATTTATATAAATATTAGCATCTTACCCGTTATTACTGATACTGTAAATCAGTGAAACCTTGAAATATTTACTACAATTATACATAAAATAAAAACTTTTAAATTTAAATTAATAAATAATCAAGTTATAAACTGACGGTGACATTTTAAATAATGCAGTTCCTGGGACTGTTACAGTTATTATGGTAGCTTTTAAAAAATGCAACGTCAGTACAACTGTGTGTCAGTGCAAGTATGATTGTAATAAATAGTTGTATTTATAATATTTAATATATAAATAAAAAAATTCAGAATAATTCGAGAATAACCAAAACTAAATGTCTATTATATTACTTTATAAGGCATATTAATCAACTGTTAAAAATTTATATTTAGCATTATTGTTATCATAAATAATAGTTGTTACAAAAAAATTAAATATTAATAACTGTACTTAAGTATTATATACTCTAATAAATTAATAGTCTCGTTAGAAACAAGTACCGTTTTGCTTATTCATTCGAATCGAACCAATAAAGCTAGATTGTGCAATATAAACGTTCCTACGCCACCTTGAAGAAGTCTATTTTATTAATTTTGTTACTGTTAATATTTTACAGTAAATTCGGAACGTTATAATAAACGTTAAAATAACGTTACAGCATTGTTTATACATTGAGAATTGTAGTAAATTTTAATTTTAATCGAAATAAATCTGAAACCGTTTATAAATGTGAATTTTTTTTTTCTGTTCTTTAATTCATTTAGTAATTATAATTTTAATTGTAACTTATTAAAATATTTCAGTAAAATCAAACGTTTTAATTCAAATATACAAATAATGAAATGAAAACAAACTTAAAAAAGCTGTAACAATAGAGAAATAAAAACAACGATAGATAGGATTTGTATTAATTCAAATTAATTTCCATCAGTATTATAACTGATCTATGTACTACACATGTAATCATTTCATAGCTTTTACAGGCTCATTCGCTACATTTTATAGTGAAAACAGTTTGATGCTGCAACAACTTTTTTAAATAAAAATAAAAAGCACGGTGAAATAATATATGAAGTGCCCATGTTTTTGCCAACGGAAATATTTACTATGATGCAATCTGTAGAATTTTAAAATACTTTGCGTGAATAATGCGACAGATTTATTTCTCTAACGTCTCAAAACGGAATTTAGCGGAAAATATAATGTTCTGTAATTGTCTCTAATTTGCGTAAATCGTGCATCAATGTCCTAGAATTCGTGTACAACTCCCCCTTCCACCCAAGACTACCATTTCACCAGTTCCTTCTAATTTATTTCTATTTTAGCTAGAGTAAGCATCGCAATTACGTGGCATTTTATTTTCCTCTAAATTCCATCTATTGAGGAGGGGGTTAGGGAAATCGATTACAAAACTTAAAATTAGAAATTTATTATTTCTGTCAAAATACGCTGAGAAAAAGCGTATATTAAAATTTGCTTTGGACGGATTTTTGAAAACAATAATGAATTTATTGTGTAGATATATAACTGAAGTATAATAAGCATAAAAACTGTAAAACTGGTTAATAAGAATTTCGGTGAAATATCGATCTGTATAAATAATCTATTTATATTGTTAGCAAACTGTTTCTGAAATACAAAATGAAATTATGTATTTATTTCGATAATAGTGAACCATTTTATATCGCTAAAAATTGTAACAGTTGTTACTGGTAAAAGTAATTTTTTTTTTTTTTTTGTTCTGGAATAAATTTATACATTGTTTATTGATTTTCAGTGTGAAAAAAAAGGAATGACAGATTACGTTCAAATTGGAGGTGGTACTCATCTTAGCGACCTGTCTTTTGTAATGGATTCAATTTGCGGTGTTGATTCTATATCAGGTAACCGGACTACTTTTACTGTTCAGCTATAATTTTATTTCGTGTTTATTTATACTGCGAAATTTTAAAATAGAAAAAATTAGCTATTAATCAATTTTTAAAATTACCAGCGTTGTGTTATTAAGAGAAAAAAGAGAAAATACGTTCAGGTCTATAGCTAAAGAAGGAAATATGAGGGATCACACAAACGGAAAATGATTTAAAAAATTTATAACGAAATGTTTCGCCCAAAAATTTGAAGACCCGCTTCCATGTATTATATATTTTATAAGTTTAAATGATATATATATATATGTTTTTTTTTTTGTTTCTATAAAAAAATATCTAACGATAAAACAAGTAGTAATATTAGTAGAGTTACTATCTTATTAATCCTTTTCAACGGCAAAAAACTATTTGAAGGATCATAAGTATTATAATCTTTGAGGCTCACTATCGTACCAACTCTTCCCAAAGTTAATTCCGGCTACTGGCTTAAACATATGTCGCCTCTGATGTATCAATCGATACAGTAGTTATTTGCAAAATATTATTGTGAGAAACTGTTTACGATTTCATATGCTTTTAAAGCTTTACGAATTGTTTTTTATTGCAATTGGAAATTATGTTTTAAATAAAGTTTTAATTGTTAAACGAAATAAAAGATAACATCGAAAGCTGAAAAAAGGGTAATAAAAGTTTTAGCAGGCCAAAATATGTCTATGTTTTGAACAGCCGGTTTAAAAGTAAATTTTGATTATGGAAATCATCGAAACAATAAAAAAATGTCGAATTTTGTATTGTTTTAAAAAATTTATTCAATTTTATAGTAAGGCTTAATGCGCAAAAGAGAAATAAGGTTATTACATATATTTCGAAGAAGAAAACTATCATACTCTAAGTTATTTTTATTGAACTAGAAGGAGTTTATTCAGTGTGAAAAATAAAATTTGAGAAGATGCCACAATGCAATTCCTAATTTTATCCTCTACATTTTTGCAGGCTATGAGAACTGTCTTTCATTATTAACGGCCCTGCCCAAGTCCTAGTCTTCGCAACATTTATAGTACTTTTGCAGCTTCTCTTTCTATTACCTGATATTCTTCGTTTTTTTTTTTTTTTTTGCTGATGATATTGTAGATGTAAATGTGGAAGTCAATTTATCCTTGACTATGTCGGAACAATCTCTTTTTACACTTATCTATTTTTCCTAAAAAACCGTCTATTGTTTTCTCCTTTCTACCTTAAAATCCCGCATTAGTCTATCTATCTTTAAACTCTATAATTATCCCTTCCAAATATTGCTTCTGCTATCTTTCGGTGTATTCCTCAACTGTCTGTCCGTCTACGAACATATTAATTTCCTTTCCTCTTTTACTTTTAAAAGACTATTTGAAAACTCTTCTTCCCACAAAATGCGAAGGCGACCCTCGGCCCTTATTTTCCCGTACAAATCTCTCACGTATTCTAAATTTGATTATGGTTCTGCCTCCAAATTATTTACTTTCTAAATTGGACATAATTCGAAATTCTTGCCCTCTACGTTCTTAAATATTCTGCTGAATCAAATACTCTTCTCCTTTTCATTCGCATGTCCTATACTAAGGTTATCGTTTTCTTTCGAAGCATTTACAGTTGACTTCTTCTAGTCTCCTATCCTTTCCTGGCATTTTGCAAAACTGCCGCTTTACTCTCAAGAAAATCTCTATTCTAGCTCATATTTCGTTGCGAAGATACTTCTCCCTTTATATAACTTTTAATAACCTTTCCTACTTCTCTTTCAACTATACTTTCTATCTCACTATTTCCTTCAAGTCTCTTCTCATAACATTAGTTTTACAGAAATTTCATGGTACTATTAATTTCTTATTTCCTTATTATAAGATCATTTTTACAAATGGTTCGAGTTAGAACCTCTTTTATCCTTCCGGAAATCTTTTCGTCTTTCTTTCTTCTATATTATCTTCACTGTTGAACTAATGGCTATCTTGTATAATAAAACAAACTTTAATAACAAACAATAAGGGTAAAATAATTTATAACAATAAATTAGATAAATACCTTAATTAGAAACGTTTTCGGGCATAACCCATCATCAGCTAAAACTAACTTAGTGGAAACTTAAAACATTTAATGGCTATCTTGCCCTCCATTGCTTACATTT
Source organism: Icerya purchasi (assembly GCA_039619475.1). Classification (NCBI taxonomy): domain Eukaryota; kingdom Metazoa; phylum Arthropoda; class Insecta; order Hemiptera; family Monophlebidae; genus Icerya; species Icerya purchasi. Next base: position 80,730,173 of record CM077116.1, read on the forward strand.
CTTCCGATTGCAGATTTCTTGGCTGCTGTATCTTCCCCGCCTCTATTTTTCTAGAATGTGTGCTTCTAACTTATTCTAGACATTGCATAGATTATGCTCCATTCTTTTTCAACAGTCTTTCCCTTTCCAGCCGAGTCCCCTCGCCCTCCTCTGGTTTTACGATTTCCCTTCATTTGGTCAATTCACTATCGTGTTCGTTTGTGTCTTAAGTCTTCCGTTCTCGTCACGTTTTCGTTTTCTTTTGATACCCTCTCCAGACTGTTGTCTTCATTCTAACTACGAACCTATTTGTGATTCTATTCATATCTTTTTTAAATGTCCATCCCACTCAACAAAACACGTTATTCTTAATTTTGATTTATTATCACTTGGGCTTTCTAGTCCTTATTGTGTCTTTTATATCTAGTTACTTTGTTCTTTGTCCATTATTCCAGTTCTTTCTTTCTTCCTTCATTCTGTCAGTTTCTGACGGATATCAGGATTTATCTAACTATTCTATTTTTCTTTTTGAATTGTTTTTGAGCCGAAGTCCTTTTGTTGACGTGCTTAAATAAATAAAAAAATGAAAGTAATTTCACAGGTTGATATGTTCACAGCCGATTGAATAGATTTTAATAAAACCTGAATACAGTTTTGTATTTTTAGATTTTATTGGACGCCCATAAGTTGATATTTGATCGTTAATTGTATTGTCAAAAATACCTGATCTGTATGAATAATACGGTAAGAGAGCATATTAGATGATTAACGCGAGGTTTCTAAATAAACATTGCACTTCAGATAGCGACGCTCTTCATTGCATCTCTGTTGTAAATTATTCAGCAATTTAGTGAACGCGTTACAAAAAGTGACTTTGAACGAATTTCTCTGTCAAGAGTCAGACGTCTATATAGCATAATAAAGCTTCTCCGAAGTTCCGTTATATTAGCCATCAATGGTATGAAATAAAAAAAAGAAAGTTTTGCTAAATTTAGATCGACTCATCGAGCGGTCTAGTGGTGTACCGTGCACAGTTAACGTTCCATATATTCAAAGTTATACTTACAGATCGACTCACCGGTTATACAACTACACTGAGCTTTTTTTTGCAAAGAACTAAAAAACAGTGCGAAGCTGAATGCAGAAAATAGAGATATTAAAATTACTTTTTTTTTTTCTATGAGAAAATGATTGAATTACCCAGTAGTAAAGCGTGTCTAGAAAGCTTGGTGCATAAAAAACTTTTCAAAGGTGACTTGACCTATAGAATTTTATTACCAATTAGCTGCTATTACTGAGCTAATTACTACTAATAATATATAAAATAAAATAATAATAGTAACGATGATAATAATTATCGTAAAGTAAATGATGCGAAGTAAAATTTTTTGTGGAATTATGTATTTCCCTGGGTAAAAGAAAATGTTTCTAAATTTTTTTAATAATTTTTTCATAATATACAGGGTGTCCGGGGAAGTGATCCCAAAACTAGAGATTCTAGTAGCAAATTTTATGCCGAACAAAAAGGTTGCTATAAACACGGAGTCACAAATGCTTCACAGTCAGAGTTCTAGATTTAAAAAATGACAGTTTTTTTTTGAAATAATACACAAGCGTGTTAAGAAAATTTTAAATGAACACATTGTTCGGTATTAAATACCGCGCTTTGATTAATTAATTTACTATATTGGAGAGGGACAGGAAAATTTCTTTCTTAGCTGTAGTACCGATGAGCAAAGACATGTCATGGAGCAGAAAGAGCATTTCTGTGTTTCATTTAAGAAATAGAGAGTGTTTCTGGAAATCACTGCGCTGTAAAAATTTACTAGCCTGCTATTGTCTCGTTATTGTAAGATACAGCGGGCTCTTAAATTTTATTTTCGGATTATTTTGTTTATTTCGTATCTATTATATTTTCCCCTAATGTATAAAAATTTGAATTTCGAGACGTATTTGAAAAATTATGTTTTTTTATATTTTGATAATGAAACGTAACTAACTAAAAAAAAAAAAAAAAAAAAAAAAAGTAAAATAAAATTACTGTCATCACGTACGTTTTGGTACTTGTATATTTTTGTATGGTATCACATTACGGTAGACATATTCCTCCGATAGCCGATATCTGTAGAAACAACGCTTTGTGGAAAACAGAAATAATAAAAAGAGAGCTGGGGATAATTGAGGAGATAGAAAAAATTGAAACGGACTTTTCGATGTTGATCAGTGAATTATAAAAAATATCCGCGCTGAAATGATACGATGGTTAATGAGCGGCATAAACTGTAATAGCCTAACTTCGAGACCCTTCAGTGTACCAGGAATTTGGAAGCGGGCATTCAATTGTACGTGGACACATGGTCGGAGATCATTTGTTGCGTTAGTGTACGTTTGAAATGAGTCTCCAAAAAACGGGCGGATGTTGTTTGGCTGTGGAAAGATGTAATAATGTTCTTGTCCTATCGTGAGGGAGTGTTTTAAAAGTTTCCCGAATATAAACCAAAATCTGCGATTGCTTGTATCGCGCGGTGTCGCTAATTGCGTAAAAACAATTTGGCTTGATAAATTCTGCGGTTTTATTAATGGTATACGGAGTGGTGAAAATAGTCTAGTGAGCGATTGAAGTGGGTCGACGTTAAAACTGCAACATTTTCCCATCTACTTTATTAATGATATTTTCTAAGCTGAACTATTGACCGATTTACTAGTAACAGAAACAAAAGTAATGGACTGATCGTGTAACGCTGTGCGTACTTGAACGGTTCGGTAATTTTCTGACAAATATCTACCATTAAGCTTTTCGCTCTTAATTCGGTTAGTTTTTAAAGTCTTCTCTACATTTCCTGTTTCAAGTACTTCAGTTTTACGTTTAAAATATTTTATACTCAGGAAGCCGTAAATCAATTTCGTTTAGAAAATAAACGTAAAGAATCGTCAATAGTTTTCTTCTTTTTTTTTTTTTTTTTTTTTTTGCGCTCGTCAATCAGGGACCTCTACCCAGAAACATTTAGAAGAAGAACGAGTCAATTATACCTTGATACGGTCAAGTGTGAACGATGTATGGAGAAGGAAAAGACAGGATATAAGAGGCGCAATATGGAATAAGAAGATCGAGTATGAATAAAATGGAATAGAAAGCAGAACACTCAGCAGAAAGAGATCGCAAACACGCTCTTTATTTGATTAGAGAGGACAATATGGAGAGGCAAACAACGAAAAACGAAAACAGGAGGAAGATAATAAAGTATGGCTTAAGAGCGCAAGCGAACAACAGAGACAACAACAGAACGACGAAGTGAAGGAAACAAAGAGAACCACGGATTGGCAGGACGATTAGGTTGAATAGACAGATAAAAAGAACAATTGTTAGAGAAAGAGGAAACGTACATATCCGACCAAAACCTAAGATGAAAACCTTTACACAGCGGAAGGAGATTAAATGATAAGACTTTTTTACAAAAGAAATGGGAAGAAGAAACAAACCGAGCCAACGAGTCCGCCACTTCATTACCAAAGACGCACGAATGGCTGGAAACCCATAGCAAATCAATTTGAACAGAATGAAGGGAAAAAAGAACGTGGGTAAGTGAGCATATACGGAGTATAATAAAATTACAGGAATGGTCTGAAGGGCAGTCATGGAGTCAGATGTAATCAAGAATTTAGAGGAAAGATGATTGGAGAAAATGAAAATAATGGAACGTAATATAGCCATCAATTCGGCTGTGAGTATGGAGTAGAAAGAAGGCAGACAAAAAAATTATGAAAAGTTAAAATTTGGGGGGATAAAAAAGGTGCCAGCACCACCCGACCTCTTCGAACCATCTGTAAATACGGTTAAATGCCATGAAAATTGAAAATTGATAGTACTGTGGAATTCCTGTCTAATTAGGTCCTGCGGAAGAAATTTTGAGAGCGTAGGTAACGTGAACATATTAGGTGGATGGCAGACTTCGGCGAAATTAAAAGAGAAAAAATAAGGGTGATTGTCAAAGGAAATTAAACGAACTAAGCCAAAGAGAAATGAGGGATAAAGTAGAGGTTTTCCTAAGTGCGAAACGCTAGTTCCTAGAAATGGAAAGAGTAGAGGACGTGAGTGGAAGACCCTTAGCAAGGAAACAATAGCTCAAATAAGATCTGCGAATAGAAAGAGGTAGTGTATTAGATTCAGCAAGAAATGCTAACACTGGAGGGGATTTAACAGCACCAAGGCATAGACAAAGGCAAAAATTTTGGATTACATCCGATTTAGAGAGTCGGGACTTAGAGGCACAACCACAGAGAAATGAACAGTAATCAAATTTTGAATAGATGATGGATTTATATAGAGAAATAAGAATATAAGGATCACCACCCCATTTGGTTGGAGATAGGGCCTTCAGTAGATTCAGCCTGGAAAGATACTTGATGTGTTCGGAGAAAGATAATCAACTAGCAAGGAAGATACCAAGATAACAAAAATAATTAACACGAAAAAGCGATGTATTTGCTAGGGATTGATAGACAGAAGCAGGATTATGAGGTAACTGAATACATACGACATAACAAGATTTAGTCGGAGAAATAGAAAGGTTAGTTGAGGAAACGGAATGATCCAGCACGGAAAGAAACGAATTAAATGCTTCACTGGCTGATAGAATATCATGAGATGAAGAAAAGAGTAGGATGTCGTCATTAAAGAGTAAAGACGAAATTGAAAAGAGTAGAACTGAGAGAAGAACCCTAAGGGAGACCTGGAAAACCCGTTCTTGAAGTTTGAAAAAATAGAGCAGACGGTTAAGCATGAGATTGATAATAAGGGAAATAAACTGCATTGAAACGTTAATTGCTACCGTCTTACCTTTTTGAGAGGGTAAATTAACAATATCAAAGACACAGGATACATCGATGAAGGAAGCCAAAGTATAATGCTTTTGCATAAAGGATCGGTAGATTTGGAAAACAAAAAGACTAATACAGTCGGAGGGACCAATACCAGGCCGAAAGTCAAACGCATTGCTAAGAAATGCATTATTATGCTATAGTCATCAAACAAGACGCTTGTTTAACATTTCTTCAGACAGTTTTCTGATGCAGGATGTCAAGAAAACTGGACGTAAGGAAGAACTTTTTTTGGGAATGGGAATGATGATAAAAGAATTCCAAGGGGGAGGAGTTATACCCCTGTGGATCAAACGATTAAAAAGATCAATTTTTGAGGACAAGAAAAGATCTACCGTCAAGAGTGGGGCTAGAAGATTTGGAAATAACACATTTTAATTAATAAATATTGAAAGCAGAAGTTAGAAAATGTGTCGGAGAATTATGCGGAGGTGGAGTTAGATGCAGTTCATCAACGTTAGGAACATAAGCAGGAACAACGGAATCGATAAAGGATTCTAGGTTATTTTTAGAAAAGTTGAATTGGAAGGACGTTCAGAGGATGGGGATTTGAAAGCTGAGCCATTTTCCAAATACGAGAAAGAGGGGTATTCCTAGAGAACGGAGAACATTAATCGCTTATGAGCAAGAAGGTTTTCGGCTATAGAATCTAAACGAAAGATTCTAAAGGTTACACGACTACGGTCGAATGTGCGGTTGCATTCCTCATTCCATCAAAGAGATGAGACTTTATTATGATTATTAGATGACCAGAAGGAGACAGAGAAAAAGCAGACGTAATGAAGTTTGAAAAGGAATTATATAGAAGTATGAGTCCTTCTGTTTCCTTTTTCAAAGTTCCATTCTTCCATGTGTCGTCTATATTGGTTTTACATTGTATTTTTTTGATAAATTGGCTATACAGTAGGTTATTTTGCCACCTTTTTATTTTGGCCTTTATGACTTCCGTTTTATATTCGCGTTTAGTTTCTTTAAACTTAAGATCGCTGTTTTTGTATGTTTCCTTCATATTTTTGTTCAGAATTTTCCTTTAAGTATTCTGCCAGCGATCTCTTTTCTTCTCTGACTGTTTGTTGTATTTGGAGTAGACCGCGTCCTTCTTCTTTTCTAGAAATATATAATATATGAACATCACTTCGCAGATGTCGCTTATTTATCTTCTCAATCGCAAACTCCTGAACTCCCCCACCAAACGAATATCATAGCGTTAATTCTAAATGTAAGCAAATGTGAAGACTTTAAAGAATCTAGAATTCAATCAGACTATAGTTTCCGTGCAAGGCAAAGACGAACCTTTAATCATTTCATTAATATATGGAAACATTTTCCTTCGCGGTTTTAAGTAAAGGACAACACTCTATTTTACACATGGCCAATTTGATTACGGAGGTAATTTAAAATTCAATTACAAATATGTTAATAGGTGACACAGTTGATACAGTATTCTGCGGAGTTACTACAATTCGTTTGATATCAAGCGGAGCATACAATAATCAAATAACTGTCGGTATGCAGAAACTTATCGAAGACGATCCCGGTGCTATTTCTGGAATTATGTGTCCCAATGATGTAGACGAGTAAACTTAATTTATCGCGCGCTATTATTAAGATGGAATACGTCCAAGACAATAAAATGCAGTTTCGCGTTCGATCGAGAAATATTTTGTTCGTTATATTTTCAATTTTTAAGAAAAGCTTAAATAAATTCGTAATTTCAGTATTGGCGTCAATATTTTTTCCACCCTTATAAATATCAAGAAATATATTGATGTCTTCGTCATTCTTCCCCCGCGCCCGGGGTATAACACTGCCGCGTGTTTGCGTTAAGGAATTTATAAATAGAAATTGTTGAACCGCCATTTTTTTTAAAAATGATCTGGCTAATTGAAATTTGTAAGTATCATAGAAGAATTATCATCTAAAGGCCTGTATATAGAGGTCTAAACGATCACGTTACATATATGTATATATCAATAAATCTTGGTTCGAAAAACATATCGAACGGACCTAATAGTAGTCATCGGTATTTTTACATTTTCTTTTGTATGCAGACCGAAGAAAAAAAATAACAAAATAATCATTTTATTTTTAAAAATTTCTTTCTTGACCGGTTTTGCTAATTTTGAATAACGATTTTTCTCGCGGTAACTAAAATGTTAACTTTCAACTTGACAGCTATTTAGCAGTTACGGTTCTCTGTCGATTCATAAAAGTGAGTATTTCACGACAGAAATTAAGCACTTGACTGTTATGGCATCCTAATTATATGGAAAAAGTTGCTTTCATTGAATGTCAATATACGATTGCAGCATTATTTGTTTCATAATTTTACTTTTCCGTTATTCGTTTACTAGATTGTATTTACCTTGTCTGTTCTACCGCCTGTGTTATTTTTTTTATTTATTTATTTTTTAACGCGGCGATTTATTGAAAACATAACGAAAATTGAATTTTTTTAGCAATCATTTTATCCTTGAAGACGAACAACTTAATTTTCACAGATTGACGGTTTACGCCGATATAAAACGCGGATGCCATTTGGCAAATGTAAATTTATTCTTTTTCAACTTTAACACTGATGAATGAGGAAACTTTTAAATGTTAATCCATCATTTTTGGAAAATACTGTGAGTAGGCGTAAACATTTTTACACTTTTATTAAAGGAAGGTATTTTACTATCCAAGCTAATATTAAAAATATCGTTGGTATAACCAAAGTCGATCTTCATTGATTAAAAGTACTTTCACTAGGCGCAATTCCGGCAGAGGTTCACGACTGGAGATAATGCATGACAATATGTAATAAATGACAGTTAAATAATAACTCCGCTGCGATCGATTCAATTTGCGCTGATAACACCGGAATTGTTTTAAATTATTTGAAACCATATAAATAATTGTTCTCCATGTTGATCGCAACAGGGGCTATGCGTTTCCTTTTTGTGTCCTCGATTTGTTTTATTATATAACTTTAACGTAGACAACGTTTTATCTAGGATTTGAAGCGACGCTTTCCTTTCACTGATATTTTTTCTAGTTCAACCAGTAATCCCTAATACCGATAACCATAATTACTTAATTAATATTGCCCCGCTACGAGATGTAATTGGATTTTTTCTATTCCTCTGCTGTTTCTAATCTGTAGCGCTGCGAGAGGATAGTATAATAGTGTAAAATATTAAAGGAGTCAGACTAGTTAGGAACGGGATAAGAGTGGTGTTTAAGTAATGTAAAAATATTGATTTGAAACGTTAATAGTTTAAATTTAATAATAATATATTTAGACCTTAATGTGACGATCTCTAACACATACATGTAAAATATTATTCCAATGGACAAAAATGTTGTACTATTGTATAAAAGAAAATATTTCATAAGAGGTATATCTGATCTGTACTATAATAGCACAAATGCTCAAATTAAGATTAAATTATTTTGAAGTTAAAAAAATATATACTTAAAAAAACACGACACTGAATAAACTATGCACGACGAAGAAACTAGAGGTTTTTGGTTTTTAACTTAGTTCCAAAATAGTCAAACGTTTTTTAAAGTGCAATACAAACGTTATGCGTTGGTATGGCTTTTATTAAATATATGTTTTAATTTTTAAAATCATTTCATTAATTTGATTATTAATGCTATTATATATATATATATAATATACGTACTTGTATGTACAAAGATAAATTGATCAGATGATAAAAAAGAACAACTTATTCAATGAGAACATTTCAGATTGGTTACTAGAATAACAGTTGTATTTGGATGATAGAAAAGTTAAACGTCTAAAAAGTGACCAGCAAAGGTTTTCTTACAATATACATATTTGTAGGAAAATGCCGTTTAAACCAAGAATGTATGTAGATGACTGGAGAACGTTTACAACAGCCTATATGTCGTCATGTAGCATTCCGCATAATCGTTTAACGTTACTTATAATTCTAAGGTATCATTTATTAATAATTATTTTTTAAATCTGCTATTATGTATCAGAAGGGGAAGGCTGTATATTAACCTTTTCCTTTATTTCTGATTTCTGTACTCTGTCGTTCTTTATACATTTTTCTTATGCGTTTATTTATATAAGACAGCACATTGGTTAATCGTTATTGTAAGTCTCGCTGTAGTTATTGTATGTTTCGCTGTTGTCTCTGATCCGCTGGGAGAAGAGATAATATTCTTAAATTTCTGTTTTTCCTTTTAGTATAGTGTCAGCAGTGCCAATAGTAGTCATCTTCGACTGGTGTGGCAAAATAATAATAATAATAATAAAAGAAAAAAAGAAAACAATTTGTAAATAATTTTTTAAAAATTATTCTGTTTTTTTTATTTCTATATTAAAACTTGTACTTCTCTTTAATGTTGGGTGTTCTGTAACCCGATGTAAAGACGCATCAATTGGCGTCAGTGTTTAATTCAGCGCAATTATTAATTTACACGTAATAACTAAATTACTTTTTCCACATCTTCTTAAATTATTCAAAAATTAAGTTCAAATTCTAATATTCGCTATTTCCATATCAGAATAGTAAACAGTATTGTTTGTTCAAAGGCAAACGTATAATGAATATTTATCTGCAGCCTACACGTAATGCATGTGATAAATCGAAGATTTTTCAAGGGAACGAAATGGACACAGATTCAAGAGGTATAGGGAATTATTATTAGCTACAGCAGGAATAGGAGAACATATTAGTTGCTTTTTTAAGAACAGGTTTTAAGATACGAAACATCGGTAAGTTAAAGAAATAAATGCAGCTACAACGTAGTTGGTTAGATAGCAATGTCGGGTTGAACTCGATTCGAATCTCACTACCTAGCACATACGAGGGACCCAAAATTGTGTCATGTTCGCAGAAGGCGGACCCGAATAAATTTTAAAAAATAAAAAGAATTGAAAGAAAGCGGTTATTACATAAGTCATATCGTTTTTTTCAAATGATGTGTAAATAATTTATTCATTCCTTTTTTCGAATAAAAACGATAATTGTTGAATTGGAACGTGACAACTTCCTTCGTCAAAATATTAAGTATGCATTATATTTAAGGATAAAATTGAAATTTGTTATTAAAACGAGAAAAAAAAATTATTTTTAATCGTTCGTTTAGTTTATTTGTAAAAACAATTTTTTTCTTATTATGCTTCACCGTTTCTTTAAATTAGTAACGCAAAAATTTCTCTCGGCGGAGGACATACTTCTACAACGGACACTCTTAATGTTTGTGCAGCAGAAAAAGAGATGCGCTGTTTTCTCTAAATCGTAGAGGGTATGAGACGTAAAACATTTAAATCACATTATAACAATTTTATAATATTGGAAATATTTAAATGTCGATTATACGACTATAGTACGTTTTAGATAGACAGATTACTTTGGAAGTACTCGAAAACCACATTTGCCACAAGCGAAATTGGTCTGTAGATTTTCTCCTAGCAAGTTGCTCTTCATTTGCTATCTGAATTTTTATCGCACTGAAATGTTTCAAATACGCTCGAAAATTCTCCGATCAAAATACACCGATGTAGAGGTTTCGCTAAATTTTCATTCAGCGCTGGCTCGCTAACATAAATCATAGGACAATATTTCAGAAATGTCTCGTAAGAATGTATAAACATATTTATATTTTCCACCAAAGTGGATTCCACGACACTACAACATTCGGAAATATGGCAATGATCCAATGATTGAAGTAAAACTGATTTTCGCATCAATTGCTGGCGATCGTATTTTCACAAAATAGAGTGGACAATTTCAGTTGCTACTGTAGAAAAAGTTATTTTTCGTAATGTTTGCCCGCTTACGGCGCCTCGGCATCCTGCATTTAGTTTATAATCTCAATCTGAAGACTACGAATGAGGTTCAGAATGGTACGAAACAGGCTGAGAACACTTAGCCGAGATTAACATCGTTCTAAAAAAAGCATTATGTTAGAAAGAATAATTATTTTAAACAACACGTAGACATACTGAAAAAGGAGATACTTTTTTGCGAATTCTGGCGCAGAACTCCACCCACCGTCGGTAGATCTTGTTATTCTCTTTATTCTAACTATCTTCCTGCCGTACTATCCATATCGCTATACAGGAATCTGATGTTCCCGGTCTACTGCACATAGCGATTCTTTCCTTACTTACTTTCCTGCTACTACCATAAATTTCCTCTCCCGTAACTGACACTCTAAACCATGATCTCTCCTTCCCTTTTTTTAAAATCCTCCATCTTTCTTTCCCACCGTCTTGACCATGGGGTACCATTGCCATCTCTGTCGCCTTATCTTTAATCATAATTTACTTCCTTCCTTTTCCTTTTTTTTTTTTTATTTTTCCCCTTTATTTTGCCCTTTCCATCCAGATGATCAAAGTTTAATTTACGATGCCAAACATATTTCTTTCGAATCACTTATTGCCGAGCGCCTACTTTCGGTTCTTCATTTTTTCTCTTTCTAATAATGCTATCTATATCCTTTCATTCTCTGTGTCTCCTATAAACTCTACAATTGTCTCCTTTCTTTTCTCCGTTTTTATTTTTTCTTTTTCTTTTTTGTACTTGTCAACCAGGGGGATCTTTACCCAGAAACAATTAGAAAAGGAAGGGGTCAATTATATCTTGATACGGCCAGATATTGTTAGGAAAAAGGAACGAATAGTATGAACGATGTGTGGAGCAAAGTGGAATACAAAGTAGAACGCTCAACAGAAAAAAATGGACACGTAATAAACACATGATCAGCATGCAAAAACGCTCTTTGTTTCAGTGGAGAGGACAATGCGGAGAGGCAACCAACGAAAAGCTAAAACGGGAGAAAGATAATAGACTATGGCTTAAGAACGCAGACGAATAATGAAAATAATAACAGAATGACGAAGAGAAGGAAACAAAGAGAACCACGGATTCTTCATTTTTTCAATTTATAATCGTAGTTAAATTTAGTTTCTTTCTTTACTAATGATTTCTCAAACTGTTACGCTGGGTCAATACCCTCGGCATGCCACCGAAAAATAATAATAATTGTCAGTTTATAGTCGTTTTTTATGTTTTGTATTTTCTACATAAATAGGAAAAAAACATGAACTATTAATCGCAATTACGTTTAAGAAAGCAGCGTGTTTCGGACGTCGAGTGACGAAATGAGAAATTCGAGTAATACAAAATTAAAGAAAGTAGAAGGCAAATGTGAAGGCTTGATCGCAGAAGATTAACTCGGATGGGAAATTTGATGCAATGGTCAATGGCAACAAATGGTCGAATTAAAACCTATTGCGTAAGATAAGGAACAGTTGACAATGATGGTCGTCAACCTCCGTTGAAAAGAAGAAATTATCTGTCGCTAATTAATATTTTCTACATTATTGCTGTACAATTTTTTAAGCCATTGCCATTTATAGTTCATATAGTTCTTTTGTATTTTCTAATTGAAGATTAATTCAGGTATCTTTTTTATACATTCGCCTCCATATTGTGTTTTTCTCTTCTCTAATACTGAAGATGTGAGATATTTTCCTGAAAAATGTGTTTGTTTAATGTTTATAATATTATCATATGATCTAGTTAACAAAAACAGGATGTATCGGTGCGTTGCCGAGTTCACGTAGTCGTCAATTTGAATTTTTCGCCTGGAAATAAATGAAATAAATAATTCTACGCGTAACCGATGAATTAATTCTATTTCATGCAACGCATGGTGGTAATACATATAGAAAATTAAACGTACATTAAATTTATTCTCATTTTAAGAAGCAGGTGGAAAAATTACAAAATCCTCTGTAATAGAACTTCACATTGAAAGGCTAGCCCCGTACAAAGAGCATCTTCTAAACTTAATAATCGCGTTTTACGTAATTACACGGCATACACATTATAAATGCAAAAAGAACATCATTTCGGTAGGCAGCTTCACTTCCGCGTATACAGAGGTGCTTTATGTGTATTATAATATATGTTGTGCGGCACGTTGACTAGAAAAACCTCTTCAAAAATTTCTTATCGAATACGTATTGATAATGACGAGTAGTTCTTAGCCAATCGAAATTCGCTGCTCGAATATCGCGCTTATTTGCTGAAGTAACATTGGTAACCGAAGATGTCGTTAATCGTTTGCTTGTTTGAAGCTGCAACAGAGAGGAACGGTACACTTCGTATCAGAGAATAAAAATTGATTAACAATGCTATTTCGAAATATTGAAGTAGGCCAAAAATTTACACGTGCCCATATGGTGATTTTTAAAGAATAGAGACATGCTAACGCGCGAGCACAATATAAACAGATCACCCGGCAAATTTCGATACTTGAAATAGGAAAATCTTGAAAATATGTCAGAAATCTACCTAATCTGCTCCGTCCGGTCAGTATTGTTAACTTCGTAGGACATTGTCAAAGATCTAATCTCCGACGAGCTATTGTAATAGTGGCTTTGGACTCAGCGCCGAATCGTTAATTGTTACAAAAAAACGGATATCCGAAATGAGATAAAAGTACCCGATGAAATAAACGCGTTTAAATTTAAAAGATACCAAAATATCCGTAAAAATATAGTTTATCATTTTTGCATAGGATATGTGAGAATGCTGTTCGGAGTACAGCTAAAACGAGTTTAAGCGATGACAAATTTGTGTATCGGTAAAAAAATATTTTTAAAATCATTGAAACCGGAATAAAAAATTTATCGCATGCGATAATTTGTTTTCTAAAAGGTTTGTCGTCAGATTGGTTGAAAAATTAATTGGTGTCTTAAGAAATAATCGTAAAAATGGCGTACAAATTAAATGCGAACACGGAGAGAAGTCCATACACTCGGGCGGATCGTGAAAGAATGAAAAATATAGTACAAACCGTACACAGTTCATCGTATAAATTTCGAATCCTCTTCTATAGAGAGTATTTTTTGAAAGAAACAATTATTTAAGATAAATGGTTTCGACTTGATCATGCGCCGAAAGAAATTAATAGTCTGTACAACTCTATTTATAAGAACAACTAAAGGATTATTTAGAAAAGATGCAAAAAATATCTAATGAATTTACGTAAAAAAATAGTCGAGGTCTGAAAAGTGTAAATGATCCGACAAAAAGAGAAAAAAAAAACGGCTGCTCTTTAAGATTGCTGGACGAGTGCGAAATAATCAACGTTAAATTACGGTACAAAATAAATGTCCCTAGTGACCGTTTATTGTGCTGGTTATTGCGTTAAAAAAATATGGTTACAAACAGAAAAAATCACGTAGAATTAAAGTACAATATCGAATTTAATCAAAAAAAAAAACTATTCTTACCACATAGTCCAGCGTACATAGGAGAACTGTTCATACCGTAGCTTTGACAAGACGGATAACCTGGATGGTACGGTGGTTTTCCACTGACGTTTCCACTATTTAAAACGAAAATAACAGTTATTACATCGGTAAAAGTTATACACAGTCATTGTGAAATCAACTATATAAAATTTAAGGTTCTAGTATACAATTGTAACATTTTTTTCAGACATGTTTGGTTTTATCGGTGGAGTATTTTAAACATTTTTAAAATTCGCCTACACGAGAACTTGGAGAATTTTTCACTAAAATAGGGCCAAGAAACGACTCGAGTAAAGTCACGGTCATTCTGACCATTGATGTGAAAGCAGCTCAAAATACGGCTATCTGAAAGATGACGTTAAACTAGTTTTTTTCTTTATTTTTCGAAGTCCAGGCCGTTCCGTTTTATTGAAGATAATTTTACACGAACCGGATAAACACCGAGCAAGGCGATTAGTAAGACATTAGCGGTGAGGTTTCGCAGTGAAATGATTGTAATTTTTACATATTTAACGTAATTTCAGTACGGGAATCCATTTAAGAAGACTATTTCGTCGCTCTATGTTTGTATATGTCGCTGTCGATAGTTGATTATGGACTGGTGTCTCTAGGGTAGCAATTATTTATCTGTCGGTATCCCATTCCATTTAGGGGCCCTGGAAAACGAATTTTTTCTGTCGGAATTTTTAGAAAACTGTAAAACACGAGTTTGGTTTTTGATCAGATCCGTTCAAAAAAATGTCGGTTTGGGGGTCGAAAAACTATAAAATTTCAGTTATAGTTTCGGTTGAAACGTTAAAAAAGCAATTTTAATAATGCCGAGTCGGTAAAGTAAAAAAAAAAAAAACAACATTTCTTCATAAATCCTAAATATAAAAATCTTTTAGTAAGCTTTCATTATATTTCAGTTGCTAAGTAGAGAAAGTTATACTTAATTTTTTCGCTTAATAGAAATTTTCTTTTGTATTTTTGTATTTATTTTTGATTTGTTTTAAATTTAAAATAAATTTCGGCTATATTCCGAATTATGTAGGAAATTCTGCCTTCTATTTTACGGTCAAGATGTTAAAAATTATCCTTCAACTTTAATTTCTGATGAATCATTTTTTTCCTCTCATCGAGCACGGAACATTCCTCTGACGTTTATTTTACAATTTTAATAGTTTAAGAAAAAAAATTTGAACAGTTGTCGCGGTTTCTCGGATCTTTTGCGTGATGAGTAAGTTTTTCCGAAAATACGTGTACTGGTTTCTTTGATTTTAAAAACCCAATTAAAAAAATTGAAAAAATTATTTATTACCGTTTGCGGGCTACGCATACTTACCCAGGTCCGTAATTACAAACATACAATTTTTGGTAACGATAACCATCGTAAAAGTAACTGTAAGCGCATCCAACCAAGTAAGTATCGCCCCAAACCATCTGTAAAAATGAAAGTAAAAAATTCAACGGTAAACAGACGATTCTCGTAAAGCAGGATTAAATCTAAAGTGTATTTTGATCAGCTATAAATATATATATATATATATACGTTTTTTTTTTTCGCCCAC
Source organism: Icerya purchasi (assembly GCA_039619475.1). Lineage (NCBI taxonomy): Eukaryota > Metazoa > Arthropoda > Insecta > Hemiptera > Monophlebidae > Icerya > Icerya purchasi. Next base: position 80,745,875 of record CM077116.1, read on the forward strand.
AACCTGTAACCTTCCGTCTTATGCGGTTTTGAAATCATTTTTTTCCTAATTCGATTTTAATTTATTTTTAATAGGCTTCATCCGCTGTCTTTTTTGCCTTTCTTTCGCACACGATTTAAGGCAATTGCTCCTTCTCGCGTATCTACCACTGTCATACCCATATGTTCGCTCATTTCGAAACAAGCTCTTTTTCTCTACTCGTTTAACCAGTAACTGAACATATTTTTTTTTTTTTTTCATTATTATTAAAAAGGGAAAATCTGCGGTTGCATATTTTTTCAGTCAGCTCAAAAAAATTGGAATACGCGTAATATCAAAATTTACATAAAACACGACACCTTAGTTGTAAACAGAAGGAAAAAAAAATTGTCGCCATTTTCTCCCCTTTTCGTATTTTCGTAGAAATATTGTGAATCACGAAGGATATGTTTCTTTAGAATTGTAACTATTTTTTTAATTGGACTATATTTTCTGCAATTATTTTAAGAAAAAAATAAAAAATTTTACCGATGTCTAATTCGAAAGAAATACAAAACAAAGCAACAATTTGTAGTTTCGGTAAAATTCCTGATAATTTAAAGAAATATCGGTAATCCGTCGTACCGCATTTTTTTAAGTTTTTTTTTTTTTTTTTTGTACAAAGCAGAAATATGTATATACATATATACCTGAGAGTAATGGCCGGTAGCGTGACTAAAGCCGCTATTGAATCGGTAAATCGATACTTCGTCGAACCAAGCTTTAATTTGACTCGCAAAGTCAGGAATAGCATCGGTCTTCCAACTAGTCCATGTGGTTGCTATGTTTTGACCGACTAAAAATCGCTCTAAAATGTTTATGAAAAAAAAATTAATATAAAATTATTTATTTAAAAAAAATCATTTGCCCGCTTCGGGCTCGTTTTCCGCTTGAAATGTGGAATGTGAAATGTGTAATGTGGGTTTTTTAAAAACGGATTACCGTACACTTAAATACAACTCTGCACATTAGAATAAGAACTACTAGAAACAGTCTCGAATTTCTATAAAATTTCAATGTACTGTCTTAGGTTATTCAAATTTCTTTACTCGAACTTACATAATCATTTAATGTTTTATTTGCACCAATTGACATTATTATTTATCAGTTTTGTTTTACTTATAGATTACCGGGAAAGTAGAAAAGTTAACAGTTGCTGGAAATTATTTTACGTAATAAAAGGAAAATTATAGTATTTAAAAATAAAATCTGAGAATACGCAAAAACTTACAAAATAATAAAGGCAAATTGCATTTATTAAATTCGCACATATTTAAAAATAAATTAAAAATATTAAATTACGATTTTACAAAAAAGTAAAAATTAATTCACTAATACAATCACAAACTAGAGAATTTCCTCACTCAACGAATTCGCTACAAGGAATAGAGAAAGAAACGCATTTTACATTACACATTCCTCGGTGCAATCGGAGACGGGGGGGGGGGGGGGGCTTTAATCGTGTTTTTCGGTTGAGAAATTCGGCTGAAATATCATACACATACGTCGAATAATTCGCGTTCTGCAGCGAATTGTTGTTTTACCGGAAGAAAATCACTTAAGATATTTCCAAATCGGCCGAGTTTTTATGAAAAAATTCAACATTCCTTTTAACCGATCACTGACAGTTGCGCGACCCTTAATTAAGGCGAACAGAAAGTACACAAAGACTTTGACAAGGAGTTTTACGAGCCAGCATATTTCAATGTTAATTTAACTCGAGGGAACTACACTGCGCTCTACCAGTTATGGTGCACATTGGCAGCATTTGAATTAGCACTTCAAACGACAAACGAAAATACAAATTGAAAATATATTCACACTTATTCATTAAGCAGAAGCCATTTGAAATATTAAAAATAAGAAGTATATGTAAAATTTTCTGTTTTTTATGTATTTATTGTCTTAAATATTTTTTCCTGAAGAAAATGTTCGGCAGTAGTGGTAGAGATATTAACAAACTGCCGATAGCTTGCGATGGCCTTCGGATAAAATAATATTAGAAAAAGATCGTAAGCTTAAGCCACGCTACTCATCGAAATTAAAAATTCAATAACGTTTACGAACTGTTCAAAAAAAAAAAACAAAAAAGAAACTATCTCATTCAATTGATAACCCGATTGAAAAAATAAAATTCATATATCGCTAGTAAAATAACCAGACAAATATACAAATGCGCAAAACGTTCAATATTAAGTGATTAATTAAATTGTCGTTTAATGCATTAGTTAACGTAAATATTACATTTGTCCGTTTATTTCTAAGATATTAAATGACGCGATTTAAAACATAAGGTCTGACAGAGTAGGGAACATTTTTTTTTCCCTCTATGTAGATATCTAGAATAATTTGTGGAACTGATTATCTGTGGATGCTCAAAACAGTTATATTGCTCATTTCATTCTTACAATTTAAAAATTATCACAGGAAACATTGGAGAATGTTCGACTAGTTACTAACAACGTGAAGAAAATTTATTTCCTTCTCACTCACTCACTTTCTCTCTCCCATTTTGTCTTTTTCTTTCTTCTGCCGATTATCGAACATCAAATTTTATGACGCTAATTAAAAAACCACGTTTAATGAACGAGTTTTCGCCATTTTGATATAGTCTGGAATGTATACGCTCATTTACCTTCTCCAAATCGATGCTGGTTATTTATTTTAATAACCGCTAAATGTCCCCTATACCGTTCCTAATCTATGTTGTTCCCCTAAATCATCAACTTTTTTCCTCCGCTTCAGCTTCCTTCTTAAATCTTTCGTCCTTATTTACAAAATTTCTTGCGAAATTTTAGTTAGATGTATTTACACTTCTTTCTTTTCAACTGGTCATTATCCAACCTAACGGATCGACTATACTTCGTCGTTCTTTTACTGTTTCTTTTCTTTGCCACCTTCTTCTCGATTTCGCCTTTTCTTGGTCTTCTCCCCTGTTTTCTTTACCACCCTAATGATTCAGCCATTGATGATGTTGATTATTTAATTTCTGAATGTTCCTTCGATCTTGCTGAGTTCCGCTCTCTTTTGAATTCTACTCTGTTGTAACACTTTATTTCTTATTGTGCAATGTCTCGTTCCTTTACCGTTTGTACCTACTATCAGTTTTTCCACATCGTTAACATCCGATCGGACTGAAATCTAATTAACTCTCCTTTCCTCTTACTGTTCTGTATAAAGTTTCTTGTTTGACAAGCTAAAAAAAAAAAAAAAGATCGTTAGAAATAATCTCACGTATCTTTAGATGAACGGCAATAAACCATCTGTTTTCCAGTTTTTAGTTTAATTAAAGTTTTTTTGTTTGTTTTTTTTTTTTTTTATTTCTTTTGGCTTTATGGAATATAACCTGCGAAGACGAGCCCTTTCTGGATCTGCTTCTAAGAAGTTTACAGATTATGCTCAAAGATAAATTGCTTAATTATCCTTATTTGACGCAACTTAGCAACCGTTTATTTTTATTCACATTCGGAAATCTTAAATATGTTGTTTTTTCTACCAGCTTTATATGTTTTAATTGAATCGGATAGATTGCATGACGATTTCGGCAGCTTCGGCTTGTAAAATCTTAATTGATTCAGTCTGTAGGGTTCAGTACTTCCCGTTTAGCGGCGCTTTTTATAGTTTTGTACATTTTTCCCTTTTTCTGTTTTCTCCTCATCTTTCAACTGAAACGAAATCGCCCAAAACAACATGAATACGACTCTCTATTTGCAAATCGGCGATTAAGGGTCTTGTCGGCGATATTTGGCACCGGGGGGATGATGTGAAAATTTTGCATATTGCTACGTGAATTGTGAATTAAAAAATGATGAGGTCCAAATGATCGAGTTATATAGAGCGTACTTCTATATGTGTCATTCTTACGCCCGGGGGGAGTAATATGAAGAAACCGTTATAAAATATGCAACATATTACTGTTACGTTTTAAAAAGGCTATATTTTACATTTCTATAATACAGATAAGAATGACGTAATTAATTGAAATAACTTTCTTATATAAAAATTCCAGTAGATTATAGAAAAACTATTATCTGAGTATTTAGGGAACTTTACATCCTTGGCGGGGAAGGTTTACATATATTCATATACACGCACATAGGTGTACGCATGTGTGCAGACACACGTATGTATGCTTGTGTGTGTGTAAAATCATTCTTCGGATCTTTAGAAACAACCAGTAGATATCAGGCTCGTGCCCAGAATTTTAGAAAGGGGGAGGTTTTGAAAATTTTCTTCACATATTTATTTTATAAATAATAATACATTTTTCACTAATGTTCGTACTATTAATAATTTCCCTCATTTTGATTTATATATTAATGATTTACATAAATGAATTACCCCGTATATGAACATTAATAAAAATTAGATATGTTATTAATTATACTCGTAATAAAAAATTTTGCATAAAATATTAATGAAGGACCTAAAAATATGGAGCATATTTTTTCTTTTTTCTTTTAAAGGTAGGTAAGAAACCCCGAAAAATCGTCGATATTTATTTTAAATTTGTGATTTTTTTCAGATTTTTGTGTATTTATAATAACTATTTCAGTTCTCATGATGGGGGGTTAACTCCCCAAAGACAGAAGCAAAAGCAACAATTTTTTGGATTACATTTGATTTGGAAAGATTTGAAATTTCTCGGCACTATCATTCCGTTTCCAACTCTTAAATCATACGTTGATTTTTCAATAATACAAATGTAGTATTCCCCCCGTGGACAATAGTCCTCCTTTAAGTTTCAGTTGACTATGTCATATTCTGTCAAAAAACATTAATTTATGATGAAAAAAATTGTTTAGTATTTCAAATGGTTTAAAACTGGAAACCGTTAAATATTTTTTCCGTATTATCTTCGGCGGAAGGGTGACACTGTCATTAATGTTCTTGCAAAATGTGTGGCGGCATTTACAACACTAAAATGGCAAGATCTGAATTATGGAGAACATGAAAGCGGTGACCACCATAAAAAATGTATTACATCGCAACAATAAATTAATCTCGGTGAAACAAAGCAAACTTTATTGTCACATTAATTTTTATTTCGTAACATTTTTTGTCTATTCAAATGATAGTAAAAAAAAAAAAGAAAAAAAAAGTACAATTATTATTATACAAAAATAACACTACAAAATGAAAAAGAATTATTCTTTGGACTATTCTTTTTTCCGGCTGATTTGAGACAGTGCTCTGCGGAAAATAATGTATATTCGGTAATTAAATTCATCTTATACAAAGTATTTTTTAAATAATCATATTGTATTATCCAGTTTTGAAATTAAATATGTAAGTTCTGCCCTTTTTTACCATTAAAATTATTACTATTTTGAATATTGCGAAAAAAATTGTTTATAATGATAAAATTTTAATCATAAAGGCCCCGGTTAAAAATTGTTTCATCTTTTAAAAGCTGTTCTCTTTTTCTACCAAAAACATCATATTATTAATTTATTAAAATAGAATAGCGTCATTTGCATAAAAGACAGCTTGAGTACTACACGTTGTCGGAAATGGAAAAAATTCGTTGATTGTCACACCGTGGTGAATATAAAGTTCATAACGCAGAGATAAAAATCTGCCGACGATACCGATGTGGGAATGAAAAAAGTATAAATGCCACTACTGTGGTCCATAATTCGGACGCGCATAATGAAAGATGCTACGCTAAAGATATCTCCCTTTTGGTTCTGTGATTATTTCTTGAAGTATAATATATTTTTTCAATACGTATGAATAATTAATTTCAAGGCCACAGCTATACATACATACAAGCAGCATGTAAAATAAATATGAATATATGACAACTTTATTATAAAAAGTTAACACCATAAAGTTTATTGAAATGTTTATCTTCAAAGAATAAATTTCATTCATACATACATATACATATGTATATATGTATATATATTTTATTTTACGATGCCGCCAAAATAAGAAAACAGGTTAATTACATAAAAAAAAGTGATGCATATGTCGGATAAATCATTCATTACACGTTGTTGTTTGCGGAGCGATAAAATTGAACAACAACGAAATAGCACGTGTTTCGGAAAGTGATCTTCAATTTATAACGTGTTTTTGAAAAAAATTACTTATCATACGCGCATGTGATTTTTATACCCTCCACCGCGTTTCTTTTCTAGTTATTTTAGAGTTTAATGGTTGTGCTAAAAACAATGACTTGCTAATCAATTTTGTTATTGGTTCGCTTCCTGTTTAGTACGCAAATTCTCGTTATGCAAATATGACATTTAAAATATTTTAACGTTTTTAAAACCTTAAAGTACAATATACGGAAATTGAATGATGTCATGGCTCGTAAACAAATGATAGTATTCCGTACGAGGCTAAGCACTCAGAAGTACGCACTGCTCGCTGGAATTATCAATGAAACAGTAGTTGCAGTACCGGAAGCAACGACTAATCTTCAATACAAATAATACTCTGCCTCACCTGTTGGCACAATGACGAATGACGTTATGATCTAGAACGGCTTTCTTTCGGATGGCTTGGCGAATAATCACGCTAAAGCGAAGAGACAACCGTTTACTTAATTCACGGCAGCCGTTCAAAGTGATGTTTCTAATAGTTGTTTCTACACGTGCGACAGAAACCTTTGTAGTACTCTTAAGTTGTTAATACTCGTAATTAACTGATGCGAATACTACAAGAAGACGACAAAACCTTTTCCAGATACGCTTATACGATTGCTTAAGGAACAAATGGATTATTCGGATTAATAACACGCTGATCCGAATTTTCCATTTGTCGATTAAGCACTGGTATAAGCGACAAAAGGTTTTGTCATCTTCTTGTTTTAATTAACTCCGGAGTGCTGTTAAGGTTTCTCTCTTTCTACCAATGAAACAACCTAAATTATATCTTGCTTTCATTTAAAGTGACTACGAAAAAAAAAAATATATAAGAAGAAAAAAAAAGTCCACCACTCTAAGCGAGAGGGTGAATGAAAGAATGTAACAAAAAAGCTAACTAAGAAAAGGTTTTTTTAAATGTTATTCTTAGGAAGGTGAAAAGAAAAACATATTATATTTTAAAATAAATAAATAGCCCTTATTAACTAACCGAAATAAGCATTAAATTACTTTAATAAATTTTATAAATAGCTCAATTAAGGAAACGCGTTTTTTTCGAGCATAGCCCATCCATCATCAACTAAAAATACAGAGTATACTGCCCCGAAAAAACCACGTTTTTCTTTAAATTTACTTATTTATAATTCATTAAAAGTTATATTTACGTTTTTTTGTTATTGAGATATTTATTTTATATTTTTATAAATATTAACAAGCAAATATGGAGATGTTGCTTTTTGTTATTTTTTTACAAATTCAATCATTTTTTTGAAATTTTTTAATGTTTAAAAAGTACACAGAGTACTTTGAATTAATTCAGGTTCTCTTTTCGTTCGGTAAAATATTTATTTGCATCAATTACATCGCTAAAAAGTTTTGTTAATTTTGTCGGCGGTACGGATCAGCGAAACCAATAATCAAGAAGTCAAGGAATTTCTCATGGAATTGATAAAAATCAACTCTCTCTCTCTCTCTCTCTCTCTCTCTCTCTCTCTCTCTCTCTCTATATATATATATATATATATATATATATATATATATGTGGATGCCAATCCGAGAGGTTTCGTGCCGGCGGCAATAAATTTAATTATTTTTAAAAAAATAAGAGGAGAAATAAAAAAAAATAGTGATTATTTCGGAATATTTTCAAAATATTGATCTGTTATAAGAAGGATTTATTATTTCATAGCGGTTTTACATTACCGAGACCAAGATGAACTATTCCGGCACCATATAGATTAAAACTAGTGTTACCAAAATGGTACGGTTATTTTTGAATTCTATGATTATGGCCAAAAGAACTGTTACAAGTGCGGAGAGAAGTAAAAGAAGGCGAACTAAAGAAAATAATCAAATTGCAGCCACGATGCCCGAGATTAATTTCGCCCCACTGGAGAAGAAATAATTCTACTTTGTAGTACAAACTCCGAAAATGATTTTTTCTTTTTTCATTATAGGCCAAAAAACACAAAATAATACATATTTATCTAACATAACGAAAGAATACGGAACAGAATTCTAAAGATATACCGTATGTGGTCTAAAGAAATAAACAATTGATAATGTCGACGAGTTAATAATCGCGAAACTAAGCGAAGTCTACCACAGGTGATGGCAAAGAAAGTGATGAATAGAGGATTCTCAGTACTAGACACAATACATGTATACAGCTTTTTCTAGTTATGTCCTTTCTTTCCGAAGCAATTAATTACTTATTATACGTACGTATTTATATACATATAATAGTTCATTCCCGTGCGTATCACACTGCGTTATCACAGATCTGATCGCGAACTTTGAAATGATGTAGCATAAGATCGTTTGCGTGATGAATTTAATCTTCGCCGATAAATTATTAGCGTGTACCTGTACTGTGGGCAGTATTGCTCAGCGGTACCCACAACTTATTTAACAAAGAAAGAAAAAAGAAGCGTTTGTGTTCTGTCACTTACAGCAGTTACTACTTTATTGTTACGGCCTATTCCTTTTTCTTGGGACGGGTCAACTATGAATACATTAACCCGTCGAAAGTGAAATTTTCTACAAGTTTCAATGTACCGCTGCTAGACTCGAACCGGGTCCTAGCCGAATGAAATCCCCGCTGACTAATTAAGCCACGGTAGCTGCGGTTTACTTTTTGAGCTATCCTAGCGTCTATATAATATCACAATTAAAGACTACAGATTTTTATTTGTAAATTATTTATCAAAATATGCAAAGTAAAAGATTTCTCCGAAAATTATTTTCATGAATTGTCGGTCCTTTATAAAATCGGTTACGGGTCCAAAGCAGTCTTTTCTTAAATAAAGTGCATGGTTCAGTGCATCACTCATTCCTATCATACCTGTTGTGCGTAGATCCTCCTTGTCAATTGGTTCGTGTAACGTGTTAGATATCTCCTCAGTTAAAGTGTTTCGGAGATTTTTAATCTCAGCGAGAAATCCTTCTCTTTTATTTTTCTCAATCCGTACAGAGTGACCATCCAAATACCCCAGCTTTCCGTAAAACGGTCCACTAATAAAACTTACAGCTTCTTTGTCAAATCTCGACGTAAACGATATTTCATCCTCATGGGATGCTTAATTCTCCATTACTACAGGACCATCTTTCGACCATCGAGCTGCAATTTTCATAAACACTACGATGACCTTGTTTTCCGCATAGACACGCTGCGGAACGGTTAGTCTCCGCTGAACATGTGGGCTTGCAAACCTAACGAAAGTAACTCAATGATTGTGATTAAATAAATTTACACAGTGTGTTTTGTTGTTTTTCTTTCGCCAGAGACGCTGTCCTGAAAAGTACCGATCGTATCAGACTCATTTTCCTCGATGCGTATAATTTCAAAACCCCTTATAAATATTTTTTGCCGACTGAAATACGGAAGATACTCTAGTCGTACGACTTTTTACGGATTCTACACCTCGAAAGTGACGTTCATTCAGATAGTAGAGTTTTCCTCGCGGGCCTAAATAATATCTTCCGGGGATGGTGTTTCTAAACACTGGCGGAATCAAATTGGCTTATCAAACTTACTGATATCCACTAAATTAACTGAGCCGTAGTGGCCAGTAAAAGGCATTTTTTGTAAAAAATTTTCCACTTTCAGTCATTTTCGCACGCAAGCGTATATATAACCTTTTTTTTTAAAAAGAACTTCGATTCCGCCTTGTGTTCCGAAAGCAGCAGAACTTCCCGCCTGCCAATTCTTCTACTAAAAATAACATTGTTACTAAATTTTCCGCCAGCAATTGAATCTCTGCCGTACAAAATTCATCGAGACTAAAGCAGAATAATAACCAATTATCTTTAAGCACTGGTTATCCACCCGCGTGCTGCAGTAGCCATTGTTAAGCACAGTAATACGTTGCATATGAATTTTTTAGAGGTGGGAAAATAAAAATAATAATAATTCGTTGAACACCTATACTATCTTTCTATTGAACTGTGTGTTATTTGTGGAAATCTTCCAAAAAAAAACAACAACTAACGATAAAAAATATTCCTATTTTGTAATAATAGAATTTAATTATATTTTTTTTTAATTTTTATTTTTTTATTTATTCCTTCTAGAGAGTCTTTCTCGCCTTTTTTCAAACTCTCCGTTGACAAAGCTGCTGAATAAAAGTGCACATATATTCGTGAATTGAGTGCTTTAAAAATTGCTTAGTGTACAATTTAAAATTTAACGGTAAGTAATCGTTATCAGCGCAAATACTATAATATTTGTGCAATTGTTACTTTCTAAGTTTTTAGGTATTTTTGTTCATTATTTTCGCATTTACTGAATAATGTGAATATTCAGTTTTCTTTAAAGATTTGTCTCCCTTTTTATTTTCTTTCGAAAAAAAGTTGCATAATAAAACAGTCGTAGAAACAACGAATTTAAGACTAAAGATGAGACGAAAATAAGACGCAAAAACGCGGTGTTCCAATGAAAATACTGTTTATTATAAAAATCGCTAACCGTGTTATGGAAAAATGAAAAAGTATTATAAAAAAAAAAGAGAAAAAGCGATAAACGGTATTGGTAATGATGTCTAAAATACAGAAATCTGTTCGAAAACGAAATAAACAAATTTTGCAATAGAGAGAAAAAAAAAATTGCAGAATTGTAAACGACACAATGAAAAATAACGGTGGTTTAAAAAAATAATGCATTACTACTGCGTGGAACTCGGAACAGATATCAAAAATTTTCTCGAACCGATTCAATTTAAATATGCACAACAGGCGCACGTGTGAAATGAAAAAAATTATAATGGAGAAAGATAAAATGCTAGCATGTGGCAAAAATTTCCTTTAAAATCGGTGGTGTAGCTTTAGTTATAATGAAAAGATAATTATGGTAAGGAAGTATAAAATCTGTTTAATCAGATAGAAACTTAAGAAGGCAGGTGTGTTGCAACTTGTTTTATTGTTGGATTATCTAACAGTTTCAATTTTATAATTTTTAATATGCTCTTATCGAATCGTTTATTTTTCTATAAAACAAAATATCACAAATCCACCACGTTCTACGCAGAATAAATATTGCGCGCGAAGGTGTAGATCTTCAAGTTTGTTGTAATATATATGTATATATATATATTGTCGTTCGAATGCAGGATATCTATACGTTCTCGTTTTTGCTTATTTTTTAAAATATTCCGAAAAAGTTTCGAGATGTTCTTGTGAACAATATGCAATTCTGTTGGAACTATTCGACTTATTTGAATTAGGAATAGCACGACTAATTTCTTAAAACTGATCGAATGGCGGCAACGGAGCAAAAAAAGAGAAGATACTAAACTTACAAAACAAAATCAAAGTACCAATAGAGTTATACTTAAGACATAATGTGCAATACAGAAATAACGTTTCGAACAGAAGGATGATTCTTTCAAAGTTAATTTAAAAAAAAAATTAAATTAAGAAAATAAAAGTTATACTAAAGGTTTTTTAAAATAGTTCTATCATCATCGGCCGGTGCATTAAAGTATCGTTTCCCGATTAATTTTTTTTTGATCTCTAACTTGGGTGTAAATTTTAATTTTCAAATAGTGGCGATAATTTAAAAGTAAAATTTCTTGTTTCGTTAGAATATATGGGAAAACATTCACGTTACAGACCTATCGTCGGCTAAGTCAACGAGTTGACGCTTCTGATGTCAGGTGTAATTTACTGTTAAAACGATGAACAGGTTTTTTTCTCTTAAGACTAATTGCTGATTAAAATCAAAAGCAACGCGTATTATTTTCACAAGTATCTCGAATATCTCGCGCAAGATTACGTCGCGAATAAATTTTTTTTCTTCGGGCCGCGTGGCGATAAATACTTTTATCTCTCGAGACGTTGCGGTATCTACGCGCCGCTTCGAAGATTAACTGCTGTCAAGTGGAATTTGACCAGTCACTTCATTTATTACCGGCTAATCGAATTAATCAGAGTCCCGTCAATACGAAATTATCCGGCATATACATATCATCATGATCCGTTTGTTGTGTAAATCCTAAGCATATCGGGAACATCGATTTTTTCCTTTATTTTTATTAATTTTTCCTTTTATTCCGCTATCGTCGCAGTAGTGTCTTGTTTATTCACATAGTGCGGCAGCTGTATCATGATTAATCACTGCGCATAATACGATGCTCTTAGCGGGGGATAATTTAAAAGCTGATTCAACGAGTCTAAAGAAAATTAATAATAAAGCGGAAGAAATATGCACTGGATTTAGCTCAGAGAATGTTACTGACAATGATGTTTATTCACGTACCGTATTTTCCCTCGGTGGATTCGTTTGCTTCATGAAATCGAGTAACGAAAATTGCTTAACACACCGTATAACGTGACAATCGGACTACTCATATAGGTGGGAAAAAAGCGACAGTTCGACTACGGAATTAACGAAGAGAAATTGTAATTTTAACCCTCTGAGACGGTCATCTCTATTGTTCGGAGCATAACAGGGAAAGAACCATCCTCATCACCCAATCACGTTTCGAAATTAAAATTTACACGACTTCGATATAAAAACTTTGCACGATTTACATTAACGCAGTAAGAAATACATATCTATATAACCCGATGCGGGGGATAATTACTTCAACAAATAATAACGACACTCAGAGCTAATTCCACTCGAACGAAACGCCACCGGCTAATTAATTATGCGGTAGCTACCTCTCTACACGTCAGATTGTATGCATAGGTTTTTTAGGAAATTACTGCGGTTGTAATTTATATATGATTTTCATTTGAAAAAACCCTCTTTCCAGCTAAATATTGACAGAAGTCGTTCGTTCTAATACGATTTACTAATACAAAAAATCGGATTCAACAGTTGTTTTTTTTTTGTTTTTTTTTAATTCCCCTTAACCGACGTATGTTCCGACTAATTACATTCGATGACGACTCCAGCGCTAAATCAGATTAAGTCTGATCACTAGATTCCGTAAGTTCACCTGTTCTTCCTTTAGCAGGGGTTGTAACATTTTTCTTCTTAAACAGAGAGAGTGTTTCAATAAATTTGTCATTACTGTTCATAAATAAACGACCAACGGTATACAGCACTACCGCAAACTTCAGCACAAATATTTTTTTCTATTTAATATTTATATTTTTATATTTAATTTAAAATCATTTATGCAACAAATACGTCCCGTATTCGATGCAATGATTTTAAATAAATATACATATGTGGACCCTTAAATGATTATAATAATATTCGTAAAATTCCATTTGACTACCTCCTTCTCTTTAAAATAAAATTTTAGACGCAAAATCAAAATTTTCTTGACATTGCCAGTAATATACATACAATTTTGGTTGTATTTATTTCGACTATCATGCTCTTTACACATTTTTGTTGAACAACAGTTAAATTTGCAGTCCGGACGAATGTAACGGACCGGTAGACATTACGAGACGGATCGCGATTGTTTGATTTGTATTCAATCCGGGTGTCGATGTATATCAACTCGAACGATTACTGGTTTTCATTAATTTTTACTTGTCGCCGATTCTCAACAACTGAAGACTTCGATTTTTTGCGATCGTTAACTCGGCTGACGGCACATGTAAGTATGCTTAATTTTCTTTGATGCGGGATCAGTTATTAAATAAGTAAGCTGACTACGATTCAACTACACGATCGAAATGATTCAACTAAATGTAGAAGATGGGGTTACATGTCGATTTTGCGCAAAGTCCATATATCTGGAAAGTGAAATTTCAGTTTAAAATCGATCGCAAACGTATATTATAAAAATTGAAACAGATCTCGTTTAGCTTATAAACAAATTCAACCTCACTCGGTATTATGGGTTACATGAAGCAATCACCTTGTCTAGAATTCAGCAGTTTGCAGTGAAGAAGTAATAGAAAAAATTGTCGGATGACCGGAATGAAAATCAATAAAATACGATGAAATTCCGCTAAATCAATATTTCAAATAATATAAAACGTAGTAAATCAAGCGAAATTAGTGTTGAATAGATTAAGTACAGCGTGTTTTTATTAGGAAATTAGCATACGGAGAAGCGAGGTTAAAAATTGGCTTTCGAAACTTAAATAGCTTCCAATTTGATGTATGACGTCGGGAGTAATTTTTGAAAAAAAAAACAAACCATTATGAAATATATTTCGTTTTTTCGCGTTACCTTTTGAAACAAATTTAAAATTAAATTTGATTTTTTTTTTTTTTTTTGACAAACCCAAAATAAAAAAGATAAGAATGATGAAACAACTCTTCACTATTGTAGAACTAGCATTTAGGGATCCGAGGGGCTTGCTTATTCGTCAAATATGAAAAACGAAATGTCATAGGTATATATGCAATCATTGGTAGATTTAAGGTATTTTCACGCTTTAAATTAGGGCCATCCTTTCTGTAAAACTGATAATTATAAAAATTCTTTTACGCAAAGTAAATTTTAAAAAATTGCTACTTGCTTTATTTCGTGTAAGAATATATTCATAATCCATCATCGAAAGCGTTTTGAAAAACTTTTTTTTTTCGCGTAAGAGTATACAGAATGCCTCTAGATAAAAGAAAATCATTCCACCGAACAATTTATCATTAAAAAAAAAAAGAACAACAACCGTACCTGTTTTTTCAAGAAAGAAATATTAAAACGACCCTTTTTTTTTTTTTCTCTTTATTTATTATAACTTCGGTCGAAAACACGCCCTAAAGCCGTCGTTAATAAACTTTGTCGTAAAATTTGCAAAATGCGGAAATACAGCAATAATGTAAACACGTGGGTCGGCAGTAAAAATTATAATTTTTTACATAAATTTAATTTAGCAAATTGTTTCAGGTGTTGTTACCGCGTTTTTATAATTACAGTTGAATGAATAATATTGCAATAGCGCAAACGCTAATACGGGCGATAAATAACCTATCATTATATTTCTTTGTTGATAATAAATATTCAAAATATTTTTCAACGCATAAATTACCTCTAACACGAGACGCTTGTGCGCATTTCAAAAAGTACGCTGCGGCCAAACGCAGAATCGGAATTATTTTGAAGTACTCGGATGTGGGTTTTTAATTCAAGACTCTGCTGAAATAAACAGTAAACACGCAATTTTTATGCGACGTAGATTTTTGCGTGCTATTCATTTTCGCTGAAATTTTAAAATTCGACTTTGCAGTACCTCTTGCCGATGATCTGAAAATGTACCGAATAATAATTTTTTATATTCGGGCAAATACGACAAAAAGACGCTGCAATTAAGCACTCGTTTATTGAACTTTTTCTAGTTGGACAGCGGGGAAGTCACCTCTCTGACGATTGTAAAACCCAAAAAAAAGAGCAAGAAATAATGGTGCTCCGTATTCCCTTCCGAGTTCCTTAGATCCTCTTAAGAATACATTATAGAACGCTTAATTCTACAATATCCGTTCTATTATCGATATACCCGTATGACGGATAGTTCGTTTGTTTTTTTTTGTATCTATCTACGCACAGTTCAATTTTCGCTACGCTTATTAAACTTTTTCCGAATGTGAACTGTGCGAAGATCGTCGGTCGCCGACGTGGTTTAATTCTGTTCTTATCGATTCACCTTGCTTCAAATAATACCGTCATAGATAGTTGGGCTATTCTCGATCATTGTTTGAGGAAATTTCAATATGGAAACCGTTACGGCTTATCCTTAGTAAATAAATGATTTATATTTAGTATGTCTTGTAGTGCTTTGAACCTAACGTGTTTAGCCAGCATAGTTTGAAGTTTCATGTTTTCATTTTGGTGCGATGATTATACCGTTAAATCTGTGTAATCAGTCTTTGAATTTTGCTATCGAAGTATCCGGATAAGAAAATGTACTCGTAAAATATCTCCTGTCTAGTGTACTTTAGATGCCTGTGCTTGTAATTTTCTTTCTGTACTAGATTTCTGAACAAGCGAGGGAATTCGCTCTAATGATACGGATTTCTCAGCTGCGAAAGCGGCGCTTAATTTGCGTGCTGGTACTATTAAAATCGTCGTCAACATAGATGGCAAATTTGATTCTAATGAAGCAAGTTAGGTACAGAAAAATGAAACTTGATTGGTTTTCAGACGAGCTTTTCAATTTATGAAGCCGGTTGGTACGGGTTTGATTTTCTGGCGTTAAAGAATATTTGTTTTACTTACGTGTGATTTATTTTTTTTCCGATCGCGTGATTTGAAGATCATCGCTGTGATAACTTTCTGCTAACCTCTCCAAGTATCGGCAATTTTTTTAAAATTAACAATCATTTTGATGAAAAAGTTTCTTGAAAAGACTGATATCAAAATTTTTAAAAATAACGGGAATCGGAATATATGTAAAAATATAAAGCCTTTTTAAAGGCGATTTTATTGTATTGAAAATGTAAAATACGCAACTTTAATGAAATTTACGGATGAATGTAGAAGTGATCCATCCGACGGAACTGGTCTCATCAATATTCTCTTCCGTTAGGCACAACACTTAGGGTACATTAGGAAAAACTTTATCAAGGACATAAGTTTACTGTACGCAAATTGTAAATGAATTGTGATACACACTATAGAACTAAAATTATGACCATTCAGGGAAATATATCCATTTTTTATTGATACGCATATTGTTAATTTATTCGTCAGTAAACTTTAGAGGTTGTAGATCGTTACCGATAATCAATTCAACAACGGCGTTCGTTATTTAAGGTACTTTGATTGATCATTATTCAATGGTATATTACGACATTTTCCCGACGACAATTTAGACGGACAATTTTTACTTTCCCGTGCAGCGAGGGTATTAGGGTAAATTAAAATTTAATCTAGCCACGTTGTTGGTGGCGCGCGTCTGTGCGTGAGTAATTTCAGACGAAAAAGTAAACTAATCTAACGTTCTATACTTACGGACAGATCGGCTAGCTGTCGAATCGTGCCCGTACCGGCATGTATCCACCAACTGCTGAGCTTTTCTCGCTAGTTCTTCGTCCCAAGTCTGAATGAAAAACAAATTAAATTAATATGAGAGCTATTGTTTCAATTACTTTTTCGAAATAGTTGTAAATTTTTCACTTCATTAGTTACCCCGTTGAGCTACCAGAAACTTACTGAAAATAATACGGTAAAATGAATGCGTATGTCGTTTTCGGAACCTCGATGCTTTTTAATTTTTTTCTTTTTTCTCGACACGATATTTTTATCTCTCACTTTCTTCTCGCATCATCGCAATATTACATCATAATCGTTACCAATCCGCTATTATTGCACTGGATACTATTTTCTTATAATTTTTTACTTTTAAACTCTATTTTATGTTACTAATTTTTATCGGGACTTACAATTTAACTTCTTAAGAGACTGCTTGCATAATTGTTTTTTTTTTTTTTTGTTTTTTTTTTTTACCACGAATCACTTTTATAATAGTAATTTGCGAAAAAAAGTCAAATGATTTCTAATTTTTCTTTCCAATATTGTTTTTATATTCATAACCGTTAAGCAGTAATGCGAACAAATAATAAAAAATAACAAATCACAATTTTAATAAAAAATAATCTACTTAAAATCGATGTTTGAGCTTTCATCCAATTGCGAAATATTCTTTGTTCGATGTCGCTTAAAGCCAGACGTATAATTTACATCCGAATGACGTTTTCTCTCAAAAATTCGATTGCTAGAAACGTAGAAAATCCTTTCTCGTCTAAGTAAGTTGCTGAAAGTAGCGCAAAAGAAGATACTACAAGACGAGTTTTCGATGGTTGGGAAAAGAAATCGTTTAATCACTTTTTCCAACCGTAAAATCTTCCAGGTTAACGTCAAATTCAAAAATATTCCTCCGCTGCCATCATTTTGCAATTCGATAATTTCATTTGAATGTTTCCTGTAACTTCCTCAAATTGATATACAGAAACAATTGCGAAACGGTTTTTCGAACGTTTCCCTCTGTTTTCGGATAGAATAAAAGAAATCTTTGAAAATATTCGCTGCACCGTTCGGGCGTTAATTTTCCGAAGCTCGAACGAAATTACGTACGTTTTGTAAGCCATGACTTCCGATGATCTGAAATCACAGTTTTTAAAATAAAACAGCGCCTACAAATCCGCGCTCCTCCTAACTATATACTTCAATGACACATTTTTTTCACTGTGAACCTTCTGCCGCGTCGAAAAGAGTTGAGAATCTAACAATCGTTTAGTTTATGTATTAAACAAGTAAGCCGTGCTGGATAATAAATATTCGTAATTATTATTTGTTGCTTATCAATTTTTTCAGTTGAAATCAGACTGAAATTTAGTTTCATGTGACAAATAACTTCGCGGACCATTTGTTAAGAAACACTGCTTTCAATAGGTTCAGTACGGATTCAGAATGCAGATGTCATTTCTATTAATATATTCAAAAACTTTTTTTATTAACGACAGAGCGATCGGCTTACTTATGAGTGGATTTCGTTTTCCAGCTGACTTAGCACCCGATGAACCAAAAATAATGACAATAATAATAATAATAATAACAATAATAATAATAATAACAATAATAATAATAATAACAATAATAATAATAATCAATAATAATCAATAATAATAATCAATAATAATCAATAATAATAATAAAAGTGTTATTAGTATGCCGTCCAAAATAGTCGTTTAATATTTTATCTGTATTTATATCAGCAGCATTTTTTTGCCAAAGACCTGTTTTGTCGCTTTTAGTAAAAAGTATTCTCTACAGTTCACCGTTCAAATACGGAAGAAGACTACACTGTGCACCTGTAGCGCGATCGACACGATAAAACGAAATGAAAAATAACACTGAATTATTCGCTGACTGCACTTACCAAATGCATCATCATCGAAGCTGCTGGTTGACCTTGTACTCGTCCCAAAGCCACCGATTGCCGCAACTTATTGTGGAAGTCGACTATAAACTTCTTTTCTTTGCATGTAAGACTGTTACCTGTAATCAGACAAGTCATTAATATCTGACTGCGAACTTTGGTCGGAGGCGTGTTTCATCGAATGCGTAAAAATTAGTCGCCAGATGACGCGGCATGAATCGCACCGCAATAACAATACATTAAGTAATTAATGTTGTCGAAAAGCAAAATTACCTCTCCGATTCTTTCAGCTACCGCCAGTTTGTACACAACAGCGGTGCGCATCGAGCGTTATCGTCAAAAGAATCGCTAAAAGGAACACATCGCTCGTTATATAACGCGATTACGGAATAAATCAATTACACTTTCAACGACTACACTGATAGTTTTAATAATATACTTCTTTTTCTTTTTTAGGCTCGTCAGTGATAATTTTAAGAAGCAGCAAGTGAACCAGTCACTTCATTAGCCAGGATGAGTGCTAAGAGACCGATAAAAAGGTATTAGCACGAATAGGAAGAACAAATATCACCGATTGATATACGGAAAATAACAGTGTCAGAAAGATAATCAGAAATTGAAGGATACTTGTGGAGTCGGAAATAATCAAACAATTGAGAGGAAGATGATTGTAAAATTATAAAATCTGGAAGAAGAAAAGAAGTTAAGGCCTCCTGACAACCCTTAAGTAAGTAAAAATTTTGCTCTATAAGAAAGAAATAGGAAATTCACAGTTCCGTAAAATTTCTCTTTTAATTACGGTCTTGGGGTAAATAGTTCTGGATGGAATACTTTACAAGAGATCGGCCGAGTTAAAGGGATATTATTAAAGGGGAAAGATTGTATAGTGTGTCCAACTAAGACAAGGAGAAATAAAAGCTAAAATAGAAGAATCATTTTCTCAAGTTTAAAACGCCAGTTCTTGGAAATCAAATGAATGGATAAAAAGTTTTGTAAGCCTAAATGAGATTTGCCAGTGGCTCCCAAGCCTACCCAGCCTGAAATAATTGGGTACCAGAGAAATCTGGGAAAGTAAAGGAGAAAGGAACTGGCCCCGGTATTCTCATCAGATCCATTAGGCTTAGTATATTGTGAACCTTAACTTCACAATCCTAACGCCCTCTCAAGGGTATGGAACTCACTTTACTTTTTTTTTAAGCATTTCAGCAGGAACTGCCGAGATTAGAAAGGATTTAAGAACACCGAGGGGACAAAGTGGAAAGAAAGATTTTGAATTATATCTAATAAAAGGCCAGTAGTAAAATTTGAAATGGACGATGAATAAAGAAATACACGACTATCGTCGGTCGGCAACAACATTCAGCGTAGACTTTTGATACAAGAAGCGGTGAATATTCGCTGTGTTTTGTCGAAAAAGGTCAAACTACTGCCAAGGAAGAGATAACGGAAACAATTAGTAAGGAGACGTACTGTTTAAGGATAGATTAGCGGGATTATAAGGTCGAAGCTTATAACCTATAGCATAGTGAAATGTGACTTTTATATGTTTTCAGAAATAAGCACAATCGTTAACGGGAAAACTGGTTGTTGTAGCTTTTCTTCTTTAATAGAAACTCGTCACGCATAAACATAATCCACATTAGTAAACTTACGTTACACTGATCCCCTAAATGATCATATTCTAGACTTGATACGTATAATTAGTATACGCTTCGATTTATTCGCAGCGGGAAAAATTTTTTTTGGGCCAAAACCATATAATGTGATGGTCAGGTTCCGTGGATTATTTGTACGTTTCGCTCATTTTTTAGCGAAGCATATACATTAGAGTATACCTTCGATTTGTGATTATATAAAAATAATTAGCCAAACGGTGATTTTTAGGAAGAAAGGGCACGAGAAAATATTCCTCTTATAACCCCGCTGATCGAGAGATGTACATTCACCAATTTTGCATTCATCCTTTCACCCTTCGCTACTGCCTACTTCATACGACATCAGTCATTGAAAAAATATACGCTCCTGGAAAGGACCGAAAGGAAAAATTCCACAAAATTAATTAGCTTCTTTTCCTTTCGCTTGATTCTTTACTTTTGTCTGATCAACGTTATACATTTGTTGACTTTATTTACGCGGTCATTTGCCGTCCTTTTTCCTCCTAGCTCCCCTCCTAATATGCTATTTTGCTTCTTCTTTCGAATATTTTACGACTCCTTCGTGCGACCTTTTTAATGAGTAAAATTACCGATGCTGGACGAGTCTCTAAATCTTTTTCTATTCCTCAATCTTTGGTTTCTGAAAAATACGTTACAATCTTTCCGCTTTTAAGCATCTAGTTTGGGTATTCTCTTTTATTAGTTAGAAATTATTAATTTTTTTTTTTTTTTTTTAGAGCGCGTTGGACATTAACCCAGTGCAAGTAAAATTTTTGAAAGTTCCCAAACCCGGTTCTAGCTGAATCAACTACGCCACGGTAGCTAGCTTGATATTTGTGTGTATATCTTAGCATCTTCTAAAGAACAAAGTGAAAAAAAAAAAATAAATGAAAAGGTATAAAAAATATTCAGACTGCCGACGACAGGTCGTGACGACCGTTCTCATATTGATTGTAGCCATTGGCGATTCGTCATATCACGTGAAAATTTTTTTAGTTTTATCTTTAAAGTAAAAAAGATGATAGAAAAGCGTTTATAAACATTTAGTTACGTGTTTCTTAAAATCAATAAAATTACATTTCTAATTTCGAACAACGAGCGAGATAATTATGTTGCGAATTCATAATTGCGAACCCGGAAGTTATTTAAATGAGGAAACGAAAAAAAGTATTTAAGAAGCGAGGATATTTTCACCAGAAAAAGAAGAAAAAAAAATAAAATAAAATAAAACAAATAATCGGGGGAGGGGCATTCGTAGTGAAAGCAAATCAGGCAAAACGTCTTTTACAACAGGCGGTATTTCCCTGTAATAGTATTAAATACTGTTCGCGATATTTTGGAAAAAGAAGAAAAAAGGAAACAGTCGGCTCCGAGACGCGTAAGATTGGTGAGAAAAATGCAGGAACGAAGTAAAAAAATTGGCAATCGTTTCGGTCACGTTCGAAAATACATGCGCCGAATTCGTGTGAAATATTTAAGCTGTCGTCGGACCAAGTTAAAAATCTGTTCACGTTCGCCTAGCCAAAGAAGACGACAAGGTAAATATTGAACGAGTATTCTTATTTTGCACGTACGCGAAATTAATATTCACCATACGTACAATATCAATAGTCGCTCTCGTTATGTAATCTTAACGATACGGCTAATTCTCACATTTGCGCCCGACTAAACGGCGAATATTTTATGATATTTCTTCTTCGGAAGTAGTAATTGTTTAAACAGGCGAACGACAAGCTGTTTTCTTTTCGTTTATCACGTGCGGGTGAATGAATTTGCCGGTCACTTGGAATCGTTTATGTAATCGACATTCCGCTCCGTTCAATGTCAATACACACAGAATTGCCGTGCTAGACGACCGCCTCTTGCTGGCATGTTTCCTTCCTTGTGCTTCTGTTAGATGGTTGTCTGCGGTATCCTCTTTTTTTCCTCGCCGCATCGCCGACATATGTCTCTAAAATGACATTGCTGTTCGGAACATTAATTAATTATAAACTCTTCTGAAGAAGAGTTGATCATAGTTTCAGATAATCTCGGTGTGTGCGAGCCGGATTCCGGACGAAATTCGATGTTGAGTGCTTACGTATTATTACTGTGTATAAATCGGCTCCAAGCACGGTTCGGAACTGGCTGTGTATGAGGGTTTACAGAAGATGGCGATTTCTGAGTTTCAAGCCATTTCACTTTGGGTAAGGTATATATCATCTTTATCGCGATTATTGCATCGATTTAAAATCTGGTCAAATTGCGACGGCAGGACCAAAAAATATGAAAAAAAAAACAATACGGGAAATCCTAGAGAATCCTCTGCTACACCGTGCCTGTATCCTGTTTGCTTCCTCCGCTAGAGGAGAGGCCTATTGATAATTATTTTTCGGATCGTCCGATTGCGATGCTGCTCGCTAATTGCGTTTCCGCCGATGCGATCACCATTTTCGTTCTCTCGCTTTTCTATTCAATCACGTGTTCCGATGTGGTTGGGCGCAGTCACTATTGATAGGGTACTCTTTTATTTTTTACTCATTTTCACTGCTAGATTCTTTCGCCAGTCATCTTTTCTTTTACTCTTAGCAATTGACGTTCCGCTCAGTTCATTTAACTATAATTTATTTCCAACTTTGCGCTTTTGACTTTATCAAACTTTTTTGATATCCTGTATATAGACGCTGTAATTACATTTTTTTTTTCCAAAGTGTTTAGCTTTCCACTACTTTTTTTTTTTTTTAGCTTTCACCTTCGCCCCATTTGGCCTTCTCAAAGCGCTCTATAAAAATCTCGCTTACATAATGTTTTGGCCTAACTTCGTCGATTTCTAATTCAATCACAAAATGCTTCGGACCAGTTTCTTTAATAAGAAACCGCGCATTAACAATAAAGGTATCTCTACATATATATACGGTTGCGTGAAATGACCTTTAAAATTACTGGTTCCTCTCTTATTCCTTCCTTACCTGTGTTATTTATTCAGCTAGCTCTATCACTTTGCTCCCTAATACACACTTGTCCATAATCTGGGTTTGATTATTTTGCACATTCACTAATGGCGGGAAATTCCACTAAATGTCGTGAAATGCACGTGCTTAAATAACATTTATGACAGTGATCGCGTAAAAAGTAATTTTAAATCGGTTTGATCGCGCCGAGCCTACGACTGTATTTGTATTTAAATGTTACGTACTGTTTTTTTTTTTTTTTTTTTTTTAAAGGCTTCTATTTAATTTGACTTTTGTATTCTTGCAAATTTCGGATGATCATTAGGATCTCGAAAACGGTGAGGCCAATTTTCGTGAAAATTGGTACCTGGATTGATTTGGAAGCGGAAAGAAATGTCGAAACCGATCTTTCCGCTGCAGATATACGTTTTTTTTTTTTTTTTTTTTTTTTTTTTGGAATGACTAATAAAAAGCGTTAATGAAAATAAAAATCCGATCAATTATAATCACGTTATTTAAAACTGAAATACGAATAATTTCATCGTCTTCCACTTTCTTATACTAGTGTAACAAATAAAAATTCCTTCTTATAATACATTTTACGAAAAATTAAAACAAATTCCTTAATTTAAAGAAACGTTTTCGAGCAGACCCGATTGAAATTAAAACCGAAAACGCGCGTTTAAACTTTTTTTTCGTTTCTATTTTACGTTCTCGTTCACTTTCGTAATTATTTACGTTGATTTCTGTCTCCAGTCATAATATTGATTTAAAATCTGTAATTGTGTTTACTTTTTCCAAAATAGTTTTATCAGCTGATTGTGCTGTAGTCAAAAGCTTTTGTAGTGTCTATTGTTGGTATATAAATAGTATTCCGTAACAGTTTTGTACATATTCTAAATTGCTAACTCTGTTGATTTCCAATGCTTCATACTGATCTTTATTAATAATATTACGAGTTTAGTATGCATTTTTATTTTCATAAATTTGACCGAAACAAGTACCAATTGTAAAATAAATAATGATTAAAGAACGACTTTCATTTATTAATGAGATAAATATGAGGAACCCAAATTTTTGCCGCTGGTGGTGCTTCATCAAATTCGGATATTTTAAACGAATGAGACAAAACTGTCGAGCTAAAAAATAACATTATATCGTCCACCATTTTTATCTTGTTCCTTTAAAAGATATCACACAATTTTTGATGGACAACCACCACCACCACCACCCGGAAAAAGTTTTTTTCTTATTTTGATCGCAATTATTCAAACTTTTTTTCACATTTTATTCCGCAAACGTTAATACTGACGGTGAATACTTACTTATAACATATTTGTTATAGCAGGCCGAATAATATCCAAAAGCGAAAACTGGACATATCGCTAGCAAGACCAAGATCCGTTGCATGGTGCAATTCGTGTCGTAAAAATTATATTCGATGACTGTGATTCTACCAATGCAAAGCGATCTTTCTGGAACGTTATAAAATATACAGGAAAATTTAAAAAAATATAGAAAAACCTACAAAAATTGAAAATTTATTTATTTTAACGGTTTTAACGATTCTTCTTCCCGATTTAGTATAACGGTTTTTACTATGAGATCAGAATTGCACACGGAGAATGTGTTTACGTTAAGCATATATGTACATAAATGGCAGAGAGAGGTCAAACGCGTGACATTTCGAAATTGGAAGCCAATGTTAATGACGTTTGTGTTGTTGAAATTTCGAGTGTAATTATTTTCTGCGGAACAAAACTAGAATTAAAATTACGGATATTATTTAAAAAAAATTAATAAAGCAATCTATAAAAAATGTACGTGATACCTCTCCGACGCGATGAAGGCTATTAATCACTTTTTTCTATGTGGTTTTAATGCACTTTCGCAAATAGAAAGTATCATTATAAATCACATTTCGACTAGAGGGCAAGGGAAAGGGAAAAATTTGAGCTGTAGATAAAAAACTTGCAGCGTCAAAGCATGAAGAGAATGTACCCAGAAATACACAATCCAGCATGGAGCAATCAGGTGGTTTGCATTACATCTGTAATTTATACCTCCTAAGATTAGGCGCTTGGCATTAAACGCAGCACTTGCTATCTAATAAATCACCTCCATTACGAATAAAATAAGCTACTGGAATGCAAACAATATAACCCATAGGTTAAAAACAAGAAAAAGTCAACATTCATCACTAACGGATGATTTACCCTTACCGCACAAAACTAATTTTCTGACGTTAATATTTCGCCATTAATAGTCGAGTAAGAAGAAAAAACAACAATAAAGCCAAAAAAAAAAGGCTTTCGAACGCACGTGTACTTCTCTAGTTCAAGAACGCTGCGTCAGATGGCATAAATTACCACGAGCGAGGATAAAATGTGTCCTCGACACCGCAGCGGAAAGAGCGAAAAGTAAACGATTTTTTTGGGCCCCCCACCCGAAAATGAATTTTTCTTGAAAAATTTTAAACGCGAAATATAAATTTTAAATGTTTAAAGCGATTTTCGAGGCGAAAAATATACGAGAAAAAAAAGATCAAGTTCAATGACACAAAGACATTAGTCAAATCTTCGGTGATCAACTTGTTTTTTCTGTCCGGCATTATATAATCCACCTATTAGCATAACGAGAAATGTGATAACCGCATCGTGATACATCGCGATACACACATTGCGATACATCGCGATCCATTGAGCTCGTGCTGAGTACGGTTGATAAAAAGGTCAAAACAAAACAGTGCTCGTTTTCCCGATTGTTTTGATCAGGATAGATTGCTTTACTTTCGTTCATTCTCAATTTACTTACAGTTCTTCTCTTCTTCCGGACGTAATAACTTTACCTCCCTTCACACTTTTATCCGCTTCAGCAAACAAATCCGATCCAACTTTCTTTTTTTTTACTTTACATACCGATGTCTAGAGTCGCAATTGCATCTTAGTTCACTCAAATCAAAAATCGTTTATACCTCGAATTGTTCTTTACTCACAACTTCTAACCGTAATGGGAAAGAAAAATTCTTCGTCCTTCCAATTTATTAAAAATCATCTAGAGTCGACATCAAAAAAACATTTTATCTCTGACCCGGAGTGGAAAATCACAAGTTCGCACTGCCTTTATTCAAAGGGCGGCGGTTATGAAGCGGATTGTACACGTCAGTGACCCCTGTAATATAACTGGACTTTTTCAATCCTACCGATAACCGAATAATGATTACAAGAATTACCCTTGTTTAAGTAAGAACCATTTTTATTTTATTTTTTTTTTTTTTTGGCTACTTTCACTTTTAAGTGCTGTCCGCTTAAATTTCATTAGATAAAATGCAGACTGGCCAAATATTGCAACCGTTACATATTTGAAATCTCCCGATTATACTTTTCTAAATTGAAATTTTATCAGACCGGAGTTGAACGAAACATTGAAGATAAGCGTGGGTTTAAAATTCAATAGACGGGGGGCTGTTCCATGTTAAAGAAGACGTTTCCTCTTAGGACGACAAGAAAAAACAAGAAATCGTATAATTTCTCTAATCTAATGTAAGATAACATTTTCTGCACTTTAATATGAAACTAATAAAAAAATAAACATTTTCCGTAAAAAACGATTTAAACAATATAACAGTTATAACTCTATTTAGTACCACGAGAACCCAGTTTCGATATAGAATGGGAAGCCAATTTCAGAAGTGTTTCGGTTCGTCTCCACCTAAATGGATGTTACCAAAACTATATAAGTCTCATTGATGAGCTCCTGAAAAAGAAGAAAAGAAAAAAAGTCTCAAACAAGTGTTTCGAAGTGTTTCTTTTAGATTAGAGACCGCAGCCGAATCATAAAAATCCGACCCATATTAAAAAACCTGCAGCGAATTATTGTTTTGAAAAATATTCACTCCCCGTGAAAAATTTCAGATAGATTTTAGTAAATTGATTTACTTCTATGCTACTATCACTGGGGCTGGTGCACTTTTGAATGATCAAAGAATCATTCGACGCGGACGAGATATTGAAAAGTTATGCGTGCGCAGCACAAACATATACATATCAGTGGCGGATCCAGTAGGGGTCACTCTTCAAAAAAATCAAATTCTTGATGAAAAATTTTTTTACGACAGAAAAACTTAATTTATACTATAAAAATACTTATGGATTTAATTATAACCAATATTTAATACTGTTTTCTAGTAAAAGTGCTAATGTTACGTTTTTATTCTGTTTTAAATGCGACTGTCGTCGATCTCTCTTGTTTTTTTTATGTATTTTTAATTTTTATTTTGCAATTTTAATTAAAAATAGTTCGATAAGAAATATATGCAATATTTAAACTTGCTTTCGGATAGGAGTACTAACTAAAATAAGAAAGAATTAAAGTCTAATAAAAAATACTATCGTTCTAATTTCTCCTAATAATTTACTGTTCGAATTCTAAACTACCATTTTAGCTAGAATTTTACAATTTTGTTTTATTTTTCACCTAAATAAAATCAAAATTTAGATTAAACTGTATTTTTAAAACATTTTTAAATTTCTAAAGAGATGTGGTCGCTATTTGATTTTCTTTATGAAACAAGGTATTTCTCAAATTTACCGTCTACCGTATAGGATATTACGTAACTGTATAATCCTTCCCCCAAATGTCTCCCTGGATCCCCGCCCCTGATACATATATATTTTTTTTTTTCATTTTTATTTTTTTTAAGTCGGTTGACATAAAAAATAATTAACTCTAAATAATTTTGTACGTTAAAGCTAAATTTTCTAAAGATTGCCATCAGACGGACCCCCTACACAACTGCATTATTTAGTCGGAAAGAATAACAAGAAAAACGAAGTCGACTTGTCGCAATCGACTCTTTATGCTATTAGAAATTATTCATTTTCCAGAAAACTTTTTAGCATAGTCTTGCAAAACCGCTATACCCTCGTAGTATCAGTTCTCCAAGCATCAACTGAGGACTATCTAAAATTTTCATTACGCAAACATACAGAAAATTCTACGCGCAACCGATAGAGGTTGTATTTAGTCACGCAAAAAGGTAGCGAGCTTTCTCCTTTACATATGAATGGTGACGCGCGAAAATTCTCAAATTTCAATAACGACAGTCGGTGATAGGTAGGTTTTTTTTTCCGTTTTCGTTCCGATTGATATAGTTCGAAAATAACTGGTTTCATGCGGAATATTAAATAAATTGTAGCATTACGGGGGCATGGAGAAGGAGAGAAAAATACGGAGCGAGAGTGAAGCAGGCAGATTTGGAGAACTGAAGAAGATCAGCTTTTAATAAGGCGAACTAATTTAAATATTCGGTAGAACCGGGTGACATTAGTAAATTATAGCTCGGCATTAACAACTACTAACCGTATTTGCATATGTGTCACCACAACCATTTAAAAATACTACAGGTAAGTCTGTACGATTTTTCTTCACGAAAAATAGACCCGCTTAAGAGCGATCGGCGGTTGCAACTTAATCGACAAGAAATTTAAATACGACCCTCTTCGCACTCAGGTGGTGTGACCGATATCAAGCGACCTACAATTCACTATCCTCCGCCGTAATTTTAGCAAAAGCCCGTCTAAAATCGCGTATTTTTTTTTTTTTTACTTTTCTCGTTCCGATTAAATAAAAAGTTATTGCACACCGTCGCGGAATTTGAAATAAAAAATATTAACGTCTCGTTTAATAAAAATATCGGACTAATTTTTACATTTCTGCAAAAGGATTATTAACATTCTAGTTTTTTCTTTTTTTAGGTTTTTTTTTATATTTACATTTTTAAATTTATTTCGTTTTTTTCTTTTTGACATGGAGCACTTTTTTAAGCTGACGTGAACACGAAATATTCAAAAAAAAAAAAAAAAAAAATGTTATTTACTGTCCAATTTAAGAAATTGCGCAATATATAAAGATCATGTGTTACGAACATGTTCAGCTTTAACGACTTCGATAAGTCTTAATTTTACTAAATTTGACCGGTTCGCAGAAATTAGCCGGTGAAGAAATAGTACCTAATTATGTTAGAGTAATAATCCACCGTGTCATGTACTACCCCACCTGGCTAATTCATTGGGCCAACTGTATAATATAGTAGAGCATACATTCACGCCGAATGAACGAATCACAGTACAGAACATCGAGAGAGAGAGAGAGAGAGGATAAATCCGAAATTTTTAACTGCACTGTAATGGGAAAGCGACGGCAACATGTGTTCTCCAGCAGTGGTTCCTGAACCTCGCACGCTAAAATATATCAACTAATGAATATTATGCAAACCGACGAGGGGGGGCATGCAATAACAATGGAGAGGATTTAAAAAAAAATTAAGATCCTAAATGTCTTGCTTAAATTATGTATTTCCATCACTCTTTTTTCGATATTTTAATATTTCCCCGGCTAATATAGAAACGTTTCGAAAACTTCCCTACACATTTAGGGTTCTTAATTTTTCTTCATTTTCGCAAATTTTGTCGCCGACAAAATAATCGATAATATAGAATAACAAAATTACAAACACAATGGCGAATATTAAATGAAATATTCTGGAAAAGTCTCTTTCCTAGGGATTATCCTCCTGGATAATTTCTCGATTTTTTTATTTTTTTTTGTTTCTTTTTCGAAGCGTTTTTTATTTTATAATAAATTTTTCGTTACCTAGGCTATTTACTTAATTTTATTCCGTCGCCGTAATATCAAAAGTATAAAATGTATTTAAGGGTACGTAGGATGATCTGTTGCAGCAATATATTTTTGTACAAGAATATTATAACCGGGGTTAAACAGGCTACACGATACAATTAATTAAACGCAATTTAAACTTTTTGAAAAATCGACTACATTTCGATTATAACTGGAGTTTGATATTTTGGCCAAAATCTGAAATTCCGAATTTTGAGAATTCGTTAAGTCACAGCGAACGTGTTTCAGTAAAAAATGATTACGCGATCGAAGTCGGATAAATATTTACTCTTTAAATGCTTTACATCCGATACTGTTCGCTTATTTTTATGTAGTCTCTTTTCAAATTTTAACACCTTTCCTGAACAACAAGTTAATGGTCACAACTCTGGAGATTTGTCGAATTGTGAGTTTTCAGTGTTAAAACATTCTGCTACGTATTAATCGGACTTTTGAAGAAGAAAACAAATTTTATATTCCGTACCAATAAAAAATTATCCTCCAGCCTGAACCCAAGAAAAAAAGAACATATTACAACAAAATCGCTTTATAACATTCACCGTTGTTGAGAACTGACTCTGCGATCACTGTGTTGTTACAAACAGGCTATTGGGTTGTTGCCGCGAAGGTTATAAAATTAAATCTCGGTAAACACGGTTAAAACCATAAAAAAGCTTAACAATATGAAATTACGCTGGTCAGCAGCGGAGTAAGCAAGTTGATGTAATACGTAGAGAAAACCGACGGTGATTGAGAGGAACTTTAAAAAAATACGTTGAAATTTTAACTCAAAGTTCTCGAAGATTAACAAAAAATTTCTAGCAAATTGTTTCTGATGGACTCGCAGCGATCAATTTTAAGCAGTCCGTAAACTAATATTTTTGGAAGAGCGATATGGAAATTAATATTAAAGAATTCAATAAATTCGAAAAAACTCAAAAAATTATCATTTGTCGCGTTTATTTTTCTTAAAACAATTATTATTAGTTATTTATTTTTTTAGCAAAGAGTTAACGAGTGTAATTACATTAGAGGGCAAAAGGGACTGACTCCTCTGATAAGAAAAAAATAAAACATTACGTTACATGCATGTTTTACGATTAAGGAGACGATGTTGGTGTATTCATTTTTTTTTTAATTAATCTAATTTAATCAAATCTTACAGATTAGTAACGGGGTGAACTATCGAAATTTCTTTCCTAGAACGGTATTTTACACAACAATGAGTTTATATACACTTTTTGAATTTCCCAGAAAATATTTTGTATCGCATAATTTTTGGAATATCACTATAAACTTGGTGCTTATATACTTAAACTTAAATTTTTTTGTAGTATAAAATTTTAATTAAGAGAAATTCTGCATCCACGAAATAGTACGAAGAGGTAGAAGTACTTAAAAAGGAGGGAATTTTGAAATTTTTCAAGAACAGATTTATAAAAGTTGTTACTTTATTCATCGATTAGTTTTTAATATAATAGTTTGATTATCGAAAACGGCGTAATATCACATATATCGATTAAAATGAAACACCTTTTCGCGCTTTTTTTTTTATTTCGTATAAAAAAGGCCCGTCAGTTTATAAAAAAACGTACCACGTTCTACGTACATTGTAATATTAAAAATCATTAAATAAGAAACACGTACCTGCAATTAAAAATTAATCGATTTTGGACAAAGAAAAAAAAAGAAAAAAAAAAAGATATAGTCTACTTAGTTACTTGATTAATAAAATAGGAAACTGTTGAAACAGAAGAAAAATCCAAGTACGTCGGGTTCGAACTTCTCAGATATCGATGGATGTAGAGTGATCGGACACCGCCGTATGGTTAAATGACTTCGCGGAACAATTAAGTTGTCTATTTATTACAACATTTCGATACACACACATATTTACACTACTGGCTAAGCACGCACACACACTGACAGGCACGCATGCGTTAAAATTAAAAGTTGGCTCCCTAATGTCTGCTAAAACATGTTTCACCACAATCGCGAACTGGCTCTGATCACCATAATCGCGCGTTAACCAGTTACGAATAAACCGCGTGCACATGTTGTTCGAATCCTTTTTTTTTTCTTTTTTCTTCTTGTTTTTTTTGTTTGATTTCATCTAAGAGATCATTTTCTTACAATAATGCAGTGCAGGCACTTTTCCAGTAAAAAATATCCAGTGTACGTTTTAATTATTTTCAACAAAAAAAAAGTCCACATCAACACGCTTGCTTGCTTGTTATTAATTTATAAACGAATACTAAAAGGAACTCTACACTCAACATTCTGGCGAAAAAAGCCACGTTGTTGCCGCCCGATAATCTGAACATAAATAAGCTAATAGTTCAAGGTTACCTTTAACTTTCCACTTTTTCGTTTAAATTCCAGATTAGTTATTTTTCACTATGATTTATAACGACCGAGATTACCGCCGTTTAATTATTATTTCGCCTTGTCGTTAATTAAAGTTAATGCGACTTTGTGAGAGTCTTTAGTGGCCACAACGATAACTCTGTACTACATCGGGATCTTGCCTGAACAAAAACTGGCTAATAAATAAAACTGGATATCTGTTCAGATGAATCGGTGTATCGCAGCGTCATTCGCGAGCGTCTAAAACAGAAATGAAAAATGAAGCACCCTATTAGTATTCTTTTCAGATTTGTTACACACACTCTTTAGGCTTAACTTCAGAATCCTGAATACCTCAATTGCGTGTGAACTTTGAGCATTTCACCGTATTATTCATCGCGCTCAATAAACCGACCGAGCAGAAATTTAAATGCCGTGCCCTAAGAATTTTAGTTGCGAATACAGATTATACGAAAATAAATCTCCGGTTGTAACCGAAATTTCTGTTACGTTGTCTATAAAAGATAAATCCCGCTAATTTGTAGACTTGCAATTTTAGATGCCTTTTAATCTTTTAGTTAAGGTTCCGCAATTTTTGAGATAGTCAATCAAGCATCATGCGCTCAATGTTAATGTGTATGTTAACGATAATCATAATATTTATATTTACATAATATTAAATTCAAATAAAGAAGTCCGATTCTTCGTGATGCAAAAGGGGGAGCATGTTACTTTCCGTGCTTTTTTGAACCGTTCGCGAACTACGGTTGGGTTCTCCCGACAAAAGCGATTTTTCCACTAACGTATCGCGCACCCGGAAAAAAAAATTTGTTTCTTCAAAACTTTCGAGCTTTCGGCGAGGAGGGTCTAATTTAAAGTTGGAAACCTAGATGCTACAAACTAGAGATATATTCGGGGATGCATGGGCGGATATTTTTAACCTTGTTTAAAATTTTTTAGTAACTATTATGTATACATATATCAGCGGTGCTGGACATGTAATTTTTTGGGCTTTTTTGAACTTTTCAGCAATTTCCGAAGTTTCGTTAAGGAAATTAAATTCGATTTAGTGATCTCTCTAACGATATGCCGAGAAAAGAAGTACTTTTTTCATAACTTTCGAGCTTTAAGTTGTAAGCTCGGCTATAGTTTTGCTATAAAAAGCGGTCTTTCGTGCGTATGCTTGAGATACGTTTCAGTTTTCTCTACTTTTTTTTTTTTTTTTTCTGTTTTTGAGCCGAAGCGGCGGTCTGTACATTTTTTTTACCGTAATTTTTTGCTTTTACGAAATAGCTTCTACGTTCTCTATTTTAATGTTTTGAATTCCACTTTTTACGGAGGTATTTAATGATGAGTTACGAAATTTTTAAGAGTAATTTTTGAGGTTGTTTTAAATTCCATATTATACATTCTTGACGGTTTTTTTCGGTTTTTGGCTGCACCGTCAACAACGTACTTCGATCTTAAATAGTTTTTCATCGTTTCGTCATGTTTATTTCCCGTTTCAATAGGATTTACAAGAAGCCATGGGGAGGAGTTTTGCCGGTAAACCTGCCGAAAGAGAAAAAGAGATTCCCGCGACCGGAAGCAAATAAAAAATGTAAATAGTAACGTTTATGAAATATTAGTTTTACGCCTGCAATTCCTCTTTTTGTATTAAAATTCGCGCGATTTCATCAAACAGTTAGACTACGTAGAGCTGCTGTCCCCTTCTGTCGCCATTCGTAATAGCGTCCGGAATGCGTTTCATTCGATTGGAGCTAAGCGACATTTCGGTTGAAACTAAGTAATAACTCCGTCTTTAAATGAGACCAGGATCGAAATTACAACCCTCTGACGAATAATAATTAAATTTCCGTTCGCCGTCGGATTTACTGATATGGTCGTATACGGAAACGAAACAAAACGCTCCTCAGATTGAAAATTAAATAGACGGAAACACATCAACTTGATAACGTAAATTCCTGTTCACGCAAATAGTCATTTGTTAGTTACTTTTTCGTAATTTCTCTTCCTAATCAACACCCGGTAGCTCACCCGAGCATTCTGAGCATTAGCGCTACCGATAACTTCAATGGCTGTACCAACAAGAACTGGCGCAACAAAGATTTCTTTCTGTTCCATCGTGAACAGCAGAAAAATCCTTAGCGCTACTCCGCTTCTTCATTCCGGAACGCCACTTGTAGAAACCAGTTAGAAAATCTCGATTTATTTGTCGAAAGCGGTATGTGAAATATTTACGATATTGTTATTGCGCAAAACGCGAACGGTAGTAGGATAATTTTCACGTTAGCGAAATAACTTTTTTCCCTGTATTATTCGACTCGGTTTGAACGTAGCAGTGGCCAGAACCGATTGCGATTCTCACGAAAGATTTGGCATATCGTTTAAAAAGATATTAATTTTTAACAGACTTCTGATATGAATAGAGTTAAATATAGAGTTACAAATGTTCTAGTTCAGTATGCGATGGACAGATTTTTCAATTACCATCATTTTCGTCGGTCGATCCTTACCCCGCTAAAACGTATCGATAACACGCGTCAACCGATTATGATATTTTTCGATTGCTCATCCGTCGATCGATAACGTTGGCAATCAACAGGTATTATACTGTGTACGATGACGACATATAATTCTATGCAGTTACGTTGTACGCATCGTTTAATTCACTTTTCCACTTATGATGAAGATTGATCGCGCAGTAAAATTTCACCGATCCGTCAACTTGAAGAGAGGATCCTTGACTCGATCACGATCCGACGATGGTCATCCCCATGTGGAATAATTCCGGTACACGAAAATAAATACAGCGCGCAAAATTCCAGTTTTTGCGCGGAACATATTCGCGGAACGTGTTTGCTGGTGATAATGGAGATGCGGTTCAATGTGCACAATGGAAGACGCGGTAGCTTTTTTATAGTTTATTAGAATTAAAGCACCGAACAGCCGACAGGAAGGTTTGCTTACCTTCGAATTATTGATCTTTCCCCTTAATCTCAGAAGTATATTCGAATGTGCGCGAGCTGGTATCGAAATTTAACTTCCGCTCAGGCAGCGAATCGCTTATTTTTTTAGTATCTGCAAGTCAGAACCTTCGAACGTGACGCTACAAGAAGTTCCCCCTGTTATTAGAAAAAATACACCTTTAAAACGCCGTTCGATACCTTTTGGAAAAGCAATTTTTGCCGAATTTCCAGTGTTCCAATAATAAGATCACTAATAAGTACATTCTACATCTATTTGCCGTCTATGTTGATATATGCAACCGACAAAAAATCAGTAAAATTATAAATACGACGACATTTTAGGCTTGAATACGCTGTTAATGGTTTTTTTCTTTGTGTGGGAGGGGGGAATCTTCCATCTTAAGCACTTGAAAATGGATAAATAATAAAAATAAATTTATCCAATTGTACAATGTTTGATTTCGTCTTTAATCCGAATTAATTACGCTTTCTATTTTGTTAAAACCTATCCAACGCAAGCAATAAAACAGAAAGCACAGAAAAAAAAAAGTCGTAAATCGGCTCCACGTTTAGGAGGGTAAACGTAAAATATTTAAGTTTAATCTGAAAATGATCTGAGTCAATTAGTGCAGCCGCTCAAATTCATTCCATTCATTGTAACTAATACCGTTGCGTTTCAGTGCAAATTTTTATGACGTTAAAATTTCGGTCAAGTGTTACACACAAATAGTTTGAAATGTTTCCGGAATGTTTACGAACTGTTCAAAAATGAAATTTATTACAGATAAATCACTCGCTCTGGCAGATGAACTTAATACTTACAAATGGACTCGGATAAACTGAGTGAACAGAAAAAAATACAAATGCCTCAATTTACACAGTACTAATTTCACAGATTGTTATAATTTTTAGGCGATTATTATTTTATTAATTTATGTATAATAATAATAATAATAATAATAATAATAGTAATAAAGAAATAATTTGTGCTATGCGATCCGCAAAATAGATAAAAAAAAAAAGAGTAGCTCGCGAAATCATTTGGGTCGGCCATGCCTGATCTAAGTCGCGCTGAGTATTAGAAAATATAAATATACACTAATATACATATAATAAAAGATATTAATAGATGATTCATATGAATTATTATTAGTAAAGATATAAACATCGTTGCATTTACAGCTATTTTCATTAAGAAAAGAAATCAAAGAAATATTAGTAGAGATAAAAAATGTCGCATACGACACGATTCTAAATGAAATCAGTTATTGCCTTGTATAATAAGGCATAAACAGAATCACAGATTTTAAAACTGGATTCGTCAAATTGCTGTAAACTTTATAATGCTCGATATTTCATTCGTTAATTTCTTTCATTTTCACCATTATTTAAATCGATAGCATATAAGCGAAATAACCGTTATTTTTGAATTCACAAATTGAAATCATGTTTTCGACTTATCCTAGAGAACGCGGATTAAGAACCAGGTCTGTTTTTATTATTTTATTCGCTGGAAAACTATTATAAAATTTCACCTTGATAGAACTTCCTTTGCACTGAGATTTTCATGTCTTTTTGAAGCAATGAAAACGGTCCGGTTCAAAGGTTGTTTGAATAAAGTTAATTTTTTTACTAAGACAAATGCCGATTTGACAAATGTTCAGTTGTGCTCTATAAAGCGAAGAGAATTAGAATCGATAGAACTGTTTTTGCGTAGTAAGATGATAAAACTACCGCATTTAGCTGGTTACTATGCATTCGTTACATCATTCAGTCACGTTTATATCGAGAGCAAGTGGTAGTAACGCAATTTTTGTAGCGGCAGAATGAATAAAATTGAACTTAAATTGTTGACATTTAAACCGATAAGAATATGCGTATAGAAATTAAGTGAATGATTATTTTAAACAACGCAAAATAAGTGAAAGAGTACAATAGAATAAAATTTATCGCAACTATAAAGAAAAACAATCTCCATAAAAAGGCACTATTTTTTGCGATAATGAAACTTTTTTTTATTTTTTTTATTTATATAATACACTATTACGAGTTGTCCATCAAGGACATTTAGCAATATTACCCCGACCCTAAACAAAGTTCTGCGGTTTCCGGCTTTTCAGTTTTCTTACATCATCGGTAACATCTAGCAATCCTCTAGCAAGAGATCGAGTCTTTCTGCGTGTCTTTAAGCGCGAACTTTGATGACATCAGCCACAATCTATACGCAAACTTTGATGAAAGGTTAGATTAGTTACACATACCAAGGCTCTTTGGTTATCAACCTAACAATTTTATTCTGGGAAGTCTATATTTTACTTTCAAGTCTGACGATTTAGCGCAACCTCAAAGTTGAACCCCGTATGTCTAGATCGGTTTTAGAATTCTTGTATATATGTATTAGACTTTTGTTATCCGTTATTGGTACACAGTTTCTCCCTATCGGCCAATACAATTTGTTAACCCCGGTATCTAGTTTCCTTTTTTACCTGTATCTGGTGTTTCCGAGTCAACTGGCTGTCTAAGTGCAAACCTAACTGACCGTTGTTCGTACTGAAAGATCTGTGTTATTGATTCTAACGGGTGGAACTTCAAATTTTCGGCTAGTAAAATGGATATTCACCGATTTACTCTTGTTTATTCCGATTTTACATTTTTTAAACCATGTTTCCGCGCCTTTGTAAGAGTCTTTTGTAGATTCAATGCTAGCTATTTTCGGATCTTCATGTGATGAAAGAAGTGCCGTGTCGTCCGCAAATGTAGCCACCTGTACATTCTCTGTCGCGGAAAAATTTGCTGTGCATTACAGCGTAGGGTCCAACACAGAACCCTAGGGGACGTCTGCTGAAACAGGATATATTTCTAAGTAAGTACGCTCGGAATGCACTTGGAAATGCCGATTTGCAAGGTACGGTTTTAGAAACAATTAAAAATTACTCGAGAACAAATATTATCAGTTTTATAGTATGCCATCCTGCCGAATTTTATCGACAGTTTGTTGAACATTGAGAAATGCCGCATTAGATACCTTTTTTTGTTTCTAAAACCATTATTAGTTTCGATTTTATAAATGAGATTATATTAATAACAAAAATTGTTTTAAATAAATCCCGCCGACTGTTCATTTTCACTGAAGTTCGTATAGTTGTGCATCGCTACCGTTGGATTTTTTTTTTTTTTTTAAATAGTATCTCAAGTACATTGAGATACCGAGAGCTATTTAAAAAAACAAAATCCAGCGATAGTGACAAACAACTATACGAACTTCAGTGAAAATGAACAGTCGGCGGGATTTATTTAAAACGGAAGATCGAAAACAGCTTTCGCCATTAATAAAACAAACTACAGGCAGCTATACAGAGGTATTAAATATTGAAACTAGATTAAAACAAGTTCAGTCGAGCATGATGTTTTATGCGCTAATGATTCCGTAGGAATTTGATTTTTCTGTTGTAAAAAGGAAGAGAAGCGTAATTTTTGCGATTTTTTGAAATTTTCGCCATCTCGAAAATATCGTTAAGTGAAATACCGTTTCGTTGCCGACAAGTAGCGATCTCTCAATTGATATAGTACATGACCGAAAAAAAGAGGGTCTAATTGTAAAGTTGAAAAGCCGGATGTTCAAAACTAGAATACGTGGAAGCGCATATTTTTAGCCGTGTTCAAAATTTTTAACTATAATACTCGTGGTGTCAAGGGGGGGGGGGGTACCTAATTTTTCACGCTTTCTTGAACTTTACGGCAACTTTGAAAGTTTCGTTAAGGAAATAAAATACGGTTTCGTTTCCGACCAACAGCGATCTTTCCAACGATATATCACATGCCCGGAAAAAAAATATTTTTTTCAAAGATTTTGAGCTTTAGGCGCTCCGAGGGTCTTTTATTTTATTTAAAGGTTTTAATTTAAAGACGCACGGTATCTTGAGCCTTCAGCGTATGCTATCTTCACAATAATATAACAAAACACATAACGATATTTTAATGTTTAACGCTAGAAGGACGGGAACTTTTTACTATCTATAAAGGCGGAATGAGTCAAAATGACTCATGCCCTATTTATGTTCAGTTACTACTGTAATTTAAATCAGAAATTAAGAAATAACAGAAAAAAACCTTAATTGTTTTTGAAATTGTATGTTTATTCATATAAATATTTATTAAGCTAATATTTACAAATGATATATATATATATATATATATATATATATATATATATATATTGTAACAAAATATTGGATAATTACTGTTTCATTGCAATGTAACATAAATATTTCAAAAACTGAAAATTCCAAATAAAAAAATAATCTTTAGCACTTTATTACAAACAGCTAACACACACATAATGCAAGAGCGAGAAAATTTATATTGCTAAACTATTTTATATCTATTTCAAC
Organism: Icerya purchasi; assembly: GCA_039619475.1. NCBI lineage: Eukaryota > Metazoa > Arthropoda > Insecta > Hemiptera > Monophlebidae > Icerya > Icerya purchasi. The sequence goes on from CM077116.1 coordinate 80,785,746, forward strand.
TCAGAGAAGACCTGATTTTAGGAAAAGTCAGGGAAAATTATTTAATTATACCGTGTAGAACAAAAGTTATAAACAAATATATAGACGCCATGAGTCATTTTGATTCATGCCGTCCTTCTAGAGTTAAATGTAACAATTAAACGTAACAAACAGAATAACAGAAACATATACTAGTTAATCATTTCATAGAAAGTTTTAAATTAATTGATATAAGCTTGTAGTCTCTAAAAATCTGAATAATTTACTGCATATGCTTTAGATCTTCATATTTTTGAGAATTTAATCTTTCAACGATTTCTCTATTATACACGATTCAATGATGTGCATGATGGTGATGTTTGTATTACACTGTGGGCATTTTCTCAGAGCTTTGTCCGTGAATAGGGCACTATAGAGTATGACCTATGCGTATTCTAGCCAGAATCTCCCTTTTATTTATCCGGAATGCTGTGGCATTTCGCAGTGTAATTAATTTGAATTGATGCGCCATTTCTTTGAGTGCAGCTAGGTTCGATACGTCGAGTCCAATCTCAGCTATGCGTTTTCTTATTCGAGTCCCAAATGGTTTGTATCGCGTGTATTGGCTCTTCTGGGTAGCAGTGAAACATTTTAAAATGATTTAGGTGATGTTCATTTTCCGCAACCTTAATGTAGTATTTTGTAGATAATTGGTTTCTTCTATTCGTATTTTGTAGCGTAACGGTACCTATTTCTTCGTCAAGTTTTGCGATCGGATTAGTACGAAAAGCTCCAATGCATAGGTGTAGATCGTGTTTTTTAACCGCATTTAATTGATCAAGGTCTGTTTTTGCTGCTGTGTCGTAGATTATTGAGACGTAATCGATTACTGATTGAAGGTGGCTAGTATAGATCCGCAGCACTGCTAATCTATTAGTTCCCCATTTTGAGTGGCTCAGTTTTTTAGTAGGTTTAATCCGGTAGTTGCCCTTTTCTTGACATGATTTATGTGCATTTTGCAATTCATCCGTGTATCGAAATATAGGCCCACGAATTTGTGTGATTGCGCGTTTGCGATGGAGGTTTCGTAGTTTGTGAGATCAATGTCTGGTGTTGGATAACGTTTTCTATGAAAATTTGGTACGACTGTTTTTTCCGGTGAAAATCTGAGTCCTTTGTTCGTTATCCATGTTTGTAGATTATTTATCGTGTTTTACAGAATGTTCCGTATTTTTATTATAGATTTTCTAAACGGCGAGATCATCAGCAAATAAAGAGCACTTTACTTGCATCTTTATTTGTGTGTGTATATCGTTCAGTGCTGGGATAAATATAATTAGACTAGCTGCAGCCCCCTGCGGGGTACCTGTTTCAAGAGTTTGTGCGCTGGAGTACGTTGTGCCTGGGCGTATTTTGAAATATCGGTTCTGTAGATAGGATAAGATGAAAAGTGGTAGATTGCCTTTCAAGTTTAGGTTTTTTAACGATTCCATGATAGATGATTTTGGTAATCGGTCGAAAGCCTTTTTAACATTGAAGCAAACACGTATTCTCCAGTTGTAAAACCATCTAGTATTTCAAGTTGCAGTTTAATCAGCTAGTCAATTGTGGAACGCCCCTTTCTGAATCCGCATTGGTTTTCGTCGATTAGGTGGTTTTCTTCGATGTACGTCATTAAACGTTCCAGAACCATTTTTTCTAATATTTTGCACGAATAGGACGGTAGCTATTTGGCTCAAGGGCGGATTTACCTGATTTCAGTATCGGTATAACATGGGACTCCAGCCACTTTTTTTGGCATTTTGTGCGTGTTCCCCATATCTTGTTGTACAGTTTTAATAAGACTTTTAGGTTTGAGGTAGTCATACGTTTTAATATTTCTGCGTGTATGTTATCGGGGCCTGGAGACGAATTTTTTGTACTTTTTATTGCTTTCTTGAATTTACGATTATAACCGTGAGTAACTCCATTTTCATCGAAGATTTGATCATCAAGCTCGAGATTCGGGTGCTACGCTAGGTAATCTATGGGAAACTTATCAAGAGAGGTGTTTTCTGAGAAAGTGGAAGCCAGAATTTCAACGATTTCTGTTTGAGTATATGTGAGAGTGCCATCTCTGGTGATTTCAGGGCGTTTTTTCCATAAATAGTTTGAAAGTTCTTTTCTTTAGCTTTATGATATTATGACAGTCTTCATTCCACCAGGGAACGTATTTTTGGGGAGGTATCGACGATGTTCTTTGTATGTGGTTTTCAGAGATTTGTACAATATGCTTCGTAATTTGCTCGCACATTTCGTCAGTATCCTCTGTTTCAGGCAGGTTAGTGAGGTTGAGATCGTTTTTATATGTTGATCAGTCAACAAAATCGGTCTTCCAGCGTCTGAGTAGAGGTTGAGGATGGTAGTTTTGATCAGTATACGTAATAAATTGTAGAAAGTGGTCACTTTGGTATGCTGAAACACTGGTAGACCACTTTAAGAAATGTGCGATGTTGGGGCTGCATAACGTGACATCTATGGCGGTAAAGGAACCATTATATAAGTTAAATCTGGTGCTGTTACCGGTGTTGAGTAGGCAATCGGTACCTCGAAGTATATATTGCTCGATAGTGTAGCCTCTTGAGCATAATCGGTCTGATCCCCAAATAGGATTGTGTGCGTTAAAGTCGCCTGTGATGATGGTTGAGGTAGTTGATTGCCGATGTTCTCGAGCGCTTGTAAAGTGATAACGTCTTCACGGTGTAGAACAAATCGTGATATTTAAATCGTGGGAGAGTTGAACTTGTTCGGCAACAGCTTGAAGTGCCGTATTTAGCGGAATATTTTGCGAATGAAACGAATTGTTGATAGCAATTAGGACGCCTCCTTTGATATTTGCGCTTCTAAAATTTGATCTTTGATTTTGATTTTGCCATGTTCTTCCATAAATTTGTTTAATGTACCGACGGGATCAAAGTAAAACACATCCTTTCTTTGGACTTACGGGATTGGAAGATGATGTTTGACGGTGGAACAATTGACACAATTACTTCGGCACACTCTTCATTCATTTGTAATATTTTCAATAAGCGGAAATACAATAGTTTGATCTCTTTTCGGGAAGATATTTGTAGAATGGGCATATGCTGAGTAACTTAACCCTCCGGGCCTAGCCATGGCGGGGAATTTCTCGGAACAAGTTAAATGCTAATAAAGTGTGCGATAACGCACGACGCGGTGTGCTACGAAGCACTAATATTGCTATACGGTCGATTTAATAGATAAGAAAACTCGACTTCGATAGCAGGTAAATTCTTAGGAAACAAAAGAACAAAAAAAAAAAAAAAGGTAAAATTAACACATACAAAAACTAGATTTAAGCAACACGAGGAAAGAGCGCATGACTGTTCACATTAGCAATTGAAATTATCGAGGGTGTCTACTTTTAAAGCTGGAAACTCGCATGCTTCAAACTAAAGAAATTTACGTTGAATGGCATATTTTGACCGTGTTCAATATTTTTAGCTATAATACTCGCGGCGCTAAGGGCAGGACACGTCATTTTTCGCGTTTTTCTGAACTTTTTGGTAACTTTGAAAGTTTCGTTAAGGAAATGAAATATGGTTTTGCTCCCGAAAAATAGCGATCTTTCCAACAATAAGTTGGGAATATGCACATATCGCTTGAAAAATGTAATGTGCAGTTTTTCGTCGAAGGTGGATACGCGTACGCCGAGTGAGTAATAAATTGATGAGCGATGTATCGGCCGACATTAAAGCTCTTCCGATTTATTGGGTAACCTTCTGCGTCTGATTAAATATTGCACGTTAGTATAGAGGTCGGAAGTTGCGGTGAACACATCAAACGATACATCTGGCAACGAGATATTTTTTCATTTACTTTAAATGCACGTACAATTTCCTTGGATTACATGGCAATGATACTAGATTGCATTAGTCTTCTGCTGGGTGCTCAGCGAGTCACTGATTATTGGAAGTGATTTTGAAGGGATAATGAAAAATAATAAAAGAACGTACTTGACCGTAAGTGTGCTGTTACACATCGAGATATCGGTAGAACAGCGATGTGCGAATGTGTAGCGTCGATAATGCCTTTAGTAATGAATGAAAGGAACTTAACGAAAATTATAGAGAACACCATGAAACACGTTGCCAGTATACAGCCATTATTGGACGTGTAATTTCAAACGTCTACTTTTGCTTTGTTTAGAAGTTTATCGGATTTATGCGCGAGACACGACCCAATTAAGATCTGAATGAGACGACCAATTTCTCCACGAATATCCACGCTCCGCGCTTACTTAACAGGTTGAATATTTGCAAAATCACATGAATTAAAATTCAGTTCTACCACAAATAACTTGCTAACACACTATCGCAGATGCATAAAATCCGTGTCACCCTATGATTAATTTTAGTTTTTTTTATCAAAGCCGACCGATTTCATACTTGAAGAATTTTATCTGTTTTAGTATGAAAATTTAAAAATCCGCTAAATAAAATTGATTCGGTCGTGCGGGTTTTTTCAAACTGAAACCGTAAAACATGTTTGTGGTTTTTGGAGAAGAGCTGAATTCTGTTGTTTTTTTTAAACATGTTTTATGACCGAGGATCCTTGTTAACTTTTTTGCTGACAAAAAGGTGTCTGAGCTTTTTAACATAAAAAAAACAAAAAAAAAAAAAAACATTAGCCAATCAGCCTTTTAACTAATCTTTAAGCTGTAGCCATCAAGATACGAACCTCAATTAATATCACCATATGTTCAGTTCATTTGCATCAATCGGACGACGTTTCCAACGGTTCCTTTGCTCACGGCGATAGAATCCTCAGAAAATAACAATAATACCAAAAAATTCTCCAGCTGGAGGCTTAAAGACGCTAACTGGGAATTATTCCCCCAGTCGGTAAATCTAAAACTTCCAGAAAACATCAGCAATGTCAACAAGATTAATGAATATATAATTAAGGAATTAACGACAGCCGCTTTCGTTAGCGTTCCAAAAAATAGTTCGCGAACGACACGTAGACAAACGATATGGTCGAACCATGATTGCAGCAGAGCGGTCACGGAAAAAAATAGACTTCTGTCTAGAGCAAAGCGTCATCCAACGCAAGAAAACCGCATAAACTTCAAAATTGCACGGGCAAAGTGCAAAAGGCTCCTCAGAGAATCAGAAAGACAGTCTTGGATACGATTTACATCAACGTTCAATTCCGGGACTCCAGTCAAGAAGGTTTGAGGCAGAGTCAAAATGTTATCGAACAAAAAAACATTCACAACGATCTCGCCGATAATATCAGATTCCAGTCCAACTTGCAGCAAGTTGGATATTTTCAGAAAGCCTGGCCGATCATTTGCATAAATCATCCGCCACTGAATCGTATGCAGAATCGTTCAACATTATTAAAAGGAACTTCGAATGCCAAGAAACTCGTCCCTCCGCCTCATCTACGCAAGAGTTCAATCTTCCGTTTACCAATGATGAATTAATAGATGCCTTGAATCATATGAGATCCTCAGCTTCCGGGCCGGATGGCATACATATCGATATGATCAAAAAGCTCCCTGCGGAATCCCTTAGCACAATTCTCCAATTCTACAATTTAATTTGGACATCGGGGAAAATTCCGAATGCTTGGAAAATGACTCACGTAATTCCAGTTTTAAAGCCCGGAAAAAACGCCTACCTCCTTGGCAGCTACCGCCCCATTTCCCTGACCAATTCTTTATGCAAATGTCTGGAGAAAATGATAAACGCTCGTCTAAAATGGATACTGGAACAAAAGCAACTTCTTGATCCCATGCAGTTCGGGTTCAGATCGCATAGATGCACGATGAACCTTCTAGTAAAACTCCACTAACAAATATGTGACGGCTTTGTTTCGAATCAGTCGACAATGCTCATAAGCTTTGACCTGTCGTTTGATCGTATATGGCGACATAAAATCATTCAAACCCTGGTAAATTGGAATGCCACTGGGAACTTGCTTAATTTCGTGAACGCATTCTTGGCAGACCGCACGTTCCAGTTGCGGATAGAAGATATCTTGTTGTCCCTTAGAAGTCAAGAAAACGGCATGCCTCAAGGCTCGATAATTAGTCCGACCTTATTCATAGTAGGCATTTCCGACCTGACCAAAATCATTGAACCGCCCGTAAAATATAATCTTTTCGCTGTCGATCTCGTAATATACATAACATCTGGAAATCTGGAAAGTTTAAAAATTCCGCTTCAAAACATGATCGATAAATTACAAGAGTGGTCTACAAATCAGGGCTTAGCCTTCTCAGCGGAAAAACAGCTAGCATTATTTTTAGCAATAAACGGAAATCCCCTTCGGACTGCAAAATAACTCTGGGCAACAGCCCCAACGGTCAAAATTCTTTGGATTCGTATTCGACAGGAAGCTGTCTTGGTCCAGGTACATCGATGAACTTGGAGCAAAATGTCAAAAATCTGTCAACGTCCTCAAAATGACAGCTCATACAAAATGGGGCGGAGATAGGAAATGCCTGCAGAACCTCTACTCCGCTCTTACGCTGTCTAAAATAGATTGCGGTTCGATCATATGCAGATCTTCTAAACCTAATCTGCTGAACAGGTTAAACACTGTTCAGAATTCCGCATTAAGACTAATCTCAGGCGCATTACACTGCAGTCCAATTGACAGCCTTCGTGCAGAAACTAATGTCCTGCCGCTCAAACACAAATGGTTATTTCTGTCTCTGAAATATTTCTTTAATCTGGTCTCAAATCCATCTAACACCTCGCATCAAAAAACGTTTGTCCCGAATTATATACAGCTATATGAAAAAAATTCAAAGAGTCCAAAGCCCCTGCGGATCGAGTGTCGAAATGCTGTTAGCAGTCTTCAATGGACGATGACGGTCCATCAACGTACGGTTGAAGCCCCTTCGTGGAACGTCAGTATACAGAAATTAACAAAATTTAGAGGCCAGAATAAGAAAAACAGCCAACATCTGAAGTCCAAATTAAAAAAAAAACATGTATACTCCGTTTGGCAACACGAATGAGAACAAAACTGTCGCTCTCAGAAACTGTTCAAAGTCAAGGGAAACTTTCGGCGATGGACCACCTCATACAGACAGGACCGAAATGAGGAAACAATACTAGCTCGCCTGCGCATAGGCCACTGCTTTTACATACATAGCTACCTGTTTCAAAAACTAACGCAACCGGCGTGTGGAATTTATGGAGTGTCAATTACGGTGGAACATCTCCTCACCCCGTGGCGCAAATTTAGACAAGAGAGAGCCGTCTGTTTCAAGGAGGATGCTGGTGTAAACATTTTAAAATTTTTAAAGCTTACCCGACTTTTCCCTTTTATATGGTTTAATATTTAGTAGCGTTTGCCTCCTTTCTTTTTTGTACTTTTCATGTATTAATCTATTACTTATAAGATGTAACTTCTCGGCCTTGCAAATGGCCCTAGCTGCCGAGCGACCTTAAATAAATAAATTATATATAACTAAGAAAACAGTTTTATCTTGTTTTATTTTGTCGATATTTTTTTTCACAAGCAAACCTTGTAAAGCAAATTTGAATTATTTAAAAACTCTCTATAGTAATCTTTTTAACGTGTCAACTTATCATACTAGAAATTATTCCAGATTTCAAAAACAAAAGGAGTACGCGTTTTTATTATAGTTTTTAATCATTTGAGAAAATTCAAATTTTATTTTTTAACACGTTTAAGAGAAACATTTTACTAAATATACATATATATATATTTGTTTTGAAGCAGCCTTGAAGAGAAATTTCGATTATCTAATACTTAATTATTCATTTCGTCAACTATTGTAGGTCAACCATGAATTTAAAATATGGAACATTTACTGAATTCTGTGCTGTCTAAGTCTTCTGATTAGCCCACAACTTTATCATCAACTATAAGTATGTAGACATTATTGACTAACGCTGCACATTATTCACAGTTTATTATATATTTTTATTTCTGATATTTGTAGTATTTCGCAACTCTCTTTACTACGCAATCTGTACGTTTGATTGATACTTTCCTATTTTTATTTATTAATTTTTTTTTTACAATACAATAATTTTCTTTTTTATCTTAATTTTAGTTTAATTATTGCCATATTAATTTATCTCAAATCGTATTTCTCTAATTACGTATGCAAACTCAATTACTTACAGTATCAGGAACTATGTTTTTCATCCTTGTTATTGTTCATATTTTTAGTACACTTTGCAAGGAGTTTTCACACACATTATCTAAGCTTTTTATTAAACTTTTTTTAGTATACACAACTGATTAAATTTGTCCTTGCACAATTACTTCTAAGTTACTGAACTCACTGCTCCTTTATACATATTCAAAAAAAAGTACATTTTTCCCTCCAGAGGATATCTGGCAGGCCAAAAAGAAGAAAAAGAAATATACATATATTCATGAGTTGTTTTTAATACCTGCTGCAAACGTTAAATAACGTTATTTTTTGGTTTTTTTTTTTTATTTATTACATTGTAATTAATGATTTCGGTATAGGTTAATAAAATTTCTAGCATGCAACAAAGCTGAGAATCAAGACAGATATGCGAGTGAATCGGAATGCATCAAAAAATTGTAATTGGTGGCAGTGTGCAGCTAGGAAGCTGTATGGTATCGAGTTCAATTATTCCTGCTATTTGTTCCTTTTTAGTTAAAATCTCTGATCGAATCAAAATATAACCGACTTCTTTCCTTACCTTTTGTTTCTGGGTAAAGGTCCTTGGTTGACGAGCCCAAAAAAAGACAAAAAAAAAAAAAAAAAAAAAAAAAAGAGTTCAATGGAAAAATTGAATAGTACACAGTGGTAAGCTGACGGCCTCGTCTTCCGTGACCTCGTAATTATATTTAGATCCGTCGGTACAACCATTTTCTTTTATTTTTTATATTTAATTTTTAGTTAATCTGAAAGCACTTTCACCTACAAAATGGGGTGGGAACCCTTATAATTCCTAGTATTCCTTTATTTACAGTAATCGCTCAAAATCGTTTCTTTCCTAGCTAGAATTAATCCAAAATTCGCGTCTTCTGTATAGATGCTATTAATCCAATTCCAGCATTACTTGCTGGGTTCGTTTCCGCTGATTATTCGTAGATCTTTTTAAGATAATCATTTAAAACGCTCACGGTTGACGTCTTCTAAACTTTATCCCTCCTCTTATTAATCCAAAGACCTATCTCTTTATGTTTTAATTCCTACTTTCATATGTAATCATTTTCTGTCCCTTTTAACTTTTTGTAAATCTGACGTATTCTCTTATAGTTGTACATTTTTTCATTTTCCAAATTTCATTTACAAGCGGTAGCTATACGGGAATCCGGTAACATTAAAATTCCCCCTATTTCCTTCACATGTGTTTATTTCCACTGATGGCTCGGGGGGTTTTGTTGGTGTTGAAGCATCTTTTATTCTCTCGGAAATTTATTTCTCTGTAGCTTCCAGACTTCCTTCCTTTTCACTATTTACAGCCGACTGAGCGCTATCCTACATTATTTATATCTTTTTCTACCGTTCTTTCTTCAATTATTTGATTATTTCCAACTCCACAAGTACTCTTCAAGACGTTCTTCTCACTTACATTTCTGTAACTTTATCGTTCTTCATATACTCTCATCCATAATCTCTCTTCTCCACACTCGATCCAAATTGATCTGGTCGTGTAGATATAATAGGTAATGAAATGGCGGATTCTCTAGTTGCTGCTTCCTAGCGTGTTTTCTTTCGTAAAATCCCAAGTTCAAACTTCCTTTCTCTTTATAAAAAAATTCCAATTTACAGTTCCGGTGCTTGGTTTCCTTGTTGTTTTGTCCTTTTCTAATAGACTATTTTTCTACCCGTCTGTGCAGCTTAATCTTCCTTTCAAATTAATCTTCTATGATTTCCCATTACTTTGTCGTTCTTCTCTCGTCTGTATTACTCGCTTACACCTTAATCGTGTTTTAACTTTTTCTTTTCGCTTTCATTTGCCCCTGACGTTACTATTTTAATTCGGACGACGAAATTTTTTGTAACTCTATATCTTCTTCAAATGTCATTTCAATTAAACTTTGTATTTTTAATTCTCATATTACCTGATATTTAGACTTTCTACACTTTAATAAAGAATTTTTTATCATCCTGTTTGTTAATTATAGAATGTAGTAAATTATAACAAATACAAATACAACAAACAAACTTAAGTAAAAAATGAATGCTTACTTAGAAACGTTTTCGAGTATAACCCATCATCAGCTAAAAACGTATCTAAATAAGCATTCATTTTATACTTAAATTTGTATTTGTTATAAAATTGTATTTTTTATAACTTAATATATTTCTAAACTTTATTTTGCTTCTTTTGATTTATCATTTCCTTGTTTTCCTATCCTCCTTGTGTGGGCAGTGGTTCTTTGTTAACTTGTTTAAACGAAACAGAAAAAGGAAATATGCTGGAAATATATCACCAATCGCAACAATTACTGCTATGTTACATATGATTTTCGATTTTTCTCCAGTGTGTTTTTCCATTCTCAGCAGTGTTACAGAATGGGTGGGCAACCAATTATTGATATTTAATTATGTTGTGGAACTGGATTAATGTAGTATTTTTATTTACTACGAAACTTAAATTACGGCGTACATACTTTCTGCAAAAGCTACCTTAGGCTACATTCATTTTCTACAAAAGCTATCTTAGGCTACACACATAATTTACAAAGGCTATCTTAGGCTACACGCATTTTCTACAAAAGCTACCTTAGGCTATATACATTTTCTATATAAGTTATCTTAGGCTACACTCATTTCTTCTATATAAGCTATCTTAGGCTAGACTCAATTGTTTCTATATAAGCTACCTTAGGCTACACTCATTTTCAGTTACAGCCGGGAAGAATGCAATAAAACTTGCCTAACACACTGCGTGTACAATACCGAGCGCAATTAATTAGTACGATTGTTTTAAAAATGTATTTACTTTTGCTGAACGTAAAACGTGTACAATACCGAGGAATGTATTTTAAAATATACTATTATTCTACAGCAACTCGAATGATATTAAAAATTAATATTGCTTCATGAAAAATTTAATGGATTTCATTTCGTTGGAATAATTTAGCGCCAAAAAAAAGACACTTTTAAATCGCTCTTCGATTAAGTTTTAATCGACCGATTCGAATTTAATGTAACTTTATGCGTAATAGATCTTACTACGTCGATCCGTTCCGTAAATCGGAGACGTCGGAATAAAACCGGGCTAAAACATTTTTCACGAATATATTCACGATAAACTGATTAACAACGCCCTAAGCGATTATTCGGAATTCCTTTTTCGTTTTTTGTTTTTTTTTTTTCGTTTCTTTTACACACACTCCGAAAAACAAACATTCGTATTTAAAGTTGTTGCGGTTTCTGGGAGAGGTTAGAGTAAATGTGTTCATGTGGCATTGTTCGCGAAAATGGTGTAAAGTAGATATTTCGCTGTAGGCCGTAAACTGGAACAATATTCAGCGTTTTCTTGGATTATATTCGTTAAATTGGACGCTGTTTGGTCACTCTGTCAGGTGGTACTACATTAGATAAGACTACGCTGTTCGTAATAAATTACTGACGAGCCCCGAACGTTGCTGATAATATGCGTAATAAAAATCGGAACAATTTCTTAGAAGGTCAACCTACGTAGGAGAGGTTTTTTGTAATGTAGAGCTTAAGATCAGATTTGGAGAAGATTTTACGTTTATCGGAAAAATATTCAAAATTATTTTCTATATATTTTATTAAATGTATACGCGCGTAAAAAATATACATAAATAAACCGATTTATTCACAAATTCAACGTTGTTGCTCTCGCAATTCATAGGTCGCCGAAATGTATAATGGTCAAGTGGTGAATTAATTATAATTTATTAATGTATACAGCATTGAATAAGCATTGAATAAATATTTGATAATACCAAAAATTATCGCCCGTGTCAATCGGTTTTTACAATAAAAATCGAGCTCTTAAAATCCATAATGTACCGACACCATTCTCGCGGTTGGTCGACCGGTAATTTATTGACCAGTTAAACTTCTTCTTATACATCGGTATCGTAAGATTAAGGTTAAAAAAAAAGGCAACAAAAAACAACCATTTACGTAGGTACATCTGAATTTGGTATCTGTTGCTGAATGAATTCGTTTCTGCGCATCGTTAAATGTACCTTAAGGTGTACAATTTATCCGATTCCGGAGTTTGCCGTAATTATTACAGTTTTCAGTCTTGGTTTGTGTATTTTGCTATTCTGACGGTTCAGCTTTATTGATTCGTTCGATTGTGCAGTGTTAATCAGTTGCCTATGATATCTGCTAGATCAGTCGCATGTGTTCACTAATTTACCGTGTTCCGTTCGAAATGTTCGGTCACCGCTAAATTAGATAACCGGAAGAAACGGGTTTTGGAACTATATCAACCACTGTGTAAGCTGCTTGTGGATGACGAACGAGTTCGAATTGCACGCACGGGTAGTAGAGACAAAATTAATTACAGTGCGACTAAAAATCCTGGTCAAAAACTGGGAAAAAGGACCTGTTCTTGATTTTTTTTGTTTCTCTCTGCTTCAGCAGCTGTTGGCCAGATTAAGCGACCTATAGGTTTTCTCAGTTTTGCAAGTTAGTTCAAAATATATGGCGTGAGTTTTAATAGGATGCACCGGGGGTTTGACTGTGAAGTCAATCCCTTCGTAATCGTGGAATTTCTTCAGAGATAATCGCTTACGCGAAAGTTCAAAGACGACTGAAACGATTGGCCAAATTATGTCGCATCTTTAAATATTTTAAATTTAACTAGTTCGAAATCTGTCGCTACGATTTCTTTATTTAAATTTTTTGAAACATTTCGTAACATTGCAGAAAGAAAGCGGGCAATTTTTAACAGAAAGGGTAATTTTACAGCTACTCCGTGCAAACGTTTTCGGTGAAAGTTGAGATAGGTAGATTTAGATGTTGATAATTTTAATTCATTATATACAGCCTAAGTATGTAGTTTATTTATTGTAGACTGAAGAACAGACCGGGTATTGGAGAGCAATAAACGATCCGACATAATACGGTTAAAATGCCAAATCTTGACTCTTATCGGAGTCACTTCGTTTTTTTTCTTTCTGCCTCATCCTTATAAATGAATTAATGACTATCCTACACTTCACTGTTTTCATTTCTTCGTAATTCTCTCCTTAAAGCGATCTACTTCCATCTTCCTGAACCTTCCGATTTTATTATTCTTCGCATGTGCTGACTTATTCATTTGTGTTTTTTTCTTGTTATTTCATCCGTGTTGATTTGCTGTAGCTTTTCAGCAACACTTGGGCATTGAAGGTAATGAAACGATAATTTTTTGGCTCGAATGGCTACTTCCTATCGGTTCTTTTTTTTTTCTTCAAAATCATATGCTCTAATCGCATGTCTTGTTAAAAAAATTCCATCCTAGATTTTGATATTAGGTTTTACCTTTTCTTCTTTTGTAACGATCATTCTTTTTATCTATCTGCTTAATTTAATTTTCTTTTGTAATTCTTCTGACCCCCCCCCAGTTCTCTTCGATTTACCGTTCTGTTATCATTTTTATTATTCTAACCATATTTTATATCCGTCTCTGGTTTCCTTTGATTTCCTCCCCAAATTCCCTACTCCATCCGAATGAAGCAATAGTAAAATCTTCTTTGAATGTTCATCCGTTCCTGTCGAGCGTTTTTTGTTCTATATTCCTATTTGCTAATACTCAAGCTTCCTACTTCTTATTGCGCGTGTCTTTCTCCTTTCCAGCCATTATTTTAAATATTGTTCTTTCAAATCGTCAGTATCTGTCAGAATCAAAATTTAACTGAGAGATTTTTCCTTTCTTTTTATTACAACGGCTTAGGTCTTTGTGAAAAGAAAAATTTATCAAGATTAAAAAACCCAATAATTGCTACTATTACACCCGATAACCAATAATGTAAGTAAGTAAATAAAGTAAGTCCCATGCCCTTGATAAGGTATTACATGGATTGTTAAGTTAAAGTTCACAATGTATTTAAGGATCTAATAGAGGTCTGATGAGAATACTGGGGTCAGTAGTTCCTTGATTTTACTTTTCCAGATTTCTCTGGTACCCAATTATTTCAGGCTGGGTAAAACCAATAATATGTTTTATTTTAATTACCATAGCGCAGGGAATAATCAATGTAAACTTTTTAAACTATTTCGGAAAATTTTAATTAAAAAGTAAAGTAGCGGATGTAGGAAAAAAATTGTTTGATAAATCGTTTGTGTTTTAATGCTTTGTATTAAGTTGAAGATGAACTTTGCCAGAAAACGTTTCTATACTTTTTTTAAGAAAATTTGTAATTTGTTATAAGTTTTGCAATATTACTATTTGACATGAAAAAAGAAAAAATTGTAATTGATTCGCAGAACCAGAGAAGCACTTATCTGACACTGTAGCTGCCGATTTTGAGCTAAAAGAATAAAAATTGATTAACACCGGGTTTTCGAGAAAAAGCTAACGTGGAAGATGTTGAAGTAGTGGAAAAAGAAAAAATCAGGAAAGAAAATCAATTTTGAGAAGGAAGAAGAAGAAATTAATAAAAAAGAAAATTAGTTGTTAAAAAAAAAAAAAAAATCGGAGAAGCTGGATTTAAGTTCAAAAATTACGATACTAGAACGATGTTAGGCGAACTTTTAGACGAAATTGAGTACTGAGGAAATTTTCTGAAATAATTTTCGAAAACGTTTTGGGCTGAAATTTAAGACTACGTCAGAGCTTCATGAACCGTCTACACCGAAACTGTCATTCGGCAAACTACTCAAAAAGTACTAAGACGCAATAACCAAACATGTATTCAAGAATATCATTTACTTTGAAAGTAAAACGTTCGCAGTGCATAAGAAATTCCATTAATTACTAAACTATTTTTATGAGTCCCGTATCTTTTATTTACTCATTTTTAATAGGTACACTGACTTGTTTCTTGCGCAAAATAGACTGTCCTTTGCGTGCAGTGGTAAATCAAAACCCGAAAAAATCTATGTTTTTGACAATAATTAATATAGCAATAATCTATTATTTAAGTAATTCAAATAAAATAAAAATATTAATTTTTACCGACACGCCATTTAATCTATTTTAAAATTACATGAACAAAACGGGAAATTTTGAATAAACGCATTAATTACAATTAAAAGTAACTAGAGTTTTGATCCGTTGATCATCGAAACTAATTGGAATTTTTAATTAACACGTGCGTTTCATGATTCGTGTTTTATCTATGTAATTATAGTTAAGTGTTTTAATACAGTTCATTATGAACCAGTGAACTGACCTCTTTTAATTTTATTTTAGATAAATTCATTTCTAAAATTTCGTAATAAACTACAGTTTTTGCTTCACGTTTTCAAGCCACTAAACTAACCGTTTTTCTATCTAAGATTAACTTCCCGCCCTTTAAAAGTACTCATCGCGTCTGTCGAATAAATATTTTCAGATAGTGTTCTTCATTAGAAATCTTTTCTTTTTCGAACCTTACTCATTTAAGAGCTTCTTATTTAATTCGGGTTTATACATTTTATTTATAAATAACTAGCTGTGCCCGCGGCGTTAACCGCTTGGAATACGATTCTAAAAAATTACTTTATTTATTAAATTACGACCGCGTGGAATTCAGTTCGTGACTGTAATCAGTAAAAACTTAATATACAAAATTACATCACTCTCCTCAACCAAGTAATTTTATTCAAAAATCACCTAAATTTTGAAATCGGATGAGTAGTTTTGGAGATTACCTCCTACATCCAAACTTACAAACATTATCTCTTTATAATATTAGTGTGATCCATCGCTCGAACATTTTTTCGTCAACCTTAGTTGAAAAATTGGTCGCCAAAAAAAGCCCTTTTATTTAACGGGATAATTTTCAGCAACTATATTTTTTTAACTGAATTTTTATTATAATTATATTTTCGGGTTTTATCGTAATTATGTCGAAATCACTTAAAAAAACGGAAAAACCATGTGATCCATCGTTCGGCCATTTTTTCGTCGACTTTAGTTGAAAAATTGGTCACCACGAGAAGCCCTTTTATTAAAAAAACGGAAAAACCCGCGTGATCCCCATTTTTTCGTCGCCTTTTATTTTAAAGGGATTAACGGAATAATACGAAAAATTGGTCGCCACGAAATTCCCTTTTATTTTAACCAGATAATATATAGCCTATGTCCATCCTAAAAGTCCATTCTAAATATTTTGGTGAAAGAATTTTTGAAATCGGAGAGTAGTTTCGGAGATTACCTCCTACATCCAAACTAGTTGTACCATCACGCAGTGGAGAAATCGCTTAACCTTGTGGAAAAGACCTATATGTACGCCAAAAGATCAAAATGTTGCAGTTTTATATTTAGGGAATCAGTTGTGGAGAACTGAAACTATCGTAAAGGCAAAACTTTTCTAAGCACTATAGTAAGTGAAAGCGTGATCGAACGTTCGAAAATTATTTGATACTGCTACCAGAAAGATTGGTATCGCGAAAATGAGATTGAAAAGTCGATTGATATCGTAAAAATGAGATTGAAAAGTCGATTGGTATCGTGGAAATCAGATTGAAAAGCCGATTGGTGTCGTGAGAATGAGATTGAAAAGCCGATTCGTATTGCGAAAATGAAATTGAAAAGCCTTCTCTCTCAGTGATAGCCAATGAACGCGAGCTGAGAAAGAAAAAGATGGGTATGTTGAAAATGCCGTGTTGGACTTTTCACAGCATAGGCAAGGAAACGAAGAAGAGTGTATCATTGTCCGTGTAGACTGATAAAAACAAAATTTTTATTTACTTCTTTTATTACGAGTTGAAAACGGTCTTTCGGAAGACGGTATAAAATTGTTACGGTTGACCGAATGCGTCGACTGGAGACAAAAATTAATTCGTTAATTGCGCGCGTCAAGCTCTGGACGGGAATCGCAACGCAATATCACGGACGCAATAATTATTCCACAGTTACAATACTGCTAGAAGTAGCAGGATAGCAGTTTCTCATATATTTTGTTGTTCTATTTTTTGAGCGTAAATAATTTATCAGAGATATTTTGAACATTTCTAATACTAACGTAAGAAATATTTGTTCGTTTTATCTTTAATTAAATTTCAAACTTCGGAATGATTTAAATATTTTCTTATTCTCATCGTTTAATTCGCCAAAGTAGAATGAGTGACAAAATAATTATGTAAATAACAAATCCTACGGCCGCCGCAGATTATGTAACAAGCGAGGGGTTGCGAGAAAGACGGTTTTTAAAATTAAAACCGCTCTCATGATGAAGAGTCTTTAGTGAAAAACAACCAGAAAATATTATAAATGTTTACGTTATTTTCCTTTAAACTTCTAACCTAAAAATACGAAAAAAACAAAAAAAAATGAAAAATTTGCATTAGTAAACAGAGTTATAATTTGCTCGAGATTAATAAAAGATTTAAATTATTTTTTCGAGAGAGAGAGAAAAAGAAGACGGAACTTTATAAAGTACCGGTATAGAGAGCTGGACTCTGAGCGGTTTATTATGTAAGCGATGAAACAAGACAGCACCGTCTAATAAGCGGGAATACGGAGGAGCTGGAAGGCGAGAATGACTGTGATGGAAAACAAGCACTATGTTGCTGCTATCCGGTTCCTAAAATGATGTTTCAATTAAGTGGGAAAAGCAAAAGCGATTTATCTAACATCGGGGAAGTGTCCGAAATTAAGTGCGGTTTCTTGGAGAAGAAAATGAATGAAAATCCTGTACGTGACCCAACGTTTCTAGACCCTAAAAACCCCTAATTTCTGAATTTCATTAAAATCGTTACAACCGTTTCCGAGAACCAAATTACATACACATACTATATATATATATATATATATATGTGTGACGTTCACCGAGAAAAGGGGGGGACCTGTGATACGAAAATATGGGTTTTAAATTAAACACAGATTCTGATACTTGAAAATGTGTAGCGTTGTAGTTTTTTTCGCAAGCGTTTATTTAATGCCTTAAAACGTACAAAACTTACTGAAGAAAACTGGAAAAAAGTGGAAAAACATTAAAAGTTTTTAAAAAATCGTAAAACTATTTTTTTCCCTTAGTTGTTAGTTTTGACATTTTTTAATGATTTTTCATTTTTACTTACGGTATTATTTGAGCATTGTCCTTTTTTATTTTTCGGAATTTTGGTTTCTTTACCTTTTTTTTGATTGCAGTTTCAGTTTTCTTCTTTCTCTTTCGTGTCAATTTTTCTGCAGACTCATATACAGTCACATTCACTGCATTCGACTATTTTTCGGCATAGGAACTACGGAATTGCCTTTTTTTTTTTTTTGAATAGGTTCATAAAGAAGCAATATTATCATTCAGGTACCATTTCCTTTCTAATGATAAACTATTAAGTTTGATCATGGGGGGTAAATCGTTCGCTGGTGGTACATTTCGCTGTACAAGTTGATGAAATTTTTCCCCTTCTGGTCGACAAATTTTTTGCAGGTGATTTAATTTTTCCTAAACTGGAAATGGTGATACTTTAAAATACCTTTTATGAAAACAAAACCGGTTTTTTTTTTTTTTTGTTTTTTTTTACACGTATATTATTATAGTACAATCTTATTGTAGTAAATAAATTAGTACTACTTTTGAAACGGTGTTGTAACTCAATCTAACTAATTTGAGACGGAGCCCTGGGAAATACCTTGGTACGTCCTATTGTAAATCAACCGGTCTGTAAATGAAAATCTAAACGTCATCATTCGGCTAGTAAATAAGTTACAAAGGTAAGCTGCCAGGAGTGGCGGAACATATATAGCGGTTAACCGGGAATATAAAAGTGGAAAATGAACTGCGTCGAAAGCTCCGTGTATATCGAAAAACGCGGAAATTAAAAACTGTTTGTCAGAAAACATTCGTACACATCGACTGTTAAATAAGACAGGCAATAAATGGAGCTTCCTTTTGATCTGAAGACAAAGCAGTGATCTGGTAGCAGAAAATTGAACTCCAATCACCAAACACGACTATTCTTGAGGAAAGATTCAAATAATTTCCTAATACAAGACGCAAGTGATATAGGTCGGTATGATTCAGCTACCAAACTATATGTACCCGATTTTTTTATCGTAATGACTACAAACTCTGACCAAGACTCTGGTATACTGTTGGACAGAAAAAGGCGGTTAAAAATGTGACATAACGTTGTCAAAGTGACATCCGAGTGATGCTGAAGAACAGAATATGTAATTTCGTCCGACCTGGGCTTGGTGGATTTCTTGTTCTCCAAGGCAAGCTTCAATCCAGTTAGAGTAAATTTCTCGGTGAGGAAGTGTCTTACATTAGATAGCGACGGAGGTGGATTAATTTTAACTTCTCATTCAGCGGATGCGTATGAAGGGGTAATGTGGTCCATGAAGGAATTCATCAATTGAGTGTCCATGTTTGAACGACGATTGGAGATATTAATGCCACTGAAGGCTCTAGCCATCTTCCACACTTGCGTCAAAGGTGTATCCCTATTGAAAGAGGAACAATAGCGATACCAGGCTGATTTCTTTGATTTCCTGATGGTAAAACAGATTTCGGCCTCTATTCTATTAAAAGATAAATAATTGGCTGTAGTTCTAGAGCACCTAAACAAACGACAGACCTCATTTCTGCGATTAAAGGCCACGGAACAGTCTGCATTCCAGCAAGAAGACCTGAGATGTTTTACTTTGCCCTGATATAACTCGCAAGTTAGCTTACGTGGAACATGTAATGTAACGGCCAACTTGACGTGTTCAAGATAACGATTGTATAACTCGATGGGAGGCAAGTTACTTTGTGAAGTACTTAACTGAGAATCCAGCTCTTCTGTAAAAGCGTATCCAATCAGCTTTCCGGTAATTCCAACTAGAGAATGGAATATACTGTTGAGTCAAATAATGTTGATCGTATACATATAATATGCTAATTGGAAGGTGATCGCTACCCAAAGATGAGTTGATGACTGACCGGTTCATGGAGGCGGCAAGATTTTCAAAGGCACAAGAAATGTCAACAGAGCTGCTTTTTCTTATCGGAGAGCCAACTGTAGTTAAAGTACCGTCATTGAGACAAACCAGATTCGTATTCTCCAGTATGTATTCCTCTTCCTTCCCAGAACGGTCAGTGTAGTCATCACCTAAAAGAGAGTGATAGCAATTAAAGTCACCGCCGATAATGACATGCATCTCAAAAACGGAGTAATAGCCTTTATGAACTCTCGAGAAAGTAAACGATGTGTAGGAGGGCAATATGTAGATAAGATATATAGAGGAAAAGTATTTAGATTAATACTGCGTTAAGCCGGTGGTCCGAAGATGGATAGTCCAAAAAACATGATGAGGGATGTTGTTCTTAACCCGTAACTGCTACTGCCGGGTCAATATGACACAGCGCATGTCCCGATCATGTCCGAACGGTATCTTTACGACGTGCTGGAGGAGCAAGAGTCCATGTCTCCTAACTCTCAGTGTCCTGTCGGACGGTGAGACGAGCGTTTCTCGTTGCTTTAATATCCACGTGTCTGAGTCAGATTGACCTGGTGATAATGTGAAAGTAACAAATTCAATTTGATATCACGAAAGTCAGTTTTTCATTTGTGATGATATTTTCAGTTTCCTTATTCAATAGTTTTGTTTTTCTGGTTGTTTTTTCCGACTAAATAAGAATATAGTGATTATTTTCTTCTAAACGATCTATTTTTGTGTACTTCAGCTACGATGTCTGCCTCCACTAGTAAAGTGCTGAATCGAAAAGAGTTAGAAGAACTCGTGAATGATCCGGAATTTTTGAAAGATATAGAAGATGACGTGGAGGAGAAAAATCAAAATGAATATCATGTCGCTGAAGATGAAACGCATGCCGGCCAACAAATATTATTTGATACGGAGGAGCAAGATTGCGAGATATTCAGCGATCATAATTCGACTAGTGACTCTGATTGGGTCCAAGATTCGGAAGAAACACTCTCGGAAACACCACCAGCAACACCACCGGAAACACCTGAAGAAAACATTAGGGAAAAAGATACGGTTGGGAACAATGAAAGTAATGGAAGTACGGCTTGGTACTGAAAAGACGGATTGAAAAGTGGTTTAAGGCAGCTCCAACTAGAACCAAAACTCTTGCTAAAAACATAATAAAAGCAATTGCAGATTTGAAAAGAAACGCCGGTCAAAATTCTCCGTCAACTCCACTAGAAGCATAGAAATTGTTAATTACGGATGAAATGTTGCAAATTGTCACGGATTGTACTAACGACCGCATCGATAAGATGAACACCAGATATCATACTTTCAAAAGGAACAAAAATTCCCGAAACAAATTTTCACCATCTTCCATAGGAAAAACTGATAAAATTTTACTCTCCAGCTTACACAGTTATGCTGCCATAAGTGCTAATAATGATTCTTTAGACTACAATAGTACCAAAGCTGGTGTCAACGCCCCTGATGAGAAATATGCCAACTATTTGACTTCTAGACGGATCAGACGCTGGCCAATGGTGATTCGAGAGTATTATATCAATTCTCTTTGGGAACTGACAAAAACTGGATTCAAATATTTGAAAAAATTTGGTATATCCTTGTACACTCAACATATGAAGCGTCGAATATACTCTACCAACATCCCACGCAAACTTCGGTCGCTGGTATCCGATCATCCCGGAATTAAAATGGAAGTACGCCGAGGACCTCATAACGAAGGTACAACTTCAAAAAGAAAAAGATGTGCCATATGTCCGAGTCAAAAAGATAGAAAAACAAGTACTTCTAGAGCTGTAAAACACCTGTCTGCAACCAATGCACTTCTAAAATCTATCTGAACTGTGTTTAATTTCTTTTTTGATTTTTCTGAGAATAAAATACGTTTTAGTAAGATGTTTTGAAAGAATTATACTTTGATTTCAATTTTTAGAGTTTTTAAGACAATTGATAGGTCATATTGACCCGTCAGTAGCAGTTACGTTCCATTAGTTTGACTGTAGCAGTTACGGGTTAATCAGAATAGCACATCCTCCATACCGATCTTCACGGTCATCTCAGTAAAAACAAAAGCCTTTCATGTTGAAATGCAGTGAAAGACGAAGCCAAATTTCGTAGAAAAGAATTACGTCAATATTGTTAAACGAAAGAAATCCTTCAAGATTGCATTTATTTTTGATGATGCTTCTAGAATGCCATTGAATTATACATAGCATAGTACTTATGAAGAACGGAGAAATTCAGTTCCCAGATGCCTCCATAGTACCATCGGGCACCTTGGAATCATTGTGAGTGTCGCTACAGTACTTAGGAGGGTTCCTGTAATTATAATAAGTTGTTCCAGAAAGGTGCTGATTTCGGAAAAATTGGACTATATTAGCGATTCAATTTTAATCCGGTCAGAGATCGATGAAAAAAAAGAGGCTTGGGAGAAGGCAAAGTTAAGATGTAGGAAGCATTGTAGGGAGTAGGAAAATCCAGCTTTAATAGCTGAGCGTACAGGATATTATGTTCGGAGCAAATATTGGAACATTCAAACAGCACGTGGTCAGGATCACAAACGAAATTACAGACGCCAGAGTGCAAAGGACAGTAACGGGACGGGGAAAAAGTAAAACAATACCGTGAGGATGAGAGAAAAGTGTGATTGAACCGCAGACGGCAGGTAACAATAATGAGAAAACGTTTCAGGGAAGGAAAATAATAGAACCAAGAACAGGAAGGGGGTCTCTAGGCTGAATAGAAAGGTAAAATGAGTTAGGATTAGAACAGAAGTGAGGATATACATCTGACTAAAATCTGATATGTATTCTTTTGCAGAAGGGAAGTATGTTGTGTTCAGGAACCTTTTTAACAAATGTGGGGAGTGTAACGCTGAGCGTGCTAAGGAATCCACCGTCTCGTTACCATCCATACCTACATGATTTGGAACTCAAAGAATGTAGATAACAATGGAATGGGAAAGGGAAAAACTATAGATGAGAGAACGTATACGGAAAACACTAAAGTCAAGGGAATATGAGGGAAAGGGAGAGGATATAGCTTGAAGAGAACTTTTGGAGTTCGAAATGATTAGGTATCTATCAGAGAATTGAGTTGAGGAAATTAATATAACTTCTCGAATAATGGCATAAAATTCCGCGGAGAAGATGGAGCAAAAAGCCGGCAGCTTGAAGTATTGAGCAGGAATTATTGGCTGGGAAGAAAAAGGAAGCAGCCACTCCTCCTGAATTTTTGGAATCATCACTAAATACTAAAGAATGAAGAGGAAATGAGGAATTAATAAGAAAATTAAATTCTTGACTGACAGCTGCGTAACCAGAAGTTTTATATGATGAAAAGAGAGAAGTGTGTTTTGGAGGGTGAAAAAATGCGAAGAAGTTAAACATAAAATAAGGAAGTTTACTATGGGAAATAGTATAGGAGGAGAATTCGTCTAAACGATGAGAAACATGGACTAAAATAGGAGATTTATTAGGAGAGAAACGACAGAGATGGATTTTAGAAAACGAGATGAAAGTCTTTTTACAAAGAAACTCTTAAATGTGATCGACAGATGAACAAGGACTGGGCATTATATTCAGCAAGAATAGCTGGAATCGGAGTGGAATTGAGCGGCCTTAAATAAAAACGAAGAACTAAATTTTGTGTTGAATCCAATTTGGAGAGGAAAGATTTGGAGGCATTGCCATATATGAAAAAACAGTTATCTAGTTTAGATAATACAGGGTTAGGATTTGAGGATCTCCGCCCCATCTTGTATGTGAAAGGGCCTTGAACAGATTGAGTCGTTTGCGACAAGAAATATTAGAGAAATTAATGTGCTCAAAAACGGACAAGCAACTATTTAGAAACACTCCAAGATAGCAGAAACAGTTGATTAGGGAAATAGGAAGATTATTGAGAAAAATATTGACAGTGGCTAAATTGTAAGGCCGTTGAGAGAATACAACGCAGAAAGATTTGGAAGGAGAGATAGAGTGATGAATAGAAAAAAGAGAAAGTTCCAAGTCGGTTAATGATCTGTTAAGTTCCTCGTTGACGGTTGTGATATCCATAGCTGAAGAGTAAAGGAGAATATTATCTGCGTAGAACAGGGAGGAGGAAGAAATAGGGAGAGAAGCAACATTAAGCATATAGACATTAAATAGAGTGCGATTGAGACAAGAGCCTTGCGGAAGACCGCGAAAAACTGTTTTTGAGGCAGAATCTATTGAAAAAGACAGATGCACAGACCCATTTAGCATAAGATTGAGAACAAGATCAATGAAGGTAGGAAGAATACTAATGAATAACATTTTTTTCTTTAAGACAGGGAAGATAAACATTATGGAAAGCAGTAGAGATATCAATAAAAGTTGCTAAAGTGTACTTTTTGTCAATAAAGAATTTATATATATCGGATACAAAAAGACAAACCAAACATGTTATTAGAAAGGATATTCAAGTTTTCCAACCACCAAACGAGACGACTATTAAGAATACTTTTAAAAAGCTTTCTAAAGTAAGATGCCAGGGAGATAGGCCAAAAGGAAGAAGAGTTCTTTTTGGGAATGGGGATGACAATAAATGTTTTCCAAGAGGGGGGAATGCTGCATGTATCAACAAAAGAATTAAAGGGCGAATTCAAGAACTGAAGAGCATTGTCGGAAAAATTTTGGAGAGAAAGGTAGAGAATTCCATCGATTCCAGGTGAGTATTTGGAAGCCTTATGTAAGGCAAGTTGAAACTCATTACTATGAAAGGGAGAGGTAAGAAAATGAGGAGAGAGAATAGGAGTTGACGATAACATCGTTTCCTCGAGGCTTGGAACATAAGCGAGGGCGATTGAGTCAATAAAGATAGAAAGGCTGTCATCAAAGAGCATGTGGTTAGAGGGATGACCGGCAGACGAAGATTTGAAAGCCCCGGCAAGATCCCACGTATGAACTAAGAGCAGTACTCCCTCTATGACGTTCTTTTGGCGGCTTTTATTGTAGATCTAGTTTTGGAATTAGCCCATTTGTGTGCGAGAAAATTCTCCAAAGTGGAATTGGAACGAAAGGTTCTGAATGTCCGTGAACTAAAGTCATAAGCGTGTTTACAGTCATCGTTCCATCATAAATAATAAGAGGATTTATGTTTGGCTTGAAGGAGCAAACGGGAAGGGGGATACGACAAAGATAAATCATTAGTAATGGCTAGGACGAAAGAGTTGTATTGCCGTTGAGAATCATAGACATCCTATATTCTCGAGACGTAGGAATCTACCACTGAGCTGAATTTAGCCTAGTCGGCCCGGGATAGATTCCACTGAGAATTACGATCAGATTTGGAAACAGTAAGATAAAAGAAATCAGAAAAGGAAATAAGAATAGGGACGTGATCACTTCTAAAAGTGCCATCCAAAGTTCTCCAGTTAAATTGCAAACTGATGGAAGAAGAAGAGAAGGTACGATCAAGAGAGCTAGTAACTGAAACGTTTCTGGAAAAAGTAGGCGAAGAGTTATTAAATAAAAACTAAATTATTGTTAGGGAAAAAATATTCTAGAATCACTCCATTTCGACTGTAGTGTAAGCAGCCCCTGAGTGGCGAGCGAGCGTTCAAATCGCCCCCCTAACAATAAGGGGATGAGGAATCGAATTAAGGAAGAGTAAGAAAGAGAGTTCTAGAGGCTATACGACGGAGGAATGTAAACAGATATTATGTGAAGAGGCTCAAAAAACTTGGGAGGTATCGAGATATCAACTATGCTCAAGGGATGGAGAGAGGAAGAAAGAAGTTGAACATTGTGCTCAGTAAATTGAATGTCTTTTTAATAAGAGTTGAGACGCCACCGTATCCATCATCCCGATCAGATCTGATTGCATAATAGTTTTGATAGGTGAAATGAGTATTCTGTTTAAGCCGCGTTTCTGAAAGCAACGACTTATTTAACTCGACTCATTCGATTAATTTTTTGTCTTTTATTACTTTCAGGACCCATTCGATTAACTTCTTGTTTTTTGTTACTTTCGGGGTATGTCGCTATTAGAGTAATGTTCTAGTACCGTCGCTTATTTCCTTTGGTACGTTTTTGTTGTTTGGCGACTCATTTATAAAGCATTCTCGCAAAGTTCTGCTTACTGCATTGTACACTGTTTGCCGCAATGTTACTTTTAGTTTCGTCTGATATTACGGTTCATTTTGTACAAAGTCCTCAAGATCAATCTGGCCACTTTCACGTTCTTTTTAAATTTTTCTAGGGCTGTAAGTTGATTGATAGTTCAGCCCTGAGTAATCTATGACCGTTGATTGATTTTAATTTATCAACGACACATCTTGAATTATATACGAACTGGTTAGAAATAATGAAATTAATTTCTTTTTTATATTTAAAGTTGGGACTTTTAAAAATCCATTTCGTCTTAGGATTCTTTTTATAGAACGTATTTACGTGACTATTACTCTCACTTGCATGCGACTTTCCACCAATAGCCACTCTTGGTATGTGTCTATTTATTTTATTCGTAGCTAACCGCTACTATTCGCCACCTGTGGACGTGCCCCGTTCCGGAGAAACTCTAAATCCTCGAAAACACCAGAAATATATATAAATTTTTTTTTGGGGGGGGGCGTCAGCGGCTTTGGCTCAACAACTAGGAAAGCTAAAATAAGGTGTTAAATCAAGAGACGATTAGAGATATAGAATAGAAAAGATTGAAGTACAGGGATTGTAGTTGAAGATAGAAAGGAAGGGATAAAGGAAGAATTACAAAAAGGAGGAAGACCTAAAGTGCTAAGATTTCGGAGTACAGAACAGAGCGTTCAAAAGCAAGACCGGGGAATTCAAAGATGTGGTTTGCATCACATATCGGAGTAGAAATTGAACTATGAAGAAGGCACAATCGGGAGAGAAATACAGGGATAAACGAAAACGCGAAGAGAGGAGAAGAAAGTGATTAAAGCGCAGTTTGATTAAAGAAACAATCGTGGAGTGCTGGTAATAAGTGGATTGAGACCACAGCTGAGGACAGGGAATCGATTGTATTTGAAGATAATGAAAGGCACGATTAGAAAATAAAGGAGGATAAATCTCTTTTTTTTTCTTTTTTTTTTTGTTATTTTAAATGGGCACGCCAGCATAGGACATTTACCCAACACAAAAGATTAAAAGAATAGAAGGACATATGGAGCGACAAGTTATATCAAGAAACGATTAGAGACAGAGGAAATGAAGGCGGCTAACAAGGGACCAACAGAAGGAGATGGAAAAGTGAGAATATAGAGGGCACTGTAAGGAGTAGGGAGGCCAAGGCTAAGCAAATTGGAATAAAGAATCGCGCGTTCTGTAGAAATAACGGAACATTCAAATAGTACGTGGTTTGCATCGCACGTGCCATTGAAGGTAGGAGGATGAAAGGGACACAAAGGAGATTGAACCAGAGCAAAGCGGAAACGAGAAGCCGGGAGCAGACCGTGATTAAAACGAAGGCGAACTATGGACGAAATGACAAAACGGCTGATACTGGGAAAATGATTAAACCAGGGAGAAACGGATGGAGAAGGCTGTAAAGCAAGGTAAAAGGAGTCAGGGTTGGAGCTCCGACTGCAGCCGTAAATGATTGGCTGAGGAAAAAAAGAGGATGTCCAAGGCAGAAAAATTGCAGAATAAGGAACCATCGCGGGCGGTCGAACGGGCTAGAAAATTAGCTGACTCGTTGTCTTCAATGCCAGAGTGACTGGGAACGCAGCAGGCCGTTTTTTTTCCTCTTTTAAACTGCTTTCGTCCGATGAATTTATCGGCTCTAATATAAAAACTGTTCGGCCACTAGAATGGCTTTATTGGAAAAAATAAAAAATTTAGGCAGAAATGTATGATGTAAAATTTTTTTTTTGGATAAATGTTGTTTTGATATGGTTGAAATAATAAAAACATATAACGATCGTTATGAAATGTATGTAGGGAATAACGAATTTGGATTTTTCGTCAGGTTATTAATTAAAATTTCCAGGTTTCACATAAATTAGGAAAATGTTGATGATAAACAAAGTCACACCGCATGCTGATAAAAATGGAAATGATTTCTAGGACCGATATATACATTTAAATTTTCACTTGGATACACTCCTTTTTTCTTTTTT
The DNA here is from genome assembly GCA_039619475.1 of Icerya purchasi. Classification (NCBI taxonomy): domain Eukaryota; kingdom Metazoa; phylum Arthropoda; class Insecta; order Hemiptera; family Monophlebidae; genus Icerya; species Icerya purchasi. The sequence continues at coordinate 80,813,850 of CM077116.1, forward strand.
TTTTTTGAATTGAGAAAAAAATAAAGCAACAAACACGGCGGTTCCATTTAATCTCGCGGTATTTGTGAAAAACAAAAAAGAGAATACCATTACTTTTTTCTATATAGACGTTTTTTTCCTCCTATTTAAATCTTCTTCATCGTAGACGTCTGATTTTTACGACCACCTCTAGAGTTTTTTCAGCTTCATAAATCATTCCTAATCCGCGCGTTCTGTTTGCTTGCCGTTCACCCGTCGCAATGTCATTGGTCGATAAGTTTTAAAAAGAAATTTAAAAAAAAAATCGCCCAAGAAAGTAACCAAAACCGATTTTAAATTTAGAATAATTGAACTCCGTATAATCGATCGCTATCATCCGTCCGATAATATTTACAGCACCAGTTTTTGTACTTAACGTTGTACTCCAGCATTAAAGTTTAGGCGTTTTGGTCGGCAAATCACCATCACGATATTCTATTGATCAGGTCGGACGATTTTGTATTAAAGAAAATTGGTGATTTAAAAATTATCAAATTATTTCCCGTTCATTTATTTATATATTTTTAGGAAAAATCAACTAAAACATATTTATTTGCGGAAAGGGCACAAAAAATTGAAAGAAATAGAAAATAGCTCAAAAATTGCTTTTCTTTCTTTTTTTTCCTAGAGTAATTTTGTGCTAGAATCGTGATTGTGTTAAAATAAAAAAATCTGACCGCCAATAATTGGTATTTGAAAAGGTGTTTCGCCCGTTTACTCGTTCAGGATAACAAGACACGCCGGCTATCTAAGAAAATAAAATATGAATAATCAACAATTGCCGGTAAAATTACGACGTTTGTAACGTTTTAGCCTGATCGTTTTGGCCGGAAGTCGAGTTCATTTTTGTTTTATTCGAAGTGATTTTAATTTAGCATCGACAAATTTCAAAGAGTTTTTTTTCTCTTTTTCAGATTTTTAATAGTTAAAATGCAGGCTAAAACAATCTGCTGGTTTTGACAATATTCCTAATTAAAACATATCCCACACCATGTTCAAATTTGTCTACTTTCCACAATCATGGGAATCTTCTAAAATGATTTCGTTTCCTAAGCCTGGGAAAGATTCTTCATGCACCGGTAACTGCCGTCCCATTAGCGTTTTTAGTAATTCAAGTAAAGCGATGGAAAAAATTATATTGAAAAGTCTCATGTTACTACACTCTGATAGTTCAACTTTCAGCTCTTCGCAGTAGGTTGGATTCAGGTCTGGGTACTCTACGCAGAGCAGCAGGTTGCTCTAGTATCGAGGAATTTCATAACCGACAATTTTAATTGTAATAAACGCATGGGCATAATCGTTATTAGATGTAGCCGAAGCATTTGACACTATTTTATATGATGAAATAATTTTCAAAATGATTAAGAGCAAATTTCTGAATAACCTATTTAGATACTTGTCTCGAGCTGCTTAAGCAACAGGACATTTGCAGTTCGTATCTCCGATACCTGTTCGTCATTCAAAACATGTTTAACTGGTGTCCCGCAGGATAGTACGCTGGGACCAATTCGATTTTAAAATATTTCACTTCGCATTAACACAACGCTCTTTTCCAAGGATGCTGCGCACTGTGTTCTTATCTTCAGCTCGGAGTTAACAGTGTCTTTCGTTTTTGAAAAAAATGGCGCGTTCCCGTAAATCCAGCAGATGCGGAGGCGATTTTATTTTCTCGCAGGTCAAAATAAACAGAAAATATAAAATAAAATAAATTAAAGAAGTAAAAAATAAGTTATAACGTGTTGAAAGAGTGAATGTGTGAGTAAATGAGAGTCAGTTGCTGGCTGGGGGTTGTCGTATCGAGATTGATAGCGCCTTTGACGGATGTGCGCGGTGATCGATCGGTAAAGGGACGGATCATCTTCAGCCGTGAAAGGAGGATTATTCGAACGAAAATTGGGAAGGAACGAGGGGAGTATTCCTTAAGTCTTCAGTCAGTTTTCGTCAAGTGTTGTTCAAGTCCTCATCAAATATCCATCAAATATTCGTCCAGTCGCGGAACAGAGTAACCTTTTTATTAAAAAACCAGTCGAAACAATTTCGATCCGAGAAGGTCCTAGTAACCTGATCGCTTCGGAACTAGGTTTTTCTTTGTAATTAATAACATTTTAATTAACCGTAAAGGATTTCTCTGTCGTTTGTCGCGTCCTCTCCTCGCATTTGACAAGAATCCAGGCTGAACCACTAACGTGCGCGCGTCTGTCAACTAAGGATCAACGACCATTCAACAACCGCAGCAGAGTTCATATATATATATATATATATTTTAATACTTGTGTTTTTAGCGGTCGGCCGTTTACGAAAGATGGGTGTAGGCATTTAACCAAAATATATATTTTAAAATAAAACATAAGTTTTAATTTAATAATAATAAATTAAAATCCACGAGTTGCAAAGAATCTCGTGTTTGGCATCCCTGAGGGCTTTTAAATCAAGTATAAACATTACAATCGGAATCCTCCGTGGGGATCTAAATTCATTAACACCCAAATTTAACGTTACAATATATATATATATATATATATATATATATATATATATTAGTATATAAAGTCGAAATGCCATTATGTATTTATTTAAAATTTCAATGAAATTTTTAGAAAAAATGAACCGACCACAGTAATAATTTTCTGCTGTGTAAGCATACATAAAAAAATAGAAATAGAAAAAAAATTCTATAACTGTAATATAAAATTAATAATGAATATCTTTTTATTTATTTATTTTTTTGGTCAGGCAGGAAACCAAAATAATTTTAATAATTATGAACATTTTTAACGTAAAATTACGGACACATTTGAAAGAACTAAAATGATTTTGTATTTTTAACCGACTTCAAAAAAGGAGGAGGTATTCAATTCGACTGTATTTTTTTTTTTTTTTTTTTTTTTTTTTTTATGTGTGTTACCACAGAACTTTCTTCTAGATGAACCGATTTTGATGATTCTTCTTTTATTTGAAAGGTGGCGTTTGTCATGTGGTCCCATTTAAATTTTATCAAGGTCCGACCGATAGTTTTTGAGTTATCCTTAATAATGCGGGAGATTGAAGCTTTTTGGATGCTTTTCATTCATGATTGTTTTCACCGTCGGATTAGATTTTTGACTTAAAACACTATAAATTTGCCAAATTACCATGGAAATGTAGCTTTTGGTGTTTTTACCGTGGAAATAAATGTTTTAATTTAATTGAATAAAAATGCACTAAAAAGTAAAAAATAAAATGCTTTTTTACAAAAAATAAATACCGACTTCAAGGTTTATTATAAAAATTTAAAAATGCACTAAAAAGTAAAAAATAATTACTCCCGATAAAATATATATATCAGAGTGATATAACTTAAGGTGATATCGTAATTCTTATACAACATTAATTTTTTGGAGTTGGCATCAAATTCATATTAAAAGAATAATTAAAAACTGCATTAAATGTTGATTAAATTGTTCCTAACATGAATTTAATTCCAACTCCAAAGAATTAATGTTGTATAAGAATTACGATATCACCTTAAGTTATATCACTCTGATATATATATTTTATCGGGAGTAATTATTTTTTACTTTTTAGTGCATTTTTAAATTTTTATAATAAACCTTGAAGTCGGTATTTATTTTTTGTAAAAAAGCATTTTATCATTCGTTCGTTTTAATAATAACAATTTTTGCTCGCATCTTTATATTTTTAACATGAATAAGAGGTGAAAGTAATTTTTATTAAGATTAACAAATGGAATTTTAAAGTGTTTATTGTTCTATAATTCCAAGAAATTTTTTTTAACATACCTAAATTATCATTTTTTAAATATTTTAAATGTCCCTGTCTCTAAAAATATCAATCGATCGTGGTTTTTAAATCATTTAAGATTTACTTCTTTTGTCAAAATCATATCTTGATAATGCAAAAACTTTTTAAGAACTGGCAACAAAATATTCTCGGTAACTGTTTTTAGAATAAGCTAAATAAAACTATACTATAAAACGTAAATTTTCATTACTGAAATTCGTAATGTGAATAAAAAATACACTAATAAAAAAAAACGTATACCCAAGCACCATTCTCCTTTAATAAAAAAATCTTCTTTAATTTGAGAAATTACATTGCACTTGGTTTACACAGTCGTATGTATCAGATTCTTTCTTGCGTTAGATTTCTATCGTGCATTGTTAAATATTCAATTCACGTACAGTTTTACTGGAAAATTCGGTCACATTTCATTGGCACCAAATACCAATAAAATACACTAAAATCCATACTACTATAACCAGATCATCCAACATGGTATGCGGTACCGACATCGCGGTGTAAGGATAGTAGTAACTATAACGCAAATAAACAGGTAAGTCAAGCGCACACACGACAACACACAATTACTTATTAGTGGTACTGAAAGTCGTTATCCGATAACTGGCACACATGTCTAATTTCTTACTGGCCGCGATAAAAATACATAACTACTCGGGAGCAGGGTCAGTCGTCCACTGAAAGGGCAACGGATATATATCTTCATCGTCAAATACTAATGCAGTTAATAATAATAATCACTTCCCCGCATTACCAGTGAAAACTATTGCACCCAATAATTTTCGAATTAATTTAAAGAATTAAAGCTAACAAAACGATTATTTCGCTGACTAAATTCGACCTTCCTACAACTGGAGAGGCTACAATCATTTTACAGGGTACGGCAGCATAAATTCCTTTTTTAAAATGCGCCACTTTTTTTCTACAAAATTTTTTAAAGAAATAATAAGAGAAAATCGAATATATACTCTAGATCCCATTAGCAATATGTATGAAGCATACATATTGCTAATGGGATCTAGAGTATATATTTCGATTTTCTCTTATTATTTCTTTAAAAAATTTGGTAGAAAAAAAATGGCGCATTTCAAAAAGGAAGTTACGCTGCCGCGCCCTATATATCACTTCATAATACACGTGATTATTTCGTGGTTCTGAAAGAGCACGTGGGAGATGCCAATAACATTGTAGTTTCTAATTGTCTATTGCATAATAAACTAGTATTCCTACCGCCATTTCCCCGCAAACATTTCAATTCTTCGCATAACACGTTTTCCACAATTGATCTCACCTTTTGCTTTTTTTTTCTCTTTCCATATTTGAATATTTTATACATAAGCATAACTGCTCTAGCGACCACTTCCTTATCACCATAGTTTTTCGAACAGAAATTCTAATAATCATTTGAATAACTTGTAAAAATGCTTCCTCTTTCAACAGGCAAACCGGGTAACTTATTCTGTAAAACTTGGGAGTTCCTTTTCAGCCATCCTTATCGATTAAGATCTAACAATTCTTATCAACGCTATTCATGAGGTAGCATTAACCACTATACCAAGATCCATGCTCAAGCAATATATAGTAAGAGACAAATCCTAGGCTGGCGCTCCGAAATTAAAGCAGCGACTTTGCAAAGAAAACATTCTTTGAAAAAATACGAGATGACTAAGTTATCTGAAGACCTAACTGAATTTAAAAAGCAAAGAGTCGAAGCCAACCTAACTTTTTAGAATTAAAAAGGCGAATCTTGGGAATTTTTCGTCCAGCAGAATGAGCCAAAGAATCAGCTGCTCATTGCCGTCAATTCCGGAATGACTGGGAATCTATAAAAAATCAATAAAAATAGAGTGGGATGACTGCAGAGTGGAGGTAAAAGAACGAATTGAGAGAATAATACTATCAGGGGAATGTGAAGGAGAGGAGGATAGAGCTTGAAGGACGCCTTTAGAGTCCGAAATTATGAGGAATTAGGAAAGCTCGCTTAAAGAAGAAATAATAGAGATAGCCTGAAGGATGGCGATCGACTCGGCATGAACTTTATATAAATAATAATACTCATTTGTGTTTTTGTCCATCGCTTGAGAATGTAAAGGATTCTAAATATCTAGATATATATATCGATAAACCCTACACATTCAAAGTTTAAATTCGAAAATAAGACAGTTTTTTTTTTTATTTTATTTATTTATTTATTTATTTTACGTGTCGTATACAGCAACTTAGGCTAGAGACACGGCAAGAAATTACAAAATTATGAAAGTTGAAAGAAAAGAAAAAAGGAAAATAAAGAGAAATTAACAAGGATTAGCAAAATTATAACAACTTCAACAAATTAGAAGAATTTAGAAACTGAAATAATCGGTTAAGCACGGTTTTTTCGTCGCACAGCAAATCCTTTAAATTCGATGGTATTCTATGTTGTTTCCGATAATATTCATAAACTGGACATTTAATCAGTAGGTGTTCGACGGTTAATTAGCAATCACATGTCTGGCCCCGGGGCGCAGGTTCTTTATTTAACAGGTATGAGTGTGTAAGGCGAGTGTGCCCAAGTCGCAGTCTGCATAACGTTACCTCCTGTTTTCTGCTTTCTCGGCTTGAGGAAACCCATGGTTTCGTGGACGATTTTATGGAGCGTAATTTATTTCCTGTTGGTAACTTTTGCCAATCGCTGTTCCAGATGTTGTTAAAATGGCATTTAAGCTGATGCTTAAAGTCGGTAAACGGTACCGTTACGTTTGAAGTTGACGCACGTTTGTTAATCGTTTTAACGGAGCTTTCCGCATTTTCAAAGCTCTGTATGCCGCCCTGGGCTCGGTTGCACCATGGTGGTATAGGAGATATCGGGTCCCGGGCCAGTACTGGAATTTGGATGTTTATCTGATGTAGAATGGACATGACGTGATCAATTGTTGTTCCGTTCTGGTTCTCAGTGATATCATCTGGAGAGTTTGGCTCTGTGCTCCTTATGATGCTGAAAGCCAGCACGGTTAGATAAGTTCGTTGCAAATCTAATGGCCACTCCGCTGAATCACATAGTAGACTCGGTATCGGGGAGGTTCGGAAAGCTCCAGTTGCCAACCTCAAAGCGGTATGATGGATAGTATCCAAACATTTTAGGGTCGATATGTTAGCGGGAGCATAGGCTGGTGCACCATAATCCATTTTGGACCTTACAAGGGTACGATACAGCATTAATAGATTATATCTGCTTGCGCCATAGGTTATATGCGATAGCTTCCGCAGTTGGTTTAGTTTTTAACCGCAGCTAGTTTTCAATGCGTTAATGTGGGCTTTCCAAGTGTGCTGTCGAATGTCATTCCTAAATATTTTAACTTTATTTATGGATACTATACGGTTGTTATTAACAGTTAGGCTTACTATGCGATCGCACTTTTTCCGTCTACAGAAATGGGTTGCTATGGTTTTTGTTGTTGAAAAACAAAGGCCGTTATCTTCTGACCATTGTTGCAGTCTATCAATTGTGCTCTGCAGAACGCTTTCTTCTAAGTTGATATCAGTGCATGGAAAAAATATGCATAAATCGTCTGCAAAAATTAGTGATTTTACAGGTTTTTGCACTTGATTTACAATATCATTTATCGCAATATTAAACAGTGTTGGGCTGAGGACGGATCCCGGGGGAACTCCTTTTCGGTACCGTATGCGGATCAGACAGAACGGAACCCAATCTTACTTGAAAGCGGCGATCAGAGAGGAAGTTTGCAATAAACATACAAAGGCGGCCTTTGAAGTTCCAGGAGTATAAGGTTAAAAGAATTTTGTATCTCCATATGTTGTCAAATGCTTTCTTGAAATCGAAAAAGACGGCTAATAAGCGGTGCTTGTTTGAGAAAGCTTTACTTATGGAGCGCTGTAACGCAAGGATCGGATCAATGGTAGATCGTCCTGACCGAAATCTATATTGAATATTAGTAAATAAATTACGTGTTTCGATTTCCCATAGTAGTCTGCCATTGATAATTTTTGCTAACACTTTACATAGAACTGATGTAAGAGATATTGGTCTGTAACTATCGAGGAGTGTTGGATTCTTATTTGTCTTGAGTAGTGGGATTATAATGGCATTTTTCCATTGCAATGGGAGATTACCTGAGAACCATATTCGATTGTAAATTACAAGCAGAGTTTTTAATATAAAGTCAGGTGCATATTTTAAAAGATAAATGTGAAAATTATCCGAACCGACTGCTTTCAGTTTAGTACGTTTAATGGCAGTACGTAGTTCTTCCATCGTGATAGGTTGGTTATATGGTTCTTGGTTATTACTGGTAAAGTTAAGACCAAAAGTAACATTTTTACCAGCATTGGATAATTCTGTATTGTTTATAAATTGATTTTCATCTTTAGTTGACATTGTAAAAAATTCTGCAAACGCGGCGTTTATTTTGTCAATATTAGTGCATATGTTACTACTGATTTTTATGCATGTCGGTGTAAAGTATGACGTTGACTTTTCGATGGTTTTAATTTTTTTCCACACAACTTTGGTCGGTGTACCAGGATTCAAGGTTGCTACATAGTTCTTCCAGCAGTTTAATTTTGCTTGTTTGAGAATATACCTGGCTTTTGCTCGTAGTCTTCTAAAATTCAGATGGTTTTCCATATTCGGGTTCGACTTTAACTTTTTTAAAGCGTTTCGTCTGTTTCTAATTGCAGTTGCACAGTCCTTAGACCACCGAGGGACTTTTACATTGTCAGTTTGTTTAATAGTTTTATTAGGTGGTGAGCATCTTTTTGCCTGCTCGATGAGTGCGTTTGTAAACGTCTGCACACTGGTGTCAGTATTGCCCAATGTAATGGTATAACATTGTAACGAACATCGAGCTTTGTAATTTAACCAGTTGGTTCTTTTATACTTCGGCAACAGATTTACATTATTTCCGGGATAAGTAGAAGTTTCTGGTTGTAACTGGCTTTTTATAATAATCGGAAAATGATCACTTCCACCAAGGTCATGATGTACATAAAATTGTATTTTACTGTTCAATTAAGGGGAACACAAGGCTAAGCCAATATTAGACCATGTTCGATAAGAAAAGTTATAATGAGTTGGCTCCGTTAAATTAAGCAATGTGAGGTTAAACGCGTTAATTGCATTTTCTATGATCTTGCCTCTTGAATTTGGCTTTTTGCTTGACCACATAGGGCTATAAGCGTTCATATCTCCTAATATAATGAACGGTTTAGGCAGATTCTTTATCAATGAAAAGAAATGTTCCGTACTAATTATCTCTGTAAAATACACAGTGCATATTGTAATTGGTTGTTTAAACCAAACTTTGACTGCTAACGCTAGTAGCCCAGTGTTCAACTCGATTATTTCATAATAATATTTTGATTTAACAGCTATTAATATGCTACTATGTACATAGTCATGTACTGTAGTGAAAATTATTTTATAGCCAGGGATACGGAAATTTTGGTTGTTTTTAAGATGCGTTTCCTGGAGACAGATGACAGACGGATTATATTCTGATAGGATAAGTTTAAGGTCTTCATGGTGTAGATATATTCCATTGCAATTTCACGAAATAAATGTACCTTCCTGCATTTATGTTTGTTTATATGACAACTTGCGGTGATTGTTTTTCCATGTTTGGTCGCTCAGTCTGATGGCTTTGGGTAAACTGTTGGGTCTGAGTTAGGAATGGACTGTACTTGATCTTTTAGTACCGTCATAATCTTGGTAAATTTTGCTTTAGTTCCACAGTCAGTTAGGAACTGATAGTTCTCATCTAGCATGGAAACAAGTCCTGTAATGTGTCGCTAGTGAAGTCTTTGACAACATCACATGCGAGATTTTGGCTGGTTTACACATATCTATAAAGAGGGCAAGATTTTCCAGAGACAGCCGATATCTCGGTCCATTTTCATAGATGTTCTTTTTTAGAGGCTCGTAAATTAGATTAAGTGATTTGTGCGATGTGTGATGTTGTTGGGATTCTTCAGTATCACTTGGTTGTATTTTATCTACTTCTGAATCGGATTGTGTTTCTGAATCACGAGAACTGTGGCGGTCGGGTTTCGTTGTGATCCCCTTTTTTGTTTTAGCTTTTTTGCTTTTCTTGTAATTCGGCTTCATTGATGTGAGTGTTGTGTCTTCATGGACGAATTGTCTGATAGGGCACGTTTTGTTCTCTCTGTTGTATTGGGGTTTTTAATGAATGTTTGAATCGGTTGTGTGGTTATAGGAGCCAGTTGTACGACGTTTTGTGTTTCATTAGCTGATACAGTTGCTATGAAATCTGTGTGGCCAGGAGAATATGCGTTCGACTTTATATTTGAAGGAGCATTGTCTTCTGTTAGTATATCATCTAAGTAATTGTCTTGTGGAATGTTACAGTCATCTGCCTTATAACCTTTACTATTGCATTTCAAGCAGGTATATTCATCAAGGTTAAGAAAAATTCGGTGCATTTTGTCACCAAATGGGAATAGAAAGGATGTCGGCAGAACTGGCTGATCTGGTTCAGGTTTTACATAGATTTGACGTCTCCAGCTGATCACATGGCTGAACGGATTAACTCGTAGGAGAGACATATTGGACACCGGTTGCAGCTTTAGTTGCGCCCGAATGAATTGTTCCAATAAGTCATTAGGTATAATTGGCGAGACATTTGAGAATTTTCTAGCCGGCGTTTTAAGTCTGCGAGCTATGATGAATTTGTCATCAAGATGTACGCCATCGTGAATCTTTAGAAACGTTTCAACGATATGTTCATTTGCCAGACTTTGATTACTAATTCGAGAAGCGGCTAGAATATTCTTCGCCCCGCCTACCAAATCTTTGATTGCAAGAAGATAATCACGAAGTTTCTAGTTATCAGTGTGTGAGATAATTATTCCCTGTTCTTCTTTCGGGTAGACGAAATTGATGATTGGGGTAATTTTATTTTTAGCCTTTTGCGCGTAAGATGTTGATGATGATGATGGTGGTGATGTGGGTTTGTTGATAATCTGGATATTATGTGTAGAAATAGGATAGGATAAATGGTTACTTGATTTTGATGACGAATGTTTGATGTCATGGTGTTGCGGTAGCGGGGGATAATGCATAGCGTTGACCGTATGGCTGGTGGTGGGGCGGATATCTGTTGTATTTGGTGGAGCGGTGAAGGTAGTATTATTCGATTTCATTGTTTATCAGCCAGCAAGCTGGCTAATGATGATTATTGTGGTGTTTTCCCCAATATGCGATAGCGATGATAGACAATTTTTTTTTTTTTTTTTTTTGGGCGCGTCAGCGGCATTGACACAACAACAAGAAAACTAAGCTAATAAATTAAATAACTAAGCGGTCCGAAATGGACGCAACAAAGGACAGCAGTGCGGACACCACAGAAGATGAAGGAAAGGAGAGGATAAAGGAAGAGTTACAGGGAGTAGGGAGACCTAATGACAGGAGCTGACTGTATAAAAGGTAGTGTTCGTTACGAAGAGCAGGACACTCAAAGAAAATGTGATTAGCATCACATGTTCGAGGAGGATCACAATCGTGGAGAGAACAATCAGGAGAAGGCGATAGAGCAAATCGAAAGCGCGAGGAAGGGAGGAGAGAATGATTGATCCGGAGACGAATTAGGGAGACAATAGAAGAGCGACGACTGAGAGGAATAGAATGGAACCAAGACAGGAAACGAGGAATTGGCTGAATGAAACGGTAATGAGAATGACGATTAGAAAATAGGGAGGGATAAATATCCTGCCAAAGTCTGGCGTGATTGGAGGTGGATAAGGAAAGGATATCTGAAGAAGGGAAATGGTTGAGGAATGAATCAAGGCGACCAGGAGAACGAGCCAAAGAATCGGCTGCATTGTTGCCATCAATTGCGGAATGACTGGGGACCCACAAAAAATCAATGAAAATAGAGCGGGATGACTGCAAAGTGGAGGTAAGAGAACGAATTGAGATTATCAGAGGAATGTGAAGGAAGAGAGGATATGGCTTGAAGGACCCCCTTAGAGTCCGAAATAATGAGGAATTGGGAAAGATCGCTTAAAGAGGAAATATAAGAGATAGTCTGAAGGATGGCGATCGACTCGGCAGAAAAAATAGAGTGATAGACAAATTAATAAAATGTAATTCGTACTAATCGTAGAGATAAGCGATAAGAATGAACAACAAAAAACAAGAACACAAGAGCACAACCGATCGACTCAACACATTAATAACAAAGACAGTTAATTCCAGCTTTGCCAAAAAACCCAACTTTCCATTCCCCATTTACTAACATCTTGCCATTCCCTTATAGCACTTAGAGCCCAGCATGGCCTCCCCCCTTCCTTATCACAACTCCTAGCTGATTCTTTGTGTCATATCCGCAGTGCGTTCCAATTCCTTCATTCCCTTAACCTCTTAAATTCATTTTAGTATCCCTTCTGTTCCCCGGGCGCATATGGCCTGTTTGAGCAGCCGGCGCCTGTACCTTCTAATGTAATAATAATAATAATAATAATAAAAACATTTTATTTTTTAGTCTATCGTACACATTATTTTTTATGGTTTAATTTTTTCCCCAATTTGCAAGTGTCCTAACCTATAGAAAACGTATTGTTGTCTACATGCATGACGAATCCACTTCTTATAATTGCATCATAAAATAATTTTTTCTTTAATTATTTTTTAGCATCATGGAAATATATTAGTATTTTTAATTTTTTTATTTTCCATACATCACAAAGTCATTGGAATCACTACATCCATGAATGCGTACATCGTATGCCTCCAATAACCTATGTTGAATTTTTAAAATTAGTCCAAGCATACTATTTTTCAGTATCAAAAAGTATCTATTCATTTTTACCACTTTTCCGATCACACATAATTTTTTCTATATAATCATTAACCTATTAAAATCACTTCGGTCGTTTTACTCATACCAAAACAATCACTCCTTTTCCCTCATGCTATCGATCATTAAAATTTAATACTATGATACGAAATTAATCTAAATATATGTTTACGCTAGTAAAATTAATATATTAATTCCTCTTTCTATTCCTTTGTACGTTTCTGAAAAAATCCTGCAACAAGTTATAAAATTAGTCGAAGTATACTATTTTATTACCAAAAATCAACTGTTCTCTCATACCGTTTTTTCTGATTGTATATAATTTTTCTACTGTATTTTCATTATCGCAAGATCTTACAAAACTATATCATAATTTTAATCATATCGAAGCCTTCATACTATTCTTTTCATGCTGTACATTACCAATGTTCAGTTCAACGATACAAAATTATTTCAATTATACTATTACGCTAGCACAATTATTATATCATCCCTTTTTTCTATTCAACTGTATGTTTCCGAAGAAAAAAATCCTATAATATGTTTTCAAAATTATGTATAGTATACACTACATTGATATAAAAATAAAAAAAAAGCTGACTCTCGTATTATTTTTATGATTCATTCGTTTATAACTTTTTAATTAAATCTGTTGCAAGACCCTATAAATGAACATAATCAGTTCCCACACACATTAATAATACTGATCTTGGGCGTTCATTCACTTTATATTTTTAATATATATTTTTATAAGTCCATACCGAACAGACTTCATAGTATTTTAACATTCATTTTTAGATGCGGAGACACAACTTTTAGGGAAGCAAACAATTCTTTGCTAGACTAATTATTGAAGATATCCTTCTTCCAAAAAAAAAAGAAAAGGTAGAATATCGAAGATTTTTACTCACTCAAAATAAAGCGAGATAATTATTTCTCTATATTTAATGCATTACCAAGCTTGTATATAACACTCAACCATTTCTTCCCCTCGTTCGTCGAGTTCCTTCATCGTGATTAACATTAACTATCGTAGATTTGTTGATTACTCGTTGTATGTATGAAATGTTTTACAAATTTGTCTAAAAATATGTATCAATCAATTCTACTCTTTTTTCATTTTTTTAAATTTTAAAATCAATTAGAACAACTCTTTCACTTTATGTACTTACATGTGCGTACTTGTATATACGAAAAAAATCAAATTTTATCATTATTTCATGGATATGATTCTAGGAGTTTATTGAAAAAAACACCGAAATTCGATACTTCGATTTTAAACTTTGATGGAAATTTTCATACCATGCTTTGCTCCTACATTTTATTTTTAATTCCCATCGCTTGAATAGACTGTTGTAAAGAACTCGATTTTATATGTGCGGAATGGATGAAACATCGCAGAGTCCGATGTAAACGTACGAATCTTATTATTGGGGATATAAATTTTGAAGGAAATTCCTGTATCTTGTTTTGTTTCAAGATTTTTTATTTTTACATTTTTTAAATTTCTCTCGTACAATTATTTTCGAACTGGATGCTGATTTCTATAACTAGTATTCGTGGTTATTATTCGCAATACCCCCACAACTTAGACATTAAGTTATAACAACGTGTTTTCGATACTCGCAGAGACTTTTTATTTTGATTAACTTCAAAAATATATAGGTTAGTTTTTTTCATTTGATAGTGTAAACGTTTATTTTTCTTTGACTTATACACTTTTCAATGTATCACTCTTACCTGATATTCTATTGGCTAATTAAATATTCCGTTTTTCGTGATTTGTTATACAATAATTTTATAATTTAACTTTCTTAATTTTTGTTTTAGCTAATCAGTATGTATGTTCCACATTATTTTACAATCTAATTTTGAACTTAAACGCTTAAAATACCATGCATCTTTCTACCCATTTTTTTTTTTTTTTTCTGAAAAATATGTATTTATTATTTTTTACATACAAAACTTTCGTCAAGCTAAAGTTCGAAAATAATTGTACGAGAGAAATTTAAAAAATGTAAAAATAAAACATCTTGAAACAAAACAAGACACAGGAATTTCCTTCGAAATTTATATCCCGAATAATAAGATTCGTACGTTTACATCGGACTCTGGGATGTTTCATCCATTCCGCACATTTACAACAGTCTATTCAAGCGATAGGATTTAAAAATAAAATGTAGGAACAAAGCATGTTATGAAAATTTCCTTCAAAGTTTAAAATCTAATCGTGTATTATTACTAATCTTAATCTATCTTTTTACGTATCAATACTTAATAATCTATTTCTATCTTTTACATTCAATGTTACTTTTTTTAAATTTATCAGTACACCATCCAGTTTGTGCTGCGGTATATTACTATGTATCATAAACTTTGTTTTCTCTAAGTTCATTGTAAGCTTGTTAAACAAGTTTAATATTGTTTTATCACCATTTTGAGCTATCCGCTGTGTAACGTGAGCTTTTTGCTCTGATGTTTTAAGACTACATAACTCATTTGTATACATATATTACAAATTGAATCGGGCTTAAAATACTTCCTTGCAGTATCCCGCAGTGTTGGCTAACATAATCACTGTATAATTTAATTATTTTCGTTCTATAATTTCTCTAAACTAGATAAGATGTAAACCAGTCGTATAGTTTCTCCCGAAAATTATATGAATGTAATTTTTCCGAGAGAATTTTATAGTCGATTGTGTTAAATGTTTTTCGAAAATCAAAAAAAAACTTCTAAACAAGATTTTCCACATTCTAAATTATTAATTATATATGATACATAAACTCTTTCGTTCACTGTGATTCCAATTTCGAACCATTACTTTTCATGTTTCTTTATTATTTGTTAAGCACTTTACAACCATTGATTCAATATAGTGTCATAAAATAAAACAAACGCCTCTATTCTACGTTGACAGAAACCCCCAAAGAAGTAATATTTACAATTACGAATTTTGGTATTTGAACTAGTGAGAGATTTAATGCATCTATTGAGTGCTTTTTTTATGTTATTCAAAATTATTATTATTATTTAAATATTTCAACATAATAACATCTATAAAAGTATGAAAATTAATATTCTTTTATTAATGTATGTATGTATATATATTCATTTAAAGACGCTCGACTTCTAGGTCATATTAAATTTATATATATTTTCACATACTTTATCCGTACGATTTTTTTGAATTTCGATGTGCCCGACCCGTAATGACTGTATAGTAAATTATCATGATGTTCTAATATTTATTTGCAGAAAAGATGAGGAAGGACAATTTGAACAAATAATTGAAAAAATAGAGGTTTTTGTTAAGAATAGGGGTGTAACAACCTAACATTGTGAGCGGGTGCTCAGAACGCGTCTATCGATGACCAAAAAATTAAAAGAAAAAAGGAAAAAAAGGACAACAATTTTTTCAAAACTATAAATTTGACGTCAGGTTTAAGTGTATTTTTTTTTTTTCGTCAGTTTACATAGTTGTTCTATTTTCATTAGATTTTGTGCTGAACTGTTCAAATATACGACAAAATTTGGTTGCGCAGAATAGGTGTTAAATTAAAACGTTAGCCTTTGTTGGCGGTGCTCACCACAATTAAGTGGGTGCCCGAGCATCTTTGGACCCTCCGCTGTTACGCCCCTGGTTATGTTAATAATTCGTTTTTTAGTGCGATATGATCTTTTCAAGTGTATGTTGAACAAGTTTTTATTTGGAAATAAAGCATTTACTTGTATGTTGTATTTCAATAAAAGGTTGAAAAAGAAATCAAAGTTGCTGATGGTTCCATTAATCAAGAAGTAGTAAAGAAAGAAAATGTAACACGGATTTCTGGTTTATTTGACGATATGTTGACAAGTAGTAAAACTTTAGAAAATGGAAATATAGAATTCCTGCAACCCATTCCACACTTTCATAAATACATTGATGAAAAAATTTTAAATATATTTGTAGAATTTACAAATTTATACGTAGTGCGGAATAGTGATTTTAACTTTAAACCAACCATTTACAAAGGGGTTAAAGAATTTTTTGGGTTACTCATACTAATGGGCATCTTGAAATATCAAAGGGTTCGTATGTATTGCGATAATAAATTGAAAACTCGTTTATTTGTAGTTATGAATGTAAATCGAATTTTCAAATTACGAAATTATTTACATTGTGCAGATAATGAAACAGATTCCAATCCTCAAGATAAAATGCTGAGAGTAAGGTTCATTATAATGCCGTAAGGAACAGGTGTTGTCAGTTGCGAATGGAGGAAAAAATCTGTGTAGACGAACAGATGATTCTATTTAAAGGTTAGTTTGTAGCAAAGATTTTTACATAAAAAAACAAACCATACAGATGGGGAATCAAATTATATTTATTTTCCTGGAAGCAGTGGACTATGCTATGATTTCTCCATTTCACAAGATGCTACGACAGAAATAAATGAACAGAACAAGAAAGAATTTAGTGTAGGAGCTGTTGCATCACAAATGAAATTGAAAATAAATCATTGTATTAGTGTTCTGCGATAGGTAACTATTTTATGAGTTATAAACTTGTCAAAAATTGCACAAACGATAACTTACGTATATAGTTGAGCTTGAATAAACAGATTTATGAGGCGCGTACTGTCTAAGGAAAAGAATTTCGTAAGACTTTGTAGAACAAGTTTTATCAAAAGATAGAATTGTCATCATTAGATGAATGGATAACAAATCTGTCGCGTTAGCTTCAAACTTTGTAGGAGGTAAAATTAAATCTCAAGTTAAAAGATGGAATAAAGAAAAAAAATTCCATGTCATGATAGATATTCCATCTGTTGCAAAGGAGTATATAAAAGTGCAATGGGTGCAGTTAATAAACTGGATTTTTTAATTGAAATATATGGAATACGAATGAAAACAAAGAAGTGGATATTAAAAATGATTTTCTATGCAGTATATCTTGCAGCGATAAACTCTTGGATAGAATAGAGAAATATAGCAGAAAAAGCTTTGGTGTTAACAAGAAAAAAGTTTTAAATCTTTTAAACTTTCGGTTATACATTGCTGAAAGTTTTATTAAAGTTGAAGATTTAACTCGAAAAAGAGGTCGATCATCGCTTGACGAACAAGTACAGTTTCGAAAAGTGCAACATGGAAGTACGACCGATACAATCAATTCAATGGGATAATGTAGGGTACTATCCTAGTCACACAGAAAGCAAAATACGATGCAAAAGGACTAACTGTTCCGGTAGAAACAGACGGGAGAGTGTGTTAAATGTAAAGTTCACATTTGCTTAGGAAAAAGTAAAAACTTTTTTATGGATTTTCATTTAAAATAGGCGTATTTTCTTAACTCATTTGTAATGTATTTTAGAACTATACAGTTACATTAATTAGTAATAAATGTATTCCACTTTCTGCATCAATTTATACTATTTTTCACAATTTTTTTTTTTTTTTTTGTAATAAGTTCGTTAATAAATTTTTGATTAAATATGTTTGAGTCATTTTGGATCCAATTTGCATTTCTAACGATGTATAACATCAGAAATTCAAAAATTTTTTAAAAATAGTCTAAGGTAATGCAAAATGAGTAAAATATAAAAAGAAAAATTTTTTTTCTTTGCAAGATTATTATTTTGCCTGGAAAGGTTTTTTTTTTTTTTTTTAATTTAATTTAACGTGCCCTATACAGCGACTAGGCTAGAGGCACGGTAAAGATGTATTGTAGTAACTGTAGCAGATCCGATTCTTTAAGAAATCCGAAAAGCCTGGAAATTATCCTTTCATCGTCACCAAGAAGTTCTGTAAGTGATGAAGGCAGAGCGAATTTTTCTCGTGCCGTTTTGAATTTCGTACAATCGATAAGCAGGTGTTGAACGGTCAGCGGAACGGTAATCACATTGAGGAGGAACATGCTTATTTAGAAGGGATGAATGTGTGATAGCAGTATGGCCAATGCGAACCCGACAAAGGGCCGTTTCCTCTCTTCGGCTGCATCTAGTTGAGGTTAACCATGGCACTGAACGATGTTTAATTCTTTCTAATTTATTTGTTGATGGAACTTCCAGCCACGTGTCATGGAATTTTTTATCTAGACAACGAGTAACATGTTTCTTAAAATCCGCCGTCGGTATTGGAATGTCTGGAACAGGGTTGAAATAGGTTGCTTCTTTGGCAGCTTGGTCCACTGATTCGTTGCCTGGAATTCCTCTATGACTTGGAGTCCATACGAAGACTATTTGGAAGCGAGTTTTTTGCAGGGCCGAGATAATTTCTTTTGCTATGGGATGTTGTTGACGACCATGGTACTTAAGTAAGCTTTGTAGTGCTCCTAAGGAATCGGTACAAATTAAATTTTTGTCTGAAGAAATATTAAGCACAGCCATGAGAATAGCATAAAGCTCAGCCGACTGGATGGAATAGAGTGCAGGTAGCGAGCATCGTATTGTATCGAGCTGATCTGATATTATTGTGCAGCCGGTGCGATTTTCAATTTCGGATCCATCAGTCAACACTATTTTGTAATCTGGATATTTTGAAACTAGTTGCTGGAAGGCGCATGCAGCATTCTTGGTGAGATCTTTTCCTAATTCTAGTAAGGTTAAATCACATTGGATTTGAAGATCTGACCAAGGTGGTAGCACTTGTTTTAGGTTGCTGAATAAATTTGGTTGAACTATATTAAGCGAGTGAAGCAGTTTCGATGTCTGAGTCAAGAAATGCATATCTGTAAGCGAAGATCTGGCAACTGTAATAGTTCCGTGGGCTGGAGAGTAAGGTGAAGCCTTAATATGTGTATACAGATTCAGCAGGAGTTGTTCTCTACGCAAGGAGAGTGGTTTTTCGTTGAACTCGTATAACATGCTGATTATTGGTGAGGTAAGAAAAGCGCCGAGTGCCAGCCGGACGGCTGAATTTTGGATCGTGTTTAGTCTGTTTAAAATATGGTTTTTAGCGGAAAAGTAGATTCCTGCGCCATAATCCCATTTTGAACGAATTAGAGTGCGGTAGATTCTTAATAATGACGTTCTATCTGAACCATAGCAAGTATGGGCAAGCTTCTTCATCAAATTAAGTTTTTTTTAATCCAGATCTTTTAAGAGTGTTGATGTGGGAAGACCACGTCAGTTTATTATCAAAAATTAGACCGAGGTATTTGACTTCATCTACTTTCGAAATCCTTTTTCCATTTAGTTGAATACAGATGTCGTGTTGGCAATTTCTGATTTTACAAATATGGATACTGGTCGTTTTAGAGTCGGAAAATTTCAGTCCTTTATGCAATGCCCATGTTTGTAATTTGTCCACTGTTTTTTGTAAAATTTGTTGACCTATTGCTGGGTCTGTGCAAGATGTGAATATCGTGAAGTCATCCGCAAACAGGGTACAGTTGACTGGTGCTTCAATTTCTTTAACTATATCGTTTATAATTAAGTTGAAAGTGTAGGACTAAGTACCGATCCCTGAGGAACACCGTTCTGTAATTCGAATCTTTTTGAAGTTGCTCCACGAATTTGGACAGTAAAGTATCGTTTAGTGAGAAATTCCCGAATAATTTTAGGTAAATTTCCTCGGAAATGGAAGCCATGTAGAGTCTGAAGGATTTTATTGCGTCATACTGTATCGAATGCCTTTGACATATCGAAAAATATAGCCAGTAAATTTCTTTTTGTGGCAAAAGCGTTGATAATGGAATTTTGAAGTAGTAGCAATTGATCTTGCGTGGATCTTCCAGGTTGAAAACCACACTGTTTACTAGTAAGAAGGTTGTCGGATTCGAGCTTCCAACAGAGCCGATTTTTCACTATTCGTTCAAATACTTTGCAGAGAACTGATGTTAGTGATATTGGGCGATAGCTGTCCACAAGAGTGGGGTTTTTGTTTGGTTTTAGCACAGGGATAATGATTGCAGATCTCCATTTGTCCGGAAAAGCGTTGGTAGCCCAGATATAGTTGAAGATTTGTAATAATTGAATTATGACAAACGTTGCTAAATAAGTACTTTTTTCTCCTAAGGATCCGTATTGGTTTTCACTAACAAAAATTATGCCTTTTAGGAAGATGCCTTTGGTTTAAGGTAAAAAAAATTGTAACGCAAATTTAAAAAAAAGTGTCTTGTTACATAAAAATTGGTCAATTTTATAACTAAGATACTGAAAACATTTGAAATTTGTGTGCATAAAACGTAAATGTTACAAGACTATATAGACTTGCTCGGTGTAATTAAGATTTCATGTAAAATAAAAGTCTGATCGAAAATAGTTAAAAACGATTTTATCTTTTATGCCTGTTGCTCTCGTCTACAATCACCTGTTGAGATCGTTGACGAAACAAACTTCTATCGAGCTACGCAGGAAATATCGAACGTGATTGCCAAGGAAAATTTTACAGTTACAGAAGAGGACAAAACAAAATTACTAAAATCCAAATGAAAATGCGTCGGTCACGTTAAAAATTTACACATTGACTTCTTTTTAAAAATTAGCGTTATTAGTATTTTATTCCCTTTTGGGTCGCGTTAGTCAGAAAGCTAACTCCTACGAATAATTAAAAGTTAGGAACGGATCATATTTTGATTTAGTCCGATATCGAATACAGAACGTTATGTTCAACGGAAAGAGAAAGAGATCAACGCTGCAGACAACTGTCTAGAATGCGAAGGAAATAGCGGTAGGAAGATAATAGTGCATTGTTAAAACATAGGCGAGTAATAGAGAGCGGTAAGAGAAAACTCGAATAATTAGAGGAAGTAACGGGCAGACAAAAAAGAGGCGATAAAAGAAGCAAGTGTAAATGCCAGAAACACACCAGAATCAAATCACACAAGATCAGAAGAGACTAGAGGGTGACGTTTTTATTTGTGACCAAACGATTCATTACCGGCCCGGAAAAAACAAACAAAAATTCAGTAGCAACCTGAACCAAAAAACCTGTTCCTTCATTATGGTTGCAAAACCAATACGAATGGAATGGTGAAAAAAAAAAGAGAACGTAGATGAGCTTATGCAAAAGAACGATGAAATCGTACGAATGAGCGGAGAGACAAACTGCGAATTAACTTATTGAGCTGGTTGCGAAAATGCAGAATTAGAAAGCACAGAAACAGTTTCGTCTCGTATCGAATAATAAGTGACTAAAAAGAAGAACAAGAAGAAGGTGAACAGAGGCTAAGAAGAAAGTGAACAAAAGCTAAGAAGAAAAAGAAAAGGATAAAAAGAAGAAAAGCTAAACAAAACATAAACCAAATTGGTATCCTATCTGGAACAAAAATGATAACAAATGTCGCCTGAAAGGAATAAGAGGAAAAAAGTATGGCCATTTTTTATCCGGTAAACAAGCCATAAAATTAATGGACCTAAATGAACATTTTTCAAACGAAGGAAAAATAAGAAACAGTACTATTCAAGAATGGTTTTGGGGATGAGTGTATTAGTTGCTTTGACTGGAAAGTACGACAACGAACTAATCAATCCGGTGCTTTTTGGTTTTCGTTTACATTTGCACTGGGCCGGTGTTTGAATATTTTCATCTAATAGCCGTTAAAATTTAATAACAGCAGCTTCCGTTCCCTGTTTCTGTAAACTACTTAGAACAACACCTGAAAAGACGGAGACCTTCACAGATAGAAATGCTTCAAAGAAATTCGCGCGAAGGTAGAATCGTATTGTTATCCGAGAATTTGTATGCTTAATTTAAACTAAAAGGCAGACGAGCAGTAGCGTGTATTATCATTAGAATTCGTAATGACGCGGTTATGAAAAATACAGACCGATTGAGAATATCGATTCTTTAAATGCAATACATGCGAAGAAGCATATAAAGCCTTGACGATTTTCGAGATCGGCAATGTTCGTTTCTGGCATTCGGGAAGAGGAAGAGGAAGATAATATTTTTTTTTCGGAAATAATAATTAATCGTCGACTGAAAGAGGCAAGAGAGGCGCGTTGTAGTTCCCGTTAAAAATAATTCACGAACCAGCGAGATCTATCGAAGACGCTGGGCTGCTTTGTTGTTTATGATTTGAAAAGTCAGGTTCACCGTGACCTGAAATATGAGAGAGTTTTCATTGATGATATTTCAACAACTAACAATATACCTATTTACGCATATATGTATGTATATATCGCGGCGACGTTATATTCACCCACTGTTCCCACTTTATTCGTTATTCGAAGTAAACAAATTTTCTCATTAACATAATTTATTAAAAATTGAAATTTCGATATTAATTTCAAACTTTTCCCACAATTCTCGATCTAATTCATATTGATTTAGTGTTCGCTTTACGAACAGGAGTGTATACTAGTTTAAAAAATCGCTTTTTAGTGTCCGCGACGATGGTGTTTAGGTTCGAATAAAAATGTATATCTCGAATACAGAATACATACCCGTGTGTTTTTATGGCGTAAATACGATTTAATTTTCGTTTTATTTTATTTATTTCGGTTTTTTTTTGGCTTTTTTAGTAAGTTTTACCTTATCGCGGTGTACACTATAAATAGTCGGAACGCTGTACACGTTAAAGAAATAAATATCTGTAAAATACGCGTACATACTATGAGGGTAATAAGAAAATCACGCTTTTTAGAAATCCTGTTACCAAATCCGCTACGTTCTTGCATTTTAACCCTATTACGGATTTTACGTTAACAGGAAAGAAAAAAAAAAAGGAATACACTTCGAAAATAGTAAAATGTTTGTTTGTTTTTTTTTTTGTCAGAAACAAGGTGGTCATTTGAAATCGACTCTTTTGTAATACAGAAGAATTAACATCTGAGGGTTCAAGGGGATTCCCCCCTTGACAAGGTCCAAAGGACTGAATTATATATTCTTGCACTGTGGTTGAAAAAAGAAAAAAACATTACGGATACTTTTTTAAAAAAATAACTACGAAAAATGTGTAACGTTTTTCTATTACGTTTTAAAATGAATTTATACACAAACCGTAAATTAATTAATTTTTTCTCAAATATGACGCAGTCAGTTAACATTTACTCTTTCCGAAATATAATCTGGAGGGTACAGAGGGTGTTTCCGTGAGCGACATCCGATAGATCCAGTTTTGTATAGACAAATCTGAATCGGTTAAATACTTATTTAGCATAATGATGACTATAATTGGGAAAGCTAAGAGAAATTATAAAAAGCAGTTTAACAAATTAACAGACGAATTCGTAGTCTAGGGTAATACCGGTTAAGTAGATCTGGATGTGGTTTGCTCCGATGAACTTGTGAGTAAATCACGATGGTGCATAATTAAATTGCTCTGATCTGTATCGACACTGCCATAACCGTCCGTCGTGTCCAGAAATGCGAGTACTCAAGCGGAAAAGATATCACATTGCTGTCGCTTACAGTGATCGAGTTGCACGTAAGTGATATACCGATCGCTAAGATAAACGCACTCTCACTGTCGATACTGTTGCGATCAAGTTTTTCTAAAAAAGTTGATGGATTTTTATTTGCTTTAATTTAAGAGCTTCAATCATAGAGATATAAGTTCAAGAATTTTGCGCTTCAGAGTACGGTTTTTTTGTTCAGTTTTGCGAGAAAAAAATATTGTGAAAAAAGAAATACGATTCGTGTAGAGCCCCGAATTAAAAAGTTGGATGTAATCAAAATAACGCTGAAAATCGAAAACTATATCAAAATAACGTCTAGGAACAAGTGCTTCTGGAATAAATAGCACAGACGACAACGTTCACAGCTGCGTAGGAACATAAAAGAGGTTCGCGTGAAAATACCATTATTAAAATGGCGCTGCGAACAGGCATCCAACTGGTAAAGTTTAAGTAATTCGTATCAATAGAGCTCGTATTTAATGACCAGGCCATTCTTACGATGGAAGCAATAAAAAAATCCTATTATGTTTCTTTACGGAAGTGTTGGTGAGGCTAACAACGAAATGCACGAGTTGTAAATGAAAAGTCGACCTATATAAAATTAATTGAGACCGAATCTGCTATAAAAATTAGAGTAGACAGTCATCTGGAGGTTCATGTCCATTTGCGCGACCCCCGCTTATTTACGATTTTTCTTTCAAAAAAATAAAAAACAGAGAAAACTAAGTTCGAAGCGACCGATTACCGCGAAATTTTATTCTATCCGTGCATAACTTTAAACAAAGCGAATTACAGTGGCCAGGCGTATTGCTCAGCTTTACGTTTTATCCGATGTCTAAACAAATCGTAAAACACTCAACACAAAATGAACCCGAGTGCCATGATTTTGAAGTTATATCTCCAGAATTAATCGGCGAAATTGTGATATTTTTAAATCACCGTGCGTACAATTATTTTAAGTATTCTGTCCTTTCTTAAAGTTCCTAAAAAAACGTTTGGCAGTCAAATTACTGACAACTTTAAAATTTGTTCTACACGAATTGGGTTTTATTTTACATTCGGTGCTGAGAGTGTTCATTATTTGTCGTACCTGTGGCACTGTTTGTGCATTCATTGACTTTCCTCCGCATAAATTCTACCTTACCTTATTCAAATTCCGGAACAGTATTCGATTCACCGGATTTTTCCACACCCTTAGAATACGTTCTGTTCTCCATGCTCGATTCCCCTATACTAATATTAGAAGCATCTCAGAAAAACGTATGCGGATTTCAACAATAACCGCCACATGTCAATTTGACGCTTGTAACGATTATACGATTTCAGTTAAGTATAAATACCGAGAAATATTAGAATAGCTAGTTCGAAAAATATTCAGAGAAATAAACGCCCCGATTCTAGAATTTACAGCGTTAGACCTTTTTAAAGCGTATCTTCCTTCGTCGTTGAAATAGAAAGAGCTATATATGCGCTGCTCGCGCCCCATTAATTACTCTGTTCGATTCCAAATGCTAAATTGTGTACGATCCAATTTTTCTTAGGGGCTATCCCTTGCAGTACAGAATATAGCTAAAGATTGCACACAAAGCCTGCACTTCTGATCACACATAGGGAAAATACAATTTTTAAGGCTGCCACTGAAACTGCAGGAATATGGTAAACATTTGATTGTTCTTTGCCTCCTGTTCCCGGAATTCGCAAGAACGAAAAAGTTAACATAGTCACTCGTTATAGTAGCGGTCATCCAGATCTGTCTAGGCATGCTGTCATTGCTTATTAAGCATCGATGGAACTAAAAGTGTTATCCAACACTTTCCTTCTCAAAACCAGCAGAAAGTCAAGCCTTGTGTCTTCCTGCGGAACCATGCTAACGGACTATTGTTTAGCCGTCGGACCAAGTTCAGCTGTGCTAGAATTAGTTGTAGATCCAACTAATTCTAGCATAGCTGCACTTGGCCCGACGGCTAAACAATAGTTCGTTAGCATAGTTCCGCAGGAAGACACAAGGTAATTACCATGAAAATGTAGATTAACATAAAGAAAACTGAATTCCCCTTTGCACCATTTAAAAGTTCAGCACTGACGCAAATGACATTATTGCGTATAACGTTTTACCATCTGGACTGACTCCGACGACGGCCGCCATTAAGGATATGTCTTCCTTAGTTTACACTGTGAACCTTAAGCTCGTAATCAAGAGTGTGAAATTTGTGGACTTTTTTCGCTTTAGTCAGCGAATCTTTCGGAATAGAAGGTTTCGAACAGGTTTCTACGGTCGTTTGTTGTAGCATCGGCATCACGTAAGCGCCGGATGTTACCGAGGTATTCCGGCGCGTTAGTGATCGTCGCGGAAGAAGTTGCGTACTGTTCACGATTCCCCCCTACACATTCTATCAGTTGCCGTTCGTTCTCCATAATCATTAACCCTAGTAGAGACATTACACTCCGCTCAAACAATTCATTCAAATATAATATTGATTAGGGGTATTTTCAATGTGGAACTGATGATACATCTAGATAAAACTGTACTCCTCAAAAATCTTATCATTTTACTGATATAGATTACTCTTTGGAGAAATGTTAATTGATATACGATGGTTCAAACTATTTGAAATTTATCTTGTTGTTATCTTCGAAAAAGTTTTCCGTTGGAACCCAGGCTCATATGTCTATAACTTTCGACCTTGTTTATATTTCATTTTTTGTGTAATGGGATTATATTTGATTTTTTTCACTTCAATGGGATTTTTTGTTTTTTCAGAACCCTGTTGAATAATACAGCTAAACTTTTTATCAGATAGTTTGTCCAATTTTTCACTGTTTATTCCTTATTTTATCAGCTACTGGTGCTTTGTTTATTTTTAACTTGGCTACCAAGTCCTCCAACACTAATTCTGGTATACTTGGTTCGTGATCTATTATTATATTTCCCATCTCACATACATCCAAACCTTCATCATCGTAAAGTGTATTCGTGATAACTTCATTTATCCTCATAAAGTTATGCGTATTTTATTTCCTTCTGCGTTTAGAGAAGAAAGGTAATCAATTTGTTCCCTAATGCTAGGCTTTTTCTTATTGTACTTTTGGTATTTTCTAAATCTGGTAGAATGAAATTATTTTCTCTCCTTTTATTAATCAATTTGTACTTAATGGTTTTACATAAAATGTTTGGTTCAACTTTCTCATTAACTATTTTGTTTCACTATCTTTTTCATTTCTATTATTATATTTGATATTAAGAACGGATTTCTTATCGAGCTGTATTGTTCTCAAACACAGCCGTGTGAGTCGTTCTATTCTGATGCTGAGCTAATGTCGATTTATCTTCTCGCCTATGTGCACAATCAATCCGTGCTCCTTCACTCCCGTGAACAATGCGAGTCAATGCAGACCGTGTTTATCGTTTCGGTAATTTATTCATTTTCTGCTGTTGGTTGGTGTACTACTTCTGCAAACGTCAAATGTAAATGTATATTTTATACATAGTGACTTAAGACGACCAACGAGATCACTATGAAAGTGTGTTTTATTTAACCGGAACATTATTTTAGAAATTTTACGGATCTAATTGAAATAATAGCTAAACTATCTTACTCGATCGTGACGGAAAAAGCAAAAGTTTAAGCTCTACATTAGATATAGGCTCATCTGTTTTTTATCGCCTTCTATCGAGAACTTGGCGAATTGAGATGAGTAACATTACCGTGTATTATGACGAAGAGGGTTTTGCACCATCCAACGCATGCTGTTCAATGCGTGCGAATAGTCCGTACGATATTAAATGATCAACGCGACTGCATTATCGCAGTGACACACCGTCAATAGTTGATTAAGCATCAGTGTATAAGTGTGTCTACGATCACCGTTATATCATCATGTTCCGGATAATTATGCGCTGATCACCATGCTCGTGCTTGAATGATGTCAACGTTAATTTCTTAACCCACATGCACGTTCATGCGATGAAAATCCTGGTCGTACAGCGCGGGTAAGGTAAAAATTTAATGCCTATAAAAAAGAAGAAACTGGAAGAACTCGTTCGGAAATTAATTAAAATTATCACTAAAAAAAAATAAAAATGAAGAAAAGTTAAACAAAAAATTCAATAAATTACAAAAAAAGGAGGGGGAACGCATATTGACTATTTCGGATAAATGTTAGGATGCATCGCTATGTTTACTGCCGGACGTTACAGCTGACTTGACTTTTGTAAATAAATAAATTCGGTTAATATGCAATTTTTCCTTAAAATCTGTTTTTCTTCTACAATTCTCAACGAGTGCATGTTTTTTTCGTAAATAAATATTTTGCATTTTGTCATGGTGGATCTTTCGGTGAACGAAAAAAAATTATTATTTTGTTTGTTCAACGAACGAACGACGAACGACAATTTGCAATGTACCCGCGAATCCGAGATTAACTTTTAAAAATAAATTCTACATACTCCTACAAAACAGAACAGTGAGTTACCTGTTTTTCAGGTTAGTAGCGTTTGTTGTTATGATCGTCATGCATGTTTCGCCCGAAGCTGAAAATCAATTAATTAATAACCTATTTTTATGTGAATAATGAAGAAAAAAACAGGCGAACACGAATGTACGATCGCGGGTTTCAATATTTGTTCTTTATCAAACGATTATAATTTTTTTTTTTTTTTTTTTTCTATTACGCAATTACTATTTTTAGTACCGCTTGACTCCTAAACTTCCGCATAATCAATTTTATTCTCAAAGTCTACCCAAGCCGCGTTGAATTTTCAAACAATATATATATATATATATATATATATATATATATATATATATGTGTGTGTGTGTGTTGAGTACATATGCATGTATATGTATATACATGTAACTCAATCTTTCGAACCTTGTGACACCCTTTTCACACTTATATGAAATTCCTTTATAATACTTATGGTAGAGTGAATTTTATAATTGACCTAAATAAAAAAAAAAGAAAAAAAGAGTTGATTTACGATTTACGTATGAATTTCTATTACAACTTTAGTTACGTATTTCATAAAGATTTCTTAACGTTTTTTTTATATTACTCCTGGCAAAAGATAGATGTTGCCATTAATACATACGTATAATGTATGTGTTTTTTTAGGGGAGGAGAGTTATTTTCTAGTCAAACTCATCCGGATGATTTTTGGGGTTATTCATTCAGTTTATTCTTGTATTGCACTGCAGTGTTTCATCTGCATCGTTGACTGGTGCAGATGTAACAAATACGAATATTACAATCGCAGAATTATCCTTACCTAGAGTGTCGATTTTTTCGCGCTAACAAAAATGTTAAAGTGCATTGCAACTTCTATCGAGAGAAAACCCAAATGAAAATACATATTAGCATGGGCAAGAAAATAAATAATTTAAGAAACATTTCTAAATAGTTGAATGGTTACTCCTGAATATGAATACTAGCTGAAAGAAATATTACAATTTATTTAGAGTTTTATGTGCTTGCAGCAAGTTTAAAAACTGATTAAAGCGAAAGATAAAAATTATACAGTACGCGGAGTTAGAACATGTAATACGGTAAAACTAAATTCTTCGGATTGAATAAAGGCGAACACAAAGTATGGAAAATAATAATACTATCACTAACAAATAGTAATAATGATAATAAATGAAGATAGATAAGTCTAAAATAATAATAAAATAAATGTTTCTATTATTTCATTAATACATTCGAAAACTTCTCTTGTGTAAATTTCGTAAGTCCGCACCGTGAACGTAATCATTTTCTAGATTAATTTCACGATAAAAAGCAAAAATCAAATAACCGACAGCGTATTATTTTGCACTTGTTTTAACGCAATTTGAATAAAATTTAGTTACATATACAACAATTCAGACTGCTTTCTTAGATTATTATACAGCGTAGTATATAATAAAATCTTACAATCGATTAATAATAAAAAAGCATAAATAACCCAAGAGCAAAGTAATAATACTTCAAGGCATAATATAATTAATCTAAAACAAAATAAAAATGTAGAAAATAACAATAATACAATACATACCATCCCGGGCTAAGTATCCCCAAACATAATATGCTAGAATAACAGCTAAATCCAATAATAAAAGCGATAGAAATACTAATAATACCGATGACACCGATCTGTCTTTTTTAATATGGTTATGTAAAACCTAAATGTAACGAAGGTAATAGCATGCATAAAAATTATATTGAATAAATTAAGTCAACATTTTTGATCTATTTACCGTAATAACTATCATATTAGAGAGTGTAACAGACGTGTTCGCGTGAATAATGTCAACAAATATCACAAACCTAAATTCAGTTAGAGTGAATAACTCAGTTAAGAACAAAATAGTAGAATTAGAACATTTGCTGGTATCTAAAGAAATATTAATTGCAGGCATTTGCGAGACAAAGTTAGACCCAACATGTAGTTTAAGAATTAAAAATTACACAAGAGAGTGGCGGGGTAGCTATCTTAATATACAGCAAAATAAACTGTGTACCTCTACCTAAACCAAATACCAAGGAAATTCAGGCAATAGGGGTTCAACTTAAAATTGGCACTCAAAAGATTTCCCTATACGCAGCCTATAGGCCACCAATTACACCGAAGCATATGGAATCGGACATAAGATTCTTATTAAAAACAGACGCCAGTGTACTTATAATGGGGGATCTAAACGCAAAAAAACAGAGCTTGGAATTGCTACAATGCAAACCGTGCTGGAACTATATCATCTTGCTAAGGATCTAAATGTACAAATAAGTGCTCCCTACGAACCGACCTTTTTTCTGAGGAATCATCTTGTTAAACCAAGTATTTTGGATATACTAATAGCAAAAAATTTTACAAAATTTAGTACACCAGTATCGGGTAGTCAACTGTCTTCGCATCATAATCTAATAATGTTTTCAATAAGAGATTCGTTAGAAACACAGGAGGCCAAAGAATATTTTTTAAGTACTCAAAAGCTAATTGGAATAAATATAAAAAACACCGCAGAACCAAATTAGAGTGCCCGCAATGTTAAACACGCCTGTAAAAATCGATAAATACATAAAATCTTTAAATGAGACAATACTGAAAAGAGCAACCGAATCAATACCTAAGGAAACGAATAAAAACAATGCAAAACCTATACCCAATAGCCCAAAATTCTTAATTAAATTGAAAAATTATTATAGGAAAATGACACAGAAACATCATCAAGGCAACCTAATTTATAAAAAAGTGTACAATAGATTGAATAATATAATACAGCATAAACTAAAATTAGAGAGAAATGAAAACTGGAATAAGTTTCTAAAAAATCTGTCCCCAGAAAATAATAGTTTGCGGAAAATTAATAAATATTTCGGGAGAAATCAGAAAGACCTGCCTCCAATCCATGTACCCAACAGTAACAATAAAGTGGCCTACTCTACAGTAAGCAAAGCTGAAATTATAGCAGATTATCTTAGTAGAGTACAAAAACAAAATGAACGGTTAACTACACATAAACATAGCCGGAGTATTAAGAAAACTATACATTAGTTTACTACTTCAAATACAGCCCGAATACCAAAAACAGTATATACTAACCCAGGGGAACTAGTAAAAAGTATCAGAACTTCAAAAAAATACAAACTCCACATGAATGTACAAATGCTTAAACACCTTTCAAAAACAGCACTTGTAGCAAAAATCAGTACATTTATCTCATATCTGAGGCTAAGCTAACTATCCTATGCTGCGGAGAGTAGCTGTAACAATTAGCTAAGCCGGGAAAGGATGCTTCCCAATTGCAAAACATCAGACCTATAAGCTTACTGTATAATTTAAGCAAAGTATTTGAAAAACTAATTTTACAAAAGAATGCGAAAGTTTAGTGACGAAAAATCGTATCTTTACAGATAAACAATTCGTCTTTAGACCCCTAAGTTAAATACCGTAATTCAACTGGCCAAAATATGCGACAAGATTACCGACAAGTTCAATACTAACAAACACACGGGATTAATATCACTAGACATAGAAAAGGCATTTGATACGACATGGTTAGACGGAATTAATTTATATAAACTAATCCAGTATAATTACCCGTCATACTTAATATTATTAGTAAAATCTTACTTACAGAACAGAAAATTTTATGTTAAGATAAACGAAGCTAAATCCTCAGAGAGAACAAGTACTGCTGGGGTCCCGCAGGGAAGTATTCTAGGACCATACATCTATTCAGTTTGTACTTAAATGATATACCAGTAACACCCAATGTAGACCTACACACCTTTATGCAGATGACACCGCGTTTATCGTCATATAGAATGGACACTATCAGAAACAGACTAGGCAGAGCTACCGAAAAATTGATTGAATACTTTCAAAAGTGGAAAATAAAAATAAATGAAAGCAAGACTAAAGCAATCATCCGACGGAGACCGGACCTCAGTCAAAAAATTAAGATTCTGAACAGCCATTTAGACTGGGACCACAGCCTGCATTATCTAGGAATAACCCTGGATAAGAGGCTAATGTTTATACAATACTTACAGTAATCTATTGCAAAACAAATCAAAAAATCAGCTCTATTTTTCCGATATTCAACCAAAAGTCTGCGCTAAGCATAAAAAACAAATTCTTAATATACAGAAGTGTTATTTTGCCCAAATTGCTTTATGGGATCCTAGTGTGATCATATATCAGCAAAAGCAATATACGAAAGTTACAAAGGGTGCACAACCAGTGTTTCCGAATAATCTTAAATAAACCAAGATTTACAAGCACTAAATGGATGCACGAAAGACCAAAATTCCCTTATATTGAAGAGATCATCAAAGAAAGAATAAAGAAGCTTTTCGAAAACTGTAGCCTATCAGCATTCCAATGGTAAATCAAATAGGTAACTATGTCTACCAAAAAATAAGAATCCAATATAAAAACTATAAGCATAGGCGAATAAAACATGTACTCCTGGTATCATAGGGTCTAGGGTACTAAACTGATTATTGACAGCATGGATAACATGTCTGAACTTACTAACCAGATAAATGTAAATAATAAACATAAGAAAGTATGTCGATGTTCTTTTTTTTGTTCTTGTTTAAGGTAAACGGGTTTTTATGTATTTTTTTCCTGATAAATATAGTCTCATAAGGATCTTACATATAATATCACCGCTATAAAATATCAAATCCGGTAAGAAATAGTCGTTTTCGGTACGAATTAGTAATATCAATCTTACTTGTTTATTGTAAATTATGTAAGTACACATTTCTTCTTATTATTACTATTATTCCTTTTTTTTTGTCACATGTATAAATTTATTAAATAAAAAGTTTTTTCAAGATTACAAAAAAAATCATTTAATTTTTAGTTTGCTGAATCTGTTGGTTGTTATCAGAAAAAAAATACTAAATAAATCTACTGTGTGCCGAATTAAGTCATATATCATTAAAACAAATTATCTAATTAGAAAAAAAAAAAAAAAAAAAAAATCTACTGTTTAGAGAAAGTTTTATTGATATTATCTCAATAAATATCAGCACAAAACATTCTGAATTATTCGTTTTCTTTTTTTCTATTACTCTCCGAGATTTTTCTTCTTTTACGAATACACCAGAAAACGAACAATTATTTTCATTTTAAAATGTATCATTCCCCTGTGTTATACAAAAAGTGTTAGCAACTTTTTCTCGTCTTTTTCTTTTTTTAAAACAGCGTGATTTATATATTATATTTTAATAATATATCAATCGATGCAAAGTTTTAAGTCCAGACAGATAGTAATATCATCGTTTAATAACCAAAGCGCACCCCGTACGATCAAAAACTCGCCGATAGAAAACTCCGTTAAATCGGCTATAAAATTATATGGCAGCGTCAATTACACGAACCAATAAAAATATTTAACGACTACCAAAATATTTCGGCAGCGTTAAAACTTTTATCGGTAATAAAGTTTTTTTATATGCTCTTTGCCGTTATGAAAGAGATTCTCGATACATATTAAAATATTTAATTTTGATTATAAAACTTCAAATACAAATATATCAAGCGGAAAAAAGAAAAGAAAAAGGTTACATAAAGGGGAATCGTAATCCAATAAAATAATAATTCGGATCAATTTAGCACTAAATGAACAACTCGATGACCAGACAACTGTATCATTCTTGTTCCGTGCATAATTAATAATGCGATACTTTCAGTTTCTAAATTGGTATTTTAATACGAAAGAGAAACTAACAAGGTGTAAATCGTTAAAAATACTCAAGCATTCTCCGCAAACCTAAAGTGTGTTAACGAGTATTAGGTATTATTATTGGAATAAAAGTGAACGGAACAATTACATCGGCGAAAAAAAAATTATTGACTTCGAGGTTTAATCTAGGAGACTATTAAAAATGTACTAAATTGTAAAAAATATGCTTCTTCTTCTTAGGTTGCCATACACTAGGCAGTGAGTCGGCTATTCCTGTCTTCTTTCCCTTGCTGTCTTGAAAAGTGTTTCTGTATCCCAGATGTTGGTCTATTTTTTGATATTTTTAAGCCATGGATATTTTCTTCTTGCTGGTGGTATTTTTCCTTGAATTCTTCCCTGTAAGATCAGTCTAAGTAGCTCGTACTTTGGGCCTCTCAAGATATAGCCAAGGTGTGTTATCTTTCGTTTTTTGATGGTTGCCAAGAGCCTTCTATCTACGTTGGTTCTTCTTAGTATTTTTGCATTTAATATTTAAAAAAATATATATATATATATATATATATTATGAAAAATAATACATTTCAGAGTAGTGTACATAAAGTTATTCTTAAACAACGTTAAAAATGATCAGGCTCGGCACCAAGTTCAGATTGATGAGACAATTGGAAACAATTTAGTGACTGTAGCGACAACATCACTTAATTTCTATACGCTAAATGTAGAAACATCCGGAATATTTAATACGGTTTTTAAATATCGTTGCAATTTGAATTTGGTGCCGACTTTTAACGTTGGTTACGAATAATCATCACCTTTTACTCTATAAAAGCAAAGTAAGTTCCATGGATATCCTTAATAAGGTATCATAGATTGTGAAGTTAAGCTTTTCATAATGGTACTGAACCTAATGGATCTAATGAGAATACTGGGGCCAGTTCCTTTCTACTTTTGGATTACCTTTACTTTCCCCCAGATATGTTCCTGGTACCCAATTATTTCAGGCTGGAACTTTAAATTGTACTACTTTTTATCAAATAATGATTTTTTAAATTTTTAATTCATTTTCATAAAATTTCTAGAGTAAATCTTGAAGCCGGTACCTTTCTTTTTTTTTTTTTTGTTTTAATTCCATTTCAGAATTTTCGGTGTAAATATTTTTGAGTGATGATAAAAAATTTAATGAAATAAATTCAAATACGAAATTGATAGAAAAAGTTACAAAAACCATGCAAGAAATTAATAAAGAAACAATTCTATTTGATCTCCTTTCACCTACATACATAAATCAAATCGTTCAATCTCTGACAAAATAGCTCTTTGACACATGTCAGGAGAAATCGCATCGCAGATTCGAGTAATAACTTCTCGTAAACGATCTAAATTCTGTATTTTTTCAGCATAAACGTGTTCCTCCAGCATATCCCACAACTAAAAATCGCATACGGTTAAATGTAGACCATAGCCTGGCTAAAAAAAAAAAAGGGGGGCAGAATTACGATCGACTCAGCCCTTAGGAAACTGACGATTTAGGAACT
The DNA here is from genome assembly GCA_039619475.1 of Icerya purchasi. Taxonomy (NCBI): domain Eukaryota; kingdom Metazoa; phylum Arthropoda; class Insecta; order Hemiptera; family Monophlebidae; genus Icerya; species Icerya purchasi. The sequence continues at coordinate 80,849,519 of CM077116.1, forward strand.
CTTTTACAGTTAACGTAAAATGACAAGAAGATTCGTCTTGGTTAGGCTATAGTCCAGATTTAACCGCATGTGATTTTCAGTTGTAAGGTATGCTGGAGGAACACGTTTATTCCGAAAAAAATACAAAATTTAGACTATTTACGACAAGTTATAACTCGAATCTGCGCGGTATAATTACTCCTGAATTTACTGATTTTTTGCATGGTTTTTGTAACTTTTTCTATCGATTTTATATTTAAATTTAATCGTTAAATTCTTTTTTTCTATAAAATCTTGTTTTTTCGTCGATTTCACCTTAAAAAATTCGCGATGTCTCGAAAACAAGAAATTGACATGCGGTTTGCTCTGATAGCGGAATGATGGCCGAACATTTCGTAGAATTAAAGTTCGGATCTAGGGACGATAGTTAGACGCTATTTCAGATTTAACGCGAAAACCCATGTGAGACATCCCGTATATCGAGAAAATCTTTAAAAACATATTAAAGATGCAACAATTTACATGCGTATGTTTACAATACTTTCTGAAAAGACATTCAATTGAAACTTACAGCAATTATAATAAATCAGCGGATTTTGTATTAGAAATTTTTACAAATGCGCAAGACAATAATTAAATTCCAAAAGTATATCACACAATATATTATTCTAACAGCTTAGTGGATCCTTATTTATCGATGGAAAATAAGATGAAGTACAAAATATAAAGCTGAATTAACTAAATTTGACTGTAGTACCGTGGATTCTGATTTAACGATATACCTGTATTTATCTAACGGTGCAAAACTTTCCTGGGCCTCTGCATAAAATGCATCAGATTTACCAATAATTTCTACTCTTTTCAACGTGAAAATGCTTCTATTTGAAAGATGTTTAATATGAACGGAAGGGAAATTATATTCGATCGCAATTAAATTTATACAATTAGCATTCCGATAACTGCTACGAAGCTGAGATTATCTCCCCCTCGTAGTGTCGGCAGTGTTCTAAAGTTCTTTTTTTTTTTTAAATATGCCTGTTGTGTGAAAGTGTCCGGCACTCTTATTAACGTTCATTAAAAAAAATATAAAAATTACAAACTATCTTAACTTATTCTATAAATCATAATATTAGTAAACATTTTTTCGGCCAGCTAGATAACCGAAGTAGTAAAAAAAGATGTGAGCACATGTTAGAACATTTAATATAACAAGTTTTGTTTCATCCTTAAGTAACCTCATTCTACTATCATTATTATTATATTATCTATGTTTAAATGTAAAAATAATAGTAAACACAATAATAATAACTCATTATGTTTCAATTTTTCAATATAAAAAATGTCTATAGTGGGTCTAAATTTAACTGTTTTTATATGCGGCCCGCGGGGTTATGATGCATTTCAAAATGGCCCGCAAGATCATTTAAGTTAGCCAACCCTGCCCTAGAGATTCTTAAGATTCTTAAAAAATTTAGAAATGCCCAAAATTGTGTCGAGAAACCATCAAAAGCTGGAAAAAGTATAAAGTGTTTTTTTTTTTGTTTTTTTTTGTTTTAGCGATAAAATTTGAATAATTTGTTATAATCGGGAAATTAAATTTCAAATTGAAAACAAATGTGGTTTGGAATAGAAGCGCGTACGAAAGAGTTAATGAATTAATAAAGATGTTTGCTTCGGTTACAATAGAAGAAACGTTAAAAGGAAAAATGAAAAAAAAAAAACGTGTTTCGCAAAACAAAGGCATGCAGAGATAAACACCGCCGTGCCACAATCTTAACACTAGTACTGGGAAGGGGAAAGGCGAGAGAAATTTATGTCTGGAAATGAATGACTAAAAAGTAATTTCTCCGTTTCCGGGGCAAAGTGCGTGTAGAAGTATGTGGGAAATCTCAAAACGCAGTTGTGTGAACGAGTAATTAGCGTACGCGGCGATTTTTAACATTACTTTTTTCATTAGTCGCGTTGATTGAAAAAAATTAGTTCTCAACGCGTACGCTTTAATTTTCGAAAAAATAATTTTTTATGGCTGGTTTGCGGTTAGCAATCTATTAAAATAACAGCTACACGTTATTAATTTTTCCTCTTTTATTCTGACCAGTTAAAACACAAAAATAATTAACACTGGCAATAATAAATAATAATAACTAGAATATACACGTAGTTACTCACCGTCGAAATTCAGCTTGTCATTGGCTTTGTTTGGAAGTGTTACGGCTTGAATTTTCGTTTTCTGAATATGGGTATATTTCTAAGAATAAAATACGAAGAGGAAATTAAGGAGATAAACGTAAGCGGGAATGCAATTCCTCTAAGATGAAAAAATAACAGAAGTGAGAACTATCTAAATTTTGTCGGTGAAATCGTTTTAATTTGCTGACGACAAGTGTTGAATCTAATGTAAGATTTTTATTAATTGCGAGTTTTCGGTATTTCAACTGTGGAATATTTGCAAGCACATAATCGAAATTAACGGTTTTTTCATGGATATCTGTTGAAAAGCAATTTTACTTATACAGTGGGATAAGTTTTCCGAAATTTTTATCGATGGTATTCAGTTCAGAGGATTTCGATAATACTGTAAATAAGTGGTTACTGACAATTAGAAGAGATTCGAATGATGTAAGCAATTAAAACAACTCTTCTTTTTTTCTTTTTTTTTTTTGGATTCGTCTACAAGGACATTAGTTCAAGAACAAAGGAAAAAAGACGCAAGAAACTCAGATCTTTACACGATCAGAGATTGCCGACAAAAAGGAATCAAGAGCCTGAACAACAGAATGAGTAGGAAGGGAGAGAATGAACGAAGCACTGTATGGAGTGAGAATACCAATTTGTAAGAGGGAGGAGCAGAAAGCCGCTTGATGGGTTACAAGAGATGAACACTCGAACATTATGTGATCGGAATCACACACAAATTGGATATTGGAGGGGTACATTGGACAAAAAGGAGACGGCACAAGAGAGTAACGGAAAAGCGAGGAAGGAAGCAAACTGTGCCCAAAGTGCAAATGGCAAATCGCAGAGATGTTGGAGCGACGCATGAGGAGACGTAAGAGTCAAACCATAGATTGGAATGAGCAGCAGAAGACAGAAAGGTAATATTGGAAGAAGAGAAAACAGGAAGAAACCTACCGGAAGAGGAAGATAACCGAGCGAATGAATCAACTAACTCATTACCCTCAATTCCGGCATGACCCGGTATCCAATAGAAGTCCGTTTCGATTAAGTGTGAAAGGAAAAGATCGTGAATCAAGGAGCGAATAAGAAGAATAATGTAATCGTCTATGTGAGGAGGGAGAGGAGACGCGATAGTCTGCAGCACGCTTTGAGCATCCGATAGGATAAGGATATTGCGAGAGACAAGAGAGGACCTGATAAAAAGAAGGGCACGCAGAAAAGCGGAGGATTCCGCATAGAAGATAGAGCAAAAGGAGGAAAGTTTAAAGGACTCGACATAATTTAGAAAAGGGCAGAAAAAAGCTGCACCAACACCATTGGGTCCCTTGAAGCCATCGGTGAAAATCAAAAAATGATTAGGGAAAGAAGAGTTTAGATTTTGTAAAAATTCTGATCTAGCAACATTATGAATAACAGGTTTAGGAGGAATCGGATGAAGAAAAGAGGAAAAAGTGAAGGAGAAATATGGGAATTTATCATGAATGTAGATATACGGAGAAAACTGAACAAGACGGGCAGCGATAAGAGATAGAATGGGAGTTTTGTTGACAGAAAAACGCCAGCTACGTAAGATGGATGAATAAGAAGAAATCAGAGGAGAAGAGGAAATCGGCAACCGTTAGATGAGGAAACGATAACCCAAGAGGGAAGGTCGAAGAAAAAGAGGAAGAATGTAAGATTCCGCGTACAGAGCTGGGATAGGAGTAGACTTTCAGGCTCCAAGGCAGAGGCGGAGGCATGCATTTTGGACCTGATCGAGCTTAGACAGAAGGGATCTAGAAGAATTTCCGTAAATGTAGGAACAGTAATCAAGAATAGAGCGGGTAAAAGATTTGTAAAACATAAGCAGGATCACAGGATCACCACTCCAATCAGTATGAGAAAGGGATTTAATGAGGTTGAGCCTTTTGCAGGCGGACACGAATAGATGGTTGATATGATCATGAAATAAAAGTCGACTATCCAGGAAAACAGCTAAATAACGAAAGGATAAACAATGAAGGATTGAGACGTTATTTAAAACGAGATTGATTAAGGAGGGAATAAAAGGACGCAGAGTAAAGACAACAGTAGAAGATTTATTAGAGGAGATGAAAAGATGGATGTTGGATAAAACGTCTTGCAATGAAATTAAGGGGTTTTGAAGTTGGGAGTTAGCCTGCGCGATATTGCGGTAAGGATGTCGTTAGCAAAGAAAAGGGAAGAGGAACTCAGAGACAAAGAAGCAATTTTAATGAAATAGATATTGAACAAGGTTGGGCTGAGGCAGGAGCCCTGCGGCAATCCACAAAAGATTTTTCGAGTAGCTTCATGAAGGGGAACCGAAGCAATGACTGTTCGGCAAAGGAAAAGATTCATAATAAGAGAAGAAAAATGAGCCGGAATTTTAAAGGAAAGCAATAAATCAAAAAGAGTAGGAAGGTGGACGTTGTCGAAGACTGCCGAGATATCAAGGAAGGAAGCAATAAGAAATTTTTTGTCGATGAATGACTTGTAGGCGTCTGCCAGAAATACACTAATAGAGTCGGGAGGGCCGCGACCAGGGCGGAAACCAAACATATTACTTGGCAACAAGTTGTAATGTTCAAGCCACCAAACAAGACGTCTATTGATTGAGTTTTCGAAAAGCTTCCTGACACAAGACGCAAGAGAAATTGGACGAAGTGTGGAAGAGTTGGATTTAAAGATAGGAATAACGATGAAGATATTCCAAGATAGAGGAGTACAACCAAAGGGAAGGAGTTAAGCAAGTTTAAGAGGAATCGAAGAGAAAAATCGGAAAGATTTTTAAGAATAGAGAATGTAATTCCATCCACTCCAGGAGCAGAATCTGTAGAATTCCGTAAGGAAATTCCTAATTCCGTGAAGGTAAAAGGAGTGAGCAGAAAATGTGAGAAGGTGGAAGAGGATGTAATACGACATGATTCGTTAAAGTTAGGAACATAACAAGGAGCAATGGAGTCAAAAAAGCAGATTAACTTCTCATCAGGGAGATAACAGGAAAAAGTATGAGGGGAAAGAGAGGACTTGAAAGTCTTGGCCATTCCCCAAACCTGAGAAATAGGAGTAGAGCGAGAGAAGGAGGAACAGAAGCTTTTTCATGCGTTTTTATTTTCCGATTTAAGGATAAATCTGGCCCTAGCATTGGCTCTTTTATGAAAAAGATAGTTAATGAAAGATGGGCTAGAGCGAAAAGCTCTAAAAGTAGTTGAACTAAGATCAAAAGCAGCCTTACAATCTTGATTCCACCACAAAGCGGAAGACGATTTCGCCTTTTAATGAGATGAATGATGGACAGGGGGAGAAGAACAAGTAAAGGAAAAAGAGATCGAATCAATGAAGAATTCATATTGGGGAAAAAATTCAAGGAAGCAGGGATAGAAGAGAGTACGCAATCGACGGAAGAACGGAATTTAGTCCAATCAACTTTAGAAAAAACCCCCTTCGGAGGATTAGGAGAAGTATGCAAAGACGAGGAAGAGACTTCATTTGTTGAGATCACAATAGGCACGTGGTCACTTCCAAACGTGCCGTCTAAAATACACCATGAAACACTGAAACCAAGATTAGGAGAGGTAAGGGATAGATCAATGGAGCTGAGAGAGGAGTGACTTCTGATGCACGTAGGAGAACCATCATTGAGAAGGAACAGATCATTTTGAAGGATGAAATTCTCTAAGAACGTGTCATTAATCTTCCATGAACATTATAGGTGAACCGGTACAAGGTGTACAGGAGACTTGGGCAAAGTCTGAGGACCGAAACATAATTCTTCAGACCCCATCATGACGAAACCAACATTATGGTTCCCCATAATAGTTACAGAAGAGTAAATTCCATTTGTGATTCTTAAAAAAAAAATTAATTTACGGTTCTACGGCTTCTTTAACAGAAAAACAGGTTACCTATTTCGTGACACTTTTCATACAGTTTTTTATAACACTTTTCTCATATTATAAATACAAAATAAATAAATTCCTCAATAACAAAATATGCATAATATAATTTACTTTAAAAATTAAAATAAACACCTCAATTTCAAGAAACACGTTTTTTCGGGCATAGCTCATCATCAGCTAATAACACAGAGCACACTTAACACTAAAAACACGTCAGCGCACTCTGTGTTATTAGCTGATGCTATGCCGGAAAAAAACGCGTGTCTTGAAATTGAGGTATTTATTTTAATTTATTAAAGAAAATTATTTTATACGCTTATAATTGATTGTTATTACGGAATTTACTTATTTCATATTCATAAATTTAAAAAAAAAACAACAGATTATGAGTTTATCTACACTTTTCTCATATTACTCCTAGCTTATACAGTACTATTTATGTTAGTATTAACTTTATGGAAAGTTTAATGAGGTGATTTCCCATTGCCTTCCGTTTTACTCACAGTTATAAAAAAGAGCAAAGCAATCTACTTAGGTCACCACATACGCAATGAGAAATATAAGACGCTACAGATAATACTGGAAGGGAAGACAGAAAGCCAACAATCTAGAGAAAGAAAGCGAATATTCTGGTTAAAAAACATACAACGCTGAACAAAAAAATCAACATGTAAACTAATGAACAGACGCAAATATTCAGAATTTTAACAGAAGGACAATGAAAAAAAAGAAGAATGACGTCATTAGTATATATATATATATATATATATATTAATTACAACGTAATTTTTAGGCCACCTTCCATTAGAAAAAAAAAAAATTGTCCCAAAAAAATGTTCTAATTTTATGTAACGTTTGTTATATTTTAATTTTTACCGATTTTATATATATTAATTACAATGAATTTCCCCCCATTAGAAAAAATATTCTAATTTTATGTAACATTTTTTTATATTTTATATGATTATTGTGATTGTTATTTAAATAATGTCACAATTTTATGTAACGAAATATGTAACGAAAAATGCAACAAAAAATATCTTAATTTTATTTAACGAAAGTTAAATGTTAGGATAGGATTTTCGTGATTATGTTATTTTTTTGTGTTAATGCCAATAAAAGTTACATTGTAAATTTTGATCATTTTATACGAAGTATAGAAGAGAAGGAGACAGAAATGAACGCAAGAGGGGTCAAGGGGCACAGCTTCTTGTAAGGCCAAAATGGCCTAATATAAACTCAGTTCGTCAGGGCTCAGAAGGGGGCAAGCCCCCTTCACCGACCAGATCTTCTTCTTCTTTCGGTTCCATGACCGTTCTCGATCTTAGACTCATCTGATGGCAAGCTTTTCTTTGTAGGCACCCCTATCCTTTGCTGTGTGGAACAGTTCTTCAACACTGCAATCTGTCCATGTCTGCAGGTTCTTGAACCAAGATAATCTTGTTCGTCCTCTAGTTCTTCTATAATTCTTATACAAGAGTAAACTTTTTCATTGGCTATGCCGTTCGACAAAATTTTTTCGTTACCTTTTTTCGTTTCATTGTCGTTATATATTTCGTTTTTTTTTTATATATAAAAGTGTGACATTTTTTGAAACAAATTTCGTGACACTAGACTTTTCTGATGACCCCTGGCGTAAAAATGGCGTAGCCATTAATATATATAAATTATTAATTACACGTAATTCTTAGGCCCCGGCCCTTTTTTGTTTATAAAGGTGCTCAATTTCATCCCCACTCCAGCTATTCTCGCTGAATTCAATGTCGTTCCTTTGTTTATCCGTCGATTATATTTAGGATATAGATTTTCCCCGTCCCTTTACTGTCCGTTGCACTCTAGTGACCTTACTTTCGTTTGTTACTCTGACCACGTGCGCTTTGAATGTTCCAATCTTTCCTCCGAACTTAATATTCTGCACGCTCAGCTAGTAAAGTTGAATTTTCCTACACCCTGTAGTGTTTCCTAAATCTTAACTTTGTCGTCTCCCAAGGTAGTTCCTATTCTTGCCTCTTTTCTTTCATCGATCACTGGCCGGATTAAAATTTAATTTCTAACATGGTCCAGTCGTCCTGTGTAGCTGCTCCCCCCCCCCCAAAAAAAAAGAACTACCCAATAAGTAGAAAATTCATTATGTACATGGCGGCATCATGTCATTCAGACTAAGAAAACAGTCTCTAATCGATGTAGGTTATTATATCCATTAATAGGAAGAAAATCGACCTTGAGCTTAAATGTCAAGCGTCAACTATATTTAACAATGATAGCGCCCATTTGGAGGTATGGGCTGGAACTGTACGGGACAACTGCAACATCAAATCTATTGAAGATTCAAAGGAAGCAGTCAAAGATACTTCGGATTATTACTTCCGCGCCAAGATACGTGTCGAACTTAACACTACACACAGATTTGCAAGTGCCATTTGTAAAAGATATTTATGTGGAGCAGTACAGGAAGTTTTTCGACAAGCTGAAGTGCAGTACAAATCCGAACATCAGCCGTACGTATCAACCAAATGTACCAGGAAATCCGCCCAGACGTTTCAAACGAAGAAAATGGTGTCGGGATGCACTTCCGATCACCTAGTAAATACGGATTGCCGACTAGATATCACTGTCTCCTGATGTTACCTCTCCATGACTAGAGTCTGATCTTCCTTAAACTTAGTCTGTTGTCCCATAGGGGTCACCAGACTTATCATCGGCCTTCCAATTATTTCTTTTTCCTTGGTGTTCCCAGTTTCCTATTCCCTTTTCCTCCCTTTCACTCTACTCCCTTTAAGCATGTCTTGTGATCAGCATTGCTTATGGTTTTCCGGTGCAATGTAAAAAAAAAAAAAAAAAAAAAAAAAAATTATTCGCAAGAATTTTTTTTTTTTTTTCTTGTTTGGGTTTTTCCCTGGGCTTGTCAGCAACGGACGATGATTACCCATCAACATGTGTACATAGCATCAATTAGGAGTAACAAAGAATGGAATCTGACAAAGAATGCTACATCAAGGATGGAGAAACAATAACAATCAACATCGAAAAATAGAATATAATACATGACCCTTATAAGAAATATTCAAAAGAAATGATCATTGAAAAACAGACAGTGAAGATGATTATTCAGTAATATCGAAGACGTACACCCAACCGGGTGTTATTTCACTGTAAAATTCATGTTGGCAATAAAGTGCCAATGGACTATTCCGTAGTGTTCACTAGTGTTAATTCGGTGTTTTAATAATGATCAAACAAAATGTTGAATATTGTAATTGTTCCAAAGCAATTAAATACGTTTGTAAAAAAATCAATAAAGCAACTCTAATCAGACGATAATTATAATACGAAATAATGAAACAGAAAACTATATTAAGTGTTCGATATTCAGTTAGCCGTTTAAATGGTAAATAAGCGTATTTTGATAAAGATAACGGTAATCACGAACTTCTACAGTGATCGAGTTTAAATAAATCAATGAAATCGGAAAATTTTTCCTTAAAAATGCCCGACATACTTATTGCAGCCGGATGCGGTTCGGCTTAATAGTAGTCTAATGTGCAATATTATAACATATGTAACATATTTGTCGAATAAACGATAATAAGCGTGTTGGGCACCCGCAGACGGGCAGTATGCCTTGCGGGACCCACAACTTATTTTAAAATAAAAAAGAAAAAAAAAGTATTTATTTATGCGCACTGTGCTGGAACTATTAATCGATACCTATCAATTGATGCGATTATATTATCTTCTTTTACTCGCCTGTCCATATTTTAAAGGACCAAATTCTTCTTTAATAAACATTTTTATTTATAATATTATCGCGGGGGAGTACTTAGTCCACATCTTTCTTTTCAGTTGATAAAAAGACTGGGCACTGAAGCGACCGGCTCTTTATTCGTTGAGATAAAATTATTAAAAAAAAAAAAAAAACAAGGAAAAATTGCCTAAAGCCGGACGATTCGACATTAAAGAAGATAAATTGCGGAACTATGTGGGCAATAAAAAGACTACGATAATTTCTCTTGACAAGCGATATTGTATGTCGTCGAATTTTTGATTTGGCCATTATAAGGAAAATTTGCGGGAGATTTTCTGTCTAAAGTGCAATATATTACGCAACACTGCGAGCGTCTGCTGATCGATGTTGGTTACAGTCGCTTCGAGTTTTTAATATTTTACTAAAAATAAAAACTGTCGTCAAAACTCCGATTAATTCCCTATTGCGATTTTGGTAGATAAATCGTCGTGCTCGTTGCCCGTAAACGCCTACGATAAATAAAAATATGTTTTGTTAGCAACATCGAAAGATAATATTTTTACCGTGAAGTGACAGCCTGAAATTATTTTAAATATAACGCGGTCAGACAGAATAAATAGATAAAAGCTAGAACGGGCGAGCCATCTTGTAAGCAATCTGAAAAAGGAAATACTCGGTAGAAACGTACAGAGATCTGTCACTGAACTAGCGCCATATGTTAGAGCATAACACAAACTGTCGCAAACGCCAAGTTACATTTTATTCTCTACAACTCTGCCCAGTTTTCTTCGCTAGAGGCAGATAAGAAATTATCCAAGGACAACTAGTCCATTAAATGTTGAAATTTTGATTCTTTATTTCGTTCAAAATTGTTCGAAATATCGATTTTTTACAAGTAACAACGGAAAAAACTAGAAAAAGAGTGAACATGCTTAATCGTCGATGGTACCAGTACATTTTGTAATTATTTCTCTGGGTCACAAGTGCTGTAATTAACTTTTAATACCCGGCTAGCGAACGGTAATGCTGACATTGCACTGGCTATAGAAAGGGAAAAAATTAACAGATATAAAAATTTTTATTGCTATTTTTTCTGTTGTTATAATTAAAAATATAGATATATACATATATACGTTTATTTTCGGAATATGTTAAGTTTATGGGAAACATTAATCGATATTTTTCAGTTAGACTGTCTAAAATATAATAAGAAAGATCTATTAGATTGTTTGTTTTTTTTTTTTCTATAAAGATTTTGTCATTCCGTATGCAAACCAAACGATGCAAATGACCATGCAGTCGAGCATCTTTCAAATAAATAAATAAATAAAAAAAAAAAAAAAAAAAAAAAATATTTCTTTTTTACCTCGTCAACATTGAATATCGATCCGGCGCAACAATTAATTCCTGTTTTCAATATGCAGGAAGACAACAAGATTCGAACCCAATTCTTCCCGTATAACCCAGGCTCATTCGTTGATGAAATTGGCTGCTTAATCTGACCGGTTCCTTAGAAAGTTCTCTTCATTTATTTTTTTTTATTTTTAATAATTTACGGGTCCCACAAGGCAATTGTCCGTCTGTAGGTTCCCAACATAGTTATATTGTTTATTCATAAATATACGTCTTAAAGCTAATATATAATATCCGTCTTATATATAAATATATATTTATATTACATAATAACACTTAACTCCTATTTTCACTATACTACGTCTAATTTTTAGACTAATACATTTATACCTACCACACATCCTCAATCAACATTTACACGTAAGCTAAAAGAAGGAGCCACTATTCATTAGAACCTAAGAACCAAAAAGTCTTTTTTTTCTTTTTTTTCACATAATTTATAACTATTTACTTTCCCCATCAGTTCCCCGTTTTATCACTCTTTCTATCTAAAAATTTTCACTTTGGTCTATGGCGCGACATACATACATCCTTTTTCTTCCTCCATTTCGCAGTGGTCCTTTTACTTGTCTATTCAACCAAATCCGACGACTTTCTTCAGTTTAGCCGCTCTATCGTTTGTTCTGTCACCTTCGTTTTTCATACTTCCAGCATCCCAATTTAGTATTTCTTTATCGTTTTGTCCTTTTCCTCATCCGAATGATGCGGATCTAATGACAATCGTATTTTCTTTAAATGTTTTTCTGTTTCTGTTAGGCGCTATCACTTTTATTTTTAATTTTTAATTGTTGGTTTTCTTGTTGTTTCACTTTTTTGCTTCTCCGGTGAATATGTTCTTTCATCTGCGCTCGATAACCAGACACATTGGAATATAATTTTCATTTTAGAAAACCCTCCAATGGTAATAAAAATAGAAACAAAAAAAAATTAGCTAACAAAACTTATAAAACATGTAAACCTAGTGAACGAACTTTGTTCGAATTTATTTCGAACTTATAGATCAGTCGAGGTATTTACAAGTTCCACAAAACATTTAAAAATACAATAGTACTACGTAATGCGAAAGTTACAATTGCATTACCTCAATTTTGAAAGAGTATTTTACATTACCTAACATTTAAAATCGTCTAATAAATATCGCGAAAAAATGTATTTCGACACAAAATTTCAACTTTTTCATTTAACACGGTAAATAAGAGAACTATTAAATTTACTTTCCATTAAATCCTAGATATACATAAGTTTGATTAATAATACGAACATTGTTTGCCCTCATTTCCTAGAACAATCGATTTCTTTAAAACTCCCTCCTAATTTTCAAACAAATTGCATATGCATATACAAGAACTGCTCATTTAATTTATGTACATTTTAGCTTTGCTCAAATTTGAACTTGCAAATCAATCATCGTGAATTAATCAGTTTCACAAGCAGTCAAACATTTTATATGCATATGATCACGAATGCCACATTTCTTTATATACATTACATTACATTATTCTTGTTTTCACGTTGAAGGATTCTTCACTTAATAAAAACAAAATTCGTAAACCAGAAATGTTACCTTAAATTATCACATCTGTAACCCTATACCGATATTTCAACCGGCCTAATAATCCGTTTGTAAAATGTTAAAAAAAAATACTCCACGCGAAACAAACATACTGTCTTTACCTATTTTCAATTAGCATGTTTTTTTTGGTTTTTTTTTTTTTAAATGAGTTCGGCGTTAACACTGACCCAACTACATGGATTTAGATCACCTGGTAATTAAATGTATTATTTTTTACACAGTGGCGTAAATAAATACAATATATATATATATATATATATAAAAGTAAGTAAAGTAAGTCCCATATCCTTGACAGGGCGTCGGGGATTGTGAAGTTAAAGTATATATATATATGTAAGTATACAAAACTCGATTCATCGTACCCCGTCATGAGGAACGTCTCGGACCTCCAGGTAAAAGTTCTGCTATGATTGTTATAGAAGAGCAAATTTCAACTGATTGAATCATTTTTTTTTTAAAAGAAGAGGATTTATTTTACGGGTGACATAGAATTTTATATTATAACTTCTGTAACGCAAAAACGTAGCAGGATTTTTCTAATCCGAAACTATTTATATATATATATATATATATATATATATATATATATATATTTGTATATGTATAAACATGAATGTTCATATGTTTGTTTGTTCCGTATACGCATGCTACAATTTTCAGGATGTATTTATGTTATCCAAACGAAAGTTTTAAGGTACGGCTGAATTTTTTACCCTTTGCTCTCACGAAATATAAGATTATAAAGCGGTACAGAAATGCACACAGGAAGAATGTAAAAAAATTAATTTTTATAAAAATTTAAATAAAACGATTACCGCGATAAATAATAAACTCTAGATGACATTTTATTAATTTCTGGCCTAAGTAAATATACCGCGTTTTGTTACTTCACTTTTTTCGTTACTGAAATCCTCAAACCTCTATGACATAATCTAATACAAGTCGCGCTCCTAGCCTAACTGCTATATTCATTATGGACAGTTAGAAAAAAATCGTCTTTCTAATATCTTTTACAGATATATAAAAAATTCTGTAATGGAATTTTTAATAGCTGCTACTGGGAATGTTATTTATACTAAAATTTGAAATCTTTACTGCTCAACTACTGTACAACAGTGTTACCCCCCCCCCGTGTTAATTTACCTCTTCATGCGATGGAGACGGACGCCTTCTCCAAGAGGAAGCCATCCAGTTCCCTTTTTCCTGTATTTTCGGTATTACCAAAGGAACTGCAAACTTCTTAGGCTGACCTATCCCATCCAGGCAGTTCTGATGTTAACGATGATGACAAAATCAATGCCATCAATAGTAATAATCTCGATATTAATAACAGGAATGGTACTAACAAGAATAATAATAACCGAAAATAATAATAAAAATAATAATAATAGTAGTGGCTATGGTAGTAACAATAAAATTCAGTGCAGTAAATGTTTCCTTTTTGGGCACATAGCTAAGTTTTGTCGGAGTTCGCGAGACATTTGCCCACAGTGCTCAGGAAATCATCTGTCTACTGCTTGCAAACCAGTTATCCTCAGCGCCTACCTGTCGTAACTGTACTTGTCTACTGATCATCGGTGCTCGGAATAGCTACGCCAAAGGGATATTAAAAAAATAATGGCCTACGAGAATATTCCTTTCTCCGAGGCCAAAAAATTCAAAAATATTTCGGCTGTAATTCCCGCTTTTACTTATGCGGATCGCGCAGCCACTTGTACTTCTAGCTTCTCCACCGCGAAATCCCCTGTTAATCCTCATTCCTCCTTCCCATCTGCTAGATATATCTCTTGTCTTCGCCTCTGTATTGGTGCTCTGAATTCTTCTCCAACTCCTACTCTCCTGGCCGAAACCGGCTTCCTTCCTTTATTTATTCGAACAGTTCATCTTGATGAAAGATTTATGATTAAACGTCTTCATATTCCTCACTCGGAACTCGTGAATTCCTATCAATATATCCTGGGCAATTGGCGTTTCTGTCCACGAAAAATTCCAATTCTTTCACACATCCCCTCCCGACTTGTCCTATTTTCTCACTTTATCCTCTTCTATAACAAATCCCCGTACTTCACTTAAAATTTCTTAGAACTATCGTTTTCTCCTAAGCTGTTTTTTCTTCCCTCTAATATTAAATCTCTTCCGCTTCCTGTAATAATATATAACGAATTTATCCAAACTCTACACTCACTCTTTCCAGTTCACGGTACGGTTTTTACGGATGGCTCAAAATCTGCTTCAGGTGTCGGAGCTGCTTTTATTCTTCCTGATATCAACTATTCTGAGTCTTTTCAACTTTCTTCCTTTTCTTCTATCTTTTTAGCTGAATCTATGGCTATTTTACATGCTATCCTTTTTATATCCTCAACATCCAATTTATCGAAATTCATTATATGCTCTGATTCGAAAAGCGTTTTATTAGCCATCTCATCTCCTAAACCTTCGTTAGATCCTATTATTCTTTATGACCTGACGAAACTATAAATAATGATGGTCTAGGCATAGATTGGATAAGCTTTTTTTTACCGCGTTTTAGCATTACTTTATTTATTTATCTATTTATCGTCCGTTAAGTGTTCCAGACACGGCATTATTATTTCTATCTGGCCTTGCTTCTACATGTGTGTCAGGCATATGTTAAGATCGTTCTCCCGACAGGTTTTTTTGCTTACCGCAGTTCTCATCAATATAATACATGTCAAAGGACTAACTATATGCCTCAAAAGTAATTAATTAAAATAAGTTCTCTATAGTATAAAGGACCCTATTACTTAACTTTTTCGCTATAGATTAAGCCCTGGCCACATTTCGAAATTCGTTACAGCGTTTACCTATTTTAGCCCTCCCTCGGTATTGTTGTTCTTATTTATCCGGCACATGCGTGTCAATTGTTTCTTCGTGATGCAGCATTATTTCCATTGCACACTCTATCGGCGTTACTTTCATTTTTGTAACCTTAATGGAAACATTCCTCGACCGCTTTTAAGAGACACTGCAAGTCATTGACATGACTAATAATATTACGGCTTTCGTATATCTGAACAAGTTCTACCAATCTATCAAATCTACCTAGTCAGTACGAAGTATAGTCCCTAACTACTTAGCCACAGAATGACCTTCCGAATAAATTTGTTCAGCGGTTGAAACACTCTTGACACTATGCTGCAATCCAAACGGTCGCTCTTTTCATTGACTTTAATCAAAATTCCTACGCTTAGTAGAGATCGGTATAACAACACTTGCCTTCGTTTTCCGGTCATTTGTTATTTTACGTCATCATTCATTTTACTTATTATACATAAGACAGTATGAGAAAGTAAAAGAAAAGCTGACTATATTTGACGGATAAATTAAAGTTTCAACTCGTATCGCCTTTCCTAATTGATAATATTGAAAAAGTGTATTTCATTTTATGTGTGTGTGTGTGTGTGTGTGTGAAAAATGCTTGGAGGAATGTTTTATGAATAGGACTATTTGCATACGAGCCGTTATTTATCGAAGAGAGAAATGTGAAGTGTGGGATAAGAAAGCCTTCTTCCGATTGAGAAAGAATATGCGAGCGAGTTGTGACTATCCACCTAAACGAGTTCGCCGCTTGAAATTATATTCGTGGAACAGGTTGAAGGCACTTTTCAACAGAGTAACGGTTCAACGAATATTCGGGAAAAAAAAATATATCCGATATATTTTTTTTATGGAGAATTTTAATAGGGGATCGTTTTTTTTTTTTTTTTTTTTTTTTTTTATAGCCCGGCTTCAGGTAACTATCAAGCCATAATAGGGTATCGTTGCTGTGGAATACTGTTGGAGCTATCAATCAGCCGTGAGTATTTTTAGGATTTCGTTATCAAATCTAAAGTAATCTAGTGTTTCGTTTTTCTGTTTGAACGAACAATTTTTTGGTTTCAACGAGTGCTAGCCTTTGCAGAACTCTAAACACTCTTTTAAATTTGAAATTTACAATTAAAGCTTAAAATTTCATCGAGATAAATTCAATTGATAGATTAATTTTTTTTTCACGAAATTATTTAAACGGAAAATTAATTATTTTTCAATCGAAGTTATTTCGATTGGAAGTTAAAAGTTTAAATCCAAACGAGTTCGATTAAGAATTAATTTTCAATTGAACTTAATCCTATTAAAATTTCAATTTTTCAAATAAAGAAATACCGACCGAAAAAATGATCCCGAAAGGCTATAAATAAAATAATAAAGAGAAGAGAAGAAATAATAGTAGGACTGAAAAAACGTAATGAAATGCATAAGAAAGGGGAGGCGCAGATTAAGAGTTATGGGTTAAGGAAAGTGGAAACACGTGGAAAAGCGAAATTTCGAATGAATTTTGGTTAAAGTATTGAACGAATGGAATTTGCATGATCTGTTTGATCGAGACGGCAATAAGGTGAAAATGCAATGGAAAATAGAGAATAACGAAAGCGATTGAGACGAATTACAGGAGGCATCGTACTGAAAAAATATGAAACCAAATCCGGAGATCTAAGGGATGAGGATTATAAAAGGAAGTAAATGTCAATCAATAATTTAATCAATATGTAAGTGTACAGGAAAAGAATGCCGGTAGTGCGAAATTCGTTAATGCATCGGTCATTCGATGCCGTTTGTGCCGGTATGATTGTTAGAGTTCTCAAAAGTATAACAGAAAGAACAACGAAAGTGGAAAAGGATATCGCTACGGACAGCTAAAATAAAATCAGAATGAGTTTCGGGTAATCGAACGCTATGTGTCAAAATTTAATTATTTAAATATCGAATTATTTTTCTTTTTCTTTTTTAATCTCATTAAGTAGGATCCTTTGCTCGAAACTATTAGAAACAAGGAAGGTCAGTTTCAATCTGATTATTTAGCCGAAATAATGTGTTCAGAAAAAGAATCAACTTATTAAAGGAACCGGCACATAAAATGTGAGATGCAACCTCCTTCTAAGAATCTACCGCGTGCTTATTAACTCAAAAGGTGACTTCTTCCTCCGTCCAACTGCATGGAAAATTCTTTCTTTCCTAGGTGTCCTCCACTACAATGTGTACCGTACGATAGTCATATTCGAATTTAAATTTTTGTATGCATAAAGGAACTTCCACTTGATCTGCACAGCAATTTAATAGCGTTCCTTGGTCGAATTCTACTCGGTAATACCTCCACCGTTTGCGAGAAAACTCTTAAAATATCGCATCGTCCCTGAATCACTAAACGTGTATTTAGATAAATCGGCTCACCTGGACTCTGTGAAAATAATTAGATCCGCAATGTTACGTTTTTTGATTAAGATTGAAATTTTTGTTTCTTCGCTTTTTATGGCATGTAATGTGAGATAATTAAGTTTTTGACATATAAGAGTGTTAAATTTTTAAATGACACGAAGAAGTAATTGAAGCAGCCAGCACTTCATCATTCAGCTCAGATCCATCTTTGAGAAACGGATCGCCATGAAATAGCGACTGTCAACATGAAACACACAGGTCATACCCGTCTATTCTTCCTCAACAGCAATCCAGTTCCTTTATGGTTCATCTGTCACTAATATTTTTCGTATATCTCGTTGAAATGTCCGTTGTCTTTCATTTCGGATTTATTCTATACCGAACCATCATCCTTATGCCCCGTATACTTTTTACTCCTCTCGTTCCTATAACTGTTTCTCACCAACTGGGGTTCATTATAAAAAAATTATATAGTTTTTAACATGTTTTTTTTTTTAATGTATATATTTAATTATTTGTTTTATTACTATTATGATGATTATAATTTTTTATAAGCAAAACATTAAATCAACTATAACCTTTATTGTTATACACACTACAAAAAACACTAAAAAAGGAAGATGAGGCAAAAAATATTAACAAATTCTTGGTTCTCAGAATTCCCTTCTTTTCCACGTTCTGCTATTGTCGCTATTATTCGCCTACGCTTCAATCACACTCTGTTGCCCGCTTCCCGTTTTCGTCTCCTCTCCTTATTGTCCCTTACATCCTAATGAAGCAGTTATCTGTGATGCTAATCACATTTTCTTTGAAAGTTCTGCTCTTTCTGCGAAACACTCTTCCCTTTATTTACTCCTTTTAAAGTCAAGGCTTCCTGCTCTCTACCGTGCTTCCTATATTCGGTCCATTCCGTCTCAGTCTGTTGTTCCTGCCATTGGTTCCTTTACTTCTGCCATTTCCGATCGAATCAAGTTTTAATTAGTTAACTCTTCTTCCTATTGTCTCTGGATAAGGTCTCTGGTTGACGACCCCCCCCCAAAAAAAAATTAAACATACGCGGAATAATTTATTAATTGAAAAGTACTTTATTCATTTATTTTTAATTTATTCATTTACTCAAATTATAGGGAATCTATTAGCCAAAAAAGGATTTACAAAATTTTGTCTTATTTTTTTTGAAAATTATAAAATATGTTCTTTTTCTTCCGCTTCTTTTACGCTTTTCAAATAGACCTAAAAAAGGCAAGTGAGCGGATAAAAATGTGAATGACGGGAAAAAGTTGAAATAAAAAAAAGAAAAAAAGACAAAAAACCAAGAAGTAAAAACATGTCTGAAATCACATGCAGTTTCGTAAACGTATACGTACACCTTGAGTGTACAACGCACAAATATGTATATATATATATATATATATATATGTGTGTGTGTGTGTGTGTGTGTGTGTGTGTGTGTGTGTGTGTGTGTGTGTATAGGCGCGTATGTATTTATACGTAGATGAAAATTAATCGACCTATTATCAGTAGAGAAATTCAAATATTTATGGTACCACTTGTTTATTCAGGGGAAGGTTATATTTTCCTATACTACAATGCACTTCTCAAGTTTAGTTGTCTTTTTTGAATTCAAGGTGGGTGGCCTGACTGGTTGCTTTAATCGTTCGCTAAAAGAAGTGTAGTTAAGGGGAAGAAACGAGACACGAATGATAGTCCTACAAAAAGAAAAAAAAAAAAAGGTAAGAATCTAAGAACGAATTTTTGAAAGTTGCAATGTTCATCTCCGATGTATTCTAATTACTAATTCTACAGCATTTTCCAACTCGTAATGTTTTAGAAATATCATCCCCGACGCTGAAGAAAACGTTATAGGTGTCCAAAATCGTGGAATTTCATAATAACTCAGCACCACCACCGATGTAGACAAGGGAACACGATTTCTTCTTCTCGGCTCCCGATGCCCCTAATTCAGAGCTTTGAACATTTAAGACTGAGTTTCAAGTCGGTAATTTCGAGAATCAGAGCGTAGCGTAAAAAGGGCAGAGTTTGTCACTTGGCTAGCCAGAATTATGGCGTGTAACTTTTTCGTCGCGCTAAATTAAACTGAAAGCTTCGAAGAAAACACGAAACACGTTCATGTTTACATTGATCAAGGAACGGACGGAAAACAGCGGAGAATGGTGAAATTGAATTCTATGGTCGATTAACAGTCGGTATAGTTTAAACGCAGATGGTAGAAGACGGTGGTCAGGAGCGACGGCGGCAGTGAAGAAGCGTTTCAGAATATTCCGGTTTTGCTGGTCTTTTTCCATAAAACGCGTTACATAAGTAGGAATTACTTCGAGCAACCAGTTTCGTTAACGCGTGTATTCGGCGTATGTCCGGCGTCCGGCGCGATCCAGATGTTTCCAGCGGCTGAATCAATTTTATCTACTAGTTTCCGAAGAATAAAATTCAGCTTGACCTTCAGGAGCGGCAGCGCTTCATAAAAACCAAGTCAAAGAACGTCCAGTTACCGGTCTAGCCCGGTGGAGTGTGCTAGTTGTTGAATTTTTCTTAATCAGCTGAATTATCGGCTCCGACTGGTCTGCTAGAGGAGAAATTTCTACAGCATTAAAAGCCAAGGTTAATGGCGTGTCCTCAGCCGCGAAACCGGCGCATACGGACGTCGGAACCGCTCCACGGCATCGATGTCTAGCAGAGATCCGATCTGGAATCGGATAATTTATTTTGGCCCGTTGTTTGTAATAATAATTTCACCATTTGACAGCTTTAAAAATTGTTCTTCGCGAACAGAGCGAGTCAACCTGTTTTGTGACAAGCACCACGACGACCATAATGCTAATTTACACACTGCGCCACCCCGTCATGAGATGCGGTATGCCTCTCTACCTGCGGCAGGAACCGATCTTCGTTAAGCGCTGCTAAAAGAAACCGGGACATCGTTCGGTATTCTAATCCGTCTCTGTTAGATTTACATAGTTTGTTTTATGGACTACCGCATGTGCCTCGGCCGGTCGTAGCTTACCATTAAACGGACAGTGTTCGCTACCTCTAGTATGCAACCGCTACTGCTGCCAATTTATACCATTATTACCATCAAGCTAGAACCGTAATAAAATAAGTTGAATATAAAATGAAAAAAACCAAATTGTAATGATTAATAACTCGTTTTTGTTATCATAATGCCGATTAATGAAATATTGCTTAAATTAAAACACGCAGTTTTATTCTTACGTCGTTCGCAGTTTGGCCGCTCTAATTCTGGTTGCACTCCTTTGTTAACAGCCGTTTGAAACAACTGTCCTTTAGTGCGTATATGCAACACGATTAGTTGCACCTGTCGTTTCTGTTTACAGCTCTTCCGGAAATTCTGCGTGACTAGCAACAGTTTTCTTTTCCGCTCTGTAGGTAATTCCTTTATTACCGACACGGTATTCGACAATATTCAGAAAAGCCTTTAGTTCATTTTGACAAATCTTTGTGAGAATCATCCAGATCCCTTGACAACACCGAACGGATAAGCAAATGTACACCAGTCCATGCGTAAATCCGGACACATCTTATTTTTGGTCAATAACTTACGCAGTCGCCTCGAACCATAATAGCTCTCTGGTTTTTATACTTTTTCGTAAATCCATAAACTGAAGCATCGGAATTTTGTTTACCTACTTTTTCCCGAAGCGGTATAGATTTTGCTTGCTGTTGCAATAAAAACGCTGTACGACGTCTGTTTTGTTTTAAAAACATTTCCTTCCAAGTCATACTAAGAGAACCGGCATCAGGAACAATATTAAATACTACATCAATGTCCTAGCAGCGACAAATTGTTCCAGGTACGAGGTATCGCGTAAAGAACTAATAAGAATGCACTATTGTTTTTAGCACTTCATCTGCTTTCGTTTAAGATAATAGCATAACGAGGGCTAATCCGTTTCCATTGAAGTATTGGACGACATCACAAAATTTCGATGTAAATTAAACGTTTCTCTTTAATAAATAATAGTTCTTAATTAGAAAAATGAAAAATAGCGTTACTGTAGCAGAGAAAATAGAGTTAAGGAATAATAAATTCGAAATCAACACCAACATTCAGTTGCAGAATGACCTGAATAGAGCTGATCAGAGAAATGTGTAATATTTATGTGACGTAATTTGTAGCACAGTTCAGCGGGGAAGAAGTAAAATTATCCCCATGTTTGAAATTAATCGTTAATATTCATTCTGTACGATTTTCCTGCGAGTATAGTCCCGTTTATTTATTTGCGTACGATTTTGTTTAAAATTCGGTAGTGTTTATTTTCTTAACAAATTAATAAAATAAAATTGTAAATGTTGCTCGAAACAATCACTGGTTTTTATAGGTTACTAAGATATTTAACTCACCTGGCTTTGTTACCGCTACCATTCGAGCACGTCGTATAGTTTTCTAAATGTTGTCTGATGCAGGTAAGTTTAGATTATTATGACAACGGCTAAAAGTGAGAAACACTACAATATTCACGGTGAAATAACTGAGAAGCGTAACATTAGTACGAAAACATATTGCGATACAATTTTTTACGTACGATGTTCAGGTGCAAACTAAACACACAGATCATCGTTGTAGAATTTGTAATAACATGTATTTTTGGCCTACAACTATTTTCCGTTAGTTCGTATAACGTGAAAGTAACAGAAACATAATGCCACACATACAAAAATACAGCCTTCACACCTCGTTTACATTTATTGCTATATTCCATTGTGAACATCGATAGTACATTGATCGTTTCGCAAGTGTAGAATAAATTCGGGCAAAGCTCAATCTCAGAGTAAATTATTCATGAGAAATTTCTATATATGTACACACACACATGAAATTGGTTTCTAGAGACGGCTCTATTGATTTCGACGAAATTCTCGAGTTACAAAATTTTATCTTTTAAAAAATTCAAAAGGGTAATTCTTAAAAAGATGGCGAACTATTTTCGTTTTATCGCACTGGTATCTATGTTTTATCGAAAAGTAAATAAAAATAATACGTTTTACCCCGTGGTAAATAGCCAATTTTTCACTTCTTCTTTAAAAAAGTCCCATCGTCCGATCTTCTTCCGCTGTGCAAAGGTGTTTAACTTCAGATTATAATATCGGATATGTACGTTTCCTCCTTTTTCTAGCAATTATTCCTTTTATCTGTCTGCTCAACCTAGTCTTCCTGTTAACCTATGGTTTTCTTTGTCTCCTTCACTTCGTCGTTCTGTTGTTGTCTCCGTTATTCGCTTGCCCCCTTAAGCCATACTTTATTATCTTCCTTCCGTTTTCGTTGTTCGTTGTTCGTCTCTCCATATTGTCTTCTTCACTCAAGCTAAGAGCGTATTTACGATGCGGACCATGTGTTTATTAAGTGTTCATCTCTTTCTGCTGAGTGTTCTGCTTTCTATTCCATTTTATTGATACTTGGTCTTCCTACTCCATTTTGCGCCTCTTATATCCTATCGTTTCCCTCTTCACAGATTGTTCCTATTATATCGATTATTTCCTCCTAACAACATTTGATATCGTATGAATATATAATTGACTCCTTCCTATTCTAATTGTTTCTGGGTAAAGGTCCCCGGTTGACGAGCCTAAAATAAAAAAAACAAAAAAAAAAAAAACAGTTAAAAAGCAGAGATACACATCTTTGTTTTGTGATAAAATATATTCACGATATTTATATGGCGATTTTAAATATTATACCAATCAAAATATATTCCAGCCACTTAAGAGTTACATGGATGATAAATTCCCAGCTTATGAATATTAGCTTTATTTCACGTAACGTGAGAATACTTCAATACAAGATGGCGACTTGGCTAATTTTAATTTCTTCTTTTTTTTTGTTTTTGTAAAATTCCATCGAGCATTGTGGGCACTGCTCTGTAGTTGTGGCCATATTGTGAGATGGGGTTTTCTCTTTTATGCTTACCATTTAGCATCGACGTATATAAGGGAAGGGTTTGAGGGAGCAGCTCAAGGTGTGAGGACATACAATCATAGGGAAATACCCAAGAGTGTAATTCGTGCACTGTGCGACTCACATTTTCAACTTAGTTCTAGCGCATTCATCATTTAGGGTACCTATGATTCGCAGCTGTATCGGGATCATAGAAAGTGCGATAAACTTTTTTCGACAATCTTCACTTCGAGACAATCTTTTGATGAAAAATGCTGATCAGATTAATTCATCTCATTCAACGCTTATCACTTTTGTGAGATGCGGCGGACCGAAAAACATGCGGCTGTAGAACGGTTTGCACGAATGTTTTCTATGATACGCACAAAACTTGAGGCATGCAAGAAGTTGCTGGTAGGGATGTCACCCAAGTATACCGATTACAAACCGCCATAGAAAATAATCAGTTTGTTATGTTGCTAGTTATATTGAGAAAAATTTTCTCATATACATCGAGCCTAGGCAAAGCAATGCAATGAGTTAATACCGATTTGAACAACATTTGCCAGTTATGCAGAAACTATAAAGACGACTTTACAAAATATTCGGAATGAAAGTAAATTCTCAGTCCTTTTCGAGTAAACAAAACAGATAAGTTCAAATGACATAGTTGTTTCAAAAACGAACAGATAAAAAAAAAAACCAGCGTAGTAATGTATCCAGGAGAAACTGCCGAAATGTATTTCACCCCTTTGTTGACAATGCCATTACACAACTCGACGTCTCACTTTAAACCACATGACGAAATGATCGAAGCGATTCACAAATACTTCTAGGAAATGAGTAATGACTTTATAAAGATTTCTGATGGGATTAATAACCCCGACTTCCTTCCTTACTATTAGTTTCTGGGTGAAGGTCGTTAATTGACGAGCCCAAGAAAAAGGTAAAAAAAAGTAATAAAAAAAAAAATATAGCACACAAGGAAAAGTGAAAAAATAGCACAAACAATTCTCGGTGAAAATGAAATCACGATATCTCTAGGCGAATATAAGATATCGCACAATCACTAGAAATCTGCTACTCGAAAACCTGCCATTACGGTTGAAGCTATTGATCATCACGATGAACAGTTTTTCCCTTCGATAAAAAAACTTCTTATCATATTAGCTACACTTCCAGTGTCCCCTGAAAGATGTTTCTCCACTCTAAAGACGTCAAAAACCCATATTATGAATGAAATGGGCAACGAAAAAGCACCGGTCTTACTCCTATGAAACTGGATTCGAAAGAAATTGTAAATAAGTTGTCGATAAAACGTAAACGACTCAATTTTAAATTTTAAATTACACTTTGAATATATTATTATAATAATATTATTGTATATAATAACGTCGAAATACTGTTTTATTTTACTTAAAAAAAAAATTATGAAAACTTTAGATTTGATCTCCGTGGCCCTATTAAAAAGCTATTATATACGTCCGTGTAATTTAGTATTATAGGTAGTGCGTAAGGTAGTTGAACAAGAACAACAAAGTATTTCCTATCCGGTTAGAACATTACTCTGCTGGCTAAGTGAACTATCCAAGCCAAAAAAGAAAAAAAAAAAAGAAAGAAAAAAGAAAAGCGTCATGTATAAAAAAAGGTAGTGTTCATATTGCGCATTATTGCTGTATTTTGAAATGTTTCCAAAACCCGTCTACACTCTGATTGATTTTTAAATTCAAAATAAGCAAAGCTCAATCACAATATACAGAGGTAATAGCAATACTTCGGTGCACTTTGATGAAACCGTTTTTTAAACCTCCTGGCCGTAGCAAAATGATTTTTCGATACATTATTTAGTGTTTTAGTGTTTGAGATCTTACCTTCTCTCCGACTGGCGACAAACTTTCGGAAAGCTCGAAATACCGCCCCAAAAAAATATAAGTACAAGCTAAGATAATAAAAAAAAAGCTAGCAACGAAACCCTAGCAGTTCATTTTTATAAAACCGCTGAACATCACTGTATATTTTGACAACAGAACTTTACTAAGAAATATCTTGTATGCTATGACAGGAAAAATTGAGCTCGGCGTTGGAAAAATCACATAACATTGAGGACTGGGTCGGCTAAACACGAAATAAAATCGAATACTAAGACTAACAGCCGCATCAACCAAAATACGTAGAATGCAATGCTGACAACAATAGATTAATATTTGATTTGATGCGGAACGGAATGAACAAGGGAGAAAAATTTGTAAAATCAAAGAACAAGAGAAGAAAACATGGAATAGAACGGGAGTTCGAGAAGAAGAAGAAGATGAAGAAGAAGGGATAAAATCACAGTTTGTTTAGATTAATGTTGCGAACAGAAAATGTTCCGAGGAAATGATCGCTTGAGCCGAAGAATCAACTATTTCGCTTCGTTCAACTTATAACTGGGAAATCAAAATTGTATTTGGGTGGAACGGAATGGATTAGATGCGGAAAAAGGCTAGTCGATAGAGGTCGGTAATGTGCTCAAAGAAATCGCTTGTAAGACACTTTCGACAATATTGAAAAAGACTTAAAGAAATTGCACTGGAGGATTAGATTCAACAGTGAAGACGATTATCGATATTTTTATTCAAAATTCCTTAAAATAGTTTTGTCACTATAAACTTAATTATAAATTTTAGTTATTCTTCTAACGAATCTGATCGGAATACGAAAAAATTAATTTTATCGTCATCCGTGTTGCGTTTTTTGGAATGTGCGGCCTTTCCAAAGCCAACTCAAGCACAGAAAAGTAAAGAAAAAAGGTTGTTCCAGACGCATTATTTAAAAAAAAAAAAAAACACTTCTGAACATAATTAAGCTAATGATTCGGCACAAACGGCGAAATATAAATGTCGAAAAAATTAGATCAGCAACTTGCGCATAGAGCTGAATCTGTTGAGAAAGTGCTCCAGCCAGCACAAAAGTGTCGCCCGGTTGGCAGATCGTTTAATCTATTACAAAGAAACAGCATATTCGCCTTTATGCTATTTTTGAGATGGATATAGCCCCGGTTACGGAAGTCCACAAATTACGACGGATTACGCTCCGACTTCTGATCGGCTCTTTATGCTATCAAGTTCCAGCCTGACGTTGCTTGAACATCTTCGATCTTCTTTTATCGGAATCACTTTTGTTCCCTCGGCGAATACCGGTCCAACGAGTTCGCGGCTGATGGCTGCAGCTATGCAATCTTTCCAATATACGATCACACTGACCTTTAAATTATCTCGAGTTTTGTAAAGTGAATATGAAGAGCAATGCTTACACGCGTTCCAGAAGTGAAAAGGATGTGCAATGATTTGACTTCACGCACCACTTTGTGGCACACAGACGCATGACCGTAGTACCTTACTCATTCGGGCGCGACTCTTCTTACGTTCTACTACATAAATCCCATCGTATCGTGAGAATTTCGTCTTGTTAACTTTAATCGGCTTCCTGATTTGACCTTCTCAAAAAAAAAAAAATAAATAAATAAACTGTCTTTTAACTAGACACGGAGTGCTGCCGAGCGCTGTTGTAAAGCAGCTGTTGAGGAAAAAAAATGGTGAAATAAAAAAGAATGAAATATTATTATCGTAAAGCCAGCAGGAAAACAGTTTTCACGAAAAAGTTGTATTTCACGAAACTCTCCTTTCGTAAATTTTTTTCTTGTTTTAATTTTTCCTCCGAAGACCTGCTCGAATCTGGCCACACTTCCTTCGGTATCATTCTTTACTCGAACGTTCAGTTTCTAGCTTACTCCTTTTATTTCTATCTACTTACCTGCCCCATTCTCTCACCTACTTTATTCGTTCCATGCTGAAATCAAAATATGTGTAAACTTCGATCAGGTAGCGAGAGGGAACAGGATTAAAATATTTCCGAAAAAACATATACCAGTTACGAGTTGTGACGAAGAAACGTAGAAAATAATGGAGTAAACGAAAATAGTTAAAGTACGCAGAATGAAAGATGAGTCGCAATTTAATAGAAAAGGAAAACGGAAATCGTGAGAAAAGCAACTGTGACTCGCGCATAAGAAGAAACATTTATAAATGTACAGGAAATATGCAGAAAAAGAAACATCAGAAGAAAAATAGGTTACCAAGAAAAGCAGAAAGTATGTAAGTTTGAAAGAAAATCGGTAGTTTAAAAATGGGGGGGGGGAGGGGCTACACCGTCGCCGAACGATAATTTTGATGAAGTTAATATACGATGGAAGGAAGAAAATTTGCCTTTAGGTCTCATAGCCGAATTCAATGATTTTTTCTCTTAAAGTACTGTTAAGATTCTCCAAGAAGGTACAGCAACACTTTATTTTTTTCCTATCTGGATCCTATCATGGTTGTCAGTTTATTTAGTTCTAGTTAATATCAGTGGTTAAGGTGCTTGGCTACCAAATCGGAGAATACGGGCTCGAGACTTGTCTCGTTCCAGATCTGAGCCGCTCCTAGGTTTACCCAGCCCGAAATAATTGGGTACCAGAGAAATCTGGGAAAGTAAAAGCGGCCGAGAGAAAGTAACTGGCCCCGGTATTCTCATCAGATCCATTAGGCTTAGTATATTGTGAACCTTAACTTCACAATCCTCGACGCCCTGTTAAGAGTATGGGACTTGCTTTTAATTGTTAACGACCTATCATTACAATCCTGGAAGGAGTCTTTTACAGATACGACTTAAAAGTGAGACTATTTCAAGTTGCAAATTTTAAATTGTTTACACGTACTTGAAAATAACTTAAAACTACGAATAATTTTTAAATTAAATGGTTTCAATTAGCGTGTCGATCGAGCTAGAAACGAACGAATGAACTTCAGTCGTAGTCTTACTGAAGTGTTAAAATTTCAAGGCAAGAAATTTATTGTTAGATCCTCTTTTGGTGAATTTTACGCGAAACATTTTAAAATTACTTTGCGATAAAAAGTGAACTAATAACCTCTCGCTCTAAATTATTTTAATGAATAAAATTTTAAACAATTTCAAGTTGCAAAAAATTTAAAATCGTTTATTCGTTCATAACATAAAATTAGGAAACATTTAAAACCACACTGTTTTAGTTAGTATATCCAAAAAGCGAACGAAAGAACTAGCGGCGTTCAGTCATAGTCTTACCGAATTAAATTGTATACAAAATGCGGCACACGTAGATTACAAAATATTAAAAAACAAACAATTATTCTTTTAAACTCTATCTAGAGAGTAACATTCGTATAAAGAACTTCCCCCTTTTTTATCAATACTACGTATTCGATTAATGCACATATACTTAATTTCATATACATACACACACACACACAAATTCACCTATTTCTAGTTTTTCCAATAAACGCATATAAACCAACGAGTTGAAGGTTAACCTAAATAATTTCACTTTACTTCTACGGCTCCTTCTTTTTTTTTTTTTCTTAAACTTATGATTACCGAAAGCGATGGCTCTATTCAATCATCGTTTCATAACTTGAACGTCCGCTATCCCTGATGGTTGAAATCACTATATTTTAATTTGATTTCGTTTCCTTTAACTGTCATAGCATTTATTATCCTTTTTTTACTTTTTTATTTCTAATTGTAATACCTTACAGAGTCCGAATATTCAACATAGAGTAATTCCATTGCTTGTTAACACGCAATTTCTGTCGTATAATCTCTCTATTTAATTAAACAAAACATTCTCTCTTAAATTACTGGAATGAGTACAAGCAGTAAACTGTTTTTAATTATTTCAACTTATTTCCAGATATATCAAACTCCGATATTTCTGTAAAATTGAATGTTATAAATGTCGCGAAGTTTGTGCTTCTTCTTCTTCTTCTTCTTCATCCGCGGCGATCAACAATCAGAATTTCTTTCTATCAACGGCTGATCGGAAAAGTTCTGTTGAAGAACAGTTGAACCAGTTGCTAAGATTGTCCATCCATGAAATTTGACGTATTCCTCCCGATCCCCTCCTCTGCAATTTTACCTTCGAGTAGTATTTTTAGAATGGTATGCCTCGATCCTCTCAAGATGTATCCAAAATATTCTAGCTTCCGTTTTTTGATGGCTTGTAGGAGTTCAAGATTCTTTCCCAGTCTGTTAGGTACTTCAATATTCTTCACCTTTTAAGTACATGGTATTTTCAGGATATGTTGGAAGCAGTACATCTCAATGTTAGGTCTAGTGTACAGCATTCACAACCATACAGTAGGATGAAGAAAATGTAGTACCTCAGGAGTCTGATTCTTAATTCTAATTTCAATTCTTGATGCGTGAATAGATTCTTCGAAATGTGTGTACAAAATAATAATACATAATTGATATATCTATACAAATAAAATAATATTTACGAAAAATAATTTCAAATTATACTGCTAATAATCGCAAAACATTAATTCTGCCTCGAATAAGTACCGATAAATCGATTTATTCTAATTGTAAATACCATTGATTTTTGATATTTCTGGAAAGAAGCTGGAATGACTACAAAGAGTTTAATTGTAACCGCTCGTAACATCACTTTCATCTCTCATTTATCGTATTTTTTCGTTCGCCCAGAAACCACAGATTAATTTCAATGTTTCCACTGTTGATCCTTCATTACTTTTTATTCTTCCTAATTTAATATTAATCAAGGCATATCGTTATATTTATTATGACTGTGATTACTTTCGTGGTGTGAGTAGGCAATCACTCATAGCGCATTCGCTACGGACATATATTAAAGCCCATTTAATTATCTATTGAATGCAACAAACCGGAAGTTCATACTCCCCCTCCCCTCGCCCGCAGCATTGATTTGAAAAAAAAGTGTTTCGTCAACCCCTACCATTTTTTTTCAAGAGGGGTAGGCAGGCTGAAAACACATCGTAACGTTTCTCACAATCAGATGACCTTAAAGATTATTCCATCAGTTGTCGAATGCAACAAACAGGACGTTTCTACGAGCATTATTACGTGTTTTATAGTCGAAAGGCTGAGACGAAAATTATGAAAACCACGTGTAGTTTTGTGTTGTCAACATGGATAAGAAAGACATGGAACAAGAATAGCGGTATGATTATTGTCGATTGCAAAAAACGGCCAAAGAGACGTTAGATTTATTAAAAGAAGCATATCCGGATGATATTCGACTCGGTAATTCAACAATATTTCGATAGCATAGCGCGTTTTCGAAAAATATTCGCGATCCTGCTTGTGTTTCTAAGCATTCAGGTCCCAAACGCATGGATCGTTGTTTGCAGGCCACAGGTGCCTATTTCGAGAAGATTCATATGAATGATGATGATTCTGTACTAGACGTGTAATAATTTATGTAAAAATTTCAAAATACAATTCCTTCCACAATGTCGTAATTTTTTTGTCTAAAAAAACGGTAGGGGTCGACGAAACACTTTTTTTTTCAAATCTATGCTACGGGTGAACGGTGGGAGGTAGGAACTTCCGGTTTATTACATTCGATAGATAATTAAATGGGCTTTAAGATGTGCCCAGAGCGAACGCGCTGTAAGTGGTTGCCCACTCATACCAAAGTTACTCTCACTTCCCGTGGGACAGGCATTATATGTACTCATACATATATATATAAATATATGACCAGACTTGCATTGACCGATTCAAATAAGTTGATTCGATTTCATCCGATGTTTGACAAATTTATGATTTTGCTTTTTTCTAGCGTATTCGGTCAAATACAGTTTCACGATTAACCTTAAAAATTGACCGTTAGTTTCGCAGCTCTACCAAACACCTAGGCAAAAACAGTTATTGCGTGGAATGATGCAATACATCTCTATCATTTATCTTACTCCCTTCCGGATTAAAGCGAGAAAAAAAACGAAATATTGCAGAAATGGTATTAAAAAAATCGGATGAATTTACATTTAGGCCTTTTTCACTCCAAATCAGTCACGTCAAGTCAAATCAAGTCAAATCAAGTCAAATCAAGTCAAATTAAATTTTTATCAATCAATGAATCGGTCAGTTTGATCAGTCTGCTATGTTTATATTTTATATGTGTTGCGTTTTTATTTTCACTTTTTGTAATTATAGGCTTTTTTTTTTAAAAAATGTTTGTTAACCAGCCATTAATTCATGCAATTGTTAAAAAAGAAGAAATTTTTAGAATATGTAACCATTTCGGACTTGACACAAGAATTTCATATATACTATGTTAAAGTATGCAGTCCGATAAATATAATTTGAAAAAAGATTTAATCAAAATGAATACAAAAGTTTTTCCACTTCTATACGCTTTTTTTATGTGTCTTTATTTTTACGCGCTCTAAGAGTCTTACAGTTTATTACAATTTTTCTTTGCCGGATATTATTACATTCATTTTTATACTTTAAAAGAATAACAGAAAATATAAAAAACGAATTTCTCGCTAAGAAAATAAATAACAGCCTTAAATTTGATCAATTATATATATAAATGCCGATTTGTCGACTCTGGTTTGACTGATAAAAACTTCAACGTTTTGCCTATCTGACAAGTCTGACAGATCATGACTAATTCGGTATGAAACGAAATTTATACCAATGCGTACGTTTAAATTTTATGACTTGACGTGACGTAAGCGATTCGGTATAAAATGTGACCCTCACGATAATCACATATGCTAGTGGCACTGTACAGTACAACAAAGAAGAAAGACAAGTTTCATTTCAATCAATTCCTTCACCACGACTGATGAACTCTTAATACGTATTATTTCCCCACTGGACTTTATCGGCTAGTCCACTCCATATTATTTTAGTGAAATACACGTGAATCTATATATTCGACTAATCGAAATAAAGTCGTTCAACGTTTTGATTACATAAGTCTAGCAAAAACTATTGACGTCAACAAAATATTCAAACGAGACAGCATTCGATGACCCCATATATTGAAATCACTATACATAATGTAGTCTAACTTTATCCTACCGGTTTTTCACCGGTACCAAATTATTCTTTTGGCAAGAAGAAAACGGAATTTATTAATAAATTAATATTTCTGCAACAAGCATGGACATAAAACACGCGGAACAGTGTTTGTCCACGTTAATTTGTCTTCGATTACTTTGTGGAACCTGAAATTACTTTTTGCACTTAATACAATAGTAAAGCGACGAAAAAATCCTAGAGCACAATTTGTTCAATATTTCTGGTACGGACTGTGACATAATTGTAATTGGAAGCGACCACTCCCCTGTTTTTTATTTAATTGAAGAAACATGATACACGCGAAGCATATACGGAAAATGTTGTGACAATATTAATACTAATACGATTAATTGAGGTAAATATAAAAAAAAATCAAATGAAAAATAAAATTGATTTAAAAAAAAAATAAACAAATTCAATATTTTCTCTAAAAATTTAATTATGACTATTTTAAAATTAATGCTAGCGTCGACAATAAATTCAAATTTCCGTAACAGTTAAAAACCCGTATTAAATTAGGGTGTACACACAATTATTCGTTCTCCTGCTCCAAGTTATGCCGGATATTTCGCCGAATTAATATTGCTGATTCAGCATGCGTGTCCCCACTCGGGTGTTACAATATAAATCATATCCATGAATATTAATATAGTCTTGAGTTGTGAGCCTTGATTCAGATATTAATGCAATATCAATATGACTACTAACTAAAACAGTTTCCAGTTCTTAGATACACTGTTTTCAAGCCGTTGACGTTCCAGATAATAATACGTAGTGAATTAGCCATGACGTTACTTAGAACTTGATTTAATAGCCTGTTATTTGCTTAAGATTTTTCTCAAGAACAGATAGTCGATTAATAAGATTAGGGATCGAATTGTTAATAAAATCGTGTAGACCTCGTAAAGTATTATTGGTATCATCCAAGGTTATTTTCTTTTGTACTTTCATTATTGATGGTCTGAGGTTCTTTCTGTTATGTTAGTTGTAGCTATACTACTACTGTTTTCATTACGCTGATGAATTTGTTGGGACATTTTTCTTTTACTGTTTGGGCGTAAGTCTTCCCCGGTTGCTTTGGTTGTATTGTCGTCACTACTTTATCCTGTGCTCGTTGTGTAGCCGGAGAGCTTGTCTTTGTAAATGTTTTCGCAAGGTTACGATATACCTCACAGCCTTTGTAGTTAGCCGTATGATTATCCTGGCAATTAGCACACTTGAATCGCTCAGGCTCTTTAATTTTACATTGCGATTATTCATTTTTTTCTACACACTTAAGATAGTTTGCCGAAAACAATTCACCCTGGTGTGGTTCCACTGTTGACAGCGTTTACATTGAGGAATTATTTTTTCTTTAATCGATGGTTCAACACTGTGACCCTGCAGTGTAATATGTGGCGTATGTTATATATTCCTTTATTATTTGGATTTGTCTCTAAATCTATATAAAATAGAGGGAAAGCGCTCGTCTGACGATCGATTACCTGATTATTGTTTTTTTCTCTAATTTTTATTGTTTTAGAGATATTTGTGACCTTTCTTACTATATATCCTTTTGAAGCGAGACATTCTATTATTTCATCTGGGTTTGTATCAAATGGAAGTCTTCTGATTACAACCTCATATGGTTTAGTTGACTTAACAGAGTATGTATAATATCCCGAGGTTTTTATAGAAGTCGTTATTACTAACTTGTGTTTCTTTCAGGAATTTAACAACATTTCCGAAATCTAAATTGTTTTTAGTATATATTCTAACAAAGCCATTCCCGATTTTGAACATTGTATAAATTTTATCAGTAGCTATATTGATTATATCATCCTTTAATACCTCGAACGAAAAATCTCCACTTACGACAATTGGCGGAGGCGTGTATTTTCGAGAAGATCTTACAGCTAAACTGTCACTGGATTTACAGTTGCTGTTAGATTTATCTTGGTAATCTTTGTCAGTACAAACGACAGGATTAGGCAGCGTAGAGGACTTATTATTCGTTATTTTTTCCTCTCTCTGTACTGCACCTGTTTATCGGGTAATAATTTGTCGTATTTTACATTCAACTGTTTGATTTGTTCTGGTCATTTCGTTTTTAACGACTACATCTGTAGTATACTCTTTTAAATTGTTGAAGACATTAAGCAGTTTGTATGTTGCATTTGTAGAAATGATAGCACAAATATCATCAGCAACGTGATCAAATGTTTTACCATGTTTATTGATAAGTAAAGTTTTAATAGAGTTCATATTGCAAGATCAGATAAATTGCGATAAATGGCTACATTGGCAAAGCTTGAGCGAGCGTCGCCGTCTTCATGTATCTATTATTATTATACTTATGTTATAGTAGCTGATCGCTGATCGTTGATCGTTGATCGTTGAGAGAGATAACAACATGAGTAAAATTAGACAACAATCTTACCTCCGCCGTCATCTGTTACAAAGTTAAATAATACTTTATAATTCGCAACCTGCTGAAATTTCGTGAATTTCAATCACAAATCTGTGAAGCCTGAAAAAAAAATAACCCAAATATTAAACGAGTTATTTTGAGTGCATTCAAAAAAAAAAAAAAAGTACTCTAAGTATACCACAATCTGCTGTAGTAGTTAAAGCCACTTCAGGGACAAAAAATTTGATAAATAACGAAGCGATGAATAAGAAAACACTGAAGTCGTACAGCCTAACGTGTTCCGTATTTTGTACGGAGGGGGGATTAATCCAGAAAGCAGAGTAATGATGAGAAAGAACAGAAAGCATGAATCTTCTTATTTTCTTCGCTTTCCCTAATTTTAGGAAGCGAAATTAATCAATAGGTTATCAGAAAGGAAGCGAGATACAGAGTGAACGAGGAATGAAGAAGAAAGAACGTTACTTCCAGGATGGCCGCAAAAATATTTTTAACGGAAAAGAAAGAAATCAAGGAAGATTATATTGATCTTGAATGCCTTTAACCAGCGTCTTACGCGCCAAACTGAATACTCGCTCTAAATTGATTAATTAAAAACCTTCAAAAGCCGCAACAGTGCTGGCATTTAAAAACGACGTCAAAATAAATAAAAACAGAAAGTGAAAAAGAAAGTATTATTTATTGAATATTCTGTTACGGAGTGACATGAAGCAGTCTCCACTTCGTTGTCAGGCTATAGTACTCAAACAAGCTTAATTCGAATTCTCTACATCCAGTTGAACTCGTTACATTCACAAGTGAAAACTTTAAGATAATTAAAAATGGACTGACAAGCATCGGAATTACTTTATGCTGCACAGTGCACCTCGCTCGACTTATAATTCGCAGATTTCAACGACGGTATCTAATTTTAATGGACATTAAACTGTCTTCTCCGTTGCCTTTTTCCTTGTCCTATACTAAAAAAACCTCCCGTTGTGTCAGCAAGCGGACGGTTTTTACTTTTCCATTTTCTTTCCTCATTTTTCTACCGTTACACAATGCTTTTCATTTTTCCTGTCTTCAAATCCTCTGTTCTAACTCACTGGTCTTGTTCTACCTTCTTCCCATTTTTAATTCCTCTCTACTTGTTTTCTTCCTCCTTGATCCTGCTAGTTGTTCCCTTTACGATATTGCGGTTGTATCTTATGTTGTTTTTCCACAAAGGTCTATCTCTCTCTCCCTTTTTGTTTCTTCTTTTCTACCTCTAGTATAACTCTCCTTTGTTCTAACTCTTCCCAGGTTTAAACATGTTGGCCGTCTTTAAAATATTACAATCGAATTGTCGCAGCCTTAGAGCCAATAAAAATTCATTAGAGGGTGTATTGGATCTCCATAACATCAATGTTGCTCTTATTTCTGAAACTTGGCTCCATGCTGATACAAATCCAAAATTTAGAGGTTTCAGCCTGGTGAGATGCGGTAGGGAGGATGGCTATAGTGGAGCTGCTATTCTCATTAGGAACGATATCCCCCTTTTCTCCCACAGCGTTCCTTCTTGCCTTTCCTCTAATATTAATCAGCCTAATATCGTTAATACTTCTATTCCTGTTAATTCTAGTTGCCCCCTAAACTTGATCTCCGTCCATGTACCTCCTGATTTTGATCTTAATCACTTTTCTTTCTCTTCTTTTTTTACTTCTCTCCCACAACCTTTTATCATTGGTGGCGACCGGAACGAACGTTCTCCCTCATGGGGCTGCAACCTAACCCTATGAAAACTGAAGTGACTCTTTTAAACCTTAGCAATCGTTCAGCTGATATGGAAGCGTGTCCGTTGTTTTGAAAGGTGTTCGGCTCAAAAACTGTAAGTTTTCTAAATACCTCGGTGTCACATTGGATCGTTTGCTTACCTACAACAAACATGTGAAAAATTTA
The DNA here is from genome assembly GCA_039619475.1 of Icerya purchasi. Classification (NCBI taxonomy): domain Eukaryota; kingdom Metazoa; phylum Arthropoda; class Insecta; order Hemiptera; family Monophlebidae; genus Icerya; species Icerya purchasi. The sequence continues at coordinate 80,886,671 of CM077116.1, forward strand.
TCTGAGAAGCTAAAAACTCAAGTAAACCTAATAAAAAGGTTAGCCAGCTCGTGCTGGGGTGCAAGAGCGAGGGTGCTGCCGACTTCCACACTAGCATCGCTGTTCTCAGCTACCGAATATTGTTCCTCTGTGTGGTGCAATAACACTCATACTAAAAAAGTTAATGTAGTTCTAAACGAAGCTTATCGTACGATATCTGGGTCGCTAAAATCAACACCTGTCGAGTAGCTACTGATTTTAGCCAATATACCTCCTTCAAATGTCATCATCATTATCTCCTCAACCATTCGGTTGGTAGGCAGCCTATTCGTACATTTTTAGCTGTAAAGATATCGGTTGTGTACCAGACAATTATTATATGCAACGCAGGTGTACACACGCAAGACTACATTCGGAACTGATTAGTAATCGTTTGATTTATCGCGCTGCAAGTGAAATCCCTTGGTGTACTGACCTAGCGCGCATATGATGCTGTACTTGGTGGTTTTTCATTGCCTTCCACGTGATTGATTATTGACGAATATTTAATTTAATTCTTTGTAATAAGTTCTGTCGTCGCCCGGGATGGAACCCGTGACCTCCGTAACAGAAGTCAAGTGCTCTAGCAACTAGTACATCGTGACGACCCTCGAAGTATACGAAGAAAAAGCGCACTAACTGAGGATTGGAAAAAATTTAACCAGAACCGAAGTCTGATTTTGATGGAAATAAATACACTGTTTAGTGTTTAAGGTCAAGAAAATCTCCCTTGACTTGCAGCACAAATACAGAGATTTCCAAAAAAAAGCCTAGAGAAATGGAAAATAGTATGAGAGCTGGGTAAGAATAACATACGAAATTCCTAGTTAATAGAAGATCCGCGGAAAAATCTTTCAGGCATGGACTTAACAAGAATGGAATGGAAAATGTTAAATAGGATAAGGACGGAACATGGCGGATGCGGCTATATGATATACAAATAGGACTGTAAGGAATCACCTAGCTGCTGTTTTGCAGAAACCCTCGTCAAACGATGCAGCACATTGTCGAAGAATGCCTAGTCTTTTCTTCGGGTCTGTTGAGTTTAAAAGATATACATGACGTAAAAAACGACGCCTTAGACTAGCTGAAACGATTGCAACTTATAATGATTTATATTATTTTAATTTTAATTTTACTCTCTCTGTTTGACGATTATACGAAGAAGAAGAAGAAGAAGAAGATGGTAATAAAACGTTGAATAATAAATAAATATAAAAGCAAATATAAATTTAAACAATATAAAATTATGAATTGTGAAAATGTTTTATTAGTTAATATTTAATAATGGATTATTACGTGAAGAATTGATAATAATAATAGTACTTTTAAGTTTTTTTTTTATATAATGTGTTTCAGCGAAATTTAATGTATCCTAATCAGAAACTATTTTTAATATTTTCATGATTTATTCAATATTTTCAGTACTATGATGGTTATTAATAATTTTATGTTCTGCTGAAGTCGATTTGTCGATTAATTTATTGTTTACGGCCTACATATATGTATATGTTCGGAATAACGTATTTTAAATTTCCTACCGAGTTTGGCCTATTACAAATGTTACAAATTTCGTTTATATATGCCAGATTTTTTCATATACATATATTATCATTGTTATTACTTTTCGAGTTTTTGCAGTTCCTTTTTTAATTGTAATACACCATGATTTTATATGGGACTATGTTCCCGAAACATGTCGATGCTTACGTAAATATTTTTTAAAATTCTGATAAAGTTAAAATTAAAAGTTTTCCCGTTTCGAGCAATTATCAGAAAACGTCACGAATAATTTAATATTTAATATTTCCGATTTTTTTTTTTTTTTTTTTTTTTTGGGTTCGTCATAAAGACATTGGCCCAAGAAGAGGGAGAAGAATGAGAAGCGGAATCAGATGTTTATGCGATCAGATATGGAAGATAGAAAAGACTCAAGTGCTGGAATGACCGAGGGTGATGGCAAGGAGAGGACAAAAGCTGCGCAATACGGAGTTGGAAGACCAATTGACAAAAGAGAAGAGTAAAAGGAAGAACATTCGGAAGCGATATAGGTGCACTCAAACAAAATGTGATTAGCGTCACCTATAAAGTTGTGAGAGGAAGGGTGTAGGAGACAGTGAGGAGAGGGGACCAGAGAAAAGCGAAATAGGGAAGCAGGAAGCAAACTGTGCCCAAAGCGTAGGCGACAGATTGCAGAGAGAGTTGAACGCCGTATGGAGGGAAAATTGAAAAACCATGGATAAGACGGTAGATTAGGCTGGATAAAGAGATAGAAGGAATCCGGATTTGAGAATGAGGAGGAATACGAATTTAACCATAGTTTGGAATGAGCTGAAGTGGAGAGGAGATTAATATTATGAGATGAAAAGACACTGAGGAATTCACCGGTAGAAGAGGATGAACGAGCTAGTGTATCGGCCGACTCGTTACCCTCGATTCCAGAATGGCCTGGAATCCACAGTAGGTCAATTTGGATAGAGTGAGAAAGGAAAATGTTGTGAATAAGAGAGCGTATGAGAAGGATTATGTAATCAACAGAGGAAGAAGGAAAAGAAGAAGAGATGGCTTGAAGGACACTGTGGGAATCCGATATAATAAGGACTTTATGCGAAACTAGGGAAGAAGCAACAAAAAGGACGGCACGCAGGATGGCAGTAGACTCGGCATAGAACACTGAACAAAAGGAAGGAAGTTTGAAGGTTTCGAAATAATTTGAGGAAGGACAAAAGAAGGCCGAGCCAACTCCATTGGGTCCTTTGGAACCGTCAGTGAAGATCGCAAAATGATTAGGGAAAAGAGAGCCAACGGTGTTTAAGAATTCTGATTGGACAACATGATGAAGGAGAGGTTTGGTAGGGCAAGTTAGAAATAAACAATTAATAGGATGTAGGTGTGTGGAAAAATTGGAAGAAAAGTATGGCAACTTGTCGTATGAATAAATATAAGGAGAAAACTGAGAGAGTCGGGTGGAAATGAGAGATAGTATTGGCGTTTTGTTGGTGGCAAATCGCCAGTTGCGGTGGATATAAGAATAGGAATTAACAAGGGAAGAAGAAGAAATAGGAAGATGTTTGATTAAAAAGCGGTAACCCAGATAGGACCTTCGAACGAAAAGAGGAGGGATGAGTGATTCGGCATGTAGAGCGGGGATAGGAGTAGACTTTCTAGCTCCCAGACAGAGACGAAGACAAACATTTTGAACACGATCTAGTTTGGAGAGCAAGGATCTGGAGGAATTTCCATATATAAAACAACAATAATCAAGGATAGAACGAATAAAGGATTTGTAGAACATTAGTAGAATGCATGGATCTCCACCCCAATCGGTATGGGAAAGAGACTTTATCAGGTTGAGCCGTTTGAGGGAAGACAGATAAAGATGGTTGATGTGATTATGGAACGAAAGGCGACTGTCTAGAAAAATACCTAAATAACGGAAAGAGGAAAAAAGAGGGATCGCAACGTTATTGATGACGAGGCTAATTAGGGAGGGGTCAAAAGGACGGAGAGTAAAAACAACAACAGAGGATTTAACGGATGAAATTGAAAGATGTATATTTGATAGAGAATTTTCTAATGATGTTAAAGAATTTTGGAGCTGGGAGCTGGCGACCGAAATATTACGATGAGAGGAGTAAATGAGGATATCATCGGCGTAAAAAAGAGAAGGTGAACTTAGAGAAATGGAAGCAATATTGATAAAATAGATGTTGAACAGTGTTGGACTAAGACAGGAACCTTGCGGCAATCCGCGGAATACTGACCTAATGTAGGTTTTAGAAGGAGTAGAAAGAATAACAGTTCTGCATTTAAAAAGATTACTAATGAGGGAAGAGAAGTGAGCGGGAATATTAAAGGAAAGCATTATCTCAAACAAAGTAGGGAGGTGAACATTGTCGAAGGCCGCAGTGATATCAACAAAAGAAGCAACAAGAAATTCTTTACGGATGAATGCCGCGTAGACGTCTACCAAGAACGAACTGATACAATCCGGGGGGCCGCGACCAGGGCGAAAACCATACATGTTATTAGGCAGTAAATCGTTACGTTCGAGCCACCAGATAAGACGTCTGTTAATTAAGCTTTCGAAAAGCTTTCTAACGCAAGAAGCAAGAGAAATTGGACGAAGAGCTGAAGAATTAAGCTTTGGGATCGGGATGATGATAAAGGTATTCCAAGAGGAAGGAGTGGAGCAGGAACGAAGAAAGGAGTTAAATAAGTTCAAAAGGAACCGAAGAGAGTACTCAGACAGGCTTTTGAGAATGGGGAAGGAAATTCCATCTTTTCCAGGAGAGGAATTCCCTGAATTACGTAAGGATGCTTCTAATTCTGTAAAAGTAAATGGAGAAACCAAAAAATGTGAGGAGGTGGAAGTGGACGGCATGAAACAGGATTCTTGAAAGTTTGGAACGTAACTGGGAGCTGTAGAATTCAAAAAAGGGATTAATTTATCGGGAGAAAGATTCTGATTAGAAGAACGTGGGGAGAGAGAGGACTTAAAGGACTTGGCCATACTCCAGATACGAGAAACAGGAGTGGAGCGTGAAAAGGAAGAACAGAAGCTTTTCCATGAATTTCTTTTCGCCATTTTCAAGGTAAATCTAGCTTTCGCATTGGCTCTTTTATGGGCGATAAAGTTGTTGAGAGTGGGGGAGGAACGGAAGGTTCTAAATGTAGATAAACTAAGGTCGAAAGCAACTTTACAATCTTGGTTCCACCACAAGGAGGAAGACATTTTGGATTTATTATGGGCAAAAGCTCGAACGGGAGGGGAAGAACAAGTTAAAGCAGCAGAGACGGAGTCAATGAAGAAATCATATTGAGAGGAAGGATTCAAGTTTGTTGGGATTGAAGAAAGTGAGGAATCAACAAGAGAACGAAAGTTGGACCAATCTACTTTAGAAAGGATCCACTTTGGAGTCTGAAGACTGTTAGGAGGAGATGGAAGAGGGATTTCATTGAAGGAAATAATTATAGGAGTGTGATCACTACCAAAGGTACCGTCCAAAGTACTCCACGAACAGCTAAGACCGAGACCAGGAGATGTAAAGGAAAGATCAATAGAGCTAAGAGCGGAGTGACTTCGGATACAAGTAGGGGAACCATCATTTAGGAGGAACAGGTCATTTTGGAGGATAAAATTCTCTAAAATCGTGCCATTGCTGTTGTGAGAATTACAACCCCAGAGGGGTGAATGGGCATTCCAATCACCGCCAATGAGGAATGGGGGAGAAAGTGAGTTAGTAAGTGTCTGAAAAGGGAAATTACGCAGATCGTAATTAGGAGGAATATAAGCAGATATAACATTTAGAGGACTAGAAGAATGGTTAGGAATAGAGATATGAACTAAATTGGGATAAGGAGGATTAGGAGGAAACAAAGTTTGAGTGTCATGAGCTGTGAATGGGATGTCATTTCTTACCAAAATAGCCGCTCCACCGTAGCCGTCACTGCGGTTAGAGCAAATGATGGAGAAGTCTCGGAAGTTTATGTCTGAAGAGCTTTTTATCCAAGTTTCTGAAAGTAGTGCTATGTTAATATTGTGATAATCTAGTAGATGCTCTAGAGCATTTTTGTTAGCCTTGATACTCCGACAGTTCCATTGTAGTATTCTAAGTCGACAGGACATTGTACGTTTTAGAATAGAAGGAATACGAGGGAAGGAAATAAAAGGGATAGAGAGGGATGAAATATAAAATGCAACGAATTGTCGAGTAAGGCCAAAGGATACTACAAACTGAGAAAGTAGATACAGAAACAAACACAGTGTTGAGAGATATGGTGATAAACCAATAGGATTTAAAAAAAGAAGACTGAAGAATGAAGAAGAAGTGAATTAGAAGCTCCCTCTGCTCAAATAAATCCTTGCAAGAGGGTCGTCGCATGCTATCAACTAACCTAGTTAAAGGCAGCAAGCAACGCCGACAAAACGCTTTGATAAAGAAGGAATAAGAATAGGGATAGAAATGATAAAAGGAAAGTAAAAGCTCCCATCGCTCAGAACAATCATTGCGGCTGGGTCCTCGTATGCTATCAACCAACCTAGTTAAAGGAGGCAAGCAACACCGAAAGAACGCTAAGTGGAAAATGAAAATGAACGAAAAAGGCTCCCACCGCTCAAATAAATCATTGCATGTGGGCCGTCGCATGCTATCAACTAACCTAGTCAAAGGCAGCAAGCAACGTCGACGAAACGCCATAAAAACAAAAGAAAAGGAAAGACAATTTATGACGATTATGTTATGTCTGTGGAAAATTATAGTGTGGATAGTAGTATGAAAATAGGATAAAAAGTTGTGTATCTTAAAAGGAATAATTAGAGAAGGAAAGAAGGAAAAATAATAAACAAATAGGAAACTTAAAGTCGGAGATCGTGTCTGGTTAGCTATGTCGAAGATTGTAAAACCTGACATATGGCTAAAACTTTATCTTCTAAATTAGGAATGTTGAAATTTCTGAGAGCAGATAGAAGTGCAGAAGTTAGGACATTAGGAGTAGAAAGAGCAGAAGAGTTATTTAGAGAAACGTTGATACCGTTTGCAGATGATTCAGTATTGGTGATTTTAGAGGTAGAAGGAGTTGTTGAAGGAAATGGGGGAAGCTTAGGAGCATCGGAACGATAGCCTTTTGTGGTAGCACTCTTGGATAGACTAGAATAATATTTATTGAGGGGATTTTGAGTTTTCGAGTTGGAGTAATGCTTTTGGACTGGAATAGTAATGTAAGAGGAAGAAGAACTGCTTGAGTAGTTTTGTCGTTTCCTCTTTGTGGTGGTGGATGATGAATTCGGAAGGGGAGGGAAGTTGGCAGGGTTAGACACGTCGGCAAAAGTAAATGCAGGAGAGACTAGTTTACCTTAGCTGATTTCTTTTGCTTCGGAAAAGGAAATGTTTTGCAGACTCATAATTTTATGTATTTTGACTTGGTCTTTATAGACTTCACAATTAGGATCTAACGCAGAGTGATTTCCGCCGCAAAGAACACAATGGAAGCAGGCTGTACCATTTTGCTGGGTAATAGTGCACTCGGAAGAGGCATGACTACCAGCGCATAGAGAGCAAACAGTTTTACTACGGCAGGAAGAACTGAAGTGACCAAAACGGAGGCAATTACGGCATAACTTGGGTTTCCGGATCACTGGTTCAACCTTTACACGATAAGAATCGTAAAAATAAATAAAAGAAGGAAGAACAGTGCCCAGGAATTTAATTTCGACAACTGGAATAGGAATGAAGGAGTCGTCTTTACGCTTTTTCATTCTTCGAATACTGGAAATCGGTATTTCGGATGAACAATTTAGCAGGAGTTCGTCAATAGATAAATCAGAAGGAATGTCTCGGATTATACCGAAACAGAAAAGTAGAGATTGAGGGATAAATGCTCGAATCTTCAGCTCTTTATGTATTTTATTGCTAAGTAAAAACTGATTAGCTTCGCTAATAGATGTAAAATTTAATTTGATTAAATTTTTCCCTGATCGCGTAATCGAAGAAAGTCCATTAACTTTCTTGTAAAACAATCTGGCTAACGACATGGGATGAAAATTAGCGATGTTTTTATCATCTAGGCTTTCGACTAGTACAACAATCTGGCCTTTATAATTATCAGGAAAGGTGGAAATAATATTAGATTCGCTTACACTGTCGGTGCTATTTAAATTAGACAAGTTAGTTTGTGCGGATGTAAGATCCATTCGTAAGTGATAAGCGGTTGTTCGTTCGCGTTGTTTAATAGATAACAATTGTTCTCCGATAATAACATCATCTTCGATTTCTTCGGCATTTTCGTTATCATCGTGGCGATAAAACCGGTGAGATTGTTCTGATTTTACTATTTCGTACGCGTATTTCGCCTGCTCATTTCGACAGCTGACAATTTTAGTTCGTCTTTCGGTACTTCAGACACTCGAATTCTGTCGTGTTTTTTTTTTTTCTTTTTTTTTTCTTTTTTTTTTTTTTCTTTTTCCAATTACTATTTATTTATTTATTTTAATTTAATCGATCGATGAGTTCGTCCAGTGGGGGCCGCCCGGCGGCCTCCTCCAAAGATACGAAATTCAATACCAATAAGAATAATTTAAGTCTCAACCTGATGGAAACCGACGCTGCCGTAAAGCGTAAACCTTCCGGCCCCCTTTCACCGACCGTGTCTCTGCCTAGCAAGGATCTACGGCTGTCTCAAACTGATCTCAACGCTCCCACTAATATAATCAATAATAGTAACAATAAAAATAATAATAATAATGAAACCGTCACTAAAGCCGTTGAAAATTTTAGTATTAAAAATAGTAATAACAACGGAAGTAAGAATAATATCAATAACAACAATAATAACTCTGTTAAAAACGGTAGTAGTGAACATAGTAGCAGCAATAATAATAATAATGCTAATGATAATAATAATAATAATGCCAATGATAATAATAATAATAATGCCAACGATAATAATAATAATAATAATAATAACAATAATGATGATGATAATAATAATAATAATAATAATAATAATAATAGTTTAATTCACAGTAGTCCCGAGGTCTACCCCTCCGACCATCCAGGACCCTATTCTATAATTGTAGAATATAATTCAACACAAAATAACATTGGGAATTATCATCCATTGGCGGTGGCCCGACTTCTTGGTACAGTCTCCTCCTCCTATTCTAACATTACTACCCTAGGTAGAAATCGAATATCTGTTTTCTTTCCTTCAGTTCTTTCTGCTAACTCCTTCCTTCAGAACTCATCCTTTTTTTCTTCTCATAATTTAAAAGCTTTTATCCCCGTTAATTCCATTTACAAATTGGGAGTTATTTCTGGAGTTGATCCTTCCTTCTCTGAAGAAGAAATACTTGAGGGGCTTGAATCTTCTATACCCTTTTCCTCTATCAGGCGCACTTTAAAAACCGTCGAAGGTAAAAAGACACCTACTAGATCAGTTGAAATTAAATTTACTAAATCCTTCCTTCCAGAATTTATCACTATTTTTAAACTCCGTTTCCAAGTTCTGCCTAGCGTCAGACCTCCTACACAATGTTCCAAGTGTTTCTTATTTGGTCATATTGCGAGGCACTGTCGTAGTTCTAATACTGTCTGTTCTCACTGCTCTTCTAAGCATTCCTTATCAGACTGTCCAAATACTCAAAATCCTCCTGTTTGTCGTAGTTGCAAAGGTGACCACTGTTCCTATGACCGTAGATGTCCTGAATGGATTAGACAAAAGGACATCAAAAGAATCATGGCGTATGAAAACCTATCTTTCCATGAAGCATCAAAGCACAAGGATAATTCCTTAGTGTCTCAAGCCTTTTCATATGCAAATCGCGCATCTGTTTCTGTTCCTCTTCATAACACTCACAATTTTCCTACTATTCATTCTTCACCTCCAACTAAATCTTTAACCTTCCGTAAAACAAAATCGCCTAAATTCTCTTCTAAGCCTACTCCCCATTTTCCTTCTCTTCCTGTCTATCATATTCCTTCTCCAACAAATGGATGGGCACTAAGCAAACCCTACCCATCCTCTAGTAACGATTCTTCTAACAATCCTTCTAACCTCTCTTCTTCTTCTGAATTTTCTCCTTCTATTAATAATCTCTCAACAGCCATTTTGGACTTGATATCATCCTTTAACGTTGACTCCTCTTCAAACTTTGCTAATTCTCTTTCCGCTTTTCTTTCCAGTAACCTTCACCTTAAATAATCATTATTCTTTGCTTCACCTTTGCACTCGCAAATATATTCTCCTTCACCTTCTAGATAAATTTTAACTCTGTTTTATCTTAATTCTCTCCTTACTCATTCTCCTTTTTCTTTTATGTTTCTCTCCCTCTTTTTAATTTTTCAATATGTCCTTCAAATTTAATATTCTCCAGTGGAATTGTCGCAGCCTTAAAGCTAATAGACTTGCCTTGGAGAGTTTACTTGATATGCATCAAATTCACATTGCCTTAATTTCCGAATCATGGCTCAAACAATCTGAAACGTTTCATCTTAAAGATTTCTCCGTGGTTCGTTCTGATAGAATAGACGGCTACGGTGGTGCTGCCATCCTTATTAGAAATAATATACATTTCCAATCTCAAAATGTACACTTCTCTTCTGTGCCATCTTCTCGTGATCCGAATGTAGTCCACATCTCTATTCCTTCCATTTTTCCCCGCCCATTAAACATAGTCTGTACGTACTTTCCTCCGAATTTTAATCTCAATAATTTTCCCTTTCCCTCCTTTCTTAATAGTATTCCTCCCCCCTTCATTATTGGAGGTGATTGGAACGCTCATTCTCCTCTTTGGGGTTGTTCTAGTCGAAACAGTAATGGAGTGGTTCTTGAAAACATTATCCTCGGACATAATCTTATCCTCCTTAATGATCAATCTCCTACTTTGTACAAAAGCCCTTCCATTTTTAGCGCAGTCGATCTCTCCTTCTCTTCTCCTGATCTTGCTCTTAACTGTTCCTGGAAAACTCTTGATGGTACTTTTGGAAGTGACCATGTCCCTATTATTGTATCGTTCAAAAGTCTTCCCCCATCATCCATTTACTTCAAGCCCCTCTATGCCTCCAAATGGTGTATCCCCAAAACTAATTGGGAACAATTTAGTCGTTCTGTTGACTCTTCTCTTTCCCTTTTGCATCATAACTTAGATCCTATTTCAAAGTACAAATACTTTACAGATTCCATCTTACTCGCCCTTTCTTCCTCATCACCTCCAGTGCCTTCTAAACCTCGCCGTCATGCAGCTTCATCCTTATGGTGGAATAATAACTGCAAGGTGGCTTTTGATGCCAGCGTCGCTACTTTTAGAACCTTTCGTCACTGTTCCTCCTTTTCAAATTTTATTGACCATAGAAAAGCTAACGCTAGAGCCAGATACATCCTAAAACAAGCCAAGAAGGAATCTTGGAAAAAATTTTGCTCTTCCTTTTCCCGGACCACGTCTATTTCCCAAATTTGGAGAATGGCCAAAGCCTTCAAAACTCCCAAATCCGAATACCCTTCTTATCATAACATCTCTTCTGACATACTTGAATCCTTTATTGACAATCTAGCTCCCAGTTATGTTCCTTCCTTTGACGAAGTAAGTTCTCCTTCTTCTTCTCTTCCAAATTCATCTCACTTCCTCACTTCAGAATTCCACTTCAATGAACTTCTCTTTTCGTTGCAAAAATCCTCCAATTCGACTCCAGGAATCGACAAAATTTCCTTCCTTGTTCTTAAAAATCTCTCTAATTTCTCACTCAAAATTCTCCTCGAAATTTTCAATTCTTTTCTTCTCTCAGGACTTACACCTCCTATTTGGAATTCATTTATAATTATCCCAATTCCTAAGAAAATTCCAAATTCTTTTCGACCTATTTCTTTGGCTCCTTGTTTAAGAAAACTATTCGAGAGTATGCTAAACCGGCGCCTTGTTTGGTGGCTGGAACATAATAATCTCGTCTCCTACAATATGTTCGGTTTTCGTCCTGGTCTTGGTCCTTCTGACTGCATCAGCCTTTTTCTTTCTGACATATATAAAGCTCTTCTCGAAAGAAAATACACGATCGCTGCCTTTGTTGATGTAGTTTCTGCTTTCGATAAGGTTCATCTTCCATCCCTTAAAAATAAGATGATTTCTATTGGCATTCCTGTTCAACTTTCTTCCCTGATAATTCAGCTCTTTCAAAGTAGAACCATTTATCTTTCCACTTCTTCCTTCTCTGGCTCTAGATGTGTATTCCGTGGCCTTCCTCAAGGGTCATGTTTGAGTCCTACTCTTTTTAATATTTATTCGCTTGAAATAGCTTCTCTTCCCGTCTCAGCCTCTACACTCCTTTTCGCGGATGATATTCTTATTTATTACTCCTCAACTTCCATCCTCTCTGCTAAAGATGAAATCAATAATTCGTTGAACTTGCTTGAATCCGCTCTATCCAACATCCATCTAACCATTTCATCCTCTAAATCTGTTTGTATGGTTTTTTCCTTTCGTCCCTATAATACTTCCTTAATTAATGTCTCTTTGAACAATTTATCTATTCCATTAGTTAGGTCCTTCTGCTATCTTGGCGTTTTCCTAGACAGTCGTTTATCCTTTCGCGAACATATTTCCTACCTATATACTTCCTGTCTTAAGAGAACTAATTTATTAAAGGCTCTTTCTCCACACAAATGGGGTGGCGACCCCAGTGTTCTTCTTATTCTATATAAATCTACTATTCGTTCCAAACTTGATTACTGTTCCTTCATTTATGGCAATGCTCCTAAACATCTTCTTTCCAAACTCGATAAAGTCCAAAATTCATGTCTTCGTCTTTGCCTCGGTGTTCTGAAATCCTCCCCCATTCCTGCAGTACTTTCAGAAGCCAACATTCATCCTTTACACATTCGTAGATCCTTTCTTGGGGATCGCTTCCTCATAAAACGTCTTCCTATTAAGTCTTCTAAATTAGTTTCTGCTTATTCCTACATCCTGGCCAATTGGCGGTTTTCTCCCCTGAAAATTCCTATTCTTTCTCATGTCTCTCGACGTCTTGCTCCTTATTCTTCATTTATCTACTCATATCATAAACTCTCGTTCTTTACATTCAGCTTTATAGATTTTTTATATCCTCCTAATTTGTTTTTCCTTCCTTCTCATACTAAATATTCGCCTTCTATCGCTTTAAGCGAGTACAACGCAGCTTTGAGGACTCTATTTCCTTCTTCGTCTGTCCTCTTTACGGATGGTTCCAAAAGCGATGAGGGGGTCGGAGCTTCCTTTCTTATTTCTTCTCTTCCACACTACGAACTTTATAAACTTCCTTCCTTCTGTTCCATTTTCACTGCAGAATCGTATGCAATACTCCGTGCTGTTCTCTTCATTGCACTTTCCTCCTATAATAATAAATACCTTATTTGTTCTGACTCCATGAGCGTCTTGCAGGCTATATCCTCCCCTTTTCCCTCCTCTTCATGCGACTACATTATCCTTTCCATTCGTTCCTTAATTGCAAATCTCTTCTTAGTTCGTTCCATTCAAATCGATCTTCTTTGGATTCCCAGTCATAGCGGCATCGCAGGCAACAACCTAGTTGACTCGTTTGCTCGCTCTGCTTCCTATAACGGCAAATTTGTCAATAAATTTCCTGCCAATAATATCCTCTTTCCATCCAAACGAGCACACCTCAAATCATGGTTGGATACCTACATTACCTCCTTTTCCAATCCTCATTCCTTTTACAAACTCTTGCAACCTCTTCCTTCATCACGTTCCTGGTTTGCTGATTTCCCTGGTTTCAGTCGTTCCGTTATTTCCTCCATAACACGTCTTCGTCTCAACCATAATTGTCTTCCTTCCTCTCTCTTTCGTTTTTCTATTGTTTCTTCCCCATACTGTAATTTTCATCCCTCGGATCATGACTGTGTTTGTGATGCAAATCATATCCTTTTTGAATGCTCTCTTCTTGTACAGCAGCGTTCCCTCCTCTACACTAAGCTTCTCCACCTAAAACTACCTACTCCTTTTTGTGCTTCCTACATACTTTCCTTTCCTTCACCAGATGTTGTTCCAATCTTAGCGGAGTTCATTTCCTCTATTTCTTTATATATCAAAATTTAATCCTGTTTTCGTAATTCTTTGATGATGGGTCATTGCCCTTGGTTGGCGTTCCCAAAAAAAAAAAAAAAAAAAAAAAAAAATCCATCTTAGTTATATTATCATTAATTTCTACTGAAATGTTATTATTAGAAATAGAAGGTGGAGCACTAGCTGAAGGAGGAGAAGTTGTGATCGGAAGAGATTTATTTTTATTCGCTGGTTTTGTGACATTAGCCGCGCTTTTAACGACCGAACGGGAATTAAGCGGAGGAGGCTTGCCTCCCCCGTCAGACGAGTCGGGCATACAGCTAAATTATTAAATCGAAATAACGGTTAAACGAAACAGTAACGACGATTATTAGAAATGATAATAGCGATAAGAGAGGCGATTAGAATTACGAGTACGCAAGGTAAATACGAAACAATAAAAGAAACAATCTCACCGATAGTACCGCAACAATTGAACGCAACACAAATAAACTTTATCGATGTAACAAAACTAACTTCCGATTTTAACCCTGTCTTCGTTATTATTATAATTATTTTCCGTTTTAATTATCAATTTATTTTCGTTATTATTTTGCACTTTCTATTCAAATTAAATATAAATCTCTACAGAATTGATAATTTTCATACCTGTGTGACCGGATCCATTATTGACCGCTACGCCCTTTGTTCATGATAAATTGTTTTTGTTGCGAAGTGTAGTAACTCATTTGGCAATTTACTTTTTTCATTTTTCTTATGTTTCCCCGCTTTTTACGTTCGTTTTCGCCAATTTCTCTTTTATTTGCTTCTAACATCTTTTTCTCCTCCAAAAGGCTCATTAAATTCCTTTCTAATGCTAATTTAGGGAGGTGATACCGTGATCTTGCTTATGTTTTTCAAATCTTTTATCCGTTCCATTCTTGATTAATGATGCTATATTTATGGAAATTCTTCTAGATCGCTTCCGTCTAAGCTCGTTCGGGTCAAAAATAAACGTCCCCACCTCTGCCTTAGAACCCGATAATCTACTACTATTTCGACTCTACATGCTGAATCTCACGTTCCTCCTCTTTTCCTCCCACGTTCCTACTTAGGCTATCATTTCCTTATCGAACGGTTGCCAATTTCCCCGCATGCTCGCTTATTTCTTCTTACTCCATCTTACGTTACTGCCACTTTTGTGCCAACAAAACTCCAATTCGATCCCTTATCGCTACCCGTCTCGTTCAGTTTTCTCCATATATCTACACTCTCGATAAATTCCCGTCCTTCCCCTTCAATTTTTCCTCCTTTTTTTCATTCTCCTGTTCCTCCTAAACCTATTCTACAGCATGTTGTTAAATATCGGAATTTCTATAGAATCTAAGCTCTTCTTTTCCTAACCATTTTTCGATCTTCGCTGACAGTTCCAAGGAACCTAATGAAGTTGGCGCGGCATTTGTTTATGTCCTTCTTTAAATTACTTCGAGTCTTTTAAACTTTCCCAATTTTGCTCGATCCTTTGTACTGAATCCACCGCTATTCTGCGTGCCCTTTTTTTTTTTATCAGATCCTCACTTCTCTCTTGTAATAACCTTATTCTGTCGGATGCTCAAGCGTGCAGCAGACTATCACATTACCTCTTCTTTCTCATTCAATCAACTATGTCATCCTTCCTATTCGATACTTCATTCGTGATCTCCTCTTATCCTAATTCAAACTGATCTCTTCCGGTTTCTGGTTATGCCAGAATAGACGGAAATTTGTTGACTCATTCGCTCGGTTATCATCCTCTTCCGGTAGGTCTCTCTTCTGGTTTTTTCATCCTCCAATATTATCCTTCTGTCTACAGTTGTTTATTCTAAATTTTGTTTCCTCGCTTCCCCTAGTTTCTTGACTTTGCTTCTGCGCGTCCCTGTAATCTCTCTGCGATTTCTGCGTTTTGGTCACAGTTTGCTTCCTTCTTCGCTTTTCCTTTTTTCCCTCTGCCGCCGCCTTATTGAACCCCTCCAATATCCACTTTATTTGTGACCCCGATCACATAGTCACTTTCAACCAAACAAACTTCTTTCTATTACTCCCTTTTATAAAAAAACGGTATTTTCATTCCGTACAGTGTTCCGTTCATTCTGTCTCTTCCTTTTCTTACGTTATCCAAGCTCTTCATTCTTTCTTTTTGTCGCCTACCTCTGATCGAGTAAAGATCTGAGTGTCTCCTCCCCCTCTTTTTCACTGTTCTTGGGCCAATGTCAATGTTGAGAAACCCATTAAAAAAGAAAAAGAAATATTTTTTCCGGAGAATTTTCCGCAACCTGATTCATTTGCTCCTTTTTGGAGGCTGCTTTTTGTTACTGTGTTCGGTTTTATAAAAAATATCCGGTTTTTAATACGTCTTTTTATATTCCGAATCTGTTAATATTTTCATGTTTTTACTTTGGCACATAAACTCAAAAAGCGTCACGCGTCACGAAATGGAGCGTCACAGAAAGCGTTACGAAAATTTCATGTTTTTACTTGGATACGATTGATTACTAATATTTTCATGTTTTTACTTCGGCACATAACTCCGAAAAGCGTCACGCGTCACGAAATGAAGCGTCACAGAAAAACGTTACTGTCTTTACTTGGATAATCATGTTTATGGAAGATTTTACTAAAATAAATAAGGTCAAATAGTGGACATAAGAATATACAATATTCAAAATAATGCTTGAATCAAAATTCACGCTTACATTTCACCAGTATGTTGCGTTAAATTTTTTATTATACTTTATGCAGCCACCAAATTCTATGAAAAAAACCTCAGCGTCGGTGTTTGATGACGTAATTTTGTGTAACGAGTTTACCGCGAACATAAATAACGTCATAAACACTGACGTTCCTTCCAACCTCATTCACTTTATCATTACGATATCTCAGTATTACAGGCCGCTCAGACAATTGCATAAAGGTACTTCTATCCTTAGAAGTGGTGCAATTGTTGTAAAGCCGTTCATTTGATAAAATAAACAATTCATAGAAGGTATAGAGAGAGCATATTCCACAGGTGACAAAAAAATAAATGCAATTAGCATTAGACATGAAACCAAAGTAGGAAAGAATAATTTTTAAAATATCTAAAAGACAGTATTCATTGATGATTTTCAGAACAATCATCTTTGTTTGTTCCAATTTCTGTCGTTCCACGAATAAAAATTGGAAGCACTACGTTTCCCGGTGTACCGAATTATAACTTTAATTTAGGGAGTCTTGCTGCGAATTTCTAAAATTTTCTTTAGCTGAACATCATTTTTTACGACCAAGGGATTAGCCGAAGCCAGATTTATGCAGTGCAAACACGCTTCTGAACAGTTAGTAATGTAAATTCCAGCTTGAATATCACTGGAAAAACTAGACCTCACTCTGTAGTAAAACTACTCGGCCGAGTTGTAACCGAATGTAGCGACCTCACGGTCTGCTCCAAGCCGAATTTCAGGAATGCTTCAGCTACCGTACAGACGTTTCCCAAATATTCCAGATAGGTAACAACCACCAGTCTTTTGTTTTGCCAATATTTGGATGATTCGAATATTTATCGGCGACGTATTAAGATCAAATTTTATCCTTTGAAACATCTCCTTCGGTTTACCGCTCCGTTAGCATTAGAAGTGTAATAATCATCGGAAGGTCAGATTTTATCGGACCCATTGTTAAGAATTTCAATATCCGCGATCATAATTTTTATTCTTCAAACTTTTCCGTAATGCACTGAATAGAGAGAATCAGCTGTCAAAATCACCGAATAAAAAATGTTACTTAAAGGTGTTCTATTTTTGTCCGCTGTTTTTTTTTGTTTTTTCAACGAAAATATATATATACTTTTTTTTTTTTATATTGGGTTCGTCAAAACAGACATTGGCTCGAGAAGAAGAAACAGGATGAGAAGCGGAATCAGATATCTATGCGATTAGGTATAGAGGATAGAAAAGACATAAGTGCCAGAACAACCGAAGGAGATGGCAAGAAGAGAACAAAAGATGCACAAAATGGAGTTGGAAGACCAATTGACAGAGGAGGCACGTAAAAGGAAGAACGTTCGGAAGCGGTACAGGTGCACTCAAACAAAATGTGATTAACGTCACCTATAAAGTTGTGAGAGGAAGAGTGAAGGGGACAGAAAGGAGAGGGGACTAGAGAAAAGCGAAATAGGGAAGTAGGAAGCAAACTATGTCCAAAACGTAAGCGACATATTGCAGAGAGAATTAAACGCCGCATGGAGGGAAAATTGAAAAAGAAAAAGAAGAGGACATAGCTTGTAGGACACTATGGGAATCTGATATAATAAGGACTTCATGAGAAACTAGGGAACAAGCATCAAAACGGACGGCACGCAGGATAGCAGTAGACTTGGCATAGAAAACTGAGCAGAAGAAAGGAAATTTGAAGGTTTCAGAATAATTTGAGGAAGGACAAAGAAAGCTTACTCACCTCCATTGGGTCCTTTGGAGCCGTCAGTGAAGATCGCAAAGTGATTAGGGAAAAGAGAGCCAAAGTGCTTTAAAAGCTCTGATTTGACAATAGGATGAAGGGGAGGTTAAGAATAGGCAATTAATAAGATGTAGGAGAGTAGAAAAATTGAAAGAAAAATATAGCGACTTGTCTTATGAATAAATATATGGTGAAAACTGAGAGAGACGGGTGGGAATGAGACATAGTATTAGAGTTTTGTCGATGGCAAATCGCCAGTTGCGGTGGATATAAGAATAGGAATTAACAAATGAAGAAGAAGAAATAGGTAGACGTTTAATTAAAAAGCGGTAACCTAGATAAGACCTTTGAACAAAAAAGAGGAGGAATGAGTGATTCGTCATGTAAAACGGGGATAGGAGTAAACTTCCTAGCTCCCAGATAAAAACGGGAGGAATTTCCATAGATAAAACAACAATAATCAAAGATAGAATGAAAGGATTTTAGAGCTCCAATTAGTATGGGAGAGAGACTTTATCAGGTTGAGCCTTTTAAGGGAAGATAGATAGAGATGGTTGATGTGATTATGGAACGAAAGGCGGCTGTCCAGAAAAATGCCTAAATAGCGGAAAGAAGAAGAAAGAAGGATCGCATCAGACTAACTAGAGAGGGATCAAAAGGACGATGAGTAAACACAACAGAGGATTTAATAGATGAAATTAAAAGGTGAATATAGAAAGGAAACCCGTACAAAGAACTGAAGGTCGCCACCGGGAAAAGAGAAGGATGGAAAAAATCTATATAAAGAAAGTGAGAGATTGCTTCAGTGGACCTGTCTTTTTTTTATTTTTAAGAATAATCCGGCAAACAATTTTGGGAGTACGCACAAAAAGTACAATATTTTATCGAGCTACGTAACAGTTTAGTCTTAGACTAATTGCCCAAAGCGACACAATAAAAGACGCTACGGCCTTAGTCGTATCTCGTAATTTTTGCTACAAATTATCCATCTATGAGCATTGATACGCGAGCGATGGACTATTCAGAAAAAAGTGTATCTTAATCTAACACCTATAACTATTTACAAACAAAAGGGCAACAATTTTGGTTTACCGAACATTATAAAATAAAAACGTTAGCATTTTTAAATTTTTTTTTTTTTTTTTAAATAAGTTGTGGGTCTCATAGGGCAAGTATGCCTGTTGTGTGAGTGTCCGACACTCTTATTATCATTTATTCAGTTTATACACATTACAAAATTATTCATACTTATTGAACGAAATCGAAATAAATACGCCTTAATTAATATATGTCTTATAAAAATTTATAACATCAATAACTTCTAAAAATCGCTATGCAAGAAAATAACTGAAACAATAAAAATTTCTTAAATGTATAAAAGCAAAATATGAAACGAATATCGAAATTATAAATAAATTCCACCCCATAACTTCTGAAACTCGCTACATATACAAATAACTAAAACAATAAATATTTCCGAAATGTTTGAAATATTAACAGAAAATTAAAATTATAAACCAATTACATCCAATAATTTACAGAAATCGCTACATATAAAACACTGAAATAATAAACATTTTTTTGAAAAGTTTAAAAGAGAATATTGACGAAATATTTAAGTTATCAACCAACCCACCGGTCTAATAGAACCATCTTGAAACAGGAAAATTCTATTTCATAGCTCAAAAAATAAAATGCACTTAATTTGTTCCCGCATTATAGTTATTCAAGAGTAATGGTCAAAGGAATCAAACAATCGTCACAGGAAACGATATGTATTCAAAGGATAATTTTGTAACTAGAAGTTAGCTGAAGAAATATTTCAAATGTTTTATGGCGCCGCTTATAATTTAACAAGTCATACCTTGTTTCAGGTAAAAGAAAATTGAAAAAAGTAGCACCTGAATACCTCGCTTGTAATCCTGTATGATATTTAAAGAACTTGGGAACTGACGCAGAATAACTATTCGAAGATTTAGTAAAACCCTCCAATAGAGAAATCTGAAATTTGTATTTATTATATATTAATTACAAAATATAAGAAATTTGTTTTGCACAGGGTTTCAAAATTCATGATGCCATTCTCCTTCATACTGATATCCCGAAGTTGTATTTTTTTAAGCACTGAATTTTTCATGATTTTTACAGATCTGGTAAGATAATTTTAGCTGCACCACCCCGCAAAATTATACCATAAGAAAGAATAGGCTGGAATAATGCCAAGTATAACCGCCGTAGATGTTGCGGGGAAAAATACTGTTTTAAGTGATAGAACAAATAATTTAATCTTATCGGCTTAGTAGCCAGATATGCTAGGTGCGTACCCTACATCAATTTATGATCGGTCACTACTCCTAAATATTTTATTTCGTGAACTCTCTCAACCATATCGTCTGATAAGTGTAGGGAAAATTTTTTTAACTTATTAATATGTTGAAAACTATATATTATGTATTTCGTCTTATTTACATTAAGTACTAATTTATTTTTAACCATCCAATTTACAATTAAACTAATCCCATTTTGAGCTAAGTTTATTAAGGTTGTAGGGTACCAAGAGTTTACTAACAAGACCGTATCATCTGCATAAGTAATTAACTTTCCCTGCACATCCAAGTTACAGAGTTCATTAATGTAAATTGGACCTACTCCCTTGAGAAACATCAAAATGTTGCACAATTTCATTACTGAAAATATTACTTATTTTTCTAACATATCTCCTGTTGAACAAGTACGATTCCAGCTAATGATACATATTTCCCCTGAATCCTGAAGCGTATAACTTACGTAATAAAATTTTCTGGTTAACAGTGTGTCAAGGGCTTTTTTAATGTCAAAATAAATTGCAATAACTGATCTACCTTCCTCCAAAATTTTCAGTAATATAGGAAACATAATTAAAGAAAGCACCATTGGTACTTCGATCAGCCAAAAACTCAAATTAGTTTTCACTGAAAAAGTGCTTGGCTATTTAAAAAACTTAACACTTTAGTCTTTTCAAACACTTTACTAATGCAAGAAAGAATACGGATAGGTCTGTAATTAGCGGTTAGTGTTTTAATAATAATAATAATAATAATAATAATAATAATAATAGTGAATAATAAATAATAATTAATAATAAGACGAAAATTATAATCTGTAATCAAGTAATAAAAGGACAGACTTGAACGATTTTATTGCAATTTTAGTATTATTAAATGATCCAGAGATCTTTCTCTTTCACGATAACCCACTCAGTATTCGCGATGTTATTAGCATATTCCGTTGTAAAATTGACGACCGCATAAAGTGCAGTTTGACATTCATTGAGAATGCCATCACTTTTTTCCGGCAAAAGGTGAATTTTATTATGCAACGATTTTTTTTCAAAAACCGCAGGAAATCTGCAAAAACTAGCATTTAACCATTGCCCCAAACGACGGCAAATGGTTTTCTTCAAGCAGTTTCAATAAATACTAACCAGCTGCGCTTCCGATTATCTCTTTAGCTCCTTTCTAAAACATAGAAACGGAATTGCATATTCGGGATGTCAGGTTGAAGAGTCGAATTTAATACAACCGATGAGGGTCTACGTACGACGATAGGCTGGGCGCGGTTGGAGGCGCTGTAACCGCCCTAGAAAAGAAAAAAATAAAATTAAGTTTATGGAATTTTGCCAGCAAAGTCATCAATCAAGTGAAAAGAAGGAAACAATAATAGTCGAATTTTAAAATGAAATAAAACATATGTAGTACCGGTATTCATAGGATACTTGTGTTACGATATCTTTTCATCTCTTCCGCTTCGGACGAACGATAAAATCGAAAAGTGCAGCAGGAATCATCCGAACAGTTAATAAATCACAAACACGTGAACGAAATTCAATTTATACACCGTCAATTTACCTGTCAAGATATAGCACGTCCGCTGCCTTCCATAGTGTCGTTCACCATAGCAAGCGCATTTCCCAGTTTTTCATCATGTCCAAATCGAAGCTATTTTCGTTTATCGAAAGGCTATGAAAGTCTGCATTCGGCGTATAAACCAGTAATTTTTTCTCTGGACTAGCATCGAGGGAAGATGTGACCCATGCTAAGCTAGATTTCCAAATCCCTGTTGGCGGATTCGACATCGTGAATTTCTATTTTCACTTTTTCCTTACCGCACCGTGGATAAAAAAACTGATGCGGTACTTTGTTGGTAGTCGGTTGTCGTAAACATGCGGATAATGGTTCTGAAATTTTTATAAAAGATCTCCTCCGATCAAGTTCATCGCTGATGACGCGGCATTGTTCCTTCTGTGAAGTGTGTTAATTACGATTTCTCTTTAAAAAAAAAAATCTCTTTCTATCGCGCGGTTTCTTTATAACTATCTCTTGTTCTCTACTATGCATAATGTGCAATCTGTGGCTGTTTTTAGAAACTATTCGATTTTCCCAAGTCCGTTCCATTTCCGTGAACTAACATCTACCAGGACTTCTTCGGCTCTCCATCTTCCATTTAATTTTACGAGTTTCGTTTTCTAATGTAGCCTCTCAATTTCTTCAATCGATTTTCCCTCTGAACCGAGCAATAGTACTTTGATGTTTTCTTGATTCATCCGCGTTAAATCTTATATGGAATCACGTTCGGTGCACTTTCAATCGTTTTTCAAGAATTCTCCGGATCACGCAGCGAAATCTCGCACATTCGCTATCCGCTTTTTAATCGAACGATTTCGTGTTCAAATACCGTTGCACTTTCTATCAGCGCGATATTTACCACAGATGGATTGTAGCTTCAATGAAAATTAGTGCGCCGATTTTCCATCCGGCGGTCTACGAAGCAAGTGTTCGTCCATTACAATCTGATCTGTAGGCTCTTCTTTTCGTATCAGCAATAGAAACTGTAGCATCGTTTATATCATCGTTTATATCATCGTTTATATTCAATTTCGGTGGATTAAAGATGGTACTATGGGCCGAAATGCTTCCTGAAATTCTGACTTATATGATATATTGTCACGATTGTGCTTTACCGAAATTTGCAAGAAAGGTTCTATATTTTACAGATAAGTCTTTACCAGCTGACGGAATTTTTGTACAGCAAGATGCACACTTACTAGGCTTACAAAGAGAAAAGGGCCGGATTTTCGATGAAAGCTGCCTTCTTAACACATTAAAATATTGAACTTACCGTTACCTTAATTTAGTGACGTCATTTCCTTTTTTCAGACGCGCTCGTTTGTTATTGCGCACCGCGCGATAAATTATAAGACATTTCGCTTTTTATTTTGTCGTTGTTATTTTCGGCGATGTGCGCACATTTACTTTTAGTTCAATGATTTGCGGTCAGTTATTACGTAATCAATCGAATGATTAACATCGGGTTTAATGGAGAATCCTAAAGTACCGTTACGATGTAGAGTGTGGTTTTTCTGGTAAAGCAACAGTTCTACCATAAAAATGTAGCCGTTTTATTAGTCGCTATTAAAGGAGGATTTAAACTTTTTCGCCTATTAAGTGCATCGATTTATTTTCATTCGGCAAATAATCGATAGCGGACAACTGCATAGTAGATTTGTAAACATTTCCATTCTCCTCGTTCGTCCTTGTAACGTCAGCTGGTTTATTACCGGCTGTAAATGCCGCATCTTTAATTTCACCGGCAGCCGACGATAATTTTTACTTTATGTTCAAATTTAATATTTTTTTTTTTCCATCTTCCTCGTAATATTTCTTTTTGAATGTTCTCGATAAAGTTACGTCAGGGTTCATTTTTTTTTTTTTTTTGTTAAAATTATTAAAAGTAACATTTTAAGCGATGATTAATTGAACTGTAATTTCCGTGGTACAGGAACGTACTTACGATGGAAAAACTGAAATTTAGAAGTTAATACTTCTTAATATGGTCACTCATTGCACGATACAGTTTTTAAACAAAAGACAAATATTTTTAGTTAATAAAAAAAAAAGGGAACACGCAAAAGAGAAACAATTTATCCGAATAAAATGTCGCTATGCACACTCTTGTAAAGTGGAAAACAGAGTAGCAATGTGCGCCATTTTTACCGCCTCTGGAGACTACGCCAATAACTTCCCAATTATATACCCATTTCATACGAAGTTCTGCGTGCGTCTGCAACATACGCTCAGTTTAACGATTTTTTTTTTCATTCGATTTTTACTTTTTACATAATTCTGCATATAAATGTCAATTAATATAACACGAATCGGAAGTAGATTTAACTTTTTCAGGCGCAACCATGTAACATAGTTTTGCCTAAGGCCTTTACATACACACATGCACATAGACGGCCATTTATGTAAAAAGTATTTTTTTCCTTTTTTTTTTTTTTGTAATCGCTATATACAAAAATTTAAATATATTGTAAAATTTCCGATTTAGAATTTTCGACGATGATTATTATTAAGGTTCGTATCATATATAACTTTACATAATTTTCGATGTTATTTATAACGTGGACAGTTTTGTAAGCAAATTGTACATTTTTATATGTTGAAAATAATAAGAATACACCGGAACGATTTTACGTTTCCTGCAACAGATCTTGTTACGTTTTTGTTGCGAAAGTTTGTAAAAACTATTAATGATGTAAAATGTCGCACAACTATAAAAAATTTTGCCGCGCAAACCATAAATGAAAAAATTAAAACTCAATCTTCTATGAGAATTATAGAATATTATTCGGAAGGATCCAGATGTCTGCAAAAATCCAAAGGACTAAGTTTGTATATATATATATACATTATATATATTAATTACAACGTAATTCTTAGATTCGAAAAAATGTCCCAAAAAAATGTCCCAATTTTATGTAACGTTTGTTATATTTTGTAGGATTTTTGTTATTGTTATTTAAAAAATGTCACAATTTTATGTAATGAAATATGTAACGAAAAATGTAATGAAAAAATATCACAATTTTATGTAATGAAATATGTAACGAAAAATGTAATGAAAAAATGTCTTAATTTTATATAACGGAAGTTAAATGTTAGAATAGGATTTTTGTGGTTATGTTATTTTTTGTGTGTGTTGATGCCAGTAAGAATTACGTTGTAAATTTTGATCATTTTATACAAAGTATAGAAAAGAAAGAAACAGAAATGAAAGCAAGAGGGATCAAGGGGCACAGCCCCTTGCGAGGCCAAAATGGCCGAGTTTTATATATATATATATATACAAGGGCGTCGCCAGCCGATGAGCCAGGGAGGGGCAAGATGATAGAAAGAGGATATGAGTTATAGAAAAAATAAAATTTATAAGTTGTAAAGGCTTAATATTTTATTAAACAAGAATAAAATCTTAATTAAAACATAAGTTTTCCAAATTGTCCATGATTACGTGCCTATTAATATTCATCAATGCCAGTTGATTAAAAAGTTCCAAGGCTCCAGGGGGGCAGCTGCCCCTCCCTGCCCCCCGCTGGCGACGCCCATGTATATATATATACATTATATATATATATATATATATATATAAAATGTACAAAAATAAATATATAGGATTAATAATTATTCAAAAATTTAATTCTATTTATTTCGGATCTTAATTTAAAACTAAACACGATGGTAATGACATATAAATCGCAAACATTCAAATAAAATTAAAGACAATCGTTATGTTTAACTTAAAAGAAATACTTCATTATCAAATTATTAAACAAAACTAAAGTTGACATACTAAGAGTTAATCCATATGATCAGCTGTTTAGTAGTATCATTAGCTGGCGAAGACAGGTCTATACTACCACCAATATCGAAGAAGCCAACTTACCTGGATCATTTATTCTAGACTACGCAAATGTTTCTTACAGAATCTTCATTACATTCGACGACTTCACTTGTTTCAAGTGTAAATCAAAGGAGCATCGAGCTGAAGATTGTACTATCGAAGCTGATAGTTCTGAAAATAACATTCAACGAGAAATCAGCGCACCAATTTCTCAAATAGAAAATTCTGGAGAAACTGCAATTGAACACTTCCCACCTTTTCCTCTCAAAAGATCGCCGCCATCCACTTTTTCATCGCCAATCGAAATTGGTAATATTCAACGCACGCTTACAGGACCGACAGAGTGAACAGAGAAAAAAGGCGTGAAAAAGCAAAAACTTAAAAATTCCGGTCTTTCATCTAATACAGGAACCGAAACAAATAAGTCTTTTAGCACTCTCAAAGGAGTTCTAAAACATTTCGAGGCAACAATTAATGAAAAATTCAAAGCAAACGAGTATCCGCTCTCCTGCTTTATGTTGCGGACATGTCTAAAGTAAAATCTGCTCTGGAAATTCAATCAATTCTTGCCGATGAATTCAAAGTTCCTAACGACTTGATGATCAGAATGTTGGCTGAACTTCATTTATCCATAGAGGATAGATCCAAAAAAGTGTACCAAACCAAGATTCAGAAAGAGCTGAAAGGATTACAGAATTCAGCACCCCTACGACTAGAGCCCAACCATCTCCTTAGGGAATATCTATTTTTTTTCCCCAAATATAACCGAGATATGGATGGACCTAAAAAATATATCAGCTGGAACTGCAACGAAGTCTATAGACATCTAGAAGATCTTAAATTAATCCAGTCTATTTATGATCCAATTATAATATGTATGCAGGAAACACGTCGTTAAGAATAACCAAACCTTATATCTTCCGAACTACAATATCATATCTTCAAACTTCTCTTCGAACTGGTCATCTGGAGGAATGAGCTTAGCCGTTAAAAAATACCTCCATTTCAACCAGCTACAATTACAGACAACCTATACAGGCTGATGCAGCAACCATATATCTTTCATCACCGCTCACTATCTGCTCAATGTATTTATCTCCAAGAGATAATATCACTCAAGAAGACATTAGTGGACTCATTTTGGCTCTTCCAAACCCTTTTCTTATCTGCAGAGATCTAAATACCTATTCCCCATCCTGAGGTGAATCACGCTACAACTCTAGAGGCAGAATTATTGAATAATTTATTTCCAGCTACAATCTCGCTCTGCTACATCCGAAGGATCCAACGCACTATAACTTTTCTCATAAGACATGGTCAATGTTAGACCTAATTATTACCACCCCAGCCATTCTCAGCGTTGTCGAAGTCTTCAACCATGATGATCTCGCTGAAAGCGGTCATACTCTCGTAATGGTTCACCACAAACACAGCAAAACTATATCCCCGCCACAAAACATAAAATACAATTACCGCAAAACAGATTGGAAAACATATGGCTCAACCTTTCCATCAGTTGCCAACTTCGAAGTCAGTTAAATTTTTCGACATATCCAAAGCCTTCGATAATACATGGAAAGAAAAAAATTCTAAAAACTCTTCATGGCTGCTAAGTTCGCCGCCACCTAGCATACTTCATCGAAAATTTCCTATCAAGTCGCAAGTTTCATATCCGACTAGTCTCAGTTAAATCAACTCCCCATGATCTACAGAACGGCGTCCCTCAGGGCTCCGTTCTGAGCCCTACCCTCTTCAACATAGCCATAAATGGCATTCCGGAACAAATACACACACCTGTCTAATGCTCCTTATTTGCAGACGACCTAGCTATCTTTATCTCCTGTTCGGACCTGTCCCTCGGAACATCAATACTACAAAAAACAATCGACAGATTGCAAACTTCGATTTTTCCAACATGAAAACTACCGCTATATCATGAAATTTCAGTCCAACTATACAACGTAACCATTCCATCATCAGATACCGTAAAATATTTAGGAATCATTTTGAATGAGAAACTTACATGGAAACCGTATATCAACCAACCAAAAACAGGCTGCACCAAAAAACTAAATTTAATTCGTAAACTGGCTAGCACATTGTATAGCTCAGATCGTTCCTTCTTATTCAGAATCTACTAAGCACTAGACTCAACTACGGCGCTGTAATCTACTCTTCGGCCAATCAAAATATCAACAACTCACTCAATACAATACATCATACTGCTGCAAGACTCGCTATTGGCGCTTTTTCTACTTCTCCACCTGTTAGTATTCTTTGTGAAGCTGGTATTCCTCCTCTCAATATTTACAGAGACCAGCGTATTATTTATTTTTCTTAAACACGTGAATTTGTCTTAATTCGGCCGTCAATCTTCCTTATGTATGATCAGCGAATATGATAGTTGCAACATTGACGGCTCCAAAACACCTCAAGGAACAGATTGGGAGTAGCATCTGACAAAAAAATTATTTTCTGCTACTCTCTTCCGGCACTATTTACTATTCCTTCGGAAAAACTATTTGCCATAAAACTTGCGACAGAAAATGAAATCATTTCTGATCCTCACTCATCACACCTCATATGTACAGACTCATTAAACGCGATCACATTCATTCAAAAAAATAACAGCGCATGCAGTGTTTGATTTAATATTTTTATTTTTAGTTTGAGAATAATAATCGAAAATGTTTTGATAACTTTTTCAATATTCCGCAACGAGTGATAGGAACACGCTAAAATTGATATCACGATTTTTTTATTGTACATGTTAAATTGCATCGTTTATTTCATGAAAAATAACCAGACTTTTTATACTTGAATTAACAATAAACGACACCTATATTAACCAAAAATATATTAAAATAATATTTATTTTAATATATTTATGGTTAATACTGGTGTCATTTGTTGTTAATCCAAGTATATAAAATGACACAAAGGATTGTTGATATCAATAATAATTTAACCAGACTTCTTTTCTATCCAATGATTCTGCAATGGTTTGGCCATTCTCAGCTGCTTTTATACGAAAAATTAAGCAAGCTGAAATATTTAATAAATCTCAGTTTTTTTAAGTAATTATTTAGAATGCCACTTTCACATATTACCAATACCATATGAAAAAGGTAACATCAAACACTAACAGAAGGGAAAGATCGATTAAAGGCAAAAGCAATGTCATCTATAATAGGAGCGCTATAAAAAAGCAAACAAAAAAAAACCGGAAAATATAGAATTAGAAGTCATCATGAGTAGGATAAAAAAAGTGAGAAACATGTAATTAAAAAAAAGTGATGTAGACGTTGCATGTTACAGAAGTCAGAATCATTGTAAAGCTAAATGATCCATTAAAAAGTTGGCAAACCAGTCAACAGTCAACTAAACCTCTTCATGGGTTTCACTATAAAACTGATTTGAATAATGAAATTTCATTTTAATCATTTCCCGCGGAAAAATAAAAATTACCAACCGATTTGAGAAATTTTCATTCCGTCGTAAAAATTTCGCAGAGACGAATTGAGAAAAATGCAACAATTTCAGGCTAATTAAGACTTACGGAACCGGTTTATTTGCGTTCGTGTAAATCTTCTCCGAATTAGTATTGATCATTAAATACAAAATTTTAATATACCTCTAAACCATTTAGATGTAATTTCAGAAAATGACTCTTCCTATTTCTTACATTTCGCCGTTACAAGATAAACAATATGTTAATTTTAAATATACAGGTAAATGAATAAAATATTTTATTTTTTCTCTGAAATCTGAAGTAGAACGATCAACAAAAATAGATTAAACACTTAATATACACGTTATAATCGTTTCAGATAATTGCATCAAGTGAATGAAGAAGGCAATGTAGGAGGGAAGTTAATAAAAATCGATAACGAGAAGATAGTAGAGTGTGACTTAAGAATGAGAGAAATAACGGAGACAACAACACCAGAGTGAAGTGAAGGAAACAAAAGGAATCACAGACTAGAAATAAGATGTTAGGTAGAACAATTAAAACTGAATAATTATTCCAAAAAGAGGAAGTGTAACTATTATGCGATCAGATTTCTTAAGAAAGAAAGTGGGAAGAAGCAACAATCCGAGCTAAAGAATCAGTCGCTTTGTTACCAAAGATTCCCGAATGGCTAGGAACCTGCGAAAAATATCATAAATGAACATATATGGAAAATAATAAAATCGTAGGAATGATCAGGTAGTGGGGAAAAGATGACTCGAAGGGCGCGCATGGATCAAAAATAATTAAAAAATTGAAAGGAAGGTGTGATCAGAGAAAATGGTAATAATGGAACATAGGACGGTCATTAATTCATTTATGAACGCCGAACAGGAAGGAGAAAGAAGAAAATATTACGGCAAATTGAAATGTCGGAGAGGATAAAAGAGGCACCGAAACCACCTGGTCTTTTCGAACCATCAATAAACGCGGTTACATGAGAAGAATAAAGGGAATTAATAATGCTGCGAAATTTTATCTAATCAGGGTTTGTAGAAGAAATTTAAAAGTAAAGGTACAATAAACATTCGAGAAGGATGGTAGAGTTCAGTTGAAGGAAAAATGCGAGCGATTAGTAAAGGACATTGTGTAAGACCAAAACGAACTGAGACGATGAGAAATAAATAGGGATTTTCTTCAGTGAAAAAAGTTCCTAGAAATGAAAAGGTAGAAATGGATAAGTTTAGAGGATGTGAATGAAAACGTTCAAGATCTGCGAATAGATAACGTGTGGTGTATTAGATTCAGTAAAAACCGTTGGAATTGTACAGGATTTAATAACATCAAGGCGCATAGTCAGGTAGCGCGGTAGGCTAGTAGTTAAGGTATTTGGCTATAAAATCTGAGGTCGCGGTTTCGAGACGTCTCGTTCCGGATCCAAATTACTCCCAAATATATACCTAATTTAAAATTGAATTAAGTACCCGAGAAATTTGGGAAAGTAAAAACGCCAGAGAGAAAGGAACCGGTCGCAATATTCTCTTTAGATCCATTAGGTCCTTGAGTGCATTATGAAAAGTTTAATTCCACAATCCCCGACGCTCTGTCAAGGGTACGGAACTTCCTTTACTACTACTAAGGCGTATTGGAAGGTAAGAATTTTGGATTATATTTAATTTATTTAAAGAAAGGAACAGTAGTTAAATCTGAAACGAATGAAGGTACTTATAGAGAAAAATAAGGATTATCAGCTTATTTATTTTGAGATAAAGCTTTCAGGAAATTTTTATCATTTTCATTGGCGAAGACAAAAGGTACTTGATATGTTCGAAGAAGAGTGTACTGTCCAAAAAAATACCAAAATAATAGGAATAATAAACACAAAAAAGAGACGTAATTTACGTAATCAAGATTATATGAATGCAGATTTAGTAGAAGAAATAGAAAGGTTAATCGAGGTGGGAGAATGCTCCAGCATAGTGAAAGATGCATTCAGTGCTTCACCGGCTGATATAATGTCATGAGATGAGAAAAATAATGGATAAAATGGAAGAATTTAAGGGAAGAGGAGCCACACTAATAGTATAAATATTGAAAAGGGTAGGACTCAGAAAGGAACTTCAAGAAAGACTACGAAAAACCATTTTTAAAGTGTACAGAAAAGGACGGTAAAGGTGGATAGACTGATTAATCTCATTGGATTGGTAATAAGTGTTGTGTTCTTTTTTTCGCGAACAAAACAGATACAAATAATAAAATAACAAATGCCAACATTAAGAATAACCTGTTTTCTTTTGTCGTTAATCAGAAAAACGGCTTCCGTAGTGTTTAATTTGTTATTAATTCGAGAAACAATAACATGTTTTACGAGACGAGTCTAAAAATAGCCAACTAACTGCTCGGTTGAAAAGCATGACTTCGAACAGCTGAAAGTAACAGAAAACTGCGAGGACCACGAAAAATTCAGAATACTGGACAAAAATAGAACGTAGGCACAGACTCAACTGAAATCGAAATAGTATGAATAATGATTGAACATAGGTTAATAATAATAACTAATATTACGAAATTAATAATAAAAACATTTGGTAGGAGTACTATGTAAAGGCAGTAAACTAAACTAGGATGGAATCCATGAGGTGTTCATTCAACTGAGATACTCATGGCTATGTTTCAATTACTATGTATTTATGTTATTATTCACCAATAAATAAATAAATGAAAAAAAAGAAAACAAAAAAAAACTAGGATGGAATAGCCGTCATTCTGTCTTTCAGAGTTGGTAAGTGGACATTTTCAAAAGCACAGGATACATCGATGAAGGAAACTAAAGTAAAATATTTTCAGATAAAGGATT
The DNA here is from genome assembly GCA_039619475.1 of Icerya purchasi. NCBI lineage: Eukaryota > Metazoa > Arthropoda > Insecta > Hemiptera > Monophlebidae > Icerya > Icerya purchasi. The sequence goes on from CM077116.1 coordinate 80,918,711, forward strand.
TATACGTGTGAGAGACAAAAAGACTAATAAAATACCAGGCCGTACACCGAAGATATACTAGTAGGAAATAATTATTGTGCTGCAGTCACAAAGTTGATGCTTGTTTAACATACCTTGTGAAAGTTTTCTGATACAAGATACCAAGTAAAGAAGACCTTTTCTCATGAATAAGAATCACGATAAAAGGTTTCTAAGTGAGAGAAGTTAACTTTTTGGAAAATAATGAAATAAAAAGATCAAAAGATTATTGTTTGAAGAGATCCTAAAGGACAAGAAAATGTCATACAAACCTAGAGGGAGCCTGAAAGATTTGGAAAAAGCAGACTTTAATTCAACGATACTAAAAGCAGAAGTTAGAAAGTGTGAAAGCGAATTTTATGAAAACAAAATTGGATATACTAGGAGCAAACAGAATCAATAAAGGACATACGATTCTCTAGAGAGATATTGAAATTTAAAGGACGTTCAGAGAGGATCGGAATTTAAAAGCTCTGAACATTTTGCAAATATGTGAAAAATTCTAGAGAAAGCTGAATAGAAATTTTTCCACAAGAGAACGTCTTCGAGGCTTTTTCAGTTGTAGGACCTAAAGAAAATGTTCTGAAGGTAGCACGACTACGATCAAATGCAACGTTGCATTCCTCGTTCCAGCAAAAAAGGAGAGATCTTGGTACAATGAATAGATGGTGACGAAAAGCCGAATAGAAGAAGACCAGAAAAAAGCAGACGAATTAAATTTAAAAAGTATAGGATAGGAGCCAGGTTGAGTACTAGGGAGTGAAAAATCAACACAAAACTGGAACTTCGGAGAAATTCGATTGAGAAGATTAGGGAGACCCGAAAAAAGTACCGGAAAAATTATTAACAAAAGTTAGAATAGAAAAATGGCCACTATCATAAGAAGCTGCTACGGTCCTCCAGTTATCAATAAAACCAATAACAATGAAAAAAAATTCAATTCGCGAGGACTACGACGAATGGTTGGGAAGGAGAACTAAGTTATCGGAAAGGATATTATTCTCAAAGATAGAACCGTTAATATTACACAATATCACAATGGCAAACGGGTATTTCAGTCTCCACCGAAAATAAATGATTGCGAGATAGAATTGAAAATTAAAGAAAGAGGGAAGCGACGAAAATCGTAGTTAGCAGAAACATAGGTAAAGACAATTTTAATCGGTAGGACGAATGCAGATGTGATCAGTGTTAGGTTGATTAAGAGTTGGCTGAAGGTTAAGACAAACATAGTGACAGAGAAAGAACTGTCATTTCTAAAAAGGATTGCAGAACTACTTAATCAGCATACGATCAGATCTGATTAACCTGAAGCCTCTAATATACGTATTAAAGTTTTTCCGACCGAAGTCACGTTTCCGAAATAAAAGCAACATTGATATCACGAAGATTTAATAATGATCCGATGCTACGACAATTCCACTATAGTATATTAAATGCAACCATCATTGTAGAGCAAAAGAAGTTTTAAAAGTGAAAGAAATGATAAAAGAGAAAACAACAATAAGAAGAAAGTACTACAATTAGGTAAAACAAAAAAAAAAAAAAAAAACAAAAACATTTGTATTAAGAGAACCAAAATGGGTTAATACGAGTAGAAAGGCAAAGAAAACTATAACGACTCAGGCCGGAAGGAAGTAAATCGGGGGGTTAACAAATTAGAAGGGAATTCAAAGAGGAAGAAAAAGAAGAAAGGGGCATATTTGTGTATGAAGAAGGCATAAGAAATGAAGCAACATTTGTGACAGGAAGAGGAAGTAATACGAATGCAGCTGGGTTCAAAGACTAATCATCTTAACACAGCTGCATTCGAGAGAAGAAAAATGTAATAAATATACCATTACACCCTGCTAATGATTACAGCCATTTCAACAACGATTAAATAAAGAAAAAAATCGGAAGAGAAAAGCGTAAACACTAAAATTAAATAAAACGGGCCAGTAGATAAGAAAAATGTAGAGAAGTAAAAAAGTTATAGTAGTCAACAGGAAGAGATTCAGCCCCGAATCTACTTGCTTTCCTTCCTTTTTCTAACCAATTTTTGAAAGATAAATTGATTAATATGTACAAGGTTCGATCGGCATACGTAAACACGTGGTACTAAACTACTGATTTTAAAATGAAAAGCATCTTGAATATAGATATTTTCTAATGCCGTTTTAATCTTTGCTTTCTCAATCCACTCAAGGTAAGATCGATCATAGACGCAGTGGACGCCTTTGCAATTACAGCAGAGAGGAGATGGTTGCTGCATTCTGATAGTAGGTCCTGGAATGAGAATAGACGATAGATGGACTATATACCACGCGATGTGATTAAAAAGAAAGCATTTAGAGCATTGAATTGGTGAGCGGTCACTGAGAGAAACAGAAAATCGGATTTTAGAATTCTGGAAGAGCAGTATTGTGGAACGTCATTTTAACTGAACGCGCAGTTAACACCGTCAGAGGGACAACGTATGCGGCGAATTGAGGTAATAGGAATTGGCGATTTAATTTCTTTCAAAATTTCATTTTCAGGAAAGGAGAAATGGATGCCTGTGATAACGCCCAATCTGAATAATACGATATTGGGCATGTACACTTTAACATTATGCGAGGCAAAAAAGTTGGAATCGGCCAAACAGGAGTTTGTAGAAGCTACAGATGAAATTTTGACTGAGTCGTAGCTTCTGCCTTGAGGGAGGAAAATGCTTGTGGGAAAAAAGGAAACCATTAAATAGTCAATATTTTACGGTGTCAGATAAAATGCGGATTAAGACAGAGTTGTACATATTTCATTTATTCGATTATCCAGTAAGAGTAATTTATTTCTATTTAATAATAAAAAGTAATTGACGAGTCTATGAAAACTGCAGTTGCAAAATTTAATTATTAACTTGCCCGATAGTAAATTTTAACAGATAAAGAATAAAACATTCTCGTTTGTCAGTATTACGTAGATTTCATTATTATTCCGGATGTTTTCTATCAGTCTAAGGCCCGAATTATGTAAAACTTTAAGATCATCTGAAATTTGTTTTTTTTTTTGTACGGGTTCGAGACTTGTCTCGTTCCAGGTCCGAATCGCTTCCAGGTTCACCCAGCCCGAAATAATTGGGTACCAGAGAAATCTGGGAAAATAAAGGCGGCCGTGAGAGTGGAACTGACCCCCCTCTTCTCATTAGTGCCATTGGGCTTAGTTCATTGTGAACCTTAACTTCACAATCCATGATACCTTATCAAAGATATACCGGACTTACTTTACTTACTTACAGCCTCTGCACGTATTCACACAGAATTATACAAAAAAAAAGAATAAAAACAATACCATTGTATTTCGTAATTCTCATACTTTAAATAAGCGCACTCCTGACAGTGGAAGTTTCTTGCTAAAACTTGGTCATTTATTTATAATTTGAAGTATTTCCCGTTTAAATACAAAAGTATTTTTCACGTTTCGAATAAGAAACATTTTTAAAAAACTGTACTTTACAATGAATATCTAAAAACTAAATAGATTTTTTATCAATATATCTAATCAGTTAGATGAGCAGATCGATTTAAGTTTCCAAATTATACACGTAGGTTTTCACGTTATTCAGAGTACGTTAATTTTGCATTGATCACTTTCTTCCCATTTTCATGGATATTAATGACTTACGGCTGGCATGCGTGCATGTTCTCGTATGAGGGAATTAAAAGTGATTTTAAACAAGCGGTAAATTGTTTTATTGTGAACAAAAGATGTACACCCTCGCATACAATTTTGCAACAGAATATAACTCATTAGCAGAAGTCTTGCTTTTCAAACTGGTACGAGACAAATATTTAAACAACAATCAAAAAAATTTGAAAAGAATGAAAGATTGGCGATAGCTTGGACCAAATTCAGGGGGAAATGATAAAACCCTCGAAATTTTGTAGACTTTCTGTTAATGTGGAATTATCGATATATAACATTTTAAAAGAGTAATAAAAATTATCAAAAATGAAGTAATTAATCGTTTTAGATTAAATTCGGCCTTCCAGAATGACGTCCAGTAGTAACAGCGTTAATCTGAATGTATCGTTTTAGCAGATCGAAATTATGCTGGGCCGCATCACAACCGCCGTCCAGAGATTTATCAAAATCTATGTATGACAGTAGGTACTCGTTCATTTATTGAAATTAAGCAATATCGAATTAGTTATTAAATCGAAACGCGACACCTACTTAAAAAGAATAATCATTGTTTTTATTAATTTTGAAATTAAATAGTTGTAAATTTTTAATTTAACGAAGTAATATAATTTGAAACAAAAAAGTTTTTGAATCGCATTTCAAAAAATAAAAATCGAATATGTTCGCAATATTCAGTGATAAATTAAATTTTGGAAGAATTTAAAAACATGTTAGTATTACCGAAATGGAAGCGTATTATTCATTCTTTGTCGATTTTCAGTTAAAACTGATGAAATATTCGTTATGAAAGGGAAAAATGTAGAAAAATGAATTTTTAAAAAAAATTTTCAACCTCGTATTAAGTATAAAATTGAGCATATATTTCACTTATAATCTGCGCATCATTGACTTTTTCTCCAAATAGTAGGCAATTTTAATATAGCGAACTATAACCTAGGTTAAGATATTTTCATGTAATATATAAAATAGTCGGAAAGTAATTATTATCGATTTTTTTCAAAAAAAAAAAAAAAAAAAAAAAGTGAAATAATAATCATTGGAAAAGTTTTTACTTAATGTTTCTGGACATTTCAGAAAACGAAATTTCTTTTTCATTGGGTGTCTGAAATTCCGACAGCTAACATAATCCTTTTATTAGTGAATGGAAATGGTCCAACACTGTTTCATATTTACCCGATCAATCCGCGAACTAAACGTATTCTATACCAAAAATAAATGTCGCAACGATTATTGATTCAAATCATTAAGAATTTTTAAACTTTCACCCCGTCCCAGCGTAATTGAGATTTTATTAAAAGAAAAATAATAAAAATCAACTAAATTTTAGACTTTTCGATCTTAATTAATGTTTTGATCTTTCAATAAGTGCACCCAAATGCATAATGGTTAAGAACTAGAGAGAAATTTCAACGATAATAAAAGGAAATCTCAAAAAGATTACCGATAACCAATAATACTTTTTTTTTTTTTTTTTTTATATACGGGTACGCTAACGAAGAGCAACGGCCCAATCAACCAAGGAATCTAAGTAATAGCTCAAAAAGAGCATAATATATTTAATCCGGTGCGAGATTGATTGAATGAAAGAAGCTAGAATAGGAACAACTGACAAGGAAAGACATGAGAGAACATTCATTGTATGGAGTAGGAAGACCAAGATCCAAAAGTTGAGAATAGAAGAGGGAACGTTCTGAAGAAAGTAAGGAACATTCGAAGAAGACATGGGTTGACGTGACACAGAAAAAAGGAATCTTCTGGGAGAAGAGGGCATCGCGGAGAAGAGGCAAGGGGAAAACGAAAAAGTGACGAAGGGAGAAAGGTATGACCGAAACGAAGACGACAGTGATCAGGGGATGACAAAGAGAAGGAAACATGTCAAACCATCTGGTGAAAGAAGGAAATCTTTCGCATACACACGAGTAAATTTTATTTTTTAAAAAAAGAAAGAAAATAAAAACAACGGATATTCTTTTTTTTTTATTATGACAATAAATATATCATTTATTAGCAAGATAGCAAAACAGGTGTGTATCTCCGTTATCTGAAATATGCACTGAAGAGAGGCATCTCTTTCATTTAACGGAAGAAGAATACATAACGATTTGGTCGTTCGTTATTAATACTTGTATTCCATTAAAACATAGTTGCGGTAACCGTTCGGATTATAAACTACATTATCATAATCGTTATTAGGCGCGCGCGTGTGTATGTAGTTACATTATTTACATTTCAGATGTGTCACATGATTAAAATCTAAAACTGTTTATTACAAACTTTTCGATAACAGTGTAGTCGTATTACACACACGCACACATTCATACTAGACACATATATATATATATATGGAAACATTTTATTTAATCAATTATAAAATACGTTAAATTGATGTATGTGCTTCATATTAGCATCAAATTTAAAACTGATCAGACCAAAAAAAAAAGGAGGGAGAGGGAGACAAAAAAATAATTTTAAGACAATTTTTGAAACGGGAATAATTATAAACGCACACTTTGTATGTTAATTAATTAAACAATTTTCCATAAATACCGCAATCGGTGACAGATAATTTAAATTTCCCGACACGTGCACGCTTTGACGATTATGAAAACACTTCATATTCCGTTGACAAACTAGTCGTTTCTCGATGCGAATAATAAAAAACAAAATATTTAAATTAAGGAACATATATTTATAAACGCACGTTGCCGAGAAATACGTGATATGCGACATCATTTTTAAGCACTGCTCAACACTAAAAAGTGTAAAACTCGATGTTTATCACTTTTTTGTTTTCACGCTGAACAAAATCAACAGCTTGATAAGTTAGTTTTGCTGAGTTTATTTTTATTACCTAATTTATCGAAACGAGCGGCTTTGAAAAGTACCGAACCGTTTAAAAATCCGAAACTTTTTGTCCGCAAAAATCAGGAAGATGACGGCACACGTCTGATGTTTTTAACCTGACTTTGCATATTCATTGCTCTAATATAAATTTTCACCCCGCTTCAAACATCGGAATTTAATTGCAGCGATTAGCCGAACAGTGAAGTACTGACACGCTACCCTAAATTACGACACTCTTCTTTCCCTTAAACTGCATTTTTCTTCGATTGACGAAAGTATTTTTTTTTTTTTTTTTGTTTCAGTTGCAAAAATTTAAAAATAGAAAATTTTGTAAGAATCCGTATTTAATAACGGAAACATTTCTAAACAAGGTGATGATAATGAAGTGTGTAGATGATACGCAATATTTAGTCTTTTTTGAGAAACAACCGTGTGAAGATAATTAAAAAAGTAATTTCGTTAAATGAGCGAACAATAGTCGTTGTAATGGAAGAGAAAGTACACGAGGCTAAGAATATTAAGTCCGAAAAAATGTAAAGAGCGGCAGCTATATGGGTGGAAATTAACAAATTGAAAACTTGACCGAACTAAGTGTAACTGAAAAATACTTAGAGAGGACATTAAGTACAAAATTTTGTAAAGAAAATAACGGCAGAAAAGTTACTCTGCTAAAGCATCAAGCATCCCTCAGCATCGTACAGTTTTCCAATTGTCGTCACAGCCTAACATATCTAGCGTTCAGTACAGGAACGAAATTCAATGTCCGTAAATTTAATTAAGTCACACGCTCCCACGTTTGAGGTTCTTATTAAACGGGTCTTTAAGAAGTTGTGCGACATTAAACATACGCGATAGACAATTTGTTCCTAACATTTTTTTTTTTTTGTTTTTTCTAGCACACGACGAAAACTTAATTAAAAATGTAAAAAAAATTTTGAGCTAATGAATCGAAAATTTCTGCACGGTAGAATAAGTTAATTTTTGTAAATAAAATAAACAAGTTTAAAGCGCCTTAAATGGTATTCTAATTTCCCTTTAAAATAATTTATCCCAAGTAAAGTAAGAAAATCTTCGCAATTTTTGTAAAATCAATTTGAATTCGGAATTCTGATTGTCTAATTTTTAAGTTTATTAAATTTTTCGAGTAAAATGAAATATTGAATTAATATTAATTACGGTTGTTTTTTTAAAATAAAGAACAGAGATGTTTTTCGCTAAATTTTCAATAACAAGATACGCTTATTTAAATTATAATACTTCGCGCATTATATACATAAACGCGTAAATACGAAACTTTTATTAAACAAAAAAGCAATCAAATACCGATGATGCCATTTTTTCGGGTATTATTATCGACAATTATGTACGCAATTGTCGATAATCGAGCACTTCCGGTAGATCGTTTATTTTCTCGTATTAATTTAATTTTCGATTGTTGTGTTTGTTTTCTGTTAAATTTTGCATAAAAGCGTTTTTACGACTACCATCGGGCAAGTCAAGCCGAACCATTAAAAATAATTTTAATAGCACGAAGAAGTAATAGAGAGGCGATTAGATTTTTTTAATTTTACGTTTCTCTTGTATTTTCGAAATATTTACACGCAAAAAAATAAAAATAAATCAATAAACAAATAAAACATCAAATTATAGACGTGGGCCATTACTAATTTGGTTCTATTATGTTACTGGGGTGATTTTGAAAATTTTCGAAAAAGTCATTAATGAAACCGCAATAAATCAGGTCACAATCACTGTCCCAAGAATCAAAACTCGGATTATTTGAGATTGTTCCTAAATCTAAAACAATCTTAAAATAACCCTAACGAAAATATTTAGTTGATCACGTTTAAATCCGGCGTAACTGTAACCGAACGTAGGCAATATTACATCAAAACCGGCAGAATTCTCGACGCTCGGTTGACTTTGTCTGAAACCCATCAACCTCTCGCATAACTACAGATTACAGGATATCCTCTACATGAATCGCCGTTAATATCAACTAACGACCTTTGCTATCATTCGGTCCGTTTCCCGCACTGAACGTTTAAGAAGAACAACTTTTCTTAAGTTCAAACAATCTGATTCCTTGATGTAATATTTATTCAAGGTGGTGTTTGCACGTCTATTAAATACGTCTGCTGCTACCGTTTTAATTTAACGTGAAAAATATCCTTTATCCTTAAATGGCGTATTAATTACGCTCTCTAACTCTGTTGCTCAAAGTTCGTTCTGGCGCTCTTTTCTATCCTACCATTTGATTTTTTTTCTCTCACTCCGTCGGAAGTAAAATATTAAAAGTAAACGAAACACGTCACTTCGCATCCGTACATTACAACGAAATTGGTCGCATCGTCATTCATTTTCGTTTGTTACTCCACTCGAATTCCAGCTAAGTCTATTGTAAGTATCACACGGCCAATAATATATAAGCTCGTAGACCGATACTTCGGAACGTTTTTCCGTTGATGGAGCAAAAATGATACAACCATTAATAGTTACACAATTTATTTTTCTCCTTTCGCGCTTTGGTCAGCAGCTATTTATTCTTCATTTTTAAAATTTCATCGCGAATTATCGCTTTTTAGATTTTCAAATCAAAAATCGATGTTTTCTTAATTACATAAGTCCACGTACAGTCCTGAAATGTCTTCTTTAATTAATTCAGATCATTACAAAAAAAAATTATACTCTTTTTTTTTTTTTTAATAGTCCGCTACTATTGTAAATTTGTAGAACGTAAACTGTTCGTTGGAATCTAAATTCCATCGACGAAGCTAGTGTTGACAGTTTTCAAAAAGTCTGTAATTCAAAACAATGTTCTGCTAAGAATCTACCACCTTATTAGAGGTGTACCAAATTATTCTTTTGCTGCCCTCGTTATTTTCACACACATCGAAAAATTAATATTTTAATTACCATACTGGCAGCATTTATAACACGATTCGTTCTGTAAAATTAAACCACAACGATTTTTAAAGTGTATGTGTGCCGATAATCTTTTTAAGTAATTAAAAGTGGTCATTCTAAAAATAAGTAGTATGTAAAATATAGAGGCAATTACTGGTAAAACATACTAAGCAAATTTTATCTGATTTTCCACGTAATAGAATTGTAACAAACAAATGAAAACGGGCAGAACATGTCGCAAGACTAACGAAAGATGGATAAAGCAAATATTGAATTATTGACCATACACAGGAAAACGGAAACAAGGAGGACCCCCGTGAAGATGGTCAGATGATATAATAAAACAAGCCGGCCAAACATAGATACGTGAGGCTCAGGATAAACAACGGTAGAAGAATTTAAGAGAGGTTTACGTCAAATATTAGCGTCAGAAGGCTGCTTCAAGAAGAAGAAGAATTAATTAGCGATGCTGAATGTTTCAAACTTTACACTATTATTGTGCACCATAAATTTGATTAGTTACTACGAAATATGTTAGTTTATTAATTTTATTGTGTTAATATATAGTATTTCTTTGCGTGTGTAACATTTGCATATATATATACAATTTTAACCTAAAAATTATTTCATTAAAAAGTAAAAATAAATCTTTCTACAAAAGCACTTGAAATATAAAATTCAACAACCGTCGATTTTCCTTAATTTAAAGGTGTCAACAAAAAAACAAGATGAAATATTTTTAAAGTTATTATTGTTCATCGGATATATGACTGTCTTTATGCGAACAAATGTAATATTTCACAGTTCATTTAAAAATTTAAAACTGGTCAATTTGTTAACTATTTTCTTGAACCGTAAGTTTATTTTAACCAACAACGGTAATCGCTAAATGATCAAGAGAAAACTCAAAAAATTAGGCTCATCTTTAAAACTAAAAACTTCAACACAGTACAACCAAATTTTTACCGAATGACCACTTTAATTTCTGGAGTCGACAAATTTTCTTCTTTCTGAAACAGATTTCTTTCATTTTAACTTTCCGCTATTTATAGATTATTACAAAAAAATTTTGAAAATAAAATTTTTCTTAGCTCGCCTATATGGCCAAATGCTTAAAACATTTAACTGCTAACACGGCAGTCTTGAATTCGATTGCAACGATATTAAAGGAAATATTAATTAAAAATAGTAATAATTTTAAGTCACATCGACGGCATACCATTCTACATTTCGATAGATTGATGGTGGGACAAAAGACATTTACAATCCTAGTTTAATGAAGAATAATGTAAACATATCTGTACACAAATTGGGTAATCGTTCATCTGTTTAGACGATGTATATAAAAACAAGCAGAAATAAATACGAACTAAACCTGTTCGAAGAGCACCCGTTCTTTCCTTTTACCACTCAAATTTTATTAGTGAAAATAAAGAATATAAACCCCGTAGAAAATTGGTAACCCGTAGATTTTAATACGATGAGAGTTTCACAACTTTTAAGACGTACTGCGTGCGTCATCTTCCGGTCGATAATAGTACTGAAAAAGAACTTAAATGTAATGCAGATAGCGCGCGAAACTAGTTTCAAATTTAACACCGGATAATTAAAAAGATAACGCGTTACGTTCGGAATTTGATACGGCGAATATAATCTAACGTGTGAGAAGTAAAATGCCTCGAATAGATTAATAAGAGATCTGAAGGCTGCTCTCATAGCAGCTACGTATAAAACTATATTACCCATTTTAACATTCTTCCGCACGAATACAAAAAATATTTTATTATAAATACATATATAATAAGTTTAAACAAAAAAAAAAAAATATATATATATATCAGAATAACTGCGAACATAAGTGCAAAATATATAAAAAAGATGTTTGGTTAATAATATGTTTTACAATAAACGTTACACTGATAATAATTACTTAGAAATAATAACGGTGATATGTCTGTTTGATATGTAAACGAACGTTGTTCCTCATCGCTGCTCTTTTTGTACGTTAGAGAATGATGAATGAAAACACTCCTATTCAGTGCGGGTGTTCAAAGAAAATAATATAAATGCGACACAGTGACGGTATAGTAGATTAACTTTTAATGTTAAACGATTTTCGGTAATAATGATAAAATCTGGTAGTGATTAGAAGGGTAGTCATAATAATGGTACATTAAATACACAACGGAGTGAGCGATTGCGTAACATAGGTTTGCTATATTGATTGCTATTATCAGCACACTAGGAGATAAATAATAAAAAGCCATTGGCAGTATTTTAATTTCCGATACCGAAAACTTCAACAGACTAAGTTTAAGCTTCTATTCTTAAATCTATAACAAGTATTGATAGTATGTACTTTATAAATGCAAAACTATCAAGTTCATTTCTGCGTAATTCTAATATGTTTAAACATGTATGTAGAAGTTGTTTTATTTCCACAAAAATTCACAGTAAAAATCACTCACTCCAAGCGTCTTAACAATAATAATAATTATAATATTAATGATTAATATTTACGAAAATTTCAATATTTTCCAGATTACGTTTAGAACACGCTATTTTGATTGCACCCGTTTAATAATCTAAAAGTTGCCGTTTGTAAAATCAAAGAAAATATATTCCTAAAAAATACTCAATTTTATTAAAAACAAAAACATGGAAAAATCTACATTCTAAACATTCGCGCCACGGTATAACGCAGTAATTTATTTTATTTTAATTTAAAACCAATACAGTGCGTCTACACAAATCTCAATATTTGTAAAAGTAAACATTTCGTCTGAAATTCTGAAGAATGCTAGAACAACAACGTTAAAGATTGACCGACTAGGGATTAAAATTGCAGAAAAATTCGTTAAATTCTTTTACCGATGATGATTTTCTAGGTATCAGTACATAGATTTTTTTTCCTATTTTTTTTTTTTTTTATGATAACTATTCCTCCAGCCAATTTTAATGAATTAAAACCGTGAGAACTACGTTAAAAATATTTACGCCTTAAACTGTACACCGACATATTGATAATACGTGTCATTGTTAAATGTCACAACTATTTACTATTAGTACTTTAAATAAGTTATTAATTTATCAGGATCACTTTAAAAACAGTGCTCATTCTACGTGTTAAATCAGAAAAATTATTTAAAAGTTCTTCATTACAACATCACAGTTCCGAAATGTTATTGAAATACTTCCTAAATGTACACAAATCGATCAATTCGACACTCGATGAACTGTACAGTTTACAAAAATAGCAGACGATCTACTCACGGAGCTGAAATTTAGAAAACACGAATACGGATGCAAATTAGACGTATACACTTTAACTGTTTATCTTCGCTTTTTGCAAAATTACCTTCTTTTATTTATCATTCCTCTACGTCGGCCAAAATTTGACTACAAGAGTTAATTTTGTATACAATTATATTTTTCTAAATTTACTAATTTATTTACTTAAATTTAATCCTATTTCCAATTATTGTTTTTGTTTTTTTTTTAAATTACTGTCGCAAGTATGCTCGATGTGTTTATTATTTTAAATTGTTTTCACAACATACACATAAAATTTTTATATTGAAATTTTATTAAAAATATATGAACATAATATCGTTTCCTCTTTTAATTGATGTTACAAATATATTTTTAAAACCGTAATAGGGCATCGCCCCTCCCTTGATTACGCACTACAGTCTACGTCGTAACCTAAACTTGCAAAGGACCAATTAATTAACTATGAAAAATTTAATCTATTTTTAGAAGTAATTATAATAACTATACAATTTTTTTCATTAAAAGACAGAATGGACGCTAAAAGTGTTAAAACGTTCTTTTTGTAATCTAAAATTAATAATATCTTGCTTGGAATTTTGGAAAAAACAAAAAAGAGAAATGCTGCCAGAGTACTAGATAAATATTACCAACTATTCATATTTTGAACATGTTAGTTGATTATTTTACAAAGCAACCGTATTTTGTCCTACTCCGATCGTGTCTATCTACGGTAAATGTTAACAAATAAATCTCAAAATGAAATAACAGTAATTAGTGTTTGTCTATTTTTCCACCTGTATCTAGAATTAGAACATCCCCGAAACAAAAATTTTAACTAAGCGGGACTGCATATTTATCGTGTAGAAGTTGTTATTCAGCATTATGTAATTGTTATTCCAGTCAAATCCTACCATAAATTACTCGTGTCGGTTACTCTTAATCCGCAAGTATTCAAATCTCTTTAAAATTCCCTTTCTAAGGTTACAAAAATGTACCGTTTTTTTGTTGTTCTTTTTAGTAGGCGCCATTGGACCACAGTTTACAAATATCCGCTGGTAACAAACTCATTTTTCTTCTTCTTCTCGTATGGCGAACAGCCGTGTCAGCACTTTACTTATTCAACGGTTTGTCGCGGGTGACCACAATCGCAGGATGGATTATTAATTAATCCCCATTTTGATTTCATATCTCCGCATCTACCATGTCCCATGCGAATACGACTGAGTAGTACCCACTCCCGTCGTGGGCGGTCATGACCTTTAACCGTTTCATTCAATACATCTGTCAGTCTGTGTTTGTCCACATTCTAATCATCAACTATTAATTTCTCAACCATTAGAATAAGACGGTATCTGATTTTCAAAAAATTATAACTACACTTTTGCGAGTGAATTAGTTTTTTTTTGTTCCGTGAATCGAACAGCTCGCATAATGCGATAAAATAATAATTCATTAAAAATCAATTTTTGTTACCATTACTCATAAAAACGGATTAATTGCAATTACACACAATCACTCCGTTCTAATCTCGGCACTGCAAACGACAATACGTTTATATATTTAAAAAAAGTAATTAATTCACAGTATTATGCCGAACATAAATAATGCACAAAGCATATCAAAAATTATTAAAAAACATTAAAAACATGGACTAGTTTCGACAAACTACCGTCATTATCAAGATGTTAATTATTACAAATAAATCTTATTTGGCTTTCGTTTTAGTTAGCATATTATAATCTAGATAAATATTTATGCTAACTAAAGCAAAATCCAAATAAGGTTTGCTTGCAATAATTAATTAACATCTTGACAATGACGCTAGTTCGTCGAAACTAGTCGATATTTTTAATGTTTTTTAATCATTTTTAATATGTTTTGTGTATTATTTATGTTCGGCATAATATTGTGAATTAATTACTTTTTTAAATATATATATATATATAGTGCCGACGGTGTTATATTTAACTTTATACGAAATTACATTAATTAAAAAGTACTTCCGGCTTTTATTCAATATCGCATTAATGTAAATACTCCATTAGAAAATTATGTAATTTATTCTGTTCCAAATTCGGAAGTACCCAATCAGTTTTCCTTGAGTAAAGTGATTAATTTTTTTTTTAAATTATTAAACTAAAATTTAGATTAATGACAAGTCCAGAAGAATACAGTCACAATAGGAGAAGCTTTCAGTAATTATGTGACTGTTCAATTCAAAAAATATACATTGTAAATTGCATGATAGTTCTTTGATCCAGCTGTTTTTTTTTTTTCTAATTTTCACGTTTTAAAACAGTAAAATAATTTCAAAAATTATTCTATTTTACCTGTAAAGTAATATATCGGTTGTAAATTTAATTGAAAAATATATTTTAAGTTGTAGTATGTGCGTACGTTAGCTAGAAGTTCAATAATTATTTAGATTAATTATTTATAATTTTATCAAATATATACCATCGTTTAAAGTACGTAGTTCTATTCGGAAGAAAATAATATGCCCATTTAATATAAACTTTACATTTCTATACATGTTTCTCTTTTTTTGTTGCTCAGCATTTCATTATTACACGATAAAATTAATAAGTTATTTAAATGTTTTCCTACTTACCCGAAGATATTTCACATTACTGGTCAATTTAAATTCAGTCAATCTCTAACTAAGCTGTTAGCATAAAATTACTTTTACGGAAGAAACGTCATAATATAAATATCTCATTTTAATGTAAAACTAATTTTACGCAACTACGATTAACAGTTTGAATGTAATTCATCATCAGTACATTTACATTCAAAAAAGTGAAAAAGGAATTTAAACGTAATTCATTTTTATTTTATATATATACATATATATATATATATATATAAAAATGCACTTTTATTTTATGGATTATTTCCGTAGTATTTAATAATAAAATACAAATGACGTATATCTCAAATTATGAAAATGATTTACGTAGTATTTAATTTTGCGCAATACACAAAGTTTAGTAAAAAATCAACGATTCTGTTGAAATTTTATAAATATAACAAGTTCTTTAATTTTTTTCCTTTTAAAAATTTAAAGGAAAAAATTAAATTACTATAATATCATTCACGTGTATCTTTGAAAGTAGTATCGAAAAGCATTCGCTATAAAATTTTCATTAAAAAACTTTACCTAAACTAAACTTACAATTCAAAACTAAAAAACGTACAAAATAACCGGGAACATGACAATAACATATTAAGTATAGAAATGTAAGAAGGGATAGAAATAGAATACAAATATATCACAAGAAACGACACATCGTGTGTGCTAATACACACAACGACTTGAAAACTATTTAAATAACTATAACGACCATTTCATCTAATAAAATAGATTCATATGTTACTTAATCTTTTTCTTTTATCTTATTTTGCCGCTTACTGTCAGAATTTATGGCAACTGAATTACATATTTATTTGTAATGTGTGATACGTATTAAAAATACAAGCAAATCATTATTATCATAACCATTACTACTTTTAAAATAAGAGGGTAACTTAATGCGGATACTAAAATATAAAATTAAACATTATATAATATACCGTATAATCTTCTATCATTAATATTTAAAAGACTTCGGCGCAATTACCAAAATGTTGCTAATATGAAATATTCCTTGCTGTGTCACGTTCACGAATTTCTGCAATAGTACATCTAATTTCTTCACGATCTTCTAATTGAATAATAACTAAATTCAACAACAAAGTAATTTAGTATATGCTTATTAGAAGAATAATTATAACTGAAATAGTATTAGAAAATTCGCAATTAAAAAATAAATTATTCGACTGCGATAAAAGCGTTACATTTAATCACAAGCATTTTATTTAACACATAGGTACTTTTTTATGAAACGGCTTTTACCGAAGCTAAATATACGAACATCTATTTAAAAAATAGTGTTTACACGGTTGAGTTTACAAATAATTGATATCGATACTTTTATTCAATTAATAGGTATAAGTTTAACGTACTCTATTAAAAGTCGTCGGCAAACTTTACAACTATGAACTTATTTTAGCATCACCCCTTTTGTTTTAATAACAAAACTTACCGTTTGTTCCTTATAGAGCAGAAAAAAGTACTTGAAAAGTATTGTTATTAGTTAGAAACAAGGGCGTCGCCAGCAGATGAACCGGCGGAGGGGGGAGATATATAAAGAGGATATGAGTTATAGGAAAAATATATAAAATGTATAATTTGTAAAGGCTTAATATTTTATTAAACAAGAATAAAATATTAATTAAAACACAATTTTCGTGGATTTTAGGCAAATTGTTCTACTACTTGATTATAAAAGTCTTCCAAATTGTCCATGATTACGCAACTATGAATAAGCATCATGGCCAGTTGATTAAAAAATTTCAAGGCTCCATGGGGGGGAGCTGCCCCCTTGTCATCCGCTGGTGACGCCCATGGTTAGAAAATACTTACCACTATCCATGATGAGTATTCATAGGCGCGTAATCATGGACAATTTAGAAGACTTTTATAATAAAGTAGTAGAACAATTTGACAGAAATCCACAAAAATTGTTTTAATTAAGATTTTATTTTTGTTTAATGAAATATTAAGCCTTTACAACTTATAAATTTTATTTTTCCTATAACTCATATCCTCTTTTTATCATCTTGCACCCCCTCCTGGCGGCTGGCAACTCACGTTACCCCACCCCCCTCTGGCACATCGGCTGGCGGCACCCTTGCTTACCACTCTTTTACATCTGTAACTTTGTCAATTCAAATGAATCACATTGCTTTCTGTAAATTTTTGCGATGCAAATTATATGATGAAATGCGTTTTTTTTTAATTTATGGAAATTTAGTGATTTTTGGGCTATACATATATTGTTTTTAAATTTCTACATTTATCCTTTTCACATAATCGAAATTAAAAACATTTTTATTAGAATTTTTAGTCTTTATTACGTGTTACATTGCAACTTGTACTTTTCACTTCAGATAAACGATTAATTTGGTTAAATTTCAACTCGCGGCTGTTGTATATTTTGATATAAATTTTTTTACAGTAATCACGTGCTTTTTTTTTTTAAATGTCGATGTAAATTTTAAACAACTAGTTCAGCATAAAATTAAACAACGAATAAACTAGGCGGTCACCTGGTTTCTCAATCAGGAAGCTCCCGCCGTGCCCAAACATTTTTATATCACATTAACAACGAAAATCAAAATTGTTTTATAAAATTATTTGTTTTTATTTATTTATTTATTATTTTATTTTTTGAAAAAAAAAAGTTCTTCCGCAGACATTAATTGAACATAAATATTAATTTTTGATATTTTTAACAGAATTTAAATCGAACTTTGAACAAAACACTGCAGCTTAACCAGTCAAGTGATAATTACAACGTAGTTATGTAGGGAATTTCCTTTTTTATTACAGGAACTATCAGCAAGATATTATTGTAAACGTTAGATTAATTACAATATTAATCAAATTGATAGCTTAAAACACGAAAGGTCATTTGCCGTTACGCGATGGTTGGAAGAATGAAACTAGTTCATCGGTTTGCTGCAGTGCCCTTTGCTCTAAATCATTTGCAAAGTAATTAACAGTTACTTTCGCATGAAAGAAGGAAAAATTTGCCGCTTTCCCTGATCTCTTTTAATTTCTATTTAAAAACTATCTAATCAGTCAAAAGTTGTAGTCGGACATATCATAGCTCTTACTCGAGAATAAAAATTAGGAATTTGCCTAGTTTAGATTTCGGGATGTAATGGTTATTTGGTCGCAACAATAAGCAGGTTCAGCGAAGCTAAGCAAACCGTACAACAGGCTTGAACACCTATTGTATTTCAGTTCTGATTTGCTCAAAAATAACTGTCCGTTTAGTCTCACGCAGCGCTAAAAATCTCAACTGAACAACGTGTTCCACTTTTCTGTGCGAGAACTATTGCAAATTAAAGTCTCTTATTTCTTGTTCCACTTTCCACAATATGGCTTTATTCGCTGTCCAGCTTTTCTAGCTTGTTTTTTTTTCTAAAGTCTTTACAGGTCAAGAAAAATCATTAACCTTTCTTCCTGTTCCATATTATTCTATGTTCGATAAATTTACTGCCGCGTTCTGAGAAAGGTGTCGCTCTATTCATAAGAAGATTAAGTGTCAAGCGTTCTGCAATTACATTAGATTATACCGGAAATATGTATATCCTTTAATGGAAACGCTGTGTCGCGACGTTAATAATGTTACAAATGGATAATACTGATATAATTTCATTCTATCTGTAGGGTTGGAAATTTTTATTGTTAAAATTTGTTCTAATTCATTATTTATTTATAATGGAAGTAGTAGACGCGGAAAGATTAATCGATGAAATTAGAACTAGACCATTCATTTCGGATTTTTCTTGTGAAGATTGCAAAAATATAGAATTAATGAAAAACAAATGGATGGAAGTCTGCAAAGTATTTTTTACTAACTTCGATCAACTAGATGAAGCAGACAAGGCCAACATTTTTTAAGTAGTACATTACATATTATTATCGTATACAAAATTTATCTATTATTTGTAATAGCTACTTGAATAAAAATTTAATTTCAGTAAACAATATTTGTTTTTATTTTTAAAAAACATAAATTTTTGTCAAGGCCGTGTCCACGGAAGGGGGCAATGAGAACTGAAATAGTTATTATAAATACACAAAAATCTAAAAAAAATCAAAAATAATAAATATTGATGGTTTTTTAGGGTGTTCTTAATTACCTTTAAAAGAAAAAAGAAAAAATATGCTCCATATTTTTAGGTACTTCATTAATATTTTATGCAAATTTTTTTATTACGAGTATAATTAATAACATATGTAACTTTTATTAATGTTTATACAGTAATTAATTTATGTAAATTATTAATATATAAATGAAAATGATGGAAATTATTAATAGTATGAATATTAGTGAAAAATGTATTGTTATTTATAAAATAAATATGTGAAGAAAATTTTCAAAACCCTCTCCTTTCCAAAATTCTGGGCACGGGTCTGATTTTTGTAATTTCAATTTGTTTTCTTCGTTATTTGATTTCCCTAAAACTGATATTTTGAAGATTGTTTCTAATAGGATATGATTGTATGATTACATGAAAACATTGTTTTCTTAAACAAAATTTGTTTTTTACAACGGTGGAATATTTTATTCCATTT
The DNA here is from genome assembly GCA_039619475.1 of Icerya purchasi. NCBI lineage: Eukaryota > Metazoa > Arthropoda > Insecta > Hemiptera > Monophlebidae > Icerya > Icerya purchasi. The sequence continues at coordinate 80,938,608 of CM077116.1, forward strand.
GAACATTGTACATTTTTTAATTAGATTCTAAAAAACTGTTTTCGATACTCAAAGGGAATAAAACGTAACCAGTGTTTTATTTATTTATTTTCAATTAAAAATATATACAAGCTATAATATGAAAGAGAATTTACATTTTCTTCTCCTGCCAAGGAAGGGTACCATCACTGCTACTAAAATACTTAGCAAATTCGTTTCTGCATAGACAATTGTTTTTCTTCCACGCAATAAGGACACCAATTCGTTTCCATGCTCAAAAGAATATAATCCAGTTGTTTCTAAAGATTCTTTAAATTGATAACCGTCTCGGATCCGAACATAATTAGCACAAATTGTTTTTATTACATTTGTGGCGTTTTCAATTCCGATATTCATCGGTCTATGCAGTGTTCTCCATTTATTTGTGAAAATACTAAATGTACATTCCACAAATCTTCTTGCGCGAGTTAATCGATACTTAAAAATTCGCTGTTCTTTTGTTAAGTAATTGCTAGAATAAGGGCGCATCATAGTCTCTCTGAAATAGAAAAAGCATCGTCCCCCACAAAAACGTAAGGCAGTGGTATACTATTTGTCGTTAGTTTTTCGGGGTTTGGAACAACTAATAATTTTGTTTCAAGTGCTTGATAAAAGTAGGAATTCTCGTATATTATTGAATCAGATGATTTACCGTAAGGGGCCCAACAGCTATGTATAAAAATTGATAATTACTGTCGGCTATAGCGAGCAGCACAACTGCAAAATATTTTTTATAATTGTAATATAATGATGCCAGAGTATTCAGGCTTAATAACCCGAGTGCGTTTACCACCGCAAGATCCAATGCAATGGGGAAAATGGCTGTTTTTTTCAAAATCTTTGGCAATTTTCATCCACATTTCTGCTGAAAATTTTGGAAATACAATAAGGCTTGCAGTAGTTATTCCAATTCTAAAGCTGTAATGCAAATTTGTATAAGTGCAACCAGAACCCAAGTATCTATAAGGAAAAATTATATTACAGTATTTTATAAAATAATTTAAAGATCCAAATTGCTACTTGTAATATTTTATTTTAGATCATGATTTACAAGTGAACTGGAGAAACATTCGTGATGCTTAAGCCCGTTCCATACGAAATGCAAAAACTAAATCTGGTCAAGGGTGGAAGCCAGAAAAAACTTATGTGTATCAAAGTTGTCTTGAATTTTTAAAAAATTCCGTTACTTCCGGCAAAACACATACACTTCACTTTCAATATCGTCTGATGTTAGCCTGCAAAAAGAAGTAAAAGGATTTTTGCTAACGCATCCAATTCTGCTACAAATAAAAAAATTGTGCTGCTGCAACATCCGGACAATCAGTTTTATCATCGACAGAGTCTCGACACACTTTTATTTATTTTTTTTATTTTTATATTTTTGGGCTTTTATTAACACACCGAATCATTTATAGTTTGCTCGTCTCCACTGTCACCGAAAATAGGCCCAAGTGAAACTGATTCAGATTCAGAGTTGTTTCCTATTGAAAGTTCAGAATAAAAAAAGTGTTTTGAATTATATTGTTTATATTTTTTTAAATCAATTTTATAGAGGTTACATTCGAATATATTTACATTTATGTTTTTTATAGTGTTTAGTGCTTTTTTTGTTCTTTATTTTTATATAATTTGTAAATAGACACCATAATTATTACATTTTTGTAATACCTGTTCATTTCAAGTGTTTTATATTAATTTATAGCTGTTTATATTTTATACCTTAATTTTTTAACCGAAATAATTACAAGCAGAAACCTAACTTGTCTTTATGGTGAAAAGTGATTTTATGAATTTTTTCTTTCGAATCAGAAATTGCATTATATAATCTTTTTTCCATTTACAACTTCTTGTAACTTTGACATTATTCTAATTCCGGTATATGTTGAACAAAATGCATAACTGAAATTTGTTTTTATAAATGAACCACATAAAAAGAAAACAAATTTTGTTAGTAACGATTGAAATAAGTACTCTGCCTTAGAGTTACCGTTAACATTTCTTCAAAAGAAAAGGCTAACCCTTCTCTTTTAAGGATTTATCACCCATAATTGTTGTTTTTAATTTCGAAAGAAGTTCATCAAATGATTTAATCGACACCCTAAAATAATTGAAGAATTTGATTTCTTCCTTCCTTAATTTTCTATATAAAGTATAAAATGTCCCTTCTAAAGGCCTGGGGAAACATTAAGCGGATGAGCTGGTCATCTTCTCTTTCTTTTTTTTTTTATTTTTTAACGTATACATAATACGAAATACCCGAATCTATACTAATAAGAAAAGTATAATAAAACAAACACAGATGAATAATTTCAAAACGCGAGGCGACACTTTTTTTTATCGCCGCTGCACTTTTTGAACGTGGCGTTTGTGTGTCGCTCGGCGTTCCACGACACGAACGCCGTGCATAAAAGGGCTCTTACCGTTAATTAAAAAACAAATGTTTAAAAAATGCAACATGGAATACAAAAATATTACTGTACGTAAGGAAAAAAATGATTATTTACTAAAAAGAATAATCTGTGATGAATTTCAGATCACTGAGCCGAAAAAGAATATACAGTAGAGATGTGAAGGCTCGGAGTAGAGGCATAATGCGTGGGCGACCGCCTACGGCCTCGCGGTCCAAGGAGCCTCGCGCCTCAAAGTTTTATGCATTAGGTACTTAAAAGCCATGACCGCGAGGAAAAAATTTTATTCGTCATAAAACGATAAATATCATTAGCAACTCTTCGAACTGTCAATATCTTTTTTTTTTTTTTTTAGTTTAATTTTAATAAAGTACAATAGAAAGATGTCGCGACACGTCGAATTTGAATGTTGTTCTGTCAGTCACCGATTTATGATCGTTTTGGGCTGCCAGAGTAAACTAATCAAACATACAGATCGCAGTAGAAGAAAAGTTTATCGTATTTCTTGCTGTTACCGAAACGATTGGAGAATATTTAACTAATGAAATATTGGGAGAGCTTGAAAAAATTGCTTAAATATTCAAAACTGTCATGGCCAAGGATACGACAACGGTGCAAATATGGCAGGCGTAAATGGTGGAGTTAAAACTTGAATATAAATAATCCCAGGGCATTTTTTACACCCTGCGTTGTCATAGCTGGAATCTGCTACTGTTGATAGACGTAGCTAATTCTTCTGTAGCAGCAAAAACCTTTCGGTTTTATTCGGAAAATTTATTTGCTATTTTCAAGTTTCAGCAAAGGCTGAAAATTAATCAAAAAGGCAAATTAAAGCTTACTATGAAGTCTGTATCAGACACAAGGTGAGAAGGTAGAATCAAAGCGGTGAAGGCCGTATTATTGCAATTTGATGATGATGTTGAACGAATCGAAAGCTTATGTCTGATAAAGGCTTCATAGTAAGCTTTAATTTGCCTTTTTGATTAATTTCCAGCGTTTGCTGGAGCTTGAAAATAGAAGTACGGAAATTCAATACGGAAACTGGAATGTCGAAATTATAACGAAAAAAAAAATAAATAAATAAAATATGTGTGTAGCTTCGTGAGAAAGTTTGTAAATATTTTTTCAACTAAAAAAATTGAAAATTACAATTTTTAGATTAAAACTATATAAAAACAACTTCGAAAAAGATGAAATAACAATTGTTTAAGAACAGAAAAATCTGATTCTAAATGTAATTTTCGGATTCTGGAATGCATTCTTCGTGTGTGTATCGAACACACTGTGGACTCTGTCCCCCAACGGTTTTAATAACGCAAGTTTCTTTATACACTATCTAAGATAACTTCTAAAGTTTCTTTCGCGGAAAATCTTACAGGCATAGACAGTTTTCCGTTTGTAATATCGAGCACGACTTGTTCCCCATTCTTGAACAAATTTAATTTTCTCCGGTGTAATGACCGTACGTTTTCGTGCTAAAAATTAAAAATAAAAAGTATCAACATTTGATCTACTTTCGGATAGGGGAGGATGAGGACGCCCCATCATCTTGCCCCGGCCGCGCTGTTTTATCCCAAACGTACGTGTAACTTAATTAATAAATTCAGAACCTACAGGTTCATATAACGAGGGTAACACTGTTCAACGTGGTTACCCGATTGTTTTTAAAAGTAACCGAAATTGTAGTAGTGTCATGTACCAACCGTACATTTCCGTCGTTATACACTGTATACAAAACAATAATATGAAAGCCCGCCGGATAATGCCGTTTCTTACTTTAAGTTCTCATCCTGGTTTTCCCTGTGATGATAAACTCGCGAAGAATAAGTCGAAGAATTTATAAAATTTAAAAACCGCAACACACATGTCTAGGATGTAAATCAAACTAAAGTAAAATTACACAGAAATTATAATTATATACTATTTATAAAAACATGTCGGATTTGTTTTTATAAATAATATTATATGATTCTTATTTCTATGTAGTTTCAGTTTCATTTACATACGTAATATGGTTAATAATACTATAATACTTAATAGGTTTAATATGTTTAGGAGTTACTTAATCGTGGTTACGTGAATAATGAGTTAAAATTTTGATTTACAAATTCAATTTTAACTTCACAACTTAATACGATACTCTGAAAAATGTTGAGTTTTTAAAATTTCATCTAATTTTCTGATTTATATTCCGCTAATTTATAGTGTTTCATGTTTTTGTATATATATTTATTCGTGATTTATTTATCGTTATCTTACGCTTGGCTGCGGAAACGTCATTTTCTTTAATAACAGTTGTGGTTACATAACCTTATTTAAAAGCTCCGAGTTAGACAATGAATTCAGATATATTTTCATACTGCGTATACAACACGTTTGTTGTTACTTACCCCGTAAAATTGCCGTTGACAATGTGGTTTTTACGAAGCTGTGTACCTTTAAGCGAAGGAGTATATACAATGCGTGATGTCCAATTTCGTTAACCTCTACTGTTTCTATACAACTTTACACGCTTATAAACAGTAGGGAATCCAAGAAGCCCGGAGATCATAGCGATCATCGAGTGTGTTGCAATGAAATATCTGGTTTTTTTTTGTTTTTTTAGGGATCGTCAACCAAGGACCTTTACCCAGAAACAAATAGTAAGGAAAGAAGTCGGTTATATTTTAATCCGATCGGAAATCTTTGCTAAAAAGGAACAAATAGCGGTAATAATTAATTTTTGGGAAGGAAAGGATAGGATATAGGAAGTACAATAAGAAGTAGGACAAGCCTCAACAAATAGGAATACAAAACAGAACGCTCGACAGAAAGAGATGAACACTGTTGTTAACTTTATTTCCTTGAATTTTCCAAAAATAGAATGAACGGTAAAATTTATTTTTCCTAAAAATCCCAGATTCGCCACTGTTTATAAGCGATAGGGAAAAAAGTGTAACACTTCAAAAGTTCTTTCCTGTAAAAACGGAATTATAAGTAACAAAATTGTAACGCGAATAAACTTGCAACACAAATCCACAAACGGCTAGTAAGTAAAGCGTAACTATGATTTAGTAATATACACACGCTTATGTATCGCACGAAAAAAATAAAAAAAAAAAAGAAAAAAAAGACATATATACATATGTATGTATATAGTCACACGTGTTATCGGAAACAGCAAAACGCGTAATTCGCAGTCTGAGCATAAGTGCTTCCGCGACACGTAATGAGCTTCTTGAAAATTCTAGTGATAAAAAAGAATTTAGAAATTTTTTAAATAGTTCGTGCCCCAATGTTAAAACTGGATAATGTTTAAATAAAAATAATAAAATTATATTTGTTTTTTCTCTCTGTAACCGCACTTTTAAATGGAATTATGAAATTTTAAAAACTTTTAAAAAACCCTTAAATTCAGTTACATACGTTATATTTTTTATTATTTCACGAACATAAATACGTTCATTTCACACAAAATATATAACGTCATTTATTTTAAAAAATATTACACACAATAAAACATTAAAAAAATTTTAATTTTTTAATGTTTTATTACGTGTGTAATATGTTTTATAAATGACGTTATATATTTTGTGTGAATTGAACGTATTTATGTTCGTGTAATAATAAAAAATATAATGTATGTAACCATACTGCCTCCCCCTGGAGCCTTGTAACTTTTTAATCAACTGGCTATGATGAGTGTTGATATGCGCGTAATCATAGGCAATTTGGAAGACTTTTATAATAAAGTAGTAGAACAATTTGCCTAAAATCCACGAAAATTGTGTTTTAATTAAAATTTTATTTTTGTTTAATAAAATATTAAGCCTTTACAAATTATAAATTTTTTATTTTTCCTATACTCATATCTTCTTTCGATCATATCTGCCCCCCCCCCCCCTCTGGCTCATCGGCTGGCGACGCCCTTGTATGTAACTGAATTTAACAGTTTTTTAAAAGTTTTTAAAATCTCATCATTTCATTTAAAAATAATAAAAGTTGTTTAATTATAAACCCTGTTTTCCTTTTTATATTTTGAAAATGGAAAACGGATGATTAAAAAAAAAAAAATTCAAAATTTTCGAAAAATGTAAACAAATGTTGAATTTACGCCGTTGATAACCTCCTAATTACAAAAAAAATTATAACAAAAAACGCTGGACCTCTGCTAGCCTGACCGACTAAATTCACGAAGGATCATTTAATTTCTCTATAACGAACAATATTATATTTTTATATGTATATTTAATTAATAAAACTAATAAAATATTATCCATTTAATAATTATCGGTCTTTTCGTATCAGTGTAATGTATCCTGTACAGTTTGTCGCCACTGGAGATACTTATCTAATAAGTAGTACATGGAAAGACGCTATGCGCGCAGTATGGTAATTTTCTGTTTGACTTAGTGCTGATTAAAAAAGCTAGACTGCAACTGATAACACATCGCCAGGAAAGTGGTACAACTGACTTGCCGAAGGTGATCCTTTCAATATGTGGTACCGTTAAGTACCTTTCTGCATTTACAACAGTAGGCTATGACACATCGTGACTATGTGTCTTAGTCGGATTGACGAATGTCTGTCCACAAGCGAGTACCATTCGGCGTCTCTTAAATTCGGGTCTTTTCAGCTAAAAGAGTAATTTCTTTAAATCCCCCATTCTAATCGCATCCTTTTCATATTGTCTTGGTTATAATTTCACTCATCTTCTAATTCTACGTCATCAAAGATGAAATTTTCTGTATCCGGTGAAGATGATAATACACCGAAAGAATGTGCTTTAGCTTACGAACCACCGGGTAAATGCTACGGCAAAAATCATAATTGTGAAAGTGGTTCATTAAAAACAGTTTTTCGTAAACGTGGTACGTCTCGACGGATGGAAATCAAAAAAAGCGGTAATACTTTGTAATTCATAAGTGGAATTATTGTTATTAAGGTTTACGAAAAAAACTGAACCAGACTATTTTAGCCGATGCCTACTCTCAGATAAAGATGAAATGGCGAACGGTGATAAAATAAACCAAAAAAAAAAACAACCTAAATTTAATTGCGCGGATTTTCAAATTATGTAAAAAACACTTTGATCGGCTGTGATTTTTAATTAAAATCTTATAGAATGTTTATTTATTTATTTATTTATTTATTTATTTATTTATTTTTTCTGATTTGTTGAAAGACGCGAAGAAATTCAAATCGAATTCTGTGCAACCGCTGCTGGTGGGATTCCGTTTCGAATAAAAACCGTCTAGAGCAAGTTAATAGAGAAATTAAATCGGATATCCGAATTAGCGTAGAAACCACCGGCAGAAGAACGTTAGGTAATTCCACTGTTTGTTTTCTTACACCAGAGAATCCTAATTTCGCTAGTTTCTCTTTGAGAAAAATAACGTGGAACCGGAACGTGGCGCAAAAAAAACTAATTAAGAAGCCGAGATTTTTTTTTGAACAGAAACGTTTACATACAAAGGAAGTTTAATTTATATCAGTCGCGTTAATTAGTGTGTTTGTGTGTGTACATGGAACAAGTGAAAAGTAGATAATCGAGAATAAATTCAAGACTGACGCGAATTAAACTAGAACGGACGAAATGATTTCAATTTTAATTTAATCAAAGTGTCAGCGCTTTTCTGTGAGCAATTAACCTAATCGATGTAAAAATAGAATTCTCAGATTATCTATCTATAGCGATCATACATGTAATCGTCTAAATTCGACAAAAGTAATCGCCGTTAACGCTAGTCGCTTTTTTAGATTAGACGTACTTGCTGTAGAATTACTAAGAATAGTTCATCAAACGTTAAAAAGCCTACAGCGACAAATATACCACCAGCGCGAGTATTATTACGCTGTTTTTTTAAAAGACATTTTTCATTGCGGTGGCTATCAATTTTTAAGTGACTGGTAAATTGCACATCGGCAGTACTCGGCCGAAAAAAAAACGGAACGACACTGTCTTTAAAAAGCCGTGTCAATTCAAGTAGCGATGAAAATTCAATAAAATTGAACGTTGAAACAACTAATTTCTGTCAGCAGTCTGAGAAATTGTTGCTGATGAAATTTTTCATATGTAAATTTTAATTGTAGATTTTAATCGTAATTTTTAATTTTAATTTTATATTCTTTAACGTTGCGTAACGGTTGAACCTTAAGAGACAACATGTAAATTAAAATAATAAAACGGTGAAAATTTTAAAAAACTTTAGAATTTGCAAATTATTAATGAAATAAAACCAAAAAATAAAAAACATATATAGAAGTATTATTCAAAGTTCTTAATTCTTAAGATGATTATAGAAATCTGTCTGGCATTAACGTTATACATATTTGATATCTTTGGGGTGGGGGGGGGGGCAACGAGCGAGTATTAATAATAAGTCGGCAAACAGGGTAGGCTAAATTACTTTAAATTTTTCTCTCACGCCGAAAAAAGAAAAAAAAATTAAGTTTAAATTTTTTCTTTAAATTTTCATTCATTCTGTCTTTTTATCACTTGAATTTTTTTTCAAAGAAAGCTCACATTTATCCGCATATATATATATATATATATACATATATACCTGCGTGTTTATGTACATAAATTACATACGTATACTTATTTATATAGTAGAGGCATGCACATACCAAACAACAGCAAGTAGGCGTGTGATAAGGTTTACACGTTATCAGTAGCGGCAGAAAGAAGTATTTCGGGTAGAGTTCTTCAACAGATAACACAGATAAGCAAGCGTTGTAATCACAGACTTGTAGAAGGTACGAGTAGAAGACAGTGTTATACTTAGTAGGTAACGTTAATTACATTTTTCAAACCGAGATACGACAGCGTAAAAACGACGGTAACGATACTGCTGCTCGCCGGCCACCACAACCATTTCATACTTCGTCCGGTGCCGTTTGTCATATTATTATATAATTCTTTATCGGCTTTTAAGTCGCATCCTTTCATGTTATTTTCTGGAAAAAGGAAAACAACAAAATTAAAAAACAGAACTAATCCGCTTAAAACGTTTCAGGAATAATCCGATAACCGAAGTTATAGGAAGGCTTTATTTCTGTCTTTAAAAAAAGAAAAGTATGATAAACAGTAAGGGAAGTTAAAGAAATGGATAAGAGATACATATTTGCTTTTAATCTTTTCTCGGCTAAAAGATTTTTCCGTCGCGATTTTTAAAAAATCAATCAATAATTAATAAACACGGAAAAATACAATGAAAGTGACGTGATTATTAGACGATAGAAAAATATATGTATACTTAAACAACGAGCAATTATTTTCATATCATATTCGGTCGAACGTTTTAGATTGCATTCCCTTCTCCGAAGAATCTTTATTCTTCGTGAACATCGCGGCTCAGTCTGCCCAATAGAAAAAAAGAATTTTTCAAAAAAGTGCATTTAAAAAAAAAAAAGGTTTTCGGAAAGACATGGAGCTCCCCAGAGTGGTGATAATCAATTTTTTTCCTTTGTAAGGAAAAATTTTCGATTAATCGTATAATAAAAATTCCCTCTATAATTTCACTTCGCTAAAATTATATATAATTCTAGGTTCTTTTAAAAAACTCATTCTATTTGGAAATTATATATACCCGGCAGTCAGTCCCCCACATATCGTTGCTCAATTGAATATTTTTTTTTTTTTTTTTTTTTTTGTGGTCTGGCTTTAAATAATACCATTTGGCCACTAACTAATCATTAAAGTATTTCAGTAAATCAGTCTATACTTTTTTGACCGTCGCAAGGAATCGAACTAATGATTATACTATCGTAATAATTAAGAGTTCGCGCCACTAGGTTATCGCGACAGCCATTCAATTGAATCCTCGTGCACAAACTTGCGAAGTATGTTCACCGTTGATTGTGTATATTTTGCTTTTAGTGCGGAGAGGTGGGCATTGAAAGCGCAGTCAATAAAACGCTTAGAGGTATTTGAAATGCGGATCATTCGTAGAATGTTGAAGATATCACGGTAGTACAGAAGCTGAAAAATTCAACGAAATGGCCGGTGTTGAGGGACAACTAATTTCTGATATATGAAGAAGCGAAAGGCGAATAATATCTTGGACACATTTTACAGGAAGTGAAATGTTCAGCACGGTATTTTTGATATTAGCGGGGAAAATAGAAGGGAGGAAGCGTGGAATCGGTCGCAAACCTATGTCACGGTAAACATCTGTGACAACGCCCATCCAATTTTGGACAGCTGTATCGAGCGGCAGAATTATCTCCGCTTTATCGTATAATATTCACACGTTAATTGTTCAGGAAGTACGGCAGCACAGGAAGAATCTGGGCCGGTGTTTCAGTGAAAAATCAGGTATGCGTATATATTATGAGTTTATAATTAAAGTTGTTCTTCTCCCAACTACCCTTTAGCATACTTGTGCTATTTTATTCACTACGCCGTTTTCTTAACTGCGTGCAGAGGGGGTAATCCATCTAAATCGCATGTCACCATTGTTTGCTCGGACTTTTTCCATAAATTGTTTTAGTAATATTCCGTAATACGCTAATCAGTTCTATTTTATCGATTTCCTGCAAACCCGAAAACAGTATCAATTTCGATGGTCTTTTGTTTAAATAATAAGGAATTTATCTAAAGTCAAGGAAAGCATTTTTATGCATACGCTGAATGCAGCTTGTCATAGGCGAAAAAGAAAAGGAAAAAAAGACAATCGAGTAGTATCCTTATTTGCGCACTGTACTCTTATTGTTACCGAGGGAAACTTGTCTTCTTCGTTTAAAATTACTCAAAGCGCGCTTGACTCGCATTTTTCTCGCTTCATCGTTGACAGCGCCATCTGTGAGAGTTGATAACATTTATCAGTTTGATTGTTTACCGTTAGGCTTCGCTGGTAAAATACCGGTTAAAATTCGATTCATCATAGGTGGTCGATGCTAGGAGCAAAAACACGTTAATTTTTAAACACACGCAGGGTACATCCCGACGGTTACCTTAATATATTGCAAATTTTAGACCCATATCTCTCCTCCCACAAGCCGCTAAAATTTTTGAACTTATTCTTTATAAAAAGTTATATCCATCTCTAAAACACTATATTTCAATTGATCAACATGGGTTTGTTGAAGGTAGATCGGTCGTAACTAACCTAATGACGTTTACAGATTACGTTTCCGCGGTGCTAGATAGGTCTTCGCAGGTAGACGTAGTGTACACTGATTTTCTAAAAGCATTTGATAGGGTAGATCACTCAAGTCTATTGTACAAATTAAATAATTTAGGGTTCTCTACCAGGTTATTAAAACTTATGGAGAGTTATTTACGAAATAGGGAGCAATATGTTTATTTCAATAACTGTAGGTCCCGTTCTTTTCTCTGCCCCTCCGGAGTGCCCCAAGGCTCTATTTTAGGCCCATTTCTCTTCCTAATGTACATTAATGACTTACCGAATGTTTTGCAGTACTCCAAAATTCTGTTATATGCTGATGATGCAAAATTATTTAGAGAAATTAGAAATGTTGAAGATACTATATTACTACAAAAAGATATAGATAGTTTTGCATCATGGAGTGCTGCTAATAACTTACCAGTGAATACGTCTAAATGTAAATTTATTTCGTTTACTCGCAAAATTCACCCTACTTCTGTCTTATACCATATAGAGGGTTCTCTTTTAAAAAAGGAGACAAGTGTCACGGATCTTGGCATTCTTTTAGATGAAAAATTTACATTTAAATTCCATGTAATAAATACTATTCGTAAGGCGAGGAAAATGCTGGGTTTAATGTTACGGAGCAGTGTGAATTTCAGATGCATTGAAACATACTTATTCTTATACTTCGCTTTGGTTCGTTCACATTTAGAATTTGGCTCGTTGATTTGGAATCCTACATCTGCTGATTTAGTAGCTAGAATAGAAAGAGTGCAGATAAAATTTATAAAATACTTACTATATCGATTTGGTAATTTCAATGGTGAGCATTTCGAATACAATAAAACACTTAAACAATTACACATGAACAGTCTAGTGGGGAGGAAGAAGGAGATAGCGCTTCGCTTTTTGTATCATTTGTTGCATGGTAAAATAAATTGTCCCCACCTCCTAAGGAAAATATTGATTAAAGTACCCATTTCTGGTGTTCGACCAACTCATACACTGGCAGTTCAGTTTGCAAGGACTCAGCAATACGCATGTTCACCTCTACGCTCCTTATTTACACTGTACAACAAACTAGAGAAGGAGCATCAGGAACTAGACATATTTGATAGTTGTTCGGGCGAATTTTTAAAAATTGTAAGGAGTTTGACAACGTAAGGCTGCTGTCATTGAGAATATTGATATGTATGTGGGTGATTGTTTTTCATCTGTGGGTTTAATTGTACTTGAATGTGTGTGTTTTGCGTGAGCATATGAAGGTGTGTGGATATATATATATATATATTGTATTTACGTACTTTATTTTCTTTTTATAATATTGTGCTGTGCAGTAATTGGCGTAAGCTGTTGCACTAGCAAATTGTATAATGAATAAATAAATAAATAAATAAATAAAGTAAGACAGCGGCGATTAGTTTATACAAAGCGCACCTCCTCTTAAGAATGAAAACAGAGTCAAGTACATAAAAATGTCTTTTTCGGCGAATATCTAAAAAGGAAAAAATAAATATTAACTACGCATTATCCTGATTTTTTTTTTTTTTTAGAGGAAATTTAATTCTTATTTTTTTTTCCGTTTCATTAAAAAAAAAAAAGCTACACGCTGCACGGTTACTTAGTAATATTTACTTATTTCACGTTACATAACAACTTTTGCATGTCAGTTGTTGAGTAACGAAAACAAACATCCTGAACTAACGAACACACACACACGGTAACTACTAAAATACTTACAGGAAAACAATAAACGTTACGTTATCGTCGAAAATTATGAAAACAACACAGTTTCCGACAATAATTTAGTCGTTGCTAATTTTCAGCCAAATTATTAACATTCTCCGTCATTTCTGGTCACATTCAAAAATGGCAGATAACAATTTTTTTGTGTCCTAAAAAATATCAGTCGTCCATGTATATACTTTTACAGTTTTTAACTTTTTTTTTCATCCGATATCCGACCGGAACCGGGAAAAAAACTATTCAGTTTCCAAAGCGTTTGGAAAAAAAAAAAAACAACGAAAAAAACAAAACAAACGGTACTTTTTAAGAATTTACAAAGCCTTTAATTAAATGATAGAACGCGGTAATAAATAATTACAAACCGAACTGACGGGGACGCTAAATAAATACAAAAACTGAAATTTTCAGAAATTCGAGAATATGCCGCACTTTTAGAGCTAAAGGAAGAGGAAAACGAAATAAAAAAGTAGAAATAACTTTCGGCTCAGAAGAAGAAGAAGAAAAGTTAATAACCAGAGCGGTCTCTCTGGCCTTAATTCGTTCACCGCTACTGTCTTCGTAATCAGCCGGCTGCAGCGCTAATTTCAGTTGTTTACTTCGCAGAGAAATAGCCGGAAGACTTATTTTGTCGTTACGTAATCACACTGCATCTTAGCTTGTTGAACGCCTCCACCCCACATCATTTTCGACATTTCTGCCAAACTGCCGTACTTTCATTAATTTTACCGGAAGTCCATTTTTGCCGACTGGAGGGCCGATAATTTATGTGTAACAAAACGGTGGCGAGTCTTCGTTCGGTAACGATTTTAATTTCGCTTCACCGCTCGGCCATCTCTTTGTCTGAATTAGTATTTTTTAAAATTTCCATTGTTTAGACACCTGGCGCCTGTCCTTATTCTTTCTGCATTAATTTCAGCTGAACGAATTTTACTAATAACAACATTCTCGCGAGAACGGCGATTAGCTTTTCGACATTTTACACTCTAGAGTCGAATGAAAGACAATATTAACGTTATTTCTAAACATCTTTTCTGGTGATTTCTCGAATTTTTTCATAAAAAAATACATTTAAATATTGACGCCGACGCGTTTTGAAACTGATAGCTAGAAAATTTCTATGAACATGAATCTATCATCGGCTTCGAAACGCGTTATAGTCAATATTTAACTTAATTATTTTATGAAAAGTGTCTGTTTATATTTAATTTAAATATAATTTTTAAATAATTCGTGCAACAAACTTTAATAATCTTCTGGTTAATTTTAATAAATATTCAAAATTAGTACATGCGTAAATACAGAAGTGTTATTACGTTTAAAATTACTGCGAATGTAATAACACTTCTGTATTTATGCATATACTAATTTGTGAATATTTATTAATATTATACAGTTACATATGTACGTGGGTTTCCTTTTAAAATGCTATAATTCTTTCTGCTTGCGCGTACTTATTGCTTTTAAATCCTCCCTCCTCCAGCGCTGTTGATAAGTGCTTCAATCGTGAAGTCATTGTAAGCATACAAATTCGTCAGTACTTCTCCGTGCTATTGTACGCACTTATACAGTGTATCTACATATATGCATATCGATGGCGAGTTAAAGTACCGAAAAACATTAATAAAAAAAACCATCTGCCCCGGTACTTTTCTGACAGCCGAGACTAACTTGGTCGAAGGAAGAGAACGGTAGAAATCCGAGAAAACGATATTTAAGCGTGGGAAGAAAAATACTTACTACGCCTATCGGCGGTGTCGAGCAGTGGTTAAATTCCGATTTGAAGATCTGCCTCGCCGGAAGTTGTACTTCTCCGACATTAACTAAGAACACATTGAAATACGCAGATATAACGGGTGTTAACAGCATTTAACGAACCAAGTACTTTTCAACTTTGACACAGCGACCGTTTGTACGGTCACTCGAAAAATTTGCAGCTCTATCGGAATTTAATATTACTGAAATATTTTACGAGAATTCACGGTGGCCAAGCGAGTGATACTCAAAACGGCATTGTAGTATTCGGCTTTCAATATTGCACATCGCGAATATGGGACTGTGTTAAACATGTCTGCTCGGTGTATTTTGTAAAATATTTTAGCAATACAAATTTTGAATAAAGTTTTAATTTTTTCAAGTCGTAGAAAAGAAACAAACCGCGATATTTAATACGACAATGCGTTTTCGCCGTGAAACCTACGGCAGCGAAAGCGCCGGTACCAGTTTTCTATCACAATGTTGATGCATACAGCTATGAAAATTACAACATTAGAAGACAACCAGCTTATTCGGTAAAGAGAAGTTTTTTCAAAAAATATGCGTTCTTTTGGCGAAAATACAGAAGCGGTAGTGCGGAGAATAACCGATTATTAGATATCGGCGCGAACGTTCATTTTTAAACAGAAATTTTTTAATGCATTTGTAATTTTCGTTTTAAATCATATTTATTTTTATTTTTCTTTATAAGACAAAGTCGCTGTATGTATATTACTTCATAAAGTTATGTTATTTAATTAATAATCCTTTTATTTATTAATTAATTAATTTTGTTTTTTAAATTTATTTTCCACTGTTCCCTTTCATTGTGCATACTTATGTTATAGATTACTACTAGGTTAGTTTCTTTATTTTAATTTAAATATCAGTTTTTCTTAAATAAATTTAATTTTTTATTTTTCGAGATCACAAAAATTTTAATATCGTAGCGCGCGACTATTGACATCGAGTTAATTTTTATTTAAACGTTTTTCGAATGTGGAAAAAATCAAAAATCGCCAATGAATAATACACGTGGGCGTCGTTTGTTGAATGATATGTTAATAAAAATGGATATAAGCGATAATTCACGCAAGTCTTTTTCCGACTATACATCGGATTTTAACTAATCGAAACGTGGTGACCGAGGTGCATTTCAGTATCGACGATTTTTCTGGTTGCCGTTTTTAAAAACCTTTTAACTTTTTATTTTTTCATTTATTCCTTTTATGTTTATTTTTATTTAATTCCTATTCGGCGAGTTGTAAACTTTATATTATCATTTCATTATCACATATTTTTTTGAAATATTTCTTAATTTTTTTAATTTTACCTTTATAATGATTTTTTTTAAACTTTTAAATTATGAAATATATAATTTTTTTAAAATTATATTGGAATACTCGACTTTTTATAATCGACTATAGTTTGTTATTGATATTCAGCAATTGCCTTTATGAAATTAGAATTTTAATAATATTCCATGATCGTGAGAAGCTCTTCGAAACGTGTCGGTGATAATTTAATAATAAATTTAATAATGTTGAATTATAGATTTGGTTTTTGATCCGAGTTCTTTTGACTTTTGACAAAATTATCGGACAAAAAATTTAAAAAAATTCCGGTTATAGTTTGGCCGCGACACGTGAAAAGAATTTAAGTAATACGAGTTAAAATATCGAGTGTTGGCAAATTGGTAAAAAAAAAAGGCGATATATCTGAAATCGGCATTTTACGCTATTACCCTAATCTCGAAAAAAAAAAAAACATAAACTTTTAGATTTGCCTTTTTCAGAATTCTAGCTCATGTTTTAATGTTCGATCTTAAGATGTTAATTGTTTTCATTATAGATAATAAATGAAATCTAAAACAATTTAATTTCGTTCTTCATTACCAAACTTTACTTCCTTTTTTTTTTTTTTTTAAATGGGCTCGTCAACCAAGGACCTTCATCCAGAAACAAAGGAAAAGGGAAAGTTCTATAATAGGACGATTAGATATCGTTAATAGGAACAATAGCAGGGATAATAAGTTCGAAAAGAGACAGTATATGAGGTGCACAGTAAGAAGCAGGAAGTCCAAGCCTAAGCAAACGGGAGTACAGAACCGAACTTTCTGACGAAAGAGATGAACACTTAATAAGCGATCAGCGGCACAAACAACCGCATTATTTGAATGGAGAGGATAACATAGAAGAGGATAATGAGAAGCGAAAGCGGGAGGAAGGCAACAAGGTATTATGGTTAAAACGGATAACGGAGACAACGACAAAGAGCGTGGAAGTGAAAGAAACTGAAGAAGCACCATGGATTGAAAGGAAGACTGGGTTGAGCAGATAAAAGGAATGGTTATTAAGAAAAGGAGGACGTGTATACATCCGACCAAAATCTGAGTTGGAAATTACTGTACAGCTGCGAGAGATTAGAAGATTGGATTCTTTTGAAGAAACAGAAGGTAGAAGAAACAGCAACGCTTAAGTAAAAGAATCAGAACCGAGCGTTAGCGTTGCTAGATAATATTTTCGAGCATTTTTATTATTATTTCTAATCGTTTTAAAAAAATTCACGATAATAACGTGAAATTAATTTTGTCATCTCATTAGCGGTAACTAATAAACACCTAAAAATGATTATGTATTTCGGCGCCATTGCTTCTCCGCTGCGTATATTTGGAATAAAATTGAAATTAATTTGCAAACGACATAAATTCAAGAGCTGTTAAATGGGCAAGTCGAAAAAAAACTCGCAACAAAACATACCTACTGTCCCTGTGGAAAGACAACATCAGACTGTTGCATTCTGTTTTCTTGAAATGATATAAAACGCTTCGACTTTATCTTTAAACGGAGCGAAAATGTAAATGATATATATATTAGCAATAGCATTTCTTTCACTTACCGATATACGACTGTACTTTAGGCATGAAATCGTTCCAGAATTGGCAAGCTGTTGCTCTCGGGCCTTTCCCGGTGCCATGTCTAACCGTGCTCAGTAAGTAATAAATCGGATTTTTCGACGTATATCGAGGCCATTCTAAATCGTCCGGAGTTGGTTTACTACGCACGGAAATGTACGGTAAAAATTTACAATCAAAATAAGCGTAAATGTCTTACCCCGGTTATTTGTAAAGTTCGACTTCAGCGCGTTACATTAAATTAAATGTACATATATGCGATAATAAAAATCGTTCTTTATTCTCTAGAACGGAACGCATAGAATGCTCGTCGTCTTCAGAAACTTTTTTCGTTTACTTTACTTTGCTTCTGAGATTTATGAGATTTATCAATAAAGGTATTGCAGTGTGGAGGAAATAAAGGAACTAAGAATCAACGATATGGAAATTAAAATTTTCAGTAACTATGATTAACGTAAGGAAAACGTTTAAAAAAGCAGAGCATTCGAATGTAGCATATGGCGCGCTAGTGGTATATATACTAATGGATATTAGTGATAAGAATAGCTTAATAAGTTAAAAATGATAGTGAATTAATGGAAGCAAACGGAAAATGCAACCGGCATAAAAAAGAAAAAATGGCGCAGTGTCGTAGACAAGTAAAATTGTCCAAGAATGAGCGGGAAGAACGAGTTGCATAAAAAGATAAAATAAAGAAAAAAGAAGATAAAAATATTCTGAGCGACTCAGCATATTTCACTCTAGTCTCAAGAGTGGAATAATAAAGGTGAATAATGGACAATGCTGTGGAGTTCAAATACGATTCAATGCTGGTGTAAGCTGAAATTTAAACCTTCTTGGTAGAGGTATGTAAATAACTAATTTTTTGATTTAAATGTGTCGTTTCATACGATTTCTAGCTGTTTGCTGCATTCTCGTAGTTACGATTTGTTTCTTATATAGGCGAAGACAAAAGGAATTAAAATTTCGAAATGGAGAATTTTTTTGCTGCTAGACGGTTAATTTTTGTTATTTTAATTATACTTCCTTTCCATCACCATTATTATTACGGTTTGCAACACATTATCAACAAAAGTGATAATCTTAATGTTAATCAGCATTATAATTTTACATATTATTCAGAAACATGTAAGACGGCTTAAAATCGATTCCTGTAACATTCTGCTGTACGACCAGAGTTTTCTGAGAGCCCTTATAACAGTCAGTTCATCGTTATGTTCGATAACAAAGTATTATAATTTCTTGATGTCTTAAACATTTTTTCTAGTTAATAAAACATCTATGTAAAACATATTTGACGAAATAATTTCTTACTGATTAAGTTAATAATCCTATTTATTGTATTTCTCTTAATGAATTCTAAAGCATGAATATTTTTTGCCTTAGTACATGTATCGTGATGAAGAAATCTAAAGAATAGAAAAAAAGGCTGCGTGTATAATAACGGCATTAGTTCGGCTTCTTTCTAGTTTTGAACAATTTTGTAATTTTCGATTATTCGTTATAACGAGAAGCGAATGGTTCCTTCTAATGTATATTTCTTTTTTTTTCTTCTATTAGTACCGCAGCTTTTCATCAATATTAAATTGTTGAGAAAACCATTACATCCGTATGAACTTTTTCACAGATGATAAAGATCAAGGCACCTTTTTTTCCCGTTTTCTCGTTAAATTCATCTATAGAAACCTTTCGAAGATAGTCGTTATGCCATGATAAACGATAATTTTAGTCGTAATAATCGATTTGTCCCTATATCATTTTTTTTTATTTATTTAGTTATTACATACGACTTTATGTAATTATCAAGCCGAGCCTATTAAATTATCTTACAGAATATTGCATAAATTACAACGTTGTAAAAATAAAAAGAGGTCGTTTATGTGGGAGCCTTTTTTTACTTAACAATTGGTTTAGGTTTGGCGATAGATTAAACTTTTGACGGAATTCGGATAAGTTAAGACAATCTGTTAGGATATAACGGATGGTGAATTGGGAGGTGTTACAGATAGGACAGAATAGTGAAAGAGTACTATTGAATAGATATGAATGGGTTACGACAGAATGAGACCGAGTCTTAACCTAGATAAAATTATTTCTTCTTTTCGTAATTTCCTCTATTGCATGAGGTCCATTCTTCAAATTTTCCTTTTATATTTCTGAAATGATTTGATAGTTGAAATCGTTCTCCATTCTGCATTTCACTATTGCATAATTTCTCTATATCAGATAGTAGCCGATCGAGATATTAGCGAATGGTTTTTGGGGTCATTCTGCCACTACAATAATCGCCTTTACGACACGTCGCCATCCTTGATTTTCACACTCTACTTATTTCCGCTTATAAAAATAGCAGCTTAATAAATTCTTTCGACGATAAGATTCATTTATTTAAATTAGAAGACTATCGAAAATGCCTTAATAGTAACCAAGAGTACTTAAACTGCATTTACTTTATAAATAGTAATGTAACTTAAATTAATAATTTCTAAGATTCCGTTTTGTTGTTTTCTTTCTTTTTTTTTTCCAACATGATGATGAACCATTTGGCCACCAGCCAGCCAATGTAAGATAATCAAAGAAGAGAAAAAAGCAAAATTGATCATTTTCGATAAAGATAAAAAGAAATAAGGAAAACATGCAAACGCAGAATCTATTCACCATTGAAGCTATTCGATTGTTCCTTTTACAAAATAAACATATTAGACAACCTTGTTAAGGTTATAACATAATCCGCGAATGCGCCTATGTAAAATAATTAGAAAGAGAAAACTGGTCGTACATCGCGAATGTAAAGTGAGTGCTCGAACATGACTAAGTGGCAAAATTTTAGAATACAAAGGTTATTATAGACAGTGCAATAATACATTTCAGTCACATACCCTAGCTGACCTTTATTCAAAGTATATATCGGTTACACTGAACACTAGAATGTTACAAATTAGTGTAAATTAGACTTCCATATTGACTTCTATGAATATTCCTGATTAATTTTTTTAAAATGAGTATACTGAAATTTGACGATAATATTACCGTTCTTTAAGAACTTCATCTGTGTGACTCTAATCTCTGTGATTTCCGAATAATAATAATAATGATAATAATACAAATAATAATAATAATAATCAAATAGTATATCATTATTATTCAAATCAAATAGTATATTATTATTATTATACACAATCTCCACAAACACGCAAAGAGTGAAGTCATTATAAAATGCAATAAAAGTTCTTTTCTGTTTTTAAAAAAAGATATCTATAAATTTATTACATACATAATAAATGACTAATTTAAGAAATAAAACGAACTCAAGTAAAAGTAAAACAAAAACGAAACGAAATTTACACCTATATTAAATAAGATCTTATTACTTAGCTACATATTTCACAATAAAAATTAATAAATGAAATTGGGGATTCATATGCGTACAATTAAAATGAATATAATTAATATACTTAATATAATCGAAAGTGAACAGACAAAACGAGATCTAAATTTAACTCCAATGGCGAAAGTTTTTGTTATTCGTGGTATAAATATTTTAAATAAATATTGGGGGGTATTAATTTAAATTGACTATAAAATCATAACATGGTGATTATACAACATTACGTTAATACGGTTTCCTGAGTAAAGGCAATATAGTCGATTTGTATCGTTATATTTCAGTTTTTAAGTACTGGTTAAATAAACATCTCCGTATTTTTTTATAATATTTCAAGTCAAATTTTATTAACTCTGGTAACTGATTATGTAGGAATGAAGCCACAAATAAGGCCTGTATCCTCGAATGATATTTTATGTAATTCGGTACAACGAACCTTACCGTAACTTCTATTTATACTTTTCTTAAATAACACTTTAAATTCATTTCTATTTCGTGCAAGGAAAAGTAGTATTTGAACCTTATACAGCGTGGGAAATGTCGGAAGGATTATACCTGCATTTCGTTCTATTGTTCCCAATAATCAGCTGCAACACTCTCTTTTGTAAATACTGTAATTTTCTAATAATACTAATAATAATAATAACCATAATAATACAGCTCTCTCTTACATAAATACATTTATAACTTTAAGAACGTTCGACAATTTAATGTTAAAATCTTTTTAGAGTCCGTTGGAGTGCTTATCTATATTTTTTGACTTTTATTTTGTACTATTATTATATTGTCAACTTCGTGTACTGCACTGTGGTTCGGCTATTTTTTCTCCTTGTATTAATAAATTTATCGTACATTCAGCGAATTTTACGAATTTACACTTAATATGATTATTATTATTATTATTATCATTATTATTATTTAAATACATATTAATTACGTGAAAATTTCCGCTATATACTTAAACAACTGGTAAATTGTGTTCATAAATGATCGATATATTATTGTAAGTTTAAATAATTCAAAGAAAATTCTGCTGTGCCCCGGACTTTTTTTATTTATTTATTTTTAATAGAGATAACGTTATATTCTTAAACTTTGAGGATAGAGAATAAAAATAATTCAAGGACAGGAATAACAGAAATAGGAAGCAATGATAGAATGTAAGAAGTATCGATAAGAAGAGGAGTAAGACTGTCGAGTTTTAATAGAAAAAAGTAGGAGGATGATTTTTCAGCAGGGAAGACTGCACATTCAAATAAAACGTGATCGAAATCACAAGGAGTGTATTTAGAAGCGGGATAAAAGAGACAAAATGGAGTAGAAGTAGATGAAAATCGTGAAAATGATGCGGGAAAGAGACTGTGGTTAAAGCGAAGTCAACAAATAGCAGAGATTGTAGAGCATTTAAGAGAAGGGAAGTCAAGGAACAAGGAGCGAGGAGGAAGAGATGGGTGAATAAAGAGATAAAAAGAGGCAGGATTAGAAAATAAAGAAGAATAAGAGTTGAGCCACAGTTTGGAATGAGAGGCTGAGGAAAGACGAATAATACTATGAGCAAAAAAGGTGTCTAAAAATCTACCGCTGGAAAAAAGAGCACAAAAAAAAGGATGTTCATCTAAGCAATCAACCGAGTAAAAAAGTTGAGAAACGTATCTCAACTATATGTACAAAGGACCGCTTTATAGGAAAACTATAGTCCATCTTGCAACTTTGGCGCCAAAAGCTCGAAAGTTTCGAAAAATATTTTTTTTCCCGGTCATGTCGATAGAAAGATTGCTATTTGTGGGGAACAAAATCATATTTAATTTCCTTAACGAAACTTTCAAAGTTGATAAAATATGAAGAAAAGCGCAAAAATGACGTGTTTCCCCCCTCCCACCTTGTGGCGCGAGCATTATAGGAAAAAATTTTGTACAAGGTTAAAAAAATGCGCATCCCCGTATATCTCTCTAGTTTAGAACATCCGGGTTTCCAACTTTAATATTGAGCCCTCGGGGCGCCGAAAGCTCTACATTTTTGAAAACAAATATTTTTTTCCCCCGAGCGTATGATATATCGTTCGAAAGAAAACTGTTTGTCCGAAACGAAACCCTTTTTTCCTTTAACGAAACGTTCGATGATGTTGGCGAATAGTTCAAAAAGGCGCGAATGACGTATCTCTCCTTCTTTATGGCGCAAAAAATTAGGATTTCTTTGTTTTGAATTTAGTATTATGTAAACACGTAAATTATAGTCTTACATACGTAATTTTCAGCGCATGAAATATCATGCTTGACTGAACTTGTTAATAAATGTAAGGATATTCTTTTTTTGCCCTTTTTAAAAAAGACGAGGTTATAAACATAATTTATCACGGAGCAATTCCTTATTTGATGTTTTATAATTCAATTTTTATTTTTATTATATTTTTGACTTTTTTTTTAATCGACATATATTTATTTGGTTTGTTTTTTTTGTTGTTGTGTAATTTGACGTTATGGAATAATCCTACATCGGGAATACAGATTATTAAATCTGAAATTAGAGTTCTAGTATTTTACAGAATTTCATTCATTTTCCTATTAAAAATTTTCTTGTGATTAGTTCTTATTTTTTTTTTTTTTTTTGATTTTTACTCCATGTATATGCTAGATGTTTCCTAGGATAGTTATGAAGTAATCGAATAGTAATTCTGTACAGAAAGTAACCTACGTTGGTTGACAGCAAACTGTAAACGAGTCGCTGAAAATAAAATTTATTTGTGTACGCGATATTTCCATTTTAAGGATAGTTTATAAGTGATTGAGTTGGTATTTAAGTATTCGTTAAAATCAGTACTACACGTAGCGACTTACCCGTTGGTAGCGAATCGATGCAGCGACTGCATAATTCTGATGCTTAGGTCCCTTTCTCTTGCATTATAATCGTGCGATATGTTCAATGGTTCGCCGAAAACGTAAGCGATCTCATCGGCATGAATGACACCCATCCACTCGCCCCACAGGTGAGAGCTGGTTCTCTGTAACAGTAATTATTCGACGATTCATGATTAATTGGTTGGTGTCACACAAGTGTTCGATTATTCGAAATGGCGGAGTAAAAAAAGATCATAGCAGAAGGAAAAAAAATAGAAAGGTGCAGATAGTGGTATGGGCGTGAGAAAATGATTCTTGAACTATAAAAAAACACCGAAATAAATTGGATTAAGAACAATGAAATATGGAGAAGATGAAGAAACGACATGAATATAAATAATGCAGAACAAAGCGCTGTAAAAAAAAAAAGTCTTCACACCTTCATATACTTAGGTGAGAAATTTAAAACTAAAAACAACACCGCAAGTTAAAAAACCGGCCCGGATGGAAAGCGCTTGAAAGAATGAAAACGACTTTACAAAGTAATATCTAGCAAACCGAGCGCTAAACTGTTTAATCGGTGCATCATACTATCCGTGCTGAGTTATAGAGTAAATATACCGGGCCTGTTGCAGGGAAATTGACGAGTAAAATCGGAAAGGCTGAAAGGCAAATGGAATTATTCGGAATAAGATTAAATGGAAGAATTGTACAAAAACGCACAGGCTTTGAATATATTGTAGTCAGAATTGTCACAAACAAATGGAAGTGGACATGTAGCAAAAAGACTAACGGAAAATGGACACAAAGAAGTGAACTGGCGACCATACACAGGAAAGTGGAAACAAGGAAGATCCCTAAGAAGATAGTCACATATGATATAACAAAACAAGCCGGCCATATATGGATAGGCAAGTCTCGGGACAGACAACAGTAGAAGATTTTTAAAAGGGGCCTACGTCAAATATTGACGTCAAAAAGCTGCTTAAAGAAGAAGAAGATTTTTGTCCGTATCTGTTTGATGGAATTATAAATGACAAGAAAATTAGATGTACCAATAACAAACAAAATCCATTAACGTTTTCGGGCAGCGCTCATCTTCAGCTGAAAACAAAAAAAAAGAAAACATCAACACAGAACGGAACTGTGTGACAAGATCGATGTTTGAGGGCTTTAATCTGGTCACATAGTGTACGGTTCAGGGTCGCGATTTTATTTTTGTTTTCAGCTGAAGATGAGCGCTGCCTGAAAGCGTTAATAGATATTTGCTAAATTGATATATTTTTTATCGTTTGTGTTGTAATGTGTACATTACATGAAAAATATATAATAAACAAATTAGTAATTAACATAGAATCTAAGGCGAGCGGGAGTGTAAATGTGCGCGTAGTTCAGCGAATGATCG
The DNA here is from genome assembly GCA_039619475.1 of Icerya purchasi. Lineage (NCBI taxonomy): Eukaryota > Metazoa > Arthropoda > Insecta > Hemiptera > Monophlebidae > Icerya > Icerya purchasi. Next base: position 80,964,165 of record CM077116.1, read on the forward strand.
GGGATGATGATGCCTGGAATGATGTTACGTCACGTCTGACGTAATGGAAATAGTGCTGGAGGAAACGCCGTCCGACGGTGGAGGGATCTTCGATTTGGTTCGGAGATCGGAAATACGTTCACGAACGATCAGTAGTTCAAGTCAGATTTTGGAGTCGGAAAAAGACGGTTTAAATAAAGGCTGAGTGGGAGTCCGCGCCGGTGGCCCACTACATTGGCCAGACGCTTTCCGTGGTTGTCATATTCGGCCGTATAAAATAATAATTATGTTATCGCGTTTATTAAAAAAAATATCAATGAATTAATTTAGTTAAAATAAAACGAAAAAAAAGATTCGAATACCAAAAGTCTTACGTCAGAAAATATCAACGAAGAGGAACAACAAATCAGCATCATCATATCATCGGCATCGACACCCCCGGAATTCGAGATATGTATATACTTTAAATAAGTTTATATTAACCATTCGGTTGAAATTTATTATTTAAATTGTATTATTTCATTATTTTTGATTTTAAATAAGAATATTCAAATTTTATTACGGTCGACCGTCCACAAAAGATTTATGTACGTGTTGATAATAAATAACTAAATAATAATTAACATTCTTGTGTACGTGAATAAAAAAAAAGAAAAAAAAAATGTATATAAAAAGAAAATAATAAGCTAATTAAAAAATAATAATAATAATATTAATAATTATTATAATGATTAGAAATTATAATAATTAATAAAAATCATCATAATAACAGCATAATAAAATAGGTCCGCGGGACTAAAACTCGCGGTGGCATCCCTGAGATAAGAAATAAAAAGCCAAATAAAATAGAAGATAACACTTCAGTGTATATTTAATTAGTGAGAGATAAACTATTGTGATATGGATGATGCGTGCATTTGTGTAATTATTACGTATAGCCTGTAATGATTTAACGGAAGAGACGCCTACTGTCTAATTTCAAAAAAAAACAAAACAAACAGGTTGAATAAGGGACAAAAAGGTCAAGTCGGCACCGAACACAATTTTCTTCCGGTTGTTAGTTGTCAAACACAACCTTTCTTATCACTAGATACACGAGAGTAAATTGTTCCGAATACTCTGCCCTAAAAGTTCAACTTACAAAATCGGCTATTCCCGTAGGACAGTATGAATTTTTGTTCTGTAAAATTTCGAAACACTTTATCGTCGGACAGGTTTACAGAACGCTTCATGTTATACGCGTTTTTATGGAAATGAAAATACGAAAAAGCGGAAAAAATTTCGTCTCAAAACTGATTTCGATGATTATGATCGTAGGAATATCTCGTAAAAAAGATTAGAGTTTAATTATCTAGACCCTCGTTTATATTCTTATACTTATAGTTTAATTTGTTACACAATAACTCGGGAAAAATGCCGCTGTATAAAGTTATCGAGGCAATTTGGCGATTTTAGTTAAGTGTAAGTCAGCGGTGTGGGGGGAAAAAAAAACTACTTCGGATATTAGGATATTACGATCGCGCGAATGACTTGTCCCTTTGGAAATATCATTATATCACTTTGGAGTGACAATTTCTAATCCGTTTATAACGGTAATTTCCAATGGAAAAATATAGAGTCATCAATAATCGTTCTAATGAGCTTACCCCGTAAATATAATTCTGTAGCTATTAAGAAGATGTACACCGTGTAATTTTTTTGAAAGAAAAAAAACCATTAATCGGAAAAATTTTTAAAATAATAATTATGTATTTTATTATCTTTCTGTTGTTCCATAGTGAACTTTTTTAGTCAATGGTATGATTATGGGGATAAAGCTGTCCCGAATCTAGTGTCGTCGACAATTTAATAATAAATAGTTTTATACGTTTTCTGTTAATTACAATTTATTATATTTATTATTATTATCTTTCGTTGCTGATTTATGCATCGTTTGTAGCTCTGAAAATGTAACGCGTAATTAAAATTTATTACATCGGTCATCCAAACTAAAGAATCGGAAAACCTCATCGAATTTTCTATTTACACTTTTCTTTTTTTTCAAATAAAGAAACTTATTGCGGCTCTGTCCGAATTACGTTGGATAAAAAAAAAAAAAACAACAATAAAACTATCCGTTTAATTTGTTTAGCAGAAGTTTTCGGAATTTTGTCATTATTTTCGGCTGCCATCTGATGCTTGATTGTTCTTTAAAACTTCCAAAAGTATTTATTACGTTAGTTATACCAATAGCTGCTTCGATAGATGCCTTACAATTCTCCATTTCAGTTACAGTGCGATGATGAAATATCCTTATACTGCAGAATTGTATACATAATACGTATATTCCGTTTAGTGTCTCAGAAACCGGGTTATTACTAGAGCAATCCCGTGACAAAAGTCGAGCAATCGTTCTTTAAAAGATCCTGACTACGCCGCTCAAGTATGTAGGTATGCAAGTATTTATGAAGGAATCTTATCGTCGGACTACTGGCTTTGTACACATATAAGTTTGACTAATAGAAGATAGTTTTTGTACTAGATTAAACCAAATTTTCTTAGAACAGCTTATTTAACTGTATCAAGTTACGACTGTACCTTTTTAGTGATAATAAAATAACAATTGTAGGCGTATCATAATTACACTTCGGGTTTTGTAAATATTTTAATTTAAAATCCGGTTTGACTAGTGTCCCTTAGGTTTTCCTTACCATCAATAATTGTGTTACCTATTTACCGAAATGATTGAAGCTTAATTGTTTAGTGGAAAATTTATGCATTTGCAAATCTTTAAAATTACAGCCTATGGTGTAACGTTTATTAGTGCTCGTATTTCCCCACCAGGGATGCCGACGATCTATTCATTATATGTAAGCTCGCAGAGATGGCATCGCCGCCTCTTAATTACCGTACACAAAAAAGTTAATTAGTTTATTATGATAAAGAAATGATTATTTAAATTTTTTACAGAATGTATTAATGAATTTAAATAAAGTAAGTCCCATATATTCTTGATAAAGAATCAACGGATTGTGAATTTAAGCTTTTCATAATGTACTTAATTGGGGCCAGTTCCTTTCTACTTGGGATCCGCCTTTACTTTCACTGATTTCTCTGGTACTTAATTCTATTTCAGATTAGATATAGACCCGGGAGCGATTCGGATCTAGAACGAGACAAGTCTCGAACCCGTGTCTTCTGATTTAGTAGCCAAGCACCTTAACGCCGTCATTAATGAGTTTAACCTAACACTAACCCTTCTCGATAACGATCGATTGCTAAAAAACACAATATCGAGTATGAACAAAATAAATCAATCAAAATTAAATAATATGAATAAATTGATTGTACGCATCACTGTTGTCGACGCGGGATGCGTGATCTGTCGGTTTAGTGGTCTGGCAGCTCTCCGGTGATCAGAGCTACAACGATCGACTAATCTGATATATAGGTTATTGCAGAGAAATTTTCGTAATGACTATTAATCGCGGACCTTTGAGTTTTCACGAGTTTTTTGTATCGGTTTTCACAACTTTGACAATCAGAGAAGAGGCAAAAAACAGTGTGTAATAGTGGCAAAAGGTAAAATAGCCACTGACTAACTAAAAAAATCTCGTTCGGATCTTTTTTTCATTTCTTTCCTCCTTTCGTTCCCGTGACCACTGGAATTGACCGTATAAGATGCGCGCTTCTGATTGGCTATTAACCCCGACCGGCAAACAGAATCTCACTAACATACACACACATTTTCTCTGATTCCAGGTTTTTCGAAATTTCATGATTAGCATGTGAAATGTAATTGGTTACATTACAATGGATGCGCAAAAATCTAAATGCATTAACTCGAATCATGAAAATTTTTAATTTTATACACTATTAAAAACCGAAATAATAAAATACACAATTATTTTCGGGAAAAAGTACAATTTGTACGAACATAAATTGTACAAAAAGATATAAAATAAAGTATATACCTATATATATATATATATGAATATATATATATATATGAATAAAAAGTTTAATAATTTATATTAAAAGTATACATGCTTTTTTAATTAGTCAATGAATTCAGAAATTTTTTATTTGTTTCAATGCTAATGCGATATATGCAATCCGATTGGATTATTAAAAAATAAGCGCTAAAATATTCCTGTATAGAGAAGGTTTTTTTTATAGAAATTTAATTCTTAAGCATTAATAGCATTCTCTCGTTCGTTCGTTAAAGATTAAATATAATCGATTTGCCTTTTCGTATTTGTTTGTTTACTAATTTTTTAAGCGTATACATATATGCGTGTATACTTATTTATATACGTGTGTATGCATGCATGTGTGTTTATGTGTGCACGTAAAATTTTTAAAAACTCCACAGGGAAACTAATGGGAAACAGAACTTCTCTTTCGCCGTTTTGCAAATGGTGGAAAATTTCCATAAGTCCCGAAGAGTAAAAAAGCAAACAAAGAGAAAAAGACAAAATGAGAAAAAAATGAAAAAAGCAGCATGGATACAAGGCTAAAAAAGATATAGGGAACTGAATTTGTTCTCCGTTTTGTAGGAACCCCCACGTGTGTTGCGCCACCGATTCGGGGGAATCGACGTTGCCACTGGAACACGAGGTGAAAATTTTGAAAAGCCGTTGAACAAAACAAAACGCGTGTATGTGTGCTTCGCAAGTGCCCTCAAAGATTCGTTGTGTGAGATTTTATAAATCTTCCTCATCTATAAAATATAATCCTGCGCAAAACGAATGACGTCATTGAGGAGTAGTTCCACGTTTTCACCTGTGCTGAGGGTACGTGCTGGTAGTGGTTTCGTAGGAAAATTTGAGTACGATGTGCGGTTTCTTCATCATTCCGTTTCCCTTTTTCGTGTCTCTCTTTGTCTCTATCTTTCGTAAAAATTTTCCCAGCGAGCGCTTTTCAACGGAGCCAGCGCCAACGGGAAGAGGAATTTTCGCCATCTCATTACGAACAACGCAGCGTCGGATGCCAGACGGACGCCTACCTATTTTAAAGTCCGCGGCTATTTTTACTGGAGAAAAGTCTTTCGTTACATTACCCTCTCATTACCACATCCATTGCACGGCGTCAGATTTCCATCATGAAGACACTATTTTTGTTACAAGGGCAGAAATTCGGATTTTCTTTGTACGCACTTTTCACTAGAGTATTTTCGGTTTTTCCTGTCCAAATCTCCGTCGGCTATAAATAATGATGAAAAAAATGGGAAACGAAAAAAAAACAAAAAAACAGAAAATACGGGAAAATAACTAAAACCAACCGACCACCATAGCTAAAAAAAGTGACATCACACTTTTGTGCTGTTTTCAATTTAAAAATTTTCTTTTTATTTTCATCATTCCTTTTTTTCTCTCTATGTGTGTGTGTGTGTGTGTGTGTATTTTTTTTTTAAAGAAACAGAAAGAAAGGTTATTTTTTAGCACTGCGTTGATCTGTTTATCATTCTGAAATGTACCGGTTCCAAGACCAAAAAAGAAAATAAAATAAATCGAACTAGTTTTATATCCTAAACCATAAATTAGTTTTTTTTATTAATTTTTCAACATGACTTCGAGAAAATTGGTCTCCAATTGGAAGTAAATAAAATCATAGCGTTTTTTTTTGTTTTTGTAGCAAATTGTCGCGCTTAGCGTGAATAATCTTTTCAAAATGTACACGGCCGTGTCCCTTCTCACTGAAGGCCAAATATCTTAAAAGCAAATATGCATCGTTTATACTTGTAAAATTAGTATATCTTGAATTGACCGCTTTTGGTTTGTTAATATTTATTAGCTTCGAACGTTTCTTATAGATATTAATAATAAATCGTTTAACGTATCTGTTTCCGAAAATGACTTCGTTTTTTTTGTTTTTTTTTTTTTCATGTTTTAATGTAGAGCTTTAAATTTTAAATTTTAAAGAATAAATTTTCGATTTTAACAGTTCAAAAAATAAATGCTACACGGCCTAATATTTTCTTTGAAATATGTACGTCAAATAATTTGTCAACTTTTTGATTTCAAATACGGTCTTAGTAAATTAATGTAAAACGTTTGTATATTTTTTGGAAAGTTCCGGCATAATTTATCAAATCAAATCAAATAATTATTTATTACTATTATTATTGCTACAAGCTCCGCCTATGATTGCGCGAGCGATGGATTAATTCAATACAAAAAAACTGGGATACAATAATGAGGAAGAAAAAGTTTCACTGAAATGTAGAAAGAAAGGAAAAATGTGAATCGGTTCAAGTTTTTTATATATAACATATTTTTAACGCTTAGGTATTCGCCATAGACAAAAAATTAATAATTTAAAAATTAAGAAAAAAAGTAAGCGTCGAGATAGCATCCTGCAATGTTAAATTTAAGAGGGAAATGTTAGGATGACTGGAAAAGCTGATCGGGAATAAGTGAGAACGTGATATTGCAGAATGTAAGTGGATGATAGTGTGGTGAGCGTTACACATTATGCACTGGAATTTCTATCAAAACAATATAATAACTGTTTGCGTCTATTTTTTTGTAATTTATGAGATTTTTCATATTGTGCGATAGAGAATTTGGTAAGTGATTATAAAGTAATGGGGCCATATAGCATGCTTGTACACGAGAATGGTTTCTTAGTATAGTTTGGCACAATTGCAAATTCTTTACCGCAACTCCTCGTTTTGTTCGTATTAATTTGGAAGCCAAATTCGTTTCTGTACTTAAATCGGAAAAGTCGTAATAACTGAATTTTGTATAATGCGGTTAGGTAACACGGGAAATATCACGTGAATCGGTAGTTGTGTTCTGGTTAATAAGTTTAAATATTCTCTTGACTAAATTAAGTTGTATTAAGTTGTATCTTGCTGCATTTCCCCAATCCATTAAACCGTATTATGTGAGAACAGGCATGTAAAGCGCTGAATATATTCGGAATAAATGATTCTCGCTGAAAAACTCATTTAAGTAATAGAAGATGTAATTTAATTTTCTTAATGTTTGCTCGCTAATAATGTAAATGTTTATTCCATGTTAGTCTACAATCCAGATTTAAGCCCGAGTAGTACTTGATGTCGTATACTCTGTCTATGGATATATTGTTGCATAAATTTAACTCTAAGTTATCAAATTCATTTTGTTGTAAGTGACTATATACCATGAACTTGGTTTTCTTAAAATTTACTATTAGTTTATTACTGCTGAACCAATTTAATAAGACATTAACATCATTTTGAGCAAAGTTATGTAAGAGTTGGGCGTAAGGAGAGCTAGTAACTATGACTGTATCATCGGCGTAAGTAAAGATTTGTCCCGTTATTTTTATATTACAGAGGGGTCATTGATATAAATTAGAAATAATAACGGACCTAGGATGCTACCTTGAGGAACTCCACACTCTTAGGTGACGTAATTTATTTTTGTTTTATATTTTCTTAGACATAAGTAAGATTGAAGCCAATCGAGCATTTTAACCCGAAAACCTGATGCGTTTAATTTAGCCAAAATAATTTTACGATCAACTAAGTCGAAGGCTTTACAAAGGTCATAGTAAACGGCTAAACAGGATTTTCCACGTTCAAGATTGTTGGTTATGTGGGATATATGCTTGAATAAGGCTAAATTTGTACCCTTTCCCTCGAGAAATCCGAATTGATTGATACTGAAAAAGTTTTTCTTATTTAAATAATTAAGCATTCTAATTTTAATGCGCTTTTCAAAAATTTTGGAAATAGTTGGTAGGAGACAAATAGACCTGTAATTTGCTAAGTCACTTTTATTTCCACTTTTATAAACGGGAGTGATTATACCGATTTTAAGCATATTGGGAAATGTGCCAGCGTAATTTATTTCATTTGTCTATCAAAATCGCCGATTCCCCTTAATGAAAGTGAATAGAACTTGGAAAAGAAGCTGAGTGTTTCATTTCGGTTTTTTTAAAAGATTCCTCAACAAAGAAGGAATTAAGATAAACAACTTTCCGGAACATGTAGAGCAACATTAATACCGGAAGTTTGGAAAAGTGTTCCGAGAAAAGTTAGATGGAAATGCTGAAAATACAATGTCTGTTTTTGTCTGCAGAAAGAATGAAATTGTTTTATACGGGGTTTTACGAAGTTGCATAATTGTTTTAATTTATGTTACGAAAAAAAAAAAAAAAAAAAAAAAAAAAAAACGTGTCATTGTTTGTTAAAAGTGTGTAATTATTTAAAACGCATTATTTGTATCTTGCGAATGGAATAAAGTTGTGGCTATTTAGTTTATTATAGCCATAAAATTAGTTTTTCCAATGGGAACCTATTTCGTGTCATCGGGAAGGATTAACTCAGTTGGCCAACAATTTGGTCAGTTTGCACATTACAAATTATTTATTTATTATAAATTCAGGCTCGAATCAGAAATACATATTTTGTAGTAAACATGCTTGTCCTGACGGATCTGAAAGTGACAATAATAACATCAACTGGTAGCTCATTTGTAACTAGCGACCATTTGTTGTAACTAATTGTTGTTCTTAGAAGTCACGTTGCCAAATGAGGTGTTTTAGTGTTTCGTGGTGACCTTCACTGTAGCGCGATCCGATTGAACGATACCGATTTTCAATATTATACAGCCGATTCTGCAAAAAATCGTGGATTTTCAGTTTTTATATCTTTTCATATCGTACGGATATTTTCCTGCAAGCAGACTACGGCGTTTGAATTCGGTATTCTGTTTTATTTGATTAAATGGTGTTCAGTCCGGCCAATAAAGTGTTTAAGTTTTTGTCACTTCTAAGATACCATACTTCGTTTTCGATTATACTTCCTGGGGGTAATATGTTTTCAGCAGCAGTTTATCATTACTCTATAGAGCTATGCGTACTTTGTGTATTTTTTAAATCAAATTGTTTTCTAAGCTAATTTAAATATCGCATTTGGTGACTCTGATAATGTGAGAAATTTCCCGTTACATTGTTGGCCTAGCTTATGAAATGTGCTCGATAGATTGGCTCAGCTAATTTTTTTACCGCGTGGTTAATTATAGCCGTGGCACAAATGCTTTTTTTCTAATAGTCACGTTTCGTTTGTGTACAAGTGTATTCTCGTAAGTATTACAGTTGATAAGTAAAACATCTCTTTAATGAAATTAATCTGTTAGCGCTCAATTTTCTCCGTGATAATCGAGTAAAAAAACATTATAATTCTCTATAGCTACATTGGAGCGTGAGTGGTTGATAAATTATGTGCAACTTACAATTGCGCTCGAAATACCAGCCTCCGGTCAATGGGGTTATTTTTTATTTTTAACCTATTGTCGCTGCAACAATTTTATGGTTAAGAAAATTATATGTAACTGTTTGTTTGGAATTGGTGTCAGATTAATCGTCGAATATCTGTTGCTAACCAAGTCGAAGCTATACGCGTACGGTAATATTCAAATTATACGAATAGAGATGATCCGTAGTGTAAAGTAAAGTAAGTCCCACACACCTATGATAAGGGGATTGTGAAATTAAGCTTTTCTTAATGTGTACTGAAGAACCTGATGGATCTGAAAAGAATACTGCGGCTGGCTAGTTCTTCTCTCTCGACCGCCTTTACTTTCCCAGAGATCCTCGTTGGTGCCGAGTTATTTCAGACTTGGGAGCGACTTGGATCCAAGATAACCCCCGAAATCCCATGATACCTCTGGTTTGGCAGCCAATGCAATTTTTCCACTCAATATAATCCGTTTTGATGTTTTCGTTTTAATTGATGGTCAAAGATAATGTACAAGTAGCGGACGAAATTAATCTGTTCCGTTATTAAAATAATAAATTAAATATACATGTTAAAATAAGTGTACGGCGACCTGCTAGAGTGGAAGCGTACACATAAAGCGTATATTATAAAGCGTATATTATAAAGCGCTAATCAGTTTATTGTATTGTTCATGGAAAATTCGATGACAACCAAAAATAAATTACATAAAGCATCCAATCAACTGACGGTGCAGAATAAACGAAATGGGGAAAGTGCGTTAACAACGATGGGAACGCTAGAAGAACAATTTAAACAAATTAGCTTAAAAAGATAAAGTTAGTAAACGATGCTGCAATCGAATTTTGAAACGTTCGCGAATTGGCATCGAAATAATTTATTCAAAATGGCAAAGCCGTACTACGTTTAGGCTTACGATTCGCGCGGAATTATTATTATTGTTATAATAACAGTTATTTCCTTACGGCCGTAACTGATTGTATCAAAAACTGAAACATTCCAATAGATAAAATTAAATACATCCAGTCAACATTAAACTCAGTTATGCAAATATTCTCTTCCTTTCATTCTCGTTTGTTACACAATATTTATGTTACATACATACATATACATATATATATATATATATATAAACTCGAGCCTTTGGAATTCGCAATGAGTGTACTCCCTAGACCCGCAGAATCTCCAAATGCTAGTTTTTCTATAATACTTATAGAAGAATAAATCAACTACTTCATTCTTAACTTATAAACGTTAATGTCATCTAATATATATATATATGTATATATATATATATATATATATATATATGTATATATACACATGCCGCTCATTAAATATAATAACGTCATAACTCAAAAAACGCTATTTCGCAGAAAACGCAAATTAACATTTACATTTACTATAATTTGAACGGTGTACCCTTTCCAAAAGCAATGCTTATTTTATCGAGTTTCTTATTTACAAATATGATGGCGTTCTAACTTCTAATTGTACTCATAAAATACATTCCAACCATACACATAACTCAAATTCACTATTTTTTGAGTTATGCCGTTATTATATTTAATGAGCGATATATATACAAAAGTAAAGTAAAGTGAGTCCCATATAACCTTAATAAGATATCATGGATTGTATAATTAAGCTTTTCATAATGTATTTAAGGACCCAATGGATCTGATAAGAATACCGGGGCCAGTTCCCTTCTACTTGGGATCCGCCTTTACTTTCACTGATTTCTCTGGTACCCAATTCTATTTCAGATTAGGTGTAGACCTGAGAGCGATTCGGATCTGGAACGAAACAAATCTCAATATATATAAAATTCTGTCTTTCGGCCCCCTCTTTAAATGGCAAGCCCCCTTAGCCACCAATCTGTTTTCTTCTAAACTTTTTAAAGAAAAATCGTATTTTCTTACCCGCCTTTTATTAAAAAAAGTCTTACCAATTACACAGCACATCATTCAGTTTTTGTTATCTAATATAAATTAACGGGAGATAATCGCGAGACAAAAAATCTAGTGTACCCCAGGCTACGACATAGTCTTTAAAAAATGTATTTAAAAAATGTTCGGAAGCGATAACATTTAATTTAAGCGCGTGTGAATGCGTGTGCGCCTATATAAAAGCTTGATCTTTCGCAGCTTACCCGTTTCAATCATGCCATTCTTTGCAAAATGAAATAAATGTTTCGTAAGCGTGTCGCGGGTACGTTACAGTTTTCATTGCAGCACGCTTTAAGAGTTACATTATTTTTGTTTAACCCCTGAAGTAAGAAATATATATACATATACATATTATCATTAATGAAAATCGATAACGTTTTTACGCTAGACACCGTGCTATAAAGATTCTTTTATTTTAATGCTCGACCATCATGGAAGTTTTAGACGTTTAATTACGTTTTTACGTTACTGAAATATGAAAACTGTAAAATTAATTTATCAGTTCTGAATGGTTTTTGTTTTTTTTTAATATTTCATGGCTACATTTAGTTGTGAATAATTCGGCTGTGTTTAACAACAACTAGGGTCTCTGATGAAGTATAAATTGCAGGTTGCAGTTCAACGTCAAGACGTATATTACGTTTGTCGGCGAGTTCGAGAGAGTGTTGTACGCATTCGAAGAGTTTAAGTTTATATTGAAATGACGTCGTTAAAAAATTGTTTAAATTTAATATTATTTCCAAAATTATTCATCAGTATTAAGTGATCTCGGTGAAAGAATTAAAAGATCAGCGCAGCAATGATTGATTTTAAAGGAATTACGGGCTTGTTGTGTTTTGTCGCCTGTTTGGGGTAAGATTGAAATAAATAAAGTCGCGCAAAGAGCGCCAAAACCGGATGCTAGGCTGCGCAATTTTCACGTCAAATAAATAAGTTAGTGGGCTAACGATGAAGAAACAAACACACAGACAGACAGAGTCGGTATATAATTATAATTCAGAAATTTCAAGCAGCCTCGACAACGTCCTCGACAGTTCTTATGAATAATTGATTAATTCGCCGAATAAACTCGGACAAGCGCAAGGGTTTCTATTTACTTTTTAACAAATTTGCCGACACGGCATTTTGATATTTCACCGAGACGGCAGCGGTGCGGCCTTTGAAGGAAATCGGCTTCGTAGGCGACGACCAATTTGAGAACATTCGATTTCTACTGATAGAAACGTCAGATAAAATACTCTACACCCTCGCCGTAGCCGAACTTTCCAACACTATCAAAAGCTTTTTCTTTTGCGTAAAATGCGCTCGACTTTTATTGCGTCATAATTTCTTTAGTTTATGACAATCACGAATTATCATCCGACCGAATCTTGAATAATTATACATCTTTTTCGAATATTAATGTTAACGGCAAACTAGCTCTTCAAATTTTTGTGGTTACATTTAAAGTTAAGAAAACAAAAAATACCATAAATGTAAATAATATCAGCGTGTATGGTTTGGTTCTGTACTTTCGTTTGCTTAAGCTTGGGCTTCCTACTCTTTTTTGTGCACGTTATATTCTGTCTTTCCCTTTTACACTTATTATCCCCCCCCCCCCGTTTTTAACTTTCTATTAACGATATCTAATCGTTTTATTATATAATTTTTCTTTTCATTTTTAATTGTTTCTGGATGTAGGTCTTTGGTTGAAAGCCCAATTTTCTTCTTTTTTTTTAATTTAAAAAAAAAATAAAAGAATTATCAAAGCTGCAAGTAAAAACAACGGTCATGTACCTTATTTGGTGTTCAAGTCATTAAAGTATCTGTTTCACAATTCTCTGAAAAACGTCATATTTCATTTAGTGATTTTGCGTATACTTCTCAGTCCATTAAACAAACAATGAATTTCTTATTAGTTTTCCTATAAAAACATTTATGAACCTTGTATTAATGTTGCTTGTATTTATGTTGCTTGACGTGGAGAGGTCAAATTTTTCATTCATTATGTAAACATTTCAATGCAGTATATACTATATATAATGTGCATAAGCAAAAAAAACTGATTTATGAAGGTGATTAAATGTATGTCGAATCAATTAAATGAATCCTTAATTAAAGGTAAATTCACAATTTTTAAATTCTCTAGTAAAAAAATTATTATTTTCCAAAAATGCAGTAAACATATCCTCGTGTCTGATATGTCTGCCTTTACTGTTGGAAATTTGCAATTCAAAATCAAAAAAAAGAAACAGAAATGTGATCTGAAAGAGAAAATACGAACGTATCCGTCTTTTATGTAACTCAGTAACTACTCTTAGGGCATAATGCTTAAATCGACTTTTTGGTTCTCAAATAAAAACTTGTGCGCGAACGTAGCAATACGAATTCGTTTATATACACATACGGAACCACCACGCATATACATACGTAAATATATATATGCATATATGTCAATGTGTATATGTGTGCATGGATATATAGAAAATTCTAAAAAAATGAAAGGAAAAGCATTATTTAGGAGAAAAGAAAGTATACGTATACGCGTCTATGCGTCATGTCTACAGCTGACCTAGTTTTTGGCAGCGTATAGCCCACAAATGTAGCTGTGTTAACGACTGCTGTCATGATTTATTTGTTCATTCTAATGTACGAAATGAAATTAAAAATCTGTTATATTTTTTTCATACTTTAGATAGTTTCGGTGAATTCAGTTAAAAGCAAAATGTTTAGAGTATACAGCGTTTTTGGCCTGAAATAGTAGAAAAAATTTATTGTCAATACGATAGGCAACCACGAAAGAACAGTTTTCGAAAAAATAACCTGATTTTTACGAGTCGCGTTACATTTAAGTAGGTAAATATCATCGTGAATTATGACACTCGACGCGATGACCAGCTTCACGCTACAAACAGGCTATTCAATGTGATTAATGTAAAAATCAGAATGACGGTGAGCGCGCGTTTCAACAGCTTCAGTGTCCCCTTTTCTTAAGATAACCATTTACCAAGGTCAGCACACCGTTAATCATGCCTGTTCTTTATCTTAAACAGCGTTTTTCATCTGCTTTTTATTTTTTATTTTTTTTTTTTCGGCTTTTTTTCATTTTCTCTGCCGCAATCGCTTTTACCGTTCGCTGAAACGATTAAGGTATTAAGTACCATCGAATACAGCGATTACGTGCCACGAATTCACTATGAACAAATGCTCTAAAATAAAAAATAACCAAAAACCGTTTAAAAAATTCAACAGTATTAATCATCTTTGTCCGAAACGCCATCTTCAGTTTTATCTGAGGAGAACGTCTCGACTTTTTTTAAGCGTCACTATTTTTTTTCTTCATTTTTTAGATAACGCACATCTTCTAAATGAAACCAAAGATAGATGAGAAAAAAAGCCAATTTTTATCACGATACCTTTTTATTTTATATGTATATATACATATATACATATACATATATAGATATATATATATGTAAGGGATTACACCGTGTATCACCCGTAACTAGCTGGGCTATTGCAAGAATCAAAAGTTTATCAAATTAGATTTTTTAGCCCGGCAGACTTAATGAATTCTAGGAATCTGGTCACAGCGGACGGAGTACTTGGATATCGGTTAATGATATTATTCGTGACGTAAACCATTAAAACGTGGGTTAGCAGGAGGATGAGAAAGACCGATAGATTTTCTAGGTCAGAACAGACCGAGCAATTATTTCGCTAGAAAGTTTACCTAAGGAGGAAGTTGTTAAAATTGTATTTTCTCTTCTAAGACGGTTAACTGCTACGAATTTACTACGTTTTGTCATATTTAGGAGCCATCGTGGTTCTTTCGTTGTGGGCTTTTTGAAGAAATATAGTTTGAAAAAGCTAGCTATAAGTCGATTGTGTAAATTCAGTATCTGACAAGATACAGTTAAGAACGATGATGCATATCAGGACATTGGACCGATATCAGGTCGACGTGCTTATGTGATAGAAATCGTAAGGCACACTATTTGATATCTTTTTTCGTGAAGTTGGAATAAGCTGGAATGTATTTTCACGACCATTACGAACAGAAAGAAATAGTTACAAGTAAACTTCCGCTGAGATTTTTAGATTTTAAATAAACTCATAGACAGAGCAAAGCTGCGCAAATCCAAATGAACATGCTGCCGGTGTCTAATTATAAATCTTAAATTCGTATGGCTTTGTTCATGTAGAAAGGCTATTAATCTGTTGCAGCTTCATAAATCCCATAATTCCAAACCTTTTCATAATTCTTCTTCTCAATTCCCCCCCACTCCCATCTAATCGTTTCCCAATTCCCTCTGATAGTTGGGCTCTTAACAAACCTTCCTCTTCAAATACCTATTTTCCCCCAAATCCTGCTATTCCCGTCTCCTTATGTACTCCTAATTCCCATTCCGCTACTCCTTCGCCCTTAATTAAGGATACTTCGGTAGCCGAACTATTCTCTTCAAACAATATTGCTCCCTCTACATCCTTTGTTGACTCCCTTTTTTGTTTCCTGTCGGATAATATCAGTTTTCATTAATTCCCTCTTCTTATACTGTACGAAAAAAATAAAATAAATAAATTAAAAAAAAAAAAAAAAAAATGGAAATAAAAATCGAGGCTGTATTTGCTTTATTATGTTATCTTCTGTCCCCTGCTTCCTTTTCTTCTTCTACATTTCTTCATTTTCGTGTAATCTTCTTTACAATATTCAGTGCGAAGCATATTAACCAGTTGGTTAACGATTTTGTCGTTGTAATTATCTTCCTTTATGCTTATGTAGAAGTGGTTTCAACCTCTAACACGCAGTGGTGTATATTTTATAAACTTTGTTTTCTGGAATGAGCTCATGTTGAGTTGATACAATCAATCTCTGAACTGAGTTCCATTCCTATCACTCTCCGCACACACCTTTGCTGTTTTAACTGCACTACAATGAATTTGTCGGAGTTGTACAGCGCTGGCTATGTACCACGCCTATATATGAAGTACAACTTGAATTCCACTGGCTGCTTCGGTTCTGCACGAATATTGCTTACTATTTTTTCTTTTATTCTAAAATTATTCTATATCTCCTTCTGCACTATGCTCTTTGTTTTTCCTTTCGACTTAACAGCCTGGACTTACTTACTCCTGTTTTGTAACTTTATTTTTCTTTTCTCCGTTTCCTACTCATTTTAGTTCCTTCTATACAAATGCATTTCATTGTCTGCTCTTATGGTATTTTCCCCTGCTTCTCCCCACTTCATTTATGCCTTGTTCTTTTACTGTTTTATTAAGATAGCTGCGCTAAATGTTCCACAGTGAAATTGCCGCAGTCTAAGAGCCAATAAAAACTCATTAGAGGGGTTATTGGATCTCCATACTGTCATTGTTGCTCTTCTCTCCGAAACGAGGCTTCGGTCGGGCATAAATTTCAATATTAGAGGTTTCAGGGTAGTTAGATGTGATCTCGATGACGGTTATAATGGTTCTGCAATCTTGATTAGAAATGACATTCCATTCTACTCTTATGATGTCTCCCTTAATCTCCCTTCTTGTCCCAATTTACCTAACATTGTTCATATCTCCATTCAGCCTCCCTCTATATGTCCTATTAGCATTGTTTCTATCCATGTTCTTTCTAGTTTCGACCTTCGCCTTTTCCCCTTTTCATCGTTTTTTAATTCTATTCTGCATCCTTTTATCATCTGGAATGCGCATTCTCCTTTATAGGGCTGTGCATCCTACAATTCTGTACATCGCAGTAAGGCTTCTTTACTTTGGTGGAACAAGGAATGCGACACTGCATTTAATATCAGTCGCGCAACCGTTAGAACCTTCTGTTCTAACCCTACGACTGAAAATTTCCTCGCTCACAAACGATCAAATGCGAGAGCTAGGTTTATATTGAAATCCACAAAGAAGTCCTCTTGGAAAAAAATTTGTGCTCAGTTCTCTAAAACTAGTCCTCTTTCGCAGATTTGGAAAATGGCCAGAGCCTTAAAATTTCCATTCTCTTCTCGCCCTTCCAATTCCAGTATTCCCGACGATAGCCCTTTTTTCTTTTATTGATTCCGTCGCTCCAGCTTATGTTCCTTCTTTTGATGAATTGTACTATCCTTTTCCGAGAAAATTCTCCTCGTTACTTCCTAACTTCGGCTTTCAATTTTAATAAATTAAAGTCTGTTCCCTCCAAATCGTCCAGCCCTACTCCAAGACTTAACGGTGTACCCTATCTCGCTCTTAAAAACCTTTCTGAACAATCTCTCAGTTTTCTTCTTAGTCTTTTCAATTCCTTCATTTCAAAGGGTATAACTCCTTCCTCCTGGAATTCTTTTATCGTAATTTCCATTCCTAAGAAAAATTCTTCCCTACGTCCTATTTCCCGGGCATCCTGTATTAGAAAACTATTTGAGTGTATGCTCAACAAGCGCTTTGTTTGGTGGCTGGAGCATAATAATATCGCTCTATTATTTTCATTTCCTCAAATAATTTTTCCTCTAAATTTTTAATTATCTCTGACTCTTTGAGCGCCCTTCAGGCCATATCCTCTCCCCTTCCTGATCATTCGTGTGACTTTGTTATCCTCCGTACTCATTTATTCGCAATCTTTCCTATCTCCATTCAATCAATATTGATTTGCTGTGGGTAGTTAGCCACTCGGCCATATTTGGCAATGAAGCGGCTGATTCCTTGGCTCGGGTTGCTGCTGCTTCCTCTCGTTTTTTTTTACAAAAAAATTCCATCCGATAACCTCCTATCAATTTGTAAAAGCTTTCATATCCGATTTTGATCGGACACTTATGTTTCCTCTTTTTCTAATAATTATTCATTTCATCTGTCTATTCAGCCTACTCTCTTCCTGTATATTCATGATTTCTTTTGCATCCCTTCCTTCGGCGTTCTGACGTTGTTTCCATTGTTCGTATGCGCTTTGGCCATTCTTTGCTGCCTTCCTCCAGATTTCGTTTTTTCTTGATTTCTTCTCCACACTGTCCTCTCCATTCGGATCATGCAGTTATTTGCGACGCCGATCGTGTGCTTTTCCAGTGTTCATCTCTCTCCGTGGAGCGTTCTGCCTTATATTCTTATTTGCTGAAGCTTGGACTTCCTACTCCTCATTGTGCTTCCTATATCCTGTCCTTCTCTTCCCCACTAATTATTCCTGCTATTTGTTTCTTTTTAGATAAAATTTCTGATCGGATCCAAATATAACCGACTTTTTTCCTTACCTTTTGTTTCTGGGTAAAGATCCATGGTTGACGAGCCCAAAAAAAAAAAAAAGAAAAAAAAAAGAGTTTGTTTTCCTTCTTTGTCATATATGTACAATTACTTATTACGTTTCAGAACAAATGCATTGTTGGCCAATTTCAAACATACAAAAGCATTTTAATATTATTTACAGAGAGCAAAATGGATTTCACAAAAACAAGAAATTAAAAGGAATCGATACTAAATGTTGTTCTTCTAATTGCACGATTCGCAAAGTTAAAATTGGAAGAACGATTCATACTAGAAAAGATACTAAAATATTTTATCAAAATTTTAATTTTTTCGTCCAACAGGCTGATGTCATATGTGAAAAATGTTATTTAAAACTTAGAAAGAACAAGTTCATAAAATTATCCATACCAAAACAATTTTTATTTAACTCGAACCGTCTGAATAAAAATAACTATAATTTTACTCCAGGACTAAACGTAATATTAATCGGATCTACATTATTAATTGCCATTGAACGAAAACGATCTCTTCCATACCATGATTTAATGCAACTTGACCTCTCCATTCCATGACGTTTACTTCAACGTTACCTTTATATCTTCTATCATCTAGTTATTCCTGAAACAGTTTTTCAATCGGTACCCTCTTCTAATAGGATCATAAAATATGAAAAAAAAAAAAAAGAGAAAAAAAGACTTTTCAAAAGGATAGTTAATCCGCAGGATGAAAACTATCCTTAAAAATAAATTGTCATAATGTTAAAGGGTAGGGACGACAGTGACGCTTCTCAATCATTATTTAATATTACAGTCAAATTTTTTTCTTCCTCTTTGTCGACGTCATGTTGCCAAAGGAAGAACAACAAACAATTTCCTAATTTAAACAGTATATACACTCGAATGCCAGGAATATATTCTACATTCCTATAAATACTTGAAAAGCTCTATTTATAAAAACCGCACTCGCTCTTGTGCCGCTGTCCGTTCTTGGACCCTTCCTTTTTACACGGTTTCGTGACCGTTTCCCGGATATTCCAAAAATACCGAAGTTTTATATGCCGATGATGTAGCACGTTAGTGCAGTTTGGATCCTGCTACTGTAAGTCCACTTTAACGAAATAATACGGAATTCTTCTAAAACGCAAGTTTTTACTCGTAGACAGTTACCGAAGAATTTCTAGGATCCAGCATGATGTATGAAATATCTAGGCTCAATATTAGATACCAAACTTATAATACTTTCACCATACTTCGGGCTAATGGAGTAGAGCAACGATCGTGGTACATCATTGTTCAAGTGTAAATAACAAACTAGTCACTTAGAAAAATTATGCTTATACGATCATTGTGTATTACTGTTCTTCTGTTATCAATGGACACTATTTACAAAGACAATCGACCGAAAATAGATGTTCCCCGCATTTATGCT
Organism: Icerya purchasi; assembly: GCA_039619475.1. Classification (NCBI taxonomy): domain Eukaryota; kingdom Metazoa; phylum Arthropoda; class Insecta; order Hemiptera; family Monophlebidae; genus Icerya; species Icerya purchasi. Next base: position 80,983,917 of record CM077116.1, read on the forward strand.
TTTAACGTGAATAAACAGACAAATAGGTATATTAAATTTTCCTCAGATCAGGCAAATTCTGTACTTCATAATATGAACATGGTGAAATATGAACATCAGAGACTTAAGCATAATATTCTGAAGTATTACATTTTCTTAATATATTCTTCTTCCTTTATTTTCTACCTTACACAGTTTAAAGAGTTCACTAATATTTTCCCAATTAGTACACAGGTAAAATACCTGATGTCCCTTTCTCCTAGTAATTTGAACATGCATATTATCTGATTATCTATGTATAATAATGAGAAAATGGTTTTACCATTGTTTAGACATACGCGACTAATTGCGTTTTTTTCTTTTGACTATCCGCTAGCTGATTTCTAAATTCGATTCAGCACTCTAAAATTGTCTTCTCAATTAAAAATGTTTCGTAGATTTCTACGGCTGCTGCATTCGATTTTTGTCAATATTATCAACATCAACCGTACGAAATCCCCGTCTGACGAAACACTCGAAAAATACGGAGTTTTGACATCTGCAGCCCGTCATTCTTTAGATGATTTTTTGTTAATTAAATTCGTCAGTCCTCTGATAAAAAACAGTATAATCTTGTAAACGTTAGAGTTAAATATGAATTGCTGCGGCGTGTTATCCATATTGAAATTATGTGCGTGGGTAAAAAGGATTATTTATATGAATGTTATGCTATATGTTCTGTATTTATTAAGTTGATCAAATGTATTTTATGTTTTACACGTATGTTTTTAAATATGAACTACGACTTATGACGCCGTAATTTTTTTCTTCTCAGGCTCAGCCAGGATTGCTTTCCAAAAACTGGACTACTTACTGTGTTATCAGTGTTAACGTAGAATGCAAGTAACACCTATTGGCAGCGCTCTTGTCGAATTCCTATACACACGCAGAGTCTTAGAAGTTATGTGTATCTGTATATACATCCATATGTATATATATATATATATATATAAATATAAATATAAATATATATATATATATATGAGTACGTCGGTGGAGCGGAATAGATTGGAGGAAACTCGGTTAGTTTGCTGTAGAATAGATAGAAGTTGTGTTGCGAATATGCGTACAGTTTTTGGGGTATCCTACGAGGTTCAAACTTCTGTTTCTTATATGCTCAAAATATATACCTTCAAAAGGGTGTAAAGTTTGCTAAACCATTTTCATACATAGACGATGTAGTTATAAGCCACAGAGCGGTATAACGTTAGTAGAAAATGCAAATAAACTTTAAGCGAAATTAATAAATGAGGGTAAGGGCACCGCGACCGAAAATTATAACAAATCGGTATGGACAAAGCAAATTATTATTACGTGCGGAGCCTAGTAACCGTTCTAAACCAATAACGATAATATATCAATAACAATGTAATATGTCACAATATGAATTGCGGGGGATATGCAACTAATGCGTGTGATCTTGAGCTGCTTGTAAAGTATAAATAGTTATTTATATGTGCACCCTTATTAGACCAGTGGCATGTAATGATTAGGGTTTCAGTTTTAAAGTGGAACATCAGTAGCGATCTTGGACGATATGAGAACACAATTTCTGAACGGAAAGTTTCCATCGTTGTCGGGGAATTGTATTTCTTTGGAGAAGTCGCCGATGTGAAAGAATAAATGAAACCTACAGCTGTGTAACGAAAACGCAATGATTATATGTGCGAAACCGATATATGAAATGCGATGGTTTAGATATTATCTACACATGAGCTCACAAAGGAAAATTTCTTTTATTTGTATTGTTTAACACGAGAGGTATCATTCAATTTTAATGAAGACGAATTAAAGACGAATTGCTGTATCGATGACACAAAAAGATTAAAATCCTCAATTAAGGCCCGTACTGATGACAGAGTATTTCGTGTTACGAAGTTAAGGTTTGCAAAGTGCTAATGGATCGCTTCGGGGTCTCGGATTAGGTATATACACACCTGGGGAGCGGATGTGTCCGGAACGAGACAAGTCTCGAATCTATGACATCTCTGGTTTACTAGCTGAGCACCTTATCTAGTAAGCTACCGTGTTACACAATTAAAATATTAATTAATACTAAATAAACTGAAACAATTGTGAAAAGCAGAAAAGGTTCATCGGACACGCCGATGTAAGTTTTAAAAAAATACTCAGATATTCTAACATATAGATATTATTTTAATTATTAAAACATAATTAAGAACATAAATACCTAGAAATTGAATTAATGTAATTAATTATGACAATTCCAGCCCATCATCGGTTAAGGGTAAAACCTACGGAGATATGTATTTGATGGATCACAAGTTGATAGGAATTACTAAACGTATTAATGAGTCGAATTTGTCGATAAAGACAATTAACTTTAAAGGAGATAGTTTTAGTATTCCTTGTGGTTTTTAAAAAGCGAAATAAGTTCATCTACATTAATCCGGTTTTTAATGTGTTATTTCTTATTTTTTAACCGACTTCAAAAAAGGAGGAGGTATTCAATTCGACTGTATTTTTTTTTTTTTTTTTTTTATATGTGTTACCACAGAACTTTCTTCTAGGTGAACCGATTTCGATGGTTCTTCTTTTATTTGAAAGGTGGTGTTTCTCATGTGGTCCCATTTAAATTTGATCAAGATCTGACCGATAGTTTTTGAGTTATCCTTAACAATGCGGGAGATTGAAGCTTTTTGGATGCTTTTCATTCATGATTGTTTTCACCGTCGGACTAGATTTATTGACTTAAAATAATATAAATTTGCCAAATTACCATGGAAATGTAGCTTTTGATATTTTTACCGTGGAAATATCTGTTCTTATTAAAATGTTTTAATTTAATTGAATAAAAATGCACTAAAAAGTAAAAAACATAAAATCCTTTTTTACAAAAAATAAATACCGACTTGAAGGTTTATTATACAAATTTAAAAATGCACTAGAAAGTAAAAAATAATTACTCCCGATAAAATATATATATCAGAGTGATATAACTTAAGGTGATATCGTAATTCTTATACAACATTATTAAAAGAATAATTAAAAACTGCATTAAATGTTCATTAAATTGTTTCTAGATAATTTAATTCCAACTCCAAAAAATTAATGTTGTATAAGAATTACGATATCACCTTAAGTTATATCACTCTGATATATATATATTTTATCGGTAATTATTTTTTACTTTTTGGTGCATTTTTAAATTTGTATAATAAACCTTCAAGTATCGGTATTTATTTTTTGTAAAAAAGCATTTTATCTTAGATATTATTTTAATTTTTAAAAATTTTTCTGGCACCTTGACAAAGAAGCTCTCTAAAAGAGAAACAGCAAAAAAAAAAAACAGTTAGTTAAATATTTACTTGGTCGGAAATTGACAGAATGAATAAACTAGGAAGAACTGGCATAACGGTCAAGGAGAGAAGTGACGGAATGTATGAGGCACGAGAACTAGGAAAAACTCAAGAGAAAACAAATCAGAATATAAACAATGGCATGTTCAGTCGAGAGGAAGGTACATTCGAAGAACATTTATTCAGGATCGCAGACAGCTTCGAGATTAGGATGAAAATAACAATTAGAAGATAGTGTTAAATGAAAGAGTAAGAAAGGTAACCCCGAGTACGATTAAGATGTAAACGAATAATAAAGACAACTGCTGAACACCGTAGAGTAGAAAAAAGTCATAGAACCAGGAGTGCGCGGGGAGATTCAGATGGACGGACACACGGATAGAAGGGAAGTTTTTTCGGAAAAGGAATTTAATATGGTATTTTAACGGTAACTTCCCATTTCGCCTAATTCCTAATTCGCCTTAAGATTTCGCTTATTCAGCGAACAAAAAAAAAAAAAAAAAACAGACAAACGTACGAATGATTTTGTGTTGGCAAGAACGCGTCATCATTGCCGAATTTTAAACTGAAGTCTTAATTCTGAGTCAGATTCCACGGTTATTAACCCCAAAGGGAGGTATAAAAGACTAAACACGCATTTTTTTTTTTTTATATTTGATTCCGCTGTTGAAGCTTTTTTTTTTTTCTTTTCAAAAAACAACGAAAACGTTTATATGAAAATCAGAAATGAAAAAATACTGTCAAAAATGTTTGAGGTAAATATATACGGAATGACGATTCCGATAACGAATATTTGCGAGTTATAGTCCAGTGCTGTATAAATCCCACCCGCCTTGTTAGTCAGTATATAGAAGCCTTATTAATATTTGGTGTAATATGTACATTAAAGTTCAGAGTTCCAGAGAAAAAGAAAATCCTTTTAGATAAAGAGTTGTTAGCGGATAAACGCTTCATTACAAATTGAAAAAGACGAAAAATAAACGGAGAATAATTCGAAAAGTAAAATTAATACAGATTTATTTAACTTTTAATAATCTAATTATACAGTTTAAATTTATTTTATAAGCCAATAAACTTATCTTTAATTTTTAATTTTTATTGTTTTTATTAAAATTAGAAAAACTGTTACTTTAAGTTCACTTATGAAAATTTGTATGCAAAAAATTAAAGATTACATTGTTTATTACAGCGTTTATTGATCTAAAAGGAATTTATGGTAATGTAAACGTAAATTAAGGTTGAAAACATCGGAAGGAAACAATGATTTGAATGTAACATTTAAAAGGAACTCAGTAAGACTAGCATAGTATTAAAGGCAGTGAATAAAATGAAAAATAAAACTGGAAAATATATAAAAAAAAAAAGCAATCACGTTTATAGCCAAAAGTATGAAATCAATAAATGAACATAGAATTAAAAGCGCCATTTAAAAATATATACATTAAATGTTCGTATATCTATGTCTGGAGTCGTGCATATATTATATGTATATAATCTTTAGCAATAGATTTTTAGTTGTAGAAAATTAAGAAATAATATATATATGTATTAGAGCTCAGCCTGAAAGATTCCATATTTGTTTTCGTTCTAGTTTTGTTTGGTTTCAATTACATTTTAGCCAAGAAAAAGTCAGTTAAAATGCTCACGATGATTTTTTCGAACAAAGATTAAAAAAGAAATTCAAGTGTAAAAATATCAAATAAATATAAAAAATAATAAGTATTAAGTCGTTAGCAGTAAAAATAAGGACAGCAAATCAAAAAAGGGCAAAAAACGATTAAAAAAAGGTTTTTTTGCATTTTAAGATGTGTCACACGACATAAAAAAAGTCTTAAAAAATACAATTATGAATTTTTCCCCCCCGTTTTACAAAATAAAAAGATCAGATATGGCATATTTTGTTAAAAATACCTTAAAAATTGCATTCCGAGATATAAATAACTTTTCTAGAAGCCTAAATGGTTGCTGTTGGACCTCGAAAAAATCTTACTTAAAATTAGCCACATTTATTACACTGATGAATTTTTTCAAATAATTTCAATAATTAGAATGCACGAAAAAAACTAAATTAAAATTTTTGGTACTTGGGAGTTGTTCTTTATTTCATGATTTAACCAATATTTTTCAATATTAAAAAAAACCTTATCTTAACCTAGGGAGTACCCTTTTTGTCACAAGTCAATATTCTTAAAAAATACGATTCCGTCATGAAGAAGGTAATTATGCGCTAAGTTCTCTCCTTATATTTATTCTTATTAAAAACTTCCATACTTTTATTTCGACTTCTCCTGTTTTTCTTACCTTCCTAGCTTTATCTTCCCTTCCTGTCTCTGCTAAATTTCTCTAACCTGAAATTGCTAAACGAGAATTTACATACACCTGTTCACTGTCTATTCCGCTCTCACACCTTGACCTTTCCCCGACGTGTCTAGTTTGAACGGCAGTCCTTTGGTTCGGTCTTTGCCGTGGAACTAACTGCAATCTTCTATTCAATTTTATTTATTTCGTCTTCTCGCAATTCTCGTAAATAATTAATATTTGATTCTAAAAGTGTTCTCTTAGCTATCTACTCCCTTCTTGTTCCTACATATATTATATTCCTTTATTATCCAAACTCAATCTACCAATTTACCATTCCTTTTTGAATGTTCTATACCTAAATCGATTTTATGTGGGTGCCTGGTCACGTTAATACTGCTGAAAACAAATAAGTCGATTCTATAGCTCAAATCGCAGCCAAAATGCAATCCTTTTATCGAAAAGTTTTCAGCTTTTTCTTATACCGATAGGTGCGTGTTTTTTTAAGTTTTTAAACTATAATTTTGTTATTCTCTGTTGCCGAAATCTAATTGCATTTCATTTAAAACTTAATTTGCAATAAATATTTAAACTTAAAAAAATACTAGATATATATTTACCTGCTCGATTTGTTTTTATAATTATTATACTAGACTGAGTTGGAATTACTGTTTTTTATACATAGATGACACCTTATAATATTCAAATAAATTAAATTATTATTATTATTACATAAATTCCATCTATGGGCATGTGGATTATTGCGACAGATAGGCTAACATTTGGAAATTAAACATGTGTAGATAACTATTTACAAACAAAAGAACAAATGAAATAGAATTACAGTTTCCTTCCATACGATGATGTGCACAAGACCCAAACCACAATAGATTGCGGCTTCATGGTGTAAAGCAGTCAGTATGTGGTGATTTACCGCGCGTTAAAAAAGGAATTGCATTGCTGGGTAGTGCTATTTTTGCGATAAATGCAACATTTCCATTCATACTTTTCATTCGCGTCGCAACAAGCGATACTTGTAATTTCAGTCGGCGTACGGGTCTATTTATCTACGATGAAATTCGAAGTAGATATCGCGATTATAATTTACCGGAGAAATAAAAAATTAACCAGAAATTTACTGTATACTAATTTGTCCGTACACATTTTTATCAGTGCCATAATGAAGCAATGGCAATTGAATACCGCGGCACGTGTGCACTTTTTAATTATGCTATTTGTCAACCTCTTTCGTTTCTCTAGCCAATTTTTTATCGTTTTTTCTGCTTACCAAACGCGTAGGTGTCGCCAAGTTGATTTTTTCAAATTACCTATTATTATTTTTTTTTCTTTCTGTGCCGTTTCATTTTTCGACGAAATGGGACCAAACCATTTTAACCATAGCGAAAGCAAGTTGAAAGCGGGAGTTTTATTAAAATAGAAAGGGGAGATGTAACAACCCAAGACGAGGAATCCGTCATTTCATTATATGCTAATAAATGCCTACATGGTTAAGGACCCAGAGCAAATAGACATGGACAGAATGGAAAGTGAGAAGATTATAAAATATCGGATCGAATATGAAGAGTGACGAAATCGCAGCAGTGAGTGGAAAAATGAGAGAAAAAGCTCGAGGAGCATTCATGGAATCTGAAATAATCAAGACATTGTAGAAAGAACGATGAGAGGGACAATGTGCAAAAGCTTCTGCGAGAGAGGTGTACGAGCCGAATCTAATTGGAAATTCAAAGCTACGTGTACCTGCTGAAAAGAGGTACGACAAGTTGCCCATTTGCTAATGAGCGATATCATACGGTGAAGGTGTGCAAGTACCACCACGACGAGCATACTCGTAATGGAAACCCCCTTTTTTTTTTTTTCTTCAAATGTGCGATATAATGAAAATTATTTTTACTTTGCTAGAGGAAGTAAGTTTTTGTAGAGCCAAGTGGTATTTAATTTTTTTACACGTTTTGTACATTATTGTTATTTAGCGTGATTAATAAAAAAATATGATGAAGCGCAAGTATTTTGAAAAAATAACGTTTTCGAAGCTTCGAAGGGCTAATTTTACACCGATAATCTTAAGAATGTACTTTAACCCAGCGTCATTGTGGCCGGGTATCTAATACTCGACGGGTTTTAAAACCCTAATACCTCTTTAAAACAAAATACGCGCGTTATCTTTTACAGTAGCTGCCGTCGTTGACCTCTTTGAGCGTATTAGCTATTCTCTATTTAGTGTCACTGGAGCTACGGTTGAGTTTGCACGTCTGTGTAAAGTGCGCGGGTGCGTTATACCTGGCCACAATGGCCACGTAACATTTATTTTATTGTTTATTGATGAATTGCATATCCTTTTTCACAGTTTTGCGAACGATGTCATACGAAAATAGTCGACTTCTAGCCTTGTTTGAACAAGCTTGTTGCAGTGACCTACCCTCCGAATAAAATTTTGAAAACATATACGAGATGTAAAGACTGTCCTTCTGCCAAAGACAAATAAAACAAGGCTTAATTGTAATAAATGTAACAAGCCTATTTGTATGCAACACATTATCCCAGTATGCCAAAATTGCATTGATCTCGATAGCGATTAACTTATAGTATATATAAGTAATAAAGTAATAAGTAAGCTTTGTTTTGCATAATTCATAATTTGATGTCGACTTGTTACAAAACAGCAATTCTACGTTTTGTACTTGAATTGTTATTATTTTTTGTTTTTTGAATACATGTATGTTCTAAGTTATGTTCTAACAAATTGATCTCAGGTGAGAAAATGTTTGGTTTTTTCAATTTTCGATGATTATATGCCCATTTCATAATAAATAAATGTTTAATTTCCATTAATTGATGTATATAACTCTACCTAATATTCCCTAATATAGAAAAATAATATTGACATAAGATTGGATTCAGTGTACAATAATGTACACGGGTAAAATATACCCTTGACCACAACGGCCGTGTTCTGTTTGGCCGCCACAATGGCGCCGGGTTAAGGAAAAAACATTAAGAATGCGGCGGACGGCGTGCTTACGCGTATTATTTAAGAAAAGAAATTAAAATTAAATAAAATAAAATAGAATTGAGCCTATCGTATGCAGGCAGCAGCTAAAATTTGTTCTCTACAGGAAATTTACACAATACCCGGCAGCCTCATAGAAGGGGGAGAGGGGGGTGGGGGTGCCGACATACTTCACCGTGGTTCTGTATTCTAGCGCAGTGCAACGAGACAAACACGACAATAAATTAGAACCGAAAATGTGGTCCACTGCGAAACAATGGTTCGTACAAAAAGCAAAGAAAAAGGAATAAAACGAAATAAACTTAGAAAGAGTAAAAAGACGCTAAAAAAATGCAGAAGAAGCGCAAATTGAATTTTTTGCGAGAAAAACTTTTAATTCGCTTAGAGTTGAAAAAATTTCTTCATTGCGAATTTTTTAAATAGTTTTCCAACGTTCCTCCGTCTTGGTGTACGTGTAGCGATTCGGTAATGCTGATTCTTTTCCCCTAATTTCGCTAATTCATTTTATTGTGGCAGAAGAAACATTCTCTTCTAATCTATGTGTTATCTTAGAGGAAGGTACGATTTTTGCCGAATAAATGGCCCACCTTTCAGTGACAAATGTGGCTTCCTAAAACGACTTTGTCCCATTACCGCCAATTTCCTACAGATGCCTTTTTGATAATTCTTTTTTTTTTTTTTTTTTTATGTTTTTTTTTTATCAACAAAAAAATTCTATTAACACATATAATTATGAAAATTTTATGAAAAGAAAATTACAGAATTTTTTACATACTCGCGTAAACAAAAAAAAATTAGAAGAAATTAAAAAACAACTAAAAGTTTTACCTTCCTTTATTCATAATTCCTACCGAGTTGAGGTTGAGCCAACGATCCCCGTAAACTCAAAAATGTTGTCACAACTGTCTCCGTTTTGACCGCTTAAGTGCTTCATTCCACAGCAAAAGTACTTGTTCTCAATGACTTCTCCGCAGAACGTTTCGTTTCTCAACAAAACGGCCCTTTTACTTACGTTTACATCCACCGTAACGGTAATTTTATTCGGCACTTGATCCCTCTTGTCATGTTTTTAAAGATCAAGTCGCAATTCACAAAATCATAAGTCTTCATCTAAACGTTTCTTAATCAAAGATTAAAAATATTAGTGAGGTCGTGATCGTTTCCGCCACCTTTACCTTTGCTGTTATTTCAAACCCTGATAATTTTCCTGCCTTATAGAAATAGGAGGAGACGACAACGCAGTTCATCTTTCCCTTATTTCCGGATACCGTCTCAGAAAAGAACTATTCTTATTCAAAATCTCCGCGATACGTACTGTTCTAATTTTACCTTCAACGCTGGTACTAAAATAGCTATTCTTCCGCAGTTCCATTTTTCTCTAATGTCACGAGTTGCCAATTTCCTTTGATAACTTTTCTTCTTCTTATTCTTCTTCTCTTAACAATGTCTCAGCCTCTACGTTGCTAATTGTTCTCGGTAAATTTGATATCTCCAATTTGGAAAATGAAATCATGTTCATACGTCAAGTTTCAGTATCTTAGACATGATGGAGGTCATAGTTACTTCTACGCTAAGTTTTTAGTTATGATTACCTGTTTGCCTCGTATAATTGTTTTCTTTCGTTTACCCATCATTTTGTTCCATTTCCGCTAATGCTTATTTGTCTGCTTAGTCCGTACACTTAGTTATCATACTGCCGACTCTATTATAATTTTATAGCGCGTTCTTAGAAAATAAACATAACGTTAAGCATTTGTATTTCTTTTTAACTACGGAACTGTTCAATACAAGAAACAAGCGAAAGACATTTTATACATTTCATTTTTACCGATGATATAATTTGCTTTTCTTTCCTTCATCGGCTCTTCTACGAATTAATGTATTTAAATATGATACGGCAAGCGCGGAAATATATTTTAATAAACAAAAATTATAAACTACCATCGTGCTTTGTAGTGACAAACTACACATTTAAATCATTTCTTATTTATAAAAATATATTTCTACTCGTACGTTTCACGTATTTTTAAATACGTCAAGTTGTAACAGAATTATGAGATGCTATTAATAACTGGCCTATAATAGATTCTATCAAAAACATAAATTTTAAAAATGGGAACCAAGTGTTCAATATTAAGAATATGCGTGGTTATTGACTTGGCCGACAAATTAATTGAGATCTAAATGGGTGCCAAGTTCTGTAGATAGTCCTGAAATTTATTTATAAGAACATTCTAAAATAAATTTTAAAAAAACCTTTTTCTTGTTCTTTTCATAGAAAACAATGTTTGCTATTTAAAAATACAACTTGTTAAATTTGAACAGTCAAATTATTTACACAAAGCAGATAATTTAGGATAAATTCTAACGATTTCACTTGGCTAGTTTTCACCTACAAGTTATCTTATATTTGGCTAATCAACTTATCTTCTTTATGTAATACACAATTTTTTTTTTTTTTTTTTTTTTGACCCGGCTTTGGTTAACTCTCAAGCCATTTGGCCGCCAACCAGTTGACATAGGAACAATTCCAACTAATGAAAGATACATAATAATTAATTAGCAAAAAAGGTTACAGACAACCATGGCCGTAAATGTTTAACATTACACACGGATGGCTAAATAAAATCTTTAGGAAAGGGAAATTGGCCGGACTGAGCCCAAGATACATAAAGTACCTGTACTTGACTGATCAGAAAATTAATGGAACAGGAATCACAATCATCATATACGATAATTATAATAAACAATCGTGGCCACAAATGCTTCATCATAGTTCACGAATATCTGCGTAAAATTATAGTGAAGGGGAAACTGTTGAAGTTGTTTTTATATTGTAAGGTCAACATATCTTACTCTTCCAAAAAATTTGATTTGCTGGTAAAAACTAGCCAAGTCAAATCGTTAGAATTTATCCTAAATTATCTGCTTTGTGTAAATAATTTGACTGTTCAAATTTAACAAGTTGTATTTTTAAATAGCAAACATTGTTGTCTATGAAAAGAACAAGAAAAAGGTTTTTTTAAAATTTATTTTAAAATGTTCTTATAAATAAATTTCAGGATTATCTACAGAATTTGGCACCCATTTAGATCTCAATTCATTTGTCGGCCAAGTCAATAACCACGCATATTCTTAATATTGAACACTTGGTTCCTACTTTTAAAATTTACGTTTTTGATAGGATATCATTACTTTTTGCAAAAAAATTATTATTATTATTCATTCAAATTCAAATTCAAATTCGAAGTTTATTCTTCAAAATAGGCTTACAAAGTGAGCACTTTTTGAAAGTCAAGTTATCGAATCCGTCTGTCCCCTAACTCTAAAACTACCGCCATTATTTGTTTCATGTTCCGAAGAACCAAAATGTTTTCGAACGATGTTTGACACAATGTATCACCGGTCAATTAATGAATTTGATTATTATCGAAATAAGATGAAATACTCGATATCGATTAAAAGTCTTAAAAGTCGACTGGTTCCGAAACGATTGAAAGGGCCAAATTACGAAATAAACTGCGATGCAAAGATTGACAAACATACGAAATGACGAGACACAAAAGAGCGCTTTGCGAAGCGACACACTGAATAAACGAAGTTAAACAACAACAACATGTTAAAAGATCAGCGAGCCAGTTATTATTCTAACGCTTCGAAACTGTCAATTTCCGGCCTTTCTTAAATTTTATAATTTTACATCTAGCAATCTAACTGTGATATAAAGTAAATTAAAATAAACGAACGAAATTACTTAAAAAATATGAAAAATTATTCACTGTTTTCTGAGATTTTTTCCTTTGTATACACACAATTATCCAGCTGAACGCTAAATTTCAACTTCCTAGGTCAGTTAGAAGTGGGTTAGGCTTTTGATCTACAATGTCAGTCAATGATAAAAATGACGATTTTCAGACGTTAGTATCTCAATGACCGTTTGGGTTGTATTTATAAAATTTGGGGTTCTAGTTAATCTAAGGGGTTTTAATACATAAACCAAATTTCCGTGTGTTTATGTTTAATTAAATATTAAGTTATTAAGGGGTTAAAAGTAGTTCCAATGAAAAAAGGCTTAAAAAATCGATTGCTTGGAAAATATTTCAAATCGTAAAAATTATTCACAGTTTTCTGAGATTTTTTCCTTTGTATACACACAATTATCCAGCTGAACGCTAAATTTCAACTTCCTAGGTCAGTTAGAAGTGGGTTAGGCTTTTGATCTACAATGTCAGTCAATGATAAAAATGACGATTTTCAGACGTTAGTATCTCAATGACCGTTTGGGTTGTATTTATAAAATTTGGGGTTCTAGTTAATCTAAGGGGTTTTAATACATAAACCAAATTTCCGTGTGTTTATGTTTAATTAAATATTAAGTTATTAAGGGGTTAAAAGTAGTTCCAATGAAAAAAGGCTTAAAAAATCGATTGCTTGGAAAATATTTCAAATCGTAAAAATTATTCACAGTTTTCTGAGATTTTTTCCTTTGTATACACACAATTATCCAGCTGAACGCCAAATTTCAACTTCCTAGGTCAGTTAGAAGTGGGTTAGGCTTTTGATCTATATGTCAGTCAGTGATGAAACTAACGATTTTCAGACGTTAATATCTCAATAACCGTTTGAGTTGTATTTATGCAATTTCGAATTCTAGTTAATCTAAGGGGTTTTAATACATAATCCAAATTTCCATGTGTTTATGTTTAATTAAATATTAAGTTATTAAGGGGTTAAGAGTGGCTCCAAAATGCTGTGTCGTCGCCAGTTCCCTTTTTCTCGGCTTGAACTTGGCTTGACACGCTGCTGCGTGTCTAGATTCCGACACATAATGTCAGCTGAATTTATTTTTATTACTATACCTTTTTTTCCCGTTTTCCGATATTACGGCATGTTACCTCAAAAAGGCATTTCTAGAATATTCGCGTTTATATTAACAATCTTAAGATGCGTTTTCGTGTTTGTGTAATTTTTATCATTTTATGATTTAAACAATTGCCGCCGGCTGAATAAAAAACCCACTGATGCTGAGACGTTTTTTTTTAGGTTTATTTTTTATTGCTAGATAGATGTTTCTATGGTTAATAGTCGGCAGCATGTGATGATGTGTTCAATACAACTCAGCAGCATCGATTTCCCTTCGAATGTACGTCCACCGCGGCACCGGTCGATTGCGAACAGTTTATTATAAAGAGTTTCTACATTCTCTGTGGATTTTTCTTTTGCGCTTGTTTCAGTTTTATAGTAATGTTGGCATTATTTCGGTAAATTGCGCTAAAACTCAACCAAAAAGAGAAAAATATATGTAGATCGTCATAGGTTTTGAAACGATACTCGAAATTCAAAATTGAAGACTCTTTCAACACGGGAAAAAAGCTGTCTGAAAATAATGAGAAAAAACTCGGGTACTTAATAAATCACGGTGATTACGTAATTACGATGAGTCGCTGAAAAGTAAAAATGGAAAATAATTTACATAAAGACGGCGGCTATTTTAACGAGTAATAGCGAAAAAAGTAACATAAATAGAAAAAGTTATCATTCTAAAAAAAGTCCTAATTCTTTTATCACAGTTTAAAAGAAGAAGAAGAAGAAACGAGAGCAGGAAAAAAACTCGTTAAGATAAAACAATCTTCCGGAGCTGTTCACAACAGGACTACGCCACTTTCTAGATTGTTATTCAAATTGTTCAAAATTAAAATTTGCACCTATCTTCGAGAAGAAAGTAATCAAAGTTTGATCATTTGATAAGACGCAACAGACTGTCGACGAGGTGAAATTTCTCACTTGGTGACTAACGGATCAGAAGTTTCAGGCAATAATGGCGCACAAAATGAAAATAGATGATAAATGAAGCCGGCAACTTAACAATCTTCAACGTCCTGCCAAGGAAATTTCACCTTATTTATATGTGCTCAACAACCGGAATCCTCTTAGCACACTAACATTACAGCCGGGTTCAATGTGTAGAGTAAAAAGATTTAAATGCGACGACATAAACACTAAAAAATAACATAGATTGAAATATAAATGTTCGACGAATTTACAAAGAAGCCATTTATTTTCATACTAGCAAGTTAATTTCGTTTGATTTTATTCGCGTGTAAATAATTTAATAATTAGTAATTGAATTCGTTTTTATTTAAGTGTGCGTTTAATTTTTCGACCAGCAGGTGAGGTGTAAATAGTTTTTCTTGTTTTTTTCTTTCTTGTTTTTTTTTCTTGTTTTTCATTAAAATTTATCTGGGCGCCGTATTAATTTTACATATGTTTTTATGTGAGAACCGGTGCGTCAGATGCTTATAGTAAGTACAAGAAGAATCACTTCAATCGATTTGCATTTTTTAAGTACGCGAACGAATCAATAATTAATACGATGTACTTCCTCCACTCTTTAATTCTAGTTCAAACTATTAAATGATGACCAACCTCTAAGTACTCTTCGCGCTGCGCTAACAAAACTCTCGCAACTAAAATTACTAACGGATTAAAATTAATCGTACCATCTCTCCCAAATTTTTAATAACACTCTAAGAAATGTGGAACTGCCGGGGTGCCTAAAGAAATTTATAACTACATTAAACGTGCGCTAATGATGTGTGCTGGTGTTGCAGGAATTTTTGAAAAATTTCGTATCAGTACAACTTTAATATTTAGCACTTTTAAAGTAAATAAATAAATTATCAAAATAAAGTCTAAATCTACTTTAAATTACCAGTAAAAATTATTATTCTTCTTCGAATTATTTCGCGAATTTATTTTGAAACCTAAAAATAGTTTGTTTTTTTTAAAATTAGGGTGTTGTACAGAGCAGGTAACCTATATTTAACACATACGTCTCTATATATATTTCGTACATACGTATTTTTCCAAAAAAACAAGTTTTCTCTCTCTGTCTGTCTAAGGTCGAATATTCATTGAAATTGTGTTGCACCACAGTTTTGGAGACACACCACGGCAGTCGTCTAAGTTGTCAAATGCAACATTAATACTATTTTAAAAACTAGAAAAACGTATAATTATGCAAAAAATAGTTTTTTATATTGTTTTTGATATTTCCCTCTTGTAAAACATTACAGGATTTTAATATTTTCGATATTTGAGATAATCTGATTAAAATTGAATATTAGTTATAAACTTTTTTTTTTTTTTAACAAACTCGTAATACAATTATTAAAGTTTTATAATAATAATATTCTTCAAAAATGTACGATAAATTCGGTAATTTACTAGATAGTACCTTTTCGCGAATTGGAAAAATAACACTGTAGCAAGAGCACTGTGCCAGATTTAAAAATTATTCGAAAAATTTTTAAAGAAATAGGGGCAATTATTTCTATAGTAAAACGTTTCCGTTAAAATAAGATTCACACTCTACGTGCGTCCATCAGATGCTGAATTTTTATATATTTTTATTTTATCCATTTCAAAAAATTGTGCTGCTGTTTTCTTCCATTGCAAGTGTATTACAGCGGTTGTAATTATTAATGCACAAAATAGGATATTTTGTGTTCCTCCACGTTTATCATTATTTGGCGGGATGTATCATGGACAAAGAGAATCATTTATCAGCGAATTTATGAAAAAATAAAACGTGAGTTTTCTAGGATTCGAATAATTGTTTAAAATTGTTACTTTTCGGAAGCACTAATATATTGTTTCACTATTAGATATTGGTTATAGACGAAAAATTTCGGAATACAATGAAGTAAACACAATAGATGTACACTCTTAATACTTTAATAAATCGTGTTCGTTTTTGTGATGTATTCGAATTAACATTAAGAGGGGGCAAAGTCGTCCACTAATCCTGGTGTATTTAGATGGTTTTTAGTAAATTTCGGTTCAGACTTGGATAATGATGACCTGAAAAAAAATATTTACAGAGCGCTGCAGTCTTTAAAGACGCGTCAAAAAGTATGCCGAATGAACACTAAGTAATTAAAAATTACATTACATGTGTGTCAAGCAGAAATTATTAATCAAATTAAACAAGCTGTATATTTTTAGCATTAACTGCTGCTGATGTGTTTCAAGTATATCTCAGATATCAGTTGTACATATATCGTTATATTTCTTAAGGTAAAAGCCTGTTGGAAAATTTTACCGGTTTATCTCTAAATCATGACGCTAAAACGGATTAGAAAATACTGTGACCGATAAAACTAAGTAAAATATTATGTCCGGTAAATAGAGAGTTCGAGTAATAACGAAAAAAAAAAAAAAAAACATATCCGGAGGCGGAATTTGTTACTGCTATACGCATCAATTAAACACTTAGTAAAGTTACCATTGAGACCCTTTTTTTTTCCCCCAAGTTGGAATATATACGATTTTTCTTCTTTTTTTTTTTTTTTATCTACTCCACAAGAAGCAGCCATATTGGACATTCAACATAACCTAAGGTGTAACTGTCATTCTAAAATCATAACAACTACGTTCAATAATAAGGATATAACATTATTTACCGAAGGTTCTAAAGGACCAAATGGAGTTGTGGTTCTGCCTTTTTCTGTCCTGCCTTCAATTCGATTCTGGGTCTTTTAAACATTCCTTCTTTTGCTCAATATTCTATGCGGAATCTACTGTCATTCTACGCGCTGTTCGCTTTGTTTCCTCATCACATTAGTTTCTAGTAAAGTGCTCATCATCTTGGATTCTAAAAGTGTTTTGCAAGCTATCGCAGTTTTACTAATTATATTTTCCCTATTTCATCCATGAATTTTTCGTCCTTTACTCGATCAAAATTTATCTTCTGTGGATTCCTGACCATTTAGGCATTGGAAGCAAAAAAAAATTAGCGAACAATCATTAGCCCGTTCTTCTGTTTCCAGTGGCAGATTGTTGGGCACATTTTCATTATATCACTGGTCTTTCCCTAAATGCCTCATTCCAGACTATCCTACTATTTTTCATTTTCCAAATTATGGTTCTTTTTAACTTTCCGTCCATCTAGATACTTTCCCTTAAACACAAGCTCGGCTATTTGCCGCCCTCGTTTTAATCGAGCTTTCCTTATGACTTTGATATCTTGATTCATCCGAACTTGTCCGGGATAAAATCAATTCGATTATTTATTTCAATAATAAAAAACTTCCGCGTCAAGTGTTTATAATTGCGAAAATATTATTTACGATAATTCACCGGAAGATAATGATTAGAGATATAGCTTTCTCCGAAGGCCGAAAATCGTCGTACAAAAAATTCGTCAACGTTCACGAATTTTTTTACAACGCTGTTTTTTGCTTCGAACGTTCTAATAGCTCCTCGCGGATTCTTTGTATTCGTTTTCTTTCCGCGTTCAACATTTCGTTTTATACAGCCGTCCGTCCACTTGGAAATTGAACATTACCGAAATATTACGCTTTCTCAAAAATCGATAAATAAGAAAAATATACATTTTTTTTTAAAGAAAAATATACATTTTTTTTTAAAGAAAAATAAAGGCAAATAATGCAAAGAGCGAGAAAAAAACGAAACAAAACCGAGCTAAAACGTTTTAACATTTCAGCAAATAGCGTGTAACACGTGTTAACGTGTTGTGTTTATTTATGTATACAGTTTTTCACGTTCCGTACAAGAACACGTTGTCTGCTCAACTGTGGAATAACGTGACTTGAGCGCCAACATTCTACGTTATCGGTTTCAAATGACGTGTTTTCCAAATGCTCTAAGCATTTTCATTCGAACACTGTCCTGCCGGAGATGCGTTAACATCGAATAGGAAGCGGAAACGAAATTAATAATGAAATAAATCAAGTGTTTTTTTTTTTTGCAATTTCGGTTGACATTTCCAATCGATCAATCAACTACTAAATAAACGAGGGGCGCTCATATTCAACGCTATCCTATAAAAATGTTTATATTCGAGTCGGCTGCAATTTTAAT
Organism: Icerya purchasi; assembly: GCA_039619475.1. Taxonomy (NCBI): domain Eukaryota; kingdom Metazoa; phylum Arthropoda; class Insecta; order Hemiptera; family Monophlebidae; genus Icerya; species Icerya purchasi. Next base: position 81,002,466 of record CM077116.1, read on the forward strand.
AATTGCTATACTAGTACCGAGATCATCTAATAACGAACTGAGCTTAGAAAATCTTTCACCCCAAAAAAGCACTGTCTGGCCCGTTTTCACCGAAGCTGCATGATATGCATCGCTTTTTTCCCTGCTACTCCGCCCCTCTCCTGCTGAATGTGCCCCCGCAACTACATGCCGCTCTGAAAAATTTCAAGCACTAAAAGAACATGTAAAAATGATGTACTTAGTGTGTTTGCTCCAAAAGCACGGGGATTGATTTTCATTTGAAATTCAGCGACTATATTTCAATGCTATGAGAATGGAAAAAAATAAGAGCATTCGATGTTATAACTAGATCGGTATTTTTAGCGCTTAAAAGTGAAGTTACTTTCTATTTCAATAGATTCGTCGTGGACTGTACTCGTATTATATTTTTCAGCTGTTAAATAGAAACTAAACGAACTGAAATCTTCATCGGAAACGTTAAAAGAATGTAGTGTCCGCTAATAAAGTTTCGACCGCGTCAAAAACCGCTTCGGCTATATTTGGCTGAAAAATTCCGCGTATCGTACGAACAAAAGGTGCGATTGCGAAAAAGTGCGTATCCACGATTTCGAAATATATAACCCGTTCGCAACTTACAAAGAGGGAAAAGTTCGTATATATAGAATTATGCGGCGTTGAATCTTAGCGAAACTTTCTTTAACGAGGTAATTATTAAAGTTTCTTCCAGTCACGCAGCGAACAAAGGTTAACGTAATCTGTATCAAAGAGCAAAGTTCAGAACTTAATTTAAATGTACTTCCTGCGGTTGTTTAAAATAAAATACATTCGAAAAGAAAGCAAAAACCAAGCCGATACACGAAATAGGCGAATTATGAACAAATCGATTTTTAAGTAACTCGCTCGACGCGACTGATTAATAATTACTCGAATAAATTAATTGGAAAAATTGAGACATTTAGCTGTGTAATATATTCTGTTCCCTGTTTTTTTTTTTTTTTTTTTTTTTTATTGAAAATATTTTTAATCGACGCTTGTTCTAAGTTTGCAAGATTCTCATACACGACTCCTTTTAAAACCGTATTTATTAATGGCGCGCAGTTTACGAATATAATAATTGAGCAATTTCAGCTAGCGTTCGAAGTAATTTTAATTTAATCTTTAAAATTAATAGTTTTTCTTGTTCCGCTAGGTACTTAAAATTAGCCCGCACACCACTAAGTATATCCGATCAGCACGCTTAAGCCCGTGTCTAGAGCCAATCCGTAAATTCATATTTTCTTCCCAACGCACGCGCTAAAACAATGTTGTCAGCCCAACAAAGATAAGCGGTTCTATGTTTTTCATGGCGAATTTTGGTTTTTCTTGAAAAAATGTGGTATTTATGATACTGTATTTTCGAAATGCGATAATAGAAGAACATGCAAAATTAAGTATGCACACTTATTATATGAACCTTATCATTAGATACCCGATCGGAATTGTTTAAATTTAAATTGGTTTTTCTTTTTTTATTTCCAACAAGGGGAAAAACACTCTTCATAAGTTACTTTTGAGCTGCAAAATACGAACGCTCATTTAAATAGGAAATTTCAAACCGCGATGGAAAATGTCATGCGCGACTGGATACGAAAATGATTTACGCGTCAAATAATTTCAGTATTACTTCGAGTAACGACTAAATATTGTGTTTATGATGTCTTTGTTGGAAGAAAATGAGAAGTTCAAAGTAGAACCTCTCTTGTCGTCTGTTAAACGTCGCCTAGTTACGATTTCAGTGGTGCCGTCATCAACGAAACGTTTATTAAAAATTAACAAGAAACGGCTCCTTCATTAAAAAAAACAATACTCTATCGACTTAGTAATTTAGTTCATTCTTTACTGTTCCGTCACTTCCAAATAAATATTGGCACACGGCTTAATTTACTTTGATCTAGATAAACACAAAATGTACGTATCTCCGTCGCAGCTCTAATGTTTTATTTCTGTTTAATGTACATATATATATATATATATTTATATCAATGACTATATCTTTTCGGCATGCCAAATTCAAATTGCAACAATAATTTAAAACTATATTAAATATTCCCTACCTTTTTTGCAATACTTGGCTTCAGAAAATGAGTGCAATGATAATTTATATTAGTTCATTCTATTTAATATTTTAAGGAAGAGAGTGTAAATTATAACGCTGTTACAATTATCCCACATGGTCTGATATTGCGATAGGTAATAGTCGTGTAATAATCTTTTAAACTACTTTACGTTAAATTCTCATAAGTAAATTTTGCCATTTTCATAATAGGCATCACTGAAGTTAAGCGAGCAGGTAGTAATATTATTTTTAAAGCAAAATAAATTTATGTGTTTACTAATTTTAAAAGTGCAGTAGCATAATTCCAGCTGTAGCCACTGACACGCTAAATAACTTACCGTTTTATAATTAATTTAATGGTTCTCTAGTATTCTTTGATAATTTGCTAACATTTTTTAAAATAATATTCTAAGTTTAATCATATCTGCGTAAATTATGCTACTATATAGTAGAGGGTTCGGTAAAATGACTGCCTTATATAAAATAATCCCTTTAGTATACTTTGCTATTATTAAATGTGAGTTTTTAATGGTTTCAATTTGCATTTGGTGCCGGCTATAATTTTATTAATGTTGTTTTAGATTATAATATAACCCCATCTGTATATTTTATTGTAAAGTATATTATTTTCTTACCGATTAATTATCTTTTTTACTTTTCAGTCGTTTAGAGTAAATGTTGGAGTCGTCGTTATTTGAAAAAACAAAAAAGTAAACCTATTTTTATCTATAGATTTTAAATGACCGAGTAGAGAAGATTAAATTAAAAAAAAAAAATACAACTCGAAGAAAATTCAATTTTGCAGATCTAAAGTTTGTCGAATACGATGTTGTTTTTTTCTTTTTCTTCTAAAACTAAGGATTTTACGAAAACTTTTAAAACTGCTAGGTGGATGCAGGACCGTGCCCAGAATTTTGAGAATGGGGGTGTTGAAAATTTTCTTCGCATATTTATTTTGTAAATATCGATACATTTTTCACTAATATTCATACTATTAATTAATAATTTTCATCATGATTTATATGTATTAATAATTTACAATAAATGAATTACCCCGTGTATATGAACATGAATAAAAATTACATATGCTATTGATTATATTCGTAATGAAAAATTTTTCCTTAAGATATTAACGAAGTACCTAAAAATATGGAACATATAGTTTTTTCTTTTTTCTTTTAAAAGTAGGTAAGAACATCCTAAAAAATCATCAAAATTTATTTTAAATTTTTGATTTTTTTCAGATTTTTTTTGTGTATTTATAATAACTATTTCAGTTCTAATGAGGTTGGTTTAACCCCAAAAACCACCTCCCGTGGACACGGCCTTGGGTGGATGTTCTTGCAACGTACCAACAAAAGAGTAACAATTTAATGTTAAAATTACGCCTAAAGTAAAAAGTAACATATCTGGTCTTTTGAAAAAAACACAAAAAAAAACAAAAAAAAACTGTCGGTCAATTTTCTCTTCGCTCTGAAGTGTATGAAATTAAAGTTTCTATATAACATATACAGTCTATCGTTTACATAAACGTATTAAGGTAAACTAGAACGTTTTTATTTTAAGTGGTCGCTTAATCGTAATTTGTATTTAAATTTATGCTAAAAATTTAAATCATTCTACAAATCGGTAAAAAAATGTTATTATCGTATAAACTGGTGCAATGGCGAATTAATTTACTACCATAGTGTTATAAACCGTGTCAATAGACGATATTGCCTTTAGCATTTCACGTAAATATACCTAAAATTTGAGTACTTGTTAAAATTATATTATTATTCTGTGTACAATTTTTTCCCTCTTTTTTTTTGAAAAGTAAATGCAGCGAAACATTACGAAACTTTAATTAATTTTAAATATACTTTATTAACAATTTTCGACATGTGTTAATTTTTTTAGAAACAGCTTGCCGAGCATCGATTCTTTTACGAAATCTAGACTGATGCTGTGAGACTATATATTACAAAACTGGTTTGCGTTGTTTCATAACGAGAATTCTGCTAATACGTTTGTTTGTTGAAACACGCCGTTAATGTCTGTAGCAAAAAATTTATAAATTTCTTTGACGTCTCACTGAAACTTGGTAGAAATTGTAGATTTCTTTTGATGCCGTATAGACCTACCCGAAGCGCGAGTTAACGTATGGAAAGGAAAAAATTCTATACGAATGTATAGGAAAGGTTAATTTTAATTATAGCAGCGAATTGCCCTTCGAAAACATCAAAAACATCAAAAACATCAAAAACATCAAAAACACCAAAACTAGAAATATGGCCAACAGCACAAAGAGATTATTATTACGCTAGCTTAAATCAATGTCGCCCGGCTTAGTACATCGTAAACCATAATTTAGCAACTTTCGTCCAGGGAATTGAATTTACCCCGATAGTATAAAATAGATTTCCGCAAGCAAAGTCGGAAGAAGCATTGCGCCGGTGTAAAAGTGCTTCAGGAGGCACATCCGGAAAGGAGAGAAAGGTTTTTACATTCGACATTCTATCGGTAATATTAGCTACAGAATTAGTACCAGAAGCTTTGTTTCCTAATTTACTTCTCTATTGAGAAAACTCTGTACATAATACAGTAAAATTCAATTAACAAGACGGTTTTATAGAATTTACCGGTGCCCCCGAGTCAAAATTATCTCTTAAGAGCGGTTTCAGTAGTCATAGCATTAGCCTATAGTATAGAATGATCTGAGCTTTAGGGGCAAAACATTAGTAGAAATACTCCGGAAGGGCCAGTGGCCATTGATATCAGGCCGTATGTTGATGTTGCGAAGTAAATTTCAGAAATTAACTTGAAATCAAAAAAAATAAATAAATAGGCGCGCACTCGATAAAAATACGGCAGTGACGGGTCCAGATGATGATCGTAACAACCCGGAACCTGTGATATTTTCGAAAACTGAAACTATTTCTAACAACGACCAGGAACAATTATTGACTTTTATCAATATAAATCTTTATTTATTGTTGAGTCATTACCACTATCGTGAACGGTACAATTCGAAACTAGTCGGTGTTTCGTTTTTTTCGTTTTTCCGATTATCGTAATACATTGTATGTATTTATTAAGGAGGAACAAATCAGTAATTCGACTGCGTGAAAAATTTGCAAACTGGAAACAAAACTTTCATAAGAACATTAGCAAGGTGCTCAACTAGAAGAAAATCATTTTAATATTGGCTAAAGGTCAACCCCCTCGGGTTGTCCCGATAAATTCGAGTTTCCTTGCGCGCTTATCACAGCACTGCCCAAATTTGATGTTTTCCCTACACAAAAATCGCGGGTAAGTTTATAAATATCGTTAACGAAACTGCACTTCTTTTAGAATAATTGTTTTTGGAAAGAACAGGTCTTACGCGGTTTTTGTAGACTTGCTTACAAAAAACTCTAGAGTCGGTATCGCGCAAAGGATAAAAATACGTTTTCAGATTGTGACTTGGAGGAATTATTTGGGGGAAAGTAGTAGCAGGTGATGTGAAGGTCGCCTTTTTTTTTTTTTTTTTTTTTTTTTTCGGAGCAGGTTTATATTGACGACGTTTCAACAAACGAGAGAAGAATTGTGCCGACGATAAAAAATATTTAATTATTCCAATACGAAGGTGGGCAAAAACATAATAGAAAAAGATGAAATGCTATGGAAACATAGAAAATATCGCGTTTCAATTTTGAACAAATAACACTTTATCGGAAAGTATATACTTATTAAAAAAATGAATTACCGACATGTTTCGGAGTCTCATATTCACGGTACATTACAAATCAACTGAAATTGAGCTTTCCATAAGAAAAATTATAGTAGACCATCATGCAGAAGGTACGTGTATCCCTCCTGTGGCGCAGTCTAAAGGAGCTCTAGTCTAAATTCAATAGTGGCAACTGGTTTGTTTGATTTCTTTTTGAAAATCTAGCCGACTAATTAATAACACTGAAGACAGAATTTGACTATCCGCGAATGTGCATAATACTATTTTTTGATCAACTTCATCCATCTATACCTGCCTAGGAATCCGCGATGAAACCTAGCAGAAGATTTAAACAGCGGGACATTCCTTAAAAATACACGACTTACTGACATTCCTAAGCGGAAACCTAAAAATGAATCTGCACGACAAAAAACAGGGGAAAATAGGAGATTTCCGTATATACGACGGTTCCAGAAATGGCACTGTTGCGAACCGCGAACTGGCTATACTTTCATTCGATCAACCGTTGTTTCAGCCGTAATTCATCGAAAGTATTTATCGAGGAACGCAATAAGAGTTCATCTTTTGAGCGAGTCTCCTGAAAGCTTCAGAAGTTATCCATCATATTCTGCTCGCTCGGTGCCATCTGGTAATCGTGTTTTTTCAAGACTGTGGATCTAGACGAAAGGCTAGCTAAATGAAGCACAATCGAAGTAGTTCTCACACGTATTGGTTGCAGAACTTGTTGTTTATCGCAACCGTCAACGTCTCGATAACAATTATGTCGAAAAATAAATATAATAGAACGAATATTCCATTAAGTACCGAGCACCGCGAAGAAACTCAGTCGCGACATCTGCTCTCAGCAACGGATGGCGATTAATACTAAGAATTATATATCGAAAAATGTAATTTACCGATTAAATAATCGAAGGTTAAGCTACGATATCGATGCTATAATAAAGTAATCGTAATATCAGCAGTTCCGGCGATGGTCAATCTATATAGTACGGTTTTACATTCGTTAATCTGCGATATACTGTGAAAAAAAAAATTTGGAGATTACATTTGAAAATGTTTACGAAATATTCCCCTTTGGACTTTTCTAATGAGGGGAATTTTTCATAGTTATCTGTCAGTTTTTGCAAAACAAAATGTTGTAAGCGTGTCGTGTAAACCTTGATTTACAGCATTTTTCTACGACTTCTTCTCATCAATATCACTTACATGCACGGCATATGTATTTAGAACAGCGGAAGTTTAAATGTGTTCAGAAGCCAGTCAAAAGTGTAAAAACAACATTTTTTTAACAAGATTTTTTTTGTCTGATTTTCCCTTCAGGATCTATTACGAAAACGTCAGAATTGACTTTTGCACCGAGGAATGCGCGACTTGTTTAAACGCGCTGGTCAGTTACGGTACGGTAAAAAGTATGGAATTTAGTAAAAAACCTGATTGAAGCAACCGAAATGTAAACAATGTGCAGGCTACGGGAAAAATGGAATGACTAACAAAAGTGTTTCCAAGAAAGAGAGAGAGAGAGATGAAAGATGGGTCGTCGATGAAATTGGGGTTCGAAGTTTCAGTAAAAAAAAAAAAGAGAAAAGACACAGAACGTTATAATATCGTTAAAACATCAAAATGCGAAATATTTTAAAGTTTACAATGGAGAAAAAAATAATCTCACAGTTGAATAAAATCAAAAGTCGGCACGCGGAATACAGAAGAGAAAGTAAACGAGGCGAGTAAGGATAACTTGTTAGCGGGGTTTGTTTTATCAGGCACGTTCTAGATATTTAAAGTTTTTGCACAGATTCCGTTATCTATTCGATAGGACAGGAGCCTGGTGCTCGGGCGCATTATCTAAAAAGATAGAAAAGGTACTCGGTCTGTCCCTAAGAACAACCGAATTCGTTTCACACTTCGTTAATATTACATGTAAAGCCGCTGAACCGTATTCTGTTCTGCGAAGCCTATATTTCTATCAAATTGGTCTCCTCCTCCTCATCCTGTCCTATTCGGCTGTTGCTGTCTTATCTATAAGACGAGTTAGCCCCGCCGGACAATTATTATTTCATCTTTAATACGAACGGGACACGGAAAATCCACGTTAATGCGTGACGACGGGGTACGGATTTCATTTTTGAATCCGCAAACGGTGCGAAGAGGTGTTGTTAACTTTCCGTATTGCGCGTAAAGAGTTCAACCGAAATTTTATTGTGAAAAAAAAAGAGAAAAAAAGGTAAAATGTACAGTGAAAGTATTACAACGACTGGGAAATTAGCGTGTAGCGCAGCGTGTGACCTAGTATAGAAAGACTTTTGTAGGACGTACAAAAGATTTCCTAAAGTGAGAAACAATAAAGCAGCAAAATGCCGCTGAACAGTCGAGCATAGCACGACCGGCCGCCGAGAAATACTCCTACAAAAATGACGTAATAAAATACAAAGTTATTTAAGGTCGACTGAATTTTCTCCGAACTTTCGAATTCGCGAATGTTTTTCTTTATTCTCGGAAGAAAATTTTTCGATTTTTCCGAGTATCAAAGCGAGCTTTGCGTGTTATAATTTCAGAATTTTTTCATTCGTTATTTTACGATTACTTTCATTTAAAATTTATTACTTTAAACAAACGTAACTTTTACCAATTTCTCGAAAAAAATCGCCGGTCGGCGCAAAGGTCCCCCTAAATTTATCTAATGGAACCCCTGTGAAAAAGCGGCATATTTATACGCTGTTGCTTTTAATTCTGGTCAAAAAGTTTTACTAGTGCCTTATATTTTTTTCTCGATAAGAGTGATTATTGCTGCTAAGTGCGCTTAGACGTATTATATGTCAGTGCATATTATATATTCTTTTTGGTGTCAATGTTACCGTGCTTAGAGTGGCAAGGCTAAAGAACTCCCAATAAAAATGTTAAAATTATCGAGTATATAATATATATGCAAATTTGTGTGTATTTAAAATTTGCTCTATATTTCAACATAAAACCGACGCTTGTTTTGTTTTTTTGAAGCTTTTTTCTGGGTGTATGTTTTTCCTTTTATTTCTTTCTTTTCAAAATTAATATTTAATGATTCCCATTATCAATTACTTTATGGAGTTTTCTTTTATTCTAATTTCTATATCAATACGTATTTGGCTGGGTTTTTTTTTTTTCGTTTTTTTTATTTTTTTATTTTTTAAGCATAACTTATCTACTATAATAATAATTTATTTATTTAAAGTCGCTCGGCAGCTAAGGCCATTTGCGACGCCGAGGAGTTACATATTACGTGTATAGATTAATAAATCGAACGGGTTTCGAAGACAAAGCTTCATGATCACGGAAGTTCATTGTGTTCAAAACGCGTCGGGGTATTTGATAAAAAAAAAAAAAAAATTAAATAATTGTTTAAAATTGGCGTTTAAAATCAATTACTGTACAATAAACAGAATTGCAGATGATATCCTTATTTACTCCTCTTCCCGTAATCTTCTAGTTGCCAATGAGGAACTACACACAGCTCCTTAAGTACTCTAGAAGAGGCCCCTTCTAACATTCATCTCTTCATTTCCGCTCCTAAATCAGCAGCTGTAGTCTTCATCCTTCGGCCTTACAACCCGGGCTCATTTGAATTAAATCTAAAAAATCACTCCATAGTCAGTTCTTTTCGTTATCTGGATATCATTTTATCCCCTCGTCTGTCTTTCCATGAACATATCAGCCATTTATATGCTTCCTCGATTAAAGTCTTAAACCTTCTTAAAGCTCTCTCACCTACGAGATGGGGAGGTGATCCTTCTGTGTTAATAATGTTGTACAAATCTCTCATAAGATTATTGCAGTTTTTTATATGACAACGCTTCCAAATTCGTTCTCTACAAATTAGATCGTCTTCAAAACAGTTGCCTTCGGCTTTGTCTCGGAGCTCTGAGGTCATCTCCTATCCCAGCCATTCTATCTGAATCCAATATCTGTCCTCTGTACATCCGAAGATCTTATCTGGGCTATCGCTTTCTCATCAAACGTTTTTCCACTTCCTCGTCAAATATCAGTACCTCTTATTCTTTTATCCTTCGTCACTGGCGTTTTTCCTCCAATAAAATTTCCATAGTTTCGCCTTTCTAAATTTTTCCCTTTTGCCATTCCTCATCAGAAGCTTCCATTTTTTTCTTACGTCTATTTCAAATTGTTAAAGCCACCAAATATCATCTTCGTGCCATGCTTCCTTAAATCCTCTCCCTCCCATATCGTCAGTATGGAATTTAATAATACAATAAATTCTCTATTCCGTGATCATTCTTTAATTTTTACTGACGCATCGAAGATCCCGAGCGGAGTCGGGGCGGCATTCTTGTGCCCTTAGTTCTTTCATTCTCAGTCGCTTAGACTTCCGTCCTTTTGTTCTGTCTTTACTGCGGAATCTGTTGCCATTTTACAAGCCATTATTTATATTTCCTCTTCTGCAAGTCTTTCGAAATTCCTTATTGTTTCTGATTCTTTAAGTGTTCTTCTAGCGCTATTTCCATCTTCACTTTCTCCTTCCACTGATGCTATTATCCTTTCTATTCGTTCTCTTCTCCATGATCTATCCTCATCGACGTCTACCCAGATTGACTTTCTTTGGATTCCCGGACATTCAGGCATTGATGGAAATGTAGCTGTCGACCTCCTTGCTAAAGTTGCTGTTTCCAATGGAAATTTTATTAGTAGGGTTCCAGCACACAATACTCTTCTTCCAACTAAATCCTGCCATCTTAGGCACTCATGTTTCTCTTTTCGCTAATCCTAATTCCTTTTATCTCTTGATTAATCCTGTTCATCCCTGGTTCTATGAGTTCCCCAGTTTGAGTCAGTCCATAATTACTACATTATCTCGCCTCCGTTTCCTGCATAGTCTCCTTCCTTCTTCTTTAAATCGCTTTTCTTTGCTGCATCTCGTAATTATCCATTGGATCCCGAAGGTTCCCAGTATGTTTGTGATGCGAATCACGTGCTCTTCGAGTGCTCCGGTTTATCTCGCGAGCGTGAATTACCTTATTATCATCTTTTAGATCTTGGTCTTCCTGCTCCTTTCAACGCCTCTTATGTTCTTTCTCTACCTATTCTCTCAGTTGTTCCTGTCCTAGGGGTGTCCCTTGGTTCCATTGTCGACAAAATAAAAATATAATTTCTATTCTATTCCATGCATCTATTTCTTTTTGCTGGGCTAATGCTCTCTGGTAGCAAACCCAAGGGGGTATAAAAAAAAGAAAAAGTAAACAGAATTTATCTACTCTATTTTTACTTCTTAACACGTATCTAGAACTGAAAGTAGTCTTTATTATCCGTTCAAATGATATCTGCCCGTTAAAAATAATATTCCATTTCAATATTAATTAGCAGTTTCGAATTTTCTTTTCAGAATTATATGTAATACGGCTATATTGTCTGAATTAATTATGTGAGGGGGAGAGTCCGTGTTTTTTTACTCTGCCTTTGAGAGTTGATACCATCTAAGAAACGGTGCTGTTGTTTTCAAACTTTACTCTTCTCTAATAGAAAACGGATAAACACCGCGAACACTAGCTCCGCCTTTTACTTTTATCCGTGCATTATAAATGTTATTCAAAGGTGTAAAGTCAGTGATCGAACGGAATAATTTCGTTCGCCGCGTACTTAAATATTCAAACACTAAAACGTATAAAGCTTAAATGAATTTTTATCAAAAAATAAAACTACACGGCGAAAACAAATCGGGGTTAGAAAATAAGAAATTTTTTCAATTAAAGCACGCAGCTTTGCGATTTTGCAAAATTTTCAACATATAAACGTGGAGCGTCGTTACATAAGTGTGTTAGTAGTAGTAAGATCGAAATTAAACGTCTTGCGTGTAAATTCCGTAAACCGATAATCACGAAAGTCGACGCTTAAATCATAATCGACTCCGTTCGTCGTATCGGAAAAATGATCTCGAAATCCCTAATCGGAACTTTAATTTCTATAAGTCTTGTCTTGGGGAGCAGCAAATATATTTCGAGGATTGTGCTAGCGATGGTTCGACAATAGAATGACAGGATGACTTTTCCGATTGTCAACAGATTGTTTTGTTTTTTATGTTAACGTATTTTATTCCGGTTTCAACAGGTTGTTGTTTTGCTTTTTCGGATAATGCATTTTATATCGCTTTCCTAGTTCCCTTCTTTCAGTTTTTTCGATCGTCTTCTTCCAATCGAAAAACCTTTTATGTTTTTCACATGTGGTCGACGAAAAGAAAATCAAGAAAATCTTCGAAATCTAAACACGGTTTTTAAGTGTGTTTGAGCAGCGAATTTTTAATGTTCAAGCGTACTCACTCATTCGCGATAATTACTCGGGCTCTAGAGGACTTTTCGGATTGAATTTCTTACAATAATTCGTAATAAGGTAAAAATTAATTAATATAAAAAAAAGAAAAAAAAAAGAAAAGATTCTCAAATCTAATTAAAGTGTTAATGTTATCAAACAATAATAATCCGTTTGGTTTTTCTACCGCTAAATATATCATCTTCTTACGGAATAATTATGTTTTCCTTCCATTTTTGGTGAATTTTCAAAGCAAATCTTGAAGTCGGTATTCTATTTAGAAATATTTTTAAATGTATTTGTAATTTTCGGGTAAAAATTAACATTTTTCTTTATTTTTTAGATTTTCCATTTAAAGAGCTAACGCTATAAAAAACAAAAACAACAACAAAAAAAAAAAAAGATAATTAAGTACGTTAAAAATGAATGAATAGAAGTAGTTGAAAGAAGTCAGAGTGGGTAGTCTTTGTACGGCGACGCCTTTGCAACTAGACCATCGTCTTAGAACGGAACGTAATATGAGTGCAAAAGTTTAATAACTGAATATTTCGAAAAGCTCCTGATATGCTAAAGCAACGGGAACTTCGAATTCACGCAAAGGCAATGAACTTACAGCGGCAAATTATGTGGCTACTAACTGTCGTCAGTACGTCGTGGAAACGCCAGCGCACACCTACTTCAAGCCTATAGAAAATCTTTCAATCGAACTGGATCCCGGCGCATTCAAAAACCGCCGTTTAATTCGAGGATCGAATTACAGCAAAGGCTTACAATGGTCAAAAGGCAGGAAATACGGCTTAAAATGGTTTGCAATTTTTGATTTTAAAATGTGTTTCGACAGTGACGGGGTCACGCGAGGAAATATTGAAAATTTTCCGGTTTTGCGTTTTTTATGAATTTTTTAATTCCGCATGATTGTACGACAACCTTCGAGACATTTTTTTTATTTTTACTTTTATACTTTTACCCGAAGAGTTTCCATTTTATGATCTTAATTCTCTGTAACTGCAGTTTATAAAAATATATTTTTCACCGTTTTTATCTTGTCAAATTGCGCGGGACAGAACAAATTGCTTACGATTTCTTCTGTCGTCAGTGTCGTATAAATGGCGTGTGACTAAATAAAACGCAATTTTCTGGATAATGTGCAAAAAAATTATTCCTACATACTCAACTAGAGTTACGCACAATCCGATAAAAGTGAAATAGAGCATATCGTCAAAAATAAAATTTAGGAAACTGGTTAGTAATCTTTAACCAAAGATGTCGATTCCAGTGATGGGGCTGATTGTGTTTAGTTGGACCAAACCAAACTGGGGAAGAATGTATAAAATTAAGAATTGAACGGAGACGTGGAGTTAAAGCGCCGGAACGAAACAGATCTAAAATCTCTTTTTACAGCAGCAAAAGAACATTAATTTTCCGTATTAAAAAGTTGCGCGATAATTACAAGAAGGAAGCAGAGTATCAATATGCTAATCAATAAACCGCGCTCTAGTTTCGTTTGTAACAATGTTCATCACAGAAACGGGCGGAAAACCATCCAGTCCCAAAAGATTTATTTATTTTTTTTTTTTTTTTTATTTTTCTTCCGCGAGTGTGCGACTAGCCTTGTGGACTATCCAGCACTTGGCGTGTAAGTGGTGATAATTTGTGGAAACTCCTATCCAGCGATATGAATTTCATCTGGTATCCGGCTTAATATATTTGAACCCTATAGTAAGTCCGTTGGCTTTATCCGCTTCAAGCGTCTGATTTCATTGGAATTATCTAGTAATGCAACGGCCAGGCTATTTGTGCGGCGTCCTAATTTTCGACCGTACTGTTTTGCAACTTTTTTGATTTCTTCACTGATTGTACTTATATGCACATCTGTATGTAATGTATGATTGGTGATGTACCACGACGGGGCATCTGTAATTTCTCTCAGGATTTTATTTTGGAAACGTTGTATCTGCGCAATGTTACTCGGCTTAGCACATCCCCAGAGTTGACATCCGTATGTCCAGATTGGTTTCAATATTTGTTTATATAGTAGTATATACTTTGTTTTCCAGGGACAGTTCTGATTTCCTTCGCAAAAGCCACAGTAGGTTTCTATATTTCAAGTTCATTTCATTCCTTTTCTTTTCTATGTGTGTCTTCCAAGTTAATTTTTTATCTAAGTGAATTCCGAGGTATTTTACTGTTTCTTTAATAGGTATAACCTTACTGTTAATATAAATATCCGATATATTACAGTTCTTCTTATTTGTAAACGTTATATGCGCAGATTTATCCTCATTGATCACTATACGCCATCGTTTGAACCATGTTGACAAACTATTGACAGCTGATTGCAGAGTATTATTGATAGTTTCTACTGAGGTGCTTGTACATAAAATTGCAGTGTCATCTGCAAAAGTGGCCATTTCTGTTTCATCTGGAACAGGAATATCGGAAGTGTATATTAAGTATAGTACTGGTCCCAGTATACTGCCCTGCGGCACACCTGCTTGGATCTGGTGGAGCTCCGATTCTGCTTCCCCGTATTTAACAGAAAAATACCTTTCACTTAAGTAGGATTTTAATAATTCAAAGAGTTGGTATGGGAGGTTGCAGTGAATTTTATGCAGTAATCCCTCATGCCATACTTTGTCAAACGCTTGTTTAATATCAAGGAATACAGCATCACATACTTTTTTGGTTTCTAAGGATTCTTCTATTATGTTGACTATGCGATGTATTTGCTCTATAGTACCATGTCCCGTTCGAAATCCAAACTGGTGCTCTGGTATCAAATTTCTGTCGTTTAAGAATGGCTTCATTCTTTTTAGTAATAGTTTTTCATATAATTTTGATAGAACAGGAAGTAGTGCTATTGGACGATACGATGCAAGTTCTTCAGCAGGTTTTTGGGTTTTTTTTATCATAACAACTTGTGAAAATTTAAGCTGAAGAGGAAAATATCTTATACGAATTATAGCATTAAAAATGTAGGTCAACAGAATTAATCCTTTCCGTGGTAACTCTTTTAGTATTCTTGAAGTTATTAAGTCATACCCAGGAGCCTTATTTGGGTTCATAGTTTTGATTATTGATTTGATTTCGCCAGGAGATGTAATTTTAATATTGTTGCTTTGATTTATGTTACACAGGAGTGACGGTAAACAATCTGTTCCAGAGTGAGGTTGAAATACATTAGCTAAGTAGTCACCAAATTCTTCTGCCTTTTCTTGATCACATCGAGCCCATTTTCCATTTGAGTTTCTTATCGGATGTGATATTTCTGTTGGTCTTTTTAATCTTTCTGCTGCTTTCCAGAGAGAGTAATTATTTTGTTGAAGAGGTGACAAATTTATCAAATAATCTTTAAATGATTTAATTTTTAAGTTCTGTAATAAATGCTTAACACGTTTTGTTTGATTATTTAGCCTGGTTTTGTGTATTGGGTTGCGATGTGTTTGCCATATTTTCCTTAGTTTTCGTTTTAAAGCTACTTCTTTCTTAATTTCTGCAGGATAGAATATAACTGGTTGATGTATACTATTATTTGGCGTGGATGTCCAAGCTGCTTCTTGTACTATTTTTGTGAAGTATTCCACTGCTAGTTCTATATGATCCGTGGTCTTGAGAGGGATTTTTAAATTTATCCTATTTTCTCTAATATTTCACGAAATTGATCCCAATCTGTTTGTTTATTGTATAACTTCGGTCTGCATGTTTTCCTTATAATTTTTTCGCTTATAATGAGTACCACTGGTGTGTGGTCGGATGATAGGCTACTATCATTATACGTATCAATGTAGTTTGTTGGCAGTCCTTTAACCACAAAAAAATCTAGTAAGTCCGGAACCTTACACGGATCAGTAGGCCAGTATGTTGGAGACCCCGTGGAGTATACCGTGCACCTGTTTTCATCAAAGGCCAGTTTTAACTGTTTACCTCGGGGGACAGTTAATCTTGATCCAAAATAAATGTTTTTTGCATTAAAGTCTCCTCCAATTATATACGCGTCACCTAGCGTCTTTAAGAATTCATTAAACTGCGCTTTAGTGATAATGTGTCTTGGAGGGCAATAAATCGCTGAGATGGTAATATTACTTTTTTCCTTTCTGTCTATGACTACAGTTGTGGCTTGTAGGTAATTATGCTCATATTTCCTTAGTACATGATGTTTGATACTTTTTTTTATTACAACTCCTGTACCACCGTGTGCAGTGCCATCAGGGTGTTTAGTGAAATATGAGTCATATCCCAGGAAATTAGCAAATCTAGAGCTTATTAAGTGTGTTTCTGAAATTAATAATATATCTACATTGGATTGCGTAATATACATTTGAATTTCATTTGTATGGTTTAGAATACCATTGGCATTCCATGTAACAATTTTTAAATTTTTCATTTCTGATTAGTTGCTACCGTCATGATGGTTTGGATTACACCATTTAGTAACTGAGATTGCTGATGCATTATGTCTTTAAGTAGATCTTTTATTTCTGTCATGAATGTTTGCAACATATTTGTAATTTGTAAATTAGTATCAAAATCAGATGAGTTTTGAGTGTTCTGCTGTCTTGTTATTTGTGAATATGTTGGTTTTTGCGGTGCTTGGTCTGTGTGCATCCTTTGATTCTGATTGCCTAAATTAGGCCAATATCCAGGGAATATTTGACGATTTAGATTTGATATATTATTGACTGTTTTTGCTGACTTCTTAGATCGTACTTGCTGAAGTTTCCTATAGATTAGGCATCCTTTATAATTGGAGGGGTGGTTTCCTTGGCAGTTGGCGCATACTGGTGGTTCATCGCGTTTCTTTTTACAGTGAACAGTATCATGACATCCACCGCATTTAACACATACATATGCTCTTCCACAATAAGTCTTGGTGTGACCGTATTGCTGACAACGAAAACACTGCGGAATTATATTTTTCTTTCTTGGCGCTTCCACTTTAATTTTCATTTGGAGTAATGTTTGTAATTTATATATATCACTATTATTATCCTGCGGTTCTAGGTCCACAAAAAATAAAGAAAGGGGTAATTTACTCGCTCTATGTCTAACATTACTTATATGTCGCACTTTATGGCCTAGTTCTTCAATAGCCATTTTAATATCGTCGGTGTCGATGGAATGGTGTAGGTGACGAATTACTACACGAAAGCTTCTTTCAGATTTCATCTGATAAGTGTGATGTTCTATTCCTTCTTCTCGGAAGTATCTAACTAGTAAACGGTAATTGTCGGAATTGTTTGTTTTAATTTGCACTCGATTATCTGCGAGTGACTTACAGGTGTAAGAGTTAGGAGGCACAGTATTGTTTATATCGGTTAACATTTCAGGGTAGTTAGCCACGCCGTACACGGTAATTGTAGGTGGCTTCGGTTCAGTTCCATTATCATCATTTGTTATTTGAACATGTTGATTATCAGTATCATTATCTACCGTGAGAAGTGCAAATCTATTAGCACTTCTGTATTGATTATCAGTAGTATTCTCAGAAGAAGAACTACTTGTTGTGTTTTGTTTTTTTCTTTTCCTTTTATTTTTGACTATTTTTTTTTTTTTTTGACTATGTGCCACGAATGTTTATTTGACTGAGTATTTAGTGTATCATTTACAACTACAACGTCCATAGACGGAGGTGATAAGATTGGTGTATAAGTGTGTCTATGATTATCTATACTCGATTTTGCTTGAATAGATAAAGATGTGTTATTACCGCAACCGTTATTAGTAATATCGTCATCACTTACAATATTGTTATTGTTAGATAGATAATTAAGATCGTTATCACCTGAGCTGTTTGTAATGCCGGTATGAGATGACTGCAGCAGCGGGAATTTATCATCTGCATTTACGGAGTTTTCTTCTTTGTCCCACCGACGGCTGAGTTTCGGTGAACGAAGCATAAAACTGTTCGTTCCCGAATATCGGGAATTACAACACTTAACTAACTTAATATATTTCACGAGAGTGAGATAAATACGAGAAAGCACAAAACCTCAACGCGAGAAATAACAACCAGTTCAACGTAATCGGAAACTAAACTCTCAGTCCCAAAAGATGACACGATAAAAATAAAATAATAAAATAATAAAAATAAAACAATACAAAATCGTTCAAGAACAATACATAGTAATTTGAAGAAAAATAAAATGTACAAAGCAGGATGTTATAATGTGAGTGATATAATTTCAATCCGGCCTGCCTAAAAATTCTCACAACCTTTTTGCATACGTAGGATTTTGGCAACTAACCAGAACTTCATGAGATAGAAAGCAGTTGTGCAGATTATTTTTATTCTAATCGAATATCGATCTGCAACTACTAGTGTACTCATGAGGTCACAACGAGGTAGGTTTGTGTTTTCAGGTGTAATTTTTTATCGGCACCTCTAGTGGGCTCTTATTCTCTTTACTTCATTGTTATTCCGTAATTTTACGGCCTACACGAAAGTTCCTTTCTATTCTGCGTAAACTAAACCAATGAGAAGAGCAAGTTCACTTTATAAAAATGTTATTAAACGCAGAAATGTATTTAAATTATAAAATGCTCAAATTCACAGACTAACCGACTCGTAGTAACCATCGTTTAGTAACAATTGAAGTTATTTGAATTATAGAAAATTAAACGATAAATACGGTTTGTCGATAATTTAAGTACAAGTATAATGTAAATATAAACAAGTTTAGTCAAGCATGAGGTTTCATGCGCTGAGGATTCCGTATGTTAAGTTAAATATAACTCCGTAATTTTCATTTACATAATACTAAATTCAAAACAACAATAATTCCAAAACAGATATTTTTAGTCCAGTTATTTTTCACACATCACGCAGTGTCATCATATTGTACTGCAAAAAAAAAAATAAATTCTAATAAATAAACGCTATTTAGTCCTAGATTTTTGGAAGGATTAATTACCAATAAATATTTAAAAATTTGTAATTGTACTTGTTTGTTTTCCGAACTTCCATATAGAGTTATATTTGAATACTATTACTTAAACCACCTTCCTCGTTTGTCATTATTTATTAGATTACTATACTAAGAAGTTAATTTCTCTCAACTGTTCATCAAATAAAATCAATAATTTTCTTGACGTAATTTCACTTCAGTTACGATTTTGAAATAAAATTTATTTGGATATATACACAAAATTTTAAATAAACTACAGCAAACATGCCAGAATGAGCATATTTTTAACCCCATTCGAAATTTATAGCCATAGTATTCGCGATGCAAACAGGGGGCTACATATTAGTTCTCGCGCTTTTTTGAACTTTTCGGCAAATTCGAAAGCTTGGTTAAGAAAACGAAATACGGTTTCGTTCCCGACAAATAGTAATCTTTCAAACGATATATCACATGCCCCGGAAAAAAAATATTTTTTCCAGAATTCCGAGCTTTCGGTGCCCCGAAGGTCCAGTTTTCAAGTTGGAAGGCCGGATGTTCCAAACTAGATAAATATACGGGGATGCGCATATTTTTAATTGTGTTCAAAATTTTTAGCTTTAATATTCGCGGCGCTAGGGGGTGGGACACGTCATTTTTTGCACTTTTTTGAACTTTTCGGCAACTTTACATAACTTTTGTAGCATAATTTTTTTATTTTATGAAAGGACTCCTGCATTTTAGTTTATATTTTGAATTTCAGCTTTATCGGTTTATCGGGTGATGAGTTATGATTTTTTAAGTGATATTTGAGGTCGTTTTATGTACCATATTATATATTCTTGACGGTTTTTGGGGTTTTTTGCCGCCCAGGGTAATCGGTATTCTTTAAAAGAGAATTTTAATTGTGATTTATGTTCCAAATTTGAAGTTTATAAGTCTGTTCGTGAGTTATTGATTTTTATTTGATATTTTTGTCATTTGTGTACCATCTTATTAGGATTCCGTAAGTTATTACGGAATCCTAAAAATATGAAATAACGAACTGTAAATTAATATTAATTTTAGATCATTTAAAAAATATATTTTAATTTCATTTCGCCGTTTTTTACCGAATGGTTTCCATTACTACGCTTAGACATAATTTACAAGTAGTTCAGTAATATTAGATAGAATCAGGGATGACGTTTTTTCACTCTGTCTAACGTTTCAAACTGGTTTTCGTATAAAGAACCACTGTAGGAATTTGCAAACTAGCAATAATCATCGTTCTACAACTTACTGTAGACGACTGCAGAACTAAAACCAATTAAAACATATTTAAAAGTATAGGAAAAATAGCCGGCGCACTATGGGGTATTTGACCCTAAAAGCTGGCCAAAATTCCAATTCGTAAAACAGATAATCTTTCAGAAAAAACAATTACCGGATGTACGTAAAGAGTCTGCGAAGCAAATGGGACAGTTGGGTTTTACCTAAGCTATGCATTATTGTCTCTAGGTCACTTCAAACTTACCGTTTGCTAACAGTGGTCGTGTAATTTGTTGATATACTATAGACTCGTTCTCATTAAAAATGCTGTAGTTTGGTTTTGTGCATAAGTTTAGGAATTTTTTAATATGGATTCTTCAGAACCATTTATGTTTATCAATTTGCATGATATTATTATTAAAAATAATATTTTATTCATGTAATATTAATCACATAATTGAGGTGATAAAATTTTGCTATTTCAGACATTGGCAATGCAAAAATTAATTGTTTTGATTTATTTCTGAGCTTTTCTAACAATTATAATATATCTTGAAATAAAGTAAATTTATCGTAGAAGGCATTCTAGCAAAAAATTTTTGCGTAAAATTGCGTTTTTGTGTTTTATGAATTTTTTCCTATATACCATCAATATTATTTTAATATATGAAAAATGATATTATTTTAGTTCTTCTTTTGTAGGATCCTCGGGGGTTAAATGTATATTGAGAAAAGATTTATGCACTATAATTAGAGAATCAGAGGCGTCAACCTTTGAGAAAAAAGTTGAATTTATCGCTAAATATATTGTACAGAAATATCGTAAAAGCGCAGATCATCAAAAGGAGTTCAAGCACAAATAATCTTTAATAAAGCATCAGTTTCAATCAAAATGGAAGGCAGCAGAAAGAAAGAAAGATGTGTTTGAAAAAAACAACAGTGAATAAATAAATTACCAATAACAGAATGGTAGGCAAGATCAAGAGCTCACAAAAATACAGTCAAAACAAGAAAACAAGAAATACAGGACAAATTCAAAAATGAGATGGGTCTTACAGTTGATGTTCCTAATGCTGGATTCGAAAATACAAATGATGGGAATAAAGCAGGCGCTTTTTTAACAACCATGAGTTGTCGTCTAAGATAACTGGAGTTGATCTAAATTTAATATATAGATTAAAAATTATTTTAGAAGTTCTATCAAGTGGACACAAAATTAATTTCAAAACATTTGAAGAATATACAAAAGAGGCAGCAGAACTTTACGTTCGATTATACTCATGGTATCCGATGTCTCCGATCATGCACAAAATTTTAAGACATGGTCCACAAATTATTGATAGCTTCCTTCTGCCTATAGGACAGCTGTCTGAGGAGGCTGCAGAAGTGAGGAATAAACATTTTGGGTCGTACAGACTAAATTATGCAAGGAAATGTTCTCGAGAAGCATGTAAATTGGATATTATAAATAAGTTTCTTCTCACTTCTGACTCATTAGTTACGGGCATGAGACAAAAATGTTAGAGTAAGATGAGTTGTTTTTTAAAAGAAAACAATCGAATTACTCTTACCTGGTGGAAGCGGAAGTCCTAAAGAACTTGAACCTGTCGAAGAAAGTAGTGAAGAGGAGTAATTTATAATAATGTTCTGTAAATTTTTATAAAAAATAAAAAGTTTTCACAAAAAAAAATATCCCATAATTTTTTTTTTTTTTTATAAAGAATCAAAAGTTTTATTAAAATTTAACAAAATTTTGTTTAATTTTCGATAAATATTGATAAAATCACAAAAATATCCTTTTTATACTAAAAAATAATTTTGGCCAGCTTTTTGGGTCAAATACCCCATAGTGCGGCGTTCAAAAAAACATTTCGCATAGACTTTGCCAAACGGGGCAAAAGCTGAACTATAAAAAGCGGATAGCGGGGTTTCTTGTTTTTTTGGGTTTTCCGAAATTTTATTAAAAGAATCTTTGCGATCTTTGTTGTTTAACACGAGTATTCGTTAAAAGGGTGAAACTAGGAATGAGAAAGCCTGTTCGGTTACAGTAAATCGAAATAAACACCCGAATACTCGTATAATTTTCTTTAAAAAATGCGCAATTCTTTTTCGAATGATTTCCCTTTTTCACTGCCATGTCGGGCAAAAAGTAAAATATTTCAAGCTGCTTTACCAGAGGAAAACGGGGAATTTTCTTAAGAAATGTAAAACCACTTTTCAAAATGAACTTGGTTCCTTTAATCTGCGGGGAATAGGTGAATTTTTAAAAATAATTACGGATGATTTCTCATAACACAGGCTAACCAGTACGGATGATATTCTGCTTTTTCCATCTTAGTCCTGATTCTACAATGGCTGATAAAAACACAAGCGCCTCGGGATTGCTTTTCAGACGTTAATTCTTTTTTTTTTTTTTTTAGCTGGAATTATTTAAAAAATCCATATACATATTTTCGTGCTTTACCATGCTGTCAAAAAATAAGAAACTCGACAGTTATTACATTAGTCGTTACTGCGAATTTGATACGTTTTACCAATAGATGCAATATTTTTATATTTAAATTATGATGTTCAATGTTTTGGCCTTTGTCTTATCTGACTAAGTTTTTCCTTGTTTACAATGTTTCAGTGTAAAGAAATTCTTGAGATTATTTCTAACCTTGATCAGGAAAGTAATTTGCATTCAACGGCGGAGATTAAAATCTTCAAATATTATTATTATTATTATTATTATTATTCCATCTATAAAAGACTTATATATAATTAACTTGCTAACTTATATCTTCAAAAATAAACATTTTTTTTTTTTTTTTTTTTATCCTTCGATACATCAGAGAAAGGTGGAAAGGCAATATTTGCGCATGAATAAAAACGAGACTGCCCTTTTAAAATAAATATCACAACAGGATTTCGCGTATTTGGGGGAAAGCAGGTATTATTTAACTTGTATGATTCAGTTTCGTTTGAATCATTACTGCCTACTACCGGCCCACTTGCATAGGGTTGGTCTCGCAGTGGATTCAGCCTGTTCTTACCCGGATAATTTTGAAATGCTGACGGATTCGAGTCACCTGTTTTTTAATTGCTCCCAATATGCGGTACAGCAGTCTTGCCTAATTAATAGACTGATTTGTTCATCGGCATCCGTTTAGCTTAGGATTTCGGCGTTACTCCGTTATGATTTTATTATAGACTACTGTAGAATTATTTGTTATTTCGTTATATTATCTTGGACTGATTGGTTTCGCCAAAGTTCAATAATAAATAAATAAAAGTAAAAGAAAAAATTTTATTATTTTTGATTTCGCATTTAATGGTCCCTTAAACCGCATTTTTCATTCGTATTTCCGCATACTCAATGTAATACAAAACAATTCATTCAAAATTACTTACTTTTCCGTTGTTAGTTTATGGTTTAATTTTGTTTTGAATTTTTTACACAATTCTGTTGAAAGATTTTTATCTTTTTTTTTCGAAAATAAATTTAAAAAATTTCACTACATCCTTCTACGCCTCTACTCGTGTTCTTTTAAAGTAGCTGTGTTACTCTGAGTATACCGCCGGCTCACGGCTGATTTACATAGTACAAAAATTCAAAGCATACATAAGTTTTAAATAGTACATAAGTGTCGCGAATGAAACAGCAGAAAGAAAAGTAGAAAAATCAAATAAGAGAGAAATCGAATTTAAGCAAAACTCTGTGCACTTGCTTTGACTGAATGCAAAAAATATTCTATGAAAGAAGTATAAAGATTCCCGTGAAAAAATTTTGAAGCTGCTAATTAACAAAGTAAGAGGAAGTAATAAAAAGTGGGCATAGTTTAAACTGGCGTAGTAAGACACTTACAGCAGTAACTGAAACACAACTCACCACAGTAACGATAGCCTCCTTATTAAAGCACCACGAAATATACTGCACATAAATTTGGTCCGCAGTTGTTGCGCATTACCTGTTGTAACATATTAGAGTGTATCCTGATTCGTTTTTTTTTTTTTTTTTATTCCGACTTCCAAAAAGAAAGAGATTATACACGTTCGTCGTGTTTTTTTTTATGTTTGTTCGCGAATAACTCATGTTCATACGTACCGATTTTACTGATTCTTTGTCCATTCGAAAGAGAGTACCATTCAGCTTAGGTACCATGTAATAATCGAGTTTACAACTTTATATTTAAGCTCGAACGTTTTGATTTATGGTATATTGTTGGAAAGCTCGCTATTTGTCGGGAACGGTATTTCGTTTCCTTAATGAAACTTTCCAAGTTGCTGAAAAGTTCAAAAAATCGCGAAAAATGACGTATCCCCCCCCTCTTAGCGTCGCGAGTATTATAGCTAAACATTTTGAACGCGGTTAAAAATATGCGCATCCCCGTATATTTCTCTGGTTTGTAACATCTGGGTTTCCAACTTTAAAATCAGTCCCTGGGGGGCCGAAAGCTTGATAGTATTGAAAAAAAATTTTTTTTGTTCTTCGGGCATGCGATATATTGTTAGAAAGAAAGCTGTTTGTCGGTAACGAAGCCGTATTTCATTTCCTTAACGAAACATTCGATGATGTTGGCGAATAGTTAAAAAAAGCGCGAATAATTACGTATCTCTCCTTCTTTATGCCGCAAAAAATCAGATTTCTCTGTTTTGAATTTAGTATTATGTAAACACGTAAATTATAATCTTACATACGGAATCTTCAGCGCGTAAATAATCACGCTTGAGTGAACTTGCTTTTTTTTTTTTTTTTTAAGCATAAAATATGTAGAATAACGTGACAAAAAAGTTGATTTTTAGCAAGAAAAAAAATCAATTATAATGCTAAAAGTTGTAAAATAAAATGTTTCTCTTTTTTTTTCTTTAAAAAAACACCGACTTTCGAACTTAGTATAAAAATGCACTAAAAAATAAAAAATAATTATTCGATAAAAAATATATTTCAGAGTGATATACCTAATTTCCGAACGTCAGCATTGAATGTCGATTACGCAACAAGAATTACTTTTCAGACTGAAGTCAATTTTCCTGTTTAAAAGAACGATAATTTGTAGTGATAATTTTTTGGTCAAGCATAATTTTTCGTTTCTAATTTGTTCCTAATATCTTATTCTGAATGTTTCTCTATTACTAAGAGGACCTTGGCGAAGGTTGCAGCGAAGAAAATAATCCAGTTGATTTAAGGAAAAGACGGATCGGACCAGACGAAAATCATTAGAAAGAATTTAATCTGTTCTGCAAAATAAAAATTTTGTACTGCCTGTTCTAAAGGTTTTTTTATCTAAAAATTCGCTAAAACCCATGTTCCTCATTTTAAGTATTCTTTAGATTTGGGATTAAAAGGAACGAACGATAGAAATAAATACAGATTTCCGAACCGGAATCCGTTACGATCAAAGTTAATAATGAAATTACAAAGTAGAGAAAAATAAAAATGATAGATGTGCAGGAATAAAAAAAAAAAAAAGGGTGCTATTATTATCTTCCGGATCAGATATAAAAATTATTAATCCGGCATATGGTAAAATCACGAATCATCGAAGAATTATTCCATAAAGACCATCTGGGGCTAATCCGTTTGCCGAGTGCACACCTTTATTCTTTCGCAATTGGCTGAAGAAAAGGGGCTTAGAGGCTTCAGCGAAGAGGATGGTGTCGGGCGAGAAGGGAATTGTCGGGCCGTCGTAGAGCTCTGATGATGGTATAGGTTTGAAAGTTGGTGTAAAATTGATTCGCGCGCTTCGGTTAAAATTTATTAGCCGATACGGCCGGTGGAGCGGCGAAGGAAGCTGACCAGGGTAGCCGGGGAGTGGACGGAACTGCGCGGGACTGCACGGATCTAATTACTTTCGCATGTTAGTGCCGGTCTAGCAAGCGAGCGACCAATAATCGTCGCTGCGAGCACGCAACTGTGTACACGGCCGTTAATCCGATTCTCGGCGATGGCGCAGTCTGCGGCGCCGAGTGCAACTTTGAACTTAGCAGTTTCGCAAGCGACCACTTGAGCACCGCTAGCCGAGATTTAGCTAGAGCAGGCCGCGCGCACACTGACACTCGGCAGTTGCAGGCAGGTCGGCAACCGGAAGCTCGACCCTCTTCCGATGCTGGCAGCCAGTGTGTACTTTGGAGAAAAAAGTGAAAAGGCTTTTACCGGTTTATTTCATTATCTCGGCGATGCATGTTAAAGCAACAGTTAACAGCTTTAAAGTGGCCTAGGCGATATTTAATATAGCGACTAAGCGAACAGTTCTTCTGCGCACACGGACGCACACGCAAACACGCACGCGATAACAACGTGCCGCATGTTCTCTTTGCAGAGCATAAAGTTACATTAAGGCCGGAACATCTCTCTATTCGAACGGGTTACCGACAATTTAAATGGTCGCTGATAAACCGTGGTTGGCTTTACTGGTTTTGTTCGAATTGCGGCTCCGCTCCGAGTTTATGATTATACTGGAAACTATGGCTGGTTGTTCTGGCGAGATTTACGAACATTTCGCCGCACGACAACAAATCCATCTCCCGTTTCCTCGTCACCATGTTCGCATGTTGTTCGTATGTTTGCATGCATATGTATACACGTAGTATTCGACGTTAAACCGTGTTCAGTCGGCCTTTTAATAACTCCGGCATCGACAAAAGTCGCACCATCCGACGTTGTGGAGGGGGAATAAGCGTAACCCGTCGTTCAATATCGATTAAAACTCTACAATTTCGTACGTAGCCTTTCTCACTGCTTTACTAAAAACCGGATCTGCAATAATTCGATGATGCGATATTATCCTCACAATGACGCAACATCGTAATCATATAGCAGTTTTCTCGCAGGAGCGAAGTTTGCATTTTAAATAACGACGCCGAATGCTCGGATGAGGGAAAATAACATTGAGGCGTTATAAACTAGGCTAAAGGATCATAAAAGATTACATTTTACAAAACAAATATTTATAGCTCGCTTTTCCCATTTGTCTACTTTATTAGCGATGTTCAATTAGACAATTACAAATTAATATTGAAATGGCCCTTCGGTAATTAACTGCGCGTCGCTACACAAAATTTACTGTCATCCGCGTGCAAGAAACTTCATTTTTTCCATACACACGAAACTATACTTCAAAGCACACGAGTCGTTTGCATTATATCCCAATTTCGGAGATTAGGCCAATTTATTATGGCTGCATCCAACAGTGGATCGAAAAATAAGCTCTAACGTGAGATGTATGAGTCAGCGCGATAGCTTACTTGCTAAAGCGCTTTCGGCACAGAGATCCTAAGTTTGATAATTATTAAATGACCAATATGGTAGGTAATGGCAGACACGCATACCACCTTATGCGTGGGCGGGTTGATTTATAGACGGACACATTTACGATTACATCTGTGTAATGAATCCACGTTTTGACCAGAATCTTGCGTATAGCACTTTTTTTATTTTTCATTATAAATAAGTTGTGGGTCTTACTGGGCAAGTATACCCGTTGCATGAGTGCCCAACACTCTTATTATCGTTTATTCTAGTAATCAAATTTACAAGTATTTATTATTTGAACACATTGTTTAAGTATATTCACGACAATAATAAATGTTTAATTAAGTGTAAAAAATTTATTATTGTCGTAAATTCACAAGTAATCATTCTTACTATCTGAAAGGAACTATTAATCCAAAAAATATATCAATCACGCAAGTATATATGTATAAACACTCATAAATAAGGGTCGCTTACATATTAGACGTCGCATACAATAATGTACAGGAAACCGCGAACACTACATTTATACAACTGGGAATGCGAATATACTGTCACAAAGCTCAGAATCGAGTGCACATATACAGTATACAAATAATAACCAGTCATATACAATATTAAGTATTGGCATTCCTTAATTTGGCTATGCTGTTATATTATGATTAAGTTACAATGATAATTGTGCTGTTGCGGTAGTACATTTTTTACTAGAATCGTCTCTAATAAGGTTTACTCGTATTTTCCTCGTGCTATAAAATAAAAATAATTTCGTGTTCCGTCATAGTCAAATTGATATGAAGTATTACGAGTGATATCAGGTATTTTTAGATGCGTACTTAGGGAAAATATTTACCGGAGAACGTCAATCTGAGCTAGTGAAATCACAACTGATTTCTCTTTTGTACGTACTCGATCCATTGCCATGGCACTAGCTTTATCTGTTCAGCTAGAACGTATGAATAGGTAGTCGTCCGCACTCAGAACTGAGTATGACGCTACAAAGCAGATACAAATGAGAAAGGTTCTTATTAAATAACGGAGACACTACTTCGATGCCTGGACAATAAAAATGATGCAACACAGCATGTCTGAGTCGAGCTCTGCGACTTGCAAGGAGAACGAAAAATTAATATACAACAGCTTATGAACTTTTATGGCGTCGAAATATGAGGAACAGCTAAAAATCGCATATACATACATCATCTCCAATCAATCAAGTATAGGGTTTTATATCAAATAGTTTCAATATGGTTTGGAAGAAATCTTTGAATTCCTTAAATGAGTTGTCACATCTGGATAGCAAAGCATTTACTGCAAAATATCAATAACCTGTCAATAAATTCTCATAATAAACGTTTCATTTTGTTTCCTTTACAATCCGCATATATGTATATATATATATATATATATTAATGACAACGTCATTCTTTGTCGGATCGCCACTACTTTTTCTGTCACAAAAATTTGTTCCAAAATGTGACATTAAATAAAGATTTATTTTTATTTTTTTGTCGCGCAGTAGGAAAGAACCACGTTGTCAATTTTCCTCGTTCTGTACGAAGCATAGAAGTGATGGGAGTCCCAGGTGGGATCAAGGAGTAAAGCCCCTTGAGAGACACGAAGGGCCGAGTTATACATATACCTATATTATAGGTTCGGTAGAATTAGTGTTAATAGCAGCATGTAGTAAAATAAATTTTCTTTTTTCGACGGTTTTTTTAATTTTTGGTTATTATATCGTTACTAACAGATAATAATTAGTCTTAGTTAACTCCGCTTTTAAATATCTAGCCAGTTTTTTTCTTCTCAAATGGATACGACTCGTTAGACATGTATTCATAAATTCATGGGAATATAAAAATTAGTAAGTTTTTTTGATAAAAATGTGTGTATTAAAATTTATGTTTTGTATGTTAAGGCAGATCCGCACTTTTTGGAAAATAAAACTGAAATTTTAATAATAATAATAATAATAATAATAATAATAATAATAATAATAATAATAATAATAATAGAGGGATACCTTTTAAAAATTCGAACACAAGTTGTACATGGAGAAACATTTTTTATGTAAAAATTAGTGTATTGTTGATAATTAATTTTTATATTTCTGACGTAAATTGAAACATTTTTAGCACACGTTTAATGTTTTATTTTTACAAACAGCATTCGGCATCCGTTTCTTTGCAAGTACAGTGGTATTAATATTCTTTTTTCGAACCGATGTTGATAATGTCCACTAATTCTAAGAATTTCCTCCATACTTTTGCAAGAGTGACACTTTATCTTACTTGTTCTAAGACTAACCGGTTAAATTATACTTTTTTCAAAAACTTTACGCAGTAATCGAAGTAGGCTGATGTAAAGTATGGATTCAGGTGGGAAGAGTTGTTAGGACCACTTTTATTACGAAATACTTCTACCGGATAGAAAAGTAGCCCAAGAATGCAGTTAAACATGTTAGTAACAAAATTACGCTTTTTTCGGGGGAAGTTGATCGGTTGATCGTGTTTTTGAATTCATAATCAGAGATATGAATGTATGAGTTTAAGACAACAGGATTGGGGATAGTCCAACTAACGGAGTATCTTGTCTCCGTGGTCGTCGAATTAATAATATTTGAATAAGGTTATGTATAAAATTTGCTCTTTTATAGATCTTTTATTGCGTTATTTAATCTCCTACATTAAGCTAATTCTCCGAGTGTGCTTATTGGATGAGGATCTGATCAGTTTGTAGGATTTGTCCTTTTTTTTAAAATTAATAAATTTTTAATACTTATCAAGCATAAATAGCTCCTACGTTCCTGCACTCTGAGTCTTTCAGACTTGCTTCCTTCTGCTCTATCTTTTCGGCCGAATCGATCTCAATTCTTCGTGCCATTCATTTTATATCCTCTACAAGTGGGGTTCACAAATTCCTGATCGTTTCCGATTCCAAAGGCGTTCTTCAAGCCATCTCCTCTCCTCTTTCTCATTCTTCTGACGGTACCGTCCTCTCTATTCGATTTTTTGTCTCCTCTTTGTTCTCGTCTCGTTCCATTCTCATAGACTTTCTATAGTCATTCCAATATTGAAGGCATTGAGTCAGCTGACTCTTTAGCTCGCTCAGCAGCCCACAATGGTCCTTTCCTCGACTCTTTCCTTTCTTCAGACATTCTTTCTCTATCACACTTTAATCATTCCAAACTTTGGTTAGACATATATACATCTTTATTCTCAAATCGCCTTTCACAGTACCGTCTTATTCAACCGGTTCCTCGTTTCCTACCTTGGTTTCATTCTATTCCTGTCTCTCGTCGTTCCACGGTTGTTTCCTTAATTAGACTCAGAGTCAATCATTCTCTCCGCCCTTCTTCCCGCCTTGTCCCCTTCTCCTTTCTGCTCTCTTCACGCTTCTGAGCTTTCTTGAATTTGTGATTCATATCTTTTTCGAATGTTCTGCACTCTTCAACGAACGCTCCTTTCTTTACACCCAACTTTTAGCTTTGGATCTTCCTATTCCCTTCAATGCTACCTACATCCTTTCCTTTCCATTACCTTCAGTTATTCCGTTGATGCTGTCCTTTGTTTTTTCCATTTCTGGCCGCCTGGCTATTTAGTTCTATTTCTTAATTTTTCATGTTGTTGGGTGAAGGCTGCTGGCGCGTCCAGGGTAGGAAAAAAAAATCATAAATAGCTGACTTTCTAAGTAAGGGCGATGTAATGATGATAAGCATTTTTACAATTCAGAGCATACTGTATCAAACTGGTCTGCAAATTTTAAACAAGTTTTTAAAGCAAATTTTTAGTTCAGATAACTCTGAACTTTTCTTTCTAATATATATATATATATATATATATATATCATCATCATCATCATCATCGTCATCGTCAGTTGCTCGTTTCGAGCATCGTGACACTATGGATCATCGTAAGTGTCTAGCCGCCATGAAGTCCTGACTATTGCCCGATTGATCATCCCACGCAATGATCTCTATATATCAGATGATATTTTTAGTTGAGATGTTAAGTTTAGCCAAAGTAAAATTGAAATCCTTAAAATCTGTATTATAGTGTAAATTTATATTATTGGGTACATCGAAAATATTCGATATATAACATCAGATAATTTACGCCAAGCATAAGGCCAGTATGCAGGGTTCTAAAAATGAAATGACTTCATAGAGATGATCGGTTACTTCATGAAGTAACATACCTCCCTAGTTTTACAACTCCACTGAATATATTTAGAACTGCTTTCAGTCATCCATACCTTATAAATTTGCTTCCAAGACGTTGAAAGAGAAAAAGAATATAGTTAAATTTTTGATTCGGAAGGCAATAAATCAATGAAAAATTTATATTAACGCATATCGAAATTGTTGCTGTCCGTAATTGAGCAGGTGGTGAATATAGTATTTTAAATGAATACGAATAATATTTTGTGCTAGAATTGCCAGCTTGGGCGATATTATTCGATCGATAGACAATCTAACAACTTTGCCAATAAAATAAGCGCTGTGCCAATTTTCTTTTTTTCTACGACATGTCGAATTCGTTATAACGGGACCGCTGAGTGTAAGTTTTCATTGGCTAATGTTTTTGTTTTTTTGTGTTATTTATTTTAAAATTTCAAGGTGTTTATAAATGATCTTTTTTTTTTACTTTCTTCTTTCCGACCTGCGTTACTACTAATCGCTGAAAAAGCTCTTTTTTAGGGACTAAAATCATTACGTTTACCGATGTTCGCTTTCTTTCGATACCTTTTTCCCGCTAAATAGAAGTTGCACATTTTATATGGGTTGCCGTTAATAATGAAAATGAAAAATATGTAAAACTTTTTTACGTGATGTCTCGCGTATACTATGTAAAAAACGAAAACAGCTTTTCATAAATATAAAAAGTAAGATAAGTCCCATATCCTTAATAAGGAATCATTGTGAAGTTAAAGTTCACAATGTACAAAGCCCAACGGCACTAATGACAGTAGGAAGGCCAGTGTTCCTTTCTCTCGGACGTCTTTACCTTCCCAGATTTCTCAGGTACCCAATCAGGCTGAGTAAACATGGGAGCGACTTCGATCCGGAACGAGACAAGTCTCGAGCCCGTGATCTCTGGTTTGGTAGCCAAGGGCCTTAACCATTCGTTCGCTTCATACATATATACATATTTTATTTTGCCTCAAAACTGCTCACTATTAAAGTTTACGTTTATTTTATAGTTTACTTGCATAAAAGAGTGTATTTGAACTGTATTAAGCAGGGGCGCAACAACCTAGCGTACGTAAGTGGGTGCTCAGAGCGTATGTCAATCGACAATTGAGAAAAAAATAAAAATAAAAAAAGCGTAACAATTTTTCCAAATTTTCCGAAATTACAAAATATAACGCCGGTTTTAAATGCATTTACTTTTTATTAATTTACATATTTGTATTTAATTTTCATCAGAAACTGTTCAAGCATTTACCATAAAATTTGGTTGTAGATGTTAAATCATTAGCCTCCGCCAGAGGTGCCCATCACAATTGAATGAGTGCCCCGGCACAATGGAACCCCCTGTTCGGTATTAACGAACATATAGAGATGAATATATTAATAAATATTTTTGCTAAAATAAAATTTACGGAAATAGAAGACTTATTCTAAATATCTGTTATAAATTGTGTTATAGTATTCAGACAAAAGCATTGTAAAACCAATAATTTGGGGTACTCACCGGCTTTATTGTTATTATAGATATAATGTAGATAGATAATATTATAATAGGTAAGTCTTTGTGAGCTCAGTTCCTGAGCTATTCCTATTACCAGGTCGAATCTGACCGCGAGCAAAATTCTTAATTTTATAATGTTGAACGAGTGCTATAGTGCGTTAAAAAATTATAATTATCCCGCTTTCTCCGTTGTCATTATTTGGCTAAGTAAAGTAATTGTTACGTTGTAGCTGGTTCTAAACTTGTCTGAGTTCACGTTCTGACAATTCTGACAGTAGCATTCATTCCGATTCGGCATAACTCTTCGGAATAATTGAATCTTTCAAATTGTAAGTACAAATTATACCAAGTTCGCAGAAACAACTAGATAATTATAAAAGTTTTTTAGGCGCATTTTGAATATTTCGCCAAGGGGCGACGTCGTGAATTGATGAAATGGTACTTCCACCGTTACCAAACCGTTATAATATACGTAGAGAGATAATGGGATAGAATGTATATACACGTCTTGCAGCCTTTGTACAGCGCAGCAGAAGAAAAATATCAACCATGCGCATCCGATGATTAACTCTCTATGTAAGTCTACATGAGACGAATTCGAATTACGATCTCAATGCGCGATTTTCATTAAAACCTTACCGAGTTGTTGTGTAAAAAATGGCAGAATCACCGGAATATTTTACGATTTCGCTTGTAAAATATTATTTAAAAAATTGCAAAGCGAAATTTACATGTTACAAGTTCATACTTGAATTATAATAATGTTTAATGTTTCTACGATGATTAATATAATTAAATATAAATTATTTTATGCATTTCTTTTGCTTGTAAAATTAATCTATTTGACAATCAAAGCCTAACTCGTCTCTCATTTATTTTTGTTCAATCAAAATATCTGTCATTAGACGTAAGAAGATTTATTTTAACCACGTGTTACGCACACTAATTTTATTTTTTAAATTAATTTGTCGCTCATTAATTATTCCTACATGGGGCGGAATTTCGTCCGATGTGGTGAACGCGATGCCTCATTGTGACTGAAAGAATGAACATCTTTTGAAATGGCTCTTTTCAGTACCAAAAGTTTTATTCTGTGAAATCAATGAAAGCTCCTAGGCGCACACCAATCGAACACGTAAGGTTAAATAGAAATTTTCATCGACCAATTGCTTTCACGTTGAATCGGTCAATTTGATGCGTTAGTTGCCATTTATATTTTATGTATACTGTGTTTTTGTTTCCGTTTTTTTGTTATTATAAATTTAAATCCAAAATCATGTCTTTCCAAGCTGGATGTAATCCATAATTCTTGTAGTCATCTTTGCCTTTGTGCTCTTAGATCCTCTCCAATACCAACAGTCCTCACTAAGTCAAACTCTATTTAGGATATCGTTTCTTGTGTAAACGTCTACCGCCATCATCTTCTAGACTTATTCTCCTTCATACCTTTTTAGGAAAATTCCCTAGCCTACATTACTTTGAGGGTGAATTCTTTTTCATCCTATACAATTTCTTACAATAATCTTTAAATTTTGCAGATCTTTCAATTGTTCCGATATATTCTTTCTTTCTCTTCCCTCCAAATCCCTTCCCAATGTAACAGTTATGCAGGAATTACTATCTTTACAGCCCAGCTAATGGCCATCTTACGTTCCGTAACTTATATCCCCTCCCACATCAATCTTCATCCACATATATGATTATCCCTGAGACGCCATGTGTGCTCTTAAAGCGATTTCCTCACATTTCCTCTTTGACTTCTCCAATTTTCCCCCCTTCTGCATTCGCTCTCTTATTCACACTCTACTCATCCACATCGATTTGTTCTGGGTCTCCAGCCATATGGGTAATGAAATGACCGATTCCTTGGCTCAGATTGGTGCGTCTTCGTGCTTTTATTACGCAAAAATTCCTGCTTCTAATTTGCTTTCACTATCCAAAAAGATTCATACTATAATAGATTCCGGTCAGATATTTACGCCTCTATCTTTTCCAATCAACTTTCCTTCTACCTATTCATCCAACCTAATCTTCCTACCCGGCCCCTTGGTTTTATAATTTTTTCCTTTGCTTTGCCATTTCGCTATCGCCATTATCATTCGTTTATCTTTTAATCATACTCTCCTTCCTTCCTCTTTTCGCACTTTCTCTTTAATTATCCTCTTCATCTTAACGACGAAGCCGTCCGCGATCTTGACCACATCTTCTTCAAACGTCCATCCCTCTTGAATAAACGTACCGCTCTATATTCTGATTTGTTGTAAGCACCCCAATCGTTATTGTGTCTCTTACATCTTATCATTCTCGTCGATCTCCATTCTTCCGATCCTTAGTTGTTTTATTTTATCAATATCTGGGATATCGAATCGATTCTTCTCATTTCTGAGCTATGATTCGCTGCATATGTGCCCGAGATAAGTAAAAACTTTTACCATTTTTTTTTTGTTTTCTCAGAATTTATACATCTAGAGTTTTGCCCGTTCCGAAGTTAAATAAAGTAAATTTTGATTTATAGAAAAATAAAAAAAAACATTCGAAGTTGATTTTTACAACTTTCATATAGAAAAAAATAATTGTTAAATGTGCTGTTTTAGGCTGGTTGACGCTTACAAAGAGCGAAAAAAATACATTCGTCTGGGAAGTTGAGCAAAACGCGGTACTTGAACAAAGCACTTCAATCTAAATGTTGTCTGGTTAATGTAAGTACACTTGCAATGAGAATATTTCTAGCTTTTTTCTTTTTTATTATTATTGTTTTTTAGGGGGTTGCAAACGGCACTTGTTAGCTTACAGAGTGATGCTCAAGTAGTGTTTCTCCCACGACCTTAACATTAGTAATTACACTGATTTCCGTTATATGAAATAAATGCGCATATACTTCCGAGCTTCGATGAATGTAAAAAATATAATGCGACATTTGCTTAAAGAGTTATAGAGTTAAATATTACATTTTTGTTGGCCCTGCTTACAATCGATTATAAAAAGTACCGTTAAATTGCACCGTTTAAATGCTATTATAAATTAGCATATTGTTCGTCGAAAAATTTGATTTAAATTAATAATTTCATCTTACCTGTGTAAAATAATAGTAGTAGACGGTAGCGCCTTGATCAGCGACTGTACTGGCGAATAGGTTATTCGGGCAAACAAAGAAGTAATCTCCAACCAAATCTCCTAAAATCTGCTGATTCAGGAACCCGTCATATATGTTTTCCCAATCCGTGTACTAAAATAAACGAATTTTCAACTAGAGTTATTAAAATATAGTAGAGATTTTCATGTTACCGTAAAACATTTATCCTACAAAACCAAATCTTTACAACTACGGCGAACGAAAAGTATCGTCTACGACTTCGCAAACATTCACATTCGAAAATGATAATTAAACATATCCTCAGAACAAATTTTAAACTGCGGTAAAAAACAATAAAAAAAAAACTAATATTTATAAATGTTCTTTTTGCATTAAATGGAGATGTTGTTTTTTTAAAAATTAACATACCGCCATGCTTCGGAGAAATTAGAGTTCATTTTTTGGCTGGTATAAATATTATACCACCTAAAAAATGGCATAGTAACTGCGAAGCATGTCGCTGTGTTATTTTAATAGATGTGTCACGTAAAAATTACATATAATATTTATAGACGTGGCTCACAAAAACCTAATAGTACAAAATTTATTCCTTCTTTATGAAACCAGTTGTACTTGGCGTCAACATAATATATTACAAAACCGGGAGAATTTGTCAAATTGCAGAAAGTTATTCTCCGTCGCATTGAAAACATTACCAAGAAGATAACCGGGAAAAGTGGACACGAAATTTAAATGAGAATGAGAGAAACTGAAAGTGCGTGTGCAACAACAGGTGTTTCCCGAAGAGCACGAGGAAGCAAAATGAACAAGAATGGAAATAATAGGAAGATTAACATGACAGAGCCATTAGGAAAATTGTGTCACACTTATGTAGTCGGGTATAGCGGAAATTTTTTAGCGTTAAATTCAACCGTAATGATGGATTTTGTCTATGATACATACGTATTCTAACGGTTCATGATACCGAATGCTCAAGAATATGCAGATAAAATTATCAGTTAGCTAGTGAAATGGACGTAATCAGACGAAAAGTTTGAACACAATCATTTTTTTCCTATGACACTGTTAAATGACTAACATCATTACGTGCTTCGTGTGAAAATAACGCGGATTAAAACTAATCAGTGAAGACACGTTGTCAGCGGCAGATCCAAATTAAATCTTTCCGCGAAAAAAGTATGTTCGGATATATGCGGTCGAAGAATAAATCAATTGGATTCAAAAAATGCAGTCAAGGTTTTTTTGTATTTTACGTTTCAAGGTGCTACCCAAAAGTTGCTTACTGCGAATAATAAAAAGTTCATAATTAATGAGAATTTAACGGTAATAGTAAAATGACTAGTTATTCACGTTGCAAGCAGGGCTGGATCGAAGGGGGAGCTACGAGGGGCTTTAGCCCCAGGCCCCAGTCTCCAGGAGGCCACGCGCTCTTGAACAGAAAAAAAATTAATTTTCCGTGTGCAAAACTTTAGTTTTTTGTAAGAACTAATAGAAAACAATACGGTTTTTCTTTTAAATTTCCACGCTGGATACAACAGCTAGGTTAAGAGGGCAATTCGTATGTTTATATTCTATCGTGGAGGTTTAATAATATGAGGAGGGCAAAAAGAGAAGTAAGTTTTTTCCCCCAAAATACTCAATACTATAAAAATGCAAGATTTTAAATTTGCCTTTTTTATCTTCAGAAAAATTCAGTTAATTTTTATATATAAAAACTATATCTATCTGCACGGTTCAGTCCTTCTTTTTTTTATTTTTTTTTTTCCACTGTACCAGTCGAGGGACCACAAACAGCGCCAATATTAATTTTAATATATGTATTATGATGATAGAAATGTGACCAATCCAAAGCCCTCCAGTGAGGGGTTTGGCTTATAATAGTTCACTACAACTTATAAAAAGGGGATACAAAGTCTAGAGAAGGACGAAAAGCGACATAAGCAGTACAGCACAATTTTGACCATATGGCCCTTAGGATATAAAAAGCGAATGGGATGGATTTTAAAGGAGAAAACAACATGAGATTAGTACAGCAGCGTGTACAATGTAATATTTAGAGCACAATCGTCATGATAACAGTGCTATTTAGTGTATTTCATAAAAGCTCGGCACGCATTTAGTGTGCAAGAGTGCGAGCACCACAACAATCGCCTTATGGAACGTTATCCATACGTAGCAAGTCTACTTCTTATGATATCTGACAAAAACTCGAACACCATGGCAATCACTAAGTTAAGAGTGACCCATACATGTCATGTTTATTTGGGTCAGATGACCTGGACCCCATAGTAACCGTTGCTGTTTGGTCGGACAACAGAGTCCGGTGAAGTAAATACTTGATAAAAGTTTCGAGTCATAATAACTGATGCTAACGTATTTAAAACTAAATGCACTTAAGTTATGGGAAGAGCGTCACGACACCACTTCCTTCTCTTTAACCTTCTTCTCGGATTACCCGGAAGAGTATTTATAAACATGCTACTAACTTTAGGATTGGGATGTAGATTTAGATTTTCAAAAAATTTGCTGTACTGTTGAGTATGAACTGATTTAACAAAAGGAACATGCAGATCTCGATGGAGAGTTAGGTTTGAAACATATTTTGGTGCTGCTGCAATCCCTCGGAGGATAATGGACTGCTGACTCTGAATACGAGAAAGGTTGCTTCTACTTGTATTTCCATATAGTTCTAGGCCATACCTCCAAACCGGAGCTATAATCATCAAGTAGATAGATCTTTTTAATCAGTCCTAAAACTGGTTTCTATCCATGATGATCTTTCTCCAGTATTCCTGACTTTCCGCAGCCCTCTTTAAATCCGTGTAACTGTTCAGCCCTGTATCTTTTAGTAATGTCGCGACAAATGGATTTTGTGGCCTTCCGCGTCCTCGTCTACCAGATATTTTTCCTTCCAGTACAACTCGAAGTAATCCGTCATGCCGTAAGACATGGCCCATCCAATTTAGCCGTGTCTTGCGTACCCGGTCAAGTAATGACCTCTTTTCAGATATTCTATTTAATATATCCTGATTTTTTACTTTGCCCATCCAACACTTATTTTTTCCATCCTTCGCCAGCACCACATTTCAAAAGCTTGCAGTTTGTCTGCATTTCGCTTGTTTATGGTCCAAGTTTCTGCGCCATATTATGGACCATAAATAAACCTTCATTAATCGTTTTTCCTAAACTCAGTGCTAATGTGACTTTTGACGCAAAATATTTTGTTTCTTTCTGAAAGCAAGTTTTGCAAATCGAATACGAACATTGATTTCCTGGTCGCAATACAGATCTTCTGTTATTATTTGCTCGAAGTATTTGAATTGTTTCTTTTGTTCCACTGCTATCCCATCAATTATTACATGAAAAGAGTTCGTGCTTTTCTACCAATCGACATTATTTTCGTTTTATTTATATTTATTGTCATTTCGAACATTTTACCTATATGATTCAACTGCTGTACCATTTTATTTAAAGCCCTTGCAGATTCAGCCATCATAGCCAAGTCATCCGCGAACTTAATTACTTTTACTCTTGAACCTCCAATATTTATACCGCCATTAGTATTACTTAATGCGTTATTTACTATCAGTTCTATGTATGTATTAAATAAGTAGGGAGACAGTGAGCATCCTTGTCTTGCACCTTTGTTCATAGCTGCTGGCTCAGTCAACTCGTTGTTTATTTGAACTCTGGCTTCTTGTTGCTTATATAAATTATAAAGCAGCTCTGTACTATCCGTTTCGGAGTCCCTATTTGTTCTAATAGCGGAAATAACTTATCCCATTGGACACGGTCGAACGCTTTACGGTAATCCACAAAGCAGACATATAGATCACGTTTTAGGTCCATCATTCTTTCACCAACATTTCGCAACACTGCTATCGCGTCCCGAGTAGCTTTATGTTTCCTGAATCCGAATTGGTTATTATCCAAAAATTGTTCAATATGTCTCTCTAGTCTCTGCTTTATTATCTGTAACTTTACTTTAGATGTATGTGGTATGAGACTTATTGTTCTTATATATAAAAATTGCTTTTTGACGTTCAATTTATTTAGTATTCAGTTTGTTAGGGTAAGAAAGCTGATTTTATAAAGAAAACATAATTTTAATTTTATTACTCATTACCTATTTTTGCTTGTTTGTTTGCTCATATATGATAATGAATTTTTCCACCATTTTTTCTTCAAAGAGAGGCTCCTCATTCAAGATTAGTCCTGGGCCCCCTAAATCGTTAATCCGTCTCTGGCTGTAAGCAAGCCCGATTACAACTAAAGAATTATTTTATCCCTTAGAGAGAAAGAAGGATTCTTCCACAGACGCCGATAATATAGCGTATTTAGTATTGAATAGTCTAGGCGATAAAGCCAATTTTGTTCTAGTTAACATTCTTAATGAGCTTGTCTGTTGAAGAATTTTAATATTCGAGAATTTTTAAATTGAAAATAAAATATTACTTCTTACCTGAAATATAATCGCTTCCTTTTCTAACGGTGTAAATTCTTTAAAAATAGTGTTTAGAACTTCTAAAAATTTCTGTCTATCTAATGATGTCGGATCGTCTTTTGTAAAGTAATCTATAAAATCGTACAGCAAGAAATAGGTTCCTGAAAAAAATAAGATTAGGAAAATTATAAACTATTGGCATAAATGCATTAATTTATCAGAAATAATATCAAAAAATATTACGAAAATTATATTCCTCCAAAGCAGTTGCAAGATTCCGTCAAAAAGTTTTTCAAATTTCTTCCAAATTGTAAAAGTTGTTGAATTCAATTTCAAAATACTTTGCTGTGAAAAGGCATTTGGAAAAATTTCTGATCGTTCACGTGACATTATACTGATTGCGCATCATAATACTATGTCAGTCGGTACAAATTAAACCGTTTACAACTTAATGTCCATAAAATAAAATGTTCTACATGTAGCTTTCCCCCTGCTTGAAATAATTGGGTACTAGGGAAATCTGGGAAAGGAACTGTCCCCAGTATTCTTATTACATCCATTAGAACGGCTTAAGTACCATTATGAAAAGCTTAACTTCACAATCCATGATTATCAAGGATATATGGGACTTGCTTTACTTTTTTAATGATAAAGTACAATATTGCAGAGTAATATTTACCTTTAGAAAAAATTAATATTAGTACCCATTTTTTGAAAGAGTTTATATAATGTAAAATATTCAGGAATAGATTGCAATTACCGCATATATGTACGTCTACTCTTTGTAGTAGATAAATTGAAAAAAAAAAATATAAACTACTTTCTTTATCCGTTGTAGTAAATCTTCACGAAACGCTAATTGTGGTACGAGTGCCTTACATTGACCAATCACTGTTTGCTAAGGTTGTCAGCTTATATAAAAGTGCCCATTTATATACGACTAAACGCTTTAGAAATTGAAAGTGTCGGTTTTTTTTTTGATTTAATACAGATTACTTTTAAAGTGTTTAATTTTGTCGTAATGAATTAATATAAAATTAATTATATTAACTAACTGTATAAACTACACATTTTTCTATTCAGAAAGTCTGTTTAAAAATATTGTGCAAGAATTAGAATTTCCACAACTCTGCATAATTTGGTTGTGTTGAAAAAGAAACCAGGATTCAAAAATGAAAAGGAACGATAGGTACTTCATAATTTAGAATGAGCAGCTTCAGAGAGAAATGTGATGTTATGGAATTCAAAAACGCTAATAAATGTACCGTAATAGTGCATGATACATTTTTTTCCTTGCAAACGCGCGTAAAGCGAGAATTAGAATATGGTTACAATAGATAGAAATAGGCAAATTCCAATTGTATAATTAATTTTTCTTACCGCTCGGTAATATCAAAACAATGAAATTCTTTCTCGATACGCTCGGAAAGAAGAAGAACAAATATTAACGAGTACGAAAATAAGTAAAAATATTACAAGTACTAATCAGATATTCCCTCAGTGATTATAACAGAAATTTAATGTGTAAACAAATTATATAGCGAGCATATCAAATAAGGAAGTATTTTTTAAAATTTGAATTTTAAGAGACGAAAAGGAGTTAAAAGGTATTTCAAGTGTTATATTTCATAGTACAAATAGGTTTATCAGATTGTAATTTCCCATTAATATGGTCTACTGGAAGTGTGCACTTTTTTTTTTAAATTCTCCAAATTTTCATTCTGTTTTTCGTATGAAACGCTGCAACCGAAACCATTTACACTAGATAACTGAAAATAAACATTACCCAAATACCAAAAATATCAAATAAACAATTTTTTTCCTCAAAATTCGAATTTTAAAGGGTGAAAAGAAATGTTACAAACTGTTTTTCAAAAAAATACATAAGCGTTACATTTTCGTAAAAAAAAAATGGACTTATCCTATTATAATTTTGTACGAAGATTGTTTATATTCTGTACTGAAAGTCTGCAAATGTTTCTTAAAAATTTTTAAATTTTAAGGGTGGAGAAGAGTTGTATCCCATTTTTAGCACAACTTAACATCACGCGATGCATATGTTTGACATTTATCGACGTTGATTGTCATTGTTTTTCCATCTTTGGTATAGCGTTCTTTGTCAGATTCCATTCCTTGTAACTCCTAATTGCTACTATTTACACGTGTTGATGGGTAATCGTCCATTGCTGGCAAGCCCTGGGAAAAACCCAAACAAGAAAAAAAAAAATCACGCTATAGCCGAAAGGAATGTCGATTATAATAAAAACTATTAAATGATTTGTATCAGAAGTAGTGTTCAGAGACTGCGACAGTTTAAAATCGGAGTGCCACGTAGTTTAGTGGGTTCAGTCGCTTTTAATTTCTTTACCGCTTTTTAAAAATTTTTCATGCTTAAATTTTATGTTGGTTATTACAATTGAAAATGTAAAATCGTTAATAACCGAATATATAATATTCATGAATTCGTTAAACCGACATGTTTCGCCGTACCCAGTTAATCGGTAGAATTATCACCTGTGTAACATTGCATTTAATAACAAGTGTAGAAATAACATTTTTAAAAATAATCGGAGAAGATTGCCTATTGTAATTATAAGGACTTAAAAGCTAGTTCCGGACAACTCGGC
Organism: Icerya purchasi; assembly: GCA_039619475.1. Lineage (NCBI taxonomy): Eukaryota > Metazoa > Arthropoda > Insecta > Hemiptera > Monophlebidae > Icerya > Icerya purchasi. Next base: position 81,045,761 of record CM077116.1, read on the forward strand.
TTTTTGTAATGGTTATGAATCTGTTATCTCGCTAGTACTGAAATTTTTCTTTCTTTTTTTCCAATATTAATGCGCAGTTCGTGCAGCGAACCTAATTCACGAACTACCAACCAGTCGAACTAATGTCGTGAGCGCGATATTGTAGGCGCCCGTTTCAAATCGATAGAACTATATTTGTAATCGTGATGCTTCAATTGTTCGCGATAAGCCAACACGCGCAAAGTAGTTGTTTTCCGTGTTATCTTCTAATAATCACATGCGCCTAGGTTCGTGTATCTTCGTTATTTTTCGCATGGCTTTTTATTTATTTTTTTAATTCAAGATTTTTTTATATTTAATTTTACAACATCGCGGCGCGGTTTTACAGTTGTCATTATTATTACTTTTTTTTTATTTTGTGTTCGTTGTTTGTTTTTACAGAATACGTTTTTAACAAAATATTCTTCCTTGTTGGTGATTTCTGTTTTCACGTACCGACCAAAAACGTTTTTTATTTATTTTTCTGTTATGGGGTACACTAATCCTGACAACGAAGGAAGTTATATGGTATATTTATAGAGAAAATAAGTGAATTGTCGACAGAAATGGGCGTAAAATGCATTCTTCTTCTTCATCCGCCGTCTCCGTTACGAAGATTGGCGATCAACACAGCAATGTTAACATGGCAGATCTGAGCATTTCAATGGGCGAACAACGGAACCAATGATGAAAATCCTTTGGATGCATTAGCTGAAATTAATAATAAAGGAAAGAATTTTCAACTGAAACAGCCCACCAATCGAAGAAAACTTCATTAACAACGCCGGTAAATAAATCAGTGTTAAGCAAAGTTCAGTAGAGGAACGAGGATAGCGAAATGATTAAGAGGAAACAGTACGAAAGTAATATTGGAACATCGCAGAGAAGGGAAAAATTAAAACCAAGAATGCAAACTAGAAGAAGAGATGTCTGATTGTAATGAGAAGAGGAATTTGATAGAATAGAGAAGGTATCCGTTTCCAGTATTAGGATTGTCAGAATAAAGATGCTGAATTGGGTAGGGAATTCATTCAGCAATCGACTATAGTTAACAGCCGAACTAGCGAGGTAATTACACTCACAGTATCAAAGTAGGAATACACAAAAAGCCAATAAACGAAAAGAGAACAAGAATGGAACGAATAGAAAAAATTGTATTGTTGAAGGAATGTAAGATGAAATAGGAAACTTATAGAATCAGACATCGTCAGATTTTTTTTTTTTTTTTTTTTTTTTTGGCTTGGTTTATCTTTTAACCTTTTAGCCAGTTTATAAGTTAAACTCAGATGATTCGACTTGTAGTGAAAATGAAAGAGAAAGTGCTTAAAACAGCGATCAGCCATGAATACAAAGCAAGATTCAGAATGAAGAGAGCAGCAATTGAAACCACCATCGAGAATGTTGCAATTTTTAGAACCAGCATATCAGTAAAGATTGCAGGGTGAGAAGAAGATGAAGGATTTTGAATAATATTAGGTGTAGCAAAAACTTGGCACCGCGCGGAAGGCAAAAGAAATGAATAGGTGTGAGTGATTTTACATCAACGTTATCCTCGGAACGAAATTCTGTCAATTGAACTAGCAAATTCATCATTAAAAAACAACGGGGGTCGTAATATGTAATAAAGTAAAATGATAACAATTGTTCGAAGGAAATGCGCCTAAAACAGTAATTTCACTTTTCAAAGAATTCCAATGGTTATATTTATCCTAAAAACACGTAAACGCTTAAATGTAAACACATATATTAAACTAAACAGGGGGGGAGGGCACCTTATTATGGTGAAGGGGCTTGTTTGTTCCAAGGAAGCTCTATGCCGGCGGTAGTGTATTCTATCAGAAGGGCTACCTAAGTCGTCCAAGGAACCAAACCAAGTGGATCTAAGATAGAGCTCGAAGCCGTAGTGAAGGCATTCCATCTAAGAGAAGGAACTCTGAAATTAAACCACATGTTCGTCGACAGCAGGACAGCCATTTATCCAATACAGGCGTGATGTACATATTATAGAAGCGGCTGTAAAGGGTAAATACTCGAGCATTGGAATAGTTTTCCAAAATGGTAAAGTATCTGCAATGCAGAAAGTAAGGGGAAGCTACTGCATTATTCATCCCAAACTACCGTCCATAAACGTACAACCAACAACGGCCCCGAGTCCCCGGCGTTTCTTAGATGGAACAGGGATGCTAAAAACCTCCGGATGGAAAAGAACAAACAAAAACATGGACAAGACAGAAACATCAAAAATCGGAACGTAGATGAGAATAGGAAAACTAGATAACATCAAGGCGGAAATGAGAAAAATGAGAATCGATATATTAGGACTCAGCAAGACACTTGCAAGAGACATAAATCAATACAAATCAGATAAATTTACATAAATTGCCGGCGATAATGAAAAAGGAGCGGCAATAACTTTAAACGGAAAAATGGTCAAAAAGAATAGTGGAAACAGTACCCGAGAATATATGAAAGAATAAAAATGGTGAAACTAGAAACTGGAATGAAGAAAATAACAATTATTCAAGTGTACGCGCCGACTAGTAACGTTGACGATGAAGAAATAGAATAAACGTGTAGTAAGTTGAAAGAATTAATAGAAACGATTAGTAAAATAGAAATAATAACTAAAACTGATCATAGAAGACAAAACCGAGAAGAAGAGAAGAAGAGGTGTAAACCAAGGAATATGAAACAGATTATCGAAGATATGGAATGCCAAATGTACTCGGAACTAAAAAGGATGGCCGAAAACAGAACGGAATGGAGGAAATGAACCATTTTAGTTGTTCAATGAGGATTGATTGATTAAACTAAAAAGGAACGTTGCGACAACATACGTGTACATTCTCTGTGTTTAACGCTTAATCGCGAATTGGTATAAAATAAGACAATATGGTACTCATGGTTTATTTTTCGTGTAAATAACGACGACTACAAATGCACTGACGACCGGGAGCTCTTAGCTCGAAAACAAAAGGAAAATGGTAATTTAATTGTTAAAAACAAAAAATCAAGTTAACGGGAAGAAAAGGAACGAAAAAATCTAAATGGACGAGATGTGCACGAAAACCGGGATTAAGAACTCTTTTCGCAAAACGAGCGACACTAACCGTGTTTTTTAAAAACATAATAACCGGCATAAACATAAAGCTTCACACTAAGCAGCGAGGAATGAAAAATCTCGATAGCAGCGACAACTAAACAACAAAAATCTCGATCGCAGTTAAACACAAATTAAATATTAAACACCTAGCACGAACTAAAATCAACTTTAAATAAATAAACCGGAAATAAAATAAAACAAATATTAAACAAAAAAAGAGAAGTGGTGTCTAGAGGGGGACACTCGGTAGGAACGAAGTTCCTTTCACTTTTTGGTAGATCATACAAGTATGAAGTCATTCATAAAGTATATAATAAAAAATGACACACAATATAGAAATTCCGTACGAATTAAAACGAAAATAACAAAAAAACAAAAAATAAATTTAAATCAAATTTACACGTGTTTAGAATTGAGATTATACAGCTGACTGCGCACAATGCTTGCTGCTCGAATCTCCATACTTGCTCGCACGCGCGCGCACACACGTATATAATAGAAAGAGAGTGAAGATCGCCTGGAGGACACATAACGCTTTTTCGTGTCGTGATGATTTCTGACAGTTTACTCCTACCGCCAAACCGCTTAAAAGAACTTTGTTCCAATTACACTCGGGCAGAAATAATTACAAAGTAAATACTGAATAGAAATCTTCTCGTAATAATATTTGGCGTATCTACACCAAACACTCTGGATAACGGAGAGATACGCCAATGCGAGACCGTGTCTTGTAATAATACTTTCTACGCATTTCTACGCCAGCTATATTGTATTGATGGTTTCCATCTTTCATTACAAAATCGGTAAATGTATTAACCAAATAGTACCTGTTTTGTTTTTTTTTCAGTTGTTCATCTTTGGGTCATTTTGAGCACAATTTAACCGAAATTTCCAGTTGTTGCGTTTTAAAAAGTATATGTTAGCCAGTGTAAGAATTGTGTTCCTTCAGAGAGGTTCGTCTTGAGAAAGAGACACGGTTCTAAAGCATGTTGAATATTAGCGATAATTAAGAAAAAGAAGTCGGCAACTGTTTGACGAAAACAGTTTGTGTTGCGCGAAGTGGCGAGTAATTTAGTAAACTGTTTGAAATAAGCTATTGAAAGACATCGGAATTAACTAAATAGCTGGACGTGTAACAAGAAGAACAAGTTTTTGTCCTACAGGTTTACACGAACAGCCTTAGCGATAATAAAGGCTAGGCTGATTCGACTGGTATGGACGGGGTGGCTGTTAAATTACCTAAATATCAGCAGCACGGCTAACGAAAACAACTATTACCTGCAGCGAAACCACCATTAGCGAATTATCTACTACGTGTTCTGCAAAGAAAGATGCCTCGTTTTACACTAATTCTCCTCCGTTACGTTGTGTTCGTTTTTATTTATTTTTATCCTTTCTCTTTGTCTTTTTTTACATTAGTTTCCGTATTTTTCTGTTCCGCAGTTTGCTGAATTACAGACAGGATAACGGTTTCTTTCGAGAAGTTTTAAAACTCTATTCCTAATTCACAGATAATTTAGATTACCTTTATAATGCCATTCCAACTGATAATTTGAAGCTGTTCGATACTACCGTTTCTTTTACAAACCAGGATGGCAATTTCCTATTCTGACGCGTTTAGTTATATCATAACTTGCAAAATCATACTAGTCGGAAAACGGAGCAAGGTTCACTTGTCGAAGGTGTTAACTTATTGATAAATTCTCACATCGTTAATAGCAAACTGTCAGCAACTCGTTCGTGCCGGCACCTTCAAATCGGAGTTTTTCGGTTAACGGAGTCTGACGGAATGTCACATCAACGAGATATCATCGCTATTATTATCTGTTGATTTAACTCTATGAATCTGACCTGCCAAGATAGCTCGATAGAGGATGAAAAAAATACGTAGAGTTAAAACACGACGGGGAAAACAATACAATGTAGCAGGTAAACATGGACGAATTAAAAATAAGTGAAGCGAGAAAGACTGGAAATGGAAATATGACAAATCAAAAATTCACAACGTAGCTTTATACATATGTATTTACATTGCAGCATTGTCGCGAGCACGTTGAAAGAATAATGCACGAACAGAGGTAATTACAATGTTCGAAATCGAGCAAAGTAAATGTGGGGCTTCCACCTTCGTTTATAAAAGAATTATTTTTAACCCCTTTATACTAATTATTCCTGTTATTTCTTCTTTTCTATCAAAGATTTCTGATTGGATTCCGACTTTTTTTCCTTTCTATTTGTTTCTGTCTAAGGGTTCTTAGTCGACGATCCCCCCCCCCCCCCAAAGCAACAAAATGTATATATATAAATATACTTTTAACCAGTGATAGAACAGGAAAAAAAAAGATTCATCAAGAAAGTCAGGTAATAAAAATGGGTCACGATATGGCCAGTTTATAGTTCTATTTATATTGTGTCGGCATCCGTGGGTCGTGTGATCCATTATGGCCATGGTTATTGCAAAAGGTCTGTTACAAAAAGCAATCACCGTAATTATTTCTTTTGTGTTTCTATAATGGCACCACAGATCCTTAAATAACAGCATTATGATAATAGTAATAATAATTATTATAATAATAATAATGGAAAAGTAAATGGTAGAGTGGAAAAGTTGAAATCCAATAAAAGGGTAGTTAATATAAATGAAAGGTTTGGTTGATGGCCAAATGGTCTTACGCCGGGCCAGAAAAAAAAAAAATTAAGAAAATAAAAACGTTTGTCTGTAGAAAACTAAACTTTGAACGTAGGAACAGAGAGACTCAGAGATCCTTACACGATCAGAGATAGCCGACAGATAGGAATCAAGAGCTAGGATAACAGTAGGAGAAGGGAGGGAGAGAATGAGTAAAGCACAGAACACTGTGGGAATACAGTTTTGTAAAAGGAAGGAATAAAAAGAAGCTTGTTCAGTAGAAAGCGACAAACAACCGAACAACATATGATCGGGATTACAAATAAATCGATTGCTGGAGGGGTGCAATGAACAATAAGGAGAAGGCTCGAGAGAATAACGGAACAGCGAGGAAGGGAGCAAACTGTGTCCAAAACGCAGCTGGCAAATCACAGAGAGGTTGGGGCGGTGCATAGGAGGAAAGTTAAAAAACCAGGGAAAGCCAAGAAGGGAAGGTTGAATAGACAAGAAAAAGGAATCTGGGTTGGAGTTTGCGGATACGTAGGAATTAAACCCTGCAAACAGAAGGGTAATATATTGGAAGCTGAGAAAACAGGAAGAAACCTACCAGAAGAAGAAGATAACAGAGCAAATGAGTTAACTAATTCATTTCCGAAAAATCCGTTTGAATTAAGTGGGAAAGGAAGCAGTCATGTCAAGGAACGAATAAGAAGAATGACGTGGTCGGTTGAGTGAGTAGGGAGAGGAGATGTGATAGCCTGCGGCACACTTTGAGCATCCGACAGGATAAGGAGATTACGAGAGACGTATGAAAATCTGATAAAAAGAAGAGCACGCAGAATAGCAGAAAACTCAGCATAAAAGATTGAACAAAAGGAGGGAAGTTTAAAGGACTCGGAGTAATTGAGAGAAGGCTAGAAAAAAGCTGCACCAACACCATTGGGTCCTTTGGAGCCATCGGTGAAGATCAAAAAATGGTTGGAAAAAAGGAGCTAAGGTTCTGTATAAATTCTGATCTAACAACGTGACGAAGAATAGGTTTGAGAGAAATAGGAGAATAAAAGTAGTTAATCGGATGAAAAGAAGAGGAAAAATTTAAGGAGAAATAAGGGAGTTTATCGTGAGTGTAGATATACTGAGAAAACTGGATAAGACGGCCAGCGATAAGAGATAGTCTTAAACGGTTAAGGCTGAAAGATTAACTAAAGTATCGTGGCGAAACTTAGCCGCGATAACGGGTTTTTGTGGACCCACAAAGGAAATCGACATAGATGATATTACGAAACCGAAAATCTGCTGGTGCAAATGGGTTTCTATCAATGAAGTTCCATTTAAAATTTCGGTCACCTCCTAATTCCTTCTTTTTAATTTTTTTGGGGGGGGTCCTCACTTCGGGTAATACCGATGAGGCAAATGTATTATGCATTACAGTAGTACAATTTGTATAATGATAAGGTTGAAACGACACCCATACAATAAAATTTTTCGTGCCAGATCGTTCTCACCTTACATTAATTGCGGTAAATTAATTTCTCATTAAACATTTGAAAATTCTAAGTTACTAAGTCTTCTGCTGAGCACTGATAATTGAAATCAGGGCTATTACATCCAGCTAAGATATGAGCAATCGTATCGGGAAAATCAGCACAATTTTAAATCGGTGTAGATAGTCTTTAAAATTTCCGCGACCAGTGCGGAATTGTATGTTAAAGACATTTGGTATGTAATTTATATTGGTTATTTACCATGTTAGAGAAGAAAATGTAAGTTATAACACTGTTATTACAATTATCTCACAGGGTCTGATATTGCTTTAGGTAATAGTCGTGTAATATAATATTTTAAATTGCTTTACGTTGAAATGAATTCTCTTTCTTTACAAAATGAATTCTCTTTTCCGCGAAATTAATTTTTTCCATTTTAAGAAGACTTGCTTTAAAATAAAAAAAGAAAACACAGTAAACTAAGCAAAAGCAATCGCGAACCCGCTTCCGCACCACGGGCGTATTTTCCCCCTTCACGGGAGGCTTTACGGTGGCACCGCACTACGTGTTCAATAAGGTAAAACTTTTTACCAAAACAGAAACGTATATTTTTACAATAATAACGCAAATTTCTTTAAACAAACAAAAACCAGCAACACAGTTGCGGACACGAAAAATAAATTGTAACAATTTTATTTGATTGACTTTTTTACTTTTTAGACGACGGCGACTAGAATGTAGCAAACCGCGACACACAACGTTGCGTTGACTAGCATCGAACAAAGCGGTCACTCACGTTTATCTCACTATATCGGCTCGATATTCATTTATTAAAACTAACAGGTACATTGCCGAAATCCTTATCAATCATACACACCTAGCCGCTAGAGCGCTGTCTTCTCACACGGCTCATGCGGCTGACAGACGCTATCCTGTTGTCGCAGACGGCACACACCAGGGCATAACCCCTTAACACGTTCCGAGAAATTCGATGAAAATCGGAAATTACATATTCGGCCGTGTAAATGTCCCGGCCGTATTCTCTGACGACGATGAATAATAGAATTGATGCGGAGAGATCGAAAATTAATGACTTTTAATCGGAGAATAATTTCTAGCTCGACATCATCGCGCCAGGTAAATACCGAATCCGTACGTTAAAGGTGGTTTTATTCTCATAAGTAAATTTACCATTTTCGTAATAGGCATTATTGAAGTTAAGCGAGCAGGTAATAGTATTATTTTTAATGCAAAATAAATTTATGTGTTTACTAATTTCAAACTGCAGGCTACTGACGTTAAATAACTTACCATTCTATATGATTTAATTAATTTAATGGTTCTCTAGTATTATTTGATAACTTGCTAACATATTTTTTGAAATAATCTTTTAAGTTTAATTATATCTGCGTAAATTATGCTACTATATAGTATAGGTTTGGTAAAATGACTGCCTTATATAAAATAATCCCTTTCGGTTCTAATTTACTTTGCTATTATTATTATAAAAATTATTAAAGATAAATAAAAATTCAGTTAACTTATTTTTAATACTACTAAAGTGATTGTAAAATTTCAAGTTACTATCAATTAATATACCGAAGTATTTAGTATTTGATACTTCATTTATATTTAACCCGTGTTGTGTTAAGTTTAATGGTCTGTTACGAAGTATAGAATTTATTCCAAACCTTAAAATAATGTAAATAACCTCACCCGAGGTGATAGCCCCCTCACTGGCAATATGTACCTCGTAAATAATAAAATAAATAAATAAATTAAATAGCATGTAGTTTATTTTTGATACGTTGATTTTTAGTACATATTCATTTAGAAATTTTTCAATATTACCATATATGTATATTATATACTTTTTTTATCCTTCTTTTTATTCAGCCTGTTTTTCCTCCTTATTCTCGGCTTTATAACCATTCTTAGAGTTTCCTGCTTATGTGTCGGTTGCACTTTGACCATTACTTCTTATATCTCCTTATCGTTTTTCACACACCGACTATCCTTATTATCTGTCCCAATGGCCAATCATGTAACATCATATTGCTCCGCTCGGTAGTAATCCGAACATATGTTACTTACTCAAGATCTTTAAACTTACTTGTATTCGGGTTCCTTTAATTTTTATCTTTCTCTCTGGCTATTCCCGAATTTAAATGGCCTGTTGTAGCTTTCGTCGAATATGCGTCAATGCTCTTTGTTGACGACCCAAAAGACCGCACTTCACCGACCATCTAAGTTAATCAGGCAATATTTATTTTTCCTCCCTGCGAAAACTCAACAATAATCCCCTAGCGTGTGCTGGCTGTTTCAGTAATTCTCAACAAGAGGCGTTTTCGTGAAAAATTAAAATCAAAATCCGCAGAAGGTCATGCAAAATATGTTACAAAAAATAAAAAAAATCACTCAATAAAATTTGCGAAAAATACAATTTTTTCTAGAAATCTTAAAACGTAAAAATTTGAATACTGTTTTTTCAAAAAGCAAATCTAAAAGCAGATTTGATAATACTGAAATAATTCTGATTCGATAATGTCGAGAAAGACGGTAAAGTATTTCTTAAATTAAGAGAGCATTTTTTATTTGGCTATAAATCAGCAAGAAAAAAAAATAAATAAAATAAAAAGAAAATAACAAGGTTATATAACAAAGTATCGATTATTGTTAAAATTAATGTTCCAGATACATCGGGCGTAATCGATAGTCGTAATAGATGCAAAAAAAAAAAAGGAAATTATTAAATTACAAAATGGTGCAGATCAAATTTCGTTTAAAAATAATAAATATATCATTTCTGGATTAAATCGATATTCAAAATTTTACGAACAGTTATATTTGCTATAGCGAAATAAAATTGAACGCAGTTTTATAGTGAAGTTTCATTTTTAACCAAATCGAAAAAAGAAAAGAAGAAGAGGGACACAGATATTTTTAACAGAAACGATTAGATATTAACGCGCTAAAATTTGAAACTAATATCGAATAAATGTTTCTATTTATTTATTTTATTTATTTATTAGATTTACAAGTCGCTTTTGGACTACAAGGTCATTAGCGACTACGGTTTTACAGATAATTATAACATTTTATATTGAATATTTGAAAATGCGCGAAACAAAAAATAATCAAAAAATTAGCTGAAGGCTGGGGAAGTTAGATCAGTTGGAATACAGAGATGTCTTTGAGGAAGGCTACGATTTTTTTACACTTCTCGGCGTCCGAAAACATCTCTGGGAGGCCGTTGGTAATACCCGCTTGTTGTCTGGCCTGCTGGTAGTGATTACACTCGATCAAAAGATGCCTCACCGATATAGGCATGTTGCAGCGTTGACACAGGTTGGACGGTTTTTTAGATATGAGGAACGAATGAGTCAAGTTTGTGTGTCCAATGCGGATACGAGTTAGGACACACTGCTCGTGTCTACTGAGAGTTGGCATGTTTTCGTAGGTATCTTTTCTAAACTCGTGGAGTTCGCTCGGCGTTTGGATGCAAAGGGTGTTCCAGTAGTTTTTGACTGTGTTGCTTATCACCATTTTAGCTTCATGAGGCATCATAAGTACTTCAGGCGGGCAATCTTGTGTCGTCGCGGTTCTTGCAGCTTGGTCCGCCAATTCATTTCCTTGGATTCCTGTATGCGCCCGTGTCCACACAAGGCTGACCTGTATATGCTTTGATTGGAGCTGGTCCAATTTTAGGTGGATGCGTTGTATGATAGGGTTTTCGGTAAACTGATTTTGGATGGCTCTTAAGCAGGACAACGAGTCAGTAAATATGGTACAGTTTGTTGCGTCTTGGCGCAGTAGGAAAATTTTTCGTCCATGCAAAAGTTATATTTTCATTTGTTGCTTAAAAATTTTTTTTCTCGACTTTTATTTTAAAAATTTATTTATAACTCATCGAGAACAATAATCGTACTGCTCTAACGCACTGAGAATGTTTGTTTAGAGAAGAAAAAAAAATAGCACATAAATTTTCTAGCGTTTCACCTTTAAGGTACAGGCAACCACAGACCAAAAAAATGATTGGGAATGACTAATTTCCGCTCGTGTTAATCCTCGAGTAAATTTATAATGCGGTCTATTTTCTTTTTCTCTCTTTGTTTCTTCTACACTTCGTAATCTGTAAATTTATACGTTAACATACATTTTTCTTCTATTAGTGCATCGTTATTTCAAGTAAAACGAAACTGCATCCTTTAAGAGATAGCGTTTTTAAAATTTGACCTTAATGTTATATGCTGTGATAATGATTAGCTTCGAAACGCGTAAGCATTAATTAAAAAAAAATTAATTATTATTTCATAAAAGTGTTTATAATATATATTTCATACGATTTTATTTTCTTCGCTTCTGAAACAATTTCTTTTTGAATAGTTTTGTTTTGAAACAATCGCGGGGATGGGGGGGGGGTGAAGAAATAGAGACAAAGAGGAAGGGCTCTAGAGCGAGAGCTTTAGTCGGAAGAAATCGATAAAAATAAAGTTCAAGGTACGTTTTATACCACTTTTCTTTCGTAGACGATTAATGTCATTCAGCCTTATTAAAAGTACGGCACTCAGTCGCTAAAGAAATTCTTTCGGCTATGTACATACATATTAAAACAGAAGGTTATTATCAGCGTGAAAAAAAAGAAAAAAAATCGATCGTTTAAAAATTTCTTTTGAAGAATGTTTTTTTATTACGTTCAATTATAGAGGTTGTAGGCCCTATTTTAGAAGAATTTGAATCTTTAGTAACTTACAAGATAGAACATGGATAATCGGTATTATTTTTTTTTTTCATTTTATTTTATTTTATGGGCACGTCAGCACAGCATATTCACCCAACACAAAAGATTAGAAGAATAGAAATTTTAAATGGTTAAATTGTGTTTTTTTTTTAAACTATGGATATTCTTCATTCAATTTTTGAAAATTTTTATTCACTAAGTCTTCCGCTGAGCACTGGAAATTAAAAACGAGATTATTACGGCAGTTAGGATATACGATATATTCGAATCAAGTTTTATCCGAAAGAGTGGAACTGCCAAACCAACCACGCCGCAGTAGCTGCGTAAACCAGGTCGCGCAATAATTATTTAAGGAAACTGCGCCATCCGTCTTTTTTCTACAACCCTGACTCCTTTTACTTTGCCTTACAGCCTTCCCCATCCTCTTTTCTTTGGTTTAGCAATTTTCCCAGTATCAGCCGTTCTGTCACTTCTTCCTTAGTTCACATTCGTTTTAATCATAGTCTGCTCCCGGCTTCTAGTTTCCGCTTTGCTCTTGTTCAATCTCCTTTGTGTCCATTTCATCCTCCTACCTTAAATGTCGCATGTGACGCAAACCAACTACTATTCGAATGTTCCTTCATTTCCTCAGAACGCGCGGTCTTTTATTCCAATTTGCTTAGCCTTGGTCTCCCTACTCCTTATAGTGCCCTCTGCATTCTCGCTTTTCCATTTCCTTCTGTTGTTCCTTTTGTTAGCCGCCTTCATTTCTTCTGTCTCTAATCGTTTCTTGATATAATCTGTCGCTCCATATGTCTTTCTATTCTTCTAATCTTTCGTGTTGAGTGAATGTCCTGTGCTGACGTGACCATAAAATAATAATAAAAACAAAAAAAAAAGCAATACGTATAACCGTGTTTAATTAACTACAGGGTGGGCCAAAAGAACATCCCGAATTTTAAATGCTCGTCAAATAAAGACTAATATACTTACGGAAATGAAACAAACGTTGAAATACTTCAAAAAGAACGCCAACTCCGTATGAATAGTCACCATTTTGATTTTTACATTGTTGCAATCTTTCCTCAAAATTATGCATTACTTTTTTAAGAGTTGGTTTTTTAATCGCCGCAATTTCCTTCTGAATGGCCAATTTTATCTCGTCGGTTGTTGCTGGTTTACCCTCGTACACCTTGCTTTTCAAGTAGCCCCATAGGTAGAAATCTGTCGGTGTTAAATCCGAACTGCGCGGCGGCCAAAACAGCTAACAGTTTCGCGAAATCAAGCGGTCCTGAAACTTCTCTCTCAATAACCGCAAAACATCGTTACGAATATGTGGTGTGGCCCCGTCTTGTTGAAACCACGTTTTAGATAATGCAATCCTCTTCCGTCTGAGCTCCGGTAGAAAAAACTCATTTAACATTTGGATGTAGCGGTCGCCGTTCACAGTAACATTTGCTCCGTCCTCCTCGAAGAAGTAGGGACCGATTATCGCTTTCGCACTGACTGCGCACCATACCGTGATAGGAGGGGAGTGCAAGGGTACCGGGTGAACGATTCGAGGGTTCTCAGTAGCATAATACCGCATGTTTTGTTTATTAACGTTACCATTTAAATCGAAATGCGCCTCGTCGCTAAAAAAAACATAATCCAAATCGACGTCTTCTTCCTCCAGCATATCCAAAAATTTATTACAAAATTCTAATCTTCTTGGCTTATCTGTTGGTATCAATTCTTGGGTTAGTTGTATCTTGTATGGGTGCATATTGAGGTCGTTTCGAATTATTCTTCTGAGTGAAGTACGGGGAATTTTCAAGACGGAAGCCTGGCGACGAACGGATCTGCGCGGACTTCGCGACAATGCTACGCGCACTTTTTCGATGTTTGTCGCGGTTCTAGACGATCGACGGCGACCTTGATGGTTGACCGCCACCACACTACCGTATTCTCGGAAGTTTTTTACCCATTTGAGGATACTTTTACGGTCGGGGGGATTGTCATGACGTTTTAAATCAAATTGTTTTTTAAACGCGCGTTGTACCGCGATTACACTTTCACCGTTTTTCACAAAGTACTCGACAACGAAAGAGCGTTGTTTACGCGTCCACGACATCATGACTACTAACCAACTATATTTATATTAAACGGCATATTATTTCGCGCCAGATGGCGTTGCAATTGCCACGCTAACTTACAGTGTATGATTTTGGCGAGCGTTTGAAATTCAGGATGTTCTTTTGGCCCACCCGATACTTCACAATATTAATCATATTAAACGTTTAAAACTTTCGCAGTGATTAATCATGGTGAAATAAATTGACGGAAAACTGCGTAGAAAATGTAATGTATTTAATTCAATAATACAGCGCTTAACGTTTCGGTCAGCTTATACTGACCATCATCAGAAGCGAACTGAGACACTCGAACGCAAACATCGGTCCACAATAGCGACAAAATTAAATTTAAAAAAAACAAAAAAACAACCAATAGATTAATGTAACGAAAATACAATAAAAAATTCCAAAACAAAGACCAAAGACAGAAAAAGCGTGAAAATACAAAAAATATAAATCGAACTAGGAAAGTACAACAGAAAAAATTATAAATAAAATAATGTCAGGCCGGTGTTTGGGACGTGTGTAAAAATAAAACAAAAGACAGCTTGCCACGGTTGCATAGCGCCGGGGTATACAAAGTTTCGTGTTCCTGTGGTCTAAGCTACATAGGTCGAACCGGCATAACTGTTGAAACAAGAGTAAAGGAGCATGTTGCTGATTGCAAATACAGTTGGGTTGATAAATCAGCGTTGACAGAACATCGGGCGAGTACTGGTCACTTGATTGACTTCCAGAATAGCACTATTTTGGCCAGGGTAGGTCACTTCGGTAAAAAGCTTGTAAGGGAAGCGATTGAGATCGAGAAGTGACATAATTTTAACAGGGAGGCTGGACTGCATATTCCGACGGCGTGGAAACCGGTGATTTATTTGACGAAACTGCGGTGATTATGTGTTTTTCCTTCTTTATCTTTTCTGTTTTGTCTTTTCTTTTTTCTGATTTTTTCGTTTTTTTTCCAGGTGCACTTTGGCTGGAACTTGCTGGCAAACTGCTCCGAATTTCAGGTGATTTCCAAGTGCATTCTACTGCACTCCAGAATATTTCCAGGTTTCTGATCTTCTCCTAGGTCTGGTTTGGGTAAGTCTTACTAGGTCACTTGGTAGGTTTCAGGGTATCATTTTTTTTTTTTTTTTTTTCTTTCGACTGAGTATTTTTGTTATTTTCTATAGCGTTTTGTTGTTATTTCTTGATTGTTTTATATTTTTTATTTTTTACTTTACATTTTTTATGTAGTCTCAGCGGTTACTATTAATATTTAGTTTGCTGAGTTCCCCTGTAATCCTCTGAAATTTTTTTTTTTTTTTGTATTTTCTCGGTTTTTTGCGTACTTTGATTCTTTCCTTCGGGATTTTCTTTCGGCGGAGTTGTTTTCCGCTACAGTTTCATGTTTTTCTATTAATTTTCTGTTGTGTTTTCCCAGGTTTTCAGGTTATTTTTTTTTTTCCGTTTTTTTAAATCGGTTTTTATATTATTTTTTATATTTCTTCGGCGGTTATTTATAATTTTTTCTGTTGTACTTTCCCAGTTCGATTTATATTTTTTGTATTTTCACGCTTTTTCTGTCTTTGTTCTTTGTTTTGGAATTTTTTATTGTATTTTCGTTACATTAATCTATTGGTTGTTTTTTTGTTTTTTTTTAAATTTAATTTTGTCGCTATTGTGGACCGATGTTTGCGTTCGAGTGTCTCAGTTCGCTTCTGATGATGGTCTGTATAAGCTGACCGAAACGTTAAGCGCTGCGATTATTGAATTAAATACATTAAATTTTCTACGCAGTTGTCCGTAAATTGATTTCACTGTGATTAATCATATTTCCAAACAGTTTCACCTTAGATTATGGAAGGATATTTATTTTTCCCTTTTCTCCAATCCGAATTCCTTTTATGTTTGCGTCGTCCAGCCCTTACCTTCTTTGACCTATATGGTTTGACATGTTTCCTTTTCTTTCTCGTCCATTGATCACTGCCTTATGTCGTCTTCGTTTCGGTCATATCTTTCTATTCTAGCTTCTTTCATTCAGTCAATCTCGTACCAGATTAAAATCTAATATGTTATGCTTCTTTTGAGCTATTACTGAGATTCCTTGCGTTAGCATACCCATAAAAAAAAAAAAAAAAAAACTTTTACAAACGACGAACCGTTCTTTTTGACGAAATACTGCTTATCGCTAACTACGCTATCGTAAAAAAAACTAATAATGAGTGACTTCTTAATAGGGTAATTTCATTGTTTTGTATACAAAAAGAAAAAAAAAACAAAAAAACAAACTACAATACTAATACAATATTTTGCTTTAATAAATAATAAGATTCAGACCAATGAAAATACATCGTTGAATTAACGTTTTGTTTTTTTGTATTTTCATCTGTCACGTTTTCAGTTAGATTTTTTTGGCTTTAAACACAATTTTCTTCTCTTATATAAAATTATAATTATTACTGAACTTTAGTACGGATTAATTTTTAAATATCGTAGATTTATTTGTCCCGAGCTCGGCCGGGCTGCGGATCATTCAGACAGTTGCCATACTCATCTGTCGTGTGTGAGTAATTTTAAATCTAATTAAGATCTCAGTCAATTATTAAATCTGTTTTGATTTCGTAATAATGTTGAAAATTAAATTATAAAAAAGCGCGAAAAAAATAACATGTTTTATTAATTTATCATCGAGATGTTTTAAAGCTAGAAAACTCCATCGGTTATGGTGCGTACTAATACTATCCACACCGTAACCAACAGAGTTTTAGCTCCGAAACATGTCGGTGGTAAATTATATAATAAAACATATTATTTTTATTAAACATAATTAAAAATAAACTGTACTACGTTAAAATTACCCTTTATTTAATATTGTCCCAACCGGGTCATATTTGAGTCGCTGGACAACTTCCTAGTGTGTTGTAGCACTTACAAAACCACTAACACATCATTGCAATGCAGTCCATAAAACCAGTTGTATCAGTGTATTGTAAAACCAGAGTTACTCATTTCTCACTGAACGTGCAAATTAATCGGGCAAAGTTACACACGATGTCATGCTCCTAGTTCCATCAAGTTATGTTGCCGGCCAACGTGTGCAATTAAATCGTATCGGACAGTACGGATACCCGCCAAACGGTAAAAAGTGGCGGACTGTGTCTAAAAATTCAATGAGATCAATCGGGAAAAATGCAGAGAAATAGACGTGTATTTAGTTAATCATGAGCGTATCGCGTTCGACTAATGAAAATCTATAAACTTTGAAATCGACTTCAAAAGCCGAAAGGACAAAATCGCCTTATAGCTGAATTCGGAATGGAAATTAACTTTTTTTAATCGATCGTACCGGTGGAAATGTCTGTCGGCTGTTTTTTTTTCTTCTCCAACCTCTCGACCAGTATGTGGAACAATAGTCCGCTTCGGAATAAGGAGAAATTAAACGATTAAATTATAACTTCCGCTTTTTTTATATTTTTTCGTTAATAATTTCCGACGTTAGCGGGTCGCGTAACGTAACCTTTGGGAAATTTATTACAAGCGGCCGTCGACTTAATTATAATTAACGACTCTTAATTATTCTAGTCCTTGCTTGGAAACAATTGTTCGGCCCCGTATTCCGACTAGCCGAAATTGCGCGCGAAATATACGCACACACTTAAACATCGCCCCTATTAAATCGATTTCTTTCTTTATTTCGTTACTTACACGGTCGAATTCACTCCGTTCTTAGTGCATTTGTTTTAACATTTTTTCGCATAAATACCAACCCCCAACCCAATTGAAGACCTATGTGACCGGTATTGTGCTACATCTGATTAGAATAGACAAGCTAGTAAAACTATCATACAACTAGTTCAATCAGTGTTTGTGTAAAAAATTTTTAATTACACGCGAAAATAATTTTGTAACTTATCAGTAGTGAAAAGGCTAAAAACAATTAATTCACGCATTCATTCCATCACGTTAGAGTTTCCCTCGTCGAGTATTTTGCAAACTTCGAAACTTCTCGCTGTCACATTTACATTCCCCCGGCCCGAAGACGTGCTTTAATTTTTCCACACAATTTTTATGATATGTAATTACAGTAATGCGGCAGAACGCTCAACGATGTAGGACGAACTTTTAACAGTACGAAATTCTGTACCAAAAAAAAAAAGAAAACCTAATCTATTTGACTCGCAGTTTTGGAAAAATACACATGCAACTAGGCAAATTACCACCTTGTTATTTGCGTAATAAAATTATACATATATTTTGTATGCAATTAATTTTTTATTGTGTGGCTGTGAATTTAAGAATATGCATAGATGTGTGCGATCTATCGTATATTTATATACTACTCGTTGTTCATTTTATCAAAGGTTTATATCATGTTTTTAAAATTTAGCAGATTCAGAGAGCAGCGCAATAAGAATTATATATGCAATATATATATGAAAATGGGACAACACGTATTCAGATGTAATTTATTCGGTACATTTGACGCAGATAGACTATATTTTGTGATATTTACCAAGAAGCACTAAGGTTTCCGATCTAATGGTCAAAGAAGGGTACCTAATTTAAAACGTTGTACCGGATACGATATAATATAATAACAATGAAGATGGGACATCGAGGACTGTGAAGTTAACGTTTAGAACGTACCCGGAGCACTTAGGAGAGGAAGGAGCCAAATTCTTTCCCTCGGATGCCTTTACTTCTTCAGAATTATGGTTCTCAATTATTTTAGGCTGGATAATATATTAAGAAACTCGATCAGTCCGACATCACCGTGACGAAACCTCCTCGATCGTCTGATTCTTCTGTAATATTTACGGAAGAGTAAATTTCAATTGACCGCACTTCATTTTTTAAAGAAAAAATAATTTACAGTTTACGTAACAATTTCTATCGCAACTTCCGTAACGGAAAAACGTTACATTGTCATAATTGCAATTTCAATAACAGCTTTCCGTAACATTTTTCTCATTTTCAACTCGAGAATGGCGCTGTCATTGATCATATATATATATATATCTAATTTTGTGGGCGACTCGCAGCTGACGTTATTTTTAAATTGACTACTATTATAATTTTTTCCGAAATTTTTCTTTATAAACTATGAAGTTAAATGGATAAACCAATTGGAGCTTAAAAACGCGTTTCACCCATTACAATTTTATCAACACTGATGCTGTCAATGACGAAAATACGAGTTGTTCCCAAGCGAGAGTGGAACGCTGAGTCTTTTTTTCGCACTTTTTTGTAATGATTATTTTTATTAGATTTTAGTTTTTTTTTTTTTTTTTTTAATTTTAGAATTTCGGTTTTGATAAAAATTTCCCGTGCTGCCATCATTTTTCCGTTTGCAAAAAAATTAAATAAAAAGCAATAGCTGGAGGGTTGGTCTGTTTATTAGAATTGGCCCGTTGATTGGCCGCTGTTTGCACAGCTATTCGTTATGTTAATAACAATTGCGAAAAATCTCGTTTACCGCTGGTCGTTTCCTATAAGAACTTTAAAAAATCGTCCGACGAATTCGACCGTGTTACTCTTTTGTTCGAAAAACATTCACCGGTGACGCGAGAATATCGTTCTTTGTCGTCGGCGACAAAAATCAAATTAACCTCGGCAAAGTTAAAGCCGGCTTTATCCACGGGGACAGTAGGCACAGGCCAGACTGAACGTTACGCACGTTTTGAAACTCGGTAACGATACGTGCTGTGTTTACATACCGGACGGTCGGCGTTAATAAAAAGCTACAGGCGCCCAGTGCACATAAAAGTTGAGCTTTATTTTTCAAGGTAACACTGGCGTCGCCATAGCACAGCGGCTGGCCTTAATGTATCAGAGGCAACGCGCGCTACCGAGAGCATAGGACAAAGAGGAAAAAAATCGATTAAGACCGAGCGGCCGACAGAACGACAGGTGCAAAAATACCAGATGCCCATCTCTTGTTCATAATATCTCTCTCCATCTTCGTCGCTGCTTATCAGCCAAGCTCTCGGCAAAAGCTGCCTTCACACAGTTCCCTTCTGTCCCAGTTACCGCTGACGTGCCTTCTAGTCGAATTGACATTTCTCGTTTGATTTGTATTGGCATAGTTACCGAGCGACGACGAAGTAAATATGGAAATTTGTTTGTTCGATTCAGCCGGCGAACTCGAAATGTGCATCTGTTTGCCGATGTTTTCTCTGCCAATTCCCTAAAATTTCACGAGAAGGAAAAGAGAGCAGGTTACCAGGCCGCACTAGTGGAAGCCTATGAGGTTTCCAGGAGAGATGACAAAGTCTTTCGGCGAGCAGAATGTCGTCGTCGTCGTCTACAATTCGACCAAACTTTGCAGTTTTCCGCGCTTAATACGGCGCATGGAAAATTCTAAAATCTACCATCGAAACAGATTTAGCCTACTATTCTAGGCTGGGTCAATTTCAACATTTTTTTCCTTCTAAAATACCTAAGGGGCGATTTTCGCAGCATTTCGTCTTTTCCAGCGGACGGGTTGAACTTGGCAATTTTAGTTAAATGCTCCGCTCCATCATTGAAACCATCTTTCGAAATCCTTTTGGTCATCTGCTACGGGGTCTGCTAATAAATCGATCCTTTCCATTTCCTCTTTTATCACCAGTCTGGGAACCATGTACTTTTTCTATCGCATTGTGTGGATCCGCAGTGCGCAGTTTTTTTATTGTTTTAATGCCGGTTCCTTTTAGTTATTTTCCTTCATTTAGTCTATAAAAAAAGGTTTCATAGACTAAAAAAAAATTACTAATTGTCACAAACCATCATTGTAATAATGAGAGAGCGTTTTTTTTTTTTTTTTCTATCCCCTATTTTATCAGGCTTGCACACCATTACTCAATAAGAAGAAGAAGTATTTATATATGTTGATGAATAAAAACAGTCCGAGTTTATTTATCAACATGTACAAAAACATGGAAATGGATGGTATAAATATTATCACTATTACAAAGTACGTAAACAAGTAGTATTTAATTAGATCTCAATTCGATACGGCGTATTAAGAGAACGAACCATAGAAATAACGTATAGAAAAGGTCAGATTTCAGAAAACCCCTTAAAGGGTAGAAGGGCCAAGCTCTAGAACATATGGGAATGGAGAGCAGAGCATTCGAAGAATATACGCGACGTTAGTATTACATGATTTTTAAACAGTATGAAGTAGAAACACTATAAAGACAGTAGCAAAGGTAATACATAACAAACGTAGCCGAATGAGAGCGACCGCGGCAGAACGAAAGAAACTACCCTTAAGAAGTTAAGAATCAGAAGAATTAAAGAATAAAACGATTATTAATAAAGGAGTGGAAGATTTACGCGTGATAGAACGTGAGGAATTTTCTTAAAGTAGAAGCAGGAATCATCAATAAGCTGAGCAGGCGCGGTCTGATATATGCGAAGAGGTTAAACGGAAACCAAAAATGAATCGAAAACGAATCGAATACAAACCGTACTGAATGGAACCGAACAAGTATGAAGCGAGCCTTCGGGAAATAAAATCGAAAAGTAACAGCAACTGAGTTTACCGTTTATCATTAATATCATTCTAAATATTAGTGCTAGAGAAATTTTCAAATACTGTACCAGTTTATTGGGGTCTTTTATATAACATCAATCTGATTTGACAAAATATCGATACTGCCACCTTAATTGAAGAATGAACTCTCAGTTTTTCTGCAAGCTATATTCAGCACGGATTTTTTAACCCGAAATTGGCGCAAAAATACAGCCCCGTAATCAGGAGTCAGTAATATAAAATAATGATCTTAAGAAGAAAACACATTCATATACGCATAACATACAGATACATGTGTATCGCGTATGTGTTAATTACTATGTCATTCTTACGTCGGGGATAGCAGGAAAATCTTATAACGAAATCTATAAAGATATTTTAAAGGTCTAATAAGAGTAAAAAGGTTTAAAAAAAATTATTAGGAACGAAAATTAATAGTTTGTCTTATAATATACTAAACAGGTTTTTGCGGTTCGATTTATATCCTTTATTTTAAGATCAATAGACATGCGGACATCAGAAAGGAGCAGTCGGATGATAGGGATCAAAGCACCGTGATTTGTTCTGCAAATCCGACAGTTATTCTTGCGAACAGGTCTAGCAGCGAAAGTGGTTGGTTAGTGCATAGTCATTATTTCTCAATGAAATACGGTACAACGGAAGAGGATATTTTAACCTTTAAAAGAAGGGCCTAGCGAGTAAACCGCGAAATGAGGACTAGGTCGAGATAAGAAACAACGATAAATAACTACGGGCAATAGGTAATCTAAAAAATGCCGCATAGTAACAATGCTGTCGTTAGCGGTTTGCGATTTTATTAATTTGTTCCTCGTTTTTTGCTCTGCCGTGAGAACATTTAGCCGCCGAGTCGCTGATGCAGCATTTACCGACCGGCACACGAGAGCGGCCTTTGCGTGTTGCGCTCGCTAGCGAAATTCTTCGAGATTTCCTCGGCGGGAAATGTCAGCCCGTCCAACCATCGACTGCCGCGCCATAAACAACAAAACACGCCACCAGACGACCTTTACCTAAAAACACAATCACATTTGGCAGCGAGCAAATCCTGGCCTTTTTCAAAGGCCTGCATTCGAGTCGCAGTCTGATATGCAAAGACTAATTTAACGAATAATCTAAACTATGCAAATACAGCTCTACTCCGCCCATTTGTGCCTCTCTGCGCACGACCTACATTTGCACCGAAAACCGCTTTCTGCCATTGAAAGCGGTCATCAGTGGCCTCTTAGTCTTTCCCCGGCTAGTTCACTCTTTTCCTTTCGCTCTTCAAATTCCTCCCTATTTTTTTTGCTTCCACGTTAATAATCAAGAATCGCGCTTATAGAAATACGGCAATAAATTCCTCTCCTCTGGAGTTTTCCACTGAATTCCATACTTTTACGGCGAGGCAGGAATTGTGATGATGGTTCACTGAGCCTAATGGAAACCGAAGAGAAATTTGGAGGCCAGGCATTTCTCTACTTTGCCTTATTTTACTTTCAGACTGATTATTTCTTCGACATAGGCAGTACTTGATTTTATACTATAGTACTGGTCAATAACCGGATTTCATATAAATACCTTTTTTTGCTTTAGAATTTCTAATAATTTCGGATAGTATTTAAAGGTCCGAAGGTTGGAACGAGATATTTTGACTGGAATAATTTTAATTTCGCAACTTTATTTTAGTAGAACTAAAACCGGTTTCAGAAGAACGCCGCTAGTAGCTTCTGTGCAGTGAAATCGAAAAACTGATTTTACATATCAAATTTTGTCTGCTTATTTTCATCAAAAATCCATTTGACGTTGTCCGCGGAGAATTATTATTTCAAGTAAGCTGTTTCGACGTGAAAACAAATATAAATGAAAGAGATTTTATTATTAAATTATAACTATAGGTTTTTTTTTTTTATTATTATTGCTTTTTTTTATTAGGTGTTTACTTCTATATATTTTTTTTATTATTTACTTTTATGTAATTATTTTTGTTTATTTACAATTACAGTAGTAAAATTTTAATTCAACACATTTTTGTAAACAACGTTTTTCAGACGTTGTCCTGCCAGTGTTTATTCATTTACTATTACATATATATATATCTCAAATGGATGGCCTCTATATTACAATGAAAAGCTTTGTCGTAAAAAAATCAGTTAAGCGGTTTAAGCGTGAAAAGGTAACAGATAGACAGACAGACAGACACACAGAGTTACTTTCGCATTTATAATCTCGGCAGCCCTTTGAGAGTCGTGACACTCAGCGTCTAAAGCTTGCCGTGCCTGAGTTTGTTCTAAGGTCTCTGAAACCTTTTGAGAGGAGTGACGCTCGGCATCTAAAATCTGTCTGGTCTGTGTCTGCTCTTGAGATTCCTCAGTTCTAGCTACTTTCGCAGCTCGAGCTCTGTTAGAGTTACGCGCTAGATCAGATTTACGCCTGCGAGGCATATTGACAGTAAAAATAATAAGAATTTTTTTTTAAAAATCAAAATATAATACGTTTATGTAAATGTTTTAAGGAAATCTCCGGCCTACTCACTAAGTACCTATACAACTATCGTTATGATTTAATAATAAAACCTCTTTCATTTATATTTATATTGACGTCGAAACAGCTTACTTGAAATAATAATTTTCTGCGGACAACGTCGTCGCGGCTAAAAGCTAGGAACGGACGAACGAATGGCGACTATCGAAGATGAACAACACGTTTTAAGCTAGGAACGGACGAACGAATGGCGACTATCGAAGATGAACAACACGTTAATAAAAGCTAGCTAGTAATTTTGTTTACATAACGAAACCGATTTCTGGCGTTCTGATGTTTCTTAGAATTTCCGAACAAAAACATCTGGCTGAATAAAATAATATACACTAACGAACGAATACGTAAGAAATAATAAAATTAATATAATATTTCCAGAATAAAAACTATCCTATGTTCTTTCCTTGACCTCAAACTATCTCCATACAAAATTTCATCTAAATCGGTTCAGCGGTTTAAGCGTGAAAAGGTAACAGACAGACAGACAGACAGACAGACAGATAGACAGACAGACAGACAGACAGACAGAGTTACTTTCGCATTTATAATATAAGTAAGGATAGAAAAAAGTCTTTTTTCTTTTTTTTCCCTTGGCTACGCCAGCTAAGGACCTGCATCCAGAACAAACAAGAAAGAAAAGAGCCGTCTGTTAGATTTTGATACGGTCAGATATAGACAGTATAAAGGAACCAATGGATGAAATTATGGATGGCGAGGAGAAGGACAAAATATAAGATGCATAATAAGGAGTAGGGAATTTGAGTTCCAGTAAACAAGAATATAGAATATAACGTTCGACAGAAAGGAATGGACATTCAAAAAAGATGTGATTGGCGTCAAAAAACCACCGCTTCATTATGGTGGAGAGAACTATTTGAAGAGGAAGCAAGGGAATAACGAAAACGAGGGGAAGGGAGAGCAGAATGGGCCAAAAGCGAATCATAGAAGTAACAACAGAACAGGGAAGTGAAGGAAACTCAAAAAACACGAGATATTAGAAACGAAAATTAGGTTGTACAGAGACAGATAAAAGGATTGATCGTTACAAAAGCAGGGGGGGTAAATATCTGACCAAAGTTTGAAATGCAGCTTAGTACATATATGGAATTCAAGTTAGAGGATGGAATTTTTCTTAAGAAAAGGAACGAGAGGAAGCAGCAACTCGAGCCAAAAAATCATTCATTTCATTACCTTTAATTCCTATGTGGCTGGGAAGTCACAGAAAATCAACACGGATGGAGTAGTAAGAAGCTTGCTTCTCTTCGTTTGCGAATAAATCTTTCGCCTTTTACAAAAAAAAGTCAAACTGAGTCAAAATGTTAAGAAGAAAAGTTTGTTTAGATATCACTAAATATTTGTATTTATTTTATTTTACGGAAAACGACATAATTAATGAGAACCGGCGTAGGAACTTATGACCGATTAAAAACATTTGCTATAACGTAATTTTTTTACATTGGTAAAAAATGAAAAACCAGTTTAATGGTTATGAAAAGCAACTGAAATTAAATTAAAAACATATTTGAAAAAAGCAAATTTGTACTCTGGATTTTACTGAAAAATGTTGTTCGTTAGTCTTAAGATCTCTATTTTAATTGGATTTGTATTTTGATATGTGTAAGTAATTACGCATTAGTCATGAGGTAAAAAAATGTAGTAATTAGCCGACCGTTAACTTGCTCACCTACTAAAATTGTTCATTGCGTAAAATATCTAAAATAAATATAGGAATCTGAGCTGAGATTTTCGGTACTCAGAATAAACTGATTGTCCGAAGGTTATGTATTTTTTCGAATTTATGTGCACAAATTTTACGTTTAAAAATTATCGCTGAAACCAAATTTTTTCAACACAAATGTTTATCGAAATAACGAGAAAAATAAATCTACATAATTATCATTTCGATTTCTTTATAAGAGGAAATAATTTTTTAACCGGTATATGAACGAACAAAATTTTTAAAACCGCTGATTTATTTCGTAAGCAAATTAATTACTAATTTTGAGAGTGTTTTTTTGGCTGTATAATTAATTCACGCCTTACAGGTGATATTAATTATAAATGAAAAGAAATCAAAAATTCATTTGAGACGGACTCGTTAAAGCCGAAACGAGTCGGCCGCCTATTCATCGTTTTTATCCAAACATTTCGATTTTCTGTTTCTCTAATAGCCTCTTCAATGTATTATCCAAAGTCTTTATTACCTCACCTTTTTTTTTTTTTTTAATGCCTTTTCTTTTGACCCAATAGCTTCTCTAGTCCATCATCGTGTGTGATTTGGCCAAAAAATCTTAATATTTGTTGATATATTTTGTTCAGAAGTACCAAATCACGTTCGGATTTGATAGACATCATAACTGTGTATATAGTATAACTAAGACAGCATAACAAAATGCATTAATACAAATCCAATTCTTTAATGGTCCGTGTTTCTGAGGCGCATATTCAAATACCGGAAAAAAAAAAAAAGAAGCCCGGTGTCTGCTTTTTTCGTTACGCTACTCGTGTCTTTCCATCCATATAACTATGTATCATGACAATTTGCCCACTTCTATTCTAAGAAAAATAAAATGGTTTCTATTTTTTTTTTTGAAGAATTATTCGTACGGTCTTGTTTCGATTGATGACCACCGTTTTGGACCGTTTCAATAATTAATATGTAGATCATTTCACTTTTAATAGTCACCAAGTTTATTATATAACGAATGTGTAGCACACAGTTCACTTGAAAATTACGGGTTTCCGTATGCAGCTGTGATTTTATTTTAAGCACCCGTAAAAACTCCATCAAACAACTAATCGAGCTCCCATAGAATATTCCCGGCAAACATGAAACAGCGTGTAACGTACTGCGAAGAAAAACACTCTATTTAAAAATAAAATGCACTATAGCTCGGCTTGGGAAATAATTTAAAGCTCACATTTACAGCAGCTGAAAAACTTTTTAAAGCGCGAAGCATTCCAAAAGTTACAAGTGCAACTAATTACAAAAGTATGAACAGCGCATGGAAATTGGTAGAATGATAACACATGCGTCGCAAGAACAGCCGGCATGCAAAAGTTTTTAAATCCCATCTGGTCAACTTCAGTTGTGCTCCGAGCACTGGATACACTGTGACCAAAACGATTAAACTGCGCAAGAAGCAGTTAACTTTAAAGAAAACAAACAAAAACATTGCAAGTTTCATGCTCTTCGATTTATTTTATTTAATTTTTTCTTTTTTTTTTTTTCGTATTTAGTTTATTTCCTCAACCAAGTGTGCGTATTCATAGCGCTAATTTCGTAAAATAAAAATTACACTTGTAACAAACTTCTATCTTTTTTATGTTTTGCCGTTTTTGTTTATTTTTTTTTTTAATTTTTTTTTTTTTTTTATTTTTTTGCCAAAAATGCCCCTAACTAGTTGTTTATAATGTACAAGATATTATGTGCGCGTAATGTACGTATTAATGGACGTCTATTTTATCTTCCATTGTAGTAACGATTTTGCACCGTCAAGGTAATTTCGTAATACACAGCCCTCTATATTACTCCGTTAGACTAAAACACGGTATACAAATTTCTACACGTATCGCTCGTTTGAGCGTCGCGATAGCCTAGTTGCTGGGGCGCTTGGCTTCCGTTTCGGAAGTCTCGGGTTTGATTCCGGGTGACGATAGAAATTATTACGAAAATGAAATGAATTAATCGCTAATAATCGCGTGAAACGTAATGGCAAACATGTATACCATCATATGCGTGCTAGTTTAGTACACAGCAGATGCACACGGGAGACTGCATTTGTATCACGATAAATCAGTCACAATATCGGTTGCAAGTGTAGTCTTGCATGTACACTAAAGTAAAGTAAGTCCCATACCCTTGACCGGGCATAGCGCTGCGTATAAAAATTGACCAGAACACTATGCCTATGTACGAATGAAATGTACGAATACCTGTAGTCGCCGACGCTCAGAAGCTGAGTATGACACTATATATGATGATGATGGTTTGTTTAAAGTTTAGATGTAAACATTACATTTTTGCGAACATCCCGGTTTCGATAGAATCATTAATAAACATTGTAACCCATAGTACTGAATAAGTCATGTTTGGCGCATATACACAAATACCGCTTAAACTTAATCATATAATTTTTCAGTATTTGTTATTATATTTAATTTCATCTAAGACCGTATTAATAAATAAATTCTGTTGAGCGTCTATTGGCCGCTTTTCTTCGTTGGGTTTATTTGAACGCTTTTCGATATACGAATTCCCGTTCGCTCGATTTCATTTGATTTGAAGTTTTGCTTTTATTCATACACTTTTTTTTTTGTTTTTTTCCATTTATCAATTTTCACGGCTTCTTCTTACCAGGCTTGCTCATTTCTATGTTCCTTCTTCAGATCAGCTCACATTTAATTTGGTACCATAATTAAAATAGCTCTTTTCAGAGTTCCACGTTGCTGTATACTGTTCACTTTGTGTACAAATACAAGTTTAATAAACAATATTTCTTTCGTTCATAATAATTCGTAAAAATTCGTAAAAATTCGTAAAAATACGTAAATCGATTTATATTAAGTATGCTGCTGGATTACTTATTTAGGCCTAAATACGTTTCAGTACATTTCGAATAACGCGCATATGGTATTAACCAACACTTTTTTCAAAAAATTTATTTTCCGTCCTTCGAGAAGTCTGTGAAATAGTCGGTGAAAATTGTATATTGGCTGAAAAGACGGCGATCTCGATATCTTCTTTCATCTCCCCAGAACCGTTCGACAGTTATAATCATAGGTTTACAACCTGACGTAATTTATATTCACAATATCTGAAATTACCGTCCAATGTAGTCATACTTATTAAATTTCCATTGCATATATATATATATATATATATGTACATATATGTTATCGTGATACGATATAGAGAGGGTCGATGAGAAAATCGAATTTATTTGAATTAAGAAATGACTGCGACCAGATCGAAAATGACAGATAGCAAACACGATGAAACGGGGAAGGTTTGGAAAATTTAAGTACCATGGTTGAGCAGGCGGATTGGAATGAATGGAAAAATATTATGAACTAGGATTGGAGAATGATGATCTATAAAAGGAGTTCCAATTAGCATTTACTATAATAGCGGAATTAGCACGAAAAACAAAAAAAAAAAGAAAAAAGAGACGTTGCGTTTAGTTTTTATACTTGTGTCTAAATGACCGCGAAACTAATTCAAGAATTACCTTCTTCGACTTCAGTCTGAATTTTGACAACCACTAATCTGTTATTGCTAATACAAAATTGCACGCCTTGCCTGTTTTATTCTTTTATCCGCTGAATAAACTACAAATTTAGGCGAAATAGGGTCAAGCCCAGTAGTGATGAGATGTCACATTTTCTCCTAAAATTTCCCCTCAGTGTCACTACTAACAAACGGAGAACCGATCCTACACAACCCCTGATGCCTGTCGATAAAGTATATCGATAGTTCATTATTCTGTTTTTTTTTTCCGGTTTCATCAATCACAACTAATGGAAAAACCACACAACCAATAAAAAAAATAAAATCGCACTTTTTCATCATTCCTCTCGAATCGACCGATATTGTCTGCGCTCGCGTCATTTGTCATTCTGAATACAATCGCTCTCGTTTCACACTTTTGAACTATCAAAAGCTGACACACTGCAGTTACTCTATAGCGTTCTATATAACACGTGACATTGTTCGACGCTATCGGTTACAACATTGTGTGACCCGCGCCGATGCTTATTCAAAACTTCGATCTTCCTTATTTTAGCACAGCAAAAACATTGCAATTTAACTGATATCGCAGCCTGAAACAAATGTGAAATCAAGTGTGTATCATCGTTACTAGAAATAACGTTTAGTCGTGATTTAATGATGTGTGTGCTTTGCGTTTTTCATAGGATAGTTCCAGGTTTTGGATTTTTTTCCCTGTCTTTTTCGGCTTAGCTTTCGCCACATTTAGTCGGTAAGATTGTGTGGCAGGTATCATACGAGGTAGGTGTGCTACGACATCTAATAGAACTGATTAAAAATCTTTATATAATAACAATAATGAAAAAAGGTAAAACTCAACAGGAAACAAAGGGGGAAGTTTTCAAATCTGAAAATAGAACAAGGCAAGGGGAAGTATTGTTCAACATGTACAGCGAGTGTATATGAAAAAGACACTAGAACGATGGGGCGATGGTATAAGAAAAGCAGAGGAAAAGTTGCGAAAATAATTTGCAATATATGCGAAAATCACTGGGTCTTATCGAAAGAAAAATGACTTATTCTTTCTAAAGATAAAAGAAAAACAACTTGAGCCGTTAGCAGAAATTGTAAGTACTCGATAAATTCGTATACTTTGGATAAACAAATGGCCACTCGACAGATGAAATCAGGAGAAAAATTACAACAGTTAACAGTACCCGAGACGCGGACTGATGACTTTGAAATGTTCTATTAGAGAAGGATGATACGTGAGAGAATGAAATTTCTCTAGAAAAACGATTACAAGACAATGAAAAGTTACCTTCTTCATCGCTTGATATATAGCTTGGAAAAAATGATCGAGTAACAGTTCTGCCGACATACGTAGTGGAAATAAAAAAGCTGTCGAGTACCGTAACTCCCCGACAAATAATCAAATATGCGGAGGGACAACGATGAAGAAGGGTTACGCAAGAATAAAGAGCATCATTTCACGATACACTCGAACAACTTCGAGGATGACGAGTGTGTCTTAGGAAAACTAATTACACGAATGCCGCAAAGTACTTGGCTTGAATACTGCTAGAGGTACGTGTTCGTCGTTTAAAAAACTGCCAGGCATTACAGAGAAACATGACGAACAAAAATGTGTTCAAAATCGAAAGTCGATAATTTCACAATGCTCGGATATAGGCAACGATGAAAAAGAAGTTACGCTAAATAAAGACATACGAAAATGCGCAATTTTCCAAAAATAATTTTGTTCTTAATCTTTCCAATTATGGGAAGTTTGAAATTTATCAAATTACACCGTGCAAAATATATACCAAATATAAAGAGTTCACTGGTTCAAAAATATATTCCACAATTACTAATTTTTATAGTAAAAAAAAAAAAAAAAAACTAAACTGAATAATTTTTAAATTGTCATCACATTGTAATCGCGATATAGAATATATATTTTTTTTTATTATAGGTTCGTCAACATGGACATTGACCTGAAAACAATAGAGGGGAAAGCAGATCTTTACACACGATCAAACCGACAGAAAATAATCAAAAGCTAGAATAACAGACGGAGAAGAAAGGGAGAGAATGAATGAAGCCCAGTATGTAGTGGGAATACCATTTTTGATAAAAGGGAGGAATAAAAAGGAGCTTGTTCAGTTGAAAGCGACCAACAACCGAACATTATGTGATCGGGATCACGTTGAAGGGGTGTAATGGACAATAAGAAGAAGATAACAGTGCGAATGAGTCAACTAACCCATTTCCTTCGATTCCGGCGTGGCCAGGAATACAAAAGAAATCCGTTTGGATTAAATAGGAAAGAAAGTTCTATCTTACATTCATTTCATACACATTTGCCGTTCAAAGTAGCACCAACTGTAGTTTTCTTTTTTTTTTTTTTTTTTTTTTTTTTTAAGCAAGGTACACCAACAAAAAATACCGACCTGTAACAGAAGAAAAACTGTATCATATTTTGATAGAGGAGATAAAGGAATGTAATAAAGGGAGTAGTTCG
Source organism: Icerya purchasi (assembly GCA_039619475.1). Lineage (NCBI taxonomy): Eukaryota > Metazoa > Arthropoda > Insecta > Hemiptera > Monophlebidae > Icerya > Icerya purchasi. The sequence continues at coordinate 81,077,598 of CM077116.1, forward strand.
CAGGCGCATAGGTTGTTTGCCACTAAAGTAACTTTCTTAGTTAGTAGTCACTGAACTGTCTTACGATGCGCCATCCTCACTGTCAGCAGAGAAAGGAATGTAGCATTAACCAAGAAATTTGGTCTGGATACTAATCTTGTTTTCGATAGGCTTGGTATAACGGGATCTAAAGCAAATCCCTCCAGCTGGAAGAAGTAGCGAAGGGACGTAGTAAAGAAAATCACTTGTCAATCCGTAACAAGGCTGCGTGTGACAGGAATCATGTCTAAAACCTCCAGTGAAAGTTAATCAACCCTTATTCTCCGGAAGCCCGATTGGTCCAGAAGCCCAATTGGTCCAGAAGCTGGCAGAGCTCTGAATAAAAGCAAAAGGGCAGAGGGCGTTCAGAATCCCCGGAGTAAATGAACAACAAGCACAGCCTAATCTGGAATTCAAGAAGAGGTTGATTAGCCTATAAATGATAACAATAATAATAATAAAGAAATTACCGATAAATTACCAACAACAATTACTGTCGATTTCAGTGATTCGCAATAAGTGCAATCATACTAGCGTGCGATTTTTTAACTGCATTCAAAAATTTCACAGGTGATACGACCCGCACTTTATATAGCGCACGGTACATAAATTTATAAGCGATGCGTAACAAGTTCATTACCGCAAAATGATCTGTTTTAGCCGGAATTTTAAAGCGGTCCTGAAGCTATTTCGCTGCTTAAAGTGAACTGATATCCCGGAACGCTGTCTGGAAAATTACTGATGTAACAAATTTACGCTGGAATATGTATCGGGAAAGGTTGCATGAAAGGGAACCACAACGTCCAGGCCTGGCCGACGATGTGGAATCGGTGTGAGCTAAAAAGCGAATAAGCGCGAAAGGGTTTTATTAAATTAAAACCGAAATTGGAACGGAGGCTAATGTTCGAATTTCGTCACCGTTAATGACCGCCATAAAACCGTAAAAAGATAATCGCCAATAAAATCCAACAGAGAGAATTAGCGTGTTTTTTGGAAATAATTTCCTACCGGCTGCGGCCGTATCAAAACAGTCTTTCCCACAACAAGGCAGAATGAAATTAGTACGATGATAACAGAGAGCAGAGTGAAAAAAGAGACATTAATTAATTAAAGTTCGAAGCGGAGAACGGCTCGAACCAGATTTATCTTTCCTTAACCGTTATTTATCGTCACGCATACGGACGCGCCCATGTTGTTTTTCTTTCGTTTTTTATAATTACTATTCATTCTCCGGATTTGGCGTGCGCTATTCCTTTTCGAACGACTTGCTATGCACTTTATAATCGATATCAGTGTGTCGAGCGAACAGGGTAGGTGGCGAAAGTCGTTTTTTCCTTCTAATGCAGGCTATTCGCGGATGGCATTTTTGGCAATCTGTTGCTTAACGCTACAGGCTGCAGTTAGTCGCCGATGAATATCGCAACGGGGGAGATTAATTTATAAAAAAGATGTGATCAGCGTCGAATCACTTGATTTCAGCTTATTTAACCAGTTTCCTTTATATCTAAAAGCAATATACCTGAATTATTGTTGCGTACACCATAACCTGAGAAGAGTTTTCTTCTACGACGTCGAAGAAGCTTCTTTGTCTCGACTAGTAGACATGGCCGGGAAATCGGATAAAAAGTACAGTTGGCCCAGATAAAATAAACACTGATGCACTCCGATCTCAAGCAAACAGTTTTCTGCATGGGATTCGCATCAGTGTCTCGTAATCGTTGCTGGAAGGCGTGTACCTTTCGCTTCTTCTTTATCACTTGTAATATTTACCGGTCTCGGCAGCCGCGGCCTATTATTCACGTTCAGCTACTTTAGCGTCTTCCAACTCACTTTCCTTCGTCTACATAAATTGATGGACCTTTTCTGCGGTTCACAGTCTTGTTGGTTACTTTATAGTTCATTAGGAAAAATACAAAAAAAAAAACAAAAACAAATGTGCCACGGGACGCAGGGCAGAATTGAAACTCCAAAGGCATTTTCCCGAAGTTTGATTTAAAGTTATAGTATTAGTACTTCTTTATAGTGCCATACTTAATTCCCGAGCGTCGGCGACTACCTATTCGTACATCTCAGCTGTATAGACACAGGCATAGTGTTCATAGCAACCGTTATATGCAGTACGAATGTGTGTATAATACTTCATTCGGAACTGATATTGTGATTGTTTGATTTACATCGTTTTACGAATGCAGTCCCGTGTGTGTCTGCTGTGTACTGACCTAGTGCGCATATGATGCTGTACGTGGTGGTTTTCCATTGCCTTCCACGTGATTATTAGCGATTATTTATTTAATTCTTGTAATAAAGTTCTGTCGTCGCTCGGGATCGAACCCGTGACCGCCGTAACGAAAGTCAAGCGCTCTAGCAACTAGGCTATCGCGACGACAGTATTAGTATTAAATTTGCCAAAAGTAAAAACCAAATGGGGGGTGATCTATGGTTCTTATAAACATATCTATAAAGTTTTACTTAAAGAAAAACAAAAACAAATAACGAATGCATTTGTTTCGTTAATATTTTTCATTGACTGAGTTGGATTCTATAAAAGATACGCGCTTATGGTAATTAAAATATGAAATATAAGTTTTTGATGTAATTTTATCAATATATTTAGAAAATATTGCATCAATGGTAGTTCCATACTTTGTCGTTGATTTTTATTTAGATTATTATTAATGATTGAAGTTCGGCCTGAAGAAATTGTATTAGAGGCAAAGAATCGCCCGATGCAAAATTGACGTTGAAATCTCCAGCTAATATCATTGGATGTATATGTAAATTTTCTTTTAATAAAACCATCGGGAATGAAAGAGAGTAATCTTCTATGTATAAATTTAAATCGTGAACCCTTTAATTTGAGGAAATATAAATGGCGATAATAATTATCTCGTTTCCATCTTCCGACCTTACATTGAACAGTTCATATATCCCCAACATCTGTTTGACCAAAATCTAATTGCGTGACATTATGCTTATTGACATATCAATATTAGAAGTAGCAATATTTGACTTATCGTTTCTATTGCGATAAACTGCAATCCTTCCTGCTCGAAAGTTCTGGCGTTTAAATTTTACGATGCAATCGAAATTTGGTCATTATTCGTCCACGTTTCTGTTAAGATTAAAATGCGGCTTGCTTCAGTTTCCTGTGAGATCACTGACAATCTCTCTCTCTCTCTCTCTCTCTCTCTCTCTCTCTCTCTCTCTGTATGTTCGATACTTTTTTTTTTCTGATTCCATTTTAAGTTTTAATAAACTTATTTTATTTATTTTTATTAATTTATATTTCAAAGGTGGTACAAAATTAAACAAAACCAGCACAAATCGTGTAAATATTCATCACTGTAGGGTTGCTATTGCTTTCTAAGTTAAGCTCACGCCATTACGTTCCGAGATGTACTCCTTCATTTGACAAAGTAGTGGTGGAACTCGTAAAGGCGATGGTAACCTCGTCACCAAAGAGAGGTACCCATATGTGTGATCGACGTGTGACATTAAAATGCTATTTTAGAATTTAATCAGTCCTAACTGGCAAAGTAGGCTCGTTATTTTCTGACGAAATTGCTCGAAATGAAGCTAGGGAATTCTGTGAAAACCTCATGTACAATTCACGCAGATTCCAGTGATGATTACACTAGATGTGTGAACATCCGACAGAGAGTTAGAACCGATGATACTTCTCGTTGGGGAAAAAAAACAGTTAAATAATTAAAACTCCCGGGAAAGAGAATATCGCGATGCTTGGCTACTAAGGAATCTGGACTACATCTGTCAGAAAATATGGAGACTATAAAGTATTGCCAAAAAACTGGACTACCTCGATTTATATCCACTTTTTATAAAAATAGAGGAAAACGCGAGGACTACTGTAACTATGGAATGATCACACTGATTTCTTATTCAAGCAAAATCATGCTATATATAATTGTGGAGCGACTAAAAAAATGATATTACTATTCCAAATGGAATTAGAGGTAGTATATTATGAACGTACGTTAAGTCATAAAAAAAGAAAGTCGCGAATTTAATACGTCAATGGTCCTATGTTTGTTAGACTACCAGAAAGCGTTTAACTGAGTACGCCGAGATGTGATGTGGAGGAAACGCTCGCTCCAAGACACCTGGTGCTATTAATGAAATCTGTATGCAATGAGAATTCCGCCAGCGTAGTTTAGAAAACCGATGCGCTCAGCAGCTTTTAAAACTGGAAAGCCGTGCGACAAGGATTGCGATGCCACCCACTACTCTACAAAAGATATGAAAAGTCCGACAGGCAACTACTAATAGTTGAAATAGAGAAATGACGATTGTCAGCAAAAAAATATGCAGTTTGCGGTACACACGGGCGAAACAGTCTTAACAACTCCTGCTACAAGGAAATGAATGAGCGCTGTTGGAGTGAGTCGAAAAATAACTACGGAGAACAATTTTTTCTTGAAGAGAACGAGAAGAGTCAAATCCTAATCATGAGTAAGGGTAATGTGAACTATCATAACTAACCACTTCAAAGACATCCTGCAGAATCGAGATGAAAAAGATCAGCTTGTTTATTTAGGAGCGCTTATCTCGAATCCGGGGTGACCGGTACCATAGAAATTAAAAGCAGACTAGCAAGAGCTCATAGTTCGTCTAACACGTGTATGATAAAATAGACGCGTGTCCAAGTTCACTAAAATAAGGATAGTCAGAACGCTGGTGTCCATACGCGTGCGAAACAGAGACTATAAACGTAGAGGTTACAAAAAAGATAGAAGGTTTTGAGATGGTTTGTTGGCGCTGCATGCTAAGGGTTCCGTGTCCGGCCAAACTCACAAACACGTCCATGTTGGACAGTCCAAAAATGGATGAACAAAAAAATTTTATTGCCAACAATTCAATGCCGCATTCTACGGTTCTTCGGACACGATATTCACTACAGACCAGATTCACTCGAAAGAAATTGTTACATAGAAAAAAATATACCCAAGGAAGCGATCGCGGCCGACTATTAAACACACATGTTGATCAAATATCGAAAATGATCAAAAAAAAATAAAATCGAAGAATGTTTACGAGCAACCGCAAATCAAGATAAATGCCATGATTGGATTTGGTCGCTATTAGGACGGTTCACGATGCTCAGACTCGAGCAATGTGACCAAAAAAAGAGGGAATTAGTTACTAAGTGTATGTTTCTGTTCAATTTTTATTACAAAATTAATTACCGTTTACGACATTCGTCGACAAAATAATGCACAGTGAAGTGTAAAAGATACACACAAGAAGACTGACACCATAGCGATAGAGCGCTGTCATTGTAAATGTTGAAAATGTTCACAAACTCGTTCTAATGCGAGAAAAAATAATTTGCGCCAGTAAAAAAATAAAAAAAAAAAAGAACGGATCTTTAACCGAACCGAAGACATTTAACCACTTCATTAAAATTGACCGGTACAAGTAAAGTTTCAGCTAAAATGACGAGTTTGCTAGTAAAAAAAATAAATAAGTAAGAAAAAGTAATCTTGAAAATAAGAAATTAATATTTAAAAAGCAATCTTCATTGTTCTTAATCGAATTAAATGTAAGCCCAACTTTGAGCTTTTTCTTGTTTCTCTTTAATTTTCTAAATAAACTAATAGAGAATTGCCTTTTTTTGTTCCTTTTCTTCGCTGTCCTTGCAAATTTAAAGCTGCTGTGTTTGACCTATATTAACTTTTAAGTTTGTCACGCATAAATCAGAGGAAACAAACCGTACTTTGTTTCTGTTCCTGTCGATAAATTATTCATTAAACGCAATTTGGCTACTTTAAGAATCATCCCGAAATCATATAAGATAATTATAAATTTAAATAATATTACGCATAAAGTTATTTAATTCAATGGTTTAAATTCAGAGATTACATCGCCGCTCGGGGCCAAATTATTCATCCGTCCAACATTATCTTTTCCTCTCGTATATCTAATAATCGCGTCTGCGTATATCTAAAGACAATAGAAATAGCTGATCAATTCGCTAAAAATCACACCTCAATTCCAGTTAACAATGTACTCATCCGCGTCCGCAAATTAATTAACCCGACCAAACGCCTCGTAATCTCTAACGTTTCTCCTCATATTCCGCACGCAATTGTCCATGATGCTTTAACAATGGCTAACGTAAAAATAACCTCTCCAATTACTTTCATGAAGGCTGGACTAAACGACAACGATTTAAAACATATTAAAAGCTTCCGTCGGCCGGTGTACATACAACCCCCTAATGATGATACGGGAAATCTCCCTGAATCGTTAAGCATCAGCTACGATAATGAAACATTTAGAATCTTCCTTTCCACCGATGATAGATGGTGTAGCGTATGCAAATCAAGAGATCACTCCAATAACAACTGTCCTGAAAAGGAGGAAGAAGAAGAGATGGAATTTTCTGGAAATGAATCTGACGGTAGTACTACGTCCCAAAATGGGAACGTAAATTTAGAACGCCGCTCCAGCACTGACACAAGCTTAACTAACGATGCAAAACAAGATTCAACTGACCAAGATGCCTCCAGCTTCCAAAGCTTAGTAAAAATATCCCTGCCTTCCACTTCTGCCGAAGCCGGAGCAAAGCAAACTAATTCAGTTGCGGAAAATAATAAGGGACTCAAACGTAATCTATCGGACAATTCTTCCTCCTCAACTGCTAGCGGGCAGAATAGCACTAAAGCGGAACCACAAAAGAAGAAAAAAGAAGAAAGTGAGGAAAGAAAGAAATTAAGAACTAATTTACTGCCGGCCAAACAACAAATAGAAAACTACCAAAAAACGCTGAAAGAAAGCGTATCTTTTGACAAAATACTTGAGCTAATTCTCTACAACAATAAAACCGCGTCTGTACAACAACTGTTTAGCAAAATTAATATTCCGATTAACTCATCCCACATGGTTCTTACCCAGCTGAAATCGGTCTATTCTGTTATAAATGACCATTCCACAAAAATAAGAATAACAAAGCTTGCTAATAAAATAACAGAAAGTTTGCCAATAAAAAACAATGCCGATGAATAACTTTCTCTTGCAATGGAACATTAACGGCTTCTAAAATAATCTATCAGAACTCCAGCAACTACGAGGATGGTTCAAATATAAACCGGAATTTTTAAATAAACGCGCGAAAAATTTATTGTGGAAAAAGTGGTTGCACTGGCAGTTAGACCGGTTTGTTACGAAACGTGTAGAGCAATTAGAACCGCGTAAGCTCACTTTTTAGTGTAGTTAGAGCCATGAGTGAAAAAGAAGTACCAGTGTCTGTTGCGCAACGCATCATTATTCGTTTTTCAGTCAAAGACGACGTAAAATCCGTGGAAATTTACCGAAAATTACGCGAACAGTTCGGGGATGAGTGTCTCTCCAAAACTCAAGTGTACGAGTGGTGTTCCGCGTTTCGAAAAGGACGTGAAGTGGTGTCAAACATAGCACATGCGCGGCGCCCAAAAACCAGCATTACAGATGAACACGTCAAAGCCATCGCGAACAACTCATTTTGGCTGACCGACGCGTCCGTCTACGCGATATGACCGACAAATTGGGCATTAGCATAGGTAGTATTGAGACAATAATTCATGATCGGCTAGGTTATCGCAAAATTGCAGCCAGATGGGTGCCAAGACTTCTGAATTTTGAACAGAAATTCACTCGTTGGGAAGTTTGTACGCGTCTCCTGCAGCGGTATGAAGAGGAAGGAGAGAATTTATTGCGGCGATGATTCACCACGGACGAAACTTGGGTACACTACTATACGCCGGAGAGTAAACGCTCGTCTATGGAGTGGCGGAAGAAAAAAGAGGGAGCGCCAGTCAAAGCGAAGGTTACACAGTCAGCTGGGAAGGTGTTGTGTACCGTGTTTTGGGACATGAAGGGAGTGATCGCAGTCGATTTCCTAACTGAACAACGTACTGTGACGGCGCAGTATTACAGTAACCTCCTAAAAAACACAGTCAAACCGGCCTATCGAACAAAAAGGCGCGAAATTCCGATCCGCAGTGCGACACTGCTTCAAGAAAACGCCAGGCCACATACCGCTCGGCTCACGATGGAGACATTGGCCGAATTGGGCTGGGAAACACTTGAACATCCTCCTTACAGTCCAGATTTGTCGCCTTGTGATTATTATTTGTTTGGCCCGTTGAAAGAAGCACTTGGTGGACAACGTTTCGACAGCAACGATGAGGTGGAATCGTTCGTGCGCAAATGGCTATGTGACAAGCCGCGAGATTTTTACGAAAAAGGAATAAAAAAATTGCCGAAGAGGTGAAAAAAGTGCGTAGCGTGCGAGGGGGGTTATCTCGAAAAATTGTAAAAAATATGAGCACTGTAAGTATAAAATAAAAATTTTTATGACGAAATTCCGATTTATATTTGAACCACCCTCGTAATTACCCTCAAAAACCCCGTTATTATCTGTTTGCAAGAAACGCACTTTCGACCAACACAGTCTCCATCGCTAAACAACTACCAACTTATCCGCTATGACCATACTGCTGGATTACATGCGTCAGGTGGAGTAGCAACCTTCATACATAAATCAATACCGATAATAAAGGAACTACGGCTAAACACGGTAATCCAGAATGTAACGATAAACATTCACTTCTGCAGATCAACTCCTTGCCATCAACTCACTATCTGCAACATATATCTGCCACCAAACGCAGAGCCGACATATGATGAAATCAACCTGCTCGTAGGGCAGCTACCAACGCCTTTCCTATTAGTGGGGGATATGAATGCCCACAGCACTCTGTGGGGATCCCATAAAACGAACAGGAAAGGGAAAATATTTGAAAAGTTGCTCAACACACACTTGCACGTTTCAATGCTAAACAAGAAGCAGCCGACAAGATTTAATTCCTTTAAAGGCACTTTTTCGACCATTGATTTAACCCTATCAACGAATGACGTCTATTCGAAATTCCAGTGGTCAACCCATTCAGACTTGTGCCACAGTGACCACTACCCAATTTACCTACGGATCAATAGAGTAAACAAGAAGGATATCATCAATAAGCATCAACGCTGGATAATGGAAAAAGCGAACTGGAATAAGTTCCAAGAACTATGCAACCTTCCCTTCAACTCCGACTCTACTAATATTGACACAGTGATTGAGTCTTTCAACAATCACATAACGGTAGCAGCGGAGAGGTCTATTCCGAAAACGTCTCCGGTTATGAAAGCACGCAATGTTCCGTGGTGGAGTCATGAAGTAAAAGTTGCTATCCAAAACCGCAACAGTGCTCTAAGGAGATTTCGAACTACCAGGCTGAATGCAGACCTAGCCAACTTTCGCCTTTGTCGTGCTCGAGCTCGACAAATAATTAGGCAAAATAAAAGGAGAAGCTAGGAAGAATTTGTTTCTGAAACAAATACCAGCTCCAGCCCTTCACAGATCTGGCGGAAAATCGACATCTTAAATGGGACTAGAGGATCTCTCCCAGTTATAACATTAGAGGGGCCAACAGGGCTTAATCAAGATCTAGAGGAAGTAGCCAATATCTTTGGTAATTACTATGCTGAAACATCGTCTAATCAATGGTATAGCAAACGATTCCTGTCGTATAAAATAAAAGAAGAGCAGAAATTACTACTAGTCGACTCGAACAATCAGGAGGAATCCAACACGCTGTTCACAGAAAACGAACTAGATGAAGCGATTACTAGAATAGGTAAAAACTCGGCACCGGGCCCGGATGGAATTCCCTCCCTATTCCTCAGAAAGCTGGCCCCGGAAATGAAGAAGTACTTACTAAGTATGTTTAATAGAATCTGGACGGAAAACTGTTATCCTCAAATATGGAGCAGGGCAATAATAATTCCTATACTAAAGTCTAATAAAGACCGCACCAGTCCAGCGTCCTATAGACCGATCTCTCTAACCTGTGCCACAGGCAAGTTGATGAAAAAACTTGTGGCACACCGATTACTATGGTACCTGGAACAAAACGGACTCTTCTTCTTCTTCTTCATTCTCCTTCTCCTCTGCGGAGGTTGGAGATCCATATACATAGCTGTATCTTTGAAACGGCTGCCCTGAAGATCTCCACTGATGTGCGTCCCAGCCATTTTCGGATGTCTTTGAGCCATGAGTTTCGGCGTCGACCTGCTGACCTATTTCCAGTAATTTTTCCCTCCAGTATGATTCGTAGTAACTCGTATTTTTCTCCTCTCATGACGTGTCCGAGATATTTGATTTTCCTTTCTTTCACAGTATCGAGGAGTTCTGGTTTCCTTTGTATTCTAGCTAATACTTCTATGTTAGTAACTTTATCTGTCCATGGAATTTTCATTATTCGTCTATATATATACATCTCAAATGCCGTTATTCTCTTTTAACGGACTCATACCAGAAAATCAGACGGGGTTCCGGAAATACAGGAGCGCTCTGGATCCACTGTATAACTTACACTAGGAAATATTGAAGGCTTTTCAGGATAAGCAATACTTAATATCGGTTTTCTGTGACATACAGAAAGCATATGACACAGCGTGGAGACACAAAATTATTCAACTACTCTTAGGGATGGGATTGAAGGGTAGACTAGTACATTTCGTTAGAAACTTCCTGTCAAACCACACAATCAAAGTTCGAGTAGGAAAAAAATATTCACAAGACTTTTCAATCGAAAATGGGGTGCCACAAAGCAGCGTATTGAGTGTCTACTGTTTTCAATCCCATCACCTATCTCAACCACACTATTTGCCGATGATATAAATATTACGTTACGAACAGCTGACCTGGTTTACGCCCAAGTACTATTGCAAAAATGCATGGATAACTTACAGGACTGGAGCAGGACTACTGGCTTTCATTTTTCTCCCCAAAAAACTAAATATATGGTATTTACAAGAAAACGAAGTCAAGCCTCACTAAATTTAACAATTAATAAAGCCACCATACAACATTCGATGGACTATAAATTTCTTGGTGTACATTTTGACCCTAAATTGACGTGGCGTAATCACATATTTTCACTTAACCAAACGTGTCAGCCATTACTCAACATCATGAAGATGATGAGCAATAGGACCTTTGGACCAAGGAGCTCAACATTGCTTCGGGTATACAATGCCCTCATCCGCTCAAGAATCGACTACGGATCGGTGATATACTCGTCGTCTAGTAAACGTCTGCTGAACATACTGGATGTGGTACAAAATACTGGACTAAGGATTGCGTTGAAAGCTTTTCCAACCACTCCAACAGCGAGCCTCCAATACCTTAGTAGCATCCCTCCACTTTGCTACCGGAGGAAAATACTATCCATTAAATACGTCATGAAGGTAGTCATCAACAACACCTAAACCGCATACATATACAAAAAGAGCTACAAAAAATGGGACTTCAAAGACCACTAGGGACGATACGCAGTATTCTGAATAAAATTCCTACAGTTGTACCACCTTGGAACCAGTTTAAACCCGCAGTTCGTTGGGACCTATTCTCAGCAGATGTTAAAACGCAACCGAACATGGAAATCCGTAGAAGACTTCAGGACGTTCTTCAACAGCAGCCCAACGCAGTCATTTGTTTCACAGATGCATCTAAAACTCCGAATCATGTAGGAGGTGCTTTTTCCAGTCTACCGAGTATGCTGTCGGTCCTTGCAGCTGAGATGATAACTTTGCTCCAATGTCTGATACAGATTGCGGGCCAGCCTCCTGACCAGTACATGCTCTCGCGTTGCAGTACATCGAAACAAGAAAATCTGCTATTACGATAGTAGACCACATATGGTACTGCATCTTGGAGTTAATCAAACATAATACTGCAGTTACCTTTGTCTGGATACCGAGCCACCGAGGGATAGAATGCCATGATGATGTCCACCATGCGGCGCGAGGACAGAACCAAGCATCCCTGCCAGTAATGCTTGGAGAGGACATAGCTCAACATTATATCCAGCGCATTTTGAACTCGTGGAACCAGTCCTTCCAAGCTCGCCCAAGTATGCTTGGAAATATAAAGAAGAACGTGGATGCCTGGCCAGCAAGTATTGGCAATACCTGCTCTCCGAGGCTGGAAACAACAGTCAATAGAATATTCCTGGGCCACACTACCATCACTCACTCCTACCTGCTGAACGATCAGCCGCCGCCTGTATGCGAGGTGTGCTGCGAGCCGCTAACAGTTCATCATATTGTGGTATCCTGCCAAAAATACATCCAACATCGCAGAAATCAGCTGAATACACAAATTCCGGATGTAAACTGCCTGCAAGAACTTACTGGCTTTATAATTAATACAAAAATTTCTAAGTATATTTAGATAATTCACAAATCGAGTAATAGCCTAAAAGGCATAAGCTACTCGTAAAAAAAAAAAAAAATTCAATGGTGGTGCAAAGTCAAATGATTAAGCACGAGTCCAATTATAATCATTAGTAAAAAATAAATAAGTAAATAGATTATTTTTTAAAATCGCTTATCCGAGTAGTCGATTTATTTTAACAGTAAATGCAAAGATTTCTCAGAATTTTTCGTAAAAACGACTAAAGAAATATCGATTTCGAATCTGGAAAATATAGAATAACAAAAAAAATATGAGACACATCAGCGTTGCTTTTACACGCTTTTATGTAACTTTACGTCTTAGTGTATTAGTTTGTTTAGCCCAAATCTTTTCATCGAAATTTCGACTTACATATTTGTAAGTCCGATAACAGTCGGGTATATTATTCTAACGTTATAAATTCGATGCTCCAAGGTAGAGGATAGTCTTACCAAAACGTGTTTGGAACCTTGTAATAGAAAAATGTTGTATTCCAGAAGACATGTATCTCTGATTATACAGGGCAACAACAATAATGCGGGATACTTTTTCTTATCATTAAAATTAAAACACAAAAGGTGGAAATTCTAATTCTACTCTTTACATCTCAAAAAAAGGAAAAAAGTGTAAAACAACACAGTGACGACGATGGAATAAAAATAATAAAAAACACGAAAGAATGTTCCCGTCTAGTAAAAAAACTAACAAATACACACGTAAACATATGCGAAAAAAACAGCATTACGATATAAATGTCAGTCGAAATTAATTACCGGATTTTCAAAAACAGGATTAATTTTTTTCTTTCTAAACCACATCTCATTTTTCATCAGTCGATAGAAATTCATAATAGCTCTATCTTCTGCTCCCAAAGGTACGTCGCTTTATGTCGAACCAAATCTCTAGATGGAGTTGTTCTTATTGAAGAACTGAACTTTCCAAATTAACTGCAAAGAGACCTTGTTATAATGGTATCCGGTCTGAAATGGATAGTTCGATACACTCCGGTAATCACTAAGAACGAAACGAGTAGAAAAAAATGTTTTGAAAACTTTTTTATTTTTTAAAAAATCTACTGAAAGAATTAAAGTAAGCAAACGTCCTGACAGCGACAGCTCTGAATATCCTAAACATACCTAGTTATATGGTTTACATGGGGATGAAAAGGCATCATCAGAACTATCGTAAAATATATCATACAGGTGCATCGTACATTTATATTTGAGAGTGTATTTAATATTCTTGTCTCTCCAAATTTTATGACCACTTGCCGGCAACTGGAGTTTTTGGGAAACTGGAGTGTGCTAGTGCGTGCATATGGGTTCGAGTAGGTGTGTGTATGATTGACCGGGAGAGGTCACGACCTGCGGGTCACCGATTTTGATGAAATTTTGCTGATCGATAGAAGACCACGGGTATACGAACTGTGTAAAATATTAGAGAGCAACTTTTTGATTTATGCGAGAAATTTAAATTTTTAGCAGCTGCATTCAACAGATTATATAGCCGTTTAGACAAAAAATGGAAAAAATTCCACATTATGTTTATTCACCTTGTGCATATGGTTTGGAAGACTGATTATTCCAAAATAAAGGATATTAAACAAAAAAATTATTAAGAAACGATAAAATAATTTTAAAAAAATCAATTTTTAATTTAATAAAAATTTAAACACGTCCTTTATTATTACGTTTATATAGAGTATTATATAAAAATGACCAATCATGACAAACTTATTTTGTGGTGTAATGGTAAAATGTAATGTCTATTTATATAACTTCAAAATAAGGTGTGGTGGGTTCGAATCCCCCGTTGTCACGTAAATTTATTGATCTTATATTTTTAATTATTAATTCTTACTATCTAAAATTATTTGAATTATTTATACGTAACTACATGTGTATAAATACAATAAGGCGAAAGCCTGGTCGATAAAATAAAAAAAAATATAAATATAATAAATATTTTCAATTCTTTATTATTTACATTTCTAAAAACGTGAAGTTTTATACGCAACGAATTCATTAAGAAATGTAAATAATAATAAATTTAAAATCAGAAATGGATTATTTCCTTCGACTTCTTGCAGTAAGCTTTTGTGTCTACTAAATTAGTATAATTATTACAAATGTATCAAGTGTTTTCATCTACATATACATTTTACGATAATTTTGATATTACCTTTACCAGGTTCCACCCGAACGTAAATTACTCAACTAGGTGACTTCTGCATATTTGGAGCTGTCGCTGTCAAAGTGTTGCTTATTTTCTTTTTTTAGTATACTTAAAATAAAATAAAAAAAAAGTTAGTTTTTAAAAAAAAATTGTTTACTTATATTTTATTATTATTATTATTATTATTATTATTATTATTGTTATTATTATTATTATTATTATTATTATTATTATTATTATTATTATTATTATTATTATTATTATTATTATTATTATTATCCAACAAAACTAAAAAATTACATCTGCCTGTATCTAATTAAAAGAATTAATAAAAAATAAATCCTAATGAAAAAAAGGAAACTAAATAAAATAGAGTTTACTGCAGTGCAGTGACAAAACTGAATTAATAATACTTAACTTGAGGCGAAAATAGGTGGAAAATAAAAAAAAAAAAAAAAAAAAAAAAAAGGGATATAGGACGACATTGAGAGAAAATCAATTAAAACCATTAACGAATTATCTGCGCCGAATTAAGTTAGTATTACGTATTATCTTTTTCATTATCTCACTATTTATTCCTTTATGAATAAGAAATTCGTGGAAGAATATTTTGTAACGATTTCCTTCTTAAATTTTAAAAATTTAAGAACGAAAACGTTATAAAATATTCTTCCACGGTTTCTTATTCATAAAGGAATAAATAGTGAGATAATGAGAAAGATAATAATTTTCGTTTTGATCGATGAAAATTCGAAATTAATTTTTAAGAAGGAAAAGAATATTCCGCGGAATCAGGAATTATCTTTAAAAATACGCGCAAAAAACTAAATACGAACGAGCGATCAAATTTGAATAAAAACAGTCTGGAAACTTTGCGCTCCATTTTGAAAAGTATCGGTTTATTTTCTTCTGCTCCCTTGCCCAGGTAAATTTTGCGAAATCTGTGTACATTGCTGCACCAGGTGTTCGCTGAAAGTTTAGCAGTTTTCCTATATTTACATCGTAATCTGACACATGAACTGTCCTCGGCTTTCGCAGGTGCCCAACTTGAGCTTCAGATTTTCTTTAGAGGCTTTTCCGGCTCGTCTTTTGCTGTCAGTTGTGAATTTTATTTTTAGTAATATAGCGAATATTGCATATATCATAAAACCCGTAGGAATTTGATGAAACTATTCCGTTCGGTATCTAATATACAAATCCGTGAAATCCGTTTTTTCGATTAATTTGCAACGCTGCTTCGTAGGATTGAACATCTAGGTGCAATTTTTTTTTTTTTTTTATAATACTAAATTTACAAATATAAATCTAGGCGCCGTGTGTAACTACCTGGGCTATTACGGCACCTAGACTCACTTGAAATTACAGAAGGCGGTGCAGTCTGTTCGATGCTGCAAAATTCAACACTGCCCGAACACAATCCGGGTAGTTCGACAACAGACGGTGGGGTGAGGTATGACTAGAAGTACGGGAAGTATGCCGGCACCATTTCAGCAGATGCTCTACAGTTGGTGAGGCCATGAACCCGCACAGAGGGCAAGTGACCGGAGGGGCAGCTCCTTCAAAGACGTGATTGTGTGATAGTGCAGTGTGCCCCAGACGCAGTCTCGATAGGATCGAGAAATCCCTACGTGTGACGGGGAACGGCGGCCACCATGGGTCGGTGTCCGACTTTATGGATCTGAGCCAGGTTGTTTGTTCTGACCATAGTTATTTTTCAGCATGCTCGAAATGCTTCACAGCCTCTACTATAAACACACAATTGTGTATTTGAAAATGTTTCTGCCATTCGCGACAGAGATTTATCTCACACTCGTAAAAAAGTTTTAATTATCTCGTTTTTTTTTGTTTTTTTTTTTATGTTCGTCATTATTATAAAAAATATTACAACATCGGCTAAACTCTCATTCGCATATTACAAACTGATGGGTGAACTTTGAGAATTTTAAACGAGTTACTGGGTTATTTTTTACTGAATTCCAGATAAAAATAATTACGCATATTCCGAATTTCGCAATTGTGAATGTTTCGAAAACGAGCATTTAGAAAAACATTATAAAGGTCTACTGTATTTTAGTAAATAGGTTATACTTCTTACAAGGAAAGTACAGAGTATAAAAAAATATTAGACCCGTGTTTTTTTTTTTTTATCGGTCCATATGCAGTTTAAAGGGATGAAAATCACCCCTAAAGTTCATCCCCAAAAATCATTTTTCCTAAATATCTCGTCTTCAACTCGATATTTTTTTATGAAACAAAATGGAAATTATTTCTCGTGCAAAGGACACGTAATCCACAGTGATTTAAGCAGTGGGATTGCATCCCCTATTTTCTAGGGGGTGAAAACACCTTTTTTTTTTGTCATAATTATGGAATAAAAAATTATAAAATAACATAAAAAAATAATAAAACTTTTTTTAACGCATACAATTAAAAAATAAAGTTGACGTGTTTCGGAATTTTCATGAATTTCACCCTTAAAGGGGGCAGAGCACCCGTTACAAGAAAAATCAATATGTATCAAGTAATCCAATTTCGTAAATAATTTGTATGTAAGGGTTTTTGAGATCGAAGATTACGAATCCGTCATCAGATATTCTTAATTTAAAATAGAGGATCTAATATGGCGGGCAAAAAAATCAAAAAAGTTTTAATTTTAATGACAAATTGTATACGAGGATTAAAAGGTCGTTGATTACAAATCTGTTATCAATTTTTGATAATTCAAATTATCCTGTGCTTTATAACCATACACAGCCCCAAACCCCTGAAACCCAGACATGCATTCAGCCTGTATTTTTCTAAACCAACAAACCCTAAACTCCTAAACCTTAATCAGGCTGGAGGCCTGAGTTTTTAGACCGGTGAACCCCAAACTCCTAAACTCCAGACAGGCCAGAGATCTGTGCGTTATAACCATACAGCCTCAAACCTCTAAACATCAGACAGGCCGATTGCCTGCGATTAAAACCGCACAACTCCTAAACTGCAGCCAGATGAAAGGGGTCTATTCATTGTGGTATACTGGAAAACCGTTCTTATAATTAACTTATTCGAAAAATTATTGGTACAGTTCAACTTATGTATTTATTTATTTCTTTATCTATCTATTAATGAGAATCATTCTATTCTTACGTAAATAATAACAAAAATAAATTAATAAGTAGCCAAGGTTAATTAGTAATACAATAAATTTTTCTTTAGAATGAACTTTAATATGTTAGGAGAATTACATTGAATCAGTAAATCCTTTACTCGTATTACTAGAATCTGAAATACAAATTATCAACATTTTTATAAATTAACACATCATCAAATGTTTTTACATATTTAACTGTATTAATTTTTTTCATAGATTTATGTAAATACACCACAACTTAATAATGCATTACTAATTAACCTTGGCTACTTCCTGTCAAACATGCCACGAACGAGGGCCAAAATTTAAAAAAAAAGAAGAAAAATAATAAACTGAATGAGGGAAAGCTGAGAAATGCGGGAAAAAAGATAGTTTTTTTTTTTTTTGTGCAAGTCAGCGAAGGACCTTTGCCCCGCAACAACAAGAAAGAGGAGGATCAGTTAAATACTGATTCGGCAGAATTGACAGAATGAAGGACCCAAGAACTGCGATTATAATGGGCTGGGAGGAAAGCGACAGGATGTATGAAACGCAATAAGGACTAAGAAATCCGAGAGGTGAAAAATTAGAATAAAGAGTGGCATGTTCAGTTGACAGGGATGGACATTCGGAGGAAATATGGTTAGAAACGCAGACAACTTCGTGATTAGGAAATGACAGTTAGAAGAGGGTATTCGATGAAAAAAAAAAAACATGAGGAACGTACCGATCAAAGGTTAAACGAATGATAGAGACAACGGTTACAGTAGAAAAGTCACAAAATCGGAGGTAATAAAGGAGTTTGACTGGATGGACGGATAGGAAAAAAATCTGTTGGAAAAGGAAAAAAACGTAAATAAAACTTGTGTTAACAATAAGGGAAGTAAGTCGAAAAGGAAAATTTCACTGAAATAAAGGCCGGAAGATGAAGCAAACCGAGCTAAGAAAACCGTCATTTCATTACCAGCAATAGAAACCCGGAGTAAATCAGCATGAAGAGAATGAGGAGTAGAAGATTATATAGATAATAGAGAATTATTTTTATCGGTGATATAACATAAAATTGGAAGTTAACAAAATTACCGGTAACACTTGTAAATATATACGCAAAAGTCAAGTGTGTGTAGGACTTTTTGAATAAGCAAGAATACTTTTGGTAATGAATAAGTTGAAATTGAAGAGACCGCAATTACATTTTCAACAGTGAAGTGGTACAGAAAAAACTTCAAGACGCTAAAAAAAAAAGGAACTTTTACATCAATCAGAAAAGCAGGAAGTAAACATTTTTAAACAAGACGGAAAAGTTAATAACATAAAAGATGAAAACGGTCCAATTGAAAAAAGGGCGCCATAATTACGACATGACATATACGTTGCCACTATGCGGTGAATGTTGCCGATTTTAAGTTTTTTAAATTAATGTGTAAACGATATACAAAATTCTTTACGCAACAATAATAAACTTCTGAAACATTTTTATTAATTTCAATAGTAAAATAAATGTTTAATATTCGTTTACTTTATTTAAAATACAACGTCGAATTCCAACGATTATATTTAACAGTTTTCGTATATAAATAAGCTAATTAATCCATTTCACTTTTAATATTAATTCAGAAAAAAAAAAAACAATTTTATAAAGAAATATACTTAAATTTAATGATATTTTAATAAAGAAACTAATCATTTTCGGTTACATCGAATGGTTTACCCCATTAAGTATACCGAAAAATTTAGTGAAATAAAGTGCTTCGTAATTTTCTTCAAAAATTACGCAAGTTTCCAGAGCTCCTTTATTTTTAGTACGCTTTACATTTCTTCCTTACGATGAAGAATAGAAAGTTGTTGATTAAGTTGAAATGAGTTTCAATCTTTCGCAAATTTCCTAAATTTGAATAATTTAAAAATATAACGCTGCAAGCGACAAAATGTGTAATAAAATATCATCTGTAGTTTCGTCTGTCGTCAATTTTGAACCAAGTAGACAACTCGCCCATTACTTTCAAACGAAAAAGTAAAACTGCAAAAAAAAAAAGTATCGCCGAAATAATTACAGATCCCAATTTTTTTTTTAGCATAAAGTATGTCTAACGGCCATTTAAAATTTCAGGAAGACAGATAGACAAACGAAGAAATAAATGTTTATTTATTTTATTAATTAATTAAATCGGAGCAAATACGGGCTGCGCAGGAATTTCTAAATATTTTTATACAATAAAAGTACCGAAAGTCCCTACAGATTAACTCTTGTTTTTCTGCGATAAAGTTTATCTACGTAGTACCCCGTTCGGTTGTTTGTTGAAGAAATTGGTGAGATTGTTCTATTTATTTATTTATATCGTTTTTCTTTTTTTTTTTTTTTTTTTTTTTATTTCTTTAGTTTTCATTTATTTTGTTCTTTCATATTAATTGTTCGGTCGTTGTTATCTGATTTTTTTTTTTTATTTAATATTATCCACTTCGGTAATATTAATGCCGGATTCGTCTAATGGATTCGCGTTCTGCTACTAAAACAGCACTAATCATTCTAGACTTTGGACTCACATGTATCCATCTTTATTCTCAAATCGCTTTTCACAGTACCGTCTTATTCGACCGGTTCCTAGATTCCTGCCTTGGTTTCAATCTATTCCTACCTGTCGTCGTTCCACTGTTGTTTCCTTAATTAGGCTTAGAATCAATCATTCTCTACTCCCCTCTTCCCGCTTTCGTTTTTCTTTAACTCTTTCTCCTTTCTGCTCTCTTCACGCTTCTGAGCCTTCTTGTATTTGTGACTCAAATCACATCCTATTCGAATGTTCTACACTCTCTAACGAACGCTCCTTTCTTTACGCCCAACTTCTAGTTTTGGGTCTTCCTACTCCCTTTAACGCTACCTATATTCTTTCCTTCCCATTGCCTTCAGTTATTCCATTGCTGCTGTCCTTTGTCTTTTCCATTTCTGACCGCTTGGCTATTTAGTTATAACTCATAATTTTTCATGTTGTTGGGTCAAGGCCGCTTGCGCGCCCAGGGTAGGGAAAAAAAAAAAATACTAAAACAGCAATTAACTATGCCGTACAAGTTAAAATCGAATAAATTATTTCGACAATCACCTTCTCCGTCCCTTTTTAATTTAACTATTTCGAAATATAATCTCAGGTCTCAGAAGAGAGTTTTAATAAGCCAATGCGGATATTTCCGTTAATCAAATAATATATCTAATTTTAATAACTGCAATTTGTAGTAGTAACCTTACTAATATTATATTGGAAACAAATCGCCGTGTTTGTCGAAAATTTAAATTGAAAAAAAAAAAAAAAAACAAAAAAAACAAAAAACTATATCCTATCTGCACTGTTATGCTAAAAAGTTTCCTCGCTCGTTGTAAAATGTTGAATAAATTCAATTTTCGACTGCTGATTATAAATTTTTCGCTTTCACAATATCCATAAATCACTTAATGTTCGATCTTTTATTGGCCGATCTCTCTTATCCGATCTGGCATATTTTGCGATCTTCCTGTCGAATTTCCTCTTGAAAAACTTTATTGCAGCCGTTCATCTGACTCTCCAATCTATAATATTCGCCGACTGCAGAAATATCTAACATGACTCTTAAATTCCCCCGCTGCCGTGGTTGAAATCAAATTTATGAACTTCGTTTCTCCCATTCTTCATTTATTTTTATAATTCCTACCGCGTTAAGGTGGACCAATGTGACCTTCAAACTCAAAATCTGTCACTAATATTTCCATTTTGTTCGCCCCTCAGTGTTTAACTTTTGTAGAATGTACAATTTCTCTAGAAAACGGCCGTTCAACTTTCATCCGCTGTGGCGGAAACTACTCTAGACACACCTTTCTTACCAAGTTTTTGAAGATTAAGTTAGAGTTTACGAAGTTATAAGCCTTCAATTTTCAATTTGGAGACTAAAAGTATTAACAAATCCAAGATATTTTCTACTGTGTTTTCGTTTGCTAATATTTCAAATTCTGATAATCTGCTTTACCTGAATCATCGAACGTTACAAAAAGAAGAAGCGATAAAACTATTTTGGCAGTTCGTCTTCTTCTTTTTTCTCATAAACAACAGTGATCTTAATTTAAATTTAATGTTAATTTATTGTCTTCAATGAGACACCAAATTGAGTACAATAAACCTGTAAATACACGATAATAACTAACCATGTGCATATAGTAACTGAAAACAAGAAAACTGACACGTCGGAAAAGAGATACATCGTCGTGTGTGAACTGTTTCAGCTGTTAGGTAATCTCGGGAGAGCGTCCCGGCACCATTTTCTTTTCAGTCATCTAGACGGAGTATCTGGAAGTGCAGATGAATGCATTCGGTTGATGTCGGGATTACTGCTGTGTTGGAATTTATCGAATAATTTTTGGATACCGGTGAGAATAGAAGTCTCTCGGACAACAAATGGAACGTTTAAATTATTACGTAATGATGCGTTGGAGACGTAAAATGGTACAGACGTAAGTGTACGAAGTATCCTCGACTGCTGTCGCTGCTGAATTCTGTTAAGATTGCTTCTACAAGTGGAACTAGATAATTCTAAACCATATCGCCAAGTCGACGAATCATGGTTAAATAACTACGTCTTTTCACGTTTAAGTTCAATGCCGACCTGCGTCTCAATAATGGATGCAATAGTCTAGTGCAAGTAGCCACGGCCTGTCGAGTTTGTAACACATGAGGCCGCTATGTAAGAGCTACCGTACGAGATGAACTTGTGGAATTAATTTATTAAATTATTATCGTTGGACATTCATTCGGTTTTGTGAATATAACCTGTTGGCTCTTGTCTGGATTAAAAATTATTCTCTATTGTTGTGCCCACCTTACTATTCCGTTTAAACGGTTCTGAACGGAAATATTTGCATGCGTGACATCTTTATTTAATGCAGTAATGGCTATATCATCAGCGAACGTTGCCAATATTGTTTGATTACAAACTGGTAGATGGTGCGAATGATAATAAGTTCTTCCGAAAAGGAATCATTGATCCAGTTATGATTGAAGTAGCGTGTAAAGATCAGAAGGAAGAAAATGTTTCAACTTGAAAAGTAGTCCCGGGGATCACACTTCGTCGAACGTTTGGGCAACGTCCAAAAAAACTGTGGGACATATTTCCTCTTTTTCGCTAGCGTTGTGGAAATTTCATCGACTAGTCTATGGCACTGCTGTATCGTGGAATGCTCGGCACGAAAACCGAACTGGTAGTTGAGTACTGCGTCATAGCTGTTTATAATCGGATGTATTATAGTATCAGTTTTTCTATACCTTAGATAACGAACTGGGTAGACTAATAGGTATCTGTATGGAGATACTTCGATATGCGGTTTTTTTGGTTTATGAAGTATAATTATTACAGATTTTTTCCACGTCTTGCGGAAGTACCCGTCTTCTTCTTACAACCGGATTCCGTTACAAAAAAGGCCAATTCTCTCAACGATGGTACTAAAAGTTACCCCTCCCCCCCGGCGGTATTTCTAAACTCTCCTTCTCTTTTACTACGACGGTGAGTGTTCACTTCCCATTCTTAGGTTGCTATATTTACAATGCGACAATATCTTGATTTCTTCTTCAGAATGAGAAGTTTTTCAGCTTCACTGAGCTCCACTGCTATTTCCCACATTTGAAGAATGACCAGGACTTTTAAATCTCTTCTACCTTAATATCCTTTTAACCATAAAATCTCTCTTCTGACAAATGAATCTCTTTTATTGAATCGACAGCTTTTACTTACGCTCCTAGTTTTAATAAATTATGCCTTGGTTTCTCTCCGTTTACTTTTACGGAACTGTATTATGTAATTCTTCTAGCTCCATTAGTAGTCATTAAATACAGGAACTGGGAGGTCCGCTAATCCGAACCCCAATTCCTGTCCCGGAGGCGAAAATTCACCCCAGACCGGTAATCCGAACACAAAATTCACCACAATTCATGTCCAGGTGGTCAAAATTCACCCAAGTTTCCCCCGATTCCTCCGAGTTTCCCCCGGACGGTTCCCGTACATATCCGATAAACCGAACGTCCAAACAGTGTCCCGAGGTCAATAAACTGTCCAAAGTGTTATTCGGGGGGCGCAAGTAACCCCAATTAGTGTCCAGGTGCTGAAAGTTCCCCCAAGTTCCCCAAATTTCTCCGAAATTCCTCCGTAAGCGTCCCGCTCGTTTCCGATAAACCGAACCGATTATTAATTAACATAAGTATATTAATTAATGTCCGAAAGTAACCCAAGTCTCCGATCGCCCCGCCCGCCCGCTCCGTTATCGCATTTTTTTTTTTCAAAATTCAGGCCCTAAGTATGAAAATTCTAAAATTTAACCCCAATATATTATTTAAAGCGTAAATCTAACCTATAACTCCAGTTCACACCTCTCACACGTATATTTCGTTCTCGCGCACGCTCCGGTCGCCGACGCGAAAGCGCACGCGCCGATCCCATGCATATTCCGATGTCCACAGCGATATCCCGCGCACACACACACACACGAACGCTCCGTCTCCAAAATTCCCTCGTACACGTCCTGCTCGTTTCTGATAAACAGAACCGATTATTAATTAACATAAGTATATTAATTAATGTCCGAAAGTAACCCAAGTCCCCGCTCGCCCCGCCCGCCCACTGCTACGTTATCACAATTTTTTCAAAATTCAGGACCTAAGTAAGAAAATTCCAAAATTTAACCCCAATATATTATTTAAAGCGTAAATCTAACCTATAACTCCAGTTCACACCTCTCACACGTATATTTCGTTACCGTGCACGCTCCAGTCGCCGTCGCGAAAGCGCACGCGCCGATCCCCCGCATATTCCGATATCCACCGCGATATCACACACACACACACGAACGCTCCGTTCCCGATACCGCGATTATTTCTTTAATATTTCAAAGTCTAAGTATACATAATATAAAATTAGCCGAAGCATATTTTTTTATTTTCCTGATTTCCCGATCTTACTGCCATATGCGAAAGCGCACGTCCCGATCCTGCGCATATATTTATCATAACGCTCTCCGCCGCGAAAGCGCACGCACCGTTCCCCCGCACGTGTTGTCTGTTTATACTATCGCGATTACTTTTTTTTAATTATTATTTTTTTTCACATAATAACCCAATCACTGCTCTGTTGTCTAAACCTAACCGGTTATCCAAAACATTTACAAATTAACAAATCAATTATTTCTATAGTCTAAAATAGCCTTAGTCTCCTTTACCCCTTCCACCCTCTTTTTCGATCGATTTCGTTGTTTTAATATCGAATATATCGCATTCTATTTACTTTTACTACGACCATTAAACCCTCGATCGACGCTCCCGACACCTCCGTCATTTCATATTGAGAGGTAAGTATTTTTTTATGTGACCGCTATGAATGCACACCGTCCATTCCCGTACACCCATCTGATGTCGTTAGTTCCCATACCGTTCATAATAACTTTTATTCAACTCCAAGTATTATGGAATTATTCCAATTATATATTTTCTTCACTTCCGATCATTTCTTCTGACCGTTCATAATATTTTTATTTTCCTCCGGTTCTAAAAATAAATCCTACAATGTCTTCAACGCGATGAATGCGCACACATCTTCTGCAGCTAGTTTCCATACCGTTCATAATAACTTTTATTCAACTCCAAGTATTATGGAATTATTCTAACTATATTTTTTTTTCGCTTCCGATCGTTTCTCCCGAACGTTCATATTTTTTTCCAGACATATGTATTCAAAAATGAAATCGAGTATAATTTTATTTAACACGGTTTCATAATTTACCTCTCCCACCCCTATCCATTCTACACAAATTACAATTCTTTCATAATATATGTTCTAGACCCAGTCAATCAATCAACTCTCGCAGAAGTGTAGATGTTGCCTCCAACACCCATTTTACTATCAATTATTGTATATTATTGTTAGATTATTTTTCCAAAAAGTCTTTTGAAATTTTTTTCCGTTCGTACATTTTTTTTTTGATTTTATTTGCACGACATCCATTTCCATGCATTCACGTTTCGCTAGCAATTATAATATGTTTTATTTATTTTTCAACTCCTCCCAGACTTACACACACGCCATATTGTCACACTCACAGATAGGTTCCTTATTAATCGTGAACATTTTTTTTTCTGTATTAGCCGCGGGAGCATATCACATCAGACCCTCACATATACCACACACAGTTATTATATTTAATTTTTAATTATCGATCTTTAATTATTTTTACTGCTATTATTTTTCTGACACATTCACCCCGTCTTACATACTTTACATCTTTTAACATTTCGATAGAGAAAATCTCAGGGCACTAAATAATTTTTATCAACATCGTAACTAAGTTTAATATTATACACATCTCAGTATAATTATTAAACGAAGGAACTATTATTTTCATTGACGATATTGTTGCTACAAACATTAATCGTCCTTTTCCAGGTATAGTCAACCTCTTCATGTATTCGTCTCGTCTTTCTATCAACCTTTGACCGCTTAATACTCCCCCGCTATTTACCGTTATTCGCTAGAGGAATAATTTTTTAGACTCGTTCAAATACACACATGCACATAAAAAAATCGACATCAACGTCATCGAACACTGATCTCGACATTTCCAAGAAATTCAAACGCTGCTCCACAGTCTAAGATGTGTCCGCCCGACTCAACAGTCGTTTGTATCATTATTGAAGCGCTTGTCATGTACCGTTATTTACGACCTTTTACAACATACAAATTCTCGACATGTATACACCTTTTCTAGAAAGCATGGTGAAAATGGACAATCTCTCCCGATGAAAACCAGCTTGAATGATGTACCGTTATTTCATTCATTTTGCAGAAGGTTAATTTAAGGCGTCCATGCATCTTTTCTACTAATAAATAAGCAAATGTAATCTTTAAACCTTTCTACCTTTTTGCAATCAATTTACTGATTGTACACACTTTTTATATTTTTTCCACATACTCCTTGATCGTCACAACCACCACAAAAGCGCACCATCCATTCACACACACTCATCTGCTACCGTTAGATCTCATATCATTCATAATAATTTTTTCGATTCTATTAGTTTAAGAATATTTCATTTTTTTTTGTTGTTTTTTTCTAACTGTAACATTTTTTTTTTTTTCGAAATCTTTCGTATTATATTTTTTCTCCCATATGGCTGTCACGTAGTCGTAGCGAAAAATGCTCCGTTCATAACCTTACATGCATGTTACCATACCGATGTATTAGATCGTGCGACAATGTTATTGAGTCTGCTGAAACAGGATCTTCCTCTTCATATCTTTTGTAGAAAACGGTTTACATGTACACACCTACACACAAACACGCATATCTTCATCTCTCCTTGACGACGTCTTTCAAACACCTCTATAACCAAAGGAATGTGGTTTTTCTGGTACAACCCTCCCTTTTCAAAGGCGAGCATCGAGGTAGATTGTTGAACGGATCTGATCGTGCAGACAGTATTAGTTTTATGTTAAACGTGTGCATTTTGTAGAATCTGTGTTCTCCACGCATTATTAAAAATTTACTGTAACGATAAAAGTAATAATTTTCTACGTTTCTTTTTTAGTAAAAAGTTAAAAAAACATTAATCAAACATGAATAACAATACCGATTCGATTGATATTAAAGCAGACGAATTTATTCAGAATTCATTTTCGAATGATACTGACTCGCATTCGTCTTTTTCACCTCTAACACCGCAATATGATAATGGTTATACATCAGAAGAATCAACATCCCTTGTATGTAAAATCGTTGGTCCTGTATTATTATCAGAACAAGTGGATATAGCGGAATATTTTCTAGATATCAGCGTCCATATAGATTGTGATTATGGGTTTCGAGTAACTGAACTAGCAATGATTGATATGTCTGGAGGGAAGTGTTTGCATACGCTGTATAAGCCAAGCAGAGCATGGCATGCATCAAAAATGCCACATTTACAATGTTCTTCAGTGAGTTATTACTTGAAGAACCCTTCATTATTTCCCTGTCGTGAAGAAATATTCATCGCACGCGATATATTCACGATATTGTCCCAAAAACCGAGGGCTCGCGTATATGTTTTAACAGTATATGCTAAACTTACACTAATGGAACTTAACGAAAAGTCTGAATTGTTGCGTGATTTAGACTACGAAATCGTTAATATGGATCAAGTCTTTCGATTATCTAGTATTGAGAATCTACATGAAGAGTATTTTGGTATAAGCAATTTGATAACCTGTAAACACCATAATGAGAATGATAGTTTTCATTGTGCGGCGAAAAACGTTATGGTGATGAAGGCATGGTACGATCATGTCATCCGTCCGCTGAAGCTTATGAATAATCTAAATATAAATGATTTAAGTCAGTTGTTCATTACAGCCACCAAAGAAATGATAATTACGTTATTTCCAAGTTGTGTTGGAGACATTTATACATTTTTACCAGATAGACTAAAACAGGATGATACGATAAAATCACTTCTACCATGTTTTGAACATGAGAATGATGAAGAATATTATTTCGATGACGATATATTTCTGCATAGTACTCGAAATTGTATGAAAGTAAAAGATTGTATCGACTGCCAACGTACAATTCGCGCAGATTAAAAATTCATTAATTCGATCGTTTTTAACAATTTTGTATATTTTTTCTGTATATTTTTGTGTGTATTTGTACATATATATTTTTTTTCAGACCGTTCGTTTTTATGTTTTCTTTAAAATTTTTTAAATATATTTTTATACAAATGTAAATACTGTTTTGTATATATTTTGTATATATTTTTTCCCTCAATATCTGTTCATTCTCATATTGTATATATTTTTGCTAATTATTTTTTCATCTTTTTCCGATCCTTTCCGATTTCTGTTTATTTAATTTATTTAGCGATCTATCCTTCTCTCCCCCTCTTAACTTAAAGTACTGGTAATGACGAAATTTTCAAAAATCTGAACCAGTCGAGTATAATGTATATATAATTATTTAATTTTCGAATATATTTCCACATAATTTGTTCATATCTGTTTAGATTAAAAAATTAGATTTTTGTCTGTAATACACCGTTTTTTTATTTTTTTGTGTGTAATAAGCGAATTCAATTGTTATACTTTTTCACGTACATCACGTATTTCCGCAGCTGTGAGAGTTTTCATCTGTTTGTAAGATACAACCTCTGACTCTAAATGTTCTCTAAATATTTTTTTTTTGATCCTAAATATTATAGAAATAGCCGAAGTATATTTTTTTCGTTTCTGTCCATTTCTTCCGACCGTTCATAATTTTGTATTTTTTCTCCAATATGTATGCTCACTATCGTAGCGTAAATGTACGTCGCTCATAACCTTACATGCATGTTGCCATACCGTTGTATTAGATCGTGCGACAATGTTATAGAGTCTGCTGAAACAGGTTCTTCCCTTTCATATCTTTTGTAGAAATAGACTCACATGTACACACCTACACACACATACACACACATATAACCCAAAGAACACCTGCAAACTTCGTTCAGACACACCTACATCCAACTTTCACCAAAGGAATGTGGTTTTTTCTGGTGCAACCCTCCCTTTTCAAAGGCATGCTTCGAGCTCGAATGTCGAACAGATCTGATCGTGCAGGCAGTATTAGTGTTATGTTAAACGTGTGGAATTTGTTGAAGCTGTGTTCTTCACGCGTTATTAAAATATTCTCAAGAACGATAAAGTCTGTAATTTCCTACGTCTTTTCTCTTTTTCGTTCGCTCTTTATTTTCTGTCTTTTTTCTCTCTTATTGCACGTTATTCTTTTCGCTCTTATTTTCTCTCATTTTTTTAGTATAAATATTACAATAATAATCGAATATGAATAACAATACCGAATCGAATGTCGATAATGTCGCGGATTTCATTCAAAATTTTTTCATAAATGATAATGATAATGCAATGTTTCCGGACGATTTTCCAAATATACATATGCCGCCACCACCACCACCAGCAGAAGAAACATCATTACAAGGGCCTTCGCTACATTCATTCTCAGATTTCATTCCATTGGCTACATCAACACCTTTAGCATCACCGGTAATGTCACAAGATTTGCAAACTCCGTCGTTAACGCAAGTACCTTTGGTACATGATGAAAAAGAATATAGCACAACAATGTTGGAATTACCCAAAGAAATATTTAACCGAAAAGCAGTCGTCTATGTTAAAGACCCTAACGATCCAGAAAATAAAAATAGTTTCATGTATGCGGTTTTAGCAAAATTTACATCAAAACCATCATCGATGTGGCAGTACAATATTCTACAGAAAGTATACGATTTCAGCTTTATTCACTTACCGATCCAATCGCTGGCTGATATTGAAACGTTTGAAAGAATAAACGCTGTATCAATCAACTTATACAAGCTGATAGAAACCGACTATACAGATCAAAGTACATTCAACTACAAAATAAAAGTCGTGTACGCCTTCCGAAAAAATCACAGTTTGTTAAATCATAAACATCACACATATTATATTGGGGATCTAATGGAAATTATCAATTCGCATGGATAAAAAAATTCAGTCGATTGTTGCGGATCCAGTCGCCGAAAGCGAAATTTGTATGCTGGTCATGTCTCGATCCCATGAATACCGATTACGAACATAATAATACTCACAGATGTGACGCAGTCAGTTGGCGTAATATGCACTATATGTAATTAAATAAAGACGTATTTTTCGTATTCATAGATGTATTTTTATTTTTCAAAAAATCTTTTTACATTGTTTCATACAAATTAATGTAATCTATATAATATAATAAATATTTTCATATGTATACATTTTTGTTTTTATTTTCCATAAACTTAAAATTCCAATTTTACTATTGTTGTTAATATATTCCAAACTCCAGTTTGTATTAAATCCTCTCGCTCTTTATGTTGAACAGACGATTCAATATTATTTAACTGTTCAGTTAAGTATGCAGAGTCTTTTTATCTTGCTTAACTTTAAAGATATATGATAGATTCTTTTTTCATTTGACAGTGTAAACGTTTTCTTCTTTTACAATTTTCTTATGCTTTATCACTATTACAACATTTTTCATCATTTTCTAACTAATTGTAAACATTTTTCCACTATTTCGTACCATGTTCTTATGTTTTAGGACTTTTTGCCCTATTTTTTTCATATGACTGAACGCTACTTAAGAAGTTATTCGATAATTATCACCATTCCTCGCAATATTCATATGTTTTAACGCTTTTTACACTATTTTTCACAAATTCATGATATTTCGCTTCATTTCTAATGTTTGAACGACTCATATGCAGTTTTTCGACAATTTTTCACCGTTCATCACTATATTTTTTTATGTTGTATCACCTTTTATGAAGTCTTCATCAAATTTTACCTTCATTCAACAATATTTTCGTTATTGTACCCCTTTGAACTGTTGTTTTACCCTAAAAGCGAGTGTATATCTAATTTGTTATAATTAAGAAAGAATGTAATGTATATTACAAATTTCCTTTCCTGGGAGTATGATTGTGTGTGCAGAATAATAAACTCTGGTAAGAAGCAGACTGTATCCACCATCAAGCAGGGTGTGTAAAGCGTGGTAATTAACTCTGGCATTGAACACATTGCAAGGTAGTTATGATATGTTTGAGCATAAATTAGTTGTTGTATATCATTCATGTTAGTCATTAAATGTTCACACTGAGAGATGCAAGGGGGGCGTCATCATATGAACCATTACGATTTTTATAATTATAATATACACTAAGCATGTATGTATTACAACGACCACATCAACTCTGTTAAGGATGGTAATGTTTGGAGGTAGATAGTGAACCGTTACATTAGAAGAGGAACATGGGTACATACATGGAAACATCATTAGCGATATTACATCACATGTATGTCATCAAATTTAACTAAAATATTGCGTCCAATAGTAAAAAATGCGAGGATTTTTCCTAAGAGGTTAAATTTTATGTCTAAGATGGCGAATATAATAAAATTGATGCGATTTTAGCTGAAGATGGTGTATTTTACACTAAAATCGTTGTTTTACACCTAAAGTGAGATTATTTGGGGAGATAAACGGTCTTTTTTCATATAAAATTTTATGTTTTTTCTAAATTTGGCTATTTTTTGTCCTAAATGGAGTAATTTCTGTGTGAATGGCACTTTTTAGACTGGCCTATATACTTCTTGATGTGATATTCCATTCATTGTGAAGCTATGCTTTGAAAGGGTTTGTGTCTGGTTGTGGGAAGTTTCCAAACTTTTCTGATGCATCGATTATAGTATAATAGTTGTTGTGTGTTAGTGAATTGATGGTGTTTGGATGGGGATAATAAATAGGGGTAAGAGGTGGAGTGTACCACATCAAGCAAGGAGAGTACTGTTTGATAATTAACTCTATCATTTAAACACATTGCAAGTCAGTTATAATATGTTACGTCAAAATTAGTTGTTGTATCTCGTTCAGGATTTTACATTAAACGATCACACTGAGAGACGCGATGGACTCGTCATCATCAAGATCCATGCAATCATTACATTATTTTTCACTAATTTGTAATCACCATTTTTTTTTTATGTTTTGAACGACTCTTATAATGTTTTTTGATAATTTTCATGGTACAAGGTTCATAATGTAAAGTAATTTTAATTATTTCAACAGTCTTTACACACAAATAAAGCAATATATCTTAAGCACACTCAACATAATACAAATTTTTACAAACAGAAGTAAACAACGGATTTACCTAGAAATTTTAATAAAACTTAAGAATCATATTATATATGAAATTGCTTGTTTTTTCAATCAATGATCCAGACTAGCAGGTTTAGAATTATATCAGACCTCTAGTAAAAACCCCAAATTATTTAATGTGTATATCTTTGCTACTTTTTACCTTATATATGTGAATATACATAGATATATATGAATATATGTAGATATATATGTATATATGTAGATATATATGTATATATGTAGATATATATGTATATATGTAGATATATATGCATATATGTAGATATATATGAATATATGTAGATATATATGTGTATATATAGATATATATGTATATATGTAGATATATATGCACATATGTAGATATATATGTATGTAGATATATATGTATATATGTAGATATATATGCATATATGTAGATATATATGTATATATGTAGATATATATGTATATATGTAGATATATATGAATATATGTAGATATATATGTATATATGTAGATATATATGTATATATGTAGATATATATGTATATATGTAGATATATATGTATGTAGATATATATGTATATATGTAGATATATATGCATATATGTAGATATATATGTATATATGTATAATTCTAAACCTGCTAGTTTGGATCATTGATTGAAAAAACAAGCAATTTCATATATAATATGATTCTTAAGTTTTATTAAAATTTCTAGGTAAATCCGTTGTTTACTTCTGTTTGTAAAAATTTGTATTATGTTGAGTGTGCTTAAGATATATTGCTTTATTTGTGTGTAAAGACTGTTGAAATAATTAAAATTACTTTACATTATGAACCTTGTACCATGAAAATTATCAAAAAACATTATAAGAGTCGTTCAAAACATAAAAAAAAAATGGTGATTACAAATTAGTGAAAAATAATGTAATGATTGCATGGATCTTGATGATGACGAGTCCATCGCGTCTCTCAGTGTGATCGTTTAATGTAAAATCCTGAACGAGATACAACAACTAATTTTGACGTAACATATTATAACTGACTTGCAATGTGTTTAAATGATAGAGTTAATTATCAAACAGTACTCTCCTTGCTTGATGTGGTACACTCCACCTCTTACCCCTATTTATTATCCCCATCCAAACACCATCAATTCACTAACACACAACAACTATTATACTATAATCGATGCATCAGAAAAGTTTGGAAACTTCCCACAACCAGACACAAACCCTTTCAAAGCATAGCTTCACAATGAATGGAATATCACATCAAGAAGTATATAGGCCAGTCTAAAAAGTGCCATTCACACAGAAATTACTCCATTTAGGACAAAAAATAGCCAAATTTAGAAAAAACATAAAATTTTATATGAAAAAAGACCGTTTATCTCCCCAAATAATCTCACTTTAGGTGTAAAACAACGATTTTAGTGTAAAATACACCATCTTCAGCTAAAATCGCATCAATTTTATTATATTCGCCATCTTAGACATAAAATTTAACCTCTTAGGAAAAATCCTCGCATTTTTTACTATTGGACGCAATATTTTAGTTAAATTTGATGACATACATGTGATGTAATATCGCTAATGATGTTTCCATGTATGTACCCATGTTCCTCTTCTAATGTAACGGTTCACTATCTACCTCCAAACATTACCATCCTTAACAGAGTTGATGTGGTCGTTGTAATACATACATGCTTAGTGTATATTATAATTATAAAAATCGTAATGGTTCATATGATGACGCCCCCCTTGCATCTCTCAGTGTGAACATTTAATGACTAACATGAATGATATACAACAACTAATTTATGCTCAAACATATCATAACTACCTTGCAATGTGTTCAATGCCAGAGTTAATTACCACGCTTTACACACCCTGCTAGATGGTGGATACAGTCTGCTTCTTACCAGAGTTTATTATTCTGCACACACAATCATACTCCCAGGAAAGGAAATTTGTAATATACATTACATTCTTTCTTAATTATAACAAATTAGATATACACTCGCTTTTAGGGTAAAACAACAGTTCAAAGGGGTACAATAACGAAAATATTGTTGAATGAAGGTAAAATTTGATGAAGACTTCATAAAAGGTGATACAACATAAAAAAATATAGTGATGAACGGTGAAAAATTGTCGAAAAACTGCATATGAGTCGTTCAAACATTAGAAATGAAGCGAAATATCATGAATTTGTGAAAAATAGTGTAAAAAGCGTTAAAACATATGAATATTGCGAGGAATGGTGATAATTATCGAAAAACTTCTTAAGTAGCGTTCAGTCATATGAAATGCTTCGAAATAGTATAAATTGGTGAAAAAAATAGGGCAAAAAGTCCTAAAACATAAGAACATGTTACGAAATAGTGGAAAAATGTTTACAATTAGTTAGAAAATGATGAAAAATGTTGTAATAGTGATAAAGCATAAGAAAATTGTAAAAGAAGAAAACGTTTACACTGTCAAATGAAAAAAGAATCTATCATATATCTTTAAAGTTAAGCAAGATAAAAAGACTCTGCATACTTAACTGAACAGTTAAATAATATTGATTCGTCTGTTCAACATAAAGAGCGAGAGGATTTAATACAAACTGGAGTTTGGAATATATTAACAACAATAGTAAAATTGGAATTTTAAGTTTATGGAAAATAAAAACAAAAATGTATACATATGAAAATATTTATTATATTATATAGATTACATTAATTTGTATGAAACAATGTAAAAAGATTTTTTGAAAAATAAACATACATCTATGAATACGAAAAATACGTCTTTATTTAATTACATATAGTGCATATTACGCCAACTGACTGCGTCACATCTGTGAGTATTATTATGTTCGTAATCGGTATTCATGGGATCGAGACATGACCAGCATACAAATTTCGCTTTCGGCGACTGGATCCGCAACAATCGACTGAATTTTTTTATCCATGCGAATTGATAATTTCCATTAGATCCCCAATATAATATGTTTGTGTGATGTTTATGATTTAACAAACTGTGATTTTTTCGGAAGGCGTACACGACTTTTATTTTGTAGTTGAATGTACTTTGATCTGTATAGTCGGTTTCTATCAGCTTGTATAAGTTGATTGATACAGCGTTTATTCTTTCAAACGTTTCAATATCAGCCAGCGATTGGATCGGTAAGTGAATAAAGCTGAAATCGTATACTTTCTGTAGAATATTGTACTGCCACATCGATGACGGTTTTGATGTAAATTTTGCTAAAACCGCATACATGAAACTATTTTTATTTTCTGGATCGTTAGGGTCTTTAACATAGACGACTGCTTTTCGGTTAAATATTTCTTTGGGTAATTCCAACATTGTTGTGCTATATTCTTTTTCATCATGTACCAAAGGTACTTGCATTAACGACGGAGTTTGCAAATCTTGTGACATTACCGGTGATGCTAAAGGTGTTGATGTAGCCAATGGAATGAAATCTGAGAATGAATGTAGCGAAGGCCCTTGTAATGATGTTTCTTCTGCTGGTGGTGGTGGTGGCGGCATATGTATATTTGGAAAATCGTCCGGAAACATTGCATTATCATTATCATTTATGAAAAAATTTTGAATGAAATCCGCGACATTATCGACATTCGATTCGGTATTGTTATTCATATTCGATTATTATTGTAATATTTATACTAAAAGAATGAGAGAAAATAAGAGCGAAAAGAATAACGTGCAATAAGAGAGAAAAAAGACAGAAAATAAAGAGCGAACGAAAAAGAGAAAAGACGTAGGAAATTACAGACTTTATCGTTCTTGAGAATATTTTAATAACGCATGAAGAACACAGCTTCAACAAATTCCACACGTTTAACATAACACTAATACTGCCTGCACGATCAGATCCGTTCGACATTCGAGCTCGAAGCATGCCTTTGAAAAGGGAGGGTTGCACCAGAAAAAACCACATTCCTTTGGTGAAAGTTGGATGCAGGTGTGTCTGAACGAAGTTTGCAGGTGTTCTTTGGGTTATATGTGTGTGTATGTGTGTGTAGGTGTGTACATGTGAGTCTATTTCTACAAAAGATATGAAAGGGAAGAACCTGTTTCAGCAGACTCTATAACATTGTCGCACGATCTAATACAACGGTATGGCAACATGTATGTAAGGTTATGAGCGACGTACATTTACGCTACGATAGTGAGCATACATATTGGAGAAAAAATACAAAATTATGAACGGTCGGAAGAAATGGACAGAAACGAAAAAAATATACTTCGGCTATTTCTATAATATTTAGGATCAAAAAAAAAATATTTAGAGAACATTTAGAGTCAGAGGTTGTATCTTACAAACAGATGAAAACTCTCACAGCTGCGGAAATACGTGATGTACGTGAAAAAGTATAACAATTGAATTCGCTTATTACACACAAAAAAATAAAAAAACGGTGTATTACAGACAAAAATCTAATTTTTTAATCTAAACAGATATGAACAAATTATGTGGAAATATATTCGAAAATTAAATAATTATATATACATTATACTCGACTGGTTCAGATTTTTGAAAATTTCGTCATTACCAGTACTTTAAGTTAAGAGGGGGAGAGAAGGATAGATCGCTAAATAAATTAAATAAACAGAAATCGGAAAGGATCGGAAAAAGATGAAAAAATAATTAGCAAAAATATATACAATATGAGAATGAACAGATATTGAGGGAAAAAATATATACAAAATATATACAAAACAGTATTTACATTTGTATAAAAATATATTTAAAAAATTTTAAAGAAAACATAAAAACGAACGGTCTGAAAAAAAATATATATGTACAAATACACACAAAAATATACAGAAAAAATATACAAAATTGTTAAAAACGATCGAATTAATGAATTTTTAATCTGCGCGAATTGTACGTTGGCAGTCGATACAATCTTTTACTTTCATACAATTTCGAGTACTATGCAGAAATATATCGTCATCGAAATAATATTCTTCATCATTCTCATGTTCAAAACATGGTAGAAGTGATTTTATCGTATCATCCTGTTTTAGTCTATCTGGTAAAAATGTATAAATGTCTCCAACACAACTTGGAAATAACGTAATTATCATTTCTTTGGTGGCTGTAATGAACAACTGACTTAAATCATTTATATTTAGATTATTCATAAGCTTCAGCGGACGGATGACATGATCGTACCATGCCTTCATCACCATAACGTTTTTCGCCGCACAATGAAAACTATCATTCTCATTATGGTGTTTACAGGTTATCAAATTGCTTATACCAAAATACTCTTCATGTAGATTCTCAATACTAGATAATCGAAAGACTTGATCCATATTAACGATTTCGTAGTCTAAATCACGCAACAATTCAGACTTTTCGTTAAGTTCCATTAGTGTAAGTTTAGCATATACTGTTAAAACATATACGCGAGCCCTCGGTTTTTGGGACAATATCGTGAATATATCGCGTGCGATGAATATTTCTTCACGACAGGGAAATAATGAAGGGTTCTTCAAGTAATAACTCACTGAAGAACATTGTAAATGTGGCATTTTTGATGCATGCCATGCTCTGCTTGGCTTATACAGCGTATGCAAACACTTCCCTCCAGACATATCAATCATTGCTAGTTCAGTTACTCGAAACCCATAATCACAATCTATATGGACGCTGATATCTAGAAAATATTCCGCTATATCCACTTGTTCTGATAATAATACAGGACCAACGATTTTACATACAAGGGATGTTGATTCTTCTGATGTATAACCATTATCATATTGCGGTGTTAGAGGTGAAAAAGACGAATGCGAGTCAGTATCATTCGAAAATGAATTCTGAATAAATTCGTCTGCTTTAATATCAATCGAATCGGTATTGTTATTCATGTTTGATTAATGTTTTTTTAACTTTTTACTAAAAAAGAAACGTAGAAAATTATTACTTTTATCGTTACAGTAAATTTTTAATAATGCGTGGAGAACACAGATTCTACAAAATGCACACGTTTAACATAAAACTAATACTGTCTGCACGATCAGATCCGTTCAACAATCTACCTCGATGCTCGCCTTTGAAAAGGGAGGGTTGTACCAGAAAAACCACATTCCTTTGGTTATAGAGGTGTTTGAAAGACGTCGTCAAGGAGAGATGAAGATATGCGTGTTTGTGTGTAGGTGTGTACATGTAAACCGTTTTCTACAAAAGATATGAAGAGGAAGATCCTGTTTCAGCAGACTCAATAACATTGTCGCACGATCTAATACATCGGTATGGTAACATGCATGTAAGGTTATGAACGGAGCATTTTTCGCTACGACTACGTGACAGCCATATGGGAGAAAAAATATAATACGAAAGATTTCGAAAAAAAAAAAAATGTTACAGTTAGAAAAAAACAACAAAAAAAAATGAAATATTCTTAAACTAATAGAATCGAAAAAATTATTATGAATGATATGAGATCTAACGGTAGCAGATGAGTGTGTGTGAATGGATGGTGCGCTTTTGTGGTGGTTGTGACGATCAAGGAGTATGTGGAAAAAATATAAAAAGTGTGTACAATCAGTAAATTGATTGCAAAAAGGTAGAAAGGTTTAAAGATTACATTTGCTTATTTATTAGTAGAAAAGATGCATGGACGCCTTAAATTAACCTTCTGCAAAATGAATGAAATAACGGTACATCATTCAAGCTGGTTTTCATCGGGAGAGATTGTCCATTTTCACCATGCTTTCTAGAAAAGGTGTATACATGTCGAGAATTTGTATGTTGTAAAAGGTCGTAAATAACGGTACATGACAAGCGCTTCAATAATGATACAAACGACTGTTGAGTCGGGCGGACACATCTTAGACTGTGGAGCAGCGTTTGAATTTCTTGGAAATGTCGAGATCAGTGTTCGATGACGTTGATGTCGATTTTTTTATGTGCATGTGTGTATTTGAACGAGTCTAAAAAATTATTCCTCTAGCGAATAACGGTAAATAGCGGGGGAGTATTAAGCGGTCAAAGGTTGATAGAAAGACGAGACGAATACATGAAGAGGTTGACTATACCTGGAAAAGGACGATTAATGTTTGTAGCAACAATATCGTCAATGAAAATAATAGTTCCTTCGTTTAATAATTATACTGAGATGTGTATAATATTAAACTTAGTTACGATGTTGATAAAAATTATTTAGTGCCCTGAGATTTTCTCTATCGAAATGTTAAAAGATGTAAAGTATGTAAGACGGGGTGAATGTGTCAGAAAAATAATAGCAGTAAAAATAATTAAAGATCGATAATTAAAAATTAAATATAATAACTGTGTGTGGTATATGTGAGGGTCTGATGTGATATGCTCCCGCGGCTAATACAGAAAAAAAAATGTTCACGATTAATAAGGAACCTATCTGTGAGTGTGACAATATGGCGTGTGTGTAAGTCTGGGAGGAGTTGAAAAATAAATAAAACATATTATAATTGCTAGCGAAACGTGAATGCATGGAAATGGATGTCGTGCAAATAAAATCAAAAAAAAAATGTACGAACGGAAAAAAATTTCAAAAGACTTTTTGGAAAAATAATCTAACAATAATATACAATAATTGATAGTAAAATGGGTGTTGGAGGCAACATCTACACTTCTGCGAGAGTTGATTGATTGACTGGGTCTAGAACATATATTATGAAAGAATTGTAATTTGTGTAGAATGGATAGGGGTGGGAGAGGTAAATTATGAAACCGTGTTAAATAAAATTATACTCGATTTCATTTTTGAATACATATGTCTGGAAAAAAATATGAACGTTCGGGAGAAACGATCGGAAGCGAAAAAAAAATATAGTTAGAATAATTCCATAATACTTGGAGTTGAATAAAAGTTATTATGAACGGTATGGAAACTAGCTGCAGAAGATGTGTGCGCATTCATCGCGTTGAAGACATTGTAGGATTTATTTTTAGAACCGGAGGAAAATAAAAATATTATGAACGGTCAGAAGAAATGATCGGAAGTGAAGAAAATATATAATTGGAATAATTCCATAATACTTGGAGTTGAATAAAAGTTATTATGAACGGTATGGGAACTAACGACATCAGATGGGTGTACGGGAATGGACGGTGTGCATTCATAGCGGTCACATAAAAAAATACTTACCTCTCAATATGAAATGACGGAGGTGTCGGGAGCGTCGATCGAGGGTTTAATGGTCGTAGTAAAAGTAAATAGAATGCGATATATTCGATATTAAAACAACGAAATCGATCGAAAAAGAGGGTGGAAGGGGTAAAGGAGACTAAGGCTATTTTAGACTATAGAAATAATTGATTTGTTAATTTGTAAATGTTTTGGATAACCGGTTAGGTTTAGACAACAGAGCAGTGATTGGGTTATTATGTGAAAAAAAATAATAATTAAAAAAAAGTAATCGCGATAGTATAAACAGACAACACGTGCGGGGGAACGGTGCGTGCGCTTTCGCGGCGGAGAGCGTTATGATAAATATATGCGCAGGATCGGGACGTGCGCTTTCGCATATGGCAGTAAGATCGGGAAATCAGGAAAATAAAAAAATATGCTTCGGCTAATTTTATATTATGTATACTTAGACTTTGAAATATTAAAGAAATAATCGCGGTATCGGGAACGGAGCGTTCGTGTGTGTGTGTGTGATATCGCGGTGGATATCGGAATATGCGGGGGATCGGCGCGTGCGCTTTCGCGACGGCGACTGGAGCGTGCACGGTAACGAAATATACGTGTGAGAGGTGTGAACTGGAGTTATAGGTTAGATTTACGCTTTAAATAATATATTGGGGTTAAATTTTGGAATTTTCTTACTTAGGTCCTGAATTTTGAAAAAATTGTGATAACGTAGCAGTGGGCGGGCGGGGCGAGCGGGGACTTGGGTTACTTTCGGACATTAATTAATATACTTATGTTAATTAATAATCGGTTCTGTTTATCAGAAACGAGCAGGACGTGTACGAGGGAATTTTGGAGACGGAGCGTTCGTGTGTGTGTGTGTGCGCGGGATATCGCTGTGGACATCGGAATATGCATGGGATCGGCGCGTGCGCTTTCGCGTCGGCGACCGGAGCGTGCGCGAGAACGAAATATACGTGTGAGAGGTGTGAACTGGAGTTATAGGTTAGATTTACGCTTTAAATAATATATTGGGGTTAAATTTTAGAATTTTCATACTTAGGGCCTGAATTTTGAAAAAAAAAAATGCGATAACGGAGCGGGCGGGCGGGGCGATCGGAGACTTGGGTTACTTTCGGACATTAATTAATATACTTATGTTAATTAATAATCGGTTCGGTTTATCGGAAACGAGCGGGACGCTTACGGAGGAATTTCGGAGAAATTTGGGGAACTTGGGGGAACTTTCAGCACCTGGACACTAATTGGGGTTACTTGCGCCCCCCGAATAACACTTTGGACAGTTTATTGACCTCGGGACACTGTTTGGACGTTCGGTTTATCGGATATGTACGGGAACCGTCCGGGGGAAACTCGGAGGAATCGGGGGAAACTTGGGTGAATTTTGACCACCTGGACATGAATTGTGGTGAATTTTGTGTTCGGATTACCGGTCTGGGGTGAATTTTCGCCTCCGGGACAGGAATTGGGGTTCGGATTAGCGGACCTCCCAGTTCCTGTATTTAATGACTACTTCCATTATTTCCGGAATAGATGACATTTTCTTTCCAAAATTCTCAAAATTCTTTCTGTTTTTCCCCCTTGTTTCCACTGAAACTTGTCTAACTCGTTTATTCACTTTGGTTTCTGCTCCTTTATTTTAAAATAAATTCTTCGTTACGCCGGTCCCCTTAAACTAAATTCTTCCTCATTTAATATCTCCCTCGCTTCCCGCGTTAAGAGTCTTTTCGGAAGTTTAGTCAACAGAACATCTTATTGGCTAGTTCCTACAGCTATGTTTGGTTTCTGGACGTAGCTCTCTCGACTACTCTATTAATAGACTTTTGGCAGACGGAGCACGCCATTTATCGTGAAAAAAATCCCTTACCACGTTGTTCGTTGACATTTGTGCAACCCTTGAAACATCTTCCCATCCTCCCTATCACTTTTTTTTTTTTTTTTTTTTTTTTTTTGGCCCGAACAGAACAGTTCATTTGGCCAGCAAACTACGACACGACTAGATATTAAAAAATACTAATAATAGAAAATTCAGGAAGAGAAATTTCATTCATTCTACATTATGGCCGCAACTGCTGGCAGTGCCCACAATGCTCAATGAAACAAAACAGAAACAAACAAGATTTTTCCATTCTGGAAAAAGGAGCAAAAGAAAAAATAGATAAGTAGATAAATATTTCTATCTCACATTATGACCACAGTTGCCTGGCAATGCTCACAATGCATTATGAGAAAAAGGAGGTAGTCACAGCCACACTGGACAAAGACTACAATAATGTAAGAAAAAAAATAAGTAAAATAATGGAGAGAAAAGAAAAAAAAAGAAAAAAAAAAAAAAAATCAAACAACAATCCTGTTTCTTTCAATAAACCTAAAAAGGACAAATAAAATTTTATCACTGGAACAGAGAAGATGAAAAACACACAATGGAGAATAAACACCACAGGACATGAGGTCCTTAGAAAACGCAAGTCTCGCGTCATCGAACTGGGTGCAATTAAATAACAAGTGATTAATGTCTTCTCTAAAATTTTGTCGACAATAGATATTACAACCGGTGCAGTGCCCAGTGTTTGAAAAATTTAAACCCAATCGGCAAAGGCCGGAGCGGAGCCTACACACAACGGTCACAAACCTACGGGTCAAACTAACTGGGACACTAATGCGGTAAAACCAAGGTATGGACGGCAAAGATGGTTGGACCATATGAAAATATTTACCAGGTCCTTGCTCTCTACAAATAAGACTTATCCAATCCGCATGGTTATTTCTTTTGGCTTTATCTAGAAGATCGAAGGATGGGATAAATGGAAACTTAATACCTGATCTAACACCTTCTTTTGCGATTAAATCAACACGGTCACCAAGTGGTACCCCACAGTGACCCGGAACCCAACAGAATTTAATGACTCCTCCAAGTTCGGAAATATTAAAATACTTTTCCTTAATTTCATAAATAATTGGATGGCAA
Source organism: Icerya purchasi (assembly GCA_039619475.1). Classification (NCBI taxonomy): domain Eukaryota; kingdom Metazoa; phylum Arthropoda; class Insecta; order Hemiptera; family Monophlebidae; genus Icerya; species Icerya purchasi. Next base: position 81,121,062 of record CM077116.1, read on the forward strand.
TTACATTCAAAGTTACTTCTCTGAAGCGACAAGAGAGAGCTAAGGCTGTCCGAAAATACTACAAACTCCCCCTTGGACTGCAACACGTTTTTCACAAACTCTAACGCTTTTTCAATTGCAAGAAGCTCGGCCGTGAAAATCGAAGCTTCTGGAGGTAATTTAAATTTCTGCTCAGTGATACCTTCTATAAGAAACCCGGCCCCTACGCCTTCATTAAATCCACGGAATTTGGCACCATCGGTAAAGATCAACCGATAACCGGGGTATAATTCTTTCGCGATACCTAGAAAAACGGAGTTCACAATGTTACCAGGTAACAGATGCAAATTCTGGCTTTTAAAGGTGTTAATATTGATGTCCAGTGTGATAAGATTAAGGTCGTATCTGAAATTAAAATAATTGGAGGGAGAAGATGGCACAAGAGCTGGACTATAATTATAATACATCCTAGTTCTTTTGAGCAAGAGCGGCATTTTCTGGGGAACAAATCTCCAATCACTACTTACCTGCATTATCTTACTTATAAACTGCGGATATTTGTAATTACAATACTTAAGTACAAATTTATCTGTTAAATAATTTCTTCTAATGTTCAGAGGAGCAATTTTGGTCTCCATTTGTAGACCGATGGTAGGGGACGACCTGACATTTCCCGTGATTAATCTTAAGCCAAGATTCTGTAATGAATCTAACTTTCTAAGCTGGAACTTTGAGGCCGATCCATAGAAAATCGCTCCATAATCCAATTTCGATCTAATAAAGCTTTTGTATAGCTGGCTTAATATGACCGGATCACTTCCCCACCATGAATTGCTTATAGCCTTTAAGGGGCTATACGATTTAATTACAAGTTCAACTAGTTTTTGAATGTGAAAAGTCCATGTTAGTTTAGGATCTAAAAACAATCCTAAATACCTAACATGCCTAGTGAATTTAATGAATTGGTTTTGAATTAGAACACGTATTTGTTCGTAGTCAAATGGTCTAAGTGAAAATACGGATACCGAGGATTTGGCAAGGGATATTTCAAAATGAATCTTCTCAAAGGAATTAAAGCAAATATCCATAGATGTTTGACTTGCCTGAAGACATTTAATAAGGCAGTTATGTTTAGAATATATTAAGAAGTCGTCCGCGTATGACAAAATTCGGGAGAAATTTGGTATTTGAATATTAAAGAGAGGTAATATATACAAATTAAAGAGAAGCGGACTCAGAACGGCACCTTGGGCAAGACCTTTATAAGTTGTGCGAACTTCAACCTGTTTGGATACGGGGTTAAGAATATGGAGGGATCTACATAAAAATAAACTACACAAAAGTTTAGCCATGGGAAAAGGAATATTAACTGCTATTAATTGATTGAAAAGAACGGGGATGGAAACATTATCGAATGCCCCCTGAATATCAAGGAATGTTGCCACCAAGAAGCCTTTTTCTTGGAAAGTAGAATAAACATCCCCCAAGAATGATGCTACACAATCTTGGGTACCCAAATGTGGGCGGAATCCAAACATTCCCTCCGGAAGTATCTTCTGTCTCTCAATCCACCACATCAGTCTGTTCTTAATTACAACCTCGAAAACTTTCCTAAAGCAGGAGGCCAAGGAAATCGGTCGAAATGATGACGCCTGGTTGAGAGATTTACCAGGTTTGGGAATCGGAATGACTAGAAAACGCGACCAGTCAGAAGGTATTAAACCAGACACTAATAAATTGTTATATATTTCTAATAGTATATTTTTGGCGTAATTACTTAAATTCTGTATAACTGAGTAAGTAATACCATCCAAACCCGGGGAAGAATCTCGTTTCTTGTTTAAAGGAATAAAAACCTCTTCATACGTAATTGGACGGAGCAGAATATGAGATATCATAGGTGCAGTATTTCCTTCCCCGGCCAGCTCCTCCCTCATTGGAACATAAGGGGGAGAAACTGCGTTTGAAAAGTCAGTAAACCAACTGTCATTTTGAATCACTCGACCGTGAGAATGTGAATTTTTAAAACGCTTAGTTAGATTCCAAACTTCTTTTAAAGGAGTGTTTCTGTTAAACTTCCTACAAAAATCCCTCCAAGAGTTCCTTTTGGTTTTTTTGAGGAGTTTTCGCGTCTCCCCTGCAATTTTCCTATATGTAAGATAAGCTCCCATTGTGCCAACTGCCCTAAAAGTGCGCAAAGCATCGTTTCGTTCTTTAACTTTAGTCTCGCATTCTCCATTCCACCAAGGAACAGCAGGTTTATTCCCTTTATACAAGGATGCCTTAGGCATGGAGCACTGTAGCGCTGAAAGAACAGCATCATAAAATGTATAGTATTTGTCTAAGGAGTTACTCACAGAATTAATTATTACCAGATTTTGATCAACTAACTCGCGAAATTTATTCCAGTTCTCTTCCATAAATTTCCAACGCATTATCTTTCCTTCCCTTCTTAATAATATTTGCCATTGAAAAAACGTAATTTTCTCCTTCCCGTTCTACACCACCACTGGATAAATCGTGTACAGATCACCGCAGAATTCTTGCCTGAGCCCAATATTATCAATATCGCTTCTTCGCTGGATATCTTTTTTTTTTTTTTTTCTTTGCTGACGACACCTTCATTTATTCCTCTCATTACAATATCTCGAGGACCGATTCTCAACCTTCAAACACATTATTCATTTTTAGTGCGTTAACGTCTTTTCGTGCGTTTATCTTTGATAAGAAGTTATCGCATCTATCTCCTTTCATTTACACTTCAGTCACACACACAGCAACACACTTTCGGTGCTTCGTATACACCGTTTATCTATATCTCTAGCGCTGTATATATTTCTATCGCTGTATATATCCTTATCGCGCGAAATATATAATTTGTACGGGGTATGTTAGATGATGATGGGGAGGGGGAGACCCCTCCCGATCACTCGGCTACGGTCAACAATGTTCAGATGTGCATCGATAATTCGTCGGCGGTTACTGATAATATGTCAGGTACCGAAATGACGAAATCAGCTTTGTCCTCTGACAACATCATTAGATCAAATAAAAGTAATAATAATAGCACCGGCACCGGCACCGGCAGCAATAGCAGTAATCATAATAATAATAACAATAATAATAATAATAATAATAATAATAATAACGATGATAAGAATAGCGAAGGTAATAATGACGATAATTATATCAAATATAATTCTAGTAGTAGTAGTAGAATCATTAATAAAAATCGATATTCTGAATCTTATCGTCCGAACGATTCGGGTATATATAAGGTTTTTGTTGAACGAATTCCTTCTGACCAATTAGATAGAATATCAATTAGTGCCCTGAAAGTCGCAGAAATATTAAGAAGAAATTCTCTATCAAAAAATTTATTTGAAATTAAAAAGGTAAGTCGGAATCGGGTGATTGTTCAATACACCTCTCCAAGTTCCGCTAATGAACTTGTTGATCATCCTTGTTTCACGTCGATTGGCTATAACACTTATATCCCATCCTACTTAGTTTCTCGATCTGCTGTCATTAAAAACGTCGATATCGAGTACACAGAGGAAGAAATTTTTGATATGATCGATTGTGAGCCCTTCTTGATTAATCGTATTCAAAGATTAAAGAGGAGAGCCATCGTGGATAAGGAAGTTAAATTCGTTCCAAGCACTTCTGTGCTTATTGTATTTGAAGGCCAAACCCTGCCAGCCTATGTATTTTTGTGGAACGTACGTTTCAGCTGTGAACCCTTTATTAGGCGAACCCGTCAATGTTTCCGTTGCTTAAGGTATGGGCACATCTCCAGTCAATGTAAGGGACGTGCCAGATGCCTGAAATGTGGAAGTTCCGACCACGTCGAAGATCAATGTGCCAGTTCAGTCCAAGCTTGTGTCTATTGCAAGGAATCTCACAAGTCAACTGATCCCTCTTGTCGAGAGAAAAAGCGGCAGATTGCCATTAACGAGATAATGGCAACTCATAATCTGAATTTCCAGGAAGCCTCGTTGGAAGTTCCGCAAACGTACAAGCAGTCAAGTTTATATTCGAACCGAACTAATAACCGATTTTCTCTGCTCACACATTACGACGAGTTTCCGGCAATTACTCCGAAGAAGCATGAAGAAGACAATGTTAATATACCCGCATATAAACCTAGACCCATGTCTAGAAAGACAGGTCTCTACGACCCAAATCAGTTATTGCCGCGCGCATTAAAAAGAACAGTGTCCTTTATGTCCTCTGACGAGGAAAAAAAGTTTAATGATAGAAAATTAATTCTAAAAAATAGGCTTTCAATGAACAGAAGATGGAATAACTCCGAATCTTCTGTTACAACTAGTTCAGATAGCACTAAACCGATGGCTTCTGGTACAAAGAAGGATACTATCGGTAATAAATCTAAAAATAATAATCATAATAGTAATGGAAGCATTGGTAACATTAGTAATAAAAATAATACAATTAGCAAGAAAAGCACAAATATAAAAGGCAAAAAATTACTACCGTTAAAGAATATAAAATCATTATAATTAATAGAAAATAATTTATTAATAATACAAATAATAAAGGTTTTTTTTTTTTTTTTTTAAATTAATTAATTTTTTTATTTATTTATTTATTATTATTGTTTTTTTTTTTTTTTTATTTATTTCATTTTATTTTTCAGGAATTAGCATAATTTTATGTTTAATTTACTCCAGCTATTTTTATTTAGTTGTTTCAGCATTACTTTAGCCACTTAGTTGTTCTCTCCAAAATGCTTCGAATATTGCAGTGGAATGCCCGGAGTATTCTCGCTAATAAGTGTGACTTGGAGGTATTTCTGTTTAATCACGATGTGGATATCATCTTAATATCAGAAACGTGGCTTACTAACGATAAATACTTTCATATTAATAATTACAGTTGCTACCGAGATGATAGAGAGGATGGGTACGGTGGGGTAGCTGTTCTCGTCAAGAGGACGTTTACTCACCATCCAATTAATCTAAACCTAACTGATTCCAACAACAATACGAAATCCAATGCAGTTTCAGTTTTCGTTACTTATGGGAGCTGCTCTGTAATTTTTATTTCTTATTATTCCCCTCCAAACCATTTATTTGACCCGGAAACCATCCTCGGAGCCTTAGATAATTTGGGCGAAACACGCATCGTTCTGGGTGGGGATTTTAATGCTTTAAATAGATGTTGGGGATGTAGTCGGAATGACAGAAAAGGTTGGGCAGTGATGAATATTATCTCTAATTCATCACTTTGTCTCCTTAACGATGGTTCGGCTACAAAATTCGGGAATCCGCAATTTTCAAACAATCCAGTGGATTTAACGTTAGTTTCAAATGATATTTTCCTGGACTGCTCTTGGAGAGTGCTCCCCATTTCATTGGGTAGCGATCATTTCCCTATCGTTATTGACATCGGTTCAGAGTCTTCCAACTCCACCGCTGCTGACCCATCTTACTTAGATGATAATATTTCACGATGGAAACTTGCAAAGACCGATTGGAGTAGATTTCAAAATGCACTGGACTTAGGCATTCGTGAAGTCAATACCATGGTCGAGCCTATGGATAAATATAATCTATTTCAGCAGGCCGTTTTAACGTCTTTACAAGAATCAACCCCGCGAGCGACCCTATATAAGGGGGAAAAACATTCTAAGCCCTGGTGGAATAGTGAGTGTGAATTAAAAATCAGAAGCCGTAATGAGTCTTTGAGGAAATTTCGATTAGAAGGCTCCATGCAATCATACATGGAATATAAAAAAGTTGCTGCTGAAACACGTAAACTTTTAAAATTAAGCAAAAAAGCTTCCTGGAAGAATTTATGTAGCAAAATTAATAGGAACACACCTTTAAAGGAGGTTTGGTTTTTGGCCAAACGCTTCAAGGACAATAGAACACCGAGTAATGTCATAGGTAATGCGGACTGGTTTCAGGAGTTTGTTAGCTTGGTGTCCCCTCCGTACGTGCCTACGGCGGATGAGTTAAATGAAATCAATCAGGCGCCACAAACTCATACGGCGGCGAATCATTTTTTGCTACAACCTATCTCCTATACCGAACTATTTGTCCCATTAAATAAGAAGAAAGATTCAGCACCTGGCATAAATGGCGTAACATATTCGGTCCTAAAGAACATGTCTGAAAACGCCAAAATTATTCTTGTCGGCATCTTTAATGATCTGCTGCAACGGGGTTTGGTTCCGGATGACTGGGGGCGGTTTCTTGTATGTCCTATCCTGAAACCCGGAAAATCTCCTGCTCAAGCATCTTCTTACCGGCCAATTTCCTTGGCTTCCTGCCTAAGAAAAGCATTTGAACTGGTTATAAAGAAACGTTTAATATGGTGGCTTGAAAGTAACAACGTCTTTCCGCACAATATGTTTGGGTTTCGTCCAGGTTTAGGGACTTTGGATTGTATTGCTAGCTTTTTAAATGACGTTTACCAGTCGTTCATTAATAGAGTTTCTTCTGGCCACATTTTTGGATGTTAAGGGAGCTTTTGACAATGTTTCCATTCCCATCCTGTTTAAGCAATTAACCGACTTAGGAATACCAAATCTCATAGTAATAACTCTGTGTAAATTATTTTCGAAAAGATTGCTCTATTTCCTGAACCCAGTTTCTAAACGAACAGAGCTCCGTACAGTTTATCGGGGACTTGCTCAAGGATCGGTGTTGAGTCCTTTATTGTTCAACATTTATATCAGATCAATCCTATGTACTCAGCTACCCTCTGCATCAAATATTTTATCATATGCAGACGATGTTGTTGTATATAGTAGAGATAAAAATCTTTCTTATTGTATACAGAATAACCAATTTTCAGTAAACGTTTCTCATGATGCTTTTCAAAAGATTAGTTTGGACTTGTCTCCATCCAAATCTTGTATTACATTATTTACTCTTAGGCCTTACTCTCAACCGGATATAATAATTAAAATGCATAATCAAAACATTACGTTCTCTAAACAGGTGAGATATCTGGGCATGTATCTAAACTCCAGATTAACTTGGGCATTCCATATACAGACGTTGCTCCAACAGTTACCCAGGACTTTTAATCCACTGAAGGCGATTAGCAACACTTCCTGGAGAGGCGACCCAGTAACCTTAGGTCTTCTGTATAAAGCTATTGTTAGGTCTAAACTCGATTACGGTGCGATTTTTTATGGATCGGCTTCAAAGTCGCTTCTGGGCAAGTTAGATGTTCTGCAGAATCTGGAATTGAGGCTTATAACAGGGAATGTTAGATCGGCTCCTACTATAAGTCTTCAGATGGAATCCAAAATTCCTCCCCTACAGGTAAGAAGATCTCTTTTGGCAGATCGGTTTTTAGTTAAATATTGCAACTTCCTCCAGCCATTAATTTTTAAAAAATTCATTAAAATTTCAAACGAATGGAGATTTGTACAGCGTAAGAAACCGCTTTTAATTAAAAATGTCAATAGGTATAGCTCATATTGCCCCGCCCTTATTCCCGTTTTGCCATCTAGGTATTTTATGTTCCCGTTTATTATCAATGCAGTTAAAATAGACGTAAATTTAGACCTCCTAAACAACTTAAAGAAAGAATTCCTTCCCCTCCATGTATTTAATTCTTGCTTTTTGCAATTAATGGAATCCGAATACCCTTCTTTCCTAAGAATATTTACGGATGGCGCCAAATTCTCAGGGTCTAGGAAAGCGACGGGCGCGGCATTCATAACGGAAGAGAAATTAGTATTTAAGTTTAAGCTTCCACCTGAGGCTTCTGTTTTTACTGCTGAGCTGCTCGCCATTGACAAGGCCTGTGATTTTATTCTAAACGCTGCAGACGATAGAGGAAAATCGGTAATATGCTCAGACAGTCTAAGCAGCCTTTTGGCCCTTAGGAACAGTCACTTTAAGCATCAGAACCACCCGTTGATATTCGAAATCAAATTAAAACTTGCTAACATTCGGGACAATGGGGGTACAGTAAAGTTTTGTTGGATCCCTAGTCACTGTGGATCATATTGAACGAAGTGGTGGATCAGGCAGCTAAAGACGCTGCCTGGGATGGGATAATATACCCCTACATCCCGTCAACGGATCTTTTAGAGAAGGTTAAAAGAGATAACTTAACCGAATGGGAAAATATTATCAAGAGTGCGCCTAGTACAGGCAGGTCTTACGAATTGGTCCAATCGACTCTTCCAGCTAGACCCTGGTATTTCAATATTTCTAATGTTCCGGATAGTTTAGTGCGAAAGTTTGTGACTACTATCTGCAGACTTCGTACAGGGCATAACAGGGTGCGACTAAATTTTGGGTTTGAAACCCCTCTACACTCCAATTGTAATGAGCATTTTAGTATAGGTTATCGTGAGGAAATTAATCACCTATTGTTTAATTGCGAGGCGCTAGCCAGAGACCGAGTCTTCCTTTTGGAGGATTTAAAGGCCTGCGGTTCATTTCCACCTTATTGTATTTTTCCCTTACTCGCTTCAGGTAATCGTGTGTTGTTAATAATATTCAAGTTTATTAAAAGAAGTAAAATCATTATTTAAATTTTTTTTTTTTTTTTTTTTGTTTTTGTTTTTGATTTTGTGGCCCGGCTTCAGTTAACCATCCATGAGTTCTGATGTGGCTAGTAAATGTCATCTTCCGATGTCTTACAACTTGTTAATTACTCGGTTCTAAACCTATATCCTTGACCTGCTGCTGTCCAGTCGCATCCCAGTGCCTATTGCACTTGGAGTGTGATGTGATCAGTGTCAATTTTATATTCTTTCCTTCTTGACACTCGTGGGCTATGTCAATCATTGCGGCCATGTGTGTTCAAGTTGTATTGTGAGAGTGTAAATAACAATGTTAATTCCTTATCCTTCTTGACACTCGTGGGCTATGTTATATCATGGCGGCCATGTGTGGTCAAGTTGTATTATGAGAGTGTAATTTTCAATGCTAATTCCATATCCTTCTTGACACTTGTGGGCTATGTCATATCATGGCGGCCATGTGTGTTTGAATTGTATTGTGGATGTCTAATTATTAGTGTTAATATTGCCACACACTATTCTGTTAGTCTAGGTTATTTGTAGAGGTGTTGGTGGCCAAATGGTTTCTTGCCGGGCCAAAAAAAAAAAAAAAAAACAAAAAAAAAACACATTATTATTATTTCAAAACGCTTTATCCAATATCCATCTTTTTATCTGTATATTAAATCCGCTACAATCGTCTTTACTCTAAGTCCATTTGTGATCCCTCTTTAAGTCTCTTATTAAATAATGCCACAATCTTTCTTCTTTCCCTTTTTTCACTATTCGAATGTTTTTCCAGACTGTTGCCTTTCGCGTTCCTCTTCTTACTATTCACTTTTACTAATAATCTGCCTACTCCTTGCAGCGCTTTCTTTTCCGTTTTTGTTCTGTTATTTCTCGTACTTGAGCCTTTCTGTCGGCTATCTTTAATCGAATAAAAATCCAATTCTACTTTCCTTTCCTAGTTCTTAGTCGAGTACCCCCACCTTAAAAAAAAAAAAAAAAAAAAGTCCCTTTTATTTTTACTATTTCTTTATGATTTATAAATACCTCGTTGCAGCACCATTTTTGAAACACTATATTAAAAAAACAAAAAGAAATCAAGACTGTTCGTATTTTTGTAATATTTTGTGCATCTCAAAATCCAATGAAGAAAAAAAACAGTATAATAATATCAATGCTGAGGAATAAAATATTTTTGAAATTTCGGATTACTGTCGTTATCGCCTGCAATTTAAAAAAATTGTACTTAAAAAAATCGTGATTTTCACTTACCTTCGTTAAGGTTGCTGCCAACGATAATTTCCTTGTCTGAAAAATCAGTTTCTCGTATCATTTCGATCGGGTCCTTTGTTAAGAAAACTCCGTCGATCGTTGGAGCAGACGGGAATCCCAGAATGCCCCAATAACTGTTCCACTGTATTTTCGATATAATCTTCGGATCTACAGAACGCATGCAGGACATAACCCTATTCGGATTTTCCAAAATCTGCGAAGAGTTACAGCCGCAGTCGTCGATTAGAGTCAAACCGATCTGAACTGCTTTTTCTCCAGTCATATAACTCCACGGGGCATTCACTACACCGGATTGTAAAATGCCTCTCTTAATCAAGTTCCGAGTTATCGGTGATAATAAATGCACACTAACCTGGAGGATAAAAAAAAAAAAAAAAGAAGAAAAAAATCATTTTGAATAAAACATAACGTTTACGATAAATTGCATTGCTGATAATAAATTTTTGCGGGGAAATAAAGTGGGAGAATTGGCGAAATGCCAAAAAAAGCGAAAAAATGGTGAACGGGAAGAACACACTACGCTAAGAATATGAAAAGGTCGAGCGAAACGATGAAAGGATGGGCGCCACTCGCAACTCTCAAACAAGATTGCAGATCCTCTGTAACTCGATCGGAAACTTTTAATCTTAACTTAGTGTGTCCGACACCAAAACCAAGTAATTAACAATGACAGCCATTCCAAATGTGTCGTGTTAAGAATTATTTGATGGAATCGATTAAAATTTAAATGCATGCATATTTAAGCCCAGTAGAGGACGGGAGAACCTTAGAACATGTTATTAACCAAAGTCGAAATATCAGTATTTATATAAGATTAATCGAATTTAGGCTTGTTTAATTTTTTAGCGAAAACCCTGTTATAAAAAAGGAATAATTATCAGTATCCCTAAGTGAAAAACTATAACAAATATGATGACTTTCAAAATGCTAATCATAGAAACAAGATCACGCACGGAAGAATTTTTTTATTCATTTTGATTATATCGTTTTTTAAATATATATATATATATATATATATTTCATAAATTTTTGAACGCTATCCTCAAAAATCAAATTATAAAATTCTTGATTGAATTGTATATTTCGAAAATACTAATTTTTCATAGACAGCATCAATTTACCGGCTATAGTTTATTATTTTCTTCTCTTTTCCAATCGGTCTGATAATAAATAACATTAAAATATCCCTATTAACGAAACAATAAAATTAACACATACAGCAACCAAATGCGAAAAGAAAAACATAACAGTTCCTCTTTCGATGGTCGTACCTACGTGGAGCTTTATATCATTTTTCGTAAACACTCTCTCGTTTATATCGCTTTTTCCATTCACCGCGGATAACCTTGCAAACATCGAAGAGGTGACTGTGATTCTTTTTGTTGCATATGCTGCTTTTTCTCATTTTCAGCTTAAAAGCCTCTAAACACACTCGTCCCTAGACCAAACCGGTTCCACGTCTGATTTCGAACAAATATTTCGGCTTTCTGATTATAAAATCTGGGCTAATCTTACCATTTTTGATAAACAATAAGTCTTTTATGACGCGCGATGGAATTTCTTTAAAATGCGATGTTTCGAAAAATTAATTAGGTAATATATGTTTCAAAAGGTATATGTAATCTGGTCATATTTTGAAGTTTAAATTTCAAAAAAAATTGTAACCGGCAAATTTTGTTCTCTGATTTTAATATTCATGTATGAGTAAGATTTGTAGAGAAAGATTCGTTTTTTTTCCATAAAGAATCTTATTAAAATTTTCTCTTTATTTCCAGTAAGATCGTTTGAACAAAAAATATGGTGGTAATTTCATTTGCTCGGGGAAAAAAGTCATTTCAAAACGTGTCATACGATCGATTTCTTCACTCGTAACGTAGTCTAATTTATGATTTATTCCGGTTCCATTTAATTCAAATAAATCCACTCTTTGAAATGCTAGTCATACCGGCTGTGGAAATAATAAAATGGCTAATTCTTTGCCTCGCGTAATAAGGGTTTTCAATGGTCAGAGTCCCCTTTTAAAATTTCCCGCTCGTAATAACTCACACGAAATTTTCGAATGATATTTATTCTTCTTTCTATTCAGCCTTTCTTATACTCTTTGGTTTGACAAATTTCCTTGTAATCCCCGATTATCGGTATATGTCAATCCCTTCCTCATTTCGTCTTTCCTTTTTCCCTCACCTCATTCCTGTCATATTCTTTTCAACTTCCTCCGAGTGTTCTCTCTTTTATTTTCAACTTCTCGATCTCAATTTTCCTACTCCATATGATGGTGCTTACGTTTTTTCATTCCCTTTCTTATCTATCGCTCGTGTTTTAGCCCTTTTTTTTTTTTTTTTTATATATCTCGCCCCAGATTAAAATTTAATGTGTTTTGCGTTAATTTCGGTCTACTTCATATACATAGATACTTTGGTTGATTTCCGTAGCGATTCTATCGACTATCGCTTTAAAACGAGTCCAGTCGAACGGGTTTCCGTATGTTAAATTAATTCAATTCATTTTCTTACCTTAAATTTGTAATAATATCGTATATTCCTCCGTTTAAATTTACGAGTGTTTAAAATAACAAGGGTATATATATAATAGTTATGTTGCGAAATTTTTTAAACTTCAAAAATTAATTATCGAAAGATGGCTTCGTTACTTTTAAATTTGATTATTTCGTTAAATCACGATAAAGCAAATTATATGATACCACCAATACTGAATTCGATGAGACTTAAAGCTAAAAAAAGATAAAATGTTCTAGTCCTCATTTTAATCTCAACAATTTTCCCCTTCGCTCTTTTCTTAATTGTATTTCTTCTCCCTTCATTACTAGGAGGTGACTGGAACGCTCGCTCTCCTCTTTGAGGCTGTTCTGGTCGAAACAGTAAGAGAGCACAGTTCTTGGAAACTTTATCCTCCGGCACAATTTAATCTCCTACCCTCTACACAAAGCCTTTGCATTTTTACACGCATAATCGAAATTGTAAACAAAGAAACAAATCTGAAACTTCAAACAACACCAGTCATCAAAAAAACACGTTAAATACGAATGAAAAAGAATCGGGTCAAACCAAATTCAATTCATTACGTTTTAGATGATGCGGCGCTTTGTTTGTTAAATATAGCCCCCCCCCCCCCCCCCCGGGTTACGTATTAAATGAAACAAAAATATTGAACGAAATAAAAGGTTTTTCTTTTTTCTCTTTTCTGAAACGAAAAATATGCATTCGGCTGAATGTTAGTATTAACCATCTTCACCTGTTTCTCATTTCTCTCGCAACTCTTAGAAGTTTGTTAATCTTTCACATCAAAGTCGCTATTTCGAAAGAACATCGTGCCGAATTCGAAATGTTCTCTTTTTTTTTTTAATTTCAAAAATGAGGAAAATTTTATCGATATAAAACGAAATCGTTTCCGTTTTCGTTCAGTTATATAGTTCATTTGAAATTTTTTACCATAATACCGGCGGCTCGTAATGAAGAGAACGCACTATTTCTCGTACTTTTTTGAATTTTACTCGTAAACTTCGAAAGTTTCATTCAGAGCAATCAAAATATCGTTACCTTCAGGTGGCGAGCTTTTCGTCGATACGCAATACTGCAGAAAAAAATATTCTCTTAACGGCCAGAAATTTGAAGATGTAATAGTGACTATATTTTTTCTTTGAAGTTACCTTTTATACTTACTTGTTGAAGGTGAGTTTCGGGTTTTTCGATTTCTACGAGAGGCCTACCGCTTCACTTTTTTCTATTCTATTTTTCGCTTTAAAGGTGATTTATAAATTATTTGTCGACAGCTTTCACTTGTTTTCATAAGGTTTTTGGTTTTTGGTTTTTATTGCTACATATTTTAAATTTTCACCTGTGGTGAATTATTACGCGGCGAATTGTAAATTTCTTACTGGCGATTTTTCGCAAATCGGTGTTATCCTAAAATTACACATTAAACAGCGTTTCGAAAACAATATTTATACGTGAAATTTCCAGTTGGTAAGTTCGGCCATTCGTGTGAATTTTCTCGCATAACTTTTTTCGGCCTTTCTAAACCATTTTATTAGCATTTTGTTCACTGTGTTATAAGCGTAAAAAGGAAATCTCTAAATAGTGTGGCCAAATCAGTATTGAGAAAAATGATCACTTTTTTATCATTGTCAAGTGTTAGGAGAGACGATAATAAGCTCCGCCCCCTAACGTAATCTGCAAACTAACGCGCGGTGTTTAATAAGATATTATGACGGTTTTTCATTTCTTTTTTTCTTTTTTTTTCAGCAAATGAGAAAAAATTTTGGTTTTATTACATTTTTATGAAAAATAAAAAATAACAATCGGAATCAATTAAATTCAGAAATATTGTCGGCATATTTGCCATGTGCAAAAAGAGAAAAAGTAAATAATTTTCTTTTTTTTACATAAGTAAGCGGTTTTGTGAAATAATTACAAGAAAGAAATTATCCGCAAACAGAACAATTAATATTAATACTTCACTTGAGTATGACGTAATAAGTACATTTTTCAAAAAAAATAATATACAGCTAACGCGTGTAAGCACCTCATTTCCAGTGACGACCCCTAAAAATACTTTAGGTAACGTGATAACAACAACAAAAAGGCGCGACCTATTTTTGCCAGTTATATCTTAAGGTAATCGGATGTGGGTTGTGCAGAAACTAATAGCGATAATAACGACCAGGAGAAGAACCGACGAGGCGCAATACGGAGAAGGAAATCTTAGCTTTAATATGGATAATATTTGTAAATGCAGAAAATAGATAGAAAACAGCGTTCAAAGATAAAGAGGACAATAGGAAGAGGAAACGCTAAGGAGATAAATGAAAAAAGGCATGGAGACAAATAATGCAAAAAAAAATCCGAATCCTGAATAAACAGAACCTTCCTATTTGTTACGCTGAATGTTGCGCCATAAAGTGGGCGCTAAACTTGGAAATACTTATTTATAGGGGTATAGTTTTTCAGAAAATTTTTCTGTGAAATCATTATTATTGTGAAATTAAATACTGTACTTGGCAAAATTAGACCGACGACCTGTGAAAACGTACACAAATCACGACTCCAAGCATGAGTATATCGCTGCGAAATCCGTCTATAATTTACGTACTTCTTCGCATGCGATTCAATTTTTTACAATTAATAGTAAGTTAATCATCGTTCGCCGGGGTAGAACTAATATATTCTAATAATTGAGCATCTCGAAAGGAAAACCAAATCTGCGCTTACTGGTCTTTCGTAAAATATAACAGATATTAATTAACTAATAATCAGGTTGTATAAAACTTTTACGAAATTGCACCCGCACGTTTCGAGACTATTGCACGATAATGGTGTGCTTTAAAACTTTTAATATCACCGTGATGATCGTGAGACAAGTCGATAATTTTATAAAAATTTAGTACGTCTTATTTTGTTTCGTTGAGTAGTATAATCAGAATACATCAGTACGGTATAAGTACTAACATCGTTAACGAGATTCTTTTCATTTTTGTCTTTCAGATTTCAGTCTATTCTCCCGAGCCTTCTTTCGGTGTTCTAGTGGAACATGTTATCCGACTTCCTGCTATTTACTTCCTTTGCTCGCCGACCGGTCCTTTCTAGTTTATTTTGCAAATTTACACGCAGGTCACATACATCAAATAAACCAAAAAGATGATTCCTTTAAAATCAAATACACCGCCGATAATAATAGACATATTGCAATTTGAGCCACTTTCATAAGGTAAGAAATTGAAGAAAACATGTCCCTTTAAATTCGGCATAATTTAACGGGAAGAAGTAGATGATTCGTATGGGAAATTTATCTCGTTCAATATAAGACAGGAATGTCATTTTACGGCCTAGTTCTGACCATTTCACCATCGGCAACTTTATCGATCATCACGATGTACACTATAACGGTGTGTAAATACGGTCTACTTACAGATCCAGCTCCGGCGGATTCTCCGAATAATGTTATATGATCCGGATCGCCTCCGAAAGCCGCTATATTTTCCTTTAGCCAAATAATAGCTAGCCGTTGATCCCACAATCCCATATTTCCCGGAGCTTCTCCATTCCCGTTCGGCAACATCGGTGTCAGGTATAAAAATCCGAAGGAACCAACCCGATACTGCATGCAGGCAACTACGGCGTTATTATACGAAGCCATTATGCTGCTGGTGTATACGTCTAATGTACAGGTTCCGCTGATGTATCCGCCGCCGTAAATCCAAACAAAAACCGGAATCTGTACAACAGATAAACGGAGAGGTTAAATATTTCATATTTTAAACAATAGAATAAACAAGGAAAAATTTCGTATTTAATACGAGTACAGTTTTTCTTTTCGCTCCCAAAAACCATAAACTAGTCTACGATGCGTAGAGTTAGCAAAATTATATATTTTTTTTTTTTTTTTCTTTGGACTCGCTGACAAAGAGCATTGACCCATGTTCGACAAGAAAGGAAAGTATTGCTGAATTAATTATTCAATTATTCAGATTCGTACGCGGTCAGATATCGCATCAATGAAGGATACAAGGGGAGCGACAACAGTTAACGAAGGAAAGGAGAGAACAGATGCAGCACTATAGGGAGCAGGAATATTAAGTCTCAGAAGTTGAGAGTAAAGAAGGAAACGTTTAGACGACAGTGTGGAGCATTCGAAAAGTATGTGGTTAGAATTACATTCATGGGCATCATTTGGAGGATGTAGCGGACAGTAAGGAGAGTCTGAAAGTGAAACTCGATAGCGAGATGAAGGAAGCAAACTATGATCGAAACGCAATCGACATAAAGAGGAAATAAAATAGCGCTGCAAAGACGGAAATTCATGGAACCAAGGATTAACTGGAATATATGGCTGAATAGAAAGATAAAGGGAAAATTGGTTAGAAAAGGAGGAAGGATATGAGTCTGACCAAAACCTATAATGGAATTTTTTAGATAATGCAAGTAAATTATTAGCAGTGAACTTATTAATGGGGAGTCCATTAACAGCTGCACCACGAGACAACTGATCAACTCTTTCGTTTCCTTCTATACCAACATGGCCTGGAATCCAAAGGAACTCGATCTGAATGTGGTAAGTTTGGAAGAGGTTATGGATAATCGAGCGAATACGAAGAATGATTGGATCACAAGAAGGATGAGGAAAAACAGATGAGATAGTTTGTAAAACACTTTTAGCATCAGAGATAATTAGGAATTTATTATTGTCTCATATTAAGGATATGTAAAGAATGGCTCTTAATATCGCAATCGATTCTGCAAAGAAAATAGAGCAAGTTGGAGGAAGTTTATAACTTTCAAAGTAGTTGTGAACAGCATATAGGAAGGATGCTCCAACGCCGTGAGGACCCTTCGATCCATCAGTATAAAGAAGAGAATGAAAAGGAAATAGAGAGTTAATAGTGTTAAGGAAATCTTGATTAGGTTGTGGAAGGGATTTAGAGTAAGTGGACAACAAAGATAGATTAGGAGGAAAGAGAAAGTCTGTAAAATGAAAGGAAAAGTAAGGAAGTTTATTATGTATTATAATTTGTGGAAGAAATTTAACAAGTCGATTTGAGATATGAGAAAGAAGGGGAATTTTTTTGGAAGTGAATCGCCAATTCTGAAGTAGGGTGGAGTAGGATGAAATAAGTTTTGAGGAAGAAACTGGAAGCCGTTTTAAAAGAAAGCGATATCCCAAGTGAGATCTACGGATTGGTAAAGGGAGAACATTGCATTCAGCATGTATTGCAGGAATGGGAGTTGATTTAAGGGCTCCTAGACATAAACGAAGGAAGCAATTCTGGACCCGATCCAGTTTACAAAGGAGAGATCTGGAGGAGTTACCATAGATAAACGAACAATAATCTAGTTTGGAACGTACTATAGATTTATAAAGTATAATTGAGGTACTAGGATCTCCTCCCCACCTTGTTGATGAAATAGATTTAAAGAGACTTAGTCTTTTATTTACCGACATATGAAGATAGTTAATGTGCTCGAGAAAGGAGAGACGACTATTTAGGAACAGACCAAGGTAACAAAAATTTTTAACTAAGGGAATAGGAATGTTATTTACTGAAGGGTTTATTAAGGAAGGATTAAAAGGTCGATAAGTAAAATTAATACAAGCGGATTTAGACGGTGAAATAAAAAGGTGTAGATCTGAGAGTGAATCATTTAATAATGACAAGGAATTATTCATTTCTTCGTTTGCAGAGCTAAGATCGTGAGAAGTGGAATATAGAAGGATGTCATCAGCAAAGAAAAGGGAAGACGACCCTATCGGGAGGGAGGCTATATTAAGAATATATATATTGAAAAGCGTAGGACTTAAACAGGAGCCCTGTGGAAGACCATTGTATACAGTTCTGGAAGTAGAGTCAGGAGGTGTAGAAAGATGAATCGCACGATTCTGGAACAACCTAATAACAATTGAAATAAATTGAGATGGAAGATTAATAGAAAGCATTTTATTTTGTAAGGTAGGAAGATGAACATTATTAAAAGCATTGGAAATGTCAAGAAATGCGGCTAAAGTATAATTTTTATTTAAGAATGAATTATAAATGTCCGAAATAAAGAGACTAATGCAATCGGAGGGACCAAGGCCAGGTCGGAAACCGAACATGTTACTGGCAAGTAAATTATTACTTTCCAGCCACCAAATAAGACGTCTATTTAGGATACTTTCGAAAATTTTCCTTAGACACGGAGCAAGGGATATTGGACGGAAGGAAGAAGGATCTTTTTTAGGGACTGGAATAATCACAAAGGAGTTCCAAGAGGGAGGAAGAGAGCCAGTGGATAAAATAGAATTAAAAATATTAAGAAGAATTTGAAGAGATTGGTTGGACATATTTTTTAGAACTCGATAAGGTATACCGTCCAACCCTGGGGAAGTATCATTGGCATTGTTTAATGTATAACGCAGTTCATTAATGTTGAAGGGTAAGGTGAGGAAATGAGGAGAGGAGTCGTTGGAAAATGAAGGAGGGAAAAGTTCTTCCGAGCTGGGTACATACGAAGGAGAAATCGAGTCTAAAAAAGGAATCAACTTTTGCAATGGAACATTGGAAGATATAGGATTATGAGAACGGGAGACTTTAAAAGCTCTAGCCATCCTCCAAATTTGAGAAAAGGGAGTATTACGGGAGAAAGAGGAACAAAATTTTTTCCAGGAATCTTTTTTGGCTGATTTGAAAACAAATCTAGCCTTCGCATTCATTTGTTTATAGATTAGAAGATTGGAAGTCGAAGGACAAGCTCGGAAGGTTTTGAAGGCAGATATACTGACATCATAAGCGGCTTTGCATTCATTATTCCACCATATAGATGAAGCAGTGAGGTGCTTAGGATTTTTAGGAAATTTGATTAGTGGAGAGGAGGAGGACAAACTTGAATTGATTAACTGTGTGAATGAGTTATACGACTGAACAGGATCTATATTTGTAGGAATACAAGAAAGAGATGAGTCCAGTGTGTTTCGAAATTTTAGCCAGTTGGTTTTGTTAAGATTCCAACGACAAGCTTGAAGGGGTTTATGGGATAAAGGTAAAGGAAAATTATTGAGGGATAAAAGTATAGGAACATGATCACTCCCAAAAGTGTTGTCCAAGGTTTTCCAGGAAGAATTAAGGCCGACGTTGGGAGAAGTGAAAGTTAGATCAATGGAGCTATATATCGTTTGATTTTTAAAATAAGTAGGGGAAAGGTCGTTTAAAAGTATAACATTAAAGTCAGAAATGACATCTTCAATGACCAGGCCATTAGAGTTACTCGAAGAGCAACCCCAAAGAGGAGAATGAGCATTCCAATCTCCTCCAACTATAAAAGGATGTGGAAGGGAGTTAAAAAAAGAAGATAATGGAAAACTGTGAAGATTATAATTAGGAGGAATGTAAGCAGATATAAGGTGTAAGGAGTGAGCATATTTAGTAGGAATTGAGACGTGAACAAAGTTAGGATTGGATGGATCAGATGGAAGAGAAGGAACAATGTCATGAGAATAAAACGGAATACCATTTCTAATTAAAATTGCTGACCCTCCGTACCCATCAGTTCGGTCTGACCTGACTATATTAAATCCTTTAACAGAGACATCAGAGGAGTTCTTAAGCCAGGTTTCTGAAAGAAGAGCGATGCTAATTTTGTAGTGTTGTAAAAGGTGCTCTAATACATTTTTATTAGTTCTCAAGCTACGGCAGTTCCACTGTAAAATATTAAGATTCAAGAGCATAATGAATGGACATAGAAGAAAGAACGGGAAAATAAAATGAAGGGAGTAAGGAAGGGAAAAAATGGGAGATTAGGGAAGAAAAACAAAAATAAAATAGGCATTGAAATTTTTCACTTATAAGGTTGAAAAAGAAAGAAAGAAACCTCTGCGGAATAAAATAATTTAAAAGATAAAAAATAAACAAAACGAAAAAAAAAGGTAGAGTAAACCGTCGCCCTCTGCTACCAGCTAACCTAATTAAAGGAAGTATAGAGAGGGGATGGGCTGAGTCATTTAGGAAGAACTGCCATTTTTGCCGACTCACTAACCTATCAAAAGGTAGTGTGCAAAATGGCCAGTGGAGGATAATAGAAAGTAGTCTATTTTTTCTTAACGAATTCACTGACATCGTCACAACAATGAGGAGAAAATAGTAAATGCACAGAGATAGAATCCTTGCTGACTTAGCTATGTTAATCAGTAATGTTATAAACCATCGCCCTCTGCTACCAGCTAATCTAATTAAAGGAAGTATAGAGAGGGGATGGTAGAAGCCAATAAAGGAGAACTGCTCCTTTTTATTAAAAGTCTTCGCCGACTTGGCTATACTAAAAATTAGTGATATATACCATCGCCCTCTGCTACCAGCAAGCCTAATTAAAGGAAGTATAGAGCGGGGATGGTAGAAGCCTGTAAAGATCTGTTCTTTTTTATTACGCACTATCCCATTAAAGGGAAGTTTGCAAAAGAGGCAGCCAGCAAAGATGAAAGGAAATAAGAAAATAGTAGAGAAGGAAACAGCTATGTTAATAATCCTTGTGTTCAGTTTAATACTGAAGTATAAAAATACCTGAATAAAGCGATTAAGGTACCAGGACCTTTTCGCGTACTTATTCGTAATGATATAAAAGAGGAAACAGAAAGAAGATGTAGATTTATTAACAAAGATGTGAATTTTTTTTGAAAATGTGGATACGTTAAGATATTTGGTAATGAAGGAGTTATACGACTGTTGAGTCCATAGGAAGAGGAGAATCCGCAGAGGTCTGTTGAACATCATCAGAGGGTTTTTTTCTAAGATGTGAAAGGAGAAGATCAATACACGAGTTTATTTCGGAGGGATTAGAGATAATAATATTTTCTTCATGTAGAAGGGCGGATAGACTGGAATGAATATTCGACAACAGATCGGAATGTGATTTCTTAATATTGCCTTGATTGCTCATAGGAGAACCCGTATCGCAAATTTTATTTGAAAGTTCATAATTGCTATTAGATGAAGAGATACTATAATTACTAGAATCCTGAGGTAAAGGTTGGGAATAAGATTTCTTGATTCCACTGAAAGGATGAGCAGCCTTAATATACGGAAATGAAGGAGGTTTAGCTGTAGGTACATGTTTTAGTTTGCGTGATACGGGGTACACATTCCGTGTGTTAGGATTGTAAGTCGGATGAATAAGAGAGCAAAATTATACCACCACCTCTATACGCCCTTATAACTTGAGGGTACCTGCCCGCGGCTCGAACGAATTTTATCATTTCATTTGTTTATTTTCGATAGGAATATTAAAAAATAAAATAAAAAAATAAATCGAAAAGAGATTACTGTAAAATTCAAAAAAAATTAACTTATTTAAATTTAGCGATACTTTTTAAGTGGACAGTTTTCAACTTTCGAAGACGGATGTATTTAAAACCAAAAATAGTAGACGTGAAAAAACATCTAAACGGTGTGAAATAAAGTAGCATGCGTTTACCCACTTGCATGTTGTCCGTCAAATTACAAAAAAAAGGAATCCTTTTGTAAGACATGAAACCAGAAAATAGTCAAGTTGTAATAATTAGACCATTCGAATCAGCAACATATATATATATATATATATATATATATATATATACAGTGAAACTTCTGAATAACGGACAGTCGCGAGACCAAAAACCTTGTCCGGTATTAAGAAGTGTCCGCTAATAGGAAATAATAATGTATGTGCAGTTTACAGAAAAATTACATTATTGTGTATTGTAACGTATTTAACAAGAATATAAAAGATAGTACGTAATATAAAAAAATACAGTACATATTTACTTAAGTGCGTCTAAAATATAAAAGAAAAATGTTTGTATAATATAAAAATATGTATGTATGTACAGTACTACTAGAGTACTTATATGTTTGTATTCCAGGATTAGTTCGTAAAACAAGTTAGGCGATAGAGTAGAAATCATTTTTGGTTTTTAAGAACTCAAGATATGTTCAAAATATATATTTTTTTTTAACACATACTGTAAATCCTAGTGTATCGAACATATCTTAGTTTTGTATGAAAAAATCTACTTTGTTTCTTTCAAAATCCGCAATTCGACATGCACTCGCAGTTCGGATATCATCTTTAAACCTTCAGCATCAGCTTTATGAATGAAATACAATTTTTTTAGTTTTCCAATTAACGAGAGTGAACATTATTTAAAGTTTCACAGTCAACTTCAGTAGTTGTGTCTTCTTCGCCATCGTAAACATTATTGTGGCATCACAGTGTCTACTTGGTCATACATCGGATATGGATTTTGTTGTTGCATGAATTCAGCTGCTAATTCATTATGTCGATACATGGATCTTCCACATGCGATTCCCCGTCTATTAAACAATAATCTGGGGAACTAATTGAACTTTTTTTGACAAACGTTGTCCGTTTAATAGAAATTGAATTTCCAAAATCATATTTATTAAAGTGTCCGCGTCCGTAATTGAGAAGGTTCGCTATTAGGAAATGTCCGCTATTTAGAAGTGTCCGTTAGTAGAAGTTTCACTGTATATACATATATATACCTTTCTTTGGGAAGTTTAGTTTTTTGTGTAAACATGGTAAAAAAGTTTCACTCGGATCACTCATTATTCACAATATTAATAATACCGAAATAAATTCATATTAAAATAATGTATTTATATGCATTGTTATGAGCCTACTATTGGGTAACGTAGATAAAATTCTGGTTTTTCTATGCTGTGGGAAATGGAAAACATGAATGAAATTTTACATTTTATCTTATTTCTTTTAGATCGATTAAATGGTTCGAACGGTTGGGAAGTTGGAATCCTATTCCGATGCCGCACCAAAACAATTAAAATATAACGTAAATTAACAAAGGCTTCCAAGAGCGAGGACGGCGTGGGTGGTGCGTTTACTGCTCCGTCGCTTGGCATTCTGAGTCTTTCCGGCTTCCTTCCTTCTGCTCTATTTTTTCAGCCGAGTCGATCGCCATCCTTCAGGCTATCTCTTTTATTTCCTCTTTAAGCGATCTATCCCAATTCCTCATTATTTCGGACTCTAAAGGCGTCCTTCAAGCCCTATCCTCTCCTCCTTCACATTCCTCTGATAGTATTATTCTCTCAATTCGTTCTCTTACCTCCACTCCGCAATCATTCCGGAATTGATGGCTCGATTCTTTGGCTCGTTCTGCTGGTCGCCTTGATTGATTCCTCAACCATTTCCCTTCTTCAGATATCCTTTCCTTATTCACCTCCAATCACGCCAGACTTTGGCGGGATATTTATCCCTCCCTATTTTCTAATCGTCATTCGCATTGCCGTTTTATTCAGCCGATTCCTCGTTCCCTGTCTTGGTTACATTCTATTACTTTCGGTCGTCGCTCTTCTATTATCTCCCTAATTCGTCTCCGGATCAATCTTCTCTCCTCCCCTCCTCTCGCTTTCGATTTGCTTTGTCGCCTTTTCCATATTGTTTTCTTCACGATTGTGATCGTCCTCGTACATGTGATGCTGATCACATTTTCTCCTCGAGTGTCCTGCTCTTCGTAATGAACGCTCCCTTTTATACAGTCAGCTCTTATCATTAGGTCTCCCTACTCCCTATAACTCTTCCTTTATGCTCTCCTTTCCTTCATCTTCTGTGGTGTCCGCACTGCTGTCCTTTGTTGCGTCCATTTCGGACCACCTAGTTATTTAGTTTTTTAGCTTAGTTTTCCTGTTGTTGGGTCAATGCCGCTGGCGCGCCCACAAACAAAAAGAAAACAAAAAAAAAACAAAGGCTAGACGTACTAAAGTGATGTAATTTTGGCAAAATTACGCGTATGATAAGAATGATGTGACGGTACGACTGATCGGTCAGTACCGACAGCTGATCGACTACCGGGGTTCTAGCGAGTATTTCGGTTGATCTGTGATTTATCCGTTTTCGAATCAGTTTGCAGTACACAGTTACCGTTATCGAAGAGATTGCGTGGTCGGCGGACTCGCATCAACTTTCAAATTAGATCTATTTTGCCGGAAAAATTTGATATACATATATATTTATTAATTGTTGTTTGTCGTCGGTTATTATTAGTGTATATTTTTTTTATGTTCCGATAATGAGATCATGGTTACATACTAGTCATCGAGAAATCAAGTTTTGTAAATTTATTAGAATATATATATATATATATATTAGTTTATTAACAATCATATTTTATTTGTGACAATTATGCGAGCCTCCAGGCGAGTCAGATAATTTGAGTCGCCGTGAGGTAGTTAGATTTTAGCTTGAATAGTTTTATATTATTGAGCATACGATAACATTTATACAATTCAGATGCTTTTCGAAAGGTCCTTCATGATCACGAAATATTACTCAATTAGTATTACGCTGTTACAATAACGATAGCGATAACAATATGGTTCACAAAATAAGAATCGACACTTGCATTAGGCTTCTTCACCTTGCGTTTTTTCAGCTGATAATTGCACTCTTAAATTTTTCTTTTCCTAATGTAACGTGAATTTTTTTTTCTCTCTTCGCATCGGACATTCCGGTTTATCCACACATTAAAGTTCTTTCGTCTATTTGGTAATTTCCTTTGCCTGTTCTCCCATCATTAGCACTGATTGTGAAGCAAATTGAGCTTGCTTCCGTTATGAACAATTTTTAACTTTGGATAATTCGAGAGATGGGCCAGTATTATTATCTAATGGACTTATCTATATAGTTGTAATTAATTATTAGAATATTATTAAATAGTTTGTACGCAAAACGTTCCCCGACTTTCTTGACTAACATCATTTAAAATTTCAGGAAAAACTGGTCGTCCTAATTAGCAAAGAAAATACGATTGTCTGAAGACTGTTAGCCAAATCTCTGAAACATGAATAATAATAATAATGACAAACAATGGAAAAGCCACAGACAAATGTGTGTCGTTATTACGTATTAACTTACAACTGTTTCAACGCTACATCTAAAACACGTTTTTTTCAATATTTTATTTGTTTCGTAGAGCACGCGCCTTATTTTATTTTAACTTTAACACCGAATTTTAAAAATTACTTAGAACAATTTACTATATCCGTGTATGCTAGTAAAACCTCCCTTTTCTCTTCACATTCATTCCAGCAGATGAACCTTCTTCAATCGTTGTTAGCACATCCTTCACCGAGTACGTTAAAAAGTCGACTCATCCAGACGCCTCTCTATCGCTCTAAAATGTTTTCCAATTACTGAATTGTACGATCCTCTATATTCTGTACAGTGGATATTTCGACAAGGTTCTTTTCTGGTTTCTCCTCCCAGTGTATTAGCTGCTGAGTTCTTTGTTTCTTACGAACGATACTTCTCATTATTCTCCCTACAGCGTATCTTTAAATACGATAGTGAGTCTAAATAAATTCCGTGACAATCACGAACATCCTATAGCAAAATAAATCGTTCGATCTTTATTTTTGTGCCCACTCTCTTCATACTAAAATAATAGCATGGACTTTATCGTATATATTCGAGTCATCACACTAGTGAACAGCATAATTAAAGGTGAATTCACCCAGCACCCAACATCGACGTGTTAGACGGTATTCCTGCAGTTAACAAACTTCGAGCCATATCACACCGTGAACAAGAACAGAAAAATAGAGATTGACATGATCACCGGGAGCGGTGCTTTGATGTCACTCTTATCTTGCACGTTACCATCTCTTGAATAATAACGCCCTTCCAACATGTTCACGACGTAATTTTTCCATCCTTGCACTCGCTCCGATTTACACAATTATCTCCTAATCTTTCACATTGACCTATCGAAATTCTATCGGATAATGCTCAACAAATCCGCTCCGCTATATGTTTCCTTACAAATACCAACATTTTCCTCCTCGTTTAATTCTCTTTTAAGCCTATGGGACCTAAACGGCAGGATACGACATAGTAAAATGATCGGTAAAAATAAAAGAAACGTACGCGCGCTTCAGATTTCTGTTAAATGCACCGATATCTTCTGCCTGATGAAAGGATAGGTTGAAAAAAGTGTTTCTTAAGCTAATATATTTCCAGTAGCTCGTTATTAGATTTTATAATGTTTACATCGATTTATTATTACCAACAAGCAACAAATGTCTTCCCGATTACCGTTTCAATTAAAAACTCGTGCTCCTTCGATGGACGACGGCGATATTATGGATTCAATCAGCTCAGTAGAGTGATGGAAAAAGTACAAATAGTGGAACCCGAATGACTATCGGTAGGCTGATCTCATCGTGATTCGTCAATGCACGCGTTTTAATCAAGCTGATACATTTATTCCGGACACAAACGAGACACGTTCGATAAATACGCGTTAGCAGTACCAGTAAAAAACAAGAGCAGCATCCTCATCACTAAAGCCTTGCAGCAGGTACTATTGGGCATGGGGTAGTACACACTCGCTGACGGATTACCGAATTATATAACTAACCCCCGAGTACGTGCTGTTCTTAACTCTGGTACAGCATTAACCGGTGCAGGGTACACCTATTCGCCTTTGAAAGCGTTCATTGTAGAATGAAGTAATCGGACGTTGAAGGGATACGTATATGAAAAAAGTTTACGGCTAACTGGAACAAACAATGAGCTTGCGAGTATTGCCGGAACTAGACGCGTAACTATAACGCTACAGAGCATAGAACAACGAAATTTGCCCCGCGGTCAGTGTCAATAAAGATGTGAAAAGCCAGATTGCACGGAATATATATATATATATAGCGGTGTAGTAAGTCTATTCCTTCGCCTGTTAAAAGGCCGGGGTTTATGATTGTTGTTCGTGGCATTCCTTTCATGTTGAATGTGCTCATTAAATAAATGAATAAGTTTTTTTTTTTTTTTCCATCTTGGTTCTTCACCAAACAAGTGCACGCACACCGACATAATTGTTAACGTTTTTATGCAGGGCAAGCTCACATGCTGAAGACAATGTCCGCATCGAGAATAATCACGTTGTTTCCTTTTTTCTTCAGCATACATTAAACATACATACGTATATGAAGCGGATTCTCTTATCAATGGTTACCGTTATTTGCGTAAACAACATTTATCGTAAACGGCTGCAACTGTTATAAACAACTTTCATGACCTTCAGCATCCTACGGGAATCCTTGCCGGGCGTGGTAAATGAAGCTTAGTGCTACGGTCGCAGCCTGTTGGCCTTGGTTTTTTTTTAGCGTTATGCGTAAATAAAACGGAAAAAAGTGCAGCGATCTCATACGATAAGTCGTCCTATGTGGAATATTTCTTCGTCGATTATATTTTTCTACAATAACTTAGGGTCACTGCAGTGGTGATGACGTAGTATTTGCATGATTATAATGAGACCTTTGTACGATAATGTGGTGTTCGCGTGGTTGTAGATATATGCAGTAGTATTGATTACAGTCAGGGTTGGGTGCAGCGAGGGCTTTTCTACAGAAACGGACTTGTTTCTCCTTAATTTCTAGATCCAGGGTCGATGTCTCGGAGCCTGAACTGCAGCAAGAATTCTACGGAATGTCTGAGAGTGTGAGCGTCTTGCATGTGGTGGGGAATTGAACTGGCACGATTGCGGTTACTCGCAGTCAATGCGAACAGCCTGAATACTCTGATGATTCTAGTGCATACTTTCTGGTAACGCCCCTGTGGACAGGGATATGACATTAAAGTGCACCATCACACACCCCTATTATTGCCTTGCTCAATGCACCAGAGTTCGCACCACCGTCTTTTCTCGATTCACGCACACAGATATATGCATTAATGCGTAATTTCGGATATCGTTGCTGTAAAGTTCTACTGTACGTAGTTTCTATATCGTATGATAAACGTCTACCACCGAACGAAATAATAGACAATATAACGAGATATTCATATTACACAAACAATGACAATGATTCTCCAGCATCATCTTAGCCGAGTTGTACGATGGATGCAGGATTGGAAGATGAAGCTCAATGAGCAAAAGGCAGTCTAAGTTACACGTAATGCTTTGCCCAGTCGACTTACAGCACCCCAGATTAGTATTAACGGCATCCAAATACCTCACAGTCTAGGTCAGCGAAGTATCTTGGATTGAATCTCGATTCGCGACTCACGCGGAAAACTCATATCGAACACAAAAAGCTACGACTGAAGCGCAAGCTTAGTCAGATGTACCGGCTAATCGGCAGGAGATCCCCACTTAGTGTGTCTACGTAATAAAGGTCTCTTCTGTATTAAGCGATCCTGCGTCTAACTTGGATATACAGAGTCCAGTTATAGGGATGTACTTCCCGATCGCAGCGATATCGTTTAACATCAACAAAATATTACTCTCCGTGCAATAACGAACGATTGTTGGTTTCTTCGTAACGAGCATATCCATCGTGATCTCGATATGAAGCTGGTTGACGATGTCATTCGTGACTTTGCCACCTACCACGAACGGCGGCTACATGGTCACGTAAGTATATAGAGGCCATTCACCTACTTAATACCAACAATGACACTAGGCGCCTCAAGTGCACATATCCTCGATTTGGCTAATTGTAAAACATTATCGCTTAATTAATAGTAATGTCTTTATTAAATATTAGTGGAAACTAGTTTTCCACAACATGTTTTTTTTTTTTTTTTTTTTTTTTTTTGGGCGCGCCAGCGGCATTGACCCAACAACAACAGAAATTAAGGAAGGGGTTAAATAAAAAGACGATTAGAAATAGAGCTTAGGAAAGATTGGAGTACAGGGATTATATCTGGAGATGGAAAGGAAAGGACGAAAAGAAGAATTATACGGAGCAGGAAGACCCAGTGCCAAGATTTTCGAGTACAAAACAGAGCGCTCGGAATCAAGGGCAGGGCATTCAAAGAAGATGTGGTTTGCATCACATATGAGAGGAGAGATGGAATTATGAAGGGGACAATCGGGAGAAGGGGACAGGGAAAAACGAAAACGTGAAGAGGGCAGAAGTGAGTGATTAATACGCAGTCTGATTAAGGAAATAGGATTGAAACCACGGCTGGGAAGAGGGAACCGGTTGAATTTGAAGATAGTGAGAGGCGGGATTAGAAAATAGGGAAGGATAGATGTCCGACCATAGTCGGGAATGATTAGCTGAGGAAAGAAGGAGAATGTTCGAGGTAGGAATTTTGCAGAATAAAGGACCAACGCGGGCGGCCGAACGGGCTAAAAAGTCCGCTAACTCGTTGCCCTCGATGCCAGAGTGACTAGGAACCCACAAAAGGTCAATAGTAATGGAACGGGATAAAAGTAAATTGGATATAAGAAAACGAATTAAAAGAATGATAGAATTGGAGGAATGAGAAGGAGGAGAAGAGATAGCTTGAAGAACACTTTTGGAATCGGAGACAATCAGACATTTACTGATCTCTCTTATGGCTGGAATGAATGAGACTGCGCGTAAAATGGCGATAGACTCCGCTGTGAAGATAGAACAGAAGGAAAGGAGCTTGAAGGACTCAGAGTGATTAAGTGAGAGGGAGGTAAACGCGCCGCCCACCCCATTTTCGTTTTTAGAACCGTCAGTGAAGAATGTTAGATGAGAAGGGAAAGATGTGTACAGCATGTGGAAGAATTCGGCTTGGATTGAAGAATGTGCGATGGAGCTGGTTTGGAGAGGGAGAGAGAAGAGATTAATAGTCTGCCAAATGCTGGAAAAGTCATGGGAAAAGTAAGAAAGCTTGGAATAAGAAAAGACATAAGGCGAAAAATTGGAAACTCGAGCTGCTACGAGAGAAAGGATTGGGATTTTGTGAGGAGCAAATCGCCATTGGTTTTTAATACTAAGATAGGAAGAGATAAGATTAGATGAGGACACAGAAAGCCGTTTAATTAGAAAATTATAACCAAGCTGCGATCTGCGGATAAATAGTGGTTGCATAGCAGATTCAGAGAGGATAGCAGGAATGGGAGAAGATTTTAGCGCTCCAATGCACAACCGAAGGCAGCAGTTTTGAACTTTGTCCAGTTTGGTAAGGAGAGATTTAGAGGAGTTTCCATAGATGAAGGAGCAGTAATCGATTCTGGAACGAATTATAGCTTTGTAAAGGATTAGGAGAATGGCAGGGTCACCACCCCATTTGGATGGCGAAAGGGCTTTCAGGAGATTGAGTCTTTTGAGGGAAGAATTGTAGAGATAGTTGATGTGTTCATAGAAAGTGAGTCGGCTGTTGAGAATAACACCAAGATAGCAGAAGGAGCTGACGAGTGGAATCGGAATGTTAGATGAAATAATATTTACCAAAGCTTGATTGTAGGGGCGGAGGGAGAACACCATAGAAGAGGACTTAGAAGGAGAGAGAGAGGGGTGAATTGAGGCGAAGGAGATACTAAGGATAGATAAACAGTTATTGATCTCTTCGTTGGTGGCGGCCACATCATTACAACTGGAGTAGATGAGGATATCGTCTGCGAAAAGGAGAGAGGAGGAAATTGTAGGGAGGGAAGCAATATTAAGGAGATAGATATTGAAAAGAGTGGGGCTAAGACATGATCCCTGAGGAAGTCCCCGGTGGATGCATCTGGAAATGACACGGGAGGGAGTAGAGAGGAAGAGGGATCTATTTTGGAACAAGTTTAGGATCAGAAAGATGAAATTAGATGGAACGTTAAGCCCAAGAAGCTTGGCGCATAGAGTAGGAAGGTGGACATTATCAAACGCAGAGGAGACGTCAACAAATGTAGCAACAGTGAATTTTCTTTCTATGAAAGCTTTGTAGACGTCTGATAGGAAAAGACGACGAAGATGTTAGAAATATAAAAAATAGAGAATAGAAGAAAAGTTAGTTGAACTGAACATTATTGGCTAGGAAAGATGAAAGGTTGTCCCCGAATGAAGGGGAGGCGGCTATGTTGAAAGATGAAAGGTGTTGGATGATGGCAGTGGATAAATTACAAATATTAGAAGAGGTATCGATGTGGTGGATAGGAGCACTATTTTGAACAAGAGGGAGATGACTTTCAGGTGGAGACGAGTTGAAGGAAGAGGATCCAACTCTATTCAGAGCCCATCCGGCTGATGGCGCATAGGAATACAGAGAAGGGATAGGAGGAAAGTGAGGAACGGGTTTGGAATGCGACTAGGACTTGGGAGATTTATGAAAAGTAGGGGACTTTGGGCTAGGAAGAGGCATTACTTTGCGTGGAAGGGTAGAAGTGCTTAGAGAGGGAACAGGAGCGGCGGCTCGGTTAGCATAAGAAAACGCTTGAGAGACTATGCTGGAAGCTTTTAATTTGGAGGCTTCATGGAAGGATATGTTTTCAAAGGCCATGATTTTTTTGATGTCCTTCTGTCTTTGCCATTCAGGACAGCGACGATCGGACGAACTGTGACAACCTTTGCAGTTGCGACAGAGAGGAGGCTCCTGGAGACTATCACATTCAGAGAAGAGGTGCTGGGAAGAACAATGGGAACAGATCGAGTGAGAACTCCTGCAATGTCGTGCAATATGCCCAAAAAAAAAACATTTTACACATTGTGTGGGAGAGCGAATACTTGGAGAGACCGGGAAGCGAAGTTTGAAGATGGAAATATATTCGGGAAGGGAAGATTTGTGGAATTTTAACTCGACACTTTTGGTGGGTACTTTGGAACCCTCGGAGGAACGGAAAATGCGTCGAATAGAGATAACAGAGTTTGGAAATTCAAGCCCTTCTTTGATATCTTCGACTGAAAAGGAGGGATGAACTCCGGTAATAACACCGATTCTATATAAGGTATTAAGAGGAATAAAGGCCTTGATTTTGTTGGCGGTGAAATAAGAGGAGTTGTTGAGAAAGGAGTTAGCGGAAGAAGCATTGGGGAAGAAGACCGAAATGCGTCCCCTACCTTGGGATTTGATGTCAGTAAAAGAAGTGGAGACTTTGCTAATGAGCTTAGCCAAAGCTAGCGGGTGAAGGTTGCCAATATTCTCGTCGGAGGTACAATTTTCGACAAAAACTGTGAAAGGACCGAGATGGTTGGAAGGGAAGATGGCCTCAGTGGTGGTTTCAGTGTTGGAATTATTATTGTTAATGCTGTTATTATTTTTATTGAAATTGTTATTATCATTACTGCAGTTGATAGCGGTATTATTAGTGATATTAGTATTGTTACTATTTTGGTTAGTGGTACTGGATGTGTTGTTATTATTACATAAATGAATATCGGAGATAGGAGTATCCGGTTGTGTCAGGCATAATTCCTTAGTAGATGAAGACGGAGGAGGGTTTTTTTTTTAAATGGGCACGCCAGCACAGGACATTTACCCAGCACAAAAGATTAAAAGAATAGAAGGACATATGGAGCGACAAGTTATATCAAGAAACGATTAAAGACAGAGGAAATGAAGGCGGATAACAAGGGAACAACAGAAGGAGATGGAAAAGTGTAAATATAGAGGGCACTGTAAGGTGTAGGGAGGCCAAGGCTAAGCAAATTGGAATAAAGGATCGCGCGTTCAGTAGAAATAAAGGAACATTCAAATAGTACGTGGTTTGCATCACACGTGCCATTGAAGGTTGGAGGATGAAAGGGACACAAAGGAGATTGAACCAGAGCAAAGCGGAAACGAGAAGCCGGGAGCAGACTGTGATTAAAACGAAGGCGAACTATGGAAGAAATGACAGAACGGCTGATACTGGGAAAATTATTAAACCAGGGAGAAACGGATGGAGAAGGCTGTAAAGCAAGGTAAAAGGAGTCAGGGTTGGAGAAACAGGACGGATAGAGATCAGTCCAAAAGTCACAGTGAGAACGAAAAGAGAGAGAATAAAGACTTTGGGAAGGAAATCTGCCTATGAAACGACCATTTACTGCAGCCGAGCAAGCTAACGAGTCAGCAAGATCGTTACCAGCTATACCACAGTGGCCAGGAATCCAAAGCAGGTCAATATGGATAGAACGGGAGGCTAATAAATTGAAAATCAAGGAGCGTATATAAAGAATAATAGGACAGGAAGAGGGTTCAGGAAGGGGAGACGCGATAGCTACTAAAACACTCTTCGAGTCGGAGAATAGAAGGAAATTCACTAAATTAGAAGTTGAAGATATAAAGAGGACCGCACGCAAAATAGCCGTGGATTCGGCTAGGAAGACAGAAGAGAAGGAGGGAAGTTGAAATGATTCAGAATAGTTGAGAGCAGGAAGAATAAAAGCGGCTCCGACCCCCGAAGCAGATTTCGAGCCATCCGTAAAAATCGTGATGTGAGCAGGAAATAGAGAGGAAAGAGTGTGATTAAATTCTTCGTGAATGGCAGGACGAGGAAGAGACTTAATATTAGAAGGTAAAGAGAATAAATTAGGCGGATGAGACAGTTCAGAGAAGTTAAAGGTAAAGTATGGAGATTTGTTCTGGGAGAGGACAAAGTGAGAAAGTGGAACGAGTCGAGAAGAGATGAGAGAAAGAATTGGAATCTTACGAGGAGAAAAACGCCAGTTGACCCAGATATATTGATAAGAATTCATGAGTTTGAAAGGAGAGATCTGCAGACGTCTAATCATGAACCTTTCACCAAGGTGAAGTCTTCGAATACAAAGAGGAACAAATCCAGTTTCGGACAGAAGAGCTGGAATTGGAGAAGAATTCAGGGCACCAACACAGAGGCGCAGACAAGAATTTTGGATGCGATCAAGTTTGACGAGAAGGGAAACAGGAGCACTGGCATAAAGAAAAGAACAATAGTCAAACTTAGAAAGAATAATGGATTTATACAGCATGAGAAGAATATATGGATCACCACCCCATTTGGGGGAAGACAACGCCTTCAAAAAATTGAGTCTTTTGAGAGCAGACGTGCAGAGATAGTTAATATGATCATGAAAAGACAGAGTACTATTAAGAATTACACCGAGGTAGGAGAAGGAAGTTAGGAAAGGAATAGGGACCTGGCACATGAAAAGGTTAACCAAGGAACGATCAAAAGGACGAAATGTAAAAACGATACCAGCAGATTTCTCAGGGGAAATAGAAAGATGAAGAGAAGATAAAGAATTTTCTAAAATAGCAAGGGAGTTATTAAGCTCCTCATTAGCAGAAAACAGATCATCGGAAGAAGAATAGACGAGAATATCGTCGGCAAAGAATAGCGAACTAGATGGAATAGAAAGAGAAGAAAGACTAAGAAAATAAATGTTAAAAAGGGTAGGACTAAGGCACGATCCCTGCGGAAGACCTCGAAAAACTGTCCTGGAATCAGAAAAGAAAGGGGTAGAAAGATGGATAGTTCTGTTCCGAAACAGATTAATAACTAAGGATGTAAACTCAAGAGGAATATTAATGGAAAGCATTTTATTCTGAAGAGAAGGAAGGTGAACCTTATCAAAAGCTGAGGTAGCATCATCGAATGCAGAGATAGTAAATTTTTTGTGGATGAAAGATTTATAGATATCAGAGAGAAAAAGGGATATGCAATCAGAAGAACCAAAGCCAGGACGGAAACCAAACATGTTATCAGGAAGAACATTATCATATTCCAGCCACCAGATAAGGCGCCTATTAATCATTCGTTCAAAAAGTTTTCTTAAACAAGAGGCTGGAGAAATAGGACGAAAGGAATTGGGATTCTTCTTCGGAATAGGAATAATAATAAAGGAATTCCAAAGCGGAGGAGTTTCACAGAAAAACAGAAAAGAATTGTAAATTGACAACAGGATTTTAAGTGCTGATTCAGAAAGGTTCTTAAGGACACGGAATGGAATACCATCTATATCAGGGCTAGAATTAGAAGAATTAGTCAAGGAAGCACGAAGTTCATTGATGCTGAAGCTAGCAGACAGGAAGTGGGAAGAATTGGAGATAGGAAGGGAAGGAGACCAAGATTCCTCAAGGGAAGGAACATAGGAGGGAGCAATGGAATCAAGAAAAGTAGTGAGTCTATCTGAAGGAAGGTTATAAAATGATGGACGATCCGATCTAGAAAAGCGAAAAGCTTTAGCCATCTTCCAAAGATGGGAAATTAAAGTAGATCTAGAAAACGAAGCACAAAATTTCCTCCATGAATTTCTTTTGGACGTTTTGAGGATAAATCTAGCCTTGGCATTAGCTTTTTTATGAGCCATGAAGTTAGCAAAGGAAGAACAAGACCGGAAACATCTAAATGAAGAGACACTGTCTTTAACGGCATTAGTACAATCTTCGTTCCACCAAAGTGAGGAAGACTGAAAATGGTAATTTCTTTTGGAATGATGAATTGGTGGAGAGGAGGCGTCCAGAGCAGAAGAAATGGAATCAGAGAAAACGTTATATTGTTGAATAGGATCGGAGAGGGAGTGTATGTAAGGAAGAGATAAGTCGAAATTAGAACGGAATTCCTCCCAGTTAACCTTGTTGAGAGACCATTTAGGAGCGAGAGCGGGTATAGAATAATGAGGAGGAGGAGGAGGAGGAGGAGGAGGAAGGAGATGGTGAAAAGAGAAAACAATGGGAACATGATCGCTGCCGAAGGTACCGTCCAGAGTTTTCCATTGACAGCGAAGACCAAAGTTTGGAGAGGTAAAGGACAGATCAACAGAGCTGGATGAGTGAGCGCCTCTATAAAGAGTAGGAGAGTTATCATTCAGAAGGACAAAATTTTTACCGAGAATAAAGTTTTCTAGAACACGGCCATTCCTGTTATGACGCGCAGAGCCCCAAAGAGGAGAGTGAGCATTCCAGTCACCGCCGACAATAAAGGGAAGAGAGTGAGGATAAGCCAAAAGAGAGAATGGGAAATTATTAAGGTCAAAACTAGGAGGAACGTATACAGAAAATATATGAACAGGCTGAGGATGAATATTTGGGATCGAAATATGGACTAAGTTGGGAGAGAGAGAATCAGAAAAAAAGTAAGAAGAATGGTCGTGGTGGACAAAGAAGATATCATTTCTTATGAGGATGGCAGCGCCACCATAGCCATCAACACGATCAGAACGTATTGCTGTAAAGCCACGAATGGAAATATTAGAGGATTCCGAAAGCCAGGTCTCAGATAAAAGAGCAATATGGATAGAGGAGGAGTCTAGTATTCCCTCCAATGCCTGTTGGTTGGCTCTCAGACTACGACAATTCCATTGGAGAATATTAAACTTGTGGATCATTAGGAAGAAAGCGTGGAAAATGGCGTGAAGAGAGTTCCTGCTCGCCGACCAAGAAGGGAGTACAAGGAAGAGTATGAGTGGAACCATAAGAGAGGGAGCTGACTGTGGAGGCAGAGGAATAAGACAAGGAAGTAAGATAGAATCTGCGGCAATAAGGCGAAATATCAAGGAAATAAACATGGATAAATAATAATAGTAACTGAAGACAGTAAATGCAGAAAGACATTACACCAGAACAACAGAAGATTCTATGCCTTCCATTATTATGTAAAAATGTTATATAAATGAAGCTATGCTCAGTCCGCATGCAACATGTAACAGTAAACAGGTAAAAAAGCCTGCGACTGACTAAAGGAAAGATTATCAAAACGTCCTTAGGACCGGTAGGTTTAATTACCTCCCAAGACGTTTTTCTAAAATGACCAGGCTGAACCATAGGAAGGAAAACATTAACTGCATTGTAATACTGGTCAAAATGAACCGATTCCATATATCTTATAATTCTTAAAGAAAAAATTTGAAAGGATTGTGAAAGGAAGTTCAAAACTTTGCACTGAGTCACTGTAAGTAGATGACTCAAATCATTTTTCAACAGCGTACTGCAGAGCAGTGACAGGTTGAAAAGGAAAATGAAGAAGAAATTTAAGAGAGAAGTTAATTGCCGCATAAATTACTAGACAGGAAGGAGAAAAGTGAAGAGGCAAAGTTAGATGAGGTCGCAATGTTGTGGGAAGAAAGCAGATCAATAATATCAGTTGCTAAATTGGTCATAGGGGAAGAAGAAGTCGCAGAAGAAGAAGCAGGTGCAGAATGATTGGGGACTAAAACGGAGGGAACACTGGTGTTAGGAAGACCGGGATTGTTACTTACGTTAAGAGGAAGGTTTAAAGCCCAGCCATTGGAGGGGGAAGGAAGTTGGTTAGACGGAAGAGGAGGGAATTGAGGCTTAGGTTTAAAAGAATGATGGTTTTTATTAGGTTTGTGGAAAGTGGGAGTCTTAGGAAGAGCGTGACCAGTAGAAACAGGAGTATCGGGAGAAATTATCAATTTGGAGGAAGGAACAGAGGCGCGACTAGCGTAAGAAAATGCCGGAGTAGTAATAGATTTGTTTTTTATAGCAGAAGCTTCATGAAACGAAACGTTTTCAAAAGCCATTATCTTCTTGATGTCCTTTTGCCTAGACCACTCGGGGCAACTGCGGTCATTAGAACAGTGTGAACCGTTACAGTTTCGGCATAAAGGAGGGTTTTGCAGGTTAGAACATTCAGAGACAGGATGTTTTAAGGAGCAGTGGGAACAAATAGCGCTGGAGCTGCGGCAGTTTTTAGCGATGTGACCAAAGAGGAAACATTTAGAGCACTGGGTCGGAGGTTTGATGCTGGGGGCTACAGGAAAACGGAGCATGTAGATAGACACGAAATTGGGAAGAGTTGTATTACTAGAAAATTTGATTTCGATGGAATTCGTAGGGATTTTCTTACCCTCGGAAGTACGAAAAATTCTTCTTACGGATGTTACAGGAACAGAGGTTTCAATCCCTGATAATATGTCGTCTTCAGAAAAGGAAGGGTGGACGCCTGAAATTACACCTAACCTATACAAAGAAGTAGAAGGAATGAATGCCGTTAAGTTATGTTTAAGAAGGAAATCCTGATTATGGAGGAAAGAATTTGCCGTTAAAGAAGAGGAGAAAGATACAGAGATTCGGTTTCTTCCCCGCTGGGAAATGTTCATAAAGGAAGATGATATTGAGCTGATCAGTTTAGCTAGAGCAAGGGGATGATAATTGCCTAGGTTAGAAGTAGAGGAAGTGTGCTCAACTATAATGGGGAAAGGACCAGGATGATTAGAAGGATAGGACTCTCCGGACTTGTTATCCCTGCTAACGTTATTATTATTATTACCACTGTTATTATTATTATAATTATTATCATCGTTTACGTTGATACTACCACTGCAACTATTACTACTATTTCCGCTATTATTATTATTATTATTATTATTATTATTATTATTGTCATTTTTACCATTAGAACTGTTGTTAATGATTTTATCAATGGCCGT
Organism: Icerya purchasi; assembly: GCA_039619475.1. Lineage (NCBI taxonomy): Eukaryota > Metazoa > Arthropoda > Insecta > Hemiptera > Monophlebidae > Icerya > Icerya purchasi. The sequence goes on from CM077116.1 coordinate 81,159,419, forward strand.
ATTCTGTTCGCCGCTGATATTGTTAATATTATTATTATTGATATTATTGCTAATATTGGTAGTAGTCGAATTATTCGAATTGTTTTTAATATTATTATTCTTAATATTGAGGCTGGGATCGACAACATGAGGAGAACTAAGTTCAGCCTGGGAGAGTTTAATCTCTTTCGATTGAGCAGCGGAAGTAGGCGAAAGAGGATCAGCAGATTTACGTTTTGAGTTACCGTCCACGTCCATATTAATAGACAAGTTTAACGGAGGTTTGATAACTTTAGCGGGATTTGTGGAGGAGACCGCAGAGCGGCCCCCTTTAGCTGCGCTCATCTAACACAGTAAGAAGAAAATAAATAAAAATTATAACTAAAAATAATGAAAAATTAAAACGATTTGAAGACGAAATAAATAAAATAGAAACGTCGTTACTAGCTAGCTGAAATTAGCGAAGCGACGATGTTGATTTACAACAGCGATAAGAAACTAAGAGATAAATAGGAACGATCTGACCGGTGGATTTATCGGCTGCGATGAAGTTGATTAAATCGAAGACGCCTTAAAGGACTAGAGGGCTTTCGCTTAGTTGAAGGATCTATATCCATTACGTTAAGCGATAAATTATTGTTTGAAAGTTTATTGGGGGAGGCCGCTGAGTTGGAAACGCTCATTTACGCTCAAGCGAAAAGGTGATCGAAAAAGAACAATTAAAAGTAAATAAAATAAACACGCGAGGAAAAAAAAAAAAAAAAAGAAAAAAAGAGAGACGGAAAAATACACACGAATCTAAAATTACGAGCGAACGAAAATAAGTCGAAAATCCCGCAACAAGATTTACGAGTAATAAATGGAACGAACTCACCGCTCTGGTGGAGATAAAATCCGAACACAATAGAACACGACTTTTATCACTGATAACGAATTCGTACCCCAACATGTTACATCAATAGAGTTTATAAGTATTGATTATTTAAGTAGAAACTTAAGATTTAAATAGCTTAGATCACTCCCTTAAAAAGGGTGGTTTATTTTTAAAATAAAAAAGAAAACAAATTTAAAAAAACTTATCTCCAACCCTGATACTGTAGGAAAATTTTAACACCCATAATCCTTACTAAAACGAATAAAATACTGCGCACTTGTAGCCGATTGAAATACGAACGCATGTTTTCAAATCTAATGACACAAAATCCTCTAGACTATATAAATATGCTTTCGGATTCACGATAGTCAAAAATTAATTTAATAATACCACCAGCTACCATATCGAGCCCATTCTCTTTATATCTCCGCAGGTAATAAAGCAAAGGATGATCGTGTCACATTAATTTTATCAGATTGTCGAGTCAAAAATAAATAAGAAAAACATAAATAACAGTACGGACTATCAGAAGAACGAACTGAGAAAACGATCATATTTTAACCCGAACTGACCGCGAGATAAACTGTGAAACGCATTTCAAGGATGTCTTAAAACACAAAACACCGATGAAAAAATTAAATCTAATTGACTGTAGTCAGTAGTGGACTAATAGAAATTCCGGAAAGACGACAAGGGTTATAAGAAATAAATTCATCTCTCGCAAATCGAATTGAATACAAAATAAATTCGAGCTTAACCGCCACGACGGACTTAATTAGCAAAAAGCCATCGTGGAATTCATTCGTCAATCCGTAAATTCACACAACTTATGTATACACGTATATGGAGGATCACACGGCGGCTCCGAACAATAATAAATTTCCAAAACAGTCGCAGCATGAAACAAGTACATCTTTATAGGCCGCGAAAACCGTCATGTTACGTAGCCGCAGCAAGTGACAAAAATTGCAACCAGCAATAAAAACTAGAATTTGAACTGGAAAAATTTCTGCCCATTATCTCAGACTAACGAAATCAATAGGCGATCAGACGTACAATAAAATCCTCGCCAGGAACTTGTTCTGCATCATATTCTTACATGTGGATACCGATGGAAGAAAAGACTTCCTTAAGTATTTTTAATGCAGTATTGAAACAAAAAGAATATCTTGGTATACCGAGAACTGCAATCGTCCCCCCCCCCCCATTACTAGAAAAAAAAAAAAAATATTCCATCAGCTTTGAAAAATGAAAAATATATACGAAAGAAAAAAAAAAAGGGCATGAAAATAGCGTTCCCAGTGTCAAATCAGTATTGATTTCGGTAAGTCCATTTCGGAACAGTTTAACGCATCCGCTTAGCTTTCTCACAAATAATGTTACCGATGGACGTCATCGCGCGGTATTCGTATAAACTAATGCAATCAACTGGATTATACAGAGACGTATTACTCATTTATTACACAAGAAACTCTTCTTTTCCGATCGAATATTCAAAATAAAAAATACAAATTCAATGTATCTCAAATCCGAAATCACAAACAAAAAAAAAACAAAACAGATTTAAGTGCGATAGAAAAAAAACAACAAAAAACAACTATTACAGTGCAGCCATTAGCGACATACAAACACAGAAACGTCTGTGAAAATTAGTAGTATTCGCGGACGACATAGAACTCTCTCAATTTGTAAAGTGCAAAGCAATCGGTAATCCTTTTAAACGCTTTTTGAATAAAATATTTACACGGTCGGTACAAAATGCTCTCAACTCCTCCCGGTTCAAATCGAAAATTATTCACTTAACGACCGCAAACCTTTCACACGGCTCAATTAGTCAACTATTGATCGGCTAAAACAGCTATCCTAGCCGGACTATTTAAAATTCCTCAAACAGAAATGTACACAAAAAGTGAATTCGAACTGTCCGACACGTAATTGCCGCTGACGCAATCGAATACAAAATACTCTTATATGTCAGAACTTGACTATGAGTTTGAACCTCCACAATAGGATATTTTGATCAACAATCTGGCACATCATTTTTATAGATTTCTCCGCTAAGCTAAAAAATCAATAAGGAATTTATTCTACGCACAACAGTATCCTCATTAAAGCTAAACAAATAATACGGCCGATGTCAAGCCATTTACGAATAAAAAAAAGCAAAACAGCAAATAAGACCTGTAAGAAAAACAGCCCTCACTACACCGTTGTAAATTAATTTCAGTTCGCTTGCAGCTTGGTACATTGTGAAACCTAGCATCACGATTCTCGGTATCCGGTCAAGAGCGTAGGATTCAGCTGATCAAAGATCAGACTCAGTTACGGATTTTAGCAGAACCTTTATAAATTCCGAGCGGAAACATTTGTTCACCTATTGTAGAAGAAACAACTCTGCGCCGTATGCGCATTGATCATATGCAAAATTATTCGCTATCACACTTGTGTTCACTTTTTGATCCTCGTCTGATGGAAGAAATTGCCCAACATCTCTTGCTAACATGGCGCATCTCGATCCTTCGATCCTCGGTGAAGGCCCAACTGAAGTTTCGCGGAAGTATATTTTGGAACTAGCAAGCTACGCAGAATCGTTTACAATACAAAGCACGATATAGCTGTGCACAGGACGGATGGAAATAAAAGCGAGAAATTTAAATGATTAAAAATTACCATCGAAGAAATTAGGGCACAACGGCACGGAACGATCACGACAGAATGATAGTCGCGACAAAGCCGACGAATTCGAAATATTTAATCTTATTTATTGCAATCTTATTTATCCGATCGATAGGAAAATGATCGCAAGTGTAACAGTGAAAATAACGAATTCGACATTTGCAATTGATTAGGTGAAAGGCAATATGAAAAATTGATAAAGGAACCAGTAACGAACACGCGGAACGAGCGGGAAAAGTTTAAAAAAAGACAATAATCAGCAGGAAGGCCAAATTCGAACGCGAATTCATAATCGAACGTAAGAAATGTAGGTGCGATCAAGGACAATGCGATTAGGAGATTATAACTGTGTATCTTTCATTTAAAAGGAGAGAGGGGCAACAAATGACACGACTGAAAAGTGCACCAACCATGGAACTACGGCGATCCCCAAAAAAGTGGTATCGACGTGTGATCATAATGTTTTCAGTGTTAAAAATCAAATTACATTCTACTGAAAGAAAATGAAAAGGAATATTGTAAAATTCGCTAAAGTTTTCTAGCAAAAATCTAGTACTCGAGATTTATAATCTCAAACGTGGGGAGCCGTTGTGAACGGCAGTACATATACATTTTAAAATATATTCATTTCAATATGAAAAGCAAACTATACCAGAGGCTTAAAATATTACCGCTGTTTATTTCTTTTTCGCGTTCAATTCTGTGACGGTATCGCTGTTACTATTTCGAACAAGCGACGAATGAATCGAAAGCATAATGTAAATCGACGGCTGGTAGAATAATTGAAAATAGAACGTTTCGCTCTACGCGAAACTGAAATTCTTTTAGTCGTTAGAAATAACGAGAAAAAAAAAAAAAAAAAATCTCGACTAATCCATAAACAAAAAGAATTATTAAATGCTAAAACTAAAATATGAAAATAATTCAAAAGGAAGAAGGAGAATCCGAAAGAAATAAGAAGATGGTTGGAATTTTCAATAAAAAACAAGCATAAAGAATATGCAAATGAAGATTGAAGAGCGTACTACAGAGAGACTGAAATTAAAACAAACAAGCGGATAAATAAAAACTGAAATTTTTGCAATAAAAATAAACGGATATCATCATTAACAAGCGAAGGAATAATGCAACTAAAAAATATTTATAGATTGGGATAAAAAAAGAAAAGAAATTGCCAATAACGTTTCTGTCGAGTCTAAATTTGTACTCGTATAAAATTATATATATATATATATATATAGTATATAATATATTCGAGTATGAAAAACTCTGGGTTAAAAAATATTTGAAAAAAAAAAAATGTTCAATGAAAATTTTGAAAGAGCGAAGAAAAGAATGCAGATATACATATATGCCGGCGGAAAGAACAACTTTACGAAATGGTTAGAAGGAAATCTGCAAAGAATGAAGAGAAGAATCGAGAGAAGAAATTACTGCGAAAGAACCCAAGGAAACATTCTGACTCTTAAGAAAACTCAAATCAATCCATGTCGTACCGGAAATTGCCGAACAATTAAGTAAAAGTGATTATTCTCGCGCAGAAAGAATGCACTTAAAGCAATGTAAATGCCGAGACTTAAACGCAAACTAAAATTACCGGAAGTTTCACCACGTCGACAAGCATGATAGCCTCCAATCCGGAAGTCATTTAAACGGATCCAAACTAGATTTTTGAAAAAATGATACAAATCAACCGCCTATCATCAGACTGACGGAATGAATTTAGCGAAACGGGTGAATTGACTTCGGTTCGCGCAGGAAATGTTGAAAACTGAAAGAGAATGGGCTATACGTTTCGAGGTAGCGAAATTTTAATAAAACAATGAATAACTACTTAAATAACAGGCGCGATCCTCCGTCCGGTTCATACCGTGTAACTTAATTATTATATTTTCCTCTCCTTCACACGAAGATAGGCGATTTGAGACCACGTCATGCATTACTTTAATCTTTTAATTATATTTCTTTTCTGCCCGAAGGTGAGAGATTCTCTTAAACAGCCGTTTTTCTATACATACGCTCTTTTAAGTTAAAGTAAAATAATAAAACTTCCAAATTAGAATTGATACACTACTTACTACGGCTACATTACATAAAAATGCCTATTGAAATTATACTGTATTCAATTTCACTTTTCTTCCAGTTTATTTTATTTTAGTTAAAAAGCACACGTGTATACATCATCGCATATATGTATTATAATGATTTTTAATATTTGTAAGATCAAATTGGCACTAATTGTACTTTTGGAAATTGTGTTCCTGTCATATTTTATAAAGTGTCAGTATTCAATTATATCAATTTCTATATTTATGATTTATTATTCGTTTCTTTAAATTACGATATATACTGATTTCACTTTCAGCTTTATTTCTATTCAACATGAAATTACATATCATTACACAAGTTTAAATCTTAATAGTGGTTAAACATTATTCGCACTCAGTTTAAAGCACGGTATTAATCAATTTAATTGCATATATAAACAATTGTAAACATGGGATCCCGCTGGCTTTATAAAACATGCTCATTCCTATTACAATTCTATTATTATCTCCGACTCAATCCTTCATTGGAAGAATGGGTTGGCTATTACATGGTCAATAAATATAAGGAAGAGAAGTCACAAGCACTGTTTATGGTTCTTGCCAGTACAGCGGAAAAAACAAAAGAAAAAAAAAAACGGGTTAATATAGTGTTTTTAAACAAACTACATTTCTATATTTTTTATCCTTTTTTTCTTTTCATTAACTAATATCAAAAAAAAACGTAAACTGACCCATGCATCTATGTATACATATATGTATATCTTTACAAAATACTAATTAGAGTTTATATGTTTCACGAGTTTTATTATTATAGTTGATTAAACATTAAATCGAACCTTAACTTATAGTAATTATAACTTCATTTATGCTTAGCCATAGTATTAATAATAATATAAATTAGTATCACTATTATTGTTATAATTCACAGCTATAAAATTACATTTAATCTTAGCCCTAGTTTAGTAGGTAAAATTTTGTCATTGAAGTTCTCTTATCTGTCCGCGGGGGCTTAGAGTATGAGTGTGCTTAATGTTAGTTCTATATTGTATAACTTTTAACATTATTTCTAGTATTAAACACATATCCGAATTCAATAAATCAGAAAATTGTAAACATGGGCCAATCCAGTTTCTTGAAATTATACAATTTATCTGTCCAGAGTTTATAAACACAGATTGGCACGTGTCTTTTTTGATTATATCTCCGCTGCTCGTGCTTGCATAGCGCATAAGCGGGTTTAAAAAATTAAGTTCTAATTATTATAATATCATGTGTTTTTAACATAAAAAATATATTTTGATTCTGATTCTGATATTAATCCTTAAGATTTTTGTTTGCTTGTTTTAACAATTCCTGACAAGTAATAACCTTCTCATTGAAATATCCAAGCCCCGCTTCTACTGAAATGTTACCAGCTAGTCTAGAAAAAGGTTAATTCTGCCGTTGTTATTTTTTTTTGTTCGTTGTTCGCATTCTGCCGATAAGCATACAGCTCTTCGAACTCTGGGGGCTTTATCGGGCTTCTTAATAACTTTACGAGCGATGAACCCAGTCAAGTAAAATTCATACGCTCCAATTTTACGTCAGACAAAGTACTTCGGTAAAAATTCTCAGTCCGCGTCATTCGGCGCTGCATTTTTTGTGTATGCCATTGAAACGATTACATCGAAGTTTCTTAACATTTTCACAGTTTTCATTCCGGCATTTTGAAAGACTTTTGTTTAATGTTTTTTGTATTTAACCAGATTTTCATCCGGGTTTTCTGTTTTGTTTTATTACATTTTCTACGATAACAATAGAATTTTTCGCACTTTCAGAATTATACTTCAGTTCATTACTTTTTTTATATATTTTTTTTAAGTTTATTTTGCAACAGTTTTGTATAAATGTTAGATATGTTCATTTTGGAATTCACAACTTATTTTTCTATAACAAAAAACATTGAAAAGAAAATTGTACATTAACCTTTTTCTGTTTACGCATTTTTTCCCGTTTAATTTTTTTTAAACTAATGTCATTCGCGTTAATATTTTCGCTAAAACTCATGTCAGATATATTACGTGTTAGGCTTAACTCATACGGACCACTTTTCCACCACAGCGGAACTGCAAAATAGTGGTCGCGGCCGTGGGTAATACTATTTTAACATAGAAATGATGGGAAAAAGCGCAATACTACTAACGGCAGTCGCAACGTGTGGCTCTTGAAACGACCACAAAATTGTGATTCAAAAGTGGCTGGTTCCCCGACCACAGTATCACTACAGCACAGCCACAAAATTGTGGTCTTTAGCGGAACACTTTTCGGCAATAATTTTGTGATTATACTGTGGTCGGAACCGCGCACTTTTGAACATCGCAATATTAACAACAGCACAACTACCGCGTTGAGTGGTTAGAAAATGGCTGGCGAGTGGCTCAATGTGTGTTGAACTCGACCATCGACGATCACATTTTTGTGGCCGATGACAGCCACATGTTGCGACTGCCGTTAGAGCTGACGATAGAAAATGGTCCCTCTGAGTGCTATTGCGTTTTTCCTCATCATTTCTATCTTCCAAATAGTATTACTCAAGACCGGCCGCTATTTTGTGGTTCTGCTGTGGTCGAAAAGTAAAATTCGTTTTAGTTTAGCCTTAACGTTTCGAACAGATGGGCACTGGCCATCATCAGAACAATATGTCTGACGTGTATGGGTTTTACCGAAAATATTAACGCGGTAGCATCGATAAGACCACAAAGTTTAAAATTACATTCAAACTGAAGTGTCAGTTTTTTTTTGGGAGGGGGGGGGGATTTTGCCCTTTGGCCAGTTTAATCTTAATATTTGAAGCTATTGTCGATTCTAAACTATATTTGAATTTAATTATCTCCATGATGTGTTTATACAGTCGACCACTTGTATAGGAACAGGCAATTTGACTTACTGTTATCGTAGAGAATACTGAATTTCTTACTCTTAGAAATTCTAAAGGAAAACAGCACTTTAAGATAGTAACGCCAGTGCTTCAAAAACAGAGTGGTTTAAAGCCACCTTGACAGGGATTATATAAGGACCCCATGGTAAGGCTGCGGATCGGTCATTGCCGGGTTCCGGAACAGTTGGCCAAAGGAGATATTAAAAGTTGCAGTTCATACATGTATACATTTTGCGCAAATTCTATCTCTCATTAAAAACTGCTTACAAATTAGAACAACGTCGTGACAACCGTTAAAACACATTCAAAGTATATGTATATTTAAAAATGGTAACTTTTTTAAAGATCAATCAGTAAAATATTGTCAAATACGCCTAAAAATCAATCATATACGAAATATCCTCTAGTGTACAGTTAAACAAGATCGGAGAGAGTGGATCTTCCTGTCTAAGCCCTTTATTAATTGGAAAATATTCCCCTCTTTAGAAAAATTGAGGGAAATGTTGCTAGAGCTGGACATGAAGGAAGCAATAGTTGGATTATCTATTAACAGGTCAAAAACAAAAATATTAACTAAGACTATAACCCAGAGAGAAATTCAAGTAAATAATAATCTAATAGACGTAGTGAGCGGAGCGACATATTTAGGCCAACAATTAGCATTCGAAAATAAGATAGAAATAAATACCGGTCACTAAAAAGAATATTTAAAGCACCTTTCAGTAATTACCGTAATAGTCAAAAATTTTTAACACGTGTATATTACCGGTTTTAATTCATGGTTGCCAAACTTGGACACTGAACACAAAAATTATAAATAGACTAAGGACAACACAAAACACACTAGAAAGATCAATGCTTAATATAAAAAGATAAGAGATCGAATAAAAATAAAAGAAATAAAAAAGCTTCCAAGATATAATATTGACGTGGCACACTACGTTAGAAGGAGAAAATGGGAATGGGCTGGCCATGTAATAAGATTAACAGATGACCGTTGGACATATATGTATGTATATACGACTACTTTCTGGTACCTTTCACATTACAGACGGAAACGAGGTCACCAAAAAGATAGATGGAAAGATAAAATAAACCAATTTTTTAAAAGCAGTCATTTTGAAAAAGTAGCAATTAATAGATTAACATTTGGAACGGTTAAAGGATACCTTTGCTCTGCATGGGCCGAAAAAATTTTGTCTATAAATAATTATTTTTCTTCGTAATGATTATGTATAATTTTCTCAATAAATGTATTTTGATTTGATTCGATACGAAATATCCATATCTACTTCAAAAATGACAGCGGAGAAACTTGTTACGAAATAAACGAATATACATACGTATTTTATGGAATTATGTACATTTTACGAACAACGTGTTATACTCTTAACATTTCTATATAAAATAACTTTAATTTAAAAAAAAAAAAAATTACTCTAGCCTACTGTTAGTTTATGTGTAATACATTATACTGTAAGAAAAATTTGCAAAAAATATTTTTTACGGGCTTATTTTCATTAATTTCTTCTGTTACAGAATTTCCTCTTTTCAGTAATCAACCGCCGTGTAAAACTATGCATAGATACATCTCCCAACTTGCAAAGAACAAAAGACGATTACTAACATTGTTTAGCAGAGTCAGTAGATAACATCTCTCGAAAAGTTGTAAAATAAATCCGATTAAAAGATAAGAAGACCGGTAAGTTCGTTCCTTTCATACCCCACTTGTCGTGTTATCATTTTAACAACTATGCGATTTTATATAAATGTAAAATTATTATATTATATTCTAATATTTTACGACTTCGTAGCTGGTATTTTGAACTATGAACGAAGATTTAAATTAGATAAAACTGCGGAATATTTAGAAACAATTGGTGCCCTTACTAATAAATCAGTTAATAAAATACGTAAGGAAGTAATTAATGAAGCTGTTAACTTACTCCGAGATTTAATGAAAATTTAATAGTAAACACGGTTAAAAAATCGTTAAATAATTTTACAAACAAATATAAAACATATTTTCGAGATGAAAAAATAAGTTGAGCAAAAATATGTAAGTAGGCGTGAAGGAAATAGAAAACAAAATAGTAAAATTAACAACGGAGGAAGGACGTGTAATTAATAAAGTTTCTAAAAACAATAAAGATAAAATTTATGTTCGCCTCAAACTTGCTTAGTTTCAAAAATTACAAAATAAAAACAGAGGTCATATGGCAACTAAGTGCCAAGTTAATGATAAAAGAGTTATACCTGCAGAAAAATGCAAAAAAGAAAAACAATGCACCAACTGTAGAGGTTCGTTAATAGAAAAACCATCAAATCGCTAGTAGACGTTGGTGTAATTACATATCATTTGGTAAGAAGTGTCCATATCGCCGTAAGTAGTAAAGTTAAATTAATGATGAATTATGGCTATATTAACGCTAAAACTTTTAAACGTAAATAATAAAAACCCATACATACTCGGGTGATGCAGCAGTTATAGACGAGGCAAACTCGCTTCATAAAAAATTACGAGCAGCCAACAATCTTCGTAACAACATCATTGGTGGGAAAACTTCGATGATGATCATAAGCAATTTGGCACATTCAGTTCTATATTCTCAAAACGGCATAATAAATTTCTAATTATTGGTATCTACCTCCTAGTCGTCCCAGAGCGGCGGGATTAATGTGATCGAAAGAATTTACCAACAAAATTCGCTATCAACTCCGATCCTAATTGGCAACGTTAACATGCGCAGTAGCTAGTGAGAAGATATCATTGATAATTCCGATGCTGAGCTATTTGAAGAATTTCTACATGCCAATCAGATGATCGTTATGAACAGACGTAACGAGTACACTTTTCAAAATTATAACCGGAAAAGTGTAATTGGCCCCATCGTGACAAGAGAATCCGTAGCCGCTAGAATAACGCATATAGTCCATCACTTTGTTTTGACCGATCATCGTATCATCAATGCTGCAGTATCATTAACAAGTGAATTTTGGCAGACCGTTCCTACGCGATGCTCAGTTGACTACAAACAATTAAGTAGATTAATTGACACTAATATACTTACTACCATAAAAGAATGCATCAAAAACACAGTAACGGTTCATGAACTAAATCATGAAGGAGAAAAATTGCAAAAATACTTAGTTGTATCTTTCACACTCTGTAGGCAATAAGAACGAATATAATGACTGGTGGAACTTTAAATTAGAAAAACTTAAACTGATAATAAATCGAGTAAGGAAAACATTGATCAAGTGTTCAATAAACGCATTATTTACAAAATTGTATTAAAAGAGTTGAATAAAAAGTAAAAAAAAATCGATTGAGTTAACTAAATTTAATAGATGGGAAGAATTCGTCGGAAAACTTTTAAGGCTTGGGGCAAAGCCTATAAAGTTATTTTTGAAAAGTTTAGAAGGATCCAATTTCCAGATTTTAAATTATCCGATGTAATACTTTCCAGCAACGTAGATAAATGTACAGCACTACTCGACCACTTTATTCCTAAGAAAAAAAGAAATGTGGATATTAAAAAAATTAAAAACGGACGTAAATATTAAAAATTATACACAATCAATAACTCTGAACTAACAGCTATAATCAAAAAAATAAATAATAAAAAAAGCATCAGCAACTGACAGAATCACTAATAAAATAATTAAGATGGTTCACTTAAAAGTAGTCGAACTATTCCAAATGCTTTTCGAAAGCTGTATGAGATTCCAAATGCTTCCAAATTCCTGGAAAATCGGTGATATCTCGTATTTTAACAATCCAAATAACAACTTAACAGCATGCGGCATCTACAGACCTATTATACTGTTAAACTGTACCGGCAAAGTGTTGGAAAAAATTATTTTCCGAAGAACTGTTGCGTGGTACCGATAGCAAAACACATTTCTCACAAAAATCAGTTCGTTTTTTGTCGCGGTCACTCGATCCATCAGATGCCTATACAATTATATTGATGGGGTCATGTTAACTAATAAAATTAACTTGGTGGTTACTTATGACGTGAAAAAAGGTGCTTTCGATAGTTGCAAGCACTCGAAGTTTATCGAAATTCCGAAACAATATAAAATTAATGAAACCATTCCTAATTATCGACTACCTAATAGGAAAGCCAGAATTAGAATGGATAACTTTTTAGTTGGACGGAATATGAGCTGTGAAGTTCCACAGGGATCAGTTTTAGGGCCTGCTCTTTGGAATGCGCTCCGATCCTTCGTTCACAAAACTACGGAGAACTTTTGAACTAAAAATAAAATCAAGAGTAAATTTATTAGTTTTGCGAATGATATGGGTAGTAATAACTCTTAGTAATCCAAACGAAATTGATAATATTAGGGTCACTTGTCAGAAGTTAAGTAAAATATTTTCAGTTTGTTGCTTTAAATTCTCTCTTAGAAAAGTCGGCCACCAATGACAGTGACCAATAAAACCATATTCAAATATTACGAAAAAGCTAAAAGTATATAAACTACTTTACGACCAAACAACACCTATTGTTAAATTTTGTTAAATATCTCGGTGTAATAAACTTAAATTCAATCGACATGTCAAATATTTAAACGACAAAATCAATAAATTATTCTATACGCTACTACAACTTCAGTCAAACGTTGGCGATATTAAATACAAAGAGTTATTAGGTACAAGGGATTTTTTTTTTTTTTTTTTTTTTTTTTTGTTTTTGGGCGCGCCAGCGGCATTGACCCAACAACAAGAAAACTAAGCTAATAAATTAAATAACTAAGCGGTCCGAAATTGACGCAACAAAGGACAGCAGTGCGGACACCACAGAAGATGAGTGAAAGGGTAGGATAAAGGAAGAGTTATAGGGAGAAGGGCTAATGACAAGAGCTGACTGTATAAAAGGGAGCGTTCGTTACGAAGAGCAGGACACTCGAAGAAAATGTGATCAGCATCACGTATACAAGGAGGATCACAATCGTGAAGGGAACAATAAGGAGAAGGCGACAGAGCAAGTCGAAAGCGAGAGGAGGGGAGGAGAGAATGGTTGATCCGGAGACGAATTAGGGAGATAAAAATAGAAGAGCGACGACTGAGAGGAATAGAATGGAACCAAGACAGGGAACGAGGAATTGGCTGAATGAAACGGTAATGAGAATGACGATTAGAAAATAGGGAGGGATAAATATCCTGCCAAAGTCTGGCGTGATTGGAGGTGGATAAGGAAAGGATATCTGAAGAAGGGAAATGGTTGAGGAATGAATCAAGGCGACCAGCAGAACGAGCCAAAGAATCGGCTGCATCGTTGCCATCAATTGCGGAATGACTGGGGACCCACAAAAAATCAATGAAAATAGAGCGGGATGACTGCAAAGTGGAGGTAAGAGAACGAATTGAGATTATCAGAGGAATGTGAAGGAAGAGAGGATATGGCTTGAAGGACGCCCTTAGAGTCCGAAATAATGAGGAATTGGGAAAGATCGCTTAAAGAGGAAATATAAGAGATAGCCTGAAGGATGGCGATCGACTCGGCAGAAAAAATAGAGCAGAAGGAAGGAAGCCGGAAGGACTCAGAATGTCGAAGCGACGGAGCAGTAAACGCACCACCCACGCTGTCCTCGCTCTTGGAACCATCAGTAAAGATCCAATACATGAGCAGGAAAAGAGGAATTCAACAAATGAAGAAATTCATTGTTGACTGCACCGTGAGAGGATGAATTGGCTCGAAGTGGGAGAGAGGAAAATTTGATAGGCTGCCATAGGCTATTGAAGTCATGAAAGAAGTACGGGAGTGTAATCGATTTATAATTATGGAGCAAGTACGTACACTCTAAAACTAAATAGAGTTTACTTCTATTAGGAATAAACAGAGAAAAATACACTTCTCAGCGTGGACTCACTATATATGTAGAACGGCATCGATTGCTGCGGCACCAGTGATCTCACTGGTCGTTACCCGATAGATTTATGCCTATTCAATTCAGCTTTAACCTCCGCATTCAAGTTTTATAGGTCGGGAAGAATTAACAAGCCCTTTTAATTAATCGACTTTTTGCTCAGCTTTACGAAGCTAACGTAACGTATAATGGTTTTAGCGGCGTGAAAATCTTTAAAAATTACATGAACACAGTGCTTACCAACATATGGCAAAACAGATGTAATGACCAATCTATTGACAGACATACACGTTATTCCCTTAATCGTGAAAGAAGATGAAGTTTTTAACAAATTTCAACTATTTCTCCAGCTAGAATGTTTCCGGTCATGGGAATTTCTGTCTTTGTAAGAAAAGATTTAACATCGTCAACGATGATAATTGTGTACTTTGCGACATGAATGTATCGGACTGCGTCTTCCGTGCCTTATTTCAGTGTACTTTAAACGATGTTCGTGCCAATACGTTTCAAAACGAAGTGTTGGAAATTAATAGTGAGTCAAGCATCAGCATGGTTAATTTTTATGAAAGTTTTAAAAGTTATGATTAGAAATAAGGATTGCACATAAGTTTAGCTAAGTACATTGCGCTATCACGACTGTGCGTAAGTAAAAAATTAAAAAAGTGTTTGAAAAGAATATTTTTAGGGAGGGGGGGTCGATAACCCATTGGCAAATCACGAATAATTCTGCATACTTTGATTTCGTCTACCAAAAACTTTCCATCGCTACTCCTCAAACGTCTTCATCGTCACCACTATTACGTTTCAAATTTTTAATGGCCGATAATACACTTTCCCTTTTTTTTTTAAACATCACTATTGTTAAACTCCGACATATTTTCACCTTTGTGACACGGTATTAGCAGTTGGTATGACAAATTTCAAATAAATAAACCTACAAAACAATTTTTGTTTCTATAAATAAATCGTATATACAAAAACATTCTTAAAATTAAATTAATATATAGAAAAAAAGAAAAAAAAAAAAAAAAAAAAAGAGACAAACAAAAATCTGCGTAAAAACAATAATTCAATCATACGGCAAATATGTTTAAATGCCATGAAATAATATTAAATAAAACCGTCTTATTTTTTTTTTTAAATGGGCTCGGTGTTAACATCGACCCAACTATGTAGACTTAGATCACCTACTCAGATTCTGAGGCGATTGGAGATAGAAAGTATAAAGGAAAGAAGGAGGGGAATAACGGCTAGAGATGGGAAGGAAAGGATAAAGGAAGCATTGAAAGGGGTAGGAAGATCCAACGCCAAAAGTTCGGCTTATAGATGAGAGCACTCAGGAAAAAGAGCAGGGCATTCAAAAAGGATATGGTTGGGGTCGCATATAAAGGGAGGATCAGTTGAGTGGAGAGGGCAAAAAAGAAAAGATGAAAGAGAAAAAGAAAAACGAGAAAAAGTAAGGAGGGAATGACCAAGTGTCAGTCTGATTAAAGAAACAATAGCCGAGCGCCGAGAAAAGGGAAGAAATTGGTACCAAGGCTGTGAATTGGGAGTAGGCTGTAGGAGGAGGTAGAAGGAGGAGCGATTGGCAAAAAAGGAAGGGTAGGCGTCAACCCATTCTTTATTGCCATTTAGTAAGACATAAATGAATGTTACCATAACGAAAAGAGGGGTTAACCAGCAACACAGACGCGTCGGCCACATGAAAAGAAGCAGAGTTTAATGATTTCTTTTCACGACAGCCAAACTGGAATATTTTAATCTAGTATTTAGCCGAAATCTATTTCGAATCGTCATTGAGAATCGGCACCGTCTATCACAATCCGACTATTTTTATAAAATCGGAATTAACGCATAAACGTTTTCGATGAAAACAATCAGCGAGCAAATTATCACTGATACTGCGCTCAAAAAAAGTGACGAATCATTACAAATTTTCCCGTTCTACTAGAGAGGATTTCTTTCATTCTTACTGGAATCCCAAATGCGCTTTTTATTTCCGCAAATTGCAATAGTGGTGGTGTTCAGGTAAACGTTGTTACACCTGAGAAGGGAAAACAATTTTATCAGCAAAATCACAATCTTTAAACGTAGAAATATTGCCAGGTATGCTGCTTGGGATAGCGGTTACGCAGTTTTAGAAATCGGAAAAGGCCATTAGATTGTCGCACAAAATGATATGTCATTTTCCATTTGGACATGAGGCGAGCACATTTACAAAGCACGCTTGAAGGGGATCTTTAAAACTCCACTTTCACGTTATAAAAGTAATACTAACGAAACCCCCGCCGACTGACTTCTTTTATTTTGTATATACATAAAAAAATTTTCATTTGCGAAAATGCAACTTGTGATTTACCCTTTTCCTTGACGAATCGCTGGAATTATTCGAATGATGTCTAATGCGGAGCTTCTGCGGAACCCAAATACTCAGATAGAGACAATCTTCCGAGAGTTCGGTGTTAGCGTTCCACATCTCTTCTCCGATAAAGCCCGGGAAGTAATCGTAACTTTCTTGGTAGCAAGTATTCGGCTTTTTAGTGGCGTTCAGAATTCCGTCCCAGTTGTCGACTGGCACTGGCTTTCGAAACCGGAGCGGCCCGACCGGAGGTTTAGCGAACGGTATACCTTCGAACACGTGCACTTCGTGGTTTAAGGCCATCGTGGAAAATCCTCGGACCAGACCGTTCTTCGTGCGAACGACCAGCGGATCGTCCTCGCCCGACGCGGTCGGAATAGACTTGGGCGATCGATTCGAACCGTTTCCACCGCTGGATGAAACGTCGGCCAACGATTTGTTTACGAGAAAAAACACGACCGCGCCGATGATCAGTCTTACTCCACTCGATGTCATCTTCTTCCTCTATACCGCCACTCGCCAGCAGTTGCTAATATCTGAAAATAGAGAGTTTAGATTAATTTACAAAAAACAAAAAAAAAAAAACAACCATCAACCAATTTCGATATATTCGTCGAGATACACACAAATCATTTAAAAACGGAAAGAATTCGATATACTTGACCTCAATATGTTTCATTCAAAAATTTAAACCAACATTTTTCGTTTGACTACAAATAATTAGTCTCGCACGGTAGGCTGCATTTTTTATAGGGATGAATAAAATTTCGATTTTGCCATACGCGCGACAATTTATTATTATTTTTATGCCTACACCGCACTGATACCCCGACCATAGGAGTCATTATTCCTTACGGCACCAGAGAATGCGGCTTAGAACGGATCTAAATTTAAATTTACTGCACTCCGAAGTATTTGTTCGAATTGTGCTCGACTCTGAAAATAAAGCGAGAACCAAACGCATGCAGAAAGATGAACTAAAAACAACGGAAAAACTACGAAATAACGGATTTAAAAAGAATCTCATACCACGGCGAAAAGTACGCATCGAAAATGTTTTTGATCCACCACCAGGTGGGAAATAAATGTTGTACCTGTTCCTAAAAAAGCATACCGCATAATCCATCTTGATGGTTATTACAATCGAAAGTCTTTAAAAATTAAAATTCTTGCTGAAGTCCGCAAAAGTGGCGAAAGTGCTCCAGCGTCTAGTATTGCGTACCTTTACAACCGAGTGACTTTGCTAAAATAAAAAAAATTTCGATAGAGCTCCCGTAAAAATGGGATAGTTCATAGTAAATTATGTAAATTCGGGAGTTTTATAAGCGGAATTTGTTGTCATTCAATGAAGCTACATAAATTACAAATGTAAACTCACATAAGTAAAGATGTATCGTAGGAGGAGGAACCGAATCCTAACTTGTGAACTCTATAAATGCAGTTTTTAACCAAAAAAAAAAAATTAAATACAATTAAATATTTTTAAGCTGCTTTTTTTCCGTTTTTAATCTTTCTTACAATTTTTATAGGGATTATAAAAAAAATTAATTTAGCCCTAAAATGTAATACGACAATTGAAAACAACTTTCATAATGTAATAGAAGAATATTTTACGGAAAAATTGAATTTAGCACATTATTAAACAAGTTTTATTGAATAATTCATTATTGACTAGCACTCGATCTGCACTACTATTTCAAATAATATAATTTACGTTATTGTAGTAATGGAGTAAACATCAGAGAGTACATTGAGTAATGATTATATATAAATATATATATATATATATATATATATATATATGTATATATATATATATATATAACTCGGTCATGTTGGCCTCGCAAGGAGCTGTACCCCCTGACTCCTCTTGTTTACATTTCTGTCTCTTTCTCTTCTACACTTTGTATAAAATGATCAAAATTTACAACGTAATTCTAAATCGGTCCATATGACTGTAATAACATAATCACAAAAATCCTATAAAATATAACAAACGTCACATAAAATTGGGACATTTCTTTGGAACATTTTTCGTTACATAAAATTGTGACATTTTTTCTAATGGGGGTAGCCTAAGCATTACGTCGTAATTAATATATAAATATATATAAATATGAATATATATATATATATATATGCAAACAAACAATTTTCCTTTTCGTACGAAACAATGGAAACTATAGAAAAAAAACCGCAGAAATGATCAATTATCAAAATCGCAACCGAAAAGAAAGTTATTCTACAACGTTGGCTAATGACGCTGATAATAAGTGTCGCAGTTAATGGAAAACGAAGGTACGGAGTGGTGTGCGTAACAAGACGGAATGCTAAAAAAATGGCCGGGATTGTAAATGTTACGCAAAATCAAAATAGTCTTGAATAGATGCAGTTTTTAGATAAGTGAGAACTATCTGTACTTCGTATGGGAACAAAGAATAACCGGATGCGCTTAGGAGGAATGAAGATACTGAAATAACCGGACAACTTGAAAATTAATATAATTAAGTGCGGACGAAAGGAAACACAGTCAGTGAGAAAAGCAACGTTAATATAAAGTTCCGCTGCGCCATCTTTCTTTTGTGGGCGCTTCAGCGGAAATAAATTCCGTGAAAGTTTTAAAAGTGGATAAAGATGGAGCGACGTTACGACGTTACACTTGCGATAATTAACAGTAAAAGCGAACGGGAAAGTGCGACTTATCGATTATCAAAAGCAAAACGGCTCGCCAAAACTTGTAATAAGTGTAACGCGTAAATAGCTCGTCCAGTCCTGTCAAATTGTGAATTCTGTTTACGTTCGCACCTTTCACTAGTGCACCCTCAGAATGCTGTAGCGAAATAAAAAAAACGCAACATTTCCGAAGAATGACGACATAATTCAGTCGGATATAGTTATTAAAAAGAAACGGGAATTCGTAAAAACAAATAGTCACGTTGCGTAGCCGTTTGTAAAATTTCAGCAAAGAATATTCGCGAAATCTTATTTTTTTTTCCTTCTTTTATCTGCGACCCCTACACGACTATTATTATTGAAAAAGAATATTTATTCCTTTTTTAAATTTGTTCGGCTAGTAATGGACCGCCGCCAGGTGTAAAAATTATCTTAAATTTTTCCCAGCAGCTTGTTTACCCTGAAAGATAAGGAAACAAAAAAACGTACAATAACAGCGAGAAAGAAGTTCGGCATTTCTGAAGCAAATGATCGACTAAAAAGAAACGTGAGCGCGTGGTTTGACACGGGGCTGGTTTTTTATTTAAAAAACCCCACCGGGGACACCAAATGAAACGTTTCTGTTGTTTTTTAATTGTTCCGCGTGCCAACCACTACCACACTGGTTAAATTTATACCTGAATTGGAACTTAAGTTCCTGATTCGTTACATATATCAGCGGCGTGTTTTAATTCGTGTCTTTGTTTTCATGCAATAATTATATAAAATTATTATTATTATCATTACTTAAAAGATATTCTTCTTTTAAATGAGAAAACCGTATCACACTTTGTTCTATATATTTTATATAGTACGAGTAAGTTCTTTTGTAGAATTTTCGTTTAGTAATTAAGAAATGAATTTAAAAAATTGCGGAAATTAACCGGTCAAAAAATAATCATTCGAGCAAGCGCTAAAAGTAGGGATAATTAACGCACACGTGGATTAAGACGAAATAGTTGAAAATGTCTTTTCAATATTTCTGCTCGATTCTGCGTAATTCTGAGTAACTTTCCTTTTTTGTATTCTTTGCGCATTTTTTTTTCATTATCAACGTATTATTAACCCGGCTCATTTTCTATATTTCTGATTTACAGAATCAGAATATCAAGCCCTAGCTGAACGAAACGTCATTGCCTAATTTAATGCAACGGTAACTGGCTGATCTGAATAAATGTAAACAGGTGTAAAAAATAAACGCTCTAGAGATCTACTGCCAGAGCGCTTAAGAGTTCTTCACGGACCGATGTAGTAGAAAAAAAAAAAACAAAAAAAAACAAAGCTATTCCAAAATATTCTCGCCACAAGATTGTACAAAAGGGTGAAAAAAATTTACGACCGGGTAAAGCCTCATCCCCGAAGGACAATTAATAAAAAACTTTTAATGAATCAGCGAAGAACATAGACAGGAGTCAGTCTGAAGTTTCACAACATATCCGGAGAGATTCATCGGTCGCAGAGTAAAAATTTTAATGTGAAATTTGAATAAATAAAGCTTCTATTATCCCATAAATTAATCTCCTCTCTGAGAATACAAACTACACTCGTCGACGACTAAGAATAATAATAATGAGCGGAGAAAATGGCTAAATTCTGCTGTAAGTAGAAATAGAAAAAAACGGAACTGATTAAAGTGTACACCGACTTAAAGCTGCGGAATAACAAACAACGCGTGAATCGATGAGAAAATTAATAAACTTGCTCACGAGCATAAAGATTTTACGGTTTCCGATTTAAAAGGAAAAAAAGGTTTTGTCTGCGGGTATGCCCGTTTTGATTTTTTTATCCGTACACCGTGATGCATATTCGTTTTCAGTTGGTCGATACGGCGAATTTTACGAATAGTAAATATATTTAGAAATGTTCAAATAGATCAAATTATACAAACCATATAAATTTTGTATTTAAAGCATTTAAGTGAATTAAAATGATTTGCAAACGTATGTAACAATTTTCAAACAAGAAAAATACGGTTCGCTTTTTGATTTTAAGTTAATAATCATCATCTCTGTGCATGGTAGCCCGATTTTAGTATTTCTTCTCATAATTCGTTATAAATTAAAATTATATTCGGACGGGCGTAAGTAATAATTTTCGAATAAGAGCTTTTTGGTCAGGTTTATATTTTTGACGTAGAAAACGTTCCCCAACTTTAAGTCGTCGGTGTACACTTTACCATACGGCGCTTTTCACAAAAGTCCTTTTTAAAAGCCCTATAAAAGTCTATCAATCGATACGGCAGGAAAATTTTTATTACAACTAGAAAACTAGGTCGAACTCAGTACTTCTTGACACAACAAAGTTGGCAAATAGAAATGTAACGACTTGTATACATATATTTCTGCTGCTAATTAAACAATGAAAACACAAAGTCTCGTTATTGTAATGAATTTAAAATTGTAAACTGTCAGTCGTTGTTGTTGCCACATCAGAAAAAAACAAAAAGAAAAGGAGAGGAACATAGCACCTAATTACTGCGTTAAAATGAAAAAATATAAGAAACACGGATGGGGAGAATAGGGATACCAAGATTTAGTAGAAAAGAGCGACGATTGTTCGCGGTGGAAAAGGTTGAACGTTCATCAGGGCCATAAACAAAGTATGTGGGAGGGGGTGCAGAGAACGTACCCGAGTAAATGCTAAGATAACCGAAAAAAAAGATGCAAGAAAGAAACTACGGTTAAAACAAATTGATAAATATCCGAAATTGTGGATCGTTTAAGAGAAGCCAAGTATAAAACTAGGAATAGCGAGGAAGAGATGGTTAAATAAGAAGGGTCAAAATTAGAAAATGCCTGGAATGAGACATTTAAGGAAAGACAAGCAGTATTACGAAATTGTGCGTAACAATATTTATTGCGCTCGATGCCTAAATGGTCAAGCATCTGCAGAAGATCAGTCTCGATCGAGTAAAGAAAAAAAGCAAGTCATGGATAAGAGAGCGTGGGGGAAGTATTACATAATCGAAAGCGGGAGAAGGAAGAAGAAATGTGATAGCTTGCAGAATACTTTTGGAATCGGTGATCATGAACATTTTAGGCGGAAAGTAATAATGAGAAAACAAAGAGAACAGCACTCGTAGAATAGCAGCAAATTCCGCATAGAATATTGAGCAAACGGAGGAAAGTTGGTCAAACTTCAGTAAGATAGTGACATGAATAGGACAGGGAGGCCACCTCAAAACATTGGAAAAAGTGAAAATTTCATGTTGGGAAACGCAGATTTAGAACAGATCGGTAAAGAAAGACATTTATTACGGTGAAGGCAACTGTAGTACTTGAAAGAAAAATAAGGAAGCTTAAAACGATACACGGTATGGAAATTGAAGACGACGAACCGAAATAAGGGATAGGACTTTTATTAGAAGTAAATCGCCATTTATGAAGAATTGAGGAGTAGCAGGAGCAAGTGAAGTAGATTAAACTGACGTTTGATCAGAAAATCCGAAGTAGAATGAAGAAAAGAGGAGACCAGCTCTACCTTTGACCGATATTTTTAGCCTCGGAGTATAGGCAATTCCACTGCAATATTTTAAGTTGACGAAAAAAGATGAGGAAAAAAACGAGAAATATGGGAAAAGTAAGCGAATAAATAAAAAAGGCCGAGCGTAAACTAACGGGATATTAGGAGAATGGTGGAAGACGTAAAAGAGCGAAAGTATGAATAAAGAATCGTGAAAACTATGTAGCCATTCGCACGGTTTCAATACGAACCACGCATACAGTAAGTAAAGAGGGGAAAGTACAATTAGCAGAGAGTTAAAATCCAAGCTCGCACTGCTTGAATAAATCAGTACGTATCGGTCGTGGAACGTTGTCAACCGACCTTGTGAAGGCAACAAGCCACACCAGCGGAAAGCGGTATAGACAATTTTCCAGAAAAAAGTTCAGAACAAGACAAAAAATGGCAGAACTCCAAACTCCGTTTGGCCCTTTGCAACCGGTTAATATATATATATATATATATATATGGTGTGTGTAGGGAATAGAGAACCTAAAGCATCAGAGAATTCAAGTTTGGCGACATGTTGAGGAACAAGTTTAAAACAAAACGGAAAGAAAAACATTTAGTAGGATTAAGGTAATTAAAAAAACTGAAGGAAAAATAAGGAACTTTATCATGACTATAAATAAAAGGCGGAAGTTGAAGAAGGTAAACGGAAATTAGGAATAAAATTGAAGTTTTATCAGAAAGGACTAAGACAAGAGCCCTAAGGCGCAACCCGGAAGATTAATCTCGTAGCAGAGCAAGAGTAGAAAAGGGAGGAAAAATTACGGTTTATATTTAAAATACTCCTAAGAGAAATTACAAATGCCTCATGGTACATGTTAAGCATTACATGAAGATCTGTATATAAGTACAATCAGTGAAGAAATCGAAAAAGTTGCAAAACAGCACGGTCGAAAGCTAGGGCACCACACAAATAGCCTGGTCGTTGCATTACTAGATAATTTCGATGAAATTAGACGCTTGAAGAAGCTGATAAAGCCAAAGCACTTGCTGTAGGGTTCAAATATATTAAACCGGATATCAGAATGACATCAGGTGTACCGGCATCTTAGTTAGATTGATAGGTAATTTGCCGACACTTTGGGTGGCATCCACATGGAACAGAGCCCCACGATCGTGGCAAAGCTCGCCGAAGGCCATAATATCCTGAATGACTCCGGTTTCCTCGATAGGAGTTTCCACAAATTATCATCACCCACAGACCAAGTGCTAGATGGCCCCACAGGGCTAGTCGCAGACTCACAGAAGAAAAGAAGAAAAAATATACGCTATTCGATGCAATCCCTCCATCACCGTGAAGAAATATGACTAGTAGAAAGAAAAATAGAACGAATTCCAATATTCAAGAAAATCACGTTTCTCTATTGCTCTTTAATGCGCGCAGCGCCACAGTTTTTTAAAACCTATATATATATATATATATTAATTTTATCCCCTACTTTGTATCTGACATTTTCTAAATTCTTTAATTTTTATCGGATCGGCAAGTAAATTTTTAATAGGTTGCCAAAAAGATCTCGATCCTTATCGTCGTTTAATCTATGGAAAAGAGAATTTATCAACTTTAAATTAGATAAATAATATACATATTTTATCTTTGACACTGTAATAAAAATTTAAATCAATTCAGAAATTTATATATTAAGTTGAAGAATTCATCTCGTACGGGGATATACGCTTTTAAATTACAAATTATGTTTTTGTGTATTTTGTTGTTTTTTGTAACTCTCTTTTCTACCGCATTTAATCATGAACGAAAAAAAGTAAATCGTTTAATTTTAAAAATGATAAAAATGTTTTGTTTTTTTTCAACAGGCCGGTCAACAGAAGGATTAGACTTTGAGTTGAGCTAGTAATAAAAAAAAGTATCGGCTCATTAAATATTTAAAGTTTTTACAGTGATTACTCATACTAAATAATTTTCGGAAACAACTGTCTTTTAAAAGATATTTATTCGCTTAACGTTTCGACCAGCTTACACTGACCAGTTTGCTTCTGATGATGGCCAGTGTAATCTGGTCGAAACGTTAAACGAATAAATATCTTTTAAAACACAGTTGTTTCCGAAAATTATTTATTATAAGTATCGACTCGTTTAATTTATAATTATTAAAATAAAATAAATAAATAATGTACTACTTAAACATTTCTGATGTTGAATTATTTTTACATTCTAAAAAAAACACCTGTGTACATTCAAATGGTAGTGTGATATGTTTCGTTTTAGTGAAAACACAAACTAAAACTGTTGATCTCAAATTAAATAAAATATTTACACTGCTTAGGGTATATGTAAATAAGATACTTGCGTAACAACAACCGATTTGTTGCAACTGAAAATCATTATCGCGCGACATCCAGGCTACACAATAATGAAAAATCTATTTTCCGAATGCCAAAGCACCCCATTTAAAATTCGGCTGAATTATTATATTTATTTTTTTACACATTTTCGGATGAGCAATTTTGTCTTATTTAAAAAGAAAACATTTTTTCGGCCAAATTAAACTCGTGAAAATCGAGCCGGTACGAATGTGTATCATTAGATATTAAATTTCATATTATAAATTATAAAATGTTGGATTAAGATCTGCGAAGCGTGCTGGATATTTGGCGAAATATTAAATTTTGCTTTTCACAAATTCGCGTTCGAACTGTGCCGTTGTTAGAGAAAAACCGACTATCAGTTTCGGTGATGTGTAGATAATTTTAGTAATTGGGCAAATGATAGGAGGTTATGTATATAAATATAAACAAATCAAAAGTATTACACATTCGGAATAATTATAAACATAAGATAAGCGAATGGTCCATTATAATCACGATTGCCTTCATGAGCTTCATGTAAATAACAATACACCCATCTATGTTTTTGTCCACCGTTAGAGAACGTAGACGAATTTAAATATCTAAGTATATATATATATATATATATATATATATATATATATATATATTGATAAATCCTTAAACTTGAAAAACATATTCAAAATTGTAACTCGAAAATAAGACAGACAATTCCAGCTTTATATAAAATAAAGCAGGTACTATCGAACACTACTTATATACTATAATTCAATAATATCTAGAATTTTATATGGAATTCAAATATGGGGCCAGGCTAAGAAAACAGAAATAAATAAAATACAGAAGAGCTGTTTGAAACTTATACTCCCCCACTGGAAGTAAAACGACTCCTCTGGGTCAATTATGTGTAAAAGGAAAACGATGAAATGTCCCCCAAGATAGGGGAAAAATCCACGAATTAATAACACTGATGATTCAGTTTTAATAAAATTAATAAGTGAAATCCCTAATCATATATTAAAGGGGAAAAAAAAGTTTGTGTTTGGAAAAGGGAATTAGAAAGACGGCTGAAGGAATGGTACAAAGATTAAAGAACAAATTGAATCTCTTTACCTTTTAAATGCTTCTTTCTTTATGTATTTTGTTTTAACTTTCTCGTGTCTTTCCCTGATATTAAGTTCCCAAAGAAGATCATGTATTTATCGATCTTAAAATATTAAGCTGTCTGCATGGGTGTACAGATGCGTATTACGCGATGTGTCATGTATTGTCATATGTAGATAATATACTCTTACTTAAATATAATAATGCTAGGTTTATTAATATTGTGATTAATGGAATAAGTTAAGATAGTTGTAACTTTTGTATTTCGTTTCTTTTTCTTAATAAACGTTAATAAGAGTGTTGGGCATTCACACAACGGGCACATTTGCCCTGTGAGGCCCACAATTTATTTTTTAAATTAAAAAAAAAAACAAATAAAACGACGCAGAAGAGAAAATCGAGAATGAAACGTTTTTTCGAACCCTTTGAATAATGGTAATTATATGTGCCTAAAGCACGTGCACAAGCACCATAGGCGCTTAAGAAAGCTGGGCGTCAAATAAGAAAAAGTATCGCGAATGATAGACCTTTTTTCGTGAATTTCGTGACTTGGAAGCGGCCTTTAGGATGAGATTTTAATTCGAGCCCGGTAATGCTGGAAAGGAGCCGTAGAGCGCGTGAAAAACTGCTTCCAGGGCAATCGTCTGTGTCACTTTAACCGTGTTGCACTAGTAAGTTCGCCGAGAAATCGGACGATCGAAAGTCAATTTGGTCGCGGTAAAAACGACGGCATAATAACGACTAGAGCGTAGCCTCGAAGCTGCACGTATGAAAAGTAACGGAAGCTTTTAGCAGCGTGCCTGGAAGCCGCGCCACTACTCGCTATTCAATGAGTGGAGGCCTTTTACGACTGTGAAACGGCGCGTTTCCGAGAGAAATATTTCATTACGCTGTGCGCATATTAGCAGACCATCTGGAGAACGACAAGGTCTGCAGCCTAACTGTGAGTGACTGAAAAGGGCGCAAAAAATGCTCCATTATTAATGAGACGAAAGAGAAACGAACATTATTACATTACATTTTTAATGAAGCCGAAGAATAACAAAACCATTTCGGCACCCTCAGCGCTGCTGAACTTTAATTTAAACGTAATTCCATAACGCTCCGGCAACATTCCAGCCTTTTTTCAGTCTACTATTTCGTTTTTCGTGTTTCCTTTGTGCGCTCGCACGTAACGTTGCCCTAGAATTTATTTCGAGACTGCTCGCAACCGGAATTATATTTCTAACGCGATTTTCGAAAATGGAATGAACCCCGCTTCAAAAAAAAAAAAAAAAAAAACTAAATAAATAAATAAAGCCTAGTCGGAAAGAAATGAAAACGCTGAAATACGGGTTCGGTTTTTCAGAAGAAAAAAAAACGAAAAAACAAAAATGTCTGCGGGCCCTCCACTCGACAGATAGATTCAACAATTCCGCTTTACCTTGAAAAAATTATTCTCCCCCGATTAGCGATAAGAGAGAGGCCAGCGGTAGCAGAGATGCTAGCGCGCCACTGAGCTCTTGTTCTGCGATTTTATTCTCGAAGAAAAGTGTAGACCGTCAAGCGCGCGAGATAATCTCTTAAGCTCTCTGACTTCGTGAGCCGAAGCATTTGCTGCGGCCAGCCAAATAATAGGCGCGTTCAGTAGCGGCAGACACGACGAAAAAAGCATCGAATCATTTTCGCTTCTAACGATAATCGAAAAAAACCCAACGATCGCTGGCAACTGAAGTTGACGTCGACTAATGGTGGCCGTTGGAAATATCTGGATGCCAGTTCAAAAACTGGAATTCTGAAGCCAAATAGGATTATGCGCCTGCATGACGAATTGAAAAGACCAGTTTTTAAAGAGATTAACTGATTTCTGTCAATAAACGTAACACAGACGCGATTACGCAGAACCCCCCGGTTAATGCTTTTTTCATTTCTCGAATCGCCGATACTTTTAATTAACTGCTTTTTTTTGTTTTGTTTTTTTTTTCATTCCGCTGTATCGAAAAACTATGGCTTGTAATCGTTAAACCGAATGTCTCTCCTCCGATGTTGGCTATTACGCTCTGTAATAGAAAACACATTTACGATTTAGAACCCGGAGACGAGATTGCGACTAGATACACTGAGCCCACGGGGCAGCTTAACTGAAAGTATACATCTTATTTATATTCGGATTTGTAACTTCAATTTCTCAGGGAACCCTTCTGATATCATGCCGTACCAACTATTATAAATGGAATAAATATCGTTACAAACAATTTCGAAACACTAACTACTTAACATTTAAGGCAACACATCTGCGTAACATCGGATTTTCGATTTTTCCATTTCGCATTTTTTTCCTCTTAGGTGCGTTATAAACTTGCGCGGTCTTTGCCAGAATTTGCTCAACATGAAAACGCCCGAACCGAAAATACTTAATATCAGCGAGGCTCAATTTCGATTTAGCCTAGTGGTTAAAGTGTACACACTTTGCTACCAAGCCAGAGAGGTATCATATAGGTTTTCGAGACTTGTCTCGTTCCGGATCCAAATCGCTTCCGGGTATTTATCTGCAATCTGGAATTGAATATTGGTTAGGTCAGAGAAATCTGGGAAAGTAAAGAAACTCAACAGCCTACTTATTAGTGCTACTCTCATTAGTGCCGTGGGGCATAGTATATTGTGAACAGTTTCATTCCACGATTCATGATACTCTATCAAGGTCATATGTTAGTTTGTTTTTTTTACTTTTAAATGTTAGGGTTGCGGGATGTAAACAATTCTCGTATGTTAACACAGTTTTATGCGCTGAATTTAGTTCCCTCGATTTTTGAATTTTGCTAATACGGTCGCAAGTTTGCTCGTATTGCTAGAACGATTTGATTTGATGATCCGCGAATGAAACCGAAATTGTTCTTTCCTCGGCTGTTGCACTGTGTCAGTGTTCTTACGCGGCAAAGATCGCCGGTTTTGTAAGTAAAATATACATGTTAAAAAGCGTGCCACAATTAGTTCTGTTACAATCCCATTCGTTTCACAGGTATATCGTTTAAAACTCGCACGGGCGAACGGTACTAAAATGGGGGAATGGCGGAAAAGCCAGTTTTTTTCGCTAGACGACTTCTCCGGTATATTTTAATTTCAGATATTAGTTGTGTGTAAATACTACACTGGAATTATAGGACGTGTCTGGAACTTACGATGACATCTCTCATTTAGTAACACTACACACGGAACACCGGCCCTCTAAGGACGGTGCTCTATTACAACTGTTTACGTGTTGGTGCGTAATTTATAAAAAGAACGAGAAAGAATTTCCACCTCCATATCATTTGTTCTTCACTACCTGATCACTGCTGTAATTTTATTATTCTCCGATCATTTATCTGCACCCTTTTTTTTTCCATCCATTTCGCTTATATTG
This sequence comes from Icerya purchasi, assembly GCA_039619475.1. Classification (NCBI taxonomy): domain Eukaryota; kingdom Metazoa; phylum Arthropoda; class Insecta; order Hemiptera; family Monophlebidae; genus Icerya; species Icerya purchasi. The sequence goes on from CM077116.1 coordinate 81,189,164, forward strand.
ATATTACACATCTTTGGTAATATGTTTGGCTGCGTTTGTCGCTTCTTATCGCTTACTTTCTTTAAAAACATCTAATGTTCCGAATTCGAAAGTTTTCATCTCAGATTTTAGTACGCTTCCACATCTATTCAACCTAGTTAAATTCCTAGTTCCCTTTGTTTCCCTCGGTTCCTCGGTCTGTTATCGTCTGCATTATTCCCTATACATTTTAGCTCTTCGCCACTTCCTTCCCCGCTTGTTCTTGATTTTCTTTGGTGCCCTTCCCACTTTATTCAGTGTTTATCTCTTTCTGCTGCTGAGCATTCTACTCTATATTTTTGCTGAGACCAATCGTTTTCTACTCCCCATTGCACCTTTTAAGGTTTTTTTCTGACAGTGTCGCACGTCATGAATATGCCCCAAAAAGTCAAACTGTCAAAAAAGAACATTATCTTGCCGTTTTTAAACGGTCACGAGACGCTGTAAGAAGAAAACGATCAGAGTTTCGGGAAAGCGATAACTGAAGGCTCCATTATGGCAACGCGCCGGCTTACTCGCCGCGACTTGTTCAAGATTATTTGACTAAACACGGCATCGTACAGGTTAGCCGGGAACCATACAATAGCGAAGGGCGATTACGAGAGGTTTTAGTCGATTGTTTCGATTCTTAAAATCTTTCGAGAACTATCGATTGTTAACGAACAATTAACAAAACCCCTCTCGATTGTAAAAAGTCTCGCCATTTTGGTTATAGAACAATAATCATTTTAATTGTAATCGTTATTTCGATTGTAAACAGTCCCGCCATTTCCATTGTAAACAATCTCGTCATTTCCATTGTAAACAATCGTCATTACGATAGTAAACAAAAATACAATCGTAAACATTAAAAGTTCGAATTTTCAAACATTCTTACGAATTTGATTATATTGGTCTTCTGATTGTCTTTTGAATAATTGATGTTTTGAAAAAAATGAAATTGCTGATCGGTGTAACTGAAAACTAGGCTCATATTAATCATTATTCTTTGTGATTTATTACAGTTCAAGATACTTTGGTAGGGAACATTTTATAATCACAATTGCATAAATGTAATAAAATATTAAACAAATAATACCGCTTTTTTTTTTGTTTTTTTTATTTGTTTCGAAATTGTTACATTTACAAATATAATTATATCGAGAATTTATGCATTATACTGCGTGCGAAGTAAAAGTGACTTACTGATGGAAAAAATAATTATGTTTATAAAATCATAAATAAAGAATTTAATAGAGACGTATCATATCAGATTTTACAATCATCCAGTTAACCTTACTTTTAGAAAAATGTAAAAAACCGGTTATTAAAATGAAATACTTTTTGAAGTTATTAATTAGATGTTTTTTGGCTAGACATCTAAATACCTGAAATAATACGTTTGTACGATTCGTCAAGCTTAAAAATTTTAATTTTTAGTTCGAATGTTTTAACATACGATGTATAAAATTACGGAGATCGTTTTTTTTTTTTACAACAAACAAAAATATTGATCGTATTAACTATTATAAAATTAATAGAAACTGATGAAATAAGTACAATATTATTGATTTATAATATAATCGATTTATTCATTAATAAATAGAATTATATGAAATATTCAGGAAAATCCTTCGCCAGTCCACAAATCATTTTCGTCTTTCGCATTCGTACCAAAATTTTTTCCCTCAAAAATTCTTTTGAAATAACCGTGTTCTTTATTTCAGTTCAATCCATTTAGTGTTTACATTTATCTGTTCTGGCTCCACTTTTACAGCATATTTCGGTATAATCGGTTTAATATTATAATAAACAAGTTTTGCACGAGCTACAGTCAGTCCTGTTGTTCACGTTCTTATACTAAATCGTTTACATTCGTTAATTTTAAAATGTATCTTGTCGATTTCATAACCATTTTAGTTGCTCGTTCGGAACACATAACGATGCAGTTGTGTTCCAAGAAGATTATAATCGTTTCATATTGATCTTAATTAACAATATTTTCATAGATTCCAGGTTTGTTTTTTTTTCCTTACATTACTAAAAGTCTAATTCAGGAGTCTTAATATTTTTCGAGGTGCTTTTTGAAGTAATTAAAATATGAAGAGGTTGAATTAACAAAGTTTTGATTTTGCCCGGAACGGTTAAAAATTTTTACCGGATAATTTTTTTATCTTGAATTTCGCAGTAACCAGTCGGCGATGTATGAAGTCGAAGTAATTTCATTAAAATCATTTTTACATTCATTTTCCATCTATGTACATCATAATATGTTTATTACATTATGGCTACTTCGTTTTGCGCAATCAATGACAGTTGTGACGATATGAAATTGGCGATTGCAATGACGATTTCGGTCTCACAATTTCGGACGAGGCCGGCCAATTTATTTTTCTTCACTTAACCGAAATCGAATATAACGAGATGTTCTCTCTTTTCGTTTACCAAAGTTGTTTATGATAGCGTACTCATCGATCAGTATTAATGATCAAGATTGCAACGGTATAAGGGCAGTAGATAATTCGCATAAATCAATACGTTATTGTAACGCGATCGAATGACGATGGCACACTTCTTAACTAAGATTTTGACAAAAAGTGAATATTTCGGTAAAATCAAAAAATTTCGACGAATGTTCAGTCAAAAGCTGAAGAGTTAAAGAAAAAACGGCAAATAAAATAAATGACGGTTCCCTCGGTGGATAAAATTGTCCAACTATTCTAATGTTGCGTGTTCGGTTTAGTCACCGGCAGTGCGATGACATCGAATAATAAGGATAAGAAAAAAATTCAACTAATAATGTCAAAGGTTAAGGAAGGCCACTGTCACCTGCATTCGCTTAACAGATGCGACAATTGATTTTTAATGGCCGGGTTTTCAGGTTAGATACCTTTTAATGACTGCCTTTTAATATAAACTAATAAGGTATTCTGGAGTAGTAGTTAGAGTGGCACCATAGCTCATTAAAACGTAGCTTGGTCAATTTCTTTTCCGATGATAGACGGTACAATATTGTAAACGTTGGAGTTTTGACGCGTGCTAAAATATAACGTTCGTACCTCTTCTCGGAAAAATTGAATCGGGGTATCATATTTTTCTTCGTCTTATCTTACGAGCAACAACTTATTTCACTGGCAAATAAATTGTTAATACGATTAGCAAGCTTTACCGATAGATAAATAGATACGTTTCTTAAAATTAAATATCCGGCTTGATAATGGAGTTACTGTTTTTTTTTAATATATTAAAGAATGTAACTGTTTAAAAGAAATTAATTCGCTTCACGGAAATGGCTCTAATTATTTTGGTGAAATTCACGAGTTGGAGGTTTTTAGAAGCTAAGAGTAATTTTACCATGGAAGCGACCTCAGTGATTTTTTTTTTTTTTAACATTCCAGATGTAACTGGTGGGGCAAGTTTATTCATATAATATGGTTAACATTTTACATTGCAGTTGTCCCAGAACTTTTGCAAAAACACTTCTCGTTCTGAGATCAAACTGGATTTCGCTTAATATAAATTGCAAAATATATAAATTAGAATGTATGATTGATTTTAAATATCTACATTTTTTTTTTTTTTTTTGACATTAACAGTGTATATAATATATATATATATATATATATAATACAATATCTTAAGATTAATATATTTCATTTTTCTCCTTCAGTATTTCTCTTACAAAGCTGCTGACCTTGAGATAGGTTCTTTCTTCTTTGAAACAATTCATAAGATCTTCTTCTTTTATGTTGTAGTTTCTTCTTATATTCGTAAATTGTTGGCATATTTTGAATGTGTGGTCGGGTATATCTTCATCTTCTTTGCATTCTCTACATAAACTGTTGCTTATTATATTGAATTTTTTTAGATAAGAAGCAAAATTACCGTGTCCTGTAAGATACTGTGTTAGGTAGTAGTTAGAGGTTCAATGTACCTTTATTTTTATAATTTACTAGAAATTAATACGCCTACTTAATACGCTCCCGTACGTTTATTTATTGTAGTCTGTAACAAGTTGAAAACAGATTATAAAATCATCGTTTTGCGATAAAATTTAAATGACGTTCAATTACATAATCTGTAATAATGAATATTTGATTTTGCTTTGTGTAATATTTCGGTACAGAAAAAGTTATAACTTTTTTTTGCTGTGCGCATATTATTGCTACGAATACACACATTTAGTGACCTCTTCAGTCGTATTCTGAGCGTCGTGACTATCTGTTTATATATTTTGGCTGTACGGAATAGGAGGCGCTTATAGCAAATGCAAGGTCAAATGAATCCGAGCAAAGATGGGTCATCGAGCGTATTATTAATGATTAATTTTTATGTTATATACCGTATTCCTTCGAATTTAACACGCACAATTTTTACTCGATTAAAGGGCTAAAGTAATAATAATTCGAGGGTGTCTTGAATTCAAAGTAATACGCTATTATTTTCATGGTACGTTAGTATGTCGCAAATTCTTTTTATTTGTGTGCAATGCCGGTATTAAACGATTTTTAGAAATATTATCACCCACTTTAACGAATGCTACATTCGGAACAGATTAGTAATCGTTTGATTTATCGATATACAAGTGCAGTCCCCCGTATATATCTGCTGTGTACTACCTAGCGCGCATATGATGGTATACGTGGTGGTTTGCCATTGTCTTCCACGTGTATTTAATTTTAATTCTTGTAATAAGTTCTGTCGTCGCCCGAGATAGAACCCGTCCGTAACGGAAGTTAAGCGCTCTAGCAACTAGGCTATCGCGGCGACTGATATTTCTCTAAAAGAGAAAAATATTGAAATGGAGTTAACTCGAAATGCTGTTCACATCTCTATCTCTTGTAACCCTGCTAGTTCTCTTAACTTGATTTCCATTTATGTTTCTCTTTATTCCATCATTTCCGGTTTTTTTCTTTTTTAATTCCATTCCACAATCGTTTATTTCGTGATTGTACGGCTCGTTCTCCATCGTAGGGCGCAGCAGAGTCTATAACATAAATAACACTCTCCTCGAAAATTCTATCCTTTCCGATAATTTGATCATCCTTAATGATCTCTCTTCTATACTTATTTTAAAGAGTCCACCTATCTTTACCTCCCTCAATTTTACTTTTCCGTTTGCTTCTATTAGTTTTTTTTTTTTTTTTTTTTTTGTGGACGCGACAACGGCATTGACCCAACAACAGGAAAAGCTAAGCTAAAAAACTAAATAGCTAGGCGGTCCAAAATGGACGCAACAAAGGACAGCAGTGCAGGCACCACAGAAAATGAAGGAAAGGAGAAGATAAAGGAAGCGTTATAGGAAGTAGGGAGACCTAGTGTGAAGAGCTGGCCGTATAAAAAGCAGCGTTCATTAAAATTTAGGGTTTCCTTCCCATTTTAATAATTCGAATCTTCCTTCTCCTACTTATTTTAGGCTCTTTATTCTATTCCATAAAATCTATTTTATATAAATTGGACCTGGAAATTAATTTCGAGCTATTCATTTATTTTGTTAATCTCGCACCGGTTTATACTCTTGGATGCATTTTAGAATTAAAATTATTTTTTTGTTCGTTTTTTACCAGATTTTTGGGCTGGTATGGGGACATTCATTTTTTTGTATTTTCTCAATGCGCGGTAGCGGGATTCGACTGCTATTTTTCCACAGGCCCTCATTCCAGATTATAGCTCAACTCCTATTTTTCTTCATTTCCTAATCCCGGCTATATTTAATCTCTCTATGTAACCGTCTCCTCCTTATCCACGCTTCCTAGACTTCCCCTCTCTTAAGCCGGCTGTTTGTCGCCTCCATTTAATCATAGTCTTCTTTCTGCATCATTTTCTCTATTATCAACTGAATCTACTCCGTTTTATTCTTTCCATCCCCTTCCACATACTTTCTTTATGACCCTTATATTGTGTTTTATTTGAATATTCGACCTTTTCGGCTGAACAGTTATCCTTTTACTTTACTCTACCAACATTCGTTATTCATACTTCCCCTATCGGTGCTTATTATATTCAATCGTTGCCTTTATTACTGCCCACGAATTATTTTTATTCTCATACTTAAACGATTAAGGATGTAACTTTATTTTTTCCCGATTCACATTTTTTGAACTAATGTTCTCATTGATGAACATACAAAAAAAAAAAAAAGAAAGAAAAAAGAAAGAAAAAACAGGTTCTCTCCGAACGAAATACCACTGCCTAATCAGTTACGCTACTCTAGCTGAGTTTGCTCGAGTGTTCATTAGCCGTTTCTTAATGAACTACTCATTTATTTATTTACTTTACCCATAGAATACTACCTGTTTTAGCTTGAAGCTGCCGTAAATTTTCTTGTTGACTGCTCTTTCTTTTACAGTCGCGCTTTATTAAATAAAAGAAATATATTTTTTTTGGAATCGGGTTTTCGCCCCTTGTCGTTTTTGTACCTGTATTTTGCTCTGTTCGCGGAAGACACTGCAACCCGTTATCGTTTTCTTTTTTGTCTTTTTTTTCCCCGGCAAAAAAAGATACCTAAAGGTAAACGACAAGTGCTTGAAGGAAATGAAAAATTTCCGGTAAGAAATGAAAAGAATTCGTTTTAACGTTCAACCCAGTTCCGATGTAGACGCGTGTTTATAACTTCTTCCTGGAACCCTCTTCCTTGCAACGATTTATCCTCCAATCGTCGTGTAACATCCTCGTTTTCTTGGTCGAACAAAAATGCAACACTGTACTTGACAATAGTCATCACTTTTAGAACCTTTCATTTAAATCCTACGACCAAAGGTTTTCTTACTGATAAACGGAAGGCTCACTATATAATAAAGACCGAAAGAAGTCCTATTGTAAGAATTTCTGCTGTTTCTCTATCATTTCCAAATTTTCCTCACATGTAACCATGTTTACTGATGCCTCCAACTTGATGGTGAAGAAGTTTCTTTTATCCTTCCATATCTTAACCATCATCATTTCGTCCTTCTTTTTTCTATTCCATCCTTATAAACGAATTAATAATTACCCTACATTTCAACTCTAACTGCCTCTTTTGCGATTATTTAATTATTTTTGACTTCATATGTGCCCTTCAATCAATCTGCTCTCTCTTTTCATCTTCCGATTTTATCACTTTGTCTTTCTTCTCGCTACTCCATCTGTGTTGATTTGCTATCGTTTCTACGTCGCAAGAGTATTAAGAGTATCGAGAGCGGATTATCTGGCTCTGATTGCTACTTTCTCGATTTCGTTTTTTAAAAAAATCCGCATTCTAATCACACCTCTTTATGTAAACGAATCTCATCCTTAATTCTAATATCAGGTATTTACCCCTCTTCTTTAACACGATCGTTCTTCTCATTATTCGCCTGTTCGACCTAATCCTTCTTTCTAATTCTACTAGTTCTTCAGTTTTCCTTGGGCTCCGTTCTCATTTCTACTATTCGTCTGCGCTATTTTGTAATCGTACTCGGTTAGCTTCCTTGCGTTTTCGCTTTTCTCTTTCCGAATTGTCCTTCCAAACGAATGAAGCAATGGTATCTGTAATGTCGGTCGCATCGTCTTTAATGTTCATCAGTTTCTATCGAACGTTGTATATACCTGTTTATTAAAAATCAAATTCTCTAATTTGCGCAGCTTACATTTTACTATTCGTCGTTCCGGCTATTGGTTTTCCTTTATACATTGTCAATATCTAGCTAAACAAAAATTTAACTAACGACTCTTTTTCTTTATTTTATAGGTCCCTAGATGGCGTACCTGAGAAAACAAAGAAAAAAAAAAAAAGATGCATTCATGGGGATTGCCGACAGAAGTAAAAATTTAAATCTATGATATAACAGTGTTTTTTTTGTTTTTTTTTTTTTTAAATTTCCAGATTAATTGTAACATCAAAAATTAAAATTTCATAATTTGTAACTTGAAATTATTAACATTATTCTAGTTTTCACATATCACCCCGAAAATTATTAACGTATTTTAGTATTCACCGTTGTCTTGCACTATGCTTTTATTTTATTCCCTATTGGTCCTAATGTACTTAATTAAATTTTTATGTCTCTTTTTTTGTAGTTTATGTATTACCGATTACACGGCGTGAGAATAGCGAGAGGTAGCGGAGAGACGTAAGGGGTTTTATTTTTCGCACTAGTCGATACTGTTAATATTAGTATGCCCGTGACGAGCGTCACGCGTGTGACGCGAATCTATAAGTTTTTCCGCTACCAAAAATTTCTAAACGCGCCTAAAAAAGTTTTCACTTTAAAAAAAGTAAACCAATAAATCGTAGCAAAAAATACAAATAAAGTTACAAGATCGCATAATAATTTTTTCCGTATATTGCATGCGGTGTAAAATAGTTTTTTTCTCTTCCCGATGTGTTTCTCAGAACTCGTTGGAAAATGAAAAAACCATCAGCGTCATTGATTCACAGTTGAAAATGGTGCTTCTCGCTTTATCGGCAAAGATCAAAGGGAAATCTCGGTTTATCGACGGTTTTCAGGTTGTTTTCGCGAATGACTTAAATAGGTCGAATTCTGCGTAAAATGAAGTCAGCATTTGTCTCTTTTTGAACTTAGGCGCCCTTTCTTCTATAACATTAACCATTTACGTTTCTTTTTTCATTTCCAAGAACGGTTCGAATAGTGAAGAAATTTCAAGACGATTACCAACAGTTCACAGAGCAAATGTGCTAGATTACTGGCTTTAGGACGAAAGGTAATAATTATATTTCCTTCAGGACGTGTAGCTTAGATGGATATTTAGCACACTTATAACAGTTTAACTGAAAGAAGAGAAATCAACTACAAATATCGATTTAACGTTACCGCTAACGAAAATGGAAACGAGTATTCCTAATATCGAATCACGTTCCTCGCAATGGGATAAATTTTAATGATAGTATCTGGAATGGAAATTCTGTTTATTCCGTTTAATAATAGCATATTAATTGTTGTTATTCGAGGATTGGTTTTATTAGATGAATTTTTATTAACCTATACTACACAACCCAAATTTCTTAACAAGAAACTTCTTCACGCTACTATTTGTTGCTAGGTAAAAATATATGCTTACTCAGGAAATATTTCGTCTGTTTGAGAATTTTTTCCAGAAAATAGGCGACTCGAGGTTTTCTTTACAAAAATGAGACTACAAACGCCTATGTAATAAACGAAGAATAGGGTTCAATTTTAAATAGCTACATTCTTATTTTTGCGCGTGTTTTTAATTGTGTTTCAAATTACGCTCCCTTTATAATGTTTTTCTTTTGTTCGAATTTTTAAGATACTAATCGAAACGTCTACACTCGTTTGCAAATATTATTACGTAAAAGCCCTAATAAAGGGAATCACTCCTTCCAAAATAAAAATGGCGATATTAAATTTTCAATTCCTTAACATTTTATTTAACAATTCCACTGCAATTGAAATATATAATTTCACATTGGCTATTTTTATATTTAATTATTCAAATAATTCTGTGAATTTCGTATATGATAATTATTTATTATTCCCCATATTGTAAAATCTAAATTTTTAAACTGTGCACATTTGTTTTCAAATAAATCTTTAATTGTAAAAAATTGTATTTATGCTGCCACATTTAACAAATCTATCGAAATTTCATTCTGTTAGAATAGAGCATCGTAGATGTAATATTTTTTTCTGTATGAGGAAAGTTATATTTCATAAGTTGTCAATATGAAGTTATAATTTTCATTTACATCATTTAAAAACATTAATATATCGTTGTAATGGGCACGCAGGCTTTTATGTTGAGAACTAATAATTTTAATTCTTGGCATATTTAAAATTTTGATAATGTGAATTATACATTATTTCAGAAAATACTGAAACAGTTACAAGGAAATAAAAATAATTACGATGATAGCGTAGGTACACAATACGAGGATCCTTCAATAAGTAAACCGATAAATCGCTATAAAATTTTTACAATTTCGACGTAATCCCCTTCTGCACGAATACGATTGTCCCACCGGTCTGCGAGGCTTCGTATTCCTTTGGCAAAGAATTCTATAGATTGAGTGCGGAACTTCGTTGTTTTCGAAAACTTGAGCGGTCCAAAAAAATGGAAATCCGACGGGGCTAAGTCAGGGCTATATGGGGGGATGTGAGAGGGCCTCCCATCCTAGTTCCTCGAATATAGCTTTCGTTGACAGGGCGCTGTGGGGGGTGGCATTGTCCTGCTGAAGAATAACTCCTTTCGTGATGCGTCCTGGCCGTTTCCGCCGTATCGCCGGTCGAAGTTAGATTTTGAACGCTTCTGCATACGACTCTGCGTTAACAGTACCTTTATCTTCCAGATAATGACACAGAACCGCAGCACCTTTCATATCCTAAAAAACCCACTTAAAAGTACTTTGTTTTCTGAGGGACTCGACTTGAATTTTTTGGCTGCAGGCGACTCCGGATGCTTCCACACCATGCTTTTCGTTTCAGGCTCGTAATGATGGGCCCATGTCTCAACACCGGTGACTATAAAAAGGCTTCATCTTCAATAACGAAGTGATTTTTGAGCTCCTTGCTTATTTTTAGCAGATTTTCTTTGTGCGCCGCGAATAATATTTTGCGAAACCATCTCGCGCAGGTTTTTTTTCAAACTGAGATGGTTGTGAATGATATTGTGGACGGTATCTGCATTCATAACGTACTGAGTTATATTTCTTCCACTGTAACCCGACTGACGGCTAAAATAATCTTCTCAGTGTTTTTTATAAGGATCATAGATGCCACTTCAACTGGGCGTCCACTACATGGTTCCGTCGCTGTACTTTTTCGGCCGTTTTTGAACTTATCCAGCCACGAATAAAAACTTGCGAGATTCATACACGAACTACCCCGTATTGTTCGGTCATTCTCCGATAAATTTCGCTGGATTTAACCCCTTCTGACATTAAAAAACGAGTAATACCGCGCTGTTCATACTTTCTTGGAGTGGCGCCGGAGCACTTTGAGAATCACTGGCGAACAACCGACGACGCATAACGGTAACACAACATTCACAGTACGAGCCAACACTCTAACTAACAAAACGAGCTATTTGTCTGTTTATTCATTGAGGACCCTCGTATATAGGAACGATGACTAGATGAAAAATACGTATTAACAGTTATAATTATATTGGAAATTAGTAGAAGAAAGAAAAAAACTAAATAAAACTAAAGTGATAAAGTTATTAGGACTCGAAAAATAAATCGCGCAGGAAGTGCAGTATAAGAAGAATTTCTTCGCAGCCATTTTCATCAGAAAATATAAGAGCTAAGAGGGCAGAAAATGAGGAACCTATCAACCAAATGAAACTATAGTACATAATCGTGGATATCGACACCAAAGACTTCAAAAGTGTCAATTTATCACCTTTAACACAAATAAAGAAAAGACACTGTTGCAATATGTAATATATTAGTAACCATTTATTCTTCAATAGACCAAGAACTTGTCTTCAGATTCTGATGTACGGTGTGCATTTTCGTATCTCACTCTTGCGAATTCAGATGAATTTCTTGTTCAAGCGTATTGTACAAGTTGTGAGTTCTTCCGAGTTAAATTCTCGTTTATATAAATACGATAATCGCCTGTCAGGCCGACGTTCAACGGCCGTGGTCGCTTCTTCCGACTGTTTTTCAACAGTTCCACTTTTTGCACCCTTCTACAAAAATTATAAATGATGTTAGCGTAAATTTTATTGGACGACGTGGCCAATTGATGACAAGCTTCGCTTTCATTTGTCCAAGTGACGGTAGTTGTAGCCTCTCCGATTAGTTTTTACAACTAAATCGAGTAGATTTTTGTCTGCTGTTATCGGGTCCATTCGATATATTAGGTTGTTTTTTCTAGTCTGTTACTGTTCGAGTTCTTCAGTTCTCCCATTAAATTTTGCATCATCGTAATGCGACATTCTTTTCAGTGATAACCGCTGTAACAAGCTCAATAGCTCGTTCAATCGTGCATCAAACAATGCCGTTTGAAGTACAGTTATAGAATCCCATTCGTTGTCTGTAACTCACGCACAATCACGTTTACGGTCATCTTTGATAACTGCAACTGTGTGATTAGCGATTGTTTTGATGCAGTACTGATTATCTGTCATACCTGTAGTAGTCGGGTTGATTTTCTATATGTTCGTTATAATTATCCAACAGTCAGAACACCAGCTCATCGGTCTCTTTTTGAGTTACTCGTATACAACTATGTACTCGCTAAGAACTAATGGGAAATTAAATTGATTTAGGCAAGGCCACGTGCCTGACAATACTTTGTCGTCGCATTTTTTACAAGCAACTATAATCGAATCGTTTTGAACGCGGAGCAGTAAATATGCGCGTATCTTTAAATTACATCATAAAACGATAGCCACAACATTTTTCTAAATTTTAAAACTGCATATAAAAAGCTTGTTGAAATTGCTTTTTTTTCATTTTCCTCTGCACAGGCAAAAACATAAACAGTGCTCGTGACCACCTCAGCCATATGTTAATTATATATTACTTAAACCTTGGAATATACATATTATAACAACCTAAGGTCTAACTCATCACTCCAGTGACGGACTAGGTCATTCATGTTAAATTTTGTAATTTATTAAACTAATTTTACGCAATTATCTTTATAATTTCACGTTGCAATAGAAACAAAATAAACGCAATCATATAATAGTAATAATAATAATAATAATAATAATAATAATAATAATAATAGTAATAACAATAATAATGATAATAATAATAATAATAATAATAATAATAATAATAATAATAATAATAATGATCAAATCAAATCAAATCAAATCAAATCGTTTATTATTACTATTACCTTACATTTCCCATCTATGCGCATATTTGCGCGAGCGATGGGTATTTGAAAATAAAAAATACAACAATTTTACAATTTTTAAACAAAATATGAAAGTAAAATACTAAAATAAAGTGAAATACATTAAATTACATTAGCGTAGCGCGTGCATCTGGATTAAATGAAGGGAACTGAAACGGTTTTCCAAACAAAGTCCAAGTTTACAAACGAAATTAATCTAATTAAATAGCTAAATAATTAAATAATATAAATTAAATCTAACCGGAAATATAATATTAAACGCCAATTTGAAGATGATAATCATGTCAAACTTAATTGGAACTTTCTGTAAAATAATTCGTTAAGCATTTGCGTCTCTTCTTATAGTTTTTAAGATTTTCTTTGACGTGATCCGGTAGTAAATTATAAAGTAAAGGAGCCATGTAGACCATTTGTATTTTGGAATGGTATTTATTGAAATTAGGTACCACTGCTATTTCCCTACCAGAGCTTCTGGTTTTACCCTCCTTATATAAAAATGTAAATTCCTCTCTGTTTTTTTTTTTTTTTTTTTTTTTTTTTTTTTTTTTTGCCAAATTGCTCCTAGCTGATAACAGCTATCTGGCAATTTTAGTATTAGAGCGTAACATTGAGTAGCACTCTATCCAGCGATAGGTGCAGAAGATTACTTTTCCTTTTTGTTAGGCTAAGTCCATCGGCTTGACTCTGTCAAGCCGCCGAACTTCCATCGAATTATCCAACAATACGATCGCTAAGTAATTTGGATGTATCTCCAGTCTGCTAGCATACTTTTTTGCATCATTAGTTATTACTTCTAGCACGGTCTTGATTTTTAGATCTTCATGTAGTGTTAAGTTGGTGATATACCACGGAGCATTGACTATCATTCGAAGGATTTTATTCTGTATCCGTTGGATGATCGCTATATTGCTCTTTTTCGAGCAGCCCCATAAGGGGCAACCGTACCGCCAAATTGGCTTTAGGATTTGAGCGTATATTAATAGTTTATTTTCAGGAGATATTTCTGATTTTCTGTTTAATAGCCAGTACATTTGCTTCAGTTTTGCATTTAGTTCGATCCGTTTTGCTGTTATGTGTTTCTTCCATGTTAATCTTTGGTCGAGATACATACCAAGATATTTTACATCTGTGTGTTGTGGAACTGGAACATCATTCAGGATTATATCTTCCGTTGGCACAATTCTAATCATATAAAGTAGTACCTGAATCTTATATAAAATTCTTATGTTCAGGAAATTGTATTTGCAACTGATGTTACTGTCTTTGTTTATGAGCTTAAATATCCTGTTTTGCAAAATGTCCAGTTGTCTTCTGTTATATTCAGCTACTTTCCCCCAGTGCATTAGTCCATAGGTAAGGACCGGTAGGTATAGTGATTGATATAATCGATAGATATGGTTTCCTTTGAAAAATTCTCCCAAGTAATAAAAAATGTAATTTAACTTTCTTAATTTCTTTTCCAAGAAATAAATGTGCTTGTTCCATGTCAACCTGCAATCGAGTGTTAGACCCAAGTATTTGATCTCGTAGGCTCTGTCTATGTGTATACTGTTGTTTATTGTAATCTTTATATCGTCCCACTGATTCTGTGGTAGATTACTGTAGACCACGAGCTTCGTTTTCTTTAAATTTACTATAAGCCTATTGTTATGGAACCAGTTTAGTATTACATTTACCCCAAGCTGTACCTGTTGTTGCAAAATGTCGGTATAGCGTGAACTCATAGTGAACACAGTATCATCAGCGTAAGTGAATATTTTGCCCGGTATAATAAGATCACATAAATCATTTACATATATTAAAAATAGAAGTGGACCCAAAATACTTCCTTGCGGCACCCCACAATTTTGACTAACACATTCACTGAAAACCTTGTTTATTTTAGTTTTGTACTTCCTTTGTTGAAGATACGATTCAAACCAGTCATATATATTACCCCTAAAGCCCAATGAATACAATTTTTTCAGTAGAATTTTATGATTGATTGTGTCGAAAGCTTTTCGCAGATCAAAGTAAACTGCCAGACAGGATTTACCACTTTCTAAGCTTTTTGCTATGTATGATATATGATTAAACAATGCTGTGTCAGTACTTTTCCCCTGCAGGAATCCATACTGATTAACACTGAAGAACTTCTTTACGTGTAAAAAGCTTAACATCCTGGTTTTAATACATTTTTCAAAAATTTTTGAGAAGGTCGGTAGAATACATATTGGTCTGTAATTAGCTATGTCACATTTATCCCCACTTTTATAAACGGGCGTAATTATACCTATCTTTAAAATGTCTGGAAATTTACCTAGCTTAATAGATTCATTAAATAAATACGTCAACGGTTTAACAAAAAATTCACAATTATCTTTTATCAAAAGTATTGAAATTCCGTCAATTCCGAATGACGATTTATTAGGAAGCGACATTAAAGCGTATTTTACTTCGCTTTCTAATAATTCGATAAAACCGAAGGTCTGTATAGATGGAGTGTTAATAGTAACAGGTTGAGTATTGGGATATTCGTTATTCACCAAATCATTTACAGAATTTAGGAAATAATTATTAAAGAGACTAGCGACCTCGTATTCGTGCCCATTTACAAGTAAATTTGTTTCTTTTGTCTTTATTTCACTAATAGCATACTCTTTAGTACCTAGTAATTTTTTAACCATTCTCCAATACTTTTGTTGATCATGTCCGCAATTATTTAGTATAGTATTATAATAATCTTTCTTAGCTACTCCAACTAATTTTTGCACCTGCCTTGACACCTTTTTATACTCTAATAGTAAAGAAATGCTGTGATTCGTAGATTTCAATGATTTGTATAAATTATTTTTTTTACTCGTGATATCCAATATTTCGTTAGTTACCCAAGGAGCCCGTTTCCGTTTATGCTGCTTCATTTTTATTGTTCGCTTACTACTCTGAACAAGCCTGCTGACTATGTCTATAAAATTTGTAAATTTAGTATCTATAGAATCTTTCTCATTGTATAAAAAATCTAGTTTAACATTAAACAGATTTTTTCGGAAAAGTACTTTATCCACAAACATAGTAATTAGTGGAGGGGTCATTACGATGCAATCTAATACTTGTAGAGAAACAATTACAGCACTATGATCTGAGAACCCAACATCAAGAACTTCAACCACCGGGTTGGAATTTATTTTATTACTTTCAAGACCTCTGACCAAGACATGGTCTAAACAAGAGAAATAAGCTCTACTTTGTCGCATAAAGGTAGGTGTATTAACTAAACTCAAAAATCCGCGAGAATTCAATAAATTAAGATATTCTGAACATTTTGTATCTTCTAAAATATTAATATTCAAATCTCCGGAGATCACTGACCGAAACTCCGAGATATCGATAATATTTAATAAATTTGCCAAAAATTCCCCGATGTTTGAATTACAAAATCTATAGATTCCAAAGAAGGAAAAGTATTTTCTACCCCCAAGACTAATTTTCAAATGTATTATATTTCCCGTAGGAATATTCGTGTTAATTTGCTCAACTTGAAAATTATCCTTAATATAAACGATTACGCCCCCGGAGCGCTTATTACCCCTACATTGTGCGTACATAGAATACCCTGAAATGCCATATTTATAAAGCTCTTCCCTGTAAATCCAGGTTTCCGTAAGCAAAATTATATCAAATCTAAAAGCCTGCGCATTCAGAAATATTGATAATAATACTAATAATAATAATAGCAGTAGCAAAATAAAAGTACAATTTGCTTTTTTTTTTCAAATAAGGTATATCTAGTTTTTTTTTAAAGGTTAAATTAATACATTTTAATTTTTTTTTATTAGAAGACGAAATGTATAGTTTTTAATAATACTTCGTATTTCTACTTTTTTTCAATTCCTATTTGCATTATTTCTTTTTCTTGGTCACAGATGTTGTTCATATAGTTGTTTTATTGAAATTCGAGTATCCTTTTACATGATTTAGATTTTTTATTTTTTCATATCAAAAAAAAAGTAAAAAGAAAAAGACAAAAAAAAAGCGTGTTCTTAATTTTTTTTAGTGGTGCGTGTAAATGTCGAGTTAATTTTGACATTTTTCTCTGTTAGGAAAGTGACGGGGAAAAATCATCTCCGCCGCTGATGTATACATACATATACGATGTATAAACGCTGTTTCAGTTTATATTTTTTAATTATATTTTTTAGTAATTGTTTCGTTTAATATCATTTTTATTTATTTAAGGACACACACACGGAACGGTTAGAACGGTACATGTCTCAAAATCAATTGTTTAAAATCTGCCGACACGGAGAATGCCAGCGCGTGGTTAACTTTGTAACAAACTGTTAATAAAATTCGCGCCGTTTACGAAGAAGGAAAAATAAAGTACTAAATTGCTATGTGCCGACCGGGAAAATCACGATTTTTTTAAGAGCAGTTGCCGTCGGCAGCAGATACCGGACTGCCGGCAAACATGTTCGGGTTCGAGTTTATCATCGGGAAATGTCATCGGGCAGCCGTAGATAGATAGGAGTTGAACGACAAAGGGTGGAAAAAGTAAACAAATAAATTACTTTCGAGCGCTAACGCGACGTTAATAAATTAACCGGCGAACGGAGGGGAGCAGCGCAAAGAATATATCGGACACGTCAAAAGAACAGAACACTCAATTGGTAAGCACGTCCGGAACCGAGCGTCTTGCCGGGGCATTGTTGTAGCGTCGTCGGCAACGGAACCGTTTCGCTGGCACGGAACGGTCGGGGCTGCAACGGTTCGCTTGATTGCTATCGGAGACGATAAATCTCTCCGGAGATTCCTTCCTGTTCAGCACAATTTCTTCCATTTCGCAGTCAGGCGCTCTACAACACTAGTGACCTAAAATTCAAGGTGAATTACAGACCGGGAACAAATTTTAGTGCTACCCGCTTCCTTTCCGTTTTTATTATTATTGTGCGAACGTCACAGGCGACTATATCGATTAATTGAAGCGCGATATTTCATCCAACTGCTTACCTTTCATTTGGATTTCACGTCCGACCATCTGCCGGCCCCCTATGCACGCGTTCTTTCGACATCGTTCATACGTCTGATGTTTTCTCGGTTTATGCGAAATCGCTGAAAAAGCTCGAAAGTCTCATACAGTCGCATCCAGAGCCGGCGTTATTATTTTTCATATGTAAATGTGCGACAAAACTTCGGACCTTGCCACGCGACACTCACTGAACTCTCAGATGACATTTTGCTATTATTATTATTATTATTATTATTATTATTATTATTATTATTATTATTATTATTATTATTATTATTATTATTATTATTATTATTATTATTATTATTATTATTATTATTATTATTATTATTATTATTATTATTATTATTATTATTATTATTATTATTATTATTATTATTATTATTATTATTATTATTATTATTATTATTATTATTATTATTATTATTATTATTATTATTATTATTATTATTATTATTATTATTATTATTATTATTATTATTATTATTATTATTATTATTATTATTATTATTATTATTATTATTATTATTATTATTATTATTATTATTATTATTATTATTATTATTATTATTATTATTATTATTATTATTATTATTATTATTATTATTATTATTATTATTATTATTATTATTATTATTATTATTATTATTATTATTATTATTATTATTATTATTATTATTATTATTATTATTATTATTATTATTATTATTATTATTATTATTATTATTATTATTATTATTATTATTATTATTATTATTATTATTATTATTATTATTATTATTATTATTATTATTATTATTATTATTATTATTATTATTATTATTATTATTATTATTATTATTATTATTATTATTATTATTATTATTATTATTATTATTATTATTATTATTATTATTATTATTATTATTATTATTATTATTATTATTATTATTATTATTATTATTATTATTATTATTATTATTATTATTATTATTATTATTATTATTATTATTATTATTATTATTATTATTATTATTATTATTATTATTATTATTATTATTATTATTATTATTATTATTATTATTATTATTATTATTATTATTATTATTATTATTATTATTATTATTATTATTATTATTATTATTATTATTATTATTATTATTATTATTATTATTATTATTATTATTATTATTATTATTATTATTATTATTATTATTATTATTATTATTATTATTATTATTATTATTATTATTATTATTATTATTATTATTATTATTATTATTATTATTATTATTATTATTATTATTATTATTATTATTATTATTATTATTATTATTATTATTATTATTATTATTATTATTATTATTATTATTATTATTATTATTATTATTATTATTATTATTATTATTATTATTATTATTATTATTATTATTATTATTATTATTATTATTATTATTATTATTATTATTATTATTATTATTATTATTATTATTATTATTATTATTATTATTATTATTATTATTATTATTATTATTATTATTATTATTATTATTATTATTATTATTATTATTATTATTATTATTATTATTATTATTATTATTATTATTATTATTATTATTATTATTATTATTATTATTATTATTATTATTATTATTATTATTATTATTATTATTATTATTATTATTATTATTATTATTATTATTATTATTATTATTATATTATTATTATTATTATTATTATTATTATTATTATTATTATTATTATTATTATTATTATTATTATTATTATTATTATTATTATTATTATTATTATTATTATTATTATTATTATTATTATTATTATTATTATTATTATTATTATTATTATTATTATTATTATTATTATTATTATTATTATTATTATTATTATTATTATTATTATTATTATTATTATTATTATTATTATTATTATTATTATTATTATTATTATTATTATTATTATTATTATTATTATTATTATTATTATTATTATTATTATTATTATTATTATTATTATTATTATTATTATTATTATTATTATTATTATTATTATTATTATTATTATTATTATTATTATTATTATTATTATTATTATTATTATTATTATTATTATTATATTATTATTATTATTATTATTATTATTATTATTATTATTATTATTATTATTATTATTATTATTATTATTATTATTATTATTATTATTATTATTATTATTATTATTATTATTATTATTATTATTATTATTATTATTATTATTAATTATTATTATTATTATTATTATTATTATTATTATTATTATTATTATTATTATTATTATTATTATTATTAT